>JAINEB010000026.1:5225000-7725000 GCA_022840565.1 Eubasilissa regina
ATGGATTTTTTAATAAAAACGGAATGTGATTTGGTTTCATCTAGTTCTGAGTTCAGTGCGTCTCGCTTGGATTTTGTTTTTATGACCTCAGTGTTATCGCTCACAGTTCCGATAGCGGCCTCCATTAAAAGGTCCATTAAACTTCTGAAAATGTTTATATTTTTGAGTATTAACGCCGTGCCTGTGGAAAGATAAACACGTACGCGATCGAACCAATGGCGAAGACTTTAATGGCCTTATAAAAGGACAGCTGAAGGGGGGGGGCCAACCCTTTCTGGAACTGGTTTACTCCGGTCCCACTCATCAAAGCTAATAAAAATATGCAACTTTAATTCAATAACATATTTAAATATATGCAAAACGAAAAAAAATAAGAAATTCAATATGCAATTAGCAATTATCGCAAAAAAAAATTTAATTTAGACCCTCCAGCGTCCCTTAAGTGCTGTATTTATTCATAAAAATCATATAACATAAATCTATAGAACATAGATTTACATGCAGATGGAAAATTAAGGTGCAGTAGTTCAAGGCAGACACTCAGGGATCCATTCATCATAAAACTCTTGAGTCACACTTATACGGACAAACTAACGGAGTTGCAAAACACGAGGTGGGTAGAGTGAGAGGTAGGCGAGACTTTAATGGCCTGTGATACACAATGAAACAAGTCTCAGAGAATTTAACGTGAATTACTATCGATAGTCATTCACGTTAATGGAACCCAACATGAATAAGTCAATTGGACAGCGAATTTCCATAACAGGAGCGACATCCAAAAGAAATTATTATAAAGGTTGATCCGAACTCAACCGTTATTTGAATTATTTTTTTAATAATTGAGGTCTTATTTCATCAATAGCGGTTTGGATATTAAACTTAAACGCTTGGATCGTTTCTAGAGCAATTAACGTGGACTTTATCTTTCATATAACAATGTAAAATAGTTTACAACTCTGTTATTATTCCTCACATCAACTGCTGCAGCAGCATTTTGGTTTTGATTAACGAAGAAGAAATGCGACAATCGTCAGTGCTGCAAAATAAAGCTTTGAGAATAATACTAGTCAGTGCGATGCTGGAAGATCTCAATATGATAACCTTTAAGATATAAGACAAGAGGAAGGGATAGACTGAGACTGCCATTCAGGAAGAAGACCAAATCTCAAAAATCGACGATGTACAGTGCGATGAAATTTGTTAATGAAAGGCCAGAAAACATAAGAAATTGAATAGATTTAAAATGAAACTGACTAAATAAGTTTTAGTAAAAGAAAAGACTTTAATCTTGTTCATATTAGAGCGTATATAGGAGTGCTTATGTATGCACTATGTTAAGAATTTAATAAATAACCGCAAAGAAAAATCCGGAGGCATTAAATCGCACAATCTGGGCGGCCAATCGATGTCCCAGGAAATTTCTGATGTAATAACTTGATTGTTTCCCGGCTTGTGTGCCCCATACTGCTGACGATAGACGTCGTCCAAAAACAAGTTTCGTTTCTGCGAAATTTTTACAATTTTTTATGTGAATTTTAAACATTTTCATCAAATTTTGTTTAATAGATTTTGTATACGGCGTTGTAACCCTGAAAGATTAAAATATAAAGCGATATTTAAAACAACGGTTGAGTTTGTAACTTTGTACTATAGTTAATAGTGAACACCGCTCACTCGTGTCATTGAACAAATAAATATGTAACTACTTGAGTATTTATATCCAGGGGCGTGCAGTGCATACAAGCAAAAAATCTGTGCGTTACTAAAAATTCAAAGCTTTGCTTTACGAAATTTCTAAAAACTTCCACGACAACCCACCGCTGCATCCGCAGCGCTAGTAACTACAATCGAAGCATCGTAGCTATTCACATTACTATCATATACTTTTAAGCTAGTGAATTACTCAATTCATACAATTGGCTATTTACTGAATTGAAAATTCCTTTCGGTTGATCCGTTTTGTATGGAGTCGTTACTTATGCAGTTTTATAACAGAATAACATTTGAAAGGCTTACAACTGCGTGTAAATCATTGAAGTGTCTACTTCCTCTTTCACTGATTCGCGAATTTTACTATCTTACTGTTTTTAACGTGTTGATTTCGTGTTTGTTCTTTAAATTTGGTGCGTGGATTGGTTTTTGATTTGGGAAAAACAAAAAGCAATTGGCAGAACTATTTCCCACGTTAACCTTTAATATAAATAATTATTTCCTTTAGTTATTACGTGAAGCATTTTCAAACAATAAATGAATCATGTTCAGTCATAGAAAGTGTTCTTAAAAACGTAAAACTTAAATTTAAAAACACTATTAATAGTAGTCTAAAATTACAAATAAATACATGGTAGGGTCGTTTCACTTTGTCTAAAAACGTTTGTTAAACGAAAGTTCATATTCGTGTGTACAATATACAGTATGGGCCAAAAAAAGTGAGAACATCTCGTAACACACGAGTTATTTCAAAACATAATATAATTAATTATAATTCTTAATGTAATTTTTTTTTGCACAATATTTAGCTAATCAGAAATTATCAAAATATTGATGTAGTTAAAACTAATTTTGATGTAATTATATCACATTTTACGAAATGTTCTCACCTTTTTTTGGGCCACCCTGTATATTGTAATACATACATTATATATGATTGTATTATATCGTTTGTGACAGCATAACCTAAATCTATACCTACCGCACGCCACTGCTTATACCGTTATTCGCAAATAGAAATTGTTGTGTATGTACAAATTATACTACAGCAATAAAATTTATCTGGTACGATGATAACCTCTGATGCTATAAAAATAATTTTAAAATATATACAGCTTGGAAGAGTTCTAGTGATAAATTTTCATTATTTGTTAGTGATACTTATTGCGTCATTTAGAAGAGCACTTTCGCTCATCAAAATAAGATATTGATTATATTCAAAATATTCACATCTATTCTGAAACACCGTCGGCCGTTTGAGGCGTGTCAACAATCATGTTTTGATTGCTGTTGCGTAATATTTAACGTTCCGTCATTTGTTGGATCCCCTGGAACGATGACCTATTAAGAAATTAAAGGAATCTCGTCTTGATGTGGGTCTCCCGCCGGGGGTTGCTGGGATGGACGGTGCCGGGAAGAGCAGCGGCTAGAGAGACTCACGGAGCAATCCTCTTGCGACTGCAACACATAAATGTGACGTCTACCCTCCTCTTGTGCGGGTACATGATTTCTATAGCTTCCCTCTGGCTGCCCTCTGAATTGAATGTGATAACGAGTCTCACGTCAGATTGTTCAGGTGTGGCTCTGGTACAATGATACCGGGGCCAACCTATGATGGTATTAAGATGTTAATAACTGAATGCAATAAAAAAAAGTTAATAGTAACGAGCGCCATAAGGAACTTAACAAACTGCTCTAAAAATAGTCCAAAAACAAGCTGTGGGACCCTTTGGGGTTTCCTTCGTATACCACTCTTCCGGGCATCGATCATCCCAGCAATCTCCATCAGGAGACTCATACCCTAATAAATTCTCAGTAATGTCTGAGATTCCTTTCATTTCTTAATAAGTCATCGTTCCAAGAGGTCTGGTGATCTATTCCTTTTAATCCTGCAACCATGATCTCACTTGCATCATTCATAATCATACAGTCTCAGAGGATGTGCTCCTCACCACGGTTCACGGCCAAGTCTTAAGTCAAAGAGTTTACTCATGAAATGCCCATGTCCCGAAATCATCTGCATCTCGTAGTGATCCAGCGCCGAAGGGCCACAGCCACAGAAGGGAGAAAGGTGCAAGTCCATCTCCCCTGCGTGGCAGTGTCTCAATGCCACCATTCGCATACCTTGGAGGACCATCGAGGACCTTCCCCCACAACAATGAACAATGAATGAATTATTATATCCCAATAAATAATAGGATAAGATACCGTTAACTATATCGATTAAATTAATGGTTAGTTGACGCAATTCGAATTTGAACAAGAAAGGAATATTGGCAGATGGATCTGGCCTACCTTGATCTCGATCCTGGGTTGAACGTCAATTTTCACCTCCAGTCGACTCACACTTTTATAGTGAATAACCGAGATATCACTGCAAACGCCGGATATATTGACGGATGCAAGAGAGGATATGATTAAAGATTTGATGGGAGTGGATCGGGTGCATTGTTAGCATTTAGACCGTTGTATATTTTTGGTGCTAGAAACAAATGGAATCTTTGTGCGAAAGTTTTGTTTAGTTTTGGCACAAGATAGTGACAGCTAGCCTGTGTCCTTGTTAAGTGAGGGTGCGTAATGGAGAAAGGTATAAATTTAGTTTTTGCTGCATTGAACATTGATAATATGTAGGTATTTTTTCAGCAATATGATAAACACGTTCCCATGTTGTTCCCTTGAATATTAATATGATAAACACGTTCCCATGTTGTTCCCTTGAATATTAATACAGTGTCATTAATATCACTACAAAAAAAAACAAACAGATATTAATGTTCTGTCTACACATTGTTGTTTTCC
Organism: Eubasilissa regina; assembly: GCA_022840565.1. Taxonomy (NCBI): domain Eukaryota; kingdom Metazoa; phylum Arthropoda; class Insecta; order Trichoptera; family Phryganeidae; genus Eubasilissa; species Eubasilissa regina. The sequence continues at coordinate 5,229,510 of JAINEB010000026.1, forward strand.
TTCAATGTATTTTGTTAACTTTTCTAAATAAATTAAAAGGTCGGGGACAATGAGGGTGTTTGCGATGGCCGCTGTGCAGCTCCGTTTTGTCACTTCTGTGACAGGCGGAATTGCACAGCTGCCTATTAGCATTATAAAAATGCCAACCAGGCGGCGAATGAGAAGGACCATATATGAGCTTTTGGTGAGGGTAAGCGGCGGGTTTACCCTCATTGCACTTCCGAAGATGTTTAAAACACCGCTTCTTCGTGGTCCTGGCGTTACGCACGGCGCTACTCTCAAACGTTAAAAGAAACACAGATGTTGACCGTTTCATGTCGAAATGCAATAATGACCTGTGTTTCCAGATTCGCTGGGGCTGCACCGCGTGGAGAACCCCTCCAACGTTGATCCGGCCGTGTCCTTGCACCTATACTGCCCCCCGTTCGACGCGTGCCACGTTTTCAACCAGCAGACGGGACGCAAGACCAAATGCAGCGTCACGTTCTGGTCCAAGTTCGGCCAGAAGAGGAACAGGGTAAGACACACCATCACTATCCTTGTTGGAAGATTGCTGATCTGAAATTTTGATGTCGATCTAACCAAGATCTTTCTTCTTGAATGATAAGTCTATTTTTCATTCATTTTTTGACTACTAAAGTAATATAGCATCGTTATTAAACAAATATCAGATATCTTGTAGAGACAAAGCTATTTTTTATTAAATTTAATGGAAAGTATATGAAATTATGGGATAATTACAGGGCTTACGACCTGTCTTTGGCTGGGCTTAAGTGATCACTTTATATATATATATATATATATATATATATATATAAAGTGATCACTTAAGCCCAGCCAAAGATATATATATATATATATATTGAAAAATTTGATTGGAGAATTGGTGAACATATGGTGATATGTAAAGTTCACAAATTCTCACCCCTCAATCTCCTACTTTTATCAAATTTTTCAAAATTGTATATATGTTAGTATGTGGACTCGCTTCGAGTACCACTACACCATCGCCATCTATGAACCAAATTGTATAATTCATTTTTCCTTAAAACAGCATATATACAATGAGAATCTGATTAAATATAAATAAAAAATAGCTTTGTATCTATGAGATATCTAATATTTGTTTAACAACAGTGCCTTTGTAGGTAAAAATCCAGTCATTGTGTGTTCTTGGACATATTCTAATATTGGCAATATAGCATCAGTTTTGTTGAATATTCAACATTTTACAAGTTTTTTTTCATTTATTTTGAAGTCATTAATATGTTATTCGGTTAGCATCGTTCAAACTCGTTTTAAGATGAGCGCGAAAGACGTACATTGGACATAATTTGATTTGATTTCAGTGCCGATAAATTGGGATTTATTATCAAAATAACTTTTTTTTTTTTTTTGCATCAATATAATCATTTTTTACATAATTAGTATACCAGCAAATACAATAAGTATTAAATATTATTTGTATGCTGGCATATGAGCCGCTTCCTACCTCGCTAGGTACATATTAAGTACCTGTTCTGAGATAGGTAGCAATTAGGTTCCATTGGGTAATGAATGTTTGGAACAAGTAGATGAGTTTGTATATTTGGGAAGTATTTTTGATAGTAACGGAAAGGCTGAGTAAGATATCAAAAGGTCACTTTGAATGGAATTATAGCTGATGGTGACATGTCGACTGAGATAAGACTAGAGGTTCACAATGGAGTCCTGGTACCATGATACTGATGTATGGAAGTGAAGCCTGGAACTAACAGAAGAGGAACGAAAGTAGACTGAATGCAATAGAAATGAGATGAATATCTTACAGTAGATTTAGTTATTTTCTAATGATTTCATTAAAACACTATTTATTGTTTTTTTTTTTTTTTACCATTACCGGTTTTAGCCTGTCATGTTAAATTATTAAAACGGAATTCCACTGCAAGAGTTGAGGTGTGTGTGTTGAAGTTATTCAAATTATGATTGACTCGAGATTGTGTCAGAAAGTTATGATGATGCGAGACAGGAGATCCTAACCTCATCTTGTCTCGCGTGTCGGTTGTATGTCGCAGTGTATATAATAACTACAAAATTAGTTGAACTATATCAACACTAGCTTAAACAGTTTACTAATTTACTCACTTACCTATTTACCTATATTACGTTTTATTTCGACAATTTCATGTGCTTGGGGTGAGTTGTTGTTAGCATGGAAAAATTTGACAAATCTCAACACAAAGATTAGTCACGGTATTGGTACTGAGTGTGTTGTACAGTTTCGGAGCTAAGAACATGTAGAATATTTGATAAAATGTGGTTGTTGCTCTCGGAACTGGCGTGCAGATCTGTCTTGTGTTGTGTCCATGATTTGTTACTTGGGGTGAGTTGTTGTCAGCATGGAAATATTGGACGAGTCTCGACATATAGTTTAGTCTTATGTCTAGGGCATTGCATTCTTTAAATATAAGATCTGATGGATATCTAAAGGGATGACCATTTATTACCTTAAAAATTATTTTTGCTGCTCCTCCCCAAACTAAAATAGCATAATTAATTAAGGAGTATAAGTAAGAAGTTCTTCTTAAATAAATAAATTAATTAATTCGACACTATGCTGGTGTGAGAAATATAATTTACAAGCGTAAAAAATAGAAAATATATTATTAAGGAGAACACATTCTTATTGTGAAGTTGTAATTATTCAGAACAGACGGTCTGCGATATTTTAAATACTAATTAAATGTATTAATAAAGAAGGGTGGCTTTCAAATAATATAACGATAGATGTATCAATTCGAAAAGTGTAACATATAAGTTTGAAAATATGTCATTAATGCACTGTGTTGCTGTAGTATAATCTATTAATACATTTTTCCCGGTAGCAACAACAATATATTTCGTTAAAATTGATTTTATATGTATATCTTTCTAATTAATACGTTTAATTTGTATTTAAGAAAATAAATGGTTAAAATTATTGTCGCTTTAAATATCTAGATGAGCTACGAAGTCATGATGGCTTAGCTAGTAGCAGCATATCAAGGTCAAGGTGTCAAGGGTGTGGCTTGTTAGAAGGTTAGGTGTTGTGTTATTTGTAAGGTACTATTTTCACATCACATCTCATCGACTTCTCGGCCGGGGTGATTTTTATTTTATTTATTTCGCTGAATTTATAAATATTTTTTTCGAATTGGAAATATATTGTCCTGTGTGCGTCTTTCTTGTCTTAAACACTAGCGTATACATTTTTTACTATTGTAATAAATATATATACTCGATTATAAGAGTCCATCATGGTGTAGTCTTTATTGCGTCTTATATGAATGTTATTTTACAAAATATATTTGTTTATTAACGTTCATCCAACAGCCGTTCATTTCAGTTCAACGTTTACAGTTTCGTCAATTATATTTCATAATATTCCTACTGGCGAGTTTTTGAATATCCGTCATCTGTCAGAATACAATTAGATTATGTCAACTGTTGTATAGATATGGTATTATTTAAATCATTTAAAGAATATCTCTTATTAGGTATCTGTTTGTGTTAATTGGTTAGGTTATGTGGTACGGTATGGTAGATTAATTATATTTTCAAGATTGAAAAATAGCTTTTACGGAACACCGATTGTAACGGCCAAATCGTGTTCTACATTTTATACTGATTCAACGAGTATTCTCGCCTTCCATTTAACACTTGTGTCCTTGTAGAAAGGCAGTATTATTGTATTTTCGAGTATTTAATGTATTGCCTTAATATTTATAGATGCTTCTCACCTCACGATGGCCCGTCCCCGCCCCGTCAAGCGCGCATATTATAAAATACTGTCTGAAAATATTTTTAACTTTAGTTGAATCGTATTATTGATAATGGGAATACGTTCCAGAAAACGTTCAACACGTTTTTAATATACGGTGAATATTATGTTCCAGGCCGATTTTTTTTTTGGGCTGCCATTTTGGTTTGGCAGACATTTGTCAGTTCGCATTTGGTAGTCGTATATAGCAGTTGATTACAATTTATTCTGGAGCATCTAAAATATAAATCATAATGGCAATGCTGTTACCATTAATGGTGATTGCTATCGTCACAAGTTATAAAATTGGCTCGATTATGCCTGCAACACATGTGGTTTCAATAGAACAGTGCCACCTCGTACACAGGCCGAGCCACGTTTGAAATTTTATGAGAAATTTTTCCCAGCCGCATAATGTCAAAAAGTTGTGATATCGATTGACCTCCTCGATCGCCTGATTTGACGACTCCTGACTATTTTCTGTGGAGGTACTTGATACAATCAAATATAGTGGAATAAAGCAGTGTTTTAACTCAATTTACAAAATATTAACGAAATTTTACAATGTTTCACCGAAAACTTTGAACGGTTATAAAATATGTGTTTAACTGATAAGCATATTGATAAATATTGCTAGTCACAGAAAAAATTCTGGCAATTAGATAAATAAAAAAATAGACACACTCTTCCGTCTTTGTCTACCATTCTTACCTTTCATATTTCATCTTCTCGTACATACTCTTTACTTGCTGAAGCTTCACTGTATTCAAATTGCCTTCAAAACTAGCCTCGTATATTAAATTTTTCATCTCAATCGTCTCCTGTGCATGTGTTGCACACGTGCCCAAACCGTCACAGCGGCGTGATCAACAATTGTTTCACGGCGTGTCGCAAAGGGGGCGAGCCATCATGATATGAAAGCAGTATATATCATATAATTAACATGTTTTTTTTTTACACTTCTTATAGCTGACATTTCGAAAAAGGAAAAAGATATATTGATCCGAAAGTAGGTACCCTCCATTAGCTTTTATTTTTTTTAATACCATTATTATTTTATTGTATTAATTTTGCGTTGAAAAACACTGCGTTTGGACATTCATATTAATTTGGTCGATTTTAAAAATGATAATATATTGATTACGCGGCTTCATTGAGAGCTTGTATCCGATGTACAACTCGGCGCAGGCGTCTCATAATTCAAACATTTTGTAGATTATTATTCCTCACATCAACTACTGCAGCAGTATTCTATTGTTGGCTAACGAAGAAGAAACGCAACAATTGTCAGTGTTGCAAAATAAAGCTTTGAAAGATCTCAATATGGTGTGACCTTTAAACAGAATATATATTTCAATGTTCTGATGTTTATTTTTAAAATCATCACTAAACAAATATCGACAGAATTGATAAGAAAAATTGATCTAAATCAACACGAGCACGAGCATCGTGCAAGGGGAAGAGATAGAGTGAGACTTCCATTCAGGAAGAAGGCTAAATCTTAGATGATGCACAGTGCGATGAAGAGAAGAAGAAAGGAGGAGAAACTACATGGATTCAAAATGAAACTAATTAAATATGTGAAAGATAAGTTGTAATAAAAAGGAACGCTTTTGATCTTGTTTATAAATATATTTATAATAATACTTATATAATAATAATAATATTTTTCGAAACCGGTAGATGTATTTAAACTCAATAAGTGGTTAACGAGTAGCTTGTTGGTGTAGTGGTCAAGACGTTGGCCTAGTGATCTAGCGGTCGGGGGTTCGCGCCTCATTCCGGGACACCGGCAAGTTAGTCCTATTTTCATAGCGCAAGCGTTCAGCTTAGTTTGAAAATAGTAAGAATATTGATGTGACACGTATTCCGTGTACGCATCTCTATTTTACAAAAAAAAAAAAAAAAAAACAAAGTTAACAAATAAAAATAATGAATTTTAACCACAAAGTTAATTTTGCTACTTCTTCAATATACGCAAAATTAATTCAAATTCAATTATAAAAAATATCTATAATTCAATACATCCAGCTTTTTACACTAATAACAAATTAAACAATTATATATTAAATAACAAGGATAAGGATGATATTTAAAAAAAAATTGGGGGTCTACTAATTAATTTGCAATGATTGGAATTATTTTTATATAGTAAAAATATATAACTTGCAGAAATTTTGATATTAGAATCAAGGAGCATTTGAGATGCCTAAATAACAACAACTATTCAGAATTTTCCAATCACCTTTTGGAAACAAACCATTCCTTTGATATTAATAAGGGTTTAGAAATTATACATACAAATACTAGGGGTTTACAGTTAGATCAATTTGAAATTTTAGTGTTAATAGCAAGCTTAATATTATAAATAACCAAACTCTCTTTGCGAATAGTCACCTTTTCATATTAGATCTTACTTATTCACCATTTTATAGTTCTGTTTTTATCTATGCTTGTATTTTTAATTTCAGTATACATTGTTTGCTGATGAAGATACCATAGGTATTGAAACATGTTGAATTATCAATATATAGTGGTTTAAACAAAGTATTTTGTCTAATTATTAATTGAAATTATATTCCATTGTTGGATAACCCTGTATAATAATAAATAAATTAATAAATTACGCGACAGTAACCCTATAAATATAATCAGCAAGTAACAAGAAGAGAAAGATTAATGGAATGTCCAAACGCAGCTATTACTTAGATGGTAAATTTAACCCTAAACTAATGCTTGGTATTGTTGATTTAGCCTGAGTTCTTCTTTATACTATCTTAACATAATATGTACATATTTCTTCATCAGTCTCTCTTTCTTGGTTGAAGTACTCATGTCTGAGCATTATTGTCTTCTAGTCTGTTTCTACATCGCGACCTGCTTCCACTGTTCGCTGCGTAGCGAGGCTCCATCCATCTTGTCGAAGATGCACCTCTTCTAGCAACGTGCCCAAAATACGCAAGAATTCTATTGCGGAGGAGGATCTTTTAATCTAATATCTGATACAGGCGTCATGGCACAGATAGCAACCCTACCACTCCCTCCAATGAGATTGAAACACAGTCAATATTGACCTTAGATTGTCTTAGCATTGTTTCGAGCTTCTTCAAGATATTCAAGATGTCTTCGAAAGTCTCAATCGTGCTCAGTGCTTGCACTTTTATATGCATAAAATATGCGCAAGCTTCTTATTAAGGGCCGGTTGTATGAAAAATTTTGCGAAAACGGGTTATTTGATCGTTGGTAAAAATATTTACTTTTCGAAAATACATCCCGTAGTAAACTGATGTTCGATAGTAAAATGAAACGACTCTTCGATGTTCGATAGTAGAATGAAAGTCAATTGTTGAATACAGTGGCAGTTTCAAAAGTCATCTGTCATGTTGATATTTTGAAAGTTGCAGTATACGACAATGAATCATTCAATATCCCGCTATTTTAGAGATGACAGTTTGTCCGATGATGATCTCGTTGTTTAATATACATTAGCACATAATATGAAAAAATTTCACCGCCAAATTGACAGGTTTCGAACGCAGAGGCGAATACATCCGTAGATAAAGCATATTTCACGATTATTCATCTATGGATGAGACTTCTCATCTGTGCTTTGACAATAGTAAATTTGACATTCAAACAACCCGTAAACGATTTTTACCACAGGCCAAATTTACTACTGATCACACAACCGGCCCTAAGTCTGCATCACATACTTCTGGAACTCCATTACGAGACATTGATCCCTGATCTGTAGGCATGTATTTTAATTATTGGTAGTTTCTTTAACTACTCCCATTATCACTGCCGACTCTACAAGTCCTGGTGGCGCATTGATATCTCGAGAGTTTTTCCTCCAATGGTCTATGTTACGCGCTGTTTCTGGATTTCTCAGATATGTCACTCCGTCAGATCTTAATCTTGTTTTCAGCAGTGATTTCTGTTCGATCATCCCTCCTCACTGACCAACCGTTGAAGTCTTCATATTTTGATAAATTTTGAGACGCTTATCTCATTAAACAATGTATAGTGTCAATTCTAAAAGCTGTCCAAACTTCTGGTTTCTCTTTGACTCTTTTTCTTAGCTTCCAAAACCTTCACCTATATTGCTTATATAATATTCATTAATCTGTATATATTTTTGTATCAAATAAATAACTTTCGATATGTGTGTGTGTGTGTAGATAGAAAGTAGTCGGTAGAAGTGTTTGAGTGTATAGCACCGCCACACTTAAGTAGAAGTGTTTTAAAATGTATTATAAAATAATGACATTAATTTTTCTGTTGCAGGAGATCCAAGACAATCGCGCCCCTGAAGACAACTAACCTGTTATATTTCAACGCGAATGTAAATGATAGATAATTCTTCAAATTGTCACATCTTCAATTCGCAGACACGAGCCAAGTACTGTTAAAGGCCTGCTAGGGTTACGAATTAAGCAATTACCGTGTTACAAATTGAATCAAATCAAAAAGTCTTCTGCGTAGAGTTTTCTTGGCCATTCTTCCTCGTGTGATACGAAACATCAGTCAAGGATGTCAGACATGCGGACACACGTTGGATAGCCGACAAGCTCCAGTATTTGGTCGATAGGACTATAAGTTTCTCTTGTCACCATCACGGCAACAAGTAATATGTGCCAAAACGATAATCACGAATGTTTTTGTATAACTGATTTTACACGGTATCTACTTCTTTTTATTGGGACTCGCAAGTCCACGACCGCAGTCACGGAATTCATCTATTTTCACCGTAACCCCTTTGCTCCTCAAACGTTTTTATTCAATAAAACTTGGTGTGAAAACCTGTGGACCGGAAGGTAATATTCATAAATTGATTCTCTGCAGTCTGCGTGCCTTCTCTCCCACCTCTCGCTGCGGTTCCAATCTGATGCAAAAATCCTTCATCCATAACCGAGACGCGTGAAGCCTGGCTCAACTCGGCCCTCGTGCGGACCTTTATCTGATCGCCGCATCCCACATATGGGGAGGTGTGAATCTCCTAGAATAATTTTTCTTAATATTTATTTAGCCCGTTACCGACAGACTGAAATCAGCTCCAAATATATTTAATTTTAACAATGAAATTTGCAAATAAACATTTTGAGTCGAAAATGATTCCATGACAATTGCGCACAAGACAACGGAACGCAGCCGGCTTATTGCTCCGCTGTAGTGATTTTGTACTACAAATTAAAATGAACCAACTGGAAAGATATACAGAAAAAATCAATTTCATAAAAATATTTTAGTTAAATTGATTATATGATTTATTTTAATTAGTATTGAAACATGTTCTCCTTAAAAAACTTTGTATTAACCTAACCTAACTTAATGTAACATACCCTTAAAGGAACCTAATCGATTGTGAGGTAATTAAATGTATTAATTAGAGAGATAAACATATAAAATCAATTTTATCGAAAAATATTGTTGTTGCTCCACCGGGATTCCAACCTGGATCTCTTTCCAAGCCGGGGGAGGTGCATTATCCAACACTTTTTCAAATTAATACATCTGCCGTTCCATTATTTGAAAGCCATCTACTTTGTTTTGATTTTATGTGTATATCTTTCTAATGAATACATTTAATTAGTATTTAAAATATCACAGAGCTATGTTCTGAATAATTACAAATTCACAATCAGAATGTGTTCTCTTTAATAATATTATATTTATCCACCTAATTCTTCTTCTTCCTCCTACACGAGTGCTCTCCACCGACTGCTATCCCTGGTCGTTCTTGTCCCATCTCTTCCACACAGTCAGCTTACCTCTAGGTCGCTTCCACTCGGTCATAATCTTCGGTGTCCTGTTATCTGGCATTCTTTCAACATCGCCAGCCCAGCCCATCGCAGTCTTCGGGACCGACAGAATCTTACAATTGTTTCTTGGTGTATTCAATTTTCGAGCTCGTAATTCATTTTTATTCTGTGTAGGTCATTTTGCGCTCAAAAATTGTTAATTTCTTTTCTAATCTTATTATAATTTTATATATTAACAGTGCCTCTACCTATAATCTACCTAATATTGCCAGAAAATCATAGTCAGCTTGAACACAATATTTGTATCAATTATATTAGAAGCATTTCATCGATCTTTTATAGTGCTGCAGTTTTGTTTCCGAACCCCGCACCTGACACTGCGTGCAGTTGTCCATGTGTGCATCTGTCTTGTGTGCAGTCATCGGCACAAATGACACTAAAATTATTATTGCTCATCTGACTGGTGATTCCGGGGACCCAGATCAAATCCCTACGGTACGCCATTTTAATTTTGCATTAATATTAATTTCAAATATTAGACCAAAGAATGTGACCGTGATTTTGTTATTATCGGTTATTACGCCGCTACTTGTGCCGAGGGAAGATCAGGACGAACACGCCGATGGCTCTCGGGTTGAAACCAGCCGTTTCAGTCTGTAGGCGAGCTGTTAGAATTACTTACATTCCAACAAGTTATTTAAATCTTAACGATAATGAATTTGATATTTCGGCGATGAGTGCCTTAAAGGAAAAAAAATATATATATATGTTTTTTGCGTGTTTTATTATTTTTTTTTAAAAAAGACATTCCATATGAAAAATATGTATGGATAAATCATTTATTTTAATTATTATATGTGACGTTAATTGTAAATATTAATAAAAATATTTTGTATACACTGTTGTTTCATTGCTAGCGCTAATTTCTTCTTCCACGTCGCCGTCCCTCACTCTTTATGTCCCCTCTAATTTTGAATCACACGAAGAATATTTTGTGCAGTTTTAAGTAGCATATTATTATCATGCGCTGGGAGAGAAAATCAGTATAAGGCTACGTATTGCGGAGAATGTGTCCGAAGTATACATCTGCTTTTTTTGATAGTTCTTTCGACTTATTGATGCCTCTTGATACATGTTCATTAGTAATGTGATCAACCCGCAGTAGCCTTATACTGGTACGGTAAGGTTTTTCTTATTTTCTCTCCCAGCGCACAAATAACTGCATTGCTACTTAAAAGTGCACAAGAATTTTTATGCGCTCCCCGTGATCCACAATTAGAGGGAACATTGGCAGTGACCACTACATGTAGTAATTAATTAAATGAGGAAAAAAGTCCTCGTGAACACTGCATTCCTCAAGCATCACGTGACACGAGCATCGATGAATTAGGAATCATTTAAATCGGGAATGAAAAACCCATTAAATGTGCCGACTTGTCTGAAAGTTGGCAATTTTATTTTTGATAACAGGCAATATAAAACTATTCATCGGTGCCATTAAAATAATGAAATATTCACATGTTATATATTCAATCGCTGTCATCATCGCTACAACTCTTGGAAATCCCCTCGTCGTTGAGTCTCGACGATATTTCTTTGGCCGGATTGAAGACGCCCAGCGTCTGAGCGTTGCAGATGTAGCAGCGGGTGGACTTCTTGTACTGGGCCAGGGCGCACGCCTCGCAGAAGTAATGCTTGCACCTGAAAGTTTACAAAATCAATAGTAATAAGATTAATCAATCTCCATAAGTTGTATATGTGTTAATATGTGGAAACTTTTCGAGCACCACTACACTATCGCTATTTATAGACTGAATTTGATAATTAATTTCCCTGAAATAGCATATATGTCACAATGAGAATTTCAAAATTAGGGCCTCAGACTCGCCTTAAACAAATCTTAATAATCTACAAACATCAAAAACTGTTAACTTAACACATAAAGCAAAGCAATGTTAATTTCTGCTACTCACTTAGTCACCACGGGCTCCTTGAAGCTCTTCCTGCAGATGAAGCACTTGAAAGGCAGGCGGTCCTCGTCGCTGTCGATCTCGTACCTTCCGTCGTCTCCCGAGTCGGCCGCTGCCGTCTCCTGCCTCTCCAGCTGCCAGCCGTGCTTGTAGTCGCCGCGGTCGTGCAGGAACTTGCAGCTGTCTGGAGAGGCAATTATTACAAATGATTAGGTCGTAAGGCTTGCCTGAAATTTTTTTAACTAATACATTTTCTGACTGGATTAATTTTAATTTTTTTCACATTCTTATACATAAAAATGTATTGTATGATATATAAGGGTAAAACAGACCTAGGCCACAATATTTTACTAAATGTTCAAGGAATATGTGCCTAATCTCAACCATGTCAGAAATATAATCGTTTCAAAAAAATTCTAATATAATAAATATGTAATTATTTTAATTAATTGAAATGTACAATGATACCTTATAAATGTACCCTTCTTCCAGGCCAATCGATAGCACCGATACAATTGTTCTAAATTTACCTCAGTTAAACTTTTACTCTGAGACCTTGAGGAACATATATATATATATATATATAGTCACCCCAGCCCCTGGGGACATTCCACCCTCAAATAAAATTTTACATTCATTTCTTTATTTATTAGACTTTATTGACATACACGTTTTTGTTGTAACAGAGGTAAATATATTTTAATATAACATGATAAACATAAGATACAATTAAGTATATACTTAATTGTTTATTGTGTGCGATGGAGTAGATTCCACCTCTGATATATGCAGCATTATCTTGGCTACATTACTAGACTACCGTCTGTGTTAAAATAGACAGTTTTTTTCATGCTGTTGTGGTGTTATTTAATTCAAGAAAGATAAAGATTCAAAGATCTAGTGAATTATTCGTGTAGGCACTGTATAATGATAATGTTAAAATGTTGGATAGCCATGCTTCTAATTGATCTCTACATATTTAGTCCATATTAGTGCAATCTTATTGGAAGTGAACGGTACTGAGTGTGTTGTACAGTTTTGGAGCTAAGAACATGTAGAATCTTTGATAACATGTGGTTGTTGCTCTCGGAACTAGCGTGTAGATGTTGGCATACATCATTGCTATCTAGGACCTGCGCAAAACAAAGGCCCAACTTTCTATTTTATGTATAACTAAATTTGCATTAGATAGTAGGATATATTAATGTTTATGCGGTAGAGAACATCAGTTTATGAACTTAATTCATTCTGTAAAACTGTTTGAAAACCAAAATAATTATATCCATAAGAGTCAACGTAAAACGCATTAATCTGTTTAAGATCCCAAGAAAATGGTCTTTTATAATTTTTATTTTCTACTTCTTGCTTCAAATCTTATAAAAGCAATAAAAATTCACAGTTTTAACTTAAAAGGAATTGGAAGTAATAAAAAGAAAAGAATAAAAATTAAAACAAATACACTCGGGTCTCTTTTCACGCGGTTTTGAAGTTATGCGGTTTATATTTCAAGAAGCTTCTTTTTTTTAAAAATAACTATTTTAGACCAGTTTGACATGTTGAAAGGGTTAAAAATTAGGAGATTTTTGTCTATATATACAAACACAGTCTGCGCTAGTACAATTCAGCCAAAACCAAGTGAAATTGGGCTTGTCTGAACGTGTTTCTACCCTCCCATTGTTTTTAGAAATTATCAGTGAACACAATGCAGAAGATAACGTCACGAATGACAATGATATCATTGGCATAACTCTCGATACTGTCGAAGAAAAAGAAAATGAATCTGAAGAAAATGAAACTCCAGTCACCCTCGCTACAAGTGTAACTCGAGAAGGTCTTCAACTTTGTAGTAAATTGGCCAACCGTTTCATTGAAAAAGATGATAATTCTGAACGTGCATTCAAGTTTCAGAATTGCATTTCTGGATATCAGGAATTGTACAATAAATGAGCAAAGTCATCGCAAAGTTTAATCGCCGATTATATTGTCAAAAGGGAAAAATCAATATGCAAAATTGAGACTAATTTTATTTGTGAAGAATCATTATCTTGAGAACATAGATCTGATGCGCTGGCAGGATCTTTGTTTGTAAACAAAGTTGATCATAAACTGAGAAAATTTTTACCTCCAAACCCACAAAATCCTGTCTCCTTGTAGTCCTTACATATGTCCGGTTGATAGTCCCATCTGAAAATCACGACAATTATAATTAATGAAATCATTTTGGCGGTTTGTCGAGCCTGTGAACTTGTGTTCATCAGCTGTTTTATTTAATAACAGAACATAGGTTATATAATATGAAGAGATTTCAAAAAAATTAACCCTGAACCATAACATAGGCACTCAAATCACCGTGGCACCCAAGTGTTGTTTTTAAACTATTTTAGGGATCCGGTACCTAATATAATCTATTGTTTATTTTAAAATATTTAAGTCCATGCAGCAGAGGAAACATTGATTGTTATATGTTCAAATTCATACCTTACAGTAGCTCTCAAATTAGCGGGTGCTCTTATTGGCCCTTTCCTGACCAATCCCGAGCTGGCGTTTCCTGCCGCCGTGTCCTTTTTCTTGTAGTACATCGCATAGTTATTTATTCCTCTGTATATCTAAAAATAATGATTAAAAATTAATTCAATTGAATAATTATTTATTAATTTAATTCTTAATATAGTGCATACATAAGTCCTTCTATATATGCTCTAATATAAACAAGATTAAAGTCTTTTCTTTTACTAAAACTTCTCTTTTACATATTTAGTCAGATTCATTAAAAATCTTCATTGCACTATACATCGTCAATTTCTGAGATTTGGCCTTCTTCCTGAATGGCAGTCTCAGTCTATCCCTTCCCCTTGTACGATGCTCGTGCTCATGTTGATTTGCATCCATTTTTCGTGTAAATTCTGCCAATATTTTCTTATTGAGGATTTTATAAATAAATACCATTATATTAAAATATATTTTCTGCTTAAAGGTCATCCATATTGAGATCTTCCAGCATTGCACTGACTAGTATTATTCTCAAAGCTTTATTTTGCACCATTGACAATTGTTGCATTTCTTCTTCGTAAGCCAAAACCAAAATGCAGCTGCAGCAGTTGATGCGAGGAATAATAACAGAGCTGTAGACTATTTGACAAGACTCAGTACTAATAAATCTTCTAATCATTCCCAGAAGTGACATTTTCTTAGCAATATTTTAGTCACGTATCATTCAATTTTGGATCTATTATGACCCTCAATTATACCTCAGTAAAATATAAATTTACCTTGTCATCAGCCTGGCCTTCCAACTCTTCGTTGATGGCCATGGCCTTCTCGAAGATGGCCTGCGCGTCTTTGTCTTTTTCTGTGTCCATCTCGTATGTCGCAGTGGCGTTCTGGTCGCCCCTGGACAGCTCCACACCCTTGGACTTGTAGCTGACTCGAACCTGGATAACAAAATAGTTTATTACAATAAAATGAAAAAAAAATTGTACATGTATATTGTCAGAGTCAGGGATTCAAACCTTGTCCCAGGAGACTACCAAGTTAGTCCAATTTTCATAATATAAGCACAAATTTTAATGAAAAATTAGTATCAAAGAGTATACCCGATTGAAAACATTACAAATCAACTTGCCATCACGCCGTTTCCCGCGGGGGTAGGCATAGACGATAGAGCACCACGCTCTTCTGTCCTGACACACAATTTTCGCCTCATCCACATTCACACATCTTCTCATACAAGCTCAATAATTATTGAGGCTTCTAACAGGACCATCTGGTTTACCTGCCAAGTCTTCCTCTATTTCTGGTGCCATCAACACTTGCATCATATATCTTTCTTACCATTCTCTCCTCATGAATGAGGAGAGAATGGTAAGAAAGATATATGATTCATCCGTTCCATATAACCAAACCACCTAAGTGATCCTTTCTTAATCTTACTCACTATACTAACATTAGCTTTCCTTATTTCTTTAATCTTTACTGTCATAAATGGATCTGCCACATATACACCTAAGTGATCTCAATTCCACTGCAATATATGAATGTAGGAGCGAAAATGGGCGATTTGATTGTATGCTGTTTATTGTACGCCGATGATGCAGTATTAATGGCGAATAATGAACAGGAACTACAGAGTCTAGTGAGTAGAATGTACAATATATGCAAGGAAAGCGACCTTATTATGAATGTCATCAAGTGGAAAGTGATGGTATTCGAGGAGGAAAGCAAGACACCGTGCTAAATACTTGGAGGTGATGAATGTTCGGAACAAGTAGATGAGTTTGTGCATTTAAGAAGTATGGTTGATAGAAACGGAAAGGAGGGTGACTGCAGGGAATAAAGTAAATGGTGCTTTGAATAGAATTATAACTAATGGGAACTTGTCAACTGAGGTAAGACTAGCGGTTCACAATGGAGTCCTAGTACCGACACTGTTGTATGGAAGTGAGGCCTGGAGCTGGCAGAAGAGGAACGAAAGTAGACTGAATGCATTACACATCAATTTGATTCTAAATGATAGACACGTCTTACGGTCCCTGTAGTAAATATTTGAATAATAATTTAGACTTACAAGACTTGTTTCATCTTCGCTGGAGCGATCTTCGGCTGTCGGGTTTCGTTTCGGCTTCTTCTCTCCACTCTTGGACGTACTCTGAACATTAGGGTTCTGCTTTTTCAATTTTCTACTCGGCAAGTTGACAATCTGGCCATCTTTGTCGCTATCGCTGCTATCTGGCGAAGATACAACAAGTCGAAATGTTAGAAAGTGAATAATAAATATTTTGACAGATGAAAGTAAAAACATAACCGTAAAATTACAACCAAATTTAAAATTACTTTCAATTGATTTAAAATAAGCCATGTTCAATATAATGAAACACAATTTGTGATTTTACCTTTATCTGAACTTGATTTGTTTCTTTTGCGAGCTCCGCCACGATTTTTAAAACATCTCTTTTTGAAACTCGTACTTGACACTTCGCTCCCGCCGTCCGCCATATTTCTGTTTTGCCAGAGCTTCAAGGGCGACAAATGAAAAAATATAATACACGTAAAGTAGGTACCGTCTTGTGAAATTATAAACTAAAAATGAACCTGTTGTACTTCAACACGAAGTGACGCGAAACTATCACATTAATTAGAGAATTAAAAAATACAATAAAGGAAATTTCATTATGCCCATCTCACGCGAACCACCGTCAACGAAGCCATACCGTAGCCTGAGCAAAAGAGCTTTGGACGTGAGTAATGGCCCAGCGAGCAGGGGCAGCCGACACCACGACATGAGAGACAAGAAGTGGACCGTAACCTCGATGGAAGCGCGGGTACCAGGGCGGCAGAGTGACGTGGGCAGACGACGACACCGCCCTCCGTCCGGTTGAGAATTGCGAGGCCAGGTCCGACAACGCAATACATCAGTAATATAAAGTAGTCATGATTAGATTAGGCTAATTAGAAGATATTTTTTCTGTCCATTTGTGTATTAAGTGTTGTAGTAAATAAACAATTAATCTGCATTTTGAATATTCACCTGTCTCCTATAACCATAGGACGATTGACGATGTGATACCTGGAAATAATCGCGGAGCAAAATATTACCAGAGTGCAGGGCCGCTCTAATAAAATAATAAAAGCATCTCATCTAAAGACTACCATCATCCTTCCAACCCCCTCTTAAACCAATATTAAGGGTCCGTACAGATCCAAATTACCACAGCAGTAATCTTGAATTTGTTAAATAATAAACATGTGAAAAATTACATTGTTTATCGCAGTCATGAAAAGGCAATAATTCACCCAGCGAAGTTGAAAAGCTGTATAGAAAATATTATTTATAAAGATTTTAAAATAGAAATCGTGAATTCGATTGTAGGCAAATATTTAATTACAAATTATTCTGGCAATAACTGCAAATCGTTTTATGTTTAATTAATTTAACTATATTAACAATAGCTTAAATAGTTTACTAATTTACTTACTTACTTACCTATTTACCTTTACTACTTGCTTTTGCTGGTGCATAAAGGGTAAAATGCCATGCGTGAAATATGAAGGTACTAATTGCAAAATCAGCAAACTTCATTATATTATTTTTTCTCTCTTTTAATGCAGTTGTCTACTCAGTTATATTATGAACAGTCTACCTCAGCTCTTTTTGATGTAAATTGGTCATTCAAAGTCAGCGTTAGTTGCAAAATCTGTCATTTTTGCCCGCCGCTATATACAGATGGCCCAAAAAAAGTGAGAACACTTTGTAACACATTAACATGTAAGTCATTTAAAACTTAATAAAATTAATTATAATTTTTAATGTAATTTTTTTGCACAATATTTAGCTAATCGGAAATAATCAAAACACCCATATTGCATAATCTGGTCCGTTCGGTGGCCACATGCCTGGCTCGATGAAATTAACATTCTCACGATGTAGAAAGTTGATTATATTTCAAGCTGTGTGAGATGGAGCTCCGTCTTGCTGTAATGTCCAGTTATACTGTAATGTCTAGTTAAACTCCAGGCTTTGTTTTGAAACTCTTCTCGATCATTTTCCTAGCACCCCGACATTTTTCAATTTGCAAATTTTTGATCAGAATACGGTCTTCTGCAGTGATTTTTGTCATTCTGGGCAACAATTTGAAAAAAAAACAAATATAAACAATGAGAAAATTAATAATCAAAGATGGTGACCGGAAGTTGTCGAAATAAAACTTAATATAAGTAAGTAAGTAAACTATTGAAGCTATTGTTGACATAGTTAAACTAATTTTGATGTAATTATATCACATTTTATGAAATATTCTCGCTTTTTTTGGGCCACTATGTATATTAGAAGCCAACCATTATTATTATACATACATTCTTAGTAAGAAGGGCGTTAATAAATATATTATTAAGAGAACACATTTTTATTGTGAAGTTGTAATTATTCAGAACATAGGTCTGTGATATTCTAAATACTAATTAAATGTATTAATTAGTATTTAATAAATATATTGTTTTTCTCCAAATAAAATAATATGGACATTGTTGAGATTGCAACTAGTACCATTACTACTAGTGTATTGTTTTAGTTTTTAACAAAATTTACCCTTCATTTTATTTCAAACCTTAAATGTACTCTAACGCAAGCGTGTACACACGTAACTGCTTCTGATGCATGCAACCAATCACGGCAAGGGTCCAACGAGCCAGGATACGGACCCAAATAAAGGTCACAAAATAGGGGATCAAATAAAATAATCAATCAATAAAAAATAATCTTTAATAAGTTAAAAATACCAATAACATTGCATGATGCTTACATCCCTACAATACACAGTGTTCACAAGTATTCACAGAAATTATTTTCCCAAATTATACAAGACAAAATACACTCCAGAAAAAAAAATAAGAGAAAATGTAACAAATTACCCCGCTTTACAATAACTATAATTTTAAATTGTCTCTTATGACTGGGAGAAATTATTTCATTAATATATTTATTAACTGGAAGACAGAATTAACATTTTCTCAATGGATTGCATTAACATACCGTGTCATCATCGTCCATTGATCAATCTTTACTTGTCGGTCAATGAATCGGCCATTTTGTTGAAAATACTTAAGATAAATAGTAATAAATTAAATAGAATTGAATTATTATTAGGTTTGCGGACTGTAGCAATGCTTTTGATCAAATGTATGAGATAAATAATAAAAACAAAAAATGTTTAGTAATATTTGAATATGTTAAAGAACACACAATTATTGTATTTTTACCTATAAAGGCACTGTTATTAAATAAATATCAGATATCGCATAGAAACAAAGCTATTTTTATTATATTTTTTAATGGAAATGATATGTAGAAAATATGAGGGGTAATTACAGGGCTTACGACCTGTCTTCGGCTGGCTTAAGTGATATATAACGTTAACAAATTCTCACCCCTCAATCTCCATATTTATCAAATTTTTTAAAATTGTATATATCTTATTACATTGCCTCGCTTCGAGTACCAGTACACCATAGCCATCTATGGACCAAATTTGATCATTCATTTTCCTCGAAAATACCAAATATTAAAAAATATAATAAAAATAGCTTTATCTCTATGAGATATCTGACATTTATTTTTAAAATATGTTTGTGTGTGTTGTTCCTTTATAAAAAAAACGTACAACCTTAATACGACCATAGATTATTGTAAACAAAAATATAAATCATAGAAAATAATATAGCGTAAGTGTGTACAAAATATGATAACAACTTAATTTTTATAACAACCGTTTGGCATTTGATACAAACTCGTCCCACAAGAAATCTGGTTTATAAATTATGTAGCAGTTTACATACGACTGACAGTTAAGTTCGTAGAATACCTTTCGTGCGCATTATGTAGAACAATCACTATGTTGAAACACCCGAACTGGTCCCCTCCGATTCATTTCTATTTCACAAAATCATGAAAGATCATCACTGTATGCCGCAAGCGGAGATGGAACAGATTACGACGCATACTCTAAACAGTCTCACGGAGAATTACTTTGAATACTGTTTCCCGCGATTGAAAACTCAGATACCGAATACGTAACGTAATATAATAAATTTTTCTATAAACATAATTGTCAATCCGCATATATTTAAAATGATAAAATACATAATAAAATTTCATATCTTGTGAATATTTTTATATAAAGTGAAAATGTTTGATCTCTTTGAGTTGATCTAAAAATGTGGCCCCATTAAAAAAAAAAAAAACACAATTTAAATACACAATTTGTAAGTTACTAAAATACATATTGGAAGATGTAACATTACAAAATGTTATATGTAATAATATATATATATATAAAACATTAATAAATAAATGCAAAAAAACACATTTTTTACAATGACACTGCAAATTTCAACAGCTGTAGGCGAAAGTGATTTTTTTAAAAGTGACACAAAACAAATTTTAGATATTTACTTTTTGGAAGATACTGATATTTTGTGTATGCGAACCTTTATGTGAACAAATTCCCTGTTGGGAGACAGAGAGGCTTGGAGAACGGTTGTGCGGTCGGCCGTGGACATGAATGGCCATTAGAAACAAAATATATATCCAAAGGTGTCCGCGGGACAATAATCCATCCAAAGTGTTGATAGACGAAATAATCAGAGCAGTCGGAGTCACATGGCAAATATTGGCCGAGATCTGAAGAGAATCACGGAGTGGCCTTCATCCAGCAGTGGATTGACGACTATGATGAAAATGATGACGAGACTTAAATTTTTCATCTCAAAGATTTAACGATAAAAATCAACACAACCAGTCGATCATTCTATTCTGCATATAAAATGCAATACACAATGAATGATGGCCCACTCCATGCTCAATTCTCATGTGTAAATCACACGACAATTTGGACTAAGTCTGCGAAAGACCTGGCGTAGCCGAGTAATCTAAAAGATCTAAATTAGACTTCCATAAATACACCAATTAAAATTGCAAGCGTCGATATATTACACAATACATAATTATAATACAATATATTAATCATTACTATTGATTTGAAATCTATAGTTTGCACGCTGTCATTGGTCACAGATCGAGCATCTTTATTTTAAATTATCTGTGGTTTGAATGTTTAAAAAAAACTATTCTAAATTAAATGCAAACTGTTATTATCACCGTCGAGTTTGTGAGAAATTATATATTGCCGTTGGTAACACTGATGTTAAAAGAAAGGTCCGCGGTCAAATAGCAAACTGATATATCTATCACATGTGTCTATCGCCGCCATCTTGGACCGAGTCGATATAAAAATGTATTTTTTAAATTTTTAAATAAAGATTTTTTCAATCAACACTTTGAATCTTCTCAATGTAAAATACAATATTGAACAAAATAAAAGAGACACTTAATTGACTTGCAAAAATTCCAAAATATCAAGCTCACGAATATCGATTCCCCCTGCGTAAAATATCATGACTAATAAATAGATCATATTTAGTGATTGCAGTATTTTGCATATATTCGATACACTTTTAAATGGCAGCAGTTTTATTTATATACATACATTGTATTCGATAGAACATAATATGTAAAAAAAAAAACAAACTATATATCAAAATTCTCGTGATTTTATACGTCTATTTTGTTTTAACATGAAACAAAAAACTGTTTACTGTTTATGACTCGACTCTCTACGGACTAAGCCGACATCTGATAATAAACAAGGATGCCGCCCGCCGCACACCACCTTTACCATTCGGTCGACGTCTGTCATTTTTATTATCATGAAAATATATTTGCAAAATACTAGATCAATTAAAAAATGATCAATTTGTCAGTCACGCTACATTATGTTGGAGGGTTCGACGTGTACAGAATTTCAATTCCATTCTGGGTACCGCCATGTAAAAAAGTCCATATTTCTCAATACCTTTTTAAGTAAATTCTTTAGGAAACACCATTATTTATAGTCTATACCTTTTTAACACTGATTTATTAAATCTACTAAGAAAATTTAGTAGAATTTCTTGGCCTGAGACTCCTTCCTGTCCCTGAAAGAAAACAGAAAAAATTTATATAGTAAAATTTAATTTCAAACATAAATAATCAGCAAAGAGAGAAGGTAACGTGCGCGCTCACTTGTACAAGCTGTAGAGGAACATGACGACGAGGTGGCCGGCCAGGAACAGCCCCAGCAGGCTGGCGGAGAGGCAGTTCACGTCCGGGCAAGAGGTCTGCGCTTGGGCACCCATCCTAAATAAAAAATGTTATTATTAATATGACCATATCCATAAGTGTAATTTATTTTTGATTTTTATCATATTCTTTGTTATATTTTATGTTAATATTATTTATATATATATATATATATATATATATATATATATATATATATATATATATATATATATATATCTGTTAAATAAAGACAGCATTTAAAAGGCATCGGAAGAATAGTTTAAAATCGCGTCAGTATAGCATTATAGCGCAGAACCGCTAAAGACAGTTTCAAACTTCTACAACAGTTCAGGGAAAGAAATCATAAAAAAAAAAAAGAATTTTAGAAGACATCTTCAGTAAGCATTAAAAAATTAATACAAATTAAATTAATCAACTAGAAAGAAATGCAGAAAAAAATCTATTTATCGAAAATTATTTTGTTACTACTGAGATTCGAACCTGGACCAATTGACTGGACACAATTTTGAATTTATATTCTGAACCCGTTACGAGATGCCAGAATTAATTAATTAAACAAATATCAGATATCTCATAGAGACAAAGCTATTTTTTTATTATATTTAATATTTATTATATACGGAAGTATGGGGTAATTACAGGGCTTACGACCTGTCTTTGACTGGCTTAAGTGATCACTTTATATATAAATATAACATTCACCAATTCTCACCCCTCAATCTCCACATTTATCAAATTTTTTAAAGTCGTATATATGTTGGTATGTGGATTGCTTCAAATACCACTACACCATCTATGGACCAAACTTGATCATTCATTTTTCCCTTTTTTTTAAACAGCATATATGTCATCACTATGAGAATCTGAATTTTTTAAAGCAATATTCTTTATCTGTGAAATATTTTTTAACATTAATTATACTAGAATACGCTTGAAAAATAATTTTTTTATATATTTTCTTATTTTGACCACTATATTGTATTAGTAATATTTGAATAAGTCCAAGAACACACAATTACTGTAGTTATTACAATAACAACAATTAATAAATCCACTTTATTAAATTCGGATAAACTTTGATACAACTTATATATTTTTAAGAACACATTTTTTTTATGAAGTTACATTTTCGGAATATAATTCTGTGATACAGAAAAAATCTATTTATCAAAAAAATATTTTGTTGCTACCGGGATTCGAACCTGGACCTCTTCCTATCCTTTTTAAAAATTGAATAATAAATGTATCAATTTGAAAGATTACAGAATATAAGTTCAAAATGTGTTCAATCGCTATAGCGAAATGGTGAACGCACTGCACTTCACCGGAATATGGGAATTATTATGGAATACCACGGATTCTGAAAATGTAACTTGACAACAAAAATGTGTTCTCTTAAAAATTTTAAAATTCATCAATAATATCTAATTAAAGTGTGCGTATAACTAAACTGTCAAAAAATTGCCATTAAGGCGCGACTTTCAATAATAATTCAAATTTTTGCATTTTTTACAAAAATGTGGTTTAGATTTGACTTATATTAAAACTATAACTTAGATTGGACCTTTACACTATTATAAAACTAATAAATTGAACTAATTAAGACGATACAAGCATTATAAGAAAGACACCGACCATTAGATGCATTTTCCGCGTGCTACGAAATTGAGGTAATACACTAAATTATTGGATAAATTAAATATATTTTCTTACAGTCTTGAACCCAAGATTACGGAGATAAATATGTATCAAACCAAATTAACAAAATGTTAAAAATGAATGGAGTTATAAACCATTCAATTTGCAGTACATTGATCAATTTTCGACATTTTTAAAATACTTTATTTTAGTAAAAACATATGTTTTTAAATAATATATTATATTTACTCACATGCTTTGAGGCTTCGACTACTATTTAAAACTAAGTTTTATATCAGAAACACAATAATCAGTTTTTAAATAATATATTTTCAGTCTTATGAAATACAATAATTTTAATTATCTCTCAAACTTTTAATACGCCGCTCGAATCGGCTACGGCGGTCGTGAAATCCGCGCTCCGTTAGTTTTTTATTAAATTTGCCTATAAAACACATTTTAATACAAATTTTTACTACAATATGAAAGAATATTATACTTATTTTCGATACCAATTGTTTATTTTTGTAAATTTTGGAAGTCTCATGTTTGGTAGTGTTGGTAAACCGTTATTGTGTTGATTGGTAACTGAGATATAACTGTTAAAAGTTTAGTTTCTACTGTACCGGTCATTATTCGAAAAATTACAAACAATCAGTCACCAATCATTATCGTTGTTACAATCAAACACAATTGGCATTTGACATTTAAAATTTTTTTAATGCTAATAAATCAAAACAGATAAAATATTTTATTTTTATAAGTCAATCATATGGAATAACCTTGAATCGTCTGTCCTTTTCACGAGTCATCAACAATACGTCTTCCTCGTCTTGTACATCTGGCGTTTTGCCATATTTAACGCATTTCCCTAATGCGGGAGTTCCTTATTCTACATTTCTAGTGACGCAGCTAAATATTCTCATCACCAAGTTTCTCGTGTTTATGTGCGTATATACAGGATGTAAGAGACCTAGTCCTAGACCAATATATAATTTGGAATCATTTAAGTATTCCAATTAATCGAAATAACCCATAAAACATTGCGGATTAGGTGAATTACATCTAGTATAACTTAATTAATATGTAGATTTTCAATATAGCCTTACCTCTGCCCGATGGCCGCAATGTTCTGCTTGACCGAGTTGATGGAGTCGCGCAGCTCGTTCATGGCGGCCTGGCCCTCGTAGCCCACGGCCTGCACCTGCGCCGTGGGGGCCCGCGCCTGAGTCTGCATGATGCTGTCAGTCTTGCGGGACACGTCAATCAGGTACGTTCTGGAATATAACGTAATCTCAGTGCAATACTCACACGTGATACATTACCTGACTCTTTTTTGCACTTTTATTTGTGAATTTCTTTAATACTGACACTCTTTTAAGATTTTAGACTCTTTATTAAGTGTTATTTGATAAACGTAAAGAATATTGCATATTTTTGTTGCGTCCTTGTGTTAAATTTTAATCATTTTCATATTTTATTTTGCCTGTATTGTTTCATTAAATGGCGTGAGTTTGCCGTGCGTATAAAACATTAACAATTTCTAAGAAAATGGATTTAATTTAAGTGCTTTGTAGCGGAAAAATATGGTACCGTCAACTCGACCGTTGTTGAAAAATCTCACCAAAGTTGAAGAACCGCATCGGCGCATTCACCCGACGAAACACAAAGAGCTGGAAAGCGGGCTGTTAGAATTTTTTCCTCAAATGCGTGTGGCCAATATTCCAATTTCTAGCGTAATTCTCATCAAGAAAGAACGTTTATTAGCAAATGAGAGCCTCGGATGGTTAGCTCCAGAGATTCAACGTAACATGCTCGACAATATGTGGTGAAAGTCAAAAAGATGATGAAATAAGAGTGGGAGACTTTGACAAAAATGCCAAATTCACGTATTTAAAAATGTTTTGGAAAATGTATATTTATAGTACACCTATAAATATTTTATCAATATTTTAACATATCCGAGAACACACAATTACTGAATATTTACCAACAAAGGCACTGTTATTATTAAATAAATATTAGATATCATCATACCAGAGACAAAGCTATCTTTATTATATTTAATGAAAAATATATAGAAATACCAATTAATATGTTGATATTTTGAAAACTTCATATGAAATTCTACTTTTCTCACAAATTCAAATTAGCCTTAGATTTTGAATCATCGCATTGAACCTTTAAATTGCAATATTAACATATTTTATGTACACACAATAATCCTAAAATTGCCGGCCGTGTCAAGTCTCTCGTAGATGTGCCATCAACACCAGGAAGAGAAGAAATCCAAGACAACTATGCTCAGCGGTGAAATAAAATAAGAAATGTCGCCCTGTACTTACTTTAATTCGGTGAGCGTGGCGAGGAAGACACTCTGCGTGCCGAGCAAGGACTCCACTTCGTGCCTCTGGATAGGGAGTGTACCGGCAATCTAAAACAATTTAAACAAATTAATTTCACCTAGAAAAATTCAAAGATACAAAGAACGAAAATTTTGTAAACCGGCAGTGTCCACATGCTATTAAAACAAAAGAAATTATTATTAAGGAGAACACATTCATATTGTGAAGTTGGAATTATTCACAACAGACGCTCTGCGATATTTTAAATACTAATTAAATGTATTAATAAAGAAGGGTGGCTTTCAAATAATGTAACGTTAGATGTATCAATTTGAAAAGTGTAACATATATGTTTGAAAATTTGTCATCAATGAATGCATTTTTTTCCGGTAGCAACAACAATATTTTTCGATAAAATTGATTTTATATGTATATCTTTCTAATTAATACGTTTAATTTGTATTTAAGAAAATAAATGGTTAAAATTATTGTCGCAATAAATATCTAGATGAGCTATAGATATTTTACAAGTGAATAATTACAACTTCACAATAAAAACGTGTTCTCCTTAATAATATATAAGTTGTATCAATGTGTCCAAAATTTAATATAAATTAATTGTTAATTCTGGCGTCACCTATCGGATTGCGCAAAGGTATTTGAGATTCTGTAAAAACAATGTAAATGGCTTTCAAATAATGGAATAATTGTTAATAATTTAAAGGTGTAATCATCGGCGTGGTGCCAAAAAACACGCAGGATAGATATCAGGAAAACCAGGAAAACAAAGACGTCTTAGTAAAACGTACAACGGCGACCTGTCGCCGTGTAGGTACTTGCAAATATGACTATATGTATTGTTATGAATCTGAATAAAAACAGAGTATTCTGCTGGCGGAAGACATTCTCGATTTTGCCGCCGTAGTGTGCCTATATTGAACATCTTTTGTGTTTCATTTATTTCAACCTCATAATCATCGCCGGTTGAGAGAAGCTGAGATCGGCGAACCACTCTTGTCTACATTCTTGTTTCCTGTACGGAACAGATAATTTGAAAAAGTGTAACATATAGGTTCGAAAATTTGTCATCAAAAGTACTGTCGCTGTAGCATAGTTGGATAATGCACCTTCTCCAGTTTGGAAAGAGATCCAGGTTCGAATCACAGTGACGCAACAACAATATTTTTCAATAAAATTGATTTTATATGTATATCTTTATAATTAATACATCTAATTAGTATTTAAAATATCACAGACCTACGTTCTGAATAATTACAACTTCACAATGAGAATGTGTTCTCCTTAATAATCAATCATTTTTAAATAAAACAATTTTTATTTAAACTAATTTGTCAAAACCACAAAGTGCTTGCTTTCTACGAAAATCAAAAATTTTTAATAAAAAAGTTTAAAATACTAATTTCAAAACATTCTTATTTTATAAATATATTTTTTAGCATACAAGAGAACAGGATGAATTTTAAATGTTATTTCATGATTGCCATAAGGATAAATAATTGAGTATTACCTGCGGCGGCATGTGCCCCTGCGGGACCTGCTGAGGGACCCCGCCCTGACTCTGCTGCATCTGGTACACGGAGCTCATAATGCTCAGTGAGTTGACCTGCTTTCCCAGGATCTGCCAGATAATTTTATCATTATAAAACATACTTTAATAAACACTCCGTACAGAAGGTAAAATATTATACCTTCAAGTGAACTTTGAATAAATTCTGACTTTTTCTTTGTGTACCCGCCTATATCACACAGGATTGAGAGGTCGTCGAAGTGACGCCAATAAAATGATATGACAAAGACAAAAAAAAAAAGAAAAATTGAAAATTCTATTTTTAAACGTTTTTTGTAATTTCTGGATTTTGTTAGGAGTTTCGAAATAAACGACGCATGTGTAAGTATAAAGCATAATCTCAGCATAGTTACAGGAGAGAGTACGGGGCCACCAAATCCAAATGCTGTCTCCGTTCAAGAATACTCAGTATAATTTAACAGAGGCGCAAATGAAGTTGTACATTACCTCGTCAACCTTCTTGTGCAACTCCTTGACGACGTCAAATATGGAAGACTGTCCCTGGAAGATCTGTCTCAGTTCTCTCTGGCTGTCATTCTCGAACCAGTCCTCAAACTCGGATTCTTTATCCTTAGTCTGAAATTTAAAAACGAAATACGTCATTATGGCACACATAGACAAATGCACAAAAAGACATCAGAGATTAAATAAAATTAATTACAAAAATTTTATATATGATGCTACATTTATTTGATTTTTCTTTTTCCGTACACAGACTATCAACAGGTCGTCGAGGACCCTGAAAGATAATATTAGATGTTATGAACGTGTACAGCTGAGGATCCATATACGTGCATCTACTTACAAACTAACAAATACATAAAGCCCCATAAAAGGACACCTGCAAGCCATAATTTCAACATAAAAACACGTGTCTTTATATGTCACGTCCACCATACCTCAGTAAATAGCATGTAGGCAGGAATTCTATCTATATAAGATGCCTGTAAATATATTCTAAGCAGTTGTTTACACGCCTTATTACGTCGATTGGCACCACTGGATTTCTTGGTTTATAATAATGTACACGTGTGTGTGTGTGTGTGTGTGTGTATTGCCGCCCTTTTTTCGAAAGGCTAAGAAGACGGTAACCGACAGGCATCATTCTTATTACATCCTGTGCTTCGACCAGTCCAGCAATCGGTCGAAATCTAAAGTGATAACAGCAGTTCTCCGGAATAAATCTAACGTGAAATAACATACCGAGTTTTTATTGTCAGAGTACATTCTGAAATCTTAATTCACACATTTCTCTATAATCAATAGTTAAAATATTGTTCTCTATTATTGTTAAAACACTGAAATAGAAATATGAATAAGGAGAGGTAATAATGTAGGATTTATGATAATTAGGGATGTAATATGTTACGAAATACACATTCTTACGACTAAGAAAATTTAAAATAATAATGTAAAAAATGAGAATAAAAGAATAATAAATTAAAATCTAAACAATAAAAAACTATTCCAGTAAGCGAGCTAGTCATTTGTAATAATAAATACGAATGTGATGAAACAGAGTTCTTTTGACAGATTAAATTGTCAAAATATGACCATATAATGTTAGATTTTCTCAATACATGTGCGTAAATATCAGAATGCTTCTGAACAAGGTGTTCTTCTGAACAAGGTGTTCTTCTGAACAAGGTGTGCTTCTGAACAAGGTGTGCTTCTGAACAAGAGATTAGCGAATAATAGTTTACAAACAATTTTATTAAGTACTCTACTATTTGTGATTTTGCCGTGTTGGTAATTCAATGGACACCCGGTAATGAATGACGTGCGAGCATCTTAAAATATTTAGTTATCAAGTTTCCAAAATGTATATGTATGTATTTATTTATTAGACTTTATTGACATACGCGTTTTTGTTGTAACAGAGGTGAATATAATAATATAACATGATAAACATAAGATACAATTATCTTGCAAGTTTATTGTGTGGGGTGGAGTATACTCCACCTCTGATATATGCAGCATTGTCCTGGCTACTTTGCTAGACTGCAGTCTGTGCTAAAGTAGCCAGTTTTTTTGTGCTGTTGTGGTGTTATTTAATTCAAGAAAGATTCAAAGAATTAGTGAATTATTAATGTAGGCACTGTATAATGATTATGTTAGAATGTTGGATAGCCATGTTTCTGATTGATCTCTACATATTTGGTACATATTTGTGTAATCTTATTGAAAGTGAATGATTTCCAGTTGGTGTTGAGTGTGTTGTACAGTTTCGGAGCTAAGAACATGTAGAATCTTTGATAAAATGTGGTTGATGCTCTCAGAATTGGCGTGTAGATATTCATTCTTTATCTTGTATCATGTCCATGATTTATTGCTTCGGGTGAGTCGTTGTCAGTATAGATATGATAGATATATGTCTAGGATATTACTACTCTTTAAATATAAGATCTGATGGACATCTAACAATAATAAGAGGCTCACTTCATCAGGATGGTCTCGCCTGTAGTCCTCTTTCTGCTGGTCGAGCTTCTTCTGGTAGTCCTGGTACTCTTGGCTCAACTTCTGCTGCTCCTCTTGGTTCACTTGCGTCTCTGAAAAATCAGTCATACGTTAGTCGTCGGTAAATTACGAAGGCGGCGGGGTTTTTTAATTTTTATTTACGCAGCCAAAGTAAAATATTTTTATGACGAATTAAAGTTGCAGGGCGATTTCAACGCGTCTTCTAGGTGATTAACGTGGTTAACTATCTTGAACAGAAAGATGACAGAACTCTAGTTGAAAAAATGATGTTGAGAAATATTCAAAGTAGAATTCGTCAAAAAACAGCAAAGGGCAAAAAACAATCATCTATACATTCTTATTTCTCTCTAAATATTCCTTATTTTATTATTGACTTATTTTATGTTATTTTTTTAATTATTCAGTGTTAAAATGTATATTTTGTAGTTAACATGGACATTGAAGTATGGTGATAAGTAGACTTGTATTGTATTGTAAAAATTATTTGACAACCCTGCAATAATATTTTGCGCTGTTCATAAATGCGCATGTGTGCGCCTTTTTTGGTTAGTACATACACACATACGTCAAAAGGCGCGCGTAGTGAGTGATTTTTGTATATTGTTGAACATATTATCAACTTTTTTGAATTAACCGGGAATTTGATTATCGGCGATTTCTATTTACCATCCATCCCGGATAATCGAGAGTCTATACATACATTTTTGTTTTTTTATTACCACGACAACTCCCTTGATCCGGTATCCAAGCGAAGTTCGTTACCCAGCCTATTCGATTGTCGTCTTTCGAAATGATGGCTATTCAAAAACTTAAAAAATTTGTAACTCTTGTCAATATTAGATCTAGAGAAAAAACCCAAAAATACACTTTTATATACAGACAAAATCCACTTGATCTTACGGCCAGTACTGAATGTTTTTTTTTAATGTATTCTTCGTTGAGTTTTGACAATTATTTCCTCTCCCTGCGCAATTAAAGCTCCGAGCAATGCCAGATGCAAATGTATATAATAACACAATTATAAATATATGAAAGAACATACGAGTTGTACCCGTGCCGGGCACGTGCAGCGACGAGGTCAAAAAGTGGATGACGTCGTGGTCGTCGGCCAGTCCACCCGTGGCGGCCGAAACTCCGAAATAACCGCCGACGGGCAGCACCACTCCCTCGGAACGGAAGCACATCTCGTAGTCGGCCTCGTTGTTGGTCATGCCTGAAAAGGATTAAATAATTAATCGAAATATTAAATTTTTATCATTTGCGCCACAGCACTGTATATCGGCTGTTCCGTATTTGCAAAACACACTTTAGCGCGTTTGTAATATCAGGCGCACAAAATATTGTCACATGCCCGGGTCCAACTTTCTTATCCATGACCTATCCCAATGCTTGCCCACCAAAGTGAAATGTGACCTTGACGCCAGCAGACGTTAACTTGAGCGATATAGTGTTTGATCTCGACATCGCGATAGCATTTGTGGGGTGGATCCTTTCAACTCCCTTTCCACCAGCACTGTAGTGTGTGTGATCTTGTATTTTGTGATCACATATTGTTGATTTGTGGAGTCGTCATATTCAGACGTTCAAGGCAAGACGAGCAGTCCGTCCGAATCCTGGTTCCCCAAGATCACTGTCCTTCTTCGACTAAACCACCGTGACTTTTCTCTATTCCCCCCACACCTTACGGTGATTCCGATTTACGACAAGAATTGTCATAATCCATTCCGCAGAACGTGTGACCCGGAGATTGCACAATTTATTGGGTTTGATGACAAATATTGATAGATAGACGGAGCATTGACCATCTTGGATGATATACAGTGTTGTTGCAGGGGTGGTGTCGTATATTCTTTGAAAGTGTGATGAAAAGTATCCCCCTGCCTGTCACACGGGAAATAAGGGTTCAGTACCTCGCTGAAGAGATTTTTAAAAATGACATATTTAATTTTACTTTACATGTTTTATTTATATATATCAAAAAAAAATTGTACGCTGTGTTGATATGATATTTAATGAGACAAACATGTAATGTTTATTTTTTTTCTTTCTTAGAAATATTTAACAAATTTTATGCATTTTTTTATTCTAAGGGCCGGTTGTGCGATCTGTAGTAACTTTTTACCACCGTCCGGTGTAAAAAACATTATCGGTACGCAAACATAACTAATCCAGCCTAACACCGTGGCAAGACTAACAATCATGAAATATGGCTGTGTTCGACATCTGTCACTTCGATGGCAAAATTTTTTCAGATTATGTACTCTCATCACTAAAATAGCAGGATATTGAATGATTTATTGTCGTATACTGCAACTTTCAAAGTATCAACGTGAAGAGTCCGCCATATTTGACAAACGATTTTCGGTTTTTACCATCCGATATTTGAGAGTAAAATTAGTTAACCGTTGCATTTTTTACCAACGATCAAACAACACGTTTTACTTGAGAAACTTTCTTATCATAATAAAAAGTTATACCATCGATAACACACACAATCACTGAATATATTAAATCCAAATATGTTAACTATGTCACAAAGCAACAGCTGGCTCCACTTACCATTGTGAAAGAGGACGGTCAGAGTGTTCTGGTAATACTCGACCCTGACTCTCGTGGGGAACGGCTTGTTACGGAAGTCACGTAAGCAGCCGGATAACAGTTGCGTCGATCCGTCACTGAAACAAAGACCGATATCATTAATACAAAATATTCTACACTAGTTATAACGTATTTCATTGGTCGCGCTTAAAGGACATTGCGCATATAAATGTATGATTCGTGCATTGCATCTGCAGTTAAGTTGCTGGGCACGCACATCGATTCAGATCTTTCAATGAATACACAAATCAGTAAATTATTAGGAGAACACATTCTTATTGTGAAGTTGTAATTATTCAGAACCTATGTTCTATCCACAGCTATCTGTGATATTTTAAATATATTAATTAGAAAGATATACATATAAAATCAATTTTATCAAAAAATATTGTTGTTGCGCCACCGGGATTCACTGATTCAACTGAGGCGATTAAAAATATTCTAAGACAGCCTATCTACTTATAAACGCATTTGTGGTGTCACGTGTGTACTATTGCAACAGCATCTATGCTGGCCTGCCAATGTTACAGCTGCCGTGCAGCCGCATTTACAATCCATTGTAAATGCGGCTGCACGGATAATATATGGAGTTTCCAAATTCTCTCATATAACACTGGCTACATCAGCTACATTGGCTCCGATTCCCTGACATAGTTGGACTTAAATTGTGCTGGTTGATGTACAAGGCGACACATAACTTTGTATCCCAGACAATTTGAATGGTAGACGTCAAACTCTCAGGTCATTCTTCACTTCTGAACAGAACAGAACCAACCGTTGCTAGAAGTCTAAATTTAGTGAATGGGTATTAACAGTGGCAGGCCCAAAAGCGTGGAACTCTTTGCCCTTCATCACAAAGAACAATGAATGCATTAGAGACTTTATTTGAGAAGAAACTAAAAGCGCAAAGAATTAGGAAACTCCGTATATTATCCGTGCAGCCGCATTTAGAATGGATTGTAATGTATCCAGCTGAAACATTGGCACGGTTTATGGTTTGAACTTTGATATTCATTCCCTCAAAGTGGCACTAATGAGAGTCTTATTTATTAGAAAATATGAAAGCTATATTCTTTATCTGTATATATAACGAATGATCAACATATTATACTAGAATACGTCTGAAAAGTCAATATTCAATTTTATGTTTCTTATTTATACCAGTATATTATATTAACAATATTTTAGCATGTCCAAGAACACACAATTACTGGATTTTTACCTACAAAGGCACTGTTATCAAGACAAATTATAGATATCTCTTAGAGAATTTGCCTCTAACAGATATCTATAATTTATCTTGATAATGGTTCATAAAAAAATGGTAAAATTAATTTGAGGCCGAATTCATTCATCCTCTAACCACATCAAGTCAGCCCTGCATCATGAAAAGGTCCGCTTACTTCTGGTGGTCAAACTTCTTGCTGCCGTCGTTGATGACGGCCATGATGTACGGGTTGTTGTGCTTGTTGTCGTTGTCGAAAGAGTCCATGATCACGCCGAGGCCGACCCACTGGTCCGAGGAGCCGAAGACCTCGCCGTCGTACGCCCCCCTGTTCTGGGTGTACCAGAAGGCCTGCAAAAATAGTGTGAAAATTTAACAATGCATGAAAATCAAACAAATAATGATT
Organism: Eubasilissa regina; assembly: GCA_022840565.1. Classification (NCBI taxonomy): domain Eukaryota; kingdom Metazoa; phylum Arthropoda; class Insecta; order Trichoptera; family Phryganeidae; genus Eubasilissa; species Eubasilissa regina. The sequence continues at coordinate 5,263,970 of JAINEB010000026.1, forward strand.
TTTTGTAATGCATGTACGAAAACATATTTTTTGTCTTTAGTTGTCATCGAGACATGTAGGTAATTCCTGCCTTGTTAGTGTAAAGTGTTATACAGGGTAGGGCACGAATGTTGCTACAAAAACAAATATTATTTTTAAAAAAAATTATAATTTATAGTGAAATCTGAAAAAATGTCAGGTGACCTCGGGGGGCCAACGATGTTTCGTTAGATTATTTTTTCACCAAATTTTTCACGCAGAGCCGCCATTACTGACATGTGACTGTTATGTGACAACTGGCTCCCGTCCTGTTAAAACTATACATTTCGGAAAGGTATTCATCTTCGGCATATTCATGGAAATAAAAATTGTTCCAGCATGTTTAGACAGCGCTCCGTGTTCACCGTAAAATTGGCATCGTTTTCTTCAAAAAAAAAAGGTAAGGGCCGACAATACAGTCAGCGGATACTGCACACCACAGTCACACGTTCTGCATGCACTGCACTGGGTTTGAGGATTTTCATTGGCCCATATACAACAATTTTGCTTGTCTACATTTCCATTACAAATTAAAGTGCACCTCTTTTATTTATTTTCTTTTTTTAAGACCAATGAGGGTGCATAACATAACATAATATAACATTTTAATAAATAGACGTAGTGGATGGAAAAACAAATAAATTAAAATGTAGCTTTTGTCGGGAAGAAAAGAACACGCCCCTGAAAAAGGGAAAAGAACAATACAAAATTAACAACAAACTAACCAGTTATCAGAGCACTAATTCCGACCATAACATCCCAATGACATGATAAAAAACAAAACAGAGACTACAATACAACAAAATGAAAATGAGAAAATAAAGTGTATAAATAAAAATTTAAAAACAGTATAGAAGAAAATTAAAAATATGCTGATGAGTCCCAGGGGTCCTAGAGCCCCTAAGCAGTACCCATCTAGACACCCAAACTCTCACAAAGGTCCTGTACAATTCCAGATTCCTTTTGCAACTGAGTAGATCGGAGCTCCAGATGGAATCCCTATCCACCCCCAACCAAACTGCCAATCATATCCTCTCTTGCATCTGTTAATATAGCGCCAGAGAATGTGATCCGGCGTCTGTCTCACCCGGTTGCAGGCGCACCACGGTACAGATACGAGACCAAAATCATATATTTACTTCTAAATTCGCCGTGTCCCGAAACCAGCTGCACTGCGTAATGATCAAACACCGGAGGACCCCCCTGGTCTTTCTCTCGGACGGCAACCGAGGGGAGGAAGGAAAAGTCCATCTCCCCAAAGTAATTGTCCTTAATCTCTCGCATAAAACCTCGCATTCAACCCCAGAGGGTCTGAAAGTGTACGCCTCGTCAGACATAGAGTTGCAGTCGCAGAACTCAGTCACAGTCCGGCAGAAATTCACCCTGTCCAGGTTGCGAGAGATGCGAGGAAGAGCCAGTGGAATGCTCCGTTAGGTCCAACCCAGCAACAATTTGGGAATGATTATAAATTATCATATTTTTTATTTGATCCACGAAAGGGAATATTTGTTTGCATAAATAGATAGAGCCAAGATTGTGAGACTGGCAAATGCTAGATCTTTTATTGCAAACTATTCTATGTATCAAATATGATTGTAGACACATACGAGCCGGAATTGAAGAGTCGCAAATGCCTATGAAAAGAGCCGCAGTCTGCCGTCCCCTGATCTAGGCAAACATAATTGTTAACTTGTTCAAACTGGGTTTCGTCAACACAAATGATTATCAGATCAACAAAGCAGTTCATCATTGGAAAAAAAAATTGATTTTGGACCCAAATTTTGAATATTTTAAAAACATAATGTAAGATACAAATTCCAATCACACATATGAGCATACTACATTTGTTTTATGATAATTTAAAAGACAGATCAATTTATTTATAATACATACAACCTTGACCAGGTACATTAGACTTTTTTTTTCAATTCTTCCGACGATGCCAGATCTATAGCCGTCTCGAGAGTATTGCAAGTTGGCATTAACCCAATTCCACACAATTTTTTAACAAGACTTCTTCTTCATGTGCCGCCTTCTATGGAAGGTTGGCGACCATGTTGATTTATCCTGTATAAGATCACCAACATTGAACCACATCCTGAGGTTACGCAGCCAAAATAAGCAACAATTCTATTAGCAATATTAGAATATGTCCAAGAACACACAATTACTGGATTTTCACCTACAAAGGCACTGTTGTTAAACAAATATCGGATATCTCATAGACAAAGCTATTTTTTATTATATTTAATGGAAAATATATGGAAGTATGGAGTAATTACAGGGCTTACGACCTGTCTTCGGCTGGCTTCTACATTATATTATAATTCACCAATTCTCACCCCTCAACCTCCACATCTATCAATCTTTTTCAAGTTGTATATATGTTAGTACGTGGGCTCGCTTCGAGTACCACTACACCACGCCATCTATAGACCAAATTTGATCATCATATATGTTATCACTATGGGAATCTGATTTTTTGATGTTCTATAGTTTATTTCTCTTTTCTTATACAACCTGACATTTCATTGAAGATCTTCATCGCACTGTACATCACCGACTTCCAAGTTTTAGCTTTCTTCTTACGTGATATTATATCGATTTGCCTCAATTTTTTTCTTATAAATTCTGCCGATATTCTTTTAGTGAGGATTATAAAAATAAACACCGTAATATTGTGATATATTTCCTGTTTAACCGTTTGAATGCTACGCGTCGCAAAAGCGCTGCGATCGTTTGTATCGAAAATTACTTAGCATTAAAACGGTTAAAAGTCATCTGACTATTTTTTCTCAATATTATTCTTAAATCTTTATTTCACAGCGCTGACAATTAATTAATTTCTACTTCATTAGCCGACAATAAAATGCAGCTGCAGGAGTTGACGCGAGGAACAATAACAGAGATGTGAACCATTTGACAAGACTCAGTACTAATGAATCTTCTGATCCTTTCCAGAAGTGAACAATCTTTTTAATCATGTGTCTTGTATTTAGTGTAAAGTTCAATCTAGAATCAATTATGACACCCAAATATTTTATTTCAGTCACTCATTATTTTATTTCCAATGTTCACGTACTTAATTATGCATTAATTTGTTATTTTTCAGCCATATTGCTATACCGTTTAAATCATAATTAAATTTATTCATTATATCTACATAATTGAGCGCATCGTCTGCAAATAATATTATTTCGCAATGTTTATCATTGCGTAAGTCAAATACGCAAACGCATTTTTTTTTCTGTTTCGCATATATATTACCTTTATAAATTAAAAAATTACTAACTTACCATCACGCTGTTTCCAGAGAGGATAGAGTGCCACACTTTACTCTCATTCTCACCTCATCCACATTCATACATCTTCTCATACAAGTTTGCCGATTTTTGAGGCTTCTAACTTGTATCATATATCTTCTTTACCATTCTATCCTCAATCATCCGTTCCATATGATCAAACCATCTTAGTGATCCTTTCTTAATCTTACTCACCATACTAAGATCAGCTTCACATTGTTTCCTTATTTCTTCATTCTTTACTCTATCATAAATGGATCTGCCACAAATACACCTAAGTGATCTCATTTCCAGAACATTCAATATACTTTTGTTGCATCACTTCCATGCATCAGTGTCGGTGCCAGGATTCCATTGTGTACCGTTAGTTTTGCCTCGATCGACAATGATAACATTATAAATTAAAAACTAAAACATTACCAGTCCGTCGGCTCCGATTCTCCCTCTGCCCGTGACTCTGAACATGATGTCCGTCTCCCACCACTGGAAGTTGACGGGCTTCTTGGTCCACACAGCTCCTTTCTGGCTCTTCATGGATGGAGCCAGGCGCACGCTCTCCGATGACGCAATCGCATCTGTAATCGGAAACTCAAATTGAATCCGGAAACAATTTATTTATTTTAATCTGTACCACAAACAACGTCACGAAATATGCTGACGCATCTACCTAGCAAGCTTTTTTAAGCCGATATAAGGAACTCAATGAAAATCTCTGTAAGTCAAAATTTCTAAGAAATTATTAGAAATCGCTACGCTAGGCCAGTACATGACAAACATAGTCAGTCGCTAGATGAATCATAATCAATCAATATAAATAAAAAATTTAAATGAAAACGAATCATTGTTGTGAAGTTGCAATTTCAGAACATAATTCTGTGATATTTTCAATACAAATTAAATTGATCAATTAGAAAGATATACAGAAAAAATCTATTTATATAAAAACTTATACTCTCATAGTTTTATTTTTACGCATGCTTGCATTTTTAATTTTAGCATACTTTGGATGGATATAGATGAAACAATGTTATAACTCTACTTAAGTTCATTAGCACTACTCGAGTTACTCGAGAGAAACAGTATTAAGTTTAAAACTTCACTTGTCGATGAGAGATACTGTTTCTCTCGAAACTCAAGTAGTGCTAATTAATAAACACAAGTAGAGTTATAACATTGTTTCATTTATATCCATTCATTATGATGAAACTCTGCATCAATAATATTAGTATACATTGTTTTCAGTGCAACCCAGCCTTTCAGCTTAACTTCTCTCTCGGCCGGCTTCCCGATCAGTTCTCCAGCAGACGCTTCACGATTTCACTGCTTATTTTTAATTTGTTCTTCATAAATTATATCAACGTAAGCAGTCTTTATTATCCAACTTGCTCTCGCCACATTCACCCACAACATACTCTGCGATATCATTCTCAAACAAACACAATGAAGAGCTGGAAGAAATAGGGCCCCATCTTCACACATACAGCTTTCTGATCAACGCTTTCACTAACATCAGTCACACACCTAATTAGTTGTACTATACCGTCAACAGTTACCAATTAGTCACATAACAGTTTACCATCACTAATGCCGGCCTTTCAGCTAGTATTAATTAACAAGCGCAATGTAGCACAGACTTCTTACGGTATGACGCATATCTTTGGTACGCAACCTCGTTAATTGTTTTATTTATATGATTACAAACTTAAAAACAATGCATTTTTTTAAAATTGGTCATAGGGTCAAATACACGAGATAATGAATTTTCCTGTTACAATGTCCAATAATATTATGCAGCAATATTATTCCTCATCAGAATGTTGCATAACTGTGAACATCATCAACAAATGCTTCTTCCGGAACTTTAGAGTGAGGGTTTACCCGGTCGTGGCAAGTCTTCCGCAGATATTCTCTATTTCTAGTGCCGTCATCACTTGTGTCATACATAATGTGACCATACGTTCCGTTTTGAACAGGACTATTCCGAATTTAGGTAGTCTATCCCGTTATCCCTAAGCACAGCTTCGGGACGCCAAAATGTCCCGTTTTCAGAAAGACGGTAACAATTTTTAAAATAATAATAATAATGTGTTTATTCCAGCGTAAAGTAATAAATTAAATTAAGGCGTAATAAAAAGTAAAGGTTCACATATATACACACAAAATATAATTATTACATATATAACTACTTCAGTCATGACCATTGTTGTATACGTAGCTATTTTGTAAGCGCTGCCATTCTCTGGTCAGGGAACCAGCTTTTCATGAGAGCGCCGCTTGCACCAGAGAGTTGGTGCTGAGCTCCAGCTGCCGCTTTACGCCAGCAACTCGATGTCTTAGAAGCAGAATGAATCCATGTATACGACCTTTGGTAACATTGCTACAATAACGTGCCAATCCGAACAGTATTCTGTATGAGTTGTACTGAATTGGAGACGGTTATACGTCACTTTCTTGTATTTCGACCAGAGCTCGCAGGTATACATGGTGGTGAAGAAGGATTTAAACAGGATACTCTTCACCTCCTTACTGCATCGGTAGAAACGCTGTGACAGCATATTTGCACAAACGCTCAACTGTCTCCTCTGCCGTTCTATATCATCATTGTCTTGTCCATCTTCATTGAATTTTGAGCTTATTTTGAACGGTATTGGCCAAGGTATTTGACCTTATTTTGAAGGCTCAATTTCATCAAAGGCGCGATACATCTCACACATATGTAAGTCGTTCAGAAGCCTGCTAGCTCACTCACTCCTCGGTTACTAATACGTAAACATCTTTCTTGAAGATTGATTATTGTTTTTTTATCAATGCGCGTTATTGTAGTCAATTTAACTTTCTTATACGTGAACCCTTTATTTTAACAATAACTAAACGCAAGTGCGATTTACAAGCTAAATACCCGTTTATAAAGCAAAGAATTACTCGATCGGACGTCAGATGTGAAGTGCCGTACAAAATTTAGCATAGCCCATAGAGTAGATGTTCCGTTTTGAGGAGAAAAAAAAATGGTCACGTCAGTCACGCACCTTTCATACTATTCTCTCTTTAGTCACCCGTTCCATATGACCAAACCACCTAAGCGATCCTTTTTTAATCATATTCACAATAATAAGATCAGCTTTACATTCTCTATTTCTTCATTCTTTACTCTAATCATAAATAGATCTGCCACACATACGCCGAAGTGATCTCATTTCCACAGCATTCAAGTGTGTAAATTCTTAATTCATAATTACATTTATATTTGTTCAAAAAATAAACACAATATTTATTGAACATTGACAGATACGAGTCATTTTACGAACAATTAACTTCCTTTATCAAAATAGGCGGAACGAAATATACGTCAGTCTGGAACGAAATTTATGACTTTTTTTCCAACATCTGTTTAGAAAAGCGAAAAATGATTTTCACTCCTGCATTCGTGGATGTTTTTTCATCGGACAAGATTTATTAGCTCTGTCCCGTTCTAACCAATGCCCCATCAAAATGGACGAACGTGTCATCCGTATTAAAAATTCGACTGACGTGTACATATTGTCAAACTTGAAAGCCGAAATTGCGACCGCTATTGACATACTTAAAAATGGGCAGTTTATCACAAAATGAAAAAAATCTATCCGAGATCAAAGCGAGGACTCTTCCAATCACGTATCTGTCTCAGTTTAATTTACAATCATTTAAAATTACGCCAAAACAACACTTACTTCCTCCGTATTCCCAAAACGGTATAGATCCATCTCTTTGCGCCAAGTACGGGGGTTTGAAGGAATATTTGTATTCGAATCTTTTAATGGGGGGCTGGGCACTGGCGTTTATGGCGCTGGTGACGATCAAAACTAATAACAATTTACTAAACATTTCCAAAAACACTTGTCGTAAGCGAACCATGTTTGACTTTTAAAAATCCGAACGACCTGAACTTTCGCGTTAATACAGGAAATGTTGTCTGCCAACACTGCAGACGTTATTGTTGCCGGCTGTTGGGCTGATTTGTTTGCGGCCAGCAAACATCCGCCGCAGCTGTGAAAACACACGTGTAAGAAAAATCACTACAAAAACTTCACATCCGTACAGTTGTACTTATTATAGTATACAGTAATCAGATAAATATAAAAAGAAATATGAAAGTAGACTAGGAAAGCTATCACTCAGGCGTATACGTAGAAACATTTATTATTTACTAGCGAGTACCCGGCATGCGTTGCAATGCCACTCAAAGCTGATTATTGAAGTGTTTTTGGATACACAATACTTGTTGTTTTTCCGTCTGGTGCGTATACGAATAAATCAGAAGGTTTTCCAACGTGTGAGCAGTTCACATACAGCTGTCCATGTGAGAAGCGTGGATTTTAAAAATTTTGTCCACACACTTGTAGCAATTGTCCCTGTGCTTTGTTGATAGTCTTTGCAAATGCGAGTCGCACCGGAAACTGCATGGTGGCATAACTGATTTGATAGCGAAAGTAATGCTTTGTGACGATTATTACAAATTTACTTGATAATTGTTCACAATACCCCGCGATTGTTTGACGCAACCAAGGTGCATATCAAACGTAACTATGAAGTCAAAAACAACTTCCGTCCAAGCCATCCCAGTGATTGGCCAGCTATTTCGATAAGAATCAATCACAGATCACAAATAGCTTGTTTAACCAAGCTGCGACTAGACGCAGATTAATTATTGTTTTTAACATCTCAGTAAACATGACGTATCTAAGGCGCCTACAGTTCACACCGAACACACGCGAACTGTCGCTAAACTATATGAAATACACAAATTTGTTAAATTGAGAGAAGTCGCCAGAAAAAGCGATATTCTTGGAAAATTTTCCGCAGAGAATCCTAAAAATAGCCAATCAATCTGTCCGAATTTCACATTTCACGGCATATGGTTTACCATGAAACTGATAGCCGTGGCGCGCAGATAGCTTTTTTCGACGAACTTTCTCATTGTAAAATGATTGTACTAATTCAGAAACCTTCGCGGTCGTGTGCATAACAACTCACCAAAGTTTCATCGCAATCGATATAGGAACGCATACGGAAGAAACAAACTAACATTCATTTTTATATATATAAGATACACTGATATAAATGCAACGATCTGGTCGTTGTGTAATCAATATCTGTGGTCACGAGGAAATGGCGGGAGGGTAAATTAAATTAATACGAGTTTCTATATACAAATTTACACATTTATTTAAGACAAAAGAAAAATATGTAAAAGGAAAATTCTTAAATCTATCTTATTGAAAATTCTTATATCTAACCTTAATTAAACGCGAACGCACTAATTGTTTTATCATTTCACCCACTTTATTGTCTCCTTCATACTTGTGGCCAACTGCAAAGCCACGTGTGGCCTGCTGAGGGCGCGTGCGACAAGCTGCGTCTGGAGCACGCCTCTAGTTCAGTTCAAGGGGGCGGGCTATGCAGCCTCGCTCGCCATGTGGTCTCCGCTCATCTCATAATGGATGGCCTCCAGTCCTCTAGCGTGAGTGGCGGAAATGTCCGCCGCTCGCCTCGTATCCAAGACGAGGTCCTCGGATACCTTCCAGGAGACACATCGCAGCTTCGTCTCGAGGCAAAATGGCGGTCGGTATGGAGTTGCCCGAAGGCCAGCGGCACCCCGGAGTGGGTTCGGTGCATTCAACAGGCCCAGAGCGAGAGCGACTAGCTTCGGCTTGGCCAGAAACCCACCCTGGCCGATGCGAGGGGGAGGGGGTAGCAACCCTTCATCCGCTGTGGATGCATATTAGGAGCGAGGTGAGGAGGAGCTTATATTGCCCAGCGTGTGGCCCGCACAGCAGTATTTGAATATAGCTAAATATTTATTTAAACTTCGCGCCGAAGACTGTAACAATACAATCGAATTTACCCTTAGGCAAATACCGATTTAAACTGAAAATTTGCCCTGTATACTAACATACATATACTATATCAAATGCTATTTGCTACAATGTTTTTCTCAGTTCCATTCTAAGATTCTGAGAAGAATAAAGTCACCCCACCCCACCCAAAATTTTACATAGAATGTTTGGCATTAAATTACCCCGAAGGCGGCGAGAAAAAATATATCTTTTAGCAGATAATATTAGTACATAGCCGGGATTATTTTATTTAAAAAAAAAAAAAAATAGAGATGCGTACACGGAATACATGTCACATCAATATTCTTACTATTTTCAAACCAAGCTAGACGCTTGTAATGGTCATATCATCACTTTGGATCCTGTTATAACTATAATAATAATGATAATTTATTTATTTGATTCTTAGTACAGTGTGTTATATTATAAATGGATAAACATTTGAGAAAATCAAGACATATTTGGGTACCCTGCCTGCTACACTAGTATTTTACTGTATTACAGCAGACAGTGTTCTTCCAGTATAGTAGTAAACAAAGTGCAATGATCAATGTTCAAAATTATATATATAAAAAGTTAAACAAGATGTCATTAGATCAGGTAAATACATTGTAAAACTTAACGTAAATACATTGTTCAATGTATAAAATATAATATATATGTAAAGAGTAAAGCAAGATGCAATTAAATAACATATAATTAAAACGTAAAACTTAAATAAGTCCAATGTTCAATGTATAAAAAAAAAATTATATATATTTATATATATATAAAGGTAGAACAAGATACAATTAGATAGCGTATAAAAAGATGTATAAAGACTGAATCTGAATCCTGGACAACCGTTAGTACGTTATATTTTCAATATTAAAAAATAGACTTATTTATTAGACTTTATTGCCATACTTGTTTTTTGTCATAACAGAGGTGAATATATTATAATATAACGTGATAAAAATAAGATACAATTATATTGCAAGTTTATTGTGTGGGATGGAGTAGACTCCACCTCTGATATATGCAGCATTGTCCTGGCTACTTTGCTAGACTGCCGTCTGCGTTAAAGTAGCCAGTTTTTTTGTGTTGTTGTGGTGTTATTTAATTTAAGAAAGATAAAGATTCGACAGGAATAAAAATAAAAATAGAGAGGAGAAAAAAAATGTAATGAGATTGTTGTAGAACTAGTGAATTATCAGTGTAGATACTATAATGATTGTTAGAATGTTGGATAGCCATACTTCTAATTGATCTCTACATATTTGTGTAATCTTATTGGAAGTGAATGATTTCCAGTTGGTGCTGAATGTGTTGTATAGTTGCGGAGCTAAGAACATGTAGAATATTTGATAAAATGTGATTGTTGCTCTCGGAACTGGCGTGTAGACGTTCATTGTTTGTCTTGTGTTGTGTCCATGATTGATCCATGTATGATCCAGTCTCGACCTATAGATTAGTCTTATGTCTAGGGCATGGTATTCTTTAAATATAAGATCTGATGGATATCTAAAGGGACGACCATTTATTGCCTTGAGAATTGTCTTTTGTGCTCTTTTAGCCGACTCTAATATTGTTTTTGCTGCTCCTCCCCAAACTAAAATAGTATAATTAATTAAGAAGTAGCCGAGTGCAAAGTACACCGATGTTAAGAGTTTGTAGTCAATTTTACATTGTATTCCTTTAAAAAAGTAAATTAGTTTTCTTATGCGTTTAGCTAGGTCGACGTATGTTCTTTCCAGTTAAGATGATCATCGATCAATACTCCCAGATGTGGAATATTTTAACTCGTGTCAATTTTTCACATTGGCATGAGGAGGCAGTGTTTTTGTTTTTTTTTCAGTCATGGAATTACACGCCAATTGCTTCTACTAAAGTAATTATTTAAAATCCCTCAAAATAAGTTCTCATTTTGAGAATCGCCAGCAAGGCAGAAGAAAATGGCCGGGCGTTTTAAACGTTGAGTAAGGTTTGAAAATAATACGATAAGACACATTTTATAATGTATATTTCACAATTTTTCATACAAATGGCTAGATACAAGAAAAAATAGATTTGATTTAAGTATTTATTGCTTCTGTACATATACAAGCTCCATAAATAGTTAAACCTTTATGACTATCAAGTTAAACACGTCGTCACAAGTGCCGAGACACTACGCGTTACAAAAAATGTACAAGAGTATCATAAAAATATTGTGTAGGCTATCTTACATCAATACAACATCAAAATTAGTGCCTAGTACTCTTCAATCCACCAGACAAAATAATAAAATTTAGTGCCAAAAATTAGATGGTCCTATATTCTATAGTACAAGGGTAAAATATTCATTCAAGTGTGTTATTTAAAACCAAACAATCACGACTGCATCATCGGCGTCATGTTAATTTAGCCAAGAAGTTCGCAGAATGGTGGGATAACGTGGTCCCAAATCTTCAACTAATTTACTAAACCCATTTACAAAAATGTCAATTAATGACACCTTGTCAATTTACGAATCTACAAAATTTTGGACCAATAATACAACTATGACCTGTTTTTGGTAAGCATTTATTTTATAATTTTATTATATTTCTAATGTACAGATTATCAACAGGTTGTTAATGACCCCATCAAAGGGCAATTTTCAATCATATTCACAATTTTCTTTTGGGTAAACTACAATAAGATAAATATAATTCGTAATGATTGATATGTCTCGAATAGACTTAAACATCTCTGTCCGACAACTGAGATCTCCATCACTATTTCAGACAAAGTTTTACTACACCAATCTAGGCTATGTCTCTTCTATATCAAGAGATTATTGAAATGAGATCTCGTTCATCAACACCAACACGGATTTATTCTTCACGATGTGGGCTCAGTTAAAAAATGAAACTGTATTATTCATGATTAATAGTGAAACATGAGACTCTCGAGAATGTGGAATAAGAGGACAGACAAGAAATAAAATAGCAACGGGCAGGCCGCATCGCTCTGAGGACGGACAATTGTTGGACGAATGCAGTCGTCCATTGGTACCCGAGGGGAATCAAGAGCCCCAAAACCCGCTGGACTAATGAAATTTGCAGAAATATGTGGCAGCAAATAATAATGGACAGAGAATGGGAGAGACACTTGGGGAGGCCTTCATCCAGCAGTGTATAGAAAACTGTTAATAATAATGATGATGATGATGATGAATGAATAGTCGTAATACATGCTTAAAATAAATCGAGTTCGGATTGTCTGTTGACATTTGAACCCATACCCTTCTGTAGTCGTGCGGTAGTTTTAAATATATTGTTCAAGTATCAATTTGCAACATAACCGTAAAAAATTGTATTCTGCAACACGCCTTAATGTCATTCAATGATTATATATCAGGGACAATAATTACCTGTCGATAATCTGCACATTAAAAATAAATAATCTTTCTGTTGATTGCGGAAAAATATATTTTTTAATTGCTTCGTTGTGTCACAAATATGTTAATATTTATTAAGTACTGTTAACCAGCGGGCAAGCGTGTTTAGGAATAATTGCATTTTATAAAAAAATCTTATTATTATACATTCTTTACAAGCAAACTTTAAATTTCTTATCTAAACCAATACGATACACTCACCTGACCAATGTACAATACATTTTAAAACTATAATAATTATTGACGCACACATTTACAATATTTACGCAAAATCACTACAGAATACAAAATATTTCTATAATCACAACTACAGTGTTATATATTACTTCCGTTTAATACTTTTACATACATCCGGCCTCTTAATCACCGAGGGAAACCATCGACACGCGCGTGTCGCTCGTTTGCGTTTTTAAGACTCGCACGCCGGCAGGGGCGGATTTATGGCGCGGGGGCACATCTCGCTAGACATTTTGGGAGCCCCTCCAAGATGATCATACGAACAGCAACTCAAATATAAAGACAATATTTAAGATCTATCAACAGTAATAATAATACGACAGCATGGTTGAAGATAAAAAAAAAACCCATTTTGAACAAGTCGATAATTATATCTAATCGATATAACGATATGAACATGACTTTCATAATATGTGTGTCTAAAACAGAATTTTCACCCAATGTTGCTGCAGTATGGTTGCGGAAAATGGATCCTCAACAACAGCGAGACATGGAAGGATGTATGTCGGGCATCACATCATCCAAATGATGTGAATCGACATGACTGCGACAATGGGCAAAGAAAAAGATAACGGTAATGATGATAATTAATAATAACGACCCGACAAAATTATAATCGAATTCAGACCTGCCACTATTTTCAGAATAAAAACAACGTTTCCAGGACTCCGAAAAGTGGGACCCCTCGCAAATGCAATTTGCCCAACTCTATAAATCCGCCACTGCACGCCGGTGCGACATCGCTTGGTTTGTTGCTGACTAGTTATTTCAAATTTAAAGCAGTCTATACGACAATCACCTCATGCGCAAAATGTTACAAGACAAGATTTGCATTCATTTGAAAATTATATTAAGCACGATATTCTAAACAAAAAGATTTGATAAATTAAAAAATAATCAAATGGGATCAATTAGTATTTTTAATACAAATTAAATGTATTAATTACAAAGATACACATATAAAATAACAATCACTTTGTATGTAACCACAAAATTTATTATACGTCAACCGGTTTATCTCAAGCTTCATCAGGGTGTATTTAAAACTAATCATAAATACAAAAAGAGTGCTATTATATATACATAAAGTGGGAGATAGAATATAAAATCAAATGTGAAAGAGAGAAACAGAATACATACACAGATAGAGGGAACATTAAGGGAGGGGAAAATTCAGTGAAAATGGATATTAAATTGATTTTAAAGGAAACATACCTAATATGGGGCTAACGGATAAATTAATTTGATTATTAAGTTTTGGCGTACCACTATTTACTGCCTTTTTTATTTCAAGGGATTCTAAATTGTCCAACCGGAGGCCAAATAGACGTATGGATTTGCATTTCGCGCAATAACTCAAATTAACCCAAAATGTTAAGTTGGAACCTCGTTATTCTAAGGCAGTGATGGCGAACCTATGACACAGCGTTTTGGGCGACACGCCAGCGTTCACTAATATCAGAGTTATCAAAGAACACGTGTCCCACCACAAGACGTATACCCGACAAGAACGTTGGAATTTATCACTACGTATATATTACATATGTATCTCTTTTGAGTCTCACTTCGCAAACAAAACCAATTAATTAATTGACATCAAATCAAATACTATGGGTTCCATATTTTTTCCATGTGGGGGGGGGGGGAAAGGCCAGCAAAGTTAAGTTAGATTTTTTGAAATTTTAACACAATGAGCCCAAAAGGTTCGCCGTCACTGTTCCAAGAGGTCGATATGTCAATGCTGACATTATCTGCAATGAGAAACATGATCTCTCATAATCATCACGCAGTGGAATGTACAAAGAAGTAGCCTCAGTAAGCGGTTCAATGTTCAAAATGCCGGTGATAATTGCACAGAATAAATCAGCATACTGTAACTCGGTCACCAATAGAGATTCCAACCTGAATATTCAATATTCGGCCTTTTTCTACAATTCGACACTCAAATATTTGTGCTGCTATTTGAATAGTATTATATTAAACAAGATATAGATTACAGGACTTACGACCTGTCATCGGCTGGCTTAAGTGATCACTTTACACAATGTAACGTTCACCTATTTACTCACGCTACTGCATCTATCAAATTTTTGGAAGTTTTATAAATGTTATCATGTTGGAACATTTCAATTATTTATTATCAACTATGGATTTTTTGAAAATTTGATATTCATTCTCATATATATGTTGTTGAGACTATTTTTAACATTATTAATTATTAAGATATACTAGAATATGTCTGAAAAGGCGGTATTTTTCAATTTTTAACTTCATATTTAGACCATAGTATATTTCACAATATTTTGAGTATGTCCAAATCTTTGGCGGAACTAATTATGCCCAAGATTAGGAATCAATAATGTCCAAGACTTCCATACCTCCCATGTAAAAACAAATAATAGCTTCGTATCCGTGAGACAACTATATCTTGATGACAATCTTCCAGGGGATAAAATCCCGGCAAAGATTTGGACATATATTGGACAGATTTGGAAAATATTGTGAATATTAAACAATTCTCAGAATTCTGATTGGGACACGGAAAAGACGCCTGTCGCTTGTTCGAAGAGTACATCGACTGAACATAATCGAGAGATCACGAGGGACGGTAATAATAAAAATTGCAATCTTGTCCGGTACATCCTGCACGTAATAAATCAACACACCAACATTCATCTTGAACTAATTCATGCTCGTCTTAACGTAACCATTCTCACATATCTGATTGACCTGATCGTATCGTGACTCTGTCGCCCTCGATGCTTAAGAGCCCTTTTATTACTTAGTTTTAGGATTTACATCATATGTGGTTGCGTGGTCCCAGCTTTAGTCGATCAAATAAATAAATAATAATAATAATAATAATTACATTCAAATGTATTCCTAATGTTTATTACGCTTACAAAAAGGAATGTTGTTTCGTAATTATGCCGTACATTACAGCACAAGCACAATTATCGTAAAGCGTAGCACATATTCTATGTATACACGGATATAAAAGCTGGATTATACAAAACGTCACATTTAAAATTAATAGTACACCTTATTATTGTTTCCACACCAATTTCTTCACATCAAGTGATTACAACACCCATTTTACATTATATTTATTTAACATACAAGCACGTTTGTGTTAAAAATATAATATTCAATACGTAGACAGAAATATACACATTATTGCGACACGTCCCAGAGACTGTTATTATTCGAGAAATACTTCATAATATTACGAATAATTTTGTTCATTTGTAGACCAGACGCTGACTCAATTGCAATAGACAATAAATAATAAATGTACGGGATAAGATTAATTTATTGCAAGAGAGACAAATCAAGTTTAAACAGATCATAATATTTAATCATATTAGAATTTACAAGGGCAGAGGACCAGGCAGAGTCTAAAAACGTGACGACTTCTTCACAATTAGTAGAAACAAACTAAAGATCCACGATCACACTGACTAAAGGTCGGTTGTGCGATCAGTAGTAAATTTTTACCATCGCCTGTGGTAGAAAACGTTTGCAATCAAATAATCATCAAATACCTACAATTTTTACTAAAATTATTAGAACACATTCATATTGTGAAGTTGTAATTATTCGGAACAGTCGCTCTGTGATATTTCAATTTTAATTAGAAATATATACATATAAAATCAACTTTATCGAAAAATATTGTTGTTGCGCTACCAGGATTCGAATACGGATCTCTTTTCAAACCGATAACTATGATACAGCGACATTATTTTTGACAAATTTTCAAACCTATAAAACTTTTTCAAATTAATACTACAACTTCACAATAAGAATGCGTTCTCCTTAATAATATATAAGTTGTATAAATGTGTCCAAAATTTAATAAAAATTAATTGTTAATTCTGGCTTAGATGGCTTTCAAATAATGGAACGATAGATATATTAATTTGAAAAAGTGTAACATATAAGTTCGAAAATTTGTCATCAAAAATAATGTAGCTGTAGCATAGTTGGATAATGCACCTTCCCCGGTTTAGAAAAAGATCCAAGTTCGAATCCCGGTAGCACAACAACAATATTTTTTCATAAAATTGATTTTATATGTATATCATTTAATAAGTATTTACTAAAATTGATTTATTTTAAATATTTACCATTGGCAATACATACAATTTTATGCTTTATCTATGACTATATTCACCCCTGCATTCTGGCGAAAAATCTTCAGTAATATAAATTAAACAGTGACATCATCATCAGACGAACTCTCATCACTAAAATAGTGGGATATTTAATGATTTGTTGTCATATTACGACAACTTTCAAGGTATCAATGTGTCAGACGACTTTAGGAATAGCTGTAAAAAGAGTTCGCCCTTTTTAACTAACGATTGACAGTTTTACCATCAGATATCGGAGAGCAAAATTAGTTTACTACTGAATGTCCTTTCGAATAGTAAATATTTTTTAGCAACAATCAAAAATTTTACTTTAGTAACTATTTTTACCATAGTGAAGACTTACCGCTGATCACACAACCGAGCCTAAGAGAGAGACACTATAAAGTAATTTTCCGCTTCATGTAATTCTAACGCGCACTCAAAGTTGTTGAATGAATAGTCGCGAAAAATAAAAATATACTTCTTCCTTTAACACAACAATTCTTCATACTTCACTGTGACTGACTATTGAATATTCTACCGATACTGTAGTCTAAAAATGTATACAGAAAAATAAAGATAAGTTTGTACAAATATTACAATATTTACGAATAATTATTATTCAATTTTTTTAAATTGGCAATATAAAATTTTATTAACGTTATTTGAGTATGTCCAAGAACACACAATTACTGGATTTTCACCTACAAAAGGCATTGTTATTAAACAAATTATAGATATCTCGTAGAGACAAAAGCTATTTTTATATCATATTAAATGGATATACCGGTCTAAATAAGAAAATATATAAAATTGATTTTTCAGACATATAAGAATATTACTTTCCATATTTTCAAATAAAAAATTTGATTCTCATTAGTGACATCTGTGCTGTTTCATGGAAATGAATATCAAATTTAGACCGTAGACGGTGATAGCGTAGTCATATCTAATACTCAAAGTGTTTCTACATAGTAACATATATACAACTTACAAAAATTTTGACAGATATGGAAATTGATTAATGCGTGGAATGGTGAACGTTACACCGTGTGAAGTGATCACTTAAGCCAGCCGAAGACAGGTTGTATATCCTTATCCATACTTCGTCTCTACGAGATATCTATAATTTGTTTATTTATTAATCCAGTTTTCAATTTGAACAACCGTTACGCGCAAACCGGTTCAAACTCACGGAGCAACATCACCGTTTGACGATACAATTTTATTACAAGATATATAAAATTTTATTATTTTAATATCAACAAAAATAATGACTAGGCGATATACACAAGAAAATAAGACTAGGATGTCTCAGAAAAATATTCTCTATACAATATACTATGTAAACATTCCTTTTTGGCTTTATCTCACAATGCGCGGTAGTCAGTGATGTGCGCACGCGACTCCGCTCGTACAAGGTTGCGTAAATATCCAACAATTAACACTAACTTAACCTAATCTGACATATCTTCCACAGTGGACAATTGCTTAATAAATTAACCCAAATATAACACGACAATATTAAATACGGTATTTGGTGAAGCAGACCAATCACTTCTCTGTCAAGCTCCACCGGTACAACATCCAACGGCACTCTAACTCTCCGCCGCTTTAGTAATTTTTGACCGCGCAATCTATTGAATAAGCGAAATCAAGTAAGTACTTTCTTTCACCACAAATTGAATTTGAATTGAATAACCGTTTGTAATTTAAACAAACATTCCGCTCATAATTTATGAGTAATTTCATGTATTACTATACACATTAGCTCCACAAAGCTTCTTGAAAGATTTCTTCCGATCATCACTGTTTCTAGTTGATTTCGGATCTCTAAGGGAGATATATTTTCGATTACATTGTCGTTCCATCTTAGCTTAAGCCTTCCAAAACTCCCGTGTCCCGTCGGTCTACTGTTCAGCAGGTATTTCTATATAATTTTACTAAAGAATTCTCGTCTTATATTCGGACTAGTACGATAGATAAATGAACCAATCAACCGCACAACCTAACCGAAAACACATTGATGAAAAGCATTACTCAAATATGTAAAAAGTTTGTTAAAATTTTCCAGTGCTGTAATATTACATTAAAACTACCAAAAATTGTAAAAAAAATCTCTATTATATATTCAATTTCAGTTGTTAACAAATATTAGGCCAAGATATATTTCAGTAATTCAACTATTTGGCTAAGTTGCGTACGTATCGACTATTAATTTTCAAACCTGTATTATGTACGTGAAAAATATACTATTTATTTTAATCTAGTAAGTGCAATTATTTCGTTGACAGATAAAATCTATCTGAAGCGGACACAGGGTGACATCTAGTGACGACGGCGATGCACCACGTCATAACGACAGCGCCGTACGACGATATAAATATATTATCTTATAAATTAAGCTCTCGTTATGGGCCCAAGCCTTTGACTTATAAAAGAATTACACCAAACAATTAATCCAATTGTTACGGCATTTTTTTAAATATGTAAATTGTAATAAGAAATTAATATAAATAAATACATCGTATATCGTTTTTATTTTACACAGAATAAAAGAACCAAACCTAGGATTATTTCGGTTGCTAAGTTATCTCAAGCTCTTTATTAATACTAGCTTGTTACAAAGCTCAACAGGGTAACATAGATAAATTCTAACACAAAAAAATCAGCATTATATATTTGTATAACAATTTGTTGTCATAGTCTATTAGGGGAATAGCTAAGATGACAGCCATGTGATAATCGGTGCTTTTAATTCTTTTTAATTTCAAAAAGATCAAATTTTCTAAAGCGTTACTTTTAACGCAGTTTTTGTGATTTTACTGGGAGGCCCGCAGAATAAATATAACGTATATTAATAATTGTTTTAGTATTGATAATAGCGAACGACTGTACAAACTAATTTTGCTTGTTTGAGATCATTTTTTTCATTGTTTTTTTAAAGGAACTTCAGCAGGTGAAATATGATATGATTATGTTTATAAATATATTCAGATTTTCTTAACTCTATAGTTTTTTTTTTTTAAATAGAGGCATTGTAAAAATAGGTGAAGTATCTATGTCGAAATGGTGACAGAGGCGGTAACAATAGAACAAATAGAACACACAACAATTCATTGTGTTTTGCGCGCAGAGTAGCAGCTAACAATCAATATCTATCTGACAAAAAGTTAATGACGGAATTGGCGCTACGGAAACGACTGTGCGTCATCAACACTGTTACAAAATGTATCAAATTTAACCGTTTACCAAAAGCTGATGCAACCAATAGACCGAAGTATACGCATGCGAAGCTCGGACTCTCACCTTTACAAAGGAAAAAGGATTGTGAATCTTGTAAAATAAAATCTTCCGCATGATTTACCAGGCCCGAAACTAGATTATACAAATGGAATTTGGATCAGGGGTAGACTGCTAATATCAAATACCACAGAGGGTTGTTGATTTATAATCACTTCCCCAAAGAAAAGCGAAAAGAAATGAAAATTTCTTGAAGATACAGAGGCGCCGTGTTATGTGAGGCACCGTATACATCAGCCAGCACAATTTAAATTCAACCCTTTCGGGGAACCCGAACCAATGTGGCTCATATAAAAGGGATGTCATATAAGAGAATTTAAAAACTCCATATAGTTCCACGAGTTTATTTATCAAATTTTGTTTAAATACAATTCTATTATTAGATATAATAATCCGCAATTGGGTGACATCGCACATTTCTTCCCTGCACCCTTCATACATATAAATTAAATCTGTGGGTGATTTATATGGTTACTATGGCTTAATTGATAGAGCAGTCTACCGGAAATATAATGTTCAGAGTGATGATTTTATATTATAAGCAAAGCAATAAAAATATAATTGCCTTTAAAGCTGTACATATATAGGGCACAATATATTATTTGGTTACCAAATGCGGCTCCTTACGGAGAGAACGAGATCAAGAATCCAGGCTGATGAAATGTCGCGGGAGTATCATTGTTGGACCGGGTGAAAAGTGCCGAGACAAATGAGACCACAATTAAAGTGGTTTGGACATGACATTAAAAGGGGGGCTGGCGTGTCGTTCCAGACAAACACCAGCAAAGATAGACTGGGCCTTGATTGCGGCAGCAAGCGCTGAAGCGGCACAAGACAGGGGTGTATGGAAGAGCCTGGAAGAGAGGGGAGGACGAAAATGATGATGATATTATATATAATGACATTTTAAGTGATTCCATCTAATTCATTTCACTGTATATTACGCGTTGAATTAAAAATACATTGCTAGTTTATTTTAAATATGAAAAAATAATTTCAATAATAACGTATACTAAAATAAGCGTAAATTTAAAAGAGATTCCAATTATTTTTTTTACCGGAGCCATATTTACAAATTTGGATTGGACAAGTATTTTTACATAACTACAATATATAATATTTATTTTTTAAATCCCTAACAAAATGTGACCGTCGTATGCGCACCACGTGACGGGAATGTGCGGCGCTCTCCGCCTACCTGCGTAGTCTATTATGTATACACATAATACAGAAATATACTACTAAATGGGGACCGCGAGCAACGTTCCCTCTAAGGTAATTTGGCCCCATAACGCACACATAATTTTTAACAAGATTCTATTGAAGACCATATCGATTCAACCACATATTTACTGTTTCCGAGGTAAGTTTTGTAGAACTCCATAATCACATATGTGTAAATAAAACACTATTTTTTTTTATTTCTACTTGTTTAATTTACTCGAGACGCGTTTTGACTCAACAACTTGTAATGCAAATCGAGTACCTACCTCACGTATATTTTGTCCTTCCAATATACCCGTCCCACTCTGGCCAACTAATGATTTCTCCGGAATATCACAAATTCCCTGTTAAGATCTGTTTTTTTTTTAACGTTTGACCGTAGCGCCGCGTGTACAAATCCTGACCGCGTTTAGAAGCGGCGTTCTAAACATCTCCGGAAATGCAGTGATATCTCCGTCCTACACTACAAAAAGGTGAAAATTTGACGTCCAACCCAGGATCGAGATTGAGGTAGGCCAGATCCATTTGCCAATATTCCTTTCTTGTTCCAATTCGGATTGCGACAACTAACCATTAATTTAATCAATACAGTCCACGGGATCTTATCTCACCAAACTCTGACAATATTATCTTCTTAGATTGTATAATTATATAGCTGTACCTTTCTACAAATTATCCACGACATTAAATTACCATTGGTGTTGAAACTGAACGGTTACTTAGAATAATTAGAAGCATTCAAAATGTATGGAAATCCTTAGAATTCCAATGTTGTCTCTTTTCATCTCATGTAAATAAATTATATAGCTGTCCCCCATTGTATCGCACAGAATTGCGAGGTCGCAGCGGAGGCACCAATTAGTTGATATGATAAGACACGTGTCAGTAATTTAAATGTGTTATCATCAGCGTGGTGCAAAAAACCCATGGGATAGATTTCGATAAAACAAAGACTATAATTCTTAGTAAAACGTCACAGCGACGGCCTCTCACTGTGTAGATACTTGCAAATATGACTGTATGTATTGTTATGTATCTGAACAAAAACAGAGTATCCTGCTGACGGGAAGCCATTCTCGAGTGTACCGATATTGAACATCTTTTATGTTTCATTTCTTTACATCTCATAATAATCATCATCGCCGGTTGAGAAAAGCTGAGATCGGCAAACTGCCCTTGTCCAGATTCTTTATAATAATGCTCTTACAAAGCGAAACGCGACTCGAGTAAATTAAACAAGTAGAATAGAAAAACAAGGCTGTGTAACCACTTTCTGAGGTTACGCAGCTAAGATAACCTCTTTCTAGCTCCACTATTAGCTCTGCTGCCTTCTGTCTTCTCCTGAATCATGACAAATATCAGATTTTTCACTGCGGAGAATGTGACCCAACTTTGCAGTTTTCCTTCGTGGTAGCCTTATACTGGTATGGTAATATTTTTCTTATTTTCTCACAAATAACAGTATTGCTACTTAAAATTTCTCAAAAGATTTTATATGTGCACACCGTGATCCAAAATTAGAGGGAACATCGACTACATACTAAATTCCAATTAAATTAAAGAATTCATATACAAATTGATCGACTTGACAATGATTTCTGACATCGTCGTAACAAATACCGGTATCACAATTTCGGTGTCACGCGAGGTGACAGATAGAATAGAATGCCGCACATATCTTTCACGTCCTTACGATTTGTATCAAACGATACAATGGTAGTTTTCCAATGGCTCCATTACAACACAATACATATTTTTATAAATACTTACATTTAGTATCGGCTACATGATCATAAACCATCAAATAATTTTTAAATCTGTATATATAATAAATTTGATTCTATAAGTGACGCATCACAAAGTGGCCTTCGACGTAAATGCGGACGCAGCTGTGAATAGAGGCGTTTGTCGTGTTTACAAAGATCGGCAATCTTATGCAACGTTAATACCATAAGACAGGCCTCCGCCAGCTCGACGATTCGACCTGACTCAAATTCAATGTTGGATATATGAATTGTACAAAAAGAATTATCAATATCTTTTATAAAGAAAATCTATTTATGTTCATACGTATTGCAAAAATTGCAATGCCAGTTATTAGATCAGCGGTTCCAAACCTGTGATACGCGTACTTGTTAGACCAGTTAGGAGTACACGAAAATAATATTGATAATGACGGAAAATTATCTGAAAAAGGAGTTTAAATAAAAGCCTATAAATGTCATTAGGTTCATTTGATTATTATATTGTTAACTTATTATTTGTTATTAATACTCGAGGTGGTTCTTTGAAAGACCCTAGCGCGTAATCATGAATGAAAAGTTTAATCATGGGGTACAAGAGAGAAAAAAGGTAGGAAACCTCTGAATTAGATGATAACCTGGAAAAACTGGTTGTGAAAGGGCTAGGATGTCTCCGATTTGATGGACCGAACGTCAGACCAAAGATGGATTTTGGAACTGCAATCAGCAGAGAAAGACGAAGGAGAATCAACGAGAATCAGGTCACGATCCTCAGATAATGATGATAGTGGAGAAGAAATATTGCAAATGCAGATTTATTAAATTTCAATTTTGCACGGAGGTGTGGTTTACTTTTGTGACAGACGACTAACGCTGTATAAAAAATATCTAACAATAAAATAAAATTATTAAGGCGAACATATTCTTATTGTGAAGTTGTAATTATTCAGAACATAGGTCTGTGATATTTTAAATACTAATTAAATGTATTAATTATAAAGATATATGTGCATATAAAATCAATTTTATCGAAAAATATTGTTGTTACGCTACCGGGATTCGTACCTGGATCTCTTTTCCAATCTGGGAAAGGTGTATTATTTTTGTTGACAAACTTTAGAACTTATATGTTACAGTTTTTCAAATGAATTCATCTATCGTTCCATTATTTAAAAGCCATCTACACTGTTTTTATGGAATCTCTAACACCTTTGAGTGAACCGATTTGAGGTTCGAATCCCGGTAGCGCAACAATATTTTTCGATAAAATTGATTTTATGTATATATATATTATTAATATCACAGACCTATGTTCTGAATAATTACAACTTGTGTTCTGTGTTCTCCGAATCCGTGTTCTGTGAATGTGTTCTCCTCAATATGTTATATCAATGTGTCTAAAATTTAATACAAATTAATTGTTAATTCTGGCGTAGATGGCTTTCAAATAATGGAATGATAGATGTATTAATTTGAAAAAGTGTAACATATAAGTTCGAAAATTTGTCAACAAAAATGTCGCTGTAGCATTGTAGGATGATACACCTTTCCCGGTTTGGAAAAGAGATCCAAATTCGAACTCACAAAATAATCAGAATCGAGCTGCTTCCTGGCGATAGCTAACATCAAGAATGGACACGTCTCTAATTTAGATTTATTATTGAGCGATTCAATCAGGCACACGCTCTTAATGTCCTGATTTTATGAATTTTAACTCGGATATGATCAAAATGGTCGATAAAAGAAGAAATATAGAATCTACAAGTCAAAATTTTAGTGGAGGTATGCCTTAAACATTAGACAATTTTTTTTTTTTATAACTCATCACTGGTAGCGTGACGAAGCAATAAAAATTTTGATCTTGCGATCTACACATTTCACATTTAACGGCGGAGGCGACTTTGTGCGGTCAAGAAAGGCAGATATGATTTTGAGCGTAGCGCAGAAAATTAAAAAAAAATCACAGTCGTTTCTTGTGTCGGTCGCCATCCAAACAAAACAGACAGAAATAAATTTAAACACGCGTCGGTGCCCGGTTTCTGGCGCTGTTTCGGTTGGACGAGGAATCTCACGTGCGCGCCGCCTCAAACTGCCTGACGCGCTCGGGGATGGAGGCCGGCTCCACGGGGACGAGGGCGGACAGCTCGTCCAGGCTGTGTATGTAGGTGAGCTTGCGGGAGAATTTCGAACTGAAAACAAATTGAAAATACTCATAGCAATCTCGAGGAATATATATATATATATATATGTAATTCATGAAGTATACATTACCTGATGAAGGGTCGGGTCATCCACATGATGGACTTGAGCCAGAATGTCGGATGAACAAGGTACAGATGTTTCAGGCTTTTACGCAACCTGAAATCAAAAATATTGCTAATGTACTATTATTAAGACTATTCACAGATTTCAAAATACCAAAAATAATAAATTTGTACAAAAAAAAAATCAATAATCCAAATTTTCTAAATTAAAAATCAATGAAATATTATAAGCGAATTCCGATCTACAAGATTTAGAGACAAAGTTAAAATATACCGCAATTCAAAATCACAATATTTATCAAGACATCAAATTTTTTAACAATCTTCCCATCACAATTATAATAATTACAGACTACTACTATCAGTTTGAATCTGAAGTAAAAAAAAAAAATATGTACACAGACTAACTGAAACATTAATTAACTCGAATATACTCCTTCTCTATACACGAGTCTTACTCTCATAGAGAAGAAATAAATGATATATGTAAATATCCTACCAATTATTTTTAAAATGTATATTTTCTAATATTAAAATATTTAAATATATATATATATATAAATATTTATTCTTAATATAAGTGCATACATATGTAAATATACAGGGTGTAATAGTAACCTAGTTCACAATACTTTATGGGTAGAAACTTGACTAAATTAGGGGTTGAAAATATGTACAGATACTGCACTGTTACGGAATATACTATTAGCAATATTTGAATATGTCCAAGAACACACAATTACTGGATTTTCATTTACAAAGGCACTATTATAAAACAAATAATAGATATCTCATAGAGATGAAGCTATTTTTTATTACATTTTAATGGAAAATATATGGAAATATGGGGTACACTATTACCTTAATCCCGCTTATATACATACAAAATAATCCTTTTCACGAGTGTTAACATTGTAGACACCCCGCGACGCTTGCGCTTGTGGTGGAGAAGGAATAAACAAATAAACCAGCATCCGGCAGACGAAAAAGTAAGTGCCTTCCTTTCTTCCTCATATTTTTACCAACATTTGTTTTTTTGTTTCTACTCGTTTAATTTACTCGAGACGCATTTCACCTTGCAACGGCATTATCAATCTAACAATTCAACTCACATTAATTCCACTGTTAAATAATTAAACGCAATATTTATGCAAACAATAAATGTGTTTTTATTATCAAGGTGAAATAGGATTATGAAAATTGACCTTCTGTCGATGAGCTGATAACACTTCTTCAGCCAATGGAACGTCGGCATGCTGCGCTTGGAAGCGCTGCCGTGCAGGTAGATAAGGATGTAGTCGTCCGTCACCAGCTGCTCCATGGTCGTCAACACATACCTGAAAAAAAAAATATTGACAATAATCATTTTATCGAAAAATATTGTTGTCGCCACTGGGATACGAACCTGGATCTCTTCCTGTCTAGGGAGCACACATTAACCGATTAGGCTATACCAATACAGTGCATTGACGACAAATTTTCCAACTTATATGTTACACTTTTCAAATTAATACATCTATCGTTCCATTATTTGAAACCCATCTACTTTATTTTTACGGAATCTCAAATACCTTTGAGTAATGAGTAACAGGAAGAGATCCAGGTTGGAACCCCGCAACAACAATATTTTTTGATAAAATTGATTTTATGTGTACATCTTTATAATTAATACATTTAATATTTTCTGCTAAATTCTTCCCAGACAGCTCAGAGTCTGTCATGGTTACCATCAAAGATTTTCTCCATCGATTCCCATATAACGTAGCTGCTCTAACTGCTAATGAAATTCGTTACATACACTGCACATGACGTAACCAACCGACACGCTGACGTTATTGCGCAGTTCATAGCTTGGCATTATAACGCCTTTGACAGGCCGTTATCATTTTTAATCATAACATAGTTCTGTGCTATTTATAATACAAATTAAATTAATCAATTAGAATGATGTGCAGAAAAAATAATTTGATTGCTACAGAGATTCAAACCTTTAACATTTTTTTTTTTAATTGAATAACAGGTGTATCAATTATATAAAAATAAAACTGCACAAATTGTTGATGACTCTGGTACAGATACAATAATTTCCTATTTATTTTAAACAAAATATAGTAATGATTTGGTAAAAACCACTCACAGAAATAAGTTATCCATCACATAATTATAATCCACCCTGGAGCTGTCGGGCAAGAAGCAGGCGCTGAACACGACGATGGCGTCGCGCCGGCCCGACAACGCGTAGCCACCGTGAGACAGCACGCGTTTGTATGGTTCTATAACCTGTTCAAGAAAAAAGAAAAAAAACATGTTTCATATCTTCTCACAAAAATAGCTCTTACGCACAGACTAGTAAATGAATAGACATGATATGAAGTGTATATATAGAAGAGTGGTTTGGAACATTATTTGCAGAGCGAGGAGAATTCAACACACATAAATCCAATAGATTATGAGCAGTGGCGTGCGGTAGATTTAGGTTGTGCTGTTATCAATGATATATACAATAATATATATGTACTTTCGTTCCAACCAACATCAAGTTGTTTCACAATGGATTTATTCATGAGAATTGATTACAAAATATTCATCGTATATGGCAAACGTAACATAAATAGGCCTTTATATTATACAGGGTGTAATAGACCTAGTTCACATTATTTTATGGGTGGATACCTAACTAAATTACGAGTCGAAAATGTTTAAGCAATGTGCGCAAATTCTGCACTGTTACGAAAAATATATATTGTTTTAAGTCTACATACTTTGAAATAAATATTTGCGAAATTTATTAATTATTAATCTATATCTTAAAAATTCTTAAAAAATTTGGTGACCTTTAATTTTTTGTATTCAATATACAATTTGAAATAGAAATAATCGCATAATTGTGATTTTTTTTAAATGCTTTTATCTCTGACATGGTAGAGATTAGGCACATACTCATTGAACACCCATCAAATATTGTGGACTAGGCCTGTTACACCCAGTATGATATATAAGGAATTTGTCGCATGTATGGCTTGCAGGTGTCCTTTTTTTGCCATTAAATGCTGCAAATGGAAATATCACACATGGGGCATCATGTTTTATTTTGTTTGTTGGTAGATGCACGTACGTGGATTCTCAGATAATATTGTTATTAGATTACATTTTGTATGGGATGAAGTTGGCATAACTTCTGATAGTTAATCAGCCTTATTCTGAGTACGTTTCTAGACTATCCTCTGTGTTAAAGCAACCATCTGTATAGTGTACACTGTGAGGATGGACCTGCCGCTTACCCAGGACCGTTTATTCGTCGACTGGTTGGCATTTTTTTTAAATGTCAATTGGCAGCTGTGAAACTTCGTCTCGCATATCAAGACAAAGCCGTACAGCTACCATTTCAAAACCCTCATAGTCCCCCCACCCCCCATGTACACTGTGTATCGCACAGAAATTATGCACCCAGGAGGCGCCATATAATTGATAAGACAATAATAAGTTAATAATTTAAATGCGTAATCATCGGCGTAGCGCCAAAAAACCCGTGGGATAGATTTTAGGAAAACAAAGACGTCTTAGAAAAACGTCTCAAACAGCAGTCTGTCGCCCTTTAGGTACTTGCGAAAATGACCTTACGTATGTAATTCAAATAAAAACAAAATATTCTACTGGCGAAAGGCATTCTCGATTTTGTCACCATAGTGTGCATTGAACATCTTTTGTGTTTCATTTCTTTCAATCTCATTATTATTATCATCATCATCGCCGGTTGAGAGAAGCTGAGATCGGCGAACCACCCTTGACTACATTCTTCTTTCCTGTACGGAACACACTGTTTACCTTTCTCCTTTGCCGAAACGCCACTAACTGCACTACGATAGATACTAGAGACCGCCAAGAAGCTATATTTTTGGAGATAATCAATTTTACCCAATGATAAATTTAATTCTCTAGAGATTACATTAAAATGAAGTTGTCAATTTCAAATGCTAAATCCGGGCACAAAAATGCAGGATTTTTCAGAGCGAAGTCTCTCCGCAGGGAGACAAAATGAAATTTGTTGTTGTATGTCTGTTTTGTCTATTCCGTCACAATGATAACTAAATGAAGGAATATCGTCACCAGACATTAAAACCGATGTTAGGCATAGAATTAGACTGTTGATAGTCAAAACACAATTTAAGAATCTTAACACCCAGATTAACTTGGATTCATTTACATAAACTTCTTCTTCAGCGGGCTCTCATTGCAAGGATGACATCTGCTATAGTTTATCTGTTATGAGACATGGTAGAGGAGCCCTATCCTCGAACCGTATACCATTCCACACGTTATGGAGATGAACTGAACAAGAGGATTTTGAGAAACAGATTTTTTCCCTTTTTTTTTGGTTATTGCGGCAGTGCGTGTGTTTCCATGAAGCAATGTACTTCTTAACAATTATACTTATAGACTGCAGCGTCTCAGTATTCAAATTAGAAGTAGAAATCATCTAACTTTCGCGGGCCTCATTTTGTTTTACGTGCCATTCTCCGCCGCACCCCGTGTCAGCACTATCAACGCACATCTCTGCCTAATATTGTGTTTAAAATTGTAACTTTTCCGAATAAACCATGTGATTTAACTGTTGTACCTTTTACTCATTCATTCTTCTTCTTGTTGCCTATCACTTTGTTCACTGTGACCCGGAAAAGTCTACAGTAGACTGGCCAAATCATTGCCTCAGGTTCTTTCCCTGCATTATGTGATGTAAGATCTCCTACTTCTCCGGATGTCTCATTATGCATTCTAGATATTGAAGTTTTCTGATTTTTACTGTTTTAAATATTTATTTTTCTTTATTCATCGGAACCATGACATCATCATTCGTAACTCTATCCATCCAGCTTATTTTGAGCATTCTTCCTGTAGATCCACATCTCAAATGCTTCAAGTCGCCTTATCATTTCTTCGGTAAGTGTTATCACGCATGTTGTCACGCTTACATTCCATAAATTAAAATCGAGAACACATAGTATCATAAATTACCTTGTTCAATTCAAAAATAGTTTGAAATTGCACCTCACATTGGCAACCTTCTGACACTCCAACATTAATCCATTCTCTTTACTAGTAAACTTGAGAGTTTAAAAATTGGCATTAATTTTTTAATTGATCTAGAGACTATTTTGTGAGCTGGTGCTCCAGTATCAGATCCACATAACAAAGAAGTATTTTGAGTATCATCATCACAAAAGTGGGCGAGTTTAATACCTTCATATCGATGGATCTCTTTTCGCCGGCAGGCAGTGTGACCTTCAACCATCGGCGGGACTCGGTTCGTTCCTCGTTCAGGGAATATTCTGGAATCTTTTCGGGTGTTCCATCCTCATCTTCTTCGTCCTCATCCTCGTCCTCCTCTTCCCCCTCCTGTAATCTGTCTTCACTCCTGCGGGACATAAAAAATATTAAACTAAAGCGTGAGGGTAATTTACATTAATCTACCTAATTTGTGCTTTGCAAATGTGAATAACAATTACTACCATAGTGTGTAATATAAATAGCATACCTAAAAATGTCTAACGGACTATGTATGTCACGTCCGCCACAAGAGTGAACAGCACGTAAGCCATGGATCTGCTTATATACGAATACGGTAAATATTTTTAGGTAGAAGTTCTCTAAGGAATAAATCTAACGTTTAACAACTTGAGTTTTTATTAACGGAGTACATCCTGAAATCTTAATATAATATACAACCTTTACATTATCAAACAGTTAAAATCATACGAAGAAATACAATTTTTGTTCTGTACATAACAGTATGCAATAAGACAATTAATGCTATATGCAGTTGACTAAGCCTTCAGTTGGTAATGGCCTAGTGCCAAAACGATTGTCAAATTATTAGGAAAAAAATCGTGTTTGATTTATTGTGTTGATTAGCATCTAAAAAAGATGACATTATAAAAATTAGCATTTGTAGGTCTAAATTAATTTAGGTTGCTTTTATAGAAGCTCACCAAGCTGTATTTGTGGTATTGCAGTCGGGCATGATATCGCCGTCCCCTTCAGCGTTGCCTATACCGTCGCCCTCCTCGGACCTGATGCTGTAACCGCACAGGCTGTCCACGCTGCTGCCGCTGCCCGACCAGGACCTCCGCTGGCCGGGGAGCCACTCGGCGTTCAGGGCCGTCACCGAATCCGTGTCCGCCTCGCTCTGGAAAATTGTGAATTAATATTTCTGTCAAAATTGAGAAATTCATATTCAATTCGCATTTAAATCTTTGATTAGATTTTTCATTTAAATCATTGAAAAATATTGATGTTAAAAAATTATTATTATATACATAAAAAAGTCCCAGGATATCTTGATGCAGAATCTCTAATCATGATAACAACATTGAAGAATAACCGACAATACAAATTCATCACTCACAATGAGAGGTTTGATCCTCCGTCTGGTGGGAAGGTTGGGCGGAGGTCCCTGTACTCTGGGCTTGAGGGAGACCTTACCGCCGAAGGGATCCACCTCGGTGCAATAAAGGGATCGCTCGTTTTCATCGTGCGACTCGGACGAACTGTCTGAAGATACATCCTGAAAATAAAAAAAGGATGAAAGGTCCGACTAAATCAACGGTTCTAACAGACCTGAAAATAAACTTATTTTCTCCTTATTAATTTAATATGTTACTATATATATGTACTATGTATATGTACTAAAAAATTATATGTAAAAGGTCTAAATAAAATATCAAAATGCCTTCATTGAATGATAGTCATATCTCAGAAAATATTTCCTGCACAGCCTGATGCAACTGTGATATCACTGCGCGAGTATCAAATGTGATATCGTATCAAATGTGATAATGTATCAAATGTGATACGTATCACATTTGATACGTATCACGTTTGATACATATCACGTTTGATACGTATCACATTTGATACGTATCACGTTTGATACGTATGACGTTTGATACGTATCACGTTTGATACGTATCACGTTTGATACGTATCACATTTGATACGTATCAAACGCCAAAATACAAACATCTACTGAGCATGTGATCTTCTCGTACATTAATACAGTAGTACAGGGTGAATATTATGATCTAGACCGATGTTGTTTTTGAATAACTATAAAATAAAACATATTTTTTTAATTTTGTTCTTATTTATCAATTACTTGGTTTGTTACAATTATGTATAAAATATTATATTGGCCAAATGGCCATCTCTGGCAGCGGCACAAATACGTGCTCTTTTAACATTGTGTGGAGGGTGAGTCTCTTATATGTTCTTCTTTTGAGCCATTTCGTTTCCCGGAAGGGAGTGCCTCTTCACTTCCCTTCAGCTCCCCGGCCTTGTTATTGTATTATTTTATATTATTTTAATGTTATGTATTGTAAATATTATTTATTTATTTACTAATAAAATGACTCAACCGGGGACAATGAGGGCAAATTTTGTTTCGGCAGCTGTGCAGTATCGCCCGGTTAATATGCGGGGCGCTATCGAACAGCTACTTAGCAGCATTTAAAAATGCCAACCAGGCGGCGAATGAGTAGGACCAAGATAGGAGGCTTGAGCTTATTGCGTCGGTCCTGGGTAAGCGGTGGGTCCGCCCTCATTGTACCATCAGTTATCGGGGTATCTGCAGCCGGATATACATACAGTTATACATAAATAAAACTAATACTTTAAATAAATTGCCATAACTTACGTCTGACGCGGGAAAACTGGACACAGGTTCAATCGGCAACTCGTAATTCAGAGACGTTCTCAATTCTGACGGCGAGTTCGGGAACTCGGCAACCTTCAAGCGAGACATTCGACATTATTATAAAAATATATGTTCATTTTTTTTGTGTGACACTTCAATATTCTCATTATTTTCAAACTAAGCTATGAAAGTAGGACTAACTGGACCACTAAGCAAATGTTTTAACCACTAGACCAACAAGCTACTCAAAGTACAAATTAATCAAAGTAGTATTAATAGTGTAGTTGTACTCAAAGTGTTTCCACATATTAACATATATATACAACTTACAAAAACTTGATGGATATGGAAATTGATTAAAGGGTGAGAATGGTGAACGTTATATTTGTATAAAGTGATCACTTAAGCCAGCCGAAGACAATAAGTAGTAAGCCCTATAATTACCCATACTTCCACATCTTTCAATTAAATATAATAAAAATAGCTTTGTCTCTATTATATCTATTATTTGTTTAATCAAAGTCCTATTATCGATCAATATTAATATTTTATACTACAGTCATTTGTTACGTTGTACTTTTATATATAATTTTGTTGCTGACTATTCTCATGTCGGATCCCTACTCTAGTCCTCATCATAACTTGTGCAAATACATTTTAAAAATAATAAATATTGCACTACATATGAAAAATCTATAATTGTATAAATAATAAAAACATTTTAAAGTAAATTACCACATTCAATCACATTATTACTGAACAAAATTCAAAAGTTTAAAACTTACTACTACTTACTACGCACACAAAATAAACACCCATTGTTTTTTTTCTAAGAATTCACAAACCTGAAAGGAATCGTAACCGATACGGAACCTCGTCGGCAGACGATGCTTT
This sequence comes from Eubasilissa regina, assembly GCA_022840565.1. NCBI lineage: Eukaryota > Metazoa > Arthropoda > Insecta > Trichoptera > Phryganeidae > Eubasilissa > Eubasilissa regina. Next base: position 5,298,056 of record JAINEB010000026.1, read on the forward strand.
CGATTTTATGGCTTCTCAAGAATTAGGATTTTTATACCGTGTAGTGTATTTTGTTCACTTGTTAACAATGTTTTTGTACATTATATCAGTGAAGAGTTGTATGAAAACAGGCCTGAATCAAAATAATAATAAGTATTTCCTCATTATAACCGCGTGCCATTTGTGTGATGTCACACACTCACAGTCACAGTTTTCAATCACTGATATTATCGAATACCAATCACAATCACACCTGTGATTCAAGAGTAGTATTTTTTCTCATCACGTAATCTCAGAAATTGATCTATTGAAATTTATTTCATTTAGCTTAAGTTAACGCACATCCTTAACTATGAGACATTAAATTGTCACCCTCATTGACAAGTCGACGACTGACCACGGTACAACAATTATTAAAAATACGCGACATGCAAAGAAACCAACAGATTGATTCAATTCACTTTAGTGAACCACACAATTGAGTATTACTTTTAACATGTCATTTAAGTCATGATAAAAATAAAACTCAGTTATGTGTTTAGGACAAATTTCTGTTTGTTATATATAATATAAATGATTGCGCTACACCGCAAAATAACTACTAAATCCAATAATTATGTTAAAATATTATTTTCGCTTAAGTATCTACGTGCGCCATGCTAGTATTCCATTAAACATGCTTTTTAAATGAGAATTTCTTTAGCCTAAACATCGAAACAGCCCTTTCCTTGGAAAGGCTACGCTGGTATCGAGTGTTGATATGCATAGTGTTTGTACACAATTTAATAAACATGTAATATTATCAAAATTACATATTAGATTGTTCCGAGAATAATATGTACTCTGTAACACATGAATGAGAATTCTGTAGCCTAAGCATCGAAGTCGCCCTTCCCTTAGAAAGAATATGCTGCTATCAAGTGTTGATACGCGTAGCATTTGTTCACAAATGTACACAATTTAATGTACACAATTTAATAATTGATCCGACAATAATGGCCGATTTTAATATTACATCAAACGTGATATAAAACTAGCAACTAAAATTATGTTGGTCCACACTCTTGTCTCCCCAATCTTCATATGTACGGCGACATGCTACGCATCCCGTGGACAACACAACGCACAAATTCCTCAACCCTGCAACAAGCCCGACCACAACAAGCCCTATCTACAGCAGCGGACAAAATGCATGGATTTAAACTAGGGTATAATGACTTTCAAACGGCACGCAGTGTTAACAAAGCATAGTGTGAAGAAACTACTTCTGAACAAACAATGCGCGGTGTCGAGTCGAGTATATCCTGCTTTAGTGGAAGAAAATACACGATAAACAACCAGTAATGATTAATTGAAGAGTACCCATTTTATTTCATCACCCATTACCTTTTCAAGAACCTCGATAACTATTTATTCAATAATAGAAAATCAGAAGAAAATGCCATTAAAGAATTGTATTCTAATCTGTTCAAGTTTGTTGACAAAAAAGCGTAGAATCAAACGGTTTGATTGATGTTTATATATTTATATTAAAGACATATTAAAATTAATTTAATGTTTGCGTGAAATACATAGGCTCCTTGTAAGAATAGATTTTAAATTCTGCTGGTTGATGTACAAGGCATCACATAACGTGGCACCTCTGTGTCTACAAGAGAGCTCTCGCATCCCAGACAACTTGAATGGTACACATTAGACTATCAAACAAGCATTTGCGTGTTACGGGGAACAATGCATCAGAGACATTATTTATTAATATCACACCTGTAAGTTAAACTAATTTTTAATTTTAAATCCTAACATAGGACTAAACAATTGATGTGTGAAGCACCCTTGAGGTGATTTATATATATATATATATATATATATATATGATCCAATGTTATTATAAATCAGTAATTATTTTCGAAACAACCTAATACATATTTAAATTATTATTCAAAAATATACAGTAGATTCCGCTTAATGTTTTTCATAATCATTTCTGATTAAAATTCTTCTTATTAAACAATAATAATAAATACTTCAAGCGGCGGCTGAATAAAACATCGGAGCCGCAAGATGACGCGTTTTTTCATGAAACGCAAAAGGATAAAGGTTAATTACAACAAAATTTCTAAAGACTCATTAAATAGATTAGAATATTCTAGATATAATGACATTAGTTGAGCAGAATCTACCGCGGTTTAACATCTACATATAAAGGTATAAAGGAAAAACAATCACCTCGCTAACATAATCATGCAAGGATACGTTGCTAAACTCAAGAGACAGCGGATAATTCAAATTGTCAACCTTCTTTTCAACATCAACCTTGTTCGCCTCCGTTCTGCTGTTTACATTCGACCGCGGAACTATCATCCTCCCGAGAATCTGATGCGGCATCTGTTCCGTATTAAATTTTGGCAAATTTCCGCCGCGTATCTTCGGCGCTTTAATATCCGCCTTGACTTTTTTCCTACCGGCTATGTCAGGTCTCGTATTCGAGGGAACATCGTACTTGATGTTCTGATAATCGCTATTCTCCAATCTCGCGCTGCAAACGTTTGTATTTCTCTTCCTCGAGTCTAAAATATCCGGCTGGACCGACATCTTGATGTTGCCCTTCGCGACGGACAACTTTCCGTCGACGATGGTGGAGTAATTTCTCGGATCGTCAGAACTCGCGCTTCCCTCGACGCTTCTGTTTCCGTCGGAGCTTGTAAAGTTATCCGTGAAGTACAGGTTGTTTTTTGAAGTGTTTCGTTGCGGTCCGTCCTGTTGCGAAAAACCTTCCGAGTACAAGCTACTCGCGTCGCCGTTCATAAGACTCTTGTTAAAACTCTCATCTTCAGTACTCGATAGACTCATCACGCCCGAGTAATCGGAATTCAAGAAATTTCCCGGATCGTTTACTCTGGCCCCATTCCTCGGATCATCTCTGTTGCTCTTGCGAGACGGTAAGATAAGATCTGGATAATTTCCCGCAGACGGCGGGCTTTCGGGACTTGACAAACCCATCAGAGGATGATCGTCTGTCAATGTGAGCGTCGAAGTGAGTCTCGGGTTGCCCAAACGCAACGGAACACTTGTATTATCTAACCTATGCGTGTCACCAGTATTTGACCTAGGATTTTTACTGTCACTCTTTTGATATTCCAAGTTTTCGACATCTCTTTTGACATTGTTGGCATTGTCAAGGTGTCTCGTGTACTCGGATGATTTAGAGTATTCACTGCTGCCTTTGAGTGACACAATACTCGAACTGTCTTCGCATAACGGGCTTACGGTATCTCCGGTGATGTTGTCAACATCGTAAACATCTGAATTTCTATACGAATCATTATCATTTAAACATTCTACAGGGTGGGCGAGTCGCAGCACTCCAGTGTTGACAACAAACGCATTGTCCGAACCGACGTAGCTATCAATCGGATCGTAACAACTGTCCAGTGTCTCTTGGCAAGGGGATGTCGGAGTGTCTCTAGGATACGGATTATTGGGGCCCATAACTTTATCATCTAGGTCCGAGGGCGTGTTGGGCGTGTGCTGACTGGAGGGAAACGATTCTGACGCTGTGTCCATCTTCTCATCGGAAACAGAAGGGCTTATCTGATCCTCCCCTTGGGCTGCGGCCTGCGGACAATCACTGAAAAAAGGTAAAGATTCTTTTATTCACTATTAAATATTATTCAGTAAGTCTATATATAATATAGAAAACTACAATCCTAATTTTGCATAATTACTCATTAGGACCCTCTGCAAAATATAGACACCCCCTCTCACCCTCTCCACAGTATAAATATGTACTATTTTATGGTGGTGTGCAGTAGCTATAGATTTAGGTTATGCTGTTACCAATGATATTATACAATCATATATAATATATGTACATACTAAATTAATGTATTAATTATAAATATATACCTATAAAATCAATTTTGTCGAAAAATATTGTTTTAGCGTCACCGGGATTCGAACCTGGATCTTCATTTCCAATCAACGACAGGTGTATTAATTTGAAAAGTTTCGAAAATTTGTCAAGAAAAATACTGGCGTTATAGCACAAAGGTAGTGCACTTCCCCGTATTGGGGAAGTGCACTATCAAAACCATGACCATAAAACAAAGTTAATTTTGCTAATTTCAAAAGTAAGAAATTTTTCATTTCATTTTAATGTTTCTCACGCACGCCAATTCTCCGTTATAAAACAGCATTGTTCACGAATTGGGAGCATTTCATATTGTTTATAACTTGATTGTTGAATATTAATGTGTACATTCAGTGGCACGTATAAATCAACGCTGCAAATATTGAAGTACCGACCTAGATTTGCATTTACGCATTGTACACATTGTGCAATGTTACAAAATTTATAAAAAATGCAATTTTAGCTATTCAACACAAAACATAATGACAATTATTTTCAAGAATATGTTTATTCAGCGGGTCACCTAGTAAAACGCGTCACGAATACTGCGTAATTTGAAAAATTCCTAATATATATGGTTATGGTTAATGCGAGGCGCATAGCGTGACCATCTTGTAGTGTTCAAGATAATAGATCAACTCGCCGACTGTGAGATACGGTCCGTGAAACATGAAACCGACTGACAAGTGTGTCCTGATTTAGTGTCATGTGTTTTCCATATTTTTCTTCATCTGAAGCGATTCCTTGGTGGCAAACGTACAGACATGGTTTTCATCCCAGGCGGTATCGTTCTATGACGAAGGTATACAAAAATTGGTGCCCCGTTATGACAAGTACCTTCATAATGGTGGTGATGATGTTGAGAAGTAGTTTAAGGTGTGTAACGTCCGAAGAAAGTTTTGAGTTATAAAAATGATGTGTTTATTTTTAAAAAAAATATCTTTTTTTGTGATATTTGTATTACGTTAGAATTTAATGAACTGATTTATGTGCAGTAATATTTATACATTCTTAACTTCTATTAATAATTTTATTATTTTATTTTATTTAAAAAATAATTAGCCCCGGTGAACTGTGTAACAACCTAGTATATTTGTAAATATCTATTTGCAATAGTTAACATTCCCAGAAAACACAGGTATGACTTTTATTTTATTCATTTGACTGAATTTATGATTTTTTTTTTTAACCATCCACTTCTCACTCAAATGAATACGTAATATATATGATGCGATTGTTGACAGCTACAAAAATAGAAGATGTTAATAGAAATCTTTCCATAACCAGCAGGTGCGAGCAGTCAGTACGTTGGAATAAACTAAACTTAACTATATATTTTGCGAAATAAAAAAAAATTTAATACTAATAAAATGTATTCATTATAAAGATATACATATAAAATCAATTTTATCGAAAAATATTCAAAAATTGTTCAAACCTAGATCTCTTTTCCAATCTGGGGAAGGTGCACTACCAACTATACTACAGCGCTAGTAATTTTCGAATCCCAGTAGCGCAACAACAATATTTTTCGATAAAATTGATTTCATATGTATATATTTCTAATGAACATATTTAATTAGTGTTTAAAATATCACAGACCGTCTGTTCTGAATAATTACAACTTCACAATAAGAATGTGTTCTCCTTAATAATTTAATATTTACATATCATAATTAAATTTTTACTTTTTTTATTTCAATTTTTTGCAGAATATTTAGTACAGTTAGTATATTTAGTACAGTTTATTTCAAAGTACTCACTGCGAGCTGCTGATAACCAAATATTGGTAAATGTCAACATTTACAAGATGATGTATGATGCAAGAGATGTTGTCAGATTTGTTTGTCTCTCTGCCCATCCCTATGGAGAAGCGGCATGATGGTACGTTAATCAATTAGTTGCATTGACATTGTGACAGTCTAGAGTGAGAGAAGTTACGAAAAAAAATGTTTACGACTGGGCTCAGAGCCGAGATTTCACTAAATAAACATAAAACATTTTTAATCAAATAAAACGTAAAATTCGGTAAAATAATGAATTATTAATGAAAAATCGTGAAATCATTTTAAAATGGTGCGGCGTCGCTCGGAAGAGAACGTCGGAAACTCAACAAAGCGTGAATTTAATTATTAAATAACGGAACTAATTTGTGAACGTTTGTTTAGCATTCGGAAATGTGAAATATTTAGAAATACCTACACGTCGAAGTGACATCGTACGAATGTTAGCAAATACGCAGTTTACTAGCAAATTGACAGATTCTCGCTAAAAGAACAAGGTTGATGTTAACACCGTCCGGAAGAACTGACTCAGCTTCTGTGCCGAACAAAACACGTTAAAACAAGCGTATACAATTATTTGGTATTTATCCTTGATCTAAAAGAGGAGATAGTAAATTATAAATGAAATTGTGCATTTAATCCGATTCACCGCGGCGCCTGCGACGCGTGAGAATATTTAAAAACTTACCTCATTTGTAAATGTAGCACTACTGTTGTGAAACAATCGGCCGGAGACGAAAAACTTTATAATTTCATTAAAAATACTAGAGCAAAAAACGGCACCACCATCTTTAAACAACAATTAATGTATTGCCAGCGGAGAAAATGGCTCTTGTCATTTTGACAAAACGATGGTGTTGCTATGTATTGATTTTTTGACAGGTGAAAAATACACAAAGAGCTAGGTAGGTACTTACCTAAAATATTTAATTTAAAATAAATATTAGAATATGCGTCTCAGTTTTCAGCTTCCAAAATTTAATGAAACCTCCGACAACCGTCTAGAATTTTTTGTTTGTATAGCATGTTAGGGATTATCAATTATCACAGTGGACTGTATGAAGAAAAATATGGAGGAACAGGATAATACAATACTTGAAAACTGCCACTGACTTTTTGTGTTCCCGCCTCTCTCTCCACGCTCAGCAATTGAAGGATCTGTAGACGGATGCTGGGAGTCACTTTTAAGACGCTCGTAGTTGTTGTAGAAGGTACTGTGGGCCACTTTGCAAAATATTCGCATATTCGATAAAGGCACAGAATGTAATATTTACTGTGCGGCAACCAAATTAACATTGATGGACAAGTAAATAGAACCAAGTATCTGTTCGAAGGTTCGAAGGGATTTATAGGTATTATGAACACAATTTCTCTAACATGGCATCTTTGCATATTACTGAACTGGCATGAACTGACTTAAAAGAAGAGGAGAGTGCACTGAAAGTTTGCTAAAGGAGCATTTTGAAGTAAATCTTCGGGCCAACAATGAGTCTTTGTACTCTGTTTAATGAGATTTATTAAAATATGAAAATTTTGGTAGAAAGGATGACCAAACAGTCGCTGAATAAAAGACCAACAGGGCGCAAGGGCCAAGCTAAGGTGGAATGACAATATCTTTAAAGAAATATCTAACACGACCATCGAATAAAAATTATCGAAAAGGGCTAAGACCTACCATAAGCTATAGCGCCAGTAGTGTTGACGATGATGATGATGATGATGACAACTTGGGAAAATGATTCAAAACGCATTTTTATTTATATCTCTTTATTCAACAATTCAAAAACCATTCATTTTAACAACAGTAAAAGAATAGCACACAACCTCATCCTGCCGTAATATATTGTCACTTGTAAAGGCCTGTGAATAATTATTATCATTTTGGCACAAAACAAAAATAAAACGAAACTCACATAAAATTAAAATTTTATTCTAGCGGTGACACAAGAGAACATTGGCCGTGTTCCGGAATGAACTTGACACCACCATAAGTGGTACCAAATGTAATCTGAATACTGGGTACTCCGTAACAAAGATGAAGATTTATTATTTAGTCTTCGAGCTTAAGATTCTAATGGTGCATGTACATGAATGAGATTTGGAGCGGGGAATACAATCACAAATTTGACACAAAATTTGGTTAACCCAGCAAGTTATTAATTAAGATAGCACGGTTGAGTTGAACTGTTCAATACTTGAATTTAGACCGACCAGCGAAGAATTTCATTAGCCGGAAGTGTGAAAGACCTAAGTTACGGTGGCTGGACAACGTTACGCAGTATGTGCATGCAGTAAACTGTTGAGGTCAGGATGATACATCATATTTTGATTTATCATTTGTCAGACAATTTTGAAATATGCACTTTTTCAAAATTTGATGTTTCATTCTCGTAATTGCAACAAAAAAAATTTTAATTCTGAACACAGCCAATGATTATTAATAGCGATGGTAAACCGTTATGTGACTGTGATTTAATGACGATTGGTAATTAAAATTTAACTGTTGGGGGTGTACTTTCTAGGTGTACCAGTTGAGTACCTACTCCATGTGCATTTTGTCCTTCCAATAAACCTTAATATACCTTTCGATTATTATTAATATACGATATCGCCGACGAATATCTGTGTTTCTTTTAGCGTTCGAGAGTAACGCCGTACATAAAATTCTGTACCACGAAAAAGAAGCGGTGTTCTGCAACATCCGTAGTGCAATGATACTTCCGTTCTTCACTACAAAAGTGTAAGTCAACTGGAGGTGAAACTTGACATCCAACCCAGGACCGAGATCAAAGTAGGCCAGATCCATCTGCCAATATTCTTTTCTTGTTCCAATTCAGATTGCGTCAACTAACCAGTTACCAATCATTGTTATATTATCAATCAAACACAGTCACAATAACGATTTAATCATCACTAATTGTTAACCTCACTAATATCTTAAGTTATGTAATCTAAGACATTTTAAATATTTTTCAACCGTTGAAAAATTGTATTACATATTTATATAAAAGATATTTTTTCAACATCGCATTCAAATATGTTTTCTACTAACTCTCAATCTGATTATTACAGATGACTTCTAACTATAAATGTCTAGTTAGATCGATGAATTGCCTCAGAAAAATCATAATTTATACATATATAAAATAATTTACGAGTCTGCAAATAAGAAGATCACTGAATCAAAGATTTTTCTCAAAATTTTCAAATATAAATTTAATACTTTGTTACAGCGACCTTCTTCCATGCATTTTAAGTCTGGCTAGACAATAACGGAAAAATATCAATGAGAGAACATTCTAGAATACAAATTATTTCTGATCGCGAAATTGTATCGAGCATTATCACCGAAAACCACCACCACCAAATAACACGGTACACACACTACTGAACACATCCCAAACATATTTATAATATCACAATTTTATTTTATTTCTCATAGAACACGTATGGGAGCCCCTACAAAAATCATTCATTTTAATATACATTAATATATTTTGTAAATTGAGTTGAAACACTATTTTATTTCACTATATTCACGTTGGAACGTTTTCGGGAATATCTTCCCAATATCAATAATACAATTCAACTAAAGTTAAAAACATTTTCAGACAGTTATTAAGGGTATGTCTGGAGTTAAGGGAGGTGCGGATGAGAGTGGAGTTAAAATGGATAAGAGAGGGGATGTAATGGAGGGTATTTGGATGTTTATTATTTTCTTATTGTTAAATATAATAAAATACAGCAGAATAAAACAGTATCAAATCAATTTACAATATAATCATGGAATTCCACAAAGTTACACCAAAAACCTTTGAACAATTACATTAATATTCATTTTAATGAAATTCTATTTTATTTGTGAAATTACAATTTTTCAGAACATAGTTCTGTGATGATTAAAAAAACCAATCTAGATATATTGTTTAGAAAATGCACAAAAATTATCTATCAGTGAGATTTCATTAACTATCGTCTATTATTGGTTAAACCTGCCTACCAGCAGTGTTCCCTCTAATTTTGGATCACGGTGTACGCATAAAAAATCTTTTGTGCAATTTTAAAGATATAACTATGAAGAAAAGCCGGGACACATCTTCCGCAATGAAAAATGTTATATTTGATAAGTCATCATGCAGGGAAAGATAGAAGGCACCAGGGCTAATAGTGTCTAACCTCAGAAAATAGTTAAATATCCAAAATGTTGGTGATCTTATTACATATAAGAAGTCCTGTTAAAAATTGTGTGCATGCTATATTTTTTTTGTGTGCGCTATGTGTATTTCAAAATGATTCATTTAATTTTTTTTATATTGTACGCTTTTGTTTATCGGCAATGGCAGATGTGAAATCTGTCAATCTGTAATTATTATTTTTTATAATAAACATAAGTATTCAAAGCCGTAAAGCAGTGATGGCAAACCTTTTGAGCTCGGCGTGTCAAAAATTTGGAAAATCTAAGTTAATTCTGCTGGCTTTCACTCCCCATCCCTCTCATTAAATTGTTTTAATTAATTTTTTTTTAGATTCTTAAAAACATTACAAAGTATAGTTTTAGTTAGTTAATTTGACATTCCGTTAAAGAAAATGATATTTTACAAAACCGGTTGGTTTGTTAAAATAATTAATTTATTAAGTGATTAAAACAATGTTAAATAATCTATTTAAAAATTTATTAATTGATTTTTTCACAAATTGAGACCCAGAAGAGATTGATACATATGTAATGTGATAAATTTGAACGTTGTTGTCGGGTAGACATCCGGTGGCGAGACACGTGTTCTTTGGTAACTTTGATATTAGTGAACACAGGCGTGTCGCCCAAAACGCTGCGGCGTGTCACCTTCGACACGCGTGTCATAGATTCGCCATCACTAAAGCATGTGAATAAATACAATTTTTTGTTTGAAATTGTCTTTTTTTTTACCAAACTGAAGTGTTTAATTAAAAACTGACAATGTTTAACAGTACAAAACTCTATTTGACATGGAAATGTTGATCATTGAACACATTAAAGTTAATAAGCCAATACGCCATCTGCGTAAAAAGTAAAACATCATGATTCAGTCACAATTTCATGCGAAATAGTCGCCCAGACAATGCTAAATGACCGACACAATGATATATACTACGTGGAATGTCAGAAGTCCGGAATCTTCCAAACTGACAGACAAATCAAGAATGAAATAAGATTGTTTCAAACAGATACACTTAGTATCATTTTACCATGGCATATTTTTCATAAATATTAACATCAAAATATTATTTTCACCGCGTGAAACCCACCCCTGCAACAACACTGTACATCAGTGGTATGACAGACTGCCCTCAGATTGTTGGTCTGCTTGACTTTCACGCACCATCGAGGTCATCGAGACACAATTCATTGTTCTATCACAGTGGTAATGTCAGAACACAGTGTTAGCTAACTCCGCAGTCCCCAGAATGCATTCTTTAGGGAATGAATATGCGGAGGTGGTGGACATTTTGCTGTAAATTGAACATTTTATATGACTACATTATTACAATTTGTTGTGTCTCAACTCAATGGTGATGAGTAAATTGCTTTACTTCACATGTTACATTTATTTTTAATTTAGATTATGAAAAAACATGCTGACATTTTTTTTCTTTGCGTATTGCACTTCTGATGAAATTTTCTCTTATTTTACTAATTATATTAATGCCTGAACAGGGCATATACAATAATAATAAATATCTTCTTGGACATCCGATGGTATATTAAACAACCGTATCAAATAAATACTATTACACACAATTTCTAAGTATGTCATATATCACTGTACATCATCCAAGATGGCATCACTAAACATTTGTAAAAACCCATAGTGTTGCAGGGGGGTCTCACGTGTTTCATAATTTACGAGCTAACCAGCGAACCTCGTGTCATAAATTTACTTATTTTGGAAGACATCTTCATAAACAATAAAAAAAATTCACCAAATACAAAGTACGCACATATCTCAACTGTCATCGAGAATTAAATTTTAAAAGTGATACGTTTGACGATTTGACATTTACAATTTTTTTTAACGTGAGCCAAAAGAATATTTTCATTTCGCGACTCGTCTCCCGCAAACGCTTTCGATGCGAATAATAAATTATTTAAATATAATTATTGCTGATGGATTTAACAGCAAAATAAGCATTTCATTCGTTTCTCTATCTACTACACTAAATATCTACTGTATTACTGTGTGAACAAAAAAAAAAAATTATTATATATACTAATTAAGTATTGTCAAAATTGTATGATTCCACAAATTAGATGAGACATTTTTAAGGCATTTATCGAAAAGACAATTTTTAAAAAAAGTTTACATATATATATATATGCTATGTATAACACCTACTAGTCAACGTAAAGACAAATTAATTTGATAACTAGATATTTAATAAGCGATGAAATTTTTATTTACCATTTCATCAATATCATATTATGGTTTTATTAATGTGTCATATGCATTGTCTATAATAAATTAATACATTTACTAAGTATAGTAGGCATTTTAATATTTGCTGCTGATGTAACTCTATTTTTCTATTCAATTCAATAAATTCCCCCACCTTTTAACCCCACTCCCCAGAGCACCATCTTTCCTGATGTCATAAAATCTTATTGTCGTAATCACTAATAGTCAAAACCTGTTCGCAATCCCTTATATTTCAGCCTAAAAATTTCTCAGATATTATTCAGGTTGTAATAGACCTAGTCCACAATATTTTATCGGTGGATACTTGACTAAATTACGAGTCGAAAATGTTCAAGGGATATGTGCCTAATCTCAACCATGTCAGAGATATAAGCATCCTAAGTTTGCAAATATTTCGATTAATTTTAATATTTTATTGACTGAATACAAATAATTAAAGGTCATCGAATTCAAAGCATTTTTTGTTATATGATTTAGGGCTTGAAGCAAAGATATCGACGAATAATGGAACAATTTTGCAAATATTTACAGAGACTTCAAGCTTAACACGATTTTGTAAAAAAGTCTAGATCAGACTAGGTCTGTTACACCCTATATATACGCACTTGGAATAAGTGTTGTCAATATTGTCGTGCCATAAAAATAGGACTAACTTGAGGTTTCTTGGAATGAGGCTAGAATCCCCGACCATCAGATCACTAGGCGGGTGTTTCGGCCGCTACACCAACAAGTATGTCACTCGCGCGCGATGCCTGGCTATGCTAGGGGTATCTTTTCAGAATTTCATGGATAATATAGACTTATCAAAATAGGTCAATCTTTGTTACGATCTGAGAAATACAAGGGTCATCTTACACTGACTAGTAAAGTACGTACTTTTACTAATTATTACGCTGTTATTATAATATATATATGTATGTATATAGAGTATGCTTATTTTGTAATTAAAAAATATTAATGTATATATTACAGCACGTTCCTCAATATTATTGATATAATTTATATATCTTACTATTTATTGTGAGAGTCACGACTACGAAAATAAAACATGGATCAATTAAAAAATGTAATCATCGGAATTCGAGCCTTCAATTTAGTCTCAGACGAGTAAATAGAATACATTCCATAGAGAACGTATTAAATACAATTAATTTATTTGAAAAGATTTGTTCTTGTGTTTACATACGAGCGTACATATACATTAAATACAGGAGTAAACTATAAAATAAATTATATTATCTGTTCGGAGATGTAACAACCATCGGTATTGTAAATTAAACAAATTGTCCAATTGTGACGTTGTGGAAAAATTCCGACGCAAATGTGAATCGAAGAAGTTTGGAAACTTTACACTTTATATCAAAAATAAATAGAATAAAAAATCAATTGCTTTATGGACCAGTTGTGTGATCAATTGTAACTTTTTACTGTGGTAAAAAAATATTTATTTATTATTAAGGAGAACACATTCTTATTGTGAAGTTGTAATTATTCAGAACATAGCTCTGTTATATTTTAAATACTAACTAAATATATTAATTAGAAAGGTATATATATAAAAACAATTTTATCGAAAAATATTGCTGTTGCGCTACCGGGATTCGAACCTGGATCTCTTTTCAAACTGGGGAGGGTGCATTATCCAACTATAAAAAAAATTTATTGTTAATTCTGGCATCTGCTATCGGTTTACTCAAAGGTATTTGACATTCCGTAAAAACAAAGTAGATGGCTTTCAAATAATAGAACGATAGATGTATCAATTTGAAAAGTGTAACATATGAGTTTGAAAATTTGTCATCAAAAGTACTCTCGCTGTAGCATAGTTGGATAATGCATCTTCCCCGGTTTGGAAAGAGATCCAGGTTCGAATACCGGTAGTGCAACAATAATATTTTCGATAAAATTGATTTTATATGTATATCTTTCTAATTAGTATTTAAAATATTTACTTTGTACATCCAATAGTAAACTCATTTTACTCTCCGATATTCGATAGTAAAAATGTGAATTGATGGTTAAATATGGCAGACTCTTCACAGCTGTTTTAAAAGTCATTCATCACATTGATATTTAGAAAGTTGCAATATACAACAATTAATCATTCAATATCCCTCTACTTTAGTGACAGATCATTCGATGATGATCTCGTTGTTTAATATACATTGACACATAATCTGAAAAAAATTTGCATAAAGCATATTTCATTATTATTCGCCTTGCCACACTGAAAGATGAGATTGTTGTCTTTGACATTAATAAATTTGATATACTAACAATTCGAAATCGATTTTTACCAAGTGATAGTAAAAAGTAAATATAGTAAAACTTACCACGGTAATAATTTACTACTGATCACATAACCGGCGATAACAATGACAGTTTGCAGACGACAGTTCAAAAATATCACTTTAAAACACAATTAAATATGTAATGGAAGAATACAACTTTGGCCATTCATATCAACCATTATTTATAAACAAATAGGTAATTTTTAGTTGTTTCTAGAATTTCGCATTTATTTAATACATTTTTAAGTGACAGTAATCATATTATATATTGTACGAGGTAGGACAATGTAATTCCTGGAATACACCCTGTGGCTACTCTCGCTGTCCATCTATACACTGACCCGGACGGCGTACCCGCTTCTGGCAGCAGGCCAGGAACAGGTTGTTATATTAGAAAATCGTCATCCCTTCAGGTGTATCTTTGCATTTTGGAAACAGCCACAAATCACAGTCAGGTGAATAGGCAGAATGGTCTAATTGGGTAATTGTTTTTAAGCCAGAAAGTCTCTCTCAATAAGCAAAAAATGATTACACTAAAAGCAGCCGTACTCAACCTGCGGCCCAAAACACGTATATTATCAGGAACGTGATTTTAAAAAAAATCTGGCATTCTTTGTTTTGAATATCTTGAGATACGCGCAAACAATCAAACCAAGTATCGCATAATTTTCCAATTGTAACAAAAGCTAACAAGATGGTATATATATATATATATATGTCTCAAGAAAGCCTTACGATATTTTTAAAATATTTAAGAATTTAAGAGCAGATTTCAGGACTCACGTAGTATCAAGAATTGTTTGTCGCTTATAGAAAATCCCTGACACTTAGAAACGGCGACTTTAACACAATTGATATGATTATGCAAAGTTATTTGATGAATTTATCGAGTTTAAGAACGATACTAATCTGAAAGTTATTTCTAAAGAAAGGAGAGAGGGAATTGATTTTCGGAAATTAGTCCTAAACTGTACAAAAACGTGCCTTCCTGCTTCTCACAACGTTCGCATCAACGTATCTTTGTGAATCATCCTATTCCAAAATGAAATATGCGAAAAACGTATACAGGAATCGACTTACCGATTCTCACCTTGATGACATATTGAGGGTAGCATGTAGCAATTATAAACCTGATTTGTCTAAAATAGTAAAAAATTTATCTAAGTATCAAAAATCACACTAATTTAAAAATAAACGCTTGGATATATAGTAGTTTTGAGTTTTATTTTTTTCAAAATAGTAAAAAAACTTCATATAGGGAAATACGCCGTTGTTAATGTTTTGAGCCGGTATTGGCTGGTATGCTGATAAGTGACTTATCTGTTTTAGTTAAAAAAATATATTTGTTGATTTATCAAGCGGCGGCACCATAATCTCGAATCAAACAGGTTTCAACCAATACTGTTTTTCCTAAATGAATTTTTTTTTTCGTCATAATGTTGCGGCCTGCGTAACTTACGCTAACATACGTATGCGGCCCGAAGAAAAAAAGGTTGAGTATGACTGCTCGAAAGTATATACATGTAGATATCTAATTAAATTCCGTGAGCGCGTTAACACACCAAACTTTATATGTCACGCCAAGCTATAAGCGTGTTAACACGCACTTTTGGACCTTACAAACTTGCAGGGATTAAAGTCATATTTTTAAATCATTTTGCCATGTGTGGACGACAGGTCCCAACGTTTGATAGATAAGTCAAGACCCTTAAAGCCTAGTCTTACCCAGCCTAGTGGCAGTTGAAAGGTTAATTCAAATATGTTCAAAAATGAACTTGTGTGATTTCGAAACAATTACGTCAAAGACAAGTATGTGTCCATTCTGGGAATCAAACTGTCACATTGTGTTCTATTATGTTCTATCACACACAATAAAATTACTGCAATTTAAAATATGTATTAAATACATGTGAAAAACTAGAATAAATAAAAACAAAGGGGTCGATATTATTATTTCAATAATATCTTAACCGTGCAAATAAATAATATATGCAATACAAACAATGATACTTTGTTTCGCCGACGAGCGTGTGGCACGCAACCGCCCACGTCGTATAAGTCTTAATTTTGTGCCCTTTGCAAAAATTCTCGTTGGAAATTTTGGAATGATCAAATTTTTAAAAAAGTGTCGTTGACCTTTATCGTGCGCACAAAGGCTCGTAAAATATATTTGGCTAAACTGACTACCTCGCAATATGGAAGTAATACCTTGTATTTTAGGAGGTCCACGATAAAGGTCAACCCATCTGCCTAATTAAATATTACAATTCCTCCTTCATTTCTAAGACGCCGGCGTCCACCTCCTCGGCATCGTCGTCCACCTCCTGAATGTCCCAGTTGCTGCCGGCTCCAGCCCCGACGGAGGGATCAAAGCCGCCCCAGCCGTACGGGTCAGAGCCGTGGGTCTGGGTGTGTTCGCGCTGTTTTTCCGGTGTCCAGTCGAGGTCCTCGGGCGTGGGGAGCATCCAGTCTTGGCACAGCTTCAGATGGTTGCCGCACACCTGAGGATGCATCACCACAATTTAAGTTAAATTACAAATGTTATGTACACGGGTGAATGTTTAATTTCTTGTGTGATTTGCCAGTGAATGTCAGCTGCTTCATTCTACTCTCCGTGCAAAATATAACAAGCGATGAATCATAACTTGCTCCGAGCTGTACCTAATCCATGCACATGTGTCATTAATGTTAAATTATTTTTTTCTACTTTATACGGAATTCTATCCAATAGACATTAATATTTTAATGAAATAAACAGGCGTATTTTTATTTCCTTTTTGAATATATTATATTATATAATATAAAATATACTACACTCTTTATAAGAGCTTAATTATCAAAATATTCTTTAAATCCTGTGTAAAAAAGGATTTACAGTAAAACTCAATTAATTATTAACCCTATATTTCGTATTTTTAGAGAATTCGCACTGGTGGGATAAGATCCCGTGGACTACACTCTTTATAAGAGTATAATATTGATCAGTGGATGCAACCCGAACTGGAATTATGAAGGAAAATAAGGCAGATGGATCTGGCCTATGGGTACTCGACTTGCATCAACATGCACTTTTTAAAAAAAAAATGCCCCGAAAATAACATTTCATACTAATTTCTACCGATAATTTGTAAAATCTGATTATTCGCAGTTCGTGTGCGTTTTTGACACCTGAAATAAATAATTTGTTCACGTAATTCGCATATTTACAAATGTTTTTAAATTCTTAAACTCGCGCAAAGGCATTTGACCTTCATCCCTTCGTAAACATCTGCAACTAGCCCCACCTACCCATCGTGGTGTGACAGGTGCCGAACTGAGTTATGACATATGGCAAAACTCATGTACGTAATAATATATGACGTGTACATCAAATTCTATAGTGCATTTTATATGATTTATTGTTGTTAAAATAATATATAATAAACACCCTTGTCTACATTTCTTGTTTCCTGTATGGAACAATTACAAGCACAATTTTTTTCTGGAACTAATAATGATTAATTAATTTTTATTTAATCCTCACCTCGACCTTCCCGTTTGGCATGGTGTCACCCTTCCTCTTGCTGTACAGATCAACAATGTAATCTTCATTCTCGCCAATGATGCCGTCGCACTGAAAAATCATTTGAACAAATAAATTTACATCTTTATAATACAGACTATAAAAATATTTAATTTCAGATGCGAACAGTTTTTGTACTGTAATGAATATTTATATTTCTAGCACGTTTCTAGGGGCCGTTGAGCGATCAGTAGTAAATCTTTACCGTGGTAACTTTTGACACATGAGACATGTTGATACATCATATTTACTACTGTCAAAGACAATCCGGCCTCTCAGTGTGACAATCATGAAATAAGCTACATTTTATACTTTATCTATGGCTTTATCTGCTCCACGTTCGAAATCTGTCACTTTGGTTGTGATATTTTTTCAGATCATGTGATAATGATAGTGAAAATAAACAACAAGATCATTATCGGATGAACTTTCATCACTAAAATAGCGAGATATTGAATGATTAATTGTCGTATACTGCAACTTTCAATCAACGTGTCAGATGTCAGAACATATTACTAAATATTACAAACAAAATAAGGAAAACTGCCTACATATTTTTAAAACTCAGAAACATTTACACTTACAAATCTGAAAATAATATATTACATGTTTGTACAGTCACATTTGCAATACGGTATTATTGGATGAGGAGGAGCATATAAAATTTCAATATCACAATTAGAAATCACTCAAAAAATTATGATAAAATAATTTGAAAAAAAAAAGACTATCCAAGTATCCAACTCTTCACACATTCCAAAATACGAAAAATAATAAACATATACAAAAAAATCAATAATCTAAATTTTTAAACAATCTCCCCATCATAATTAGAAAAATTACCACCTATTATAAATTTGTATTTGAAGTCCAAAAACGTGTACACAGACTAACTGAAACATAAATTCTCATATATACTCCTTCTATATACACGAGTCTCACTCTCACAGAGAAGAAATAAATGTTAAAAGAAATATATCCTACTGATTATTTTTTAAATGTATTATATCTTTTAATATTAAAACAAAAATTACTTTTAAAACAGCTGTGAAGAGTCCGTCATATTTAACCATCAATTCTTGTTTATACTATCAGATATCGGAGAGTAAAATGAGTTTACTACGGGTGTACTTCCAAAAAGTTAATATTTTTTTACCTACAATCAAATTTTTTTAAATACTAAATTAATGTATTAATTATAAATATATACATATAAAATCAATTTTGTCGAAAAATATTGTTTTAGCGTCACCGGGATTCGAACCTGGATCTTCATTTCCAATCCGGGGAAGTGCACTACCTTTGTGCTATAACGCCAGTATTTTTCTTGACAAATTTTCGAAACTATATGTTACATTTTTCAAATTAATACACCTGTCGTTCCATTATTTGAAAGCCATCTACATTATTTTTACAGAATCTCAAATACCTTTGAGTAAACCGATTTGCAGACGCCAGAATTATCAATTCATTTTTATTAAATTTTGGACACGTTGATACAACATATATTATTAAGGAAAACACATTCTTATTGTGAAGTTGTAATGTAGATGGCTTTCAAATAATGGAACGACAGGTGTATTAATTTGAAAAATGTAACATATAGTTTCGAAAATTTGTCAAGAAAAATACTGGCGTTATAGCACAAAGGTAGTGCACTTCCCCGGATTGGAAATGAAGATCCAGGTTCGAATCCCGGTGACACTAAAACAATATTTTTCGACAAAATTGATTTTATATGTATATATTTATAATTAATACATTAATTTAGTATTTAAAATATCACAGACCGTCTGTTCTGAATAATTACAACTTCACAATAAGAATGTGTTTTCCTTAATAAATTTTTTTACTTTAGTAACTTTTAAGTAAGTAAACTGATCACACAACCGGTACTAATATATGTCAACTGAGACAAGACTAATATATATACAGCAAATTATTTTATTATAGAACAAAGAATAGAAGAATAAATTAGAATGGAATGTACTTACATAGAATTCGAGACTCTTGTTAAGATCCTCGTCAGTGACAAAGTCCGTCAGCGAGAATTCAGAGTTCATCTTTCCGTCAACCATCATCTTCATGACGGCCAGTTTCTGAGTGGCCTTATATTTGACTCGTACATAATCTGCCATCGACTTGCCTGCAAAATAGACAGGATGGGATTCTTTAATATTTTGTGTCTGAGAAACATATCGAAAGGAGGATGACTGCAAGGAATTAAGTGAACGGCGTTTTGAATGAACTTGTCAACTGAGGCAAGACTAGCGGTACACCATGGAGTCCTGGTACCAATACAGCTGGCATGAAAGTTGACAGAATGCAACGGAAATGAGATTACTCAGGCGTATGTGCGGCAGATATATTTATGACTAAAGAATGAAGAAATTATGTGAGAATGTAAAGCTGATCTTAACTTAATTTGAAATAAATTGGACCATAACTTTCGGAACACACATTCATAGCTCACAGAGTGGTATTTTCGCAATCGCGGCACATCTAATTACGTCATTCTGCTTACGTAGCTTGCGTCGGCTGGGCGCTTATAAGTGACGACACTTCAAAACACCACAGTTTCTTATAAAATTATGATAAATTTAGTAGTATCTTGTTCGCATTGTATAATACATTTAATTAAAAATATGATGAGAACATGCTCAAACAATTATACTTCATTAAAACGCAAATTGTAATAGGGTCACTTTATACCCCATTCCGGCCCTCGATCTTATTTTCGATCTTTCGGTACCCGAAGGTTAATTTCGAGAAACCTAATTACTATGTGACGCAAAGCTGCGCTTAGATGATACTGCAGTCAAAAGTTCCACATAAATGTTGTAATATTTATTTATTTAATTCTTAACACAGTGCATACATAAGCAGTCCTACATATGCTCTAATATAAACAAGATGAAAGTATTTTCTTTTATTAAAACATATTTAGTCAGTTTTATTTTAAATCTATTCAATTTCTCTTCCTTTCTTATGTTTTCTGGCATTTCATTAAAAAATTTCATCGCACTATACATCATCGATTTTTGAGATTTGGCCTTCTTCTTGAATGGCAGTCTCAGTCTATCCCTTCCTCTTGTATGATGCATCAATTTTTAACGATATTTTCTTATTGAGGATTTTATAAATAACTACCATTATATTAAAATATATTTTCTGCTTAAAGGTCATCATATTGAGATCTTCCAGCATCGCACTGACTAGTATTATTCTCAAAGCTTTATTTTGCAACACTGACAATTGTTGCATTTCCTCTTCGTTAGCCAAAAACAAAATGCTGCTGCGGTAGTTCATGGCGTAGTTAGAGCAAACAACAACCTATATCACATGGAGTGTTATTATGTAGAAAGAATAATCAAGAAAAAGAAAAACTACTTTGAGAAGAAAAGGTTTGAAGATGAAGTGTTCAAACTTACAAACAGAGTCGAGCAGTTCCGATAAGTGCACCTGCGATTTGGAAAGCGGAACGCGGTTTTGGTGAATGTTTCCCGTTTCATCTAGTCTGTAGTTGCCAACCTGATAAAAAAAAATTAAAAAAAACAATAGTTACAATTAGTTGATTAAATAAAATATGATATCGCCATCCATCTTTCAAAGAAGCATATCTCGAATTTGTTGATTTTACAGCAGATAATATTATTAAGGAGAACACATTCTTATTGTGAAGTTGTAATTATTCAGAACATAGGTCTGTGATATTTTAAATACTAATTAAATGTTTCCATTAGAAAGATATATTAGGGGTACCCAAAAAAAAAAACATTTTTGTGAATGAAAAGCATTCTTTTTAAAAACAAATTTATTTTCACAATATTATTAAAAAAAAATAGTCTCCATCAATAGATACAATCTTATTCCATCGTTCAGGCAAGTTTAATTCCTCATTTGTAAAAACTGACATGCTTTGATTTAAAATATTGAGGGGGGGGGCTGTTTTTTCACATCTAAATTATGTTGTAAAGACCTAAATAAATGGTAATCCTGTGGCACTAAATCAGGAGAATACGGAGGGTGATCAACAGTTTTCTATCAGAGAGCATTAATTTTTTCTCACGTTATCCTCGCAGTTTGAGGCCGCACACTATTGTCACTTTTTGCGTGCGATTCCCACACCTTTCTGATTATTTTCAAAATTTTTTGAATGCTGGACCATGAAAATTCTGATCTTCTTTGTTAATTTGTTAATTGATATATCCAAATTGGCCTCAATTTCTGGAGGTAAGGGATCTTAATTGATGATTTTTGGTGTTCTACTTCTAGGCTTGTCTTCGAAACAAAAATTTCTTGATTTAATTCTTTTGAACCATTTTTAGCATAGACAAACTAATAAAGCTTCACCATAGATAGCACAATTGTTTTTTGGTTGCTGTGGTTACAGAATTTTTTTGGTGAAATTCATACAGCTTGCTCGTAACGAAGTCCTCCATTAAAAATGGGGTTTGTTTTTTTAACTGTTATGCTTGCGACGTACTCTCCAGATGTTGATCAAACACTACTGAAAAAGGCTGCACGATCCAGAGGACAAATAAGTCACACCGTCAAAGTTATTCACGTAAAAAGCGACCTTTTTTTGGGTACACGGGCACACCTGTTATGTACACAAAAAATCAATTTTATCAAAAAATATTGTTGTTGCTGCTGAGATTCCAACCTGGAACTCTTCCTATCTGGGTAATGTGCATACTCGCTGACTTTCATCAAAAGTAAACACTGAATCTAAGCATGCCCAAATAATATAACAGGGGAAGTAATAAATATATAGAATTAAGGATTTAATAACATTACAATGTTTCTTTCATACCACAAAAAAAAAAATACATTTATAGGTGGGTTTATGGAACGCTATCAGTCAGATATGTTAGAAAAATTGTTTTTTTAATTAAACTATCCATAATAATATTACTATCTCTATTTCTATGACTTTCTTGACATCTAGGATGTCTAGGATGTAGTGTCATTATGGCTATATAATGCTCGATTAAACGGCCAGGCTGTGAGACACTAGTAGGGCAAAAACGAACGAGCTTTTTAAGTAAGTTAAATGTTTTCCCTTTTATATATTCAATAACAGTATGTAAATATATATCTGCGAAATCGTATTATATCTTTGAATACCAAAATACAGATTCAGAATACCAAAATAATTATTGAATTAAAAAATGTAATAGCCGAATGTGCCAAAATTAAATCAACATGATTAAATATACCTCGACAGTCTTCTTGGGATCAATATTCATAATGGAACCTTCCAGCTCGTCAACAGAAGCTCGGCATACTGTAAAAAAATAAAAAATAATATTATGGGCCTGTTATGTGATCGATCAGTAGTAATTTTCTACTATGGTAACTTTTTACTAACGCCCATCGTTAAAATCGTTTGCAGGTTGTTTGAACGTCAAATTGTCAATACTATTGTCAAAGCATAGATAAGATGTGTACATTAATATATTAAACAACAAGATCATCACTGGACAAACCCTCATCACTAAAATAGTGGGATATTGAAGGATTAATTGTCATATACTGCAACTTTCAAAGTATCAATGTGTCACGTGACTTTTGGAACATCTGTGAAAAGTCCACCATAGTTAACTATCGATTCTCATTTTTACTATCAGATATTGGAGAGTAAAATGAGTTTACTATGGGATGTACTTTTGAAAAGTAAATATTTTTTTAACAAGTGTATCTTCAAGAGTTTTGTATCCCAGACTATTTGAATGGTAGACGTTAAACTCTCAGGTCAACCGCAAAAAATGTTGTAGAACCGACCAACCAACCGTTGCCATAAGTCTAATTTTAGTAAATGGCATTTGCGATGGCAGGCCCAAAAGCGTGGAACTCATTGCCCTCCGTCATAAGAAACAATGAATGCGTCAGAGACTTTATTTAAAAAGAAACTAAAAACGCACCTTTTCAAAAAATCATTTCCATGAGTGCTAATAACAATTTTTAATTTTAAAAACAAAGATAATAATAAAAATTGCGCTATACATGTGATTATGGTGTTCTATGTACAAACTTATCTTGGAAACAGTAAATAAAACATACTTCTCCTTTCTACCGATTCCGTGATCCAGAAACATACACAATAAGATAATTATGTACATTATCCGTACAACAGTACTTTATGGAAGTATAAAAATATTGGTGAAGAATGCTGAAGTCCTACATTACTTTGAAAGGAAAATCTTGCAGAGGATCTATAGAACTGTGAATGATAGAGACGTGCGGAGAATCTGGTTCAATGACGAACTTTACTGAAGAATATTTATTTTACCCAAACTGCCTAAAAAAACTATCCCTAGTTATATTAAAATAAATTAGTATAAGCTTCAACTGATGCTTTTGAACATATTATTATATGTCTGTTTTTTTTTAATGTTTTTAAACTGCATTTAATCTCCATGGCATATAGCATGTAATAAAAACCTGCTTCCTACGAAGATTTTTAAAGAAAATTAATCAAAACACGAAGATGATGTGGCGAAGCCAGAAATCTAAAAACATCATCTGACAGCTTATTCGTAAGTTAGTTGCACGTCAACAACCATAACTACGGACAGCTAAAACTAAAAAATGTATTTTTTTTAAAAAAAGCAGAATCTTTTCTGAGCAAACCAATGGCAAACCATGTCGGAAATATTTCGAAATACATTAAGAATCGCCTTACCTAAACACATCAAATTATCCGGGTCGATTTTGGCATAACTAAACACCGAGAAGAGCGTCAAGACGAGAAAACAAGAGAGTAAAGTTTTCATTTTTAGTTTATTTGACTATTCTTATAGTCAGCAGTAAAAACTTGCAGACCCGCACAACTCACAAAAGAATAATAATTGGACTGGTTTTATTTCAAAAACCAGAGACGTGTTCGGTCTGTTATCATAAAATTGTCAAAATACACGATCTGCCATCTGATTGGCAGGTGGTTAACCAATCGAAACGATTAGAATGCACCTTAAATGCTATGATAATTTTAAAAACTAAATATGAATTTATGCGGGAAAATTGTGGTGTTCTGAAATGTAAATTTTTCATTTAATTATAAATAAATCGTTTTCATTTCAATATTTTTTTTAGGCGAAATGTGGAAGTTTTTAGCAACTTATGTTTCTCACGCCTTTCTACAAAATAATTAAACTGTCTTTGTACATAAATAAGTAGAAGAAAAATAGTATTATTTCGACGACGATCCGTTGACGACAGTTCCTTTAATTTTGTTCTGAAGATCTTGGTCTAATATTAGCTATTTAATCTGCGTACTTTATTCGAGAAAGAACTTCTAAGAATTAATACATTTTTAAATTATGCATATAGATATACTTCCATATCAAGAAAATTGGCGTAATATATTAAATGATTGATTGGATTTAAAACGCCTTTGAGGGTACTTTTCGACACTTCCCTTTATTAGATTATCAATGGAATGAGTTGATTGATTGTTATCTGAACCTTCCAACATTAATAATTATTCATAATTACACATTACAAATCTCATTCAATATGTTGATATTAGCATAAGTCTACTAAGACTTCAATATCAAAGACATGTGATGAGACATTCAGAGAAGTATGAGATCTTGCACCTCATAATGAAGGGGAAATGGTTGGAAGTCGGGACCTTGGTAAAAGAAGAACAACCCACCTGAAGAACCTTAGACAATGGTTTTGGCCAGTCTACTATAGAGTGTTTCTGGGTCGCAGTTAAGCAAATAAATGATATCCAACGTCCATTGAACAAATAAGATACGAGAAGAAGAAGAACAAGAAGAAGAATGACACCAATAGTACTTCGCAATCTATTTTATATCCGGCCTCATATATTTATTAATCTCTGCACGTAAAAATATCACAAAAATAAATGGTTCATTGTTGCAATGAAAGATGCTTATTCAGAATTCTTCTTTTATGGCCTATAAGTTTAGGATCAATTTAAGCATACTATATTTTGTAAAATGAAATAAAAATCAAAGCCACCAGCTCATTTTCCGGTTTTCTGCCGGTATCCCGTTGGACCTACCCAGTGCCGGCCCTAACCTCTGTGACGCCCTCGGTCGAAATTTCTTCTACGACCAGATCCCCTTTTTTGTAGTGATGAGCAAAACCATTATTTTAACTATGAAATTTGTGTTCGATCGTAACGATAATTAGTGACTGATTATTCGTAATTCGGCGAGCAATCACTGATATACTGGAAACTAAGCCTCTAACAATTAAATATCAGTTACCGATAATCGATGTAAAAGTAATACCAAATGCACAACCACAGTCAGAATAATGTTTAGCCCATCACTACTTTTTTGTGATTCAATATTGCGCTGATGATAAGGTGGAGAGTGTTGTATTACATATATCTCTTAAGTTTCACTTCACATGGGCAAAATATTCCAGTTTCGGAATATTCAATGATTTCTTAGCTTATTTCCCACTTATTATTAAGATTACAGCTGAAGTGAGCCCTCATAAGCTGTAATTAATGTGACACTGGAGAATTAACTGCCATTCTCCAGAGCAACACTACAGCGAAGACGTTTGCGGTGATATTTGAAGAAGCAGAAGGATCTTCTGGATCTATATAACGTTCGTCTTGCTTTTCTTGTATATAATATTTTGTAATGCTCATATACTTTTTATTTTGTTCAAACTCTAACTTTTTCTCCTTTTTTGTTTTTATTTCGATTTGTTCGGCGCCCTCGGGTGGGGTCCAAGCTCGCCTTCCTTCCCTCGGGAACGCCCTGGACCTATTCGCCCTTGATTCACTGTTAACCTTATTTCTCTCATAATAAAATTCTTTCTTAGAAGAAAGATATATAGAATTTTAATTTTAAGTGAATATAGATATATAAAATTTTATTACGAGAGAAATAAAGTTAATACTGAATCGGAGACGGATAGGTCCAGCGGAATAAATAAGCTGATGGCTTTAGGGTATATGACGCAAGTGTTGATGGCACCAGAAATAGAGTATATCCGTGGAAGACTGGGCACCACCATGTAAACCAGATACTGGAGGAAGGTCCTGTTAGAAGCGTCAATAATCGACGAGCTTGTATGAGAAGATGTATGAATGTGGATGAGGCATGAATTGTGTGTCAGGACAGAAGATGCCTGTGAGTTAGTTAGTTGATGATGATGTACTCATGAGTAATAAAAACTATCATATCCTTATCGCTGAAGAATGTAATTTCCTTTAATTTTTCTGTCTAATATTAGATGATCGAAAAGATAACTTACTATTCTGACAAAATAAATAAAGCATATCCCCAAATTTATCAAAAAATGTATTATTATCAAATTTCCAAATATTTTATAGGTTCGGTACCTAATAGGGTATATTGTGTATTTGATTAGTAAGCTGAAAACCACGCCTAAAATATTCAGAAAATTTTAGGTATACATCGTTCAAGAAAAAATGCTTAAAGCTTGGTGTGTAGAAATATTTTATTCCGCGTAGCAATTAAAAAATTAGAGGAATATTGACACTAAGTACATAGTAATAATTGTTATAGTCTTGCACACTTTAATAATTTTAGAAACTACAGAATCTCATTTTAAAATACAGTTTTAAACCAAAAACTTTTCATTCGTTTACATTTATATATATTGTATTTGAAGTGTCTTTATCGATTCGTGATTAATGTTACAAAATTAACGTTAAATATATAAAATAATCAATTAGATTGTAACATTTGTTCTCGATTTCTTCACAAATGATTGCATTCACGAACACACAATTCTTCTCCCGACTTACATTGTACTCCTTTTGCGAACAAATACTGTTTCCGTTCGTCACAAGCGGAACACAGGGAGAGTCCATTATTTGAATGGATTTAAATTTGAATTAAAATATGACCAAATAAAATCACAAATAATTATTTGTTTCCTTAAAATAAACCTATTTAAATATCTAAACAATTATACCGCCTTAAATAGTTATTAAAATTTTGGAACATTTCTAAATGGAATGGAAGCTGCCAACAAATGTTATTAAAAATAGACTCGTCCGGATATCTTCGGCCGCGCTCGTCAGTTCTTGTTCGGTCAGCTACCGAGTGGGACGTTACGTGCGTAAAATGTGTTTTTTCTTGATACAACATTATAGAATTTCAAACAACCTATTTAATACGGTATTAGTTGCTGATTTTGCAGAATCTGTGTTATCTTAGTGTTTTTTACGCTCAGCAGTCCCTTTCCACAACATTTGGAGGTAAGAATCGCCTTATTGACAGATTGCATTTTTTGCAGTCTGTTTGCTAAGTCATATTTTATTGTATTATTTTATCGAAATACTTAAATATTCCCTGCTGTAATGTTAAAAAAGTGTCGGAATCCAAAAATTGTTTAGTAATAACCTATTTTTCCTTTGTCGCGTATGTACGTAATCTCTACGAAGAATTCGAAATTCTTTCGATGGTCTATTTTGTGCTTCTATTCTATTGTGGTGACGGTGCTTCGACGAAATCAAGCAAAAATTTGTGTTTTAATTTAATATTTTTGTGAAAATATCGCTTTGGATGCGACGTTGCTCGTCGGTGTGGTCGGTTTCGGCAGCAGCGACTTGGCAACGCGTGTCATATTATTTTATGCTTGTAAATATTTTCAACATTTTGGACTTGCTATCGCGGCGCGATTTCGTTCAATTTAAATGTGGCGGAAATTAATCGTCTCCGTGGACGGGAGGCTTTGTTTCTCCTCCGGGTTATCGGCATTCCGGCTCAATATGTCGGATTATTTATATGTCCAGGCATCCGCGGCTTCTTTTAGTGATTCTGTGACATTTAGAGGTTTTGACTGTGCACCTGACTAAAATGATTACATTTATTAGCGGCAACGGAGGTGGAAGCGTTTGTTTATCCGACCTAAGTGGCCGACAATAGTTCCTACCGTTCGCCTACGTTACGGCCGAGTTTCTTTTCTGGTTCGTTCGCCGCGTAGCCCCTAAAACGTCGTGTCGATAAGGTCGACAATCGTCCGCTTTGCGCAATGCCTCTTGTTTGCCTATCGATTTAACGGACGGCCAATGGGAGAGCCGCTCTGGATTTTGCGCCGTTGCCGCGGACGGCTGGACCAGCCGCGCGACTTTCAAATAACGCGAGCCCGCCCCGAGTAGCAAAGTGCCGCTCGCGGTGAGGTGACACGCCCGGGGCTCGCCGTTTATCGCGACCTTTTAACCCGTTTGCCGCATCTTGCGTCGTTGCCTGGCCGCGAGAATCCCGCCCATTACGTGTGCCGTATCGCAGTGAAAGCCAGCGCGTTCTCTCCTCCGCGATGGCCGCCCCCTGGACCGCTCGCGGAGTCGGCGTTGTGTTATTGCCGCTCTCTCGCCGACCACCTCGTATTCTTGACATCCATTTGGAGAAATGTTTGTCATGACCTATTTTTATCCCGATTGGGTCCTCCCACGATAGCCGATCGTTTTTTCGGGCGCTGCTCGCCGTGAATGTCACCGTAAATAAAACTTTTTGTGCATGCGACGAGTATTGGTTGAAAATATAACCTGCGTATTCGTACTTGCCTCATAGTCGTGGCTAGGGTTAGGAATTCTGAGTTCCCGCGCTCGGGTGAGGTTCAGTAGTCTTATTTTCGTTATATTGTTTGATGTTTTTAATAGGATAAGGTGTGATGCAATGTTTCAAACGAGTTTGGATTTTGACTGCGACACAAATATTAAGTGAATGAATTTGGAACTATGTTTAATACACTGGGAATAAAGAAAATGTTTATTTCAACCCATTTAACACTGAAATGTGATTTGGGCAGCAGGGCAGGATTGATAGTTGGGGCAGTAGGAACAGAGAGCGGCCGCGAAAGTGCTAGTTTCTGTCGACAACATTTATTAATTCAGTATCCAATATGTGTAGGTCCATCAGACGCTGGTCAGAAGACGCGACAATCGTCGAATACGTGTGTGCGTGTGTGTGAACATGTGACGAGGCGAATGCAGAATTGTGATTTTAATTAAATTTTTATTTTATGAACTAAGCGAATGACCAAAATTTTTAATAATCTATATTAGAACGTCGTGAGGCGATCTACCGCGGAGCAAGTCAACAAAGCGATGATAACCAACGTCTGTTGAATTGTAAAGGTATTAGAAGAAAAATAAGACTTGACACCGAGCCTCAGTTGATTCATAAATAATAAAAAAATGAAACGTCCGGAGAACGAAACTTGACCGCGTACGAGTGGAAAAATGCCGTACGATTGTGAAATTATTTTATTTCGCGTAGACGACTCGTTAAAAAAAAAAAAAAAACCTGACCGACGTACATACGGCGAGAATTATTTTAAATCATAGCCGAAAGCCTTTCTTCTTTATTGTAAAAGTAAATAAAATAGTATTTAAACTAGCTTTTTTTTTACTTCCACGATATGGGTATTTTGAAAAATGTTGACACGACAATATTCAATATTCGCTGGGGGGGATACGCAGAGAGGATAGTTCTGACACACAATTCTAGCTTCATACATCTTCTCGTACGAGCTCGCCGATTATTAAGGCTTCTGACAGGACAGGACCATCCTCGTCGTCGACCTGGTCGCGCCATCAACATTTGTGTCATATATATTTTTTACCATTTTCTCATTCATCCGTTCCGTATGACCAAACCTCCTGAGTGATCTTTTCGTAATTTTAATTGTATGTTGTCAGTCTAATGAAAATAAATTATTCTAATAATGTATGTTTACATAGAACCTCGATTATTCGAGCCGAATCTTGTGTCAAAATGCTGACAATCTTTTCTCTTTTGCTGTTGTCAAATTCCATAGTAGTTTAGAAGATAACACAGAAATCCAGGTGTAACAGACCTGGTCCACAATATTTATGGGTGTACGTACACCTGACCAAATTGCAAATCGAAAATGTTCGAGGAATATGTGTCTAATGTCAACCATGTTGAGAGATAATTACGCGATTATTTCGATTAATTGAAATATTTTGTTGATTCCAAATTATATATTGAAAGAAATGTAAAGCTGTTCTAAGTATAGTGAGTAAGATTAAGAAAGCATCACCAAGGTGGTTTGGTCATATTCTCATTCTGTTCATGTACTTAATATACAAAAAAAGGCGAACAAGCTTCATAATATGAGAGATGTTCACTATCTCCTTAACTTAGACCAAAGTCTGTACTAAAGGAGGCTGGTTCATCCGTTGTATGTCTTACTAATATGAAAACCATTATTATTAATAATAATAATATAATATATATATTTTTAATCTAAACCATAAATATTAGGAATGAGGTAAACAAGGTTTTAAAATAATTCTAATAACATAATAAATAAGTAAAATCCTCTCGCTATCCCATCATTGAAATACTTTGCAAAACAGGAAAATGAATATTAAGAAATTATGTTCTAATTTATTAGCAATATTAACCACAAAGTTAATATTGCTAATTTTAAAAGTAAAATTATGTACTGTTCATGAATTAATTTCCATGAATCTTTGCTCGTATGGAAACGGATGAATGAGGAGAGAATGGTAAAGAAGATATAGAGGACGTTCGCGGAAGACAGATGGTCCTGTTAGAATCCTCAATAATCGGCGAGCTTGTATGAGAAGATGTATGAATATGGATGAGGCGAGAACTGTGTCAGGACAGAAGAGTGTGGCGCTCTATCTTCTCTGCCTCTGCCCCCACGGCGAAACGGCGTGATGGTAAGTTAGATGGTTTAGGGCCTGAAGTTTATATGAAGAATAATGGAATAATTTTCGCAAATGTTTATTTCAAAATACGTAGACTTCAAGATTAACACGATTTTGTACAACTTCAAAACAATAATATTTTCCGGATCAGTGCACATAAGCCTTGAACATTTTCGACTCGTAATTTAATCAAGTATAAAATATTGTGGACTAAGTCTGTTACTCTGTATAGTGCTAACATAGTTTACATGGACAAGAAAATTCCCCCAAAAAAATACCGCACACTTAGAACTAAGACAATTCAAAAAAACAAGAATTTTGAGTTATTATTGTATTCGGATACTCTGTCATATACGCAACTAACCTTTAATAGAAATAATTATTTCCTTTAGCTATATGTGAAGGATTTTCAAACAACAAATGAATCATGTTCAGTCATAGAAAGTGTTCTTAAAAACGTCCGTACATTTTTTATATGGGTAAAAAGGTATTAATCAAAAATTACAAATAAATACATGGTAGGGTCATATAAACTACGGATTTATTTTGTCTAAAGACATTGGTTAAACGAAAGTACGTATATTGGTAACAGCATAACCTAAATCTATACTTACTGCAATGTTAACTCAGTTTACATCATTGGAGAGGAAAGATTAATCACAATACCTTCTGAAGTAAAGCGAGTAAACCTCACCGTGTCCATTCCGCAAGGGTTTGCGGGAGTTGCGGCTCGAAGGTGTGTGTGTGGGCACATTTCCCGCACGCGGCTCATAATTTTCGCCATTTTTCCTGATGCTTGAGGGTTCGGCGCCGTTGCCGAGGGGCGTGGCGGACACACCTCTCTAATTTTCGACAGCCACCGACTGATACCGACCCGGGAGTCTGCCCGCTTTGCATGTTATTCACGGGTGATCTATTTTTGCGCAACACTCGTACGAGTTGTGTAAAATATGTCGGTACACCCACTTGTGTCGTGTGGTGCTGGGTTATTGCAAGTTTAGTCACGATGGAGTGAGATCCCGCCACAGATACACATTGTCGGTATTTTTTTTTGACGCAACACATTCCTCGCGGCCGACATTATAAATCATCCCGATTAAATGCTGTTTGGAATCCAATCCCGGGTTCCTGAATCCTCCTGGGATTCTTTCTAGAAGCCTTCGAGATGTAGTGATATAGGCGGAGTAGTCCTCCAAGGCTTAATGATTACAGAAAGACATCATTTTACTAGGTACTAATAAACATAGTATTAAAAAAATTACAGCCATATAAAAATGTATCAAATACGTGCAAAATGATTAAAAATATCATTTTTTCTTACGATACTTTACGCAAGGAGGAGTCGATATGCGTAAATATATCAATTTAACAATTCTGGTGTCTATAAACTTAGTTGCAAGGATTATACTGCATTTTATATTGGTAACAAAATTTTAATATGACATCTTAAAACAATTTTCATAATTTTCTAATCATTTGATAGAAAATTGTCATGGTTTTGATAAAAAAAAAATGGGATTGTCAATTTTGCACGTAAAAGAGAAGTGTTGGTCAAAATTAAATAATTTGGAATCGTTGGAGATAAGTAAAGCGCGTAAAACTAATCAAAAAATTATAAAGTCCCATTCCAAAAATTATTCTAGTAATTTTGTATCATCAAGTAACATTTGAGTTGGGCACTGAATTTATTTTTTAAATAATATATATTTTTTTTGAAATTGATTCCGTTGAAAACAATATATTTATATGTTTTTGATTAGTTATTGACATCCTGAAGAAGAAAATGATATTTTTTGAAACTGGTAGATGTATTTTAGTTCAATAAGTGGGTATAAAAACAACAAAGTTAAAAATAATCAACAACTTCCGTATATTTTCAATGCTTCTAATTAGTTTTAAATTACCTTTCAGTTTCAACACTAATGGTTATTTATATTGTCACGGGTAATTTGTAGAAAATGTTGGCTATATAATTTTACAATCTAAGAAGACAATATTGTCAGAAGAAGAGATTAGAGAAGGAATAATGCGGAAAGAATGAAGATGTATTAAGTTTCGGACAGATCAGGGGACCGCAATGAAGAAGATGACCAAAATTAGATCAAGACTATTGCTTCTGGCCTATATTTGTAAATCCATCATTAGTAGCTGATTCGGCGGTATTAACCCTCACTATGGTCCCTGCAATGTGATTCGAAACGCCTGCCGGAGAAATTGGAAACCCGAGAAGTAAAAAATAATATCTGGTGGCCTCCCGACGGAATAGCGAAAGAAGTCTACTAGTATTTCACATATTGGTATTTGATACATTTTTAAGAGGTAATTTTTTTTTGTTGTGTATTGTGTTTAATAAAACATCTTAGAATGTAATGTATGCGAAGAAAGCGACCTTATTATGAATGTTAACAAGTGGAAAATGATGATATTCGAGAAGGAGGAAAGCGAGACACCGTGCTAAATGTTTGGAACAAGGAGATGAGTTTGTTTGTGTATTTGGGAAGTATGTTCGATAGAAACGGAAAGGAGGGTGACTGCAGGGAGTAAAGTGAAGTGAGGACGGCGCTTTGAATGAAATTATAGCTAATGGAACTTGTCAACCGAGACAAGACTAGCGGTACACAATGGAGTCCTAAACAGGAACGAAAGTAGACTGAATGCAGTGGAAATGAGATCACTTAGGCTTATATGTGGCAAATCCATTATGACAGTAAAGAATTATGGAATTTAAGTAAGATTAAGAATTAATCACTTGGGTGGTTTGGTCATATGCAACGGATAAATGAGGAGAGAATGGTAAGAGATATATATGACGCAAGTGTTGACGGCACGAGGAGGAAGACTTGGCAGGACCAGGTAAACCAGATGGTCCCGTTAGAAGCCTCAATAATCGGCGAGCTTGTATTAATGTGGATGAGGCGAGAATTGTGCGTCAGGATAGAAGAGTGTGGCGTTCTATCTTAGGACTCGACCCACTCCCGCGGGGAAACGGCATGATGGTAAGGAAGTAAAAAAAATATACTGCAACTTAAAATGTATGACATACGAAATGCTAGAACCTAAAATTTAAAATATAACTTATGAAGGTTTGAAATATAGTATCATTATCGCGTAATATTTTTTCTGTGATGTTTATTTAGTTAGAAGCTCTATAGGACAGCGAGCGACCACTTCACGTAACACTACGGATGTATTAAAACACATTAATTAGATAATAATGCGGGAAATACCTGCTTTGACGCTGCTCGGCGGCCGCCATGATTGGGTAACTCGGTCAACAATAATACGAACGTGCCTTCGGATATCGGAAACTGTTGACCTTGTGCCGTAATGTCCTTTGAACCTGGGCAAAAGGAAACGCCGTTAGCATCGGCCACCGGCGCCACACTACCTGCCAGACCCTAATATATTCAATTGTAAATATTGCAGTAATAATTCATTTCGACTAGTGATGGGGAAAAAATGCTACTCTTGACTCACTGGTGCGATTATGATTGATAACTGTGATTACATTTTTATTACTAATACGCGCGCGCCGCACACTATCACAATACACGAAATAAATAAATAAAATACATAATTTTGAGCGTATATACTTATAATATTCAAACTTCATTTGCGTAAAAAACGTTCTAGCATACATATCTAATTTAATATCAACACAAAGCCTTAAAAATATATGAGATTATTTTTCGGGTCAAATGCGTAAATCTACTAGATGGCACTTATCACGAATCATAACCTCATTAATATTTTCGTTTCATGTGCACATGCGCCGAATTAAGGTTCACAACCAAATATAAATAAAATTAAAAAATGAATCACGATATTCTCAGATATTCAATCACTGACAGTGAGTGTGACTTAAAGATAATGGTGATTGACTCACGGTTCGTGATTTTGAGCTCATGTGAGTTGTTGTGTTGACAAAAACTGTTCGATTTGACTGAGATTCGAGACAAAACGTCACCCAAAACCCACCATACAATGTTCTGACGTAAATCATTTAGCCGGTTGAGTAAACGGTAGCGGTAGTAAATTCATTTTACTCTCCGATAATAAAAACGAGAATCGACAGTTAAATATGGCGGACTTTTTCACAGCTTCTCCAACAGTCATCTGACACATTGGTACTTAAAAAGTTGCAGAATACGACAATGAATCATTTAATATCTCGCTATTTTAGTGATGAGAGTTCGTCCGATGATGATCTCGTTGTTTAATTAATTAATACACAATACGAATAAATTTCACCATCAAAGTGACAGATTTCGAACGCAAAGACGATATAATCCGTAGATAATGCATTGAATGAAGCATATTTATGATTATTTGTCACGCCTATAGACATCTCCTTCTTTGGCAATAGTAAATTTGACGTTCGAACAAACCCGCGTACGATTTTAACCACGTTCGTTAGTAAAAAGGTCACTACTGATCGCACAACCGGTTAATTAATATAATGTGTTAAATTACAGACCACTATTCCGTTTTATCTGTTGGTGGGGAGATTCAAAATCACCAAAAGACAAATGATAATATCCGTGCGACGAGCGTGTAAAAAATCTACATTATTACATTTGTATCACAATTTGACACCGCAGTCTATTACGGGAATAGCAATGATGATAGAGCACGGGATAACTTCTGGGATCAGTTATACAGGTGTAACAATCCTAATCGAAGTTGTTCAGGGAATATGTGCATGACCTCATCAACCATGTCAGAGATATAAGCATTAAAAAAAATCGTAATTATGCGATTATTTCGATTAATTAAAATATTTTATTGATTCCAAATTATATATTTGAATACAAAATATTAAAAGTCGCCGAATTTCCAGCGGGAAGACTAGTTTTTGTCAGATATGTATTAATAATGAATAAATATTGTAAATGTTTATTTCAAAGTACGTAGACTTAAAGCATGATGTAATAAAAAAATATAATTTCCGTAATGATGCAGAATTTACACACATTTCTTGAACATTTTCGACTCATAATTTTGTCACCCATAAAATATTGTGTACTAGATCTGTTAATGTAACGTTCGCCATAAACAAATATTTTGTAATCAGTTCTCATGAATAAATCCAGTGTGAAACAACTTGACCTTTTATTGATGGAGTACATTTTAAAATCATAATACATAACTTTCACGCATGTTTCTACAAATCATTGCATTTCGAGCGGTTAGAGACTATTTTATGATATATAATTTCGGACCTAAAGCGAAGATTTATAATGGATAAATTTCGCAAATATTTATAAAATCTTAACAATTTCTTAGATAATTGTTTTCCGTAACGGTGTAGAATTCGCACATATTGCTTGAACATTTTAGACTCGCAATTTAGTCAGGTATCCCATCCATGAAATAATCGATGTCAAAAAAAATGTTTTGATTCGAAGGCGCTCGGTATTATCGATCCTTTTCTAGTTAGCGCTGTTGTGAAGATTTTTTTTTACTAGAGTATCTAATGAACAAATACATTTTATGTTAAAAAATACGTTTTAAAAATTATTATCAGTAGTTCACATAGTGGCCGCCATTGTGCGCGAATCCTTAAAAGTTCAATTGTACCAGCGTGTGATATTGTTTACGGACACAAAAAGTTTAGTAATCGATGATTGGCGACGACGCTGGGTCGTTATCTAGTGTGTGCTGTCTCGCTCTGAAGGCGTGGATTTCGCCCCCTATGCCAGCCATCCTTCAATTGTGTCGCAGGCAGGGTGTTCAGAATGATTGTGTCATAAATATTTCGTTTAACAATCTTCGAATACGTCCATGAGCACATTTTTACCTACAAAGGCGCACTGTTATTAAACAAATATCAGATATCTCATAAATGTAATAAAAAATAGTTTTGTCTCTAATGTGATATCTGATATTTGTTTGATATTTATTTGATGATAATTATTACAGACTGTTTCTCTTGTTACGATAATATTTGATTTGAAAATTAATACAAAACGATATTTATTTTAGATAATACGAAAATAAATATTTGAATAAGGGCCGGTTGTGTGTTCAATAATAAATCTTGACCATAGTAACTTTTTACCGATCGCCTGTGGTAAAAAAAAAAGTTTGCGGGTCGGTTTGTACGTCAAATTTACTATAATGAAAGATAATCTCGCCCGATGTGTGCGTGTGTGATAATCGTCAAACACCTGTGAGTTTTACCAAAATTGAT
Source organism: Eubasilissa regina (assembly GCA_022840565.1). Taxonomy (NCBI): domain Eukaryota; kingdom Metazoa; phylum Arthropoda; class Insecta; order Trichoptera; family Phryganeidae; genus Eubasilissa; species Eubasilissa regina. The sequence goes on from JAINEB010000026.1 coordinate 5,335,902, forward strand.
TTTTTTTTTAAATATTTCACTCTTTTGCGTTCGAAATCCGTCACTTTGCTGGCGAAAAATCTTCAGTAATAGAAATTAAACAGCGAAATGATCATCGAACAAACTCTCTTTACTAAAATAGCGTGATATTGAATGATTCATTGTCCGTATACTGCAACTTTCAAAGTATCGATGTGTCAGGTGACTTTTGAAACAGCTGTTAGGAGGAGTGCGCCATTTTTAACTAAAGCCCGGATCAGTAGTAACGTTTTACTGACGCCCGTAGTAAAAATCCTTTGCGAGTTGTTGTCGAAGCATAGTTGGAGATGTCTACAGGTGCAACGGATAATCATGAAATATGCGTTATCTATGGATTTTTTCGCCTAGGCTTCCTATTATTTGTCACTTTGGTGATGCAATGCTACTATACTAACTTTTTACTATAGTAAAAAGTTACTACTACTGATCGAACGATTTATGGTTTTTACCAACGACTGAACAACCCGTTTTCGCAAAATTTTAATAAAAACTTTTAGATTAAATAAAATTGTCAAAAAATCAAACCACAAGGTGATTTCTTTTTTCGAAAAAATAAAAATAACTTTTACCTCAGTAAAAAATTACCACTGATCATGCAACCGACTCTTTTGTCATCTTTTCACCATCTTCCAGGACATCTGATATACTAAAATAACACTCGCGACGTATATCTTTCTTTTTATCATCATCTTCTCATTCATTCATTCCACGTCAGCGACAAGTTATTAATCACGTTCACTATGCCACTCGTCGTGAGCTCATTTCCACTACATTTAGTCTACTTTCGTTGTCTTTTGCCAGCTCCAGGCGGCTTTGCCTCAGATTTCATTTGACAAGAAAAAAATACCAACTTCAGTGATAAGAATTGTTTAAAAAAAAAATGACTACATAATTTTGTAATAACATTCTTTTCGCAAACTGAAACCGGGGTGGGTTAAAATTCTTCTGTATCAGTTTCCTGTCGGCAATACTATCCATTTGATTTATCCCATGTCTGGATTCCGCTACGGTATTGTTCTGCCAAAGCAGTTTCATCCTTCCTATTACTTTACTCCCCTCAAGATTTTTTTGTTGGTCTCTAAGATATCTATCTAACCAACGTAAGTACTCGTTGTCTTTGTAAACTTTGACAAAAAAAAAAAAAAAATATCTTGTGGCATCCAAAACCACAAATCTATCATAAAAATACATTTTTGATTTAAATACTCTACACCAGGAACAATCTGCATCAAAATCGGATTCGAATTGTTCCTTAAGAAAACTATATCCTGTGATTACATATTTATTTTATCAAAAGTCATATTTGTTCGCTTACTCCTTCGCTAACAACAAAGCCCGATTCATAAATAGGTACGTCCAGGTGTTGTTGCATTACTACATGTGACCGCTCTAGGTTAAACACTGCCCCCATCTTGTTTATTGATAAGATACGAACAGCGGAACGCTCTTGATAGTCAGCGGGTTTCGAACGAAAACAATTTTGAACACGGCTTATCTTTGCCCGCGTTTTGTGAAAAGTGTACTCCAATAATAAATAACATCGATATCAATTAAGGGTTTAGACCGCTCTGATTGAGAAGGAAACAACGGTTCACAAAATTTTCTAATTTGATTCCATTATTCACATGATCATCGAGTTCAATAAAAAAAATATTGTATAAATGTGACGTAGCGCCGTCAGTACAAAAGTACTCGAGCATTTGTTTTTTTTTAATATGTTAGACAGATCGACAAATCCTTATCATTTTCCCGCCCTGCGTTTAGACGCTTTGTTCAAAATACCGGTCTCGGGCGCCCGCGATCTCGCAACGTCGCGCACGGAACGCGGCCGACGAAAAATTTGAAATCGGTTCTACGCACAAGAGTAGGTTCGCGTGCGGCGTTGCCACGTCGGTCGGGCCCGTCCGCCGTTCTCCAACCTCAGTGGCCCAAGCGTAGCGAGCGCAGCCGTGTGCCGCGGTGGTTCTGTTTCTGTGTAGCGATGCGCTGGTAAAAATGGCCGCCGCGTTGTTGTTCGACCGTACGCCCGCACCTCGTCCGTGTTGCGAACGCTGCGCGGACTACGGCGGCTGTGCCACAGTGTCCTTTATGCCTCGTCCTGCGGGAACGACCCGCAGTCCTCGCTGCTGTGATTCGGTTACGTAACGCGAGACCAATCCGAAACGGGAGGACACGCAAGACAATGTCGGGCCGCCGCCATGTTACGGCCGTGGTATTTTTGGAAAGCCACGCTCGGCACAGACAGGCGTAAGCATGATTCTTTAGACTTTTCAGGAGGGCGGCTGCGCGGGGTGCGGGCAGATCGCACTTGCATCGCGACCCGCCTACCCCGATCTTGCATGCGAGATCCGAGCGAATTGTAACAACCATCAATTGACCTTCTGATCGATGCCCTCGCCCTGTCGGTCGGCAGTCGCCATATTTGAAACATGTATGTGCATACGTAGTACGCAGGTGATGACGCACGATAACGCGAGATGCTTGATGATATCATCTTTGTTGATTCTTTTTTTGAATTTGCGGAACATTACGCAAAAGCCGGCGTGGCGCTTGTATAATATTCGTCCTGGGACCTGTCAGTTTGACAGGAGCGAGAGGCGGACCCGCCGATCCGGCCGCGCTCATCGCGCTCAATTGATTCAAGGTCCCTTTGTTCGAGCGGGCGAGGCGCGCCATTGGTCGGCGGCGTCACGTGACCCGGTAGCGGTGGCCAATCGGATCGCCGCGTTGGAAAAATTATTGAAATGTCGAGACCGAGCTGCGATTAATTATTATTGCCTCGTCCCGAAGATAGTGAGCGCGGTGTATACTTTTTATTCCCATTGTTTGGCGCCAGGCATGAAAATAAAATATGTATGTGCCGGATCGACTATGTACTGATTGGTTGGACTCGAGTACTGGTGTGTTGTTGTTGCCGCAATGGCGGGCGATTCCATCGCGTCGGCGGCGGGGTACATTGTTTACAAAATGTTGTTGACATATTTTCTGTATCCGGTTATCAATTAAGATACTTGTTAATTATTACTATATGGATTTTATGCCTTTATGGGGCGGTTGATGGACGTTTGTATATAAATACATTATTACATTCACCAGCAGTAAACGAGTGATATTTTTATACCGTTTCTCGCGTAGCGCGTCCAATTTGTGCAATGCATAAATAGAAAATAAACTTGTTTTAATTGAGATAAATAAGCATGTTATCGTGTGGATGACCTATCCACAACCGCTGTAAACATAATTAACCTGGAACCGCTTCGGCAGTCATAATTTAAATGTTAAAAAGGGCGAAACTAAAAATATTCAATGCTATAAACAATACTCACATTAAATCCTAGATATCAGGCACGACATGTTATTCGATTCAATATACAATCTTACTTGAATCGTGGAAAATTTTCATCTATATGTATATTTTGAAACACGTTTTACAGAGGATAGAACGACAAACTTTTCTGTCCCACTCTTGCCTATTGCACGCTCGTCGACTAAAATATTTCCCTTAAAAGTTTTTAATATTATTTTTTCCATTTCTGATTCCGTCTCCCGTGAGGTGAAATATTTTACAAAAAATGTCGATTTATACAATCGAGTGTAATAAGTTGTACAGTATATACATTTTATTTGTATCGAGTGTTACTAAAATATGATCTTGTTATTTTCTAGACAGTTGACATATTTAATGTTTCTAGTAAATTATACAATGTTTTTGTCAGGTATTTCATGGACGTTTTGTTGTCGGTTGCTTCAAAAACACTTTCTTTATTCACAAACATTACTTTATTCACTTATTCACAAAATTGGTCAAATGTGGTTGCTCCGTATGCGATTTAAGCACGATAGCATTTTCATTGTATCTACTTTCAAATACTAATTAAATGTATTAATACGAAAGATGTACATACAAAATCAAGTTTATCGAAGAATATTATTGTTGCCCCACCGGGATACGAACCTGGATCTCTTTCTTAACCGGGGAAGGTGCAGTATTATCCAACTATGCTACAGCGACATTATTTTTGACGACGAATTTTCGAACCTATATGTTACACCTTTTTCAAATTAATGCATTTTTACCGTTCCATTATTTGAAAGAGCCATCTACTTTGTTTTTCGATAAAATGTATCTAATTAATACTTTTAATTAGTATTTAAAATATCACAACTATGTTCTGAATAATTACAACTTCACAATAAGAATGTGTTCTCTTAATAGTATCTACTGTTCTACCATTCTTCTTCTCCACACATTAGTTTTGAAACCAGATATTTTATTCTAATCTTGGTTAGGGTGACAATTTTCTTGTAGTGATAACCAATATTATTCCAAGCATTAAGTAAAAAACATTTATTAATTATATTACAACCGTAGACTAGTAAATGAATAGACATGATATGAAGTGTATATATAGAAGAGTGGTTTGGAACATTATTTGCGGGACGAGGGGCATTCTATAGACATATTTATTTGACATATTTATTCAACTGTAAAAGTATTTATGCTTCAAAAAATTAAATCGACGTATTTTTTTTTTTTTTTTTACATTAATCCATATTATATTGTCAGCGTTTAAATTTTCGTTCTAATCGAGTCATATTTTTTTTTTAAAAGTCGCGGAGCTCTTTGATTGTACGAGTCGCCACCAAAATGAAAATTTTGGAACAAGGAATTTGCGTTAGCTCATGTCTATTTATTTGCCAGTCTGCGATTACAACACTATGAATTATGTTTGACGCGCTTGTGGTCTGGTGTGGTTGCGGTACTCGCCTAGTTTATTAGTGGTCGGGGGTTCGAGCCTCGTTCCAGTATAATACAGTTTATTTTACCAAGTATATTAATTTTTCGCATCATGTACATACTAAAGTAACAAATCATCATAAGTTAATTTGTTTTGTATTGCGTACGTATTGTATTGTAGACATATTGAAGTGAGAAATTAATTAAAATAATATTTTAATACTAAAATATTACTTACTTACCGTCACGCCGTTTCCCCGTGGGGGTAGGCAGAGAGGATAGAGCGCCACACTCTTCTGTCCTGACACACAATTCTCGCCTCGTCCACATTCATACATCTTGTCATACAAGCTCGCCGATTGTTGAGGCTTCTAACAACCATCCTCCATTATCTGGTTTATCTGGTCGTGCCAAGTCTTCCGAGGACGTCCTCTATTTCTGGTTCCATCAACACTTGCGTCATATATCTTTCTTACCATTCTCTCCTCATTCATCCTTTCCATATGATCAAACCACCTAAGTGATCCTTTCTTAATCTTACTCACTATACTAACATCAGCTTTACATTCTTTCTTTATTTCTTCATTCTTTACTCTGTCATAAATAGATTTGCCACAAATACGTCTGAGTGATCTCATTTCCACTGCATTCACTTTACTTTCGTTCCTTTTCTGCCAGCTCCAGGCCTCACTTCCATACATCAGTGTCGGTACCAGGATTCCATTGTACTAAAATATTATCGTAGGAAATATCTAAATGTACGTATGTATGATTTATAACCTTATAAATAGCATGATTTATAGATAGATTCATAGCTGAAATCGTTTTATAATTACACTCGGGTATCTCGGTTTATATTTCAAGAAGCTATTTTTTTTTTTCAAAATACTAATACTACCAATTTGACATGTTGAAAGGGTCAAAAATTCGGAGAAATTCGTCTGTATATGCGAACATAGTCTGCACCAGTACAATTCAGCTGAAACCAAGTGAAATTGGGCATGTCTGGACGCTTTTCTCCCTTCCCACTGTTTTCAGAAATTATCAGTGAAGCATAGTGCTAGTGCAGAGGATAATGTCACGAATGACAATGATATCATTGGTATAACTCTCGATTATACCATTGGTATAACTTAAGAAAAAAATATGCAGTAAGATTTAACTTTTATTTATCAAATTTTTATATATACATTTGGAAGGAACACGTTAAAATTATATTTTTCTGAAATTTAATAAACTTTTTTTTATGCGTTTTTCGGTATATTTTAACTTATTGAATTAGTTTTATGCGATTTTAGAAAAATTATGGGACGTATCTACCTACCGCATAAATAAAGACCTGAGTGTATTATTTTAATCTGCGACTCTGTTTCGATAAAATATTTTTAAATAGATATTCTAGATAAAGGGGTGTGATTATTGAGGTGTTAGAAATAACGCCGATTCTCCGCGGGGGTAGGGAGAGAGGATATAGCGCCATAAGCTTCTGTCCAGATACACAATTGTTACTTCATCCAAGCTCGTCGATTATTGAGGCTTCTAATATGATCGTCTGATTTACCTGGTCGTGCCAAGTCTTTCGCGGACGTTTTAATTTCTGGTGCCATAACAAAACAATTTCAAAGATTTTTTTTACCTATTTGAAATTTACAAAAAAAAAATTTAAAATATGTGCAATTTTTTCCTCGCTTAATTTTTGTTTTGTAATTTCTTTATGTGTATCATGTAACTGATTATTGAATCTTGACCTTGACTAGGGCAGGGCAGGGCGGTGGTGGATTTGTGGGGCTAACAACTTTGGATGGTTTAATTCGTCTTTGAATTTCTTGCCCCCTGTCACCCGTGTCGGTGATCAGCGCGCGGAATAAATTACACTCTTGTATATATGCCAGACAAGATAATATCAAAAACAACTTGAACTATGAACAGCAACACAAATATTATAACAACGATGTTTTAGAGTCAACTATCAATCGCCCCACACACACACCTGAATCTTTCGAAGCTACTGAGCCGAGCCGAAGTCCGAGCGTTCGCGAAGTCACGCATACTCGGCGGCAGCCGAACACCATCGGATCTACCATTAAAAATAAAAGTAAACTTTTTTGTGTTGCTTCTGGTTTAACTTCTCCGAATTCTTTTGAATCCGCCAGTAATCACGACCAGGATAGTTTATAAATATTGTCTTTTTGAATGTATCCATAATCTGAATACACATTTATTAAATACAAAAAACGACTATTTATTTCTCCAAATATTCGTCAAGTGGCTGTCGATAAGCCAGAATCCATCCACCCATAAGATTAGGGCTGCAACACCTATATACACAGGCGTAACAGACCTAGTCCACAATATTTTATGGGTGGATGCCTGACCAAATTACCAGTTGAAAATGTTCAAGGAATATGTGCAAATTGTCCACTGTTACGGAAAAGATTGTTTGAAATTTAAGCTTGAAATCTACGTGCTTCGTAATAAATATTTGCGAAATTGTTCAATTATTAATGTGTATATTTGCTTCAGGCCCTAAATCATTTATCAAAAAATAGTCTAGCCGACCATCAGCGACCAAAGTTCATAAATTATTAATTAACTAAAATTTGACAATTATATTTATAAGTACTAATTAAATGTATTAATAGAAAGATATACATATAAAATCAATTTTATAGAAAAATATTGTTGTTGCTAGCGGGATTCGAACCTGGATCTCTTCCGATCCGGTAGCAACAATATTTTTCGATAAAATTGATTTTATATGTATATCTTTCTAATGGAAACATTTAATTAGTATTTAAACTATGTTCTGAATAATTACAACTTCACAAATGTGTTCTCCTTAATAATTATATTTATTTTGATAATAATTAGAATTAGATTTTTGTTTTTATGTTAAGTTTAAATCGCAATATTGTAATAGTTTTTCACCCGAACCATCTTCTTATAAATCGTATTTTGATTGATTTTGACCAGCAGCCAAAACAGGTTGCCGCTCGAAATTCTTGACCTTTAATTTTTTGTATTCAATATATAATTTGGAATTAATAAAATATTTCAATTAATCAAAATAATCGCATAACTACGTTTCTTTTATGACACATTTCTTTCTGACATGATTTAGATTAGGCACAAATCCCTTGAACATTTTCGACTCGTAATTTAGTCAAGTATCCCACCAATAAAATATTGTGAACTAGGTCTGTTTACACTCTATATATTTTTTGTTTATATATTTCTTACTTTAATGTTTTATTTTAGTATGGTACATTTTTTCCATCTGAATATTACATTGAGTTATATTTTAAAGCCTCAAAATTGTACACAAATAAATGTTATCACGATTCTAAATGTGACCTTCAAATAACTTGTGAAGGTATGTGAATCTGAAGTACTCTTAATTATAGTAAAATACATATACAAGTTTTAAACAAACATGAACCAACATAAGTCGATCCTAGTTTAAGTAGTAAAAAAATAGGTACTAAATATAAGATTAACACAATTTGTTTTGTCATTTGTGAAAAGTTCAAAAGTCGTACTATATATAACTGGAGTCGAAATTTACAAAACCCTCAGGGGTATTGAAATACGGTTTTTTGTTAACTTCCTATGATAGTGAGTTTCAATAAAACAATATGGCCGACTCTGAAGACATGGAGGGTAGTTTTGTTACCGGCAGATTCGGGTTGTATATATTAAAAAAAAATTCCGGTACACTGTTCATTATATTTATAAATATTTTGTCCAATAACATGTAATTGTGACCAATAAAACTTATAATTTGTATACATCTTTGTTTCTTTTGTATATTATTATATTTGTAATATAATGCGATGAGCATAAAATTGTATAAAGTCTATTCAAAGGCGTTTTTATAATTAATATAAATAGATATGATATTTACGTCTCGTGCCCCAAATACAACTCAGCTGTGGTCGATATAATTGTGGGTCCCGATTCCGATTCCCGCCCATTTCTTGACGTTTGAGCATTTAAAATGTTAACAAAAATGATGCCTCCGCCCTACGGTAAGATTTGATTACGAAAAAATATTAGTCTTATGTCACCCGAGGGACGCAGCTTGATTTGAAAAATGTTATCAAATATTTTGTTTTTCATGGAAGGTTCTAGAAACCCCTCAAATTTTGTGTGGAAAGCCGATAAGGGGTCGCTGACAAATATTTCTTGCACACCACCCACCCTTGCCTCGCTGTCTCACTCTATCCAGTTTATTATCCATACTCCTGTCCACCTCGTACGTACCACCTGACATATTAAATTCCTGAAATCATACGTTCGTCGGCCCGTTCTCCATCCCTCTCTAGACGGAACGAATTGATTAGCGAACCTCGTAGTACGTATTTCGCATACGGAATCGGTGTGATCCGTTTCGCGAGCTACGCCCCACATTCCGTCTCTTTCGCGCTTGTGCCACACGGCGGTCTTAAATATAGCTGTACGTCTCTTGCGCTGGAATAGATTTTAAGTTTTCCGGTACCGAGCGTACGTAATGATCTTCTGTTTCTTTCTGCGTCGTTGTGATTGCGCGCCGCTTTTTAGACGACGTTAGTGTTTTACTGTTGCATCCGATTGTTACTGCGTTGGCCTTTCTTCTAAAAAAAGTGTTGCGTTGTTGCCCGCCGCTTGTTTGCGGCGAAAAGCGTCCCGCGGCGGTCGTCTCGTGTGTGTTGTGAATGTGTTTTAAAATATCAAAGTTTAAAACGCTATCCCCAGTTATTTTCCACGCACATCTAACGAAAGCCGTCTGATATATGGTTATTAGTGACGTTTATCAGTGTTTCTCGAGTCAAGTACTGCTTGTTGTTCAATTGTAGTACCCTTGTGTTTGAAAATCAAGCCCGAGGTAATTTTTATTTCGTGAAATAATCGATACAATACTTTTATTAGCCGTGACATAAGTTACTGACTGTGACAGTTTTATTGAAAATCTGTTAATTTTGTGATCTGTTTGGTTGTGTTGTGTGTGCGCCGGATTTAGGCGGGAGACCAAAATGGTGGACACCGCTCTGTCAAGGTAAATGATCAGAGTCTGTGATTACGGCGTGTATTACGCCGCGGATGAGCGCGATTTCATCTTAATTTCGGGTGTTATTTCACGATTTTCTCATTTGTCGAGCGCGGCAGCCATACTTCTTTGTTGATCAGGTTATAATTTGGGCGGGAGGCGATCGTTTCAAAGATGGCGCAGTAGCGAAATTTTTGTTGTTTCGAGCTGGAGGTGGGGATCTTGTCCGGCGATTTGAAGGTTATTTACAATACGACGCTTTATCTGCGTGCGTATTGCGTCTTTTCGAGCCCGAGGCCCGCTTCTACCGTTGGTGTCTTGTGAAATTAAGGTCATATCAATGGTGATCGGTTGTTTTTTCTTCTCCATAGCCCAATTTTTCAACATTGATTTCAACTCTATTGTTCGCCGAGAACGCTCTCCAAACTTTTGTTGTGTTATCACTGGCTCATTATATTCATTTTTGTGAATTAAAACTGTTGAAATAATAGCCGGTGATATTGTACATGGGACAGATTTGTATGACTAACGATTTCCTGTTTGATGAAATGTTATACCCACGAGGTAATTTTTCTCAGACGATTGCCTAACACGTTTTTTTTTTATAGCACGTTTTGGTTATTTTGACCGATATTTTATTTACGGATGGTCGCAAATACTGTATTTAATGATACCCGACATTATTTCTGACTATGTTTTATGTTGGATTAGTCAGCTGTCAATTTTTATGTTGCGTTCCGATCCGGAACGAAACAAATTAGCCACGCAATTTTCTTATCGAGTTAAAATTATAGGTTTTACACATGTGCTTTGATAATATTGTGTAAACGGCACATACTAAAATAGGTGAAATGACTTATTTTAAATTCTGAAACATAACCTCAAACTAGTTCTATTTTCAGACACAGACTAGTGTGACAGTAAAATTGCTATAATTCAAGAATAACTCCTAACTTGACATGAGGTATGTATTATATAAATGATTGTAAAAATAAGACACGTGAATTTAAAAAAAAATGCACCTAGCGTAGAATTAATGTGCTTTTTGCATTTAGCGGTGAGACACTTGAGTTATTTGGGGGTTTGATCTCCATTCCAGGACTATCAATGTAGTCTGATTTTAATTGCACAAATATCATTGCACATTGTTTCCGAAAGGAGACATGTTGGTTTTACTTTTTTCTTTTTCGAGTGCTTGACAAACTGAATATATTCATACGTAATACTGAAAAGTGACTAGCTTAAAATAATTCATAATGAGTTTTTTTAAAAAAAAATTTTATTGTTTAATTCTTATTCAATTTTCATGTCCAGTTCATACAAATATGTCGCAATAATGTGTATTATAGTACAGTGTTTATAGATATTATATTTCATCCACTAAAATTTAAACAGTACAAAATTAGCCAATCTGAAATGTAGTTTTGGCGAAAAAAAGGAAAATTGAACTAATGTTGGAAACGTAATGTACAAAAAAAATATTGAAAATTAGAATATTTCATTCCTCGTCCACAACTGGTGCCGTAATAAAAATAAGTTGCACAATTCATTATGGTGCAGTTGATATTGGATTTTAAAAACTTGTGAAAAACCATTTATTCATCGAATATAAAACCAATAAAAGAATTATTTAACTCATTCAGAATCGGATAAGAGTTTTAATATATCTGGGTACCATCACATAGAACAATTGTATCAAATGACCCAACCTAACTTAAAAATCTGAGAAGTCACCGAACCATTCTCAAATGCATTGTTCTCCATTACTACCATGGTCTTCTCCATATTTTGTCTAAAATGACTATTTTCATCCATTTTTATACGTAAGCATTATTTAAACTCGGCGTTGAATTAGGTTGAGTAGAGAACAATTGGTTTTTGTAAAATTATTACATAATTTCATTATCAGATGACCACCTATTATTCGATTTATATATTCCGCCCCTATAACATAATATTCAGGTTTTAGAGTGAAAAAACTCAGCGTCATTTACCCTTGGGGTAACATTTCAGAGATGGAAATAAAATGATGTAACGGTGCCATGTCAGAGGAGTGCGGTGAAAGCTGTGATGGGCCTTGCACGTCTGTGGCTTATCCCAAGGCTCCTCTGGAAGTGAGCTGTCACGCATTGTCTATTGTATGCAGAGTTGATGATTAATCGAGTATAATCTGTATACACACATTCTGCAATTTCTACCATGTGATATTTAGCAATTGTAAAAAAAATAATTTCCTTCTAACAAAATATGTATTGTGTCCAACATCACATGTGAGAGTGTAGTGTATAATTCAACATTACGCACAATATTGTGAGAATTGTGTATTTTGCTACTATGTATATAAAATGATACTTATGAAATATAACCCAACCCAATAAAATGTATACATTTTTTTTTTTTTTACATAATTGAATAAATAATAAACATTATATATACAGGATGTTGTAATATACTATGTCATATTTATAACTGTTTTTTTTTTGTTCACTAAATGTGATAATTTTTATTCGATGTCTGTATTCAATAATTGACAGTACTTAACCTTTTGAATGCCATGAGTGCGTTAACATGCTAAACTATGCATGTTACGCCAAGTTCATAATGTGATAACACACTTTTTGACCCTGCGGAGTCATATTTAAGACCACAGACCAGTAAATGAACAGTCGTGAAATGCAAGTTAATGTATAGAAGAGTTCGGAACATTAGTTGCGGGATGAGGGGCATTCTACACACATTTGTGGAAATATAAAACAGTAAAAGTATTTACTCTTTGAAAATTAGATCTTTGTGTAAACAAGACATATTTTTTTTTACTTTAATGTTTATTATATTGTCAGCATTCAAGTCATATTTAAAAAAAGTCACGGAGATATTTGATTGCGTAAGTGGTACCAAAGTGATCACGTGAGTGACACCTATATATTGAAACAAGGAATTTGTGTTAGTTTGTGTCTATATATTTGGTAGTCTGTGGTTAAGACACTTAAAGCCTACCTTTACCCTATGTGTTTTCCATTTCAAGTACGGTTGGCAGTTACAAATTTAACAGTATTATCTTAGTCTATTTTAAAAGTTCAAAATTTATTCCAACTTTATTAATACACGAATCCTTTTCTGAAACGTTATGGAATTTTTTTCCATTACTCTTGCTCTCTGTGAAGTTGAAATCGTAACTGCTAACCAAGTTTCATTGAAATGGTACATTTTTTGTTTTATGGTTTGACCTTGATATAATCAAACAGGCCTCGCCGCACTGCCCTTGAAAAATTTAGCAAATCTCGCTCATTACGGTGTCATCATCAGCACTGATGTATTTTAAAAAAAGTACAGGTATAAATGATGTCGCTTGTATGCAAGTTGTGTTACGTCTCTACAATTCAAGGATTCAAATATAATTAATATTCAGTGAACTGATGGTTTAAATTACTTTAGGATTTTAATTCGGCTGGTTCGGTCGAGAAGCACTATCATGAAAATGTTACCTTTACCATTTGAAATAATTCCATTTTAATGTATGCGTTGCCGAAGACCGCTGACGCGGCTTAGTCACCGCCGAGTTCTGGAAGATGGCCAAGCAAAGATTTCTCTTTTAGCCTGTTTTGAATATTGTGGTCTTTGTGGTGTTCGACTCAAAAAAATAAGAAGCGTCGGAAGGTGATCTATTTTGCTGCTCGAGTTTTTATTTTCATGTTATAATTTTCTTGTACTGTGGCGGTACAGTTTTAACTAAAATGATTTGCGATATTAATTTAGTATAATTTTGAAAAATATAGAACGATACAACAATTATTAGGAGACATGAGCTAGACAAGAAGGTAATTAGGGGATCACAATTCTGTCACGAGTAGAGTCTGGCAAAACCTGCATTTTTTGGGCCCAGTTCAAAAACAGGAGGAGTGTTGAGGTCCACTGATTTACAAAATTTTTTTAACATATTTACAATAATAATTACATTCCTAATATCGTCCTAGGCCAGGGGTCACCAAACTCTCGAACTGAAACGGTTTAGAATATTTTCGAGAACCATAAATATGTTTTTACAAACACGATTTACTTTGAATTATTTATCTATTAAGTTGAGAAGATTTTATGAATAAAACTAATGTGTGTAATTTATTTGGTAAATGAATAAAAAATTACATTTTTTTTTATTGTTGAAATTATATATGCACATATTTTTTACAGAACATGAATTACATACAATTTATATGCATTCCTTAAAACTAAACTTAAAAGCGTCAAGAGAGAGCCGAATAGCGTACATTATTCGTCAAGTAAAGATCATGGACTATTTTATGACTATTCGCGATATTAACCAACATGTGGTCATTTGCGGCAGAGCCGTACTCAAGGGGCCAAAGAGCAGCCACGGTTTGGTGACCACTGTCCTAGGCTAAGAAAGAACTGAGCTAGAATGATTTTAAGAGTATCTTTATACATATGAAAACAAATTTTATTTATTTTTATTCAAAAAATAACATTTTAAATAGACACAATAATGTGTATGATAATCTCAAATGTATTTTTAGTACAAAAGTTATTTACGTCAGAAAAGGTTGATTCTGCATTGGTTCGACGTATTGTTGTTCAAAATCTCATTAGGATTCAATAATTCTCAAATTTCATCAGTTCGTATTAGAAAATTCTTGTATGAAAAAAGACTTGAGTACCGGGTTCGAGTTAATTAAAGTAACATTTGTGGTGTCAACACTGATTACAATGTACCGGGCCAGCACATTTAAACATTCCGGGTTTACTATTAGATTCCCCATTAAATATTTATTAAGTTTTAATTTTGATAAATTGACGAAATGTATGAAAATTGTAGATTATTTAAATTAAATATTATTAGCCTTCATGTATCGCACACCAATATCAAAACTAAGACAATTTAAAAAAAAATGAGAATTTTCAGTTATTATTGTATTCGGATATTCTTGTCATATACGCAACTAACTTAGCCCCAGTTCTCCAATAGTATCATTTTAAGATATATTTATGTTATTTAGTTTCATAATTTTAGTAATTAAAAATGTTTTTTTATTTTTTTGTCTATTGAAAAATGACTTTTGAGTTTTCATCTAGGTGTGCGATATGTGTTATAATGTCATTCATAAATTTCTGCTCCAATCTTTGATCACTTGTTCTTTCCGAAGGCAATATTCTGGTAATCCTATTTTGTGTCCTGGCATACTTTTACATTTGAAATTAAAAATATTCATATAAGTTGACTGAAGTCCCTTTGCACTACATCAGATGGCAGATTGGGTCGATGGAAAAAATTTATAGAAATTATCCAATTAAAAAACTTTTACCTACATAAAATAAGGATACAGGCCAACTGTCACTATCCCGTGCCAAAATTAAGCAAAGCTTTTGCACAGATATTCCGTTTGTTTCTAGCACCAAAAATATACAACAGTCTAAATGCAAATGTGTTAAGTTGTAACCATAGTATTGCAGAATTTTCAAGAAAGGTGCAATTTTGGCTCCATAATAAGGGGAGAAATTACGCCCAAGAACTAAGTACAAACTTGAGATTAAAACTGATATAACAGTACTTATATATTGAATATTGCATTTTTTACTTACATCTGTAATACGTTAACTGAAGTTTTTTCACTCTTTTTTTACAATTAACATTACAATTTCACTTAAGTTTACTTCATATATATATATATATATATAAATTTTTTTTATACATTGAACAATGCATTTACTTTAATGCTATCTAATTGCATCTTGTTTTATTCTTTATATATATATATATTTTTTTTTTTGATCATAGAACATTACACTTTGTTTACCAACTATACTGGAAAAGCACTGTCTGCTATAATACAGTAAAATACTAGTGTTACAGGCAGGGTACCAAAATATATATGTCTTACTTTGCTGTAATGTTTTATCCAGTTATAACAGAAATATAACACACTGTACTTGACTCAAAAAATAAATTATTATTATTAATCAATTATCATGGGAATAACATTTTCTTCATTGAATGGCAAATATTTCAATAATTTTTATTTAGATAATTTTAAATCAGTTTACCAAAATCACTTGGAATTATTTAATGGTAATTTTAAAAATATTGCGAAGATAACTTATTTTCACTACAATAAGGTAGTCCGGTACTTGCACAATAATGTACTAAAATGCTTGATTTTTTTATTTAATAAATTTAAATAAATCTAAAACCCCATATTATTCTTTAATTTGTTTGGCCAACACACGTTAATTTATTTCCTACTTTTATAAGAGTTAATTTCTCTTGAATATTAAAAAGAGAACTTTTCTCTGGCACTGCACTGTGTAAATTTAGTCACATTGATTGCTTGAACGCCGCCATCCACTGAGCATTGTTTGTACTGACGTGCATGTTCTGATAATAATATAGTTCTGACAACACTGTATTATTATGTGTGATAAACCCACATACCTCACATTTACAATCACTGCAATACACTGCGTATAAATATTACACAATTTATATTATACATTTATTATCTTCTTTTTTGTTTTTTTTTTTTTTACATTGTCCAAAATATTCAGTAACACCTACCTGGGTGATGTGAATTACTGTTGTCAAACTTCACAAAAGTATACAACTTTTCACAGATTTCAAAGTACCAAGAATAATAGACATACAAAAAAAATTCATTAATCCAAAATTTCAAAATTAAAAATCAATTAAACTTTAAAAGCGAATTCCGATCTGCAAGATTTAGAGATCAAATTGATATTACAAAATTAAAATATATAACTGCAACCCAAAATCACTATATTTATCAAGGCATCAAATTTTTTAACAATCTTCTCATCACAATTAGAACAATTACAGACTACTATTAATTTGTATCTGAAGTAAAAAAAATATGTACATAGACTAACTGAAACATAAATTATCTTGTATATACTCCTCTATACATGAGTCCTACTCTCATAGGGAAGAAATAAATGTTAAATGAAATATATATATATCCTACTGATAATTCTAAATTGTATTATATTTTCTAAATTTAAATTTAAAAAAATCAAAATCTGTACAAATTCATCTTACAAGACAATCTGAATGGCGGTACTGATATCTCTGTGCTGAGGCTTAAAGGATCTGAACTGTGTTTAAGCAAATATAGGTGTTGAATAGGACCATAAAGTGCACTAAACGCGTTTGTGTAAATCTAAGCCTTGTCTCGCTGTTGGCGGCATGGAATGTGTAGAGGGGTGTAGAAACAAAACAATAAAATATACTTTTGATAAGATGCTTCTAAAGGATATAAATTTTCCAAAGAAGTTCTCAATTGTAAAGCTGCGGCCACTATTGCTAGATAATCATTTTCAAACATATGTCTCCCCTTATTTTCTCTATATTGTGGTGGTTTTTATTGATTACAATGTTATAATATTACAAAATATTGAAAATCATTGTGATCGATAAAAAATATTTCCTTATCAAAGTGCCGGCACGTATAATGCATTTTAAATAGATAAATCAGAAGCACAATCTATATTTATCAAGATGTTTGTAATTAACACATTCATCTTATATAAGATTGTGTGTATGTTATCATAATAACACATACATAATTGGTGAAAATTGATTTTTACAAAAAGTGATTGCCTCAATTCTGGGAATATTTATTTTCCATATTTTCTTTTCTTCTCTGTATTTTAATATCCTATATTATCTATTTCAGGGCTGGTGATGTGATTTGAAGAGTTGCCGTGCTTGAGGAGTGCTCCCAGCCAGGGACATGATGAAGCGCGTGGGGGTCCCGCGGCTCGCGGGCCCCGACGACCAGCCACCCCTGATCATTGCCACCGGGCCTCAGGTACAACACCATACATATAATATATAGGAAAACGTGTATGTTTCTAGGCATGGTCTTATACCTCCAAGTGTGTATGAAGACCTTTCAGAAATAAATTATTTTAAAATGTGGAATTGATACTGTTATCTGAAAAATACAACTGTATGTTTTACCCAAAAAAATATATAAAAAGTTAATTAACAGGTGCGCATCAAATTAAACATACGTTTTCTTCAGTTACTTAATATTAATAATAGATTGATTGCTAGAACCAACACAATGTTTTATAAACGATTATGTAGTATTAAAACAAAACATATCCTGGACTGTAAAATTTCTATATGATTTCATACACTTACTTTTAACATGAGACAGTATATACAATATTTCATATACAAGAACAAAAAATATACTGGCCGCCTGTCTTGTATCAAATTGATAAGGATGATATATATGCAGTGGAAATCATTTAATATGAAATCATAATTTTCTATTGATTAGGACAATAAACAATAGGTACAATGATGTCACTTGCCGCACTTCACCCTTACCACCCTTACCATCACAAACGTATATAGGATTATTTTTAAAGAGAACACATTATTTGTGAAGTTCTAATTTTTTCAGAACATATAGTTCTGTGATATTTTAACACAAATCGAATGCACCAATTAGAATGATATTCATATGATAAACTCAATTTATCGAAAAAATATTTTAGCTGCCACCGGGATTTGAACTAGGATCTCTTCCTATCCGGGGAAGTGTGATAATCGAATCCCCGTGGCAGCTAAAATATTTTTTCGATAAATTGAGTTTATCTTTCTAATTGATGCATTTAATTTATATTAAAATCTATGGTTTAAGCGGGTTTTAAAATAAAATGTTACGAAAAAGATTTTAGATTTTTTTCATGAAGAATAATTGATAATAAATACACATTAAGGGTTTAAAATAAATCAAGTATATGAAATTGGATCACCATTATATAAATGTTTCTCACACGTCATACAGTTTCTATCGCAAACGTTTTGATCATTACGACATCGAAAATATTTTAAGTTCTTAATTTCTTATAACATAAAAAACAAAAATTTTGGTCCCCATTATTTCATGTTGAACAATTATTATCATAATCATACCAAATTTTATTAGAAAACAAAAATAATGTACAAAATAAAATAAAATTAAAATGCTAATGCTGCTAAGGACAGGACAGAATGTATGTATTTATAAACAAAAACATTTATAAATGTGTATTTTGAAAGATCAAAAAACAACATGTCATCCTATTAAAAATGACCAGTTCTGTTTGCCGATGTTAGTAATGGTGACCATTTTATTTTTCTCTATACTTTTTACAATTGACCTATTGTACGAGCTATGAGGTGTTTGAAGAGACAGGAGGTATTTTACTAAAGACAACATATGTCTCAAACCAAAGTATATGTGATTTGGCAGCTTGAAAAGGTCAGCTAGTTTTAAACAAAAATTGTTTTTTTTTTTCTTTACTCGATTATAGGGATTTTTTGTTATTCTGACCATGTTAATCCCCAATTAGTCCGGATAATAGAGATTCTGCCGTACATTACTTTTTATGCACTCCCAAAACAAGGAAGACTTTTAATTATAGGGCCCTTGACATTAATTAATCAAATGTAAACTTTAGAAAAATTAATAAAAGTTAGTAAGTAAAAGCAATACACATTATTTTTATTTTTCTTGAATTATAAAATTGTACATAATTTTAAAATCCCAGGAATATTTTGCTGCATACCTCACAAGTACATATGGTGGAACCCTGATTTTAGGTTTTTAAAGGAACCAACAAAAATTGTAAATTGGGGGTATTAAAAAATAAAAACAGATTATTTATGTTTTTTTTTTGCTGCATGTATTTTGATGTTTTTAAAATGTTCTTCAATATTATAAATTAAATTAAAGGCTTCTGGTGGTACATTGCTAATACTTCAGGCCTGGCATCGTCCTTTGTAGAGGAACCGAGTTTATGGGATGAGCAGACACTTCTTCTTTCAAGTCTTTGTTTATGTGACTGTCTACTACTGTTCATACTATTTCATAAATTTCCACTAATTTTATAATGGATAATTTGTATAGCGCCATTTTCGTAAAGATTTTCACCTCGAGGCTGCTTTTCATTATGTTCGATGTTATTACGTTGGAGTCAACGTTTAAGTAAATGCGCAAGGGTTATTCAAAAATTCTTTCCCAGCCATCAATGATGTCTATATTATCTTCTACGCAATTTTCTTGCTTATTCTAGCTTGTAAAAAAAACAATAAAATGTACAAATTACACAGGTATAAGAATAAAAAATTTGTATATACGACAGGCTAATGACCAAACTCACAAATCTTGACGAATAGCGAACTACCCAAACGAATTTCAATAAGTTTTAGACGTAAATTGCGGGAAAGACAAATGTAAAATAGGGTTTGTAATGTATTAAATGACACGGGACTGCAGAAATAACGTGCAAATGGAGGGAAATCATGAATTCCGGGCATATGTTATATTTCACAATAGTTGCTGAACTAAAATAACTACAATCACTCCTGACGAGAACTCGACCTTTAATTTGATTCAGTATTTAAACATTTTCTACACATCCTGGCCATCAGGATGCCTTACCGATGACATTGTTTGGTTCCAACAGTTATTCATTTCCTTTATTTAACAATTTCTCCTAATGGAAATATTTTTCCCCATATCCAACCACATAATTCTTTCCAACATGAGTGATCATCCTATGCATTATAGACAAATATTAAATATCCTAGAATTATAAAATAGATAAAATAATATAGAATTAAAAAATTGCAATTTCACAATAAAATATATCTTTAAAATATATAGACAAATAAGATTTTGTTGTGTTGTCATATTTGTATATTCTTAAAGCAAAGAATTTTATATAGTGTATACATAACCAGGTCTTTTCAAGTTTTGGAATAGTTGATAATTTCTTTGCCTTTAAATTTAAATCATATAATATTTCTTGATTTTACAGTGGCTATTTTGAAAACATTTAAGATCTTGACCGCTCTGACTCAGTGTGTACTTTAGAAGAATAAGCAGGGCATATAGCGTTAAAATTCAAAAATACATTTTTCCTGTGTAGAAATATCCATGTTTAAATTCGGGTCAGTTTTTTTCCAACCGCTCTGGATATGTGAGTTACATTTTTCAAAAAGGAACAATACCATAAAATTGGATTGCCTCATGGCTCAGTTGCGTTTAATGATTCATTAATCTGAACAGCCCGCTTGCTTTCCTTTTAATCCTTTTAAAAATATTATCTTGTTCATTTTAATGATACGAATGCTTCTATTGATATTGCTAGCTGTTGTTGTTCTACACTGAATTGTTCATTAATGACTGAAGCTTTATTCTGCTTGATGTATGCTAAAATCAAGGTATATGTGGAGACAAGTTGTATATTATCACTACCGATTTTATAATCACATTATCAACTTGTGCCGATAATCGAGGCATCGACCCCAACTCCTTGTACTATTTCATTTATTCTTTGACTAGACCTAAGTGTAATATAAAATTTGAGAATTCATTTACAAAAGACTGCAGTTTACGTGATTAGGGAGGGTTTGAAAATTATTATTTTATACAGTTTGTTTTTTTTATTTTTATTTTATATATAGTCTAATTTGTGAGTTTAAACAAATATGCAATTTTCCATCTTTGTACACAGACTAATTGTTCAACGCCGAGCGTTTGATATTTAAAATGGCTGTCATGTTTGTTTATATCCATCAGATACAAGTATATATATACTAAACAATTGTGCAACTGCTGTTGCTTGGTTTAGCGGAATTTTTTTTATTGTATTTTTCTCTTTTAAATATCTACTTGAACTTTGTACAGTAAAATAAAAAGATGTTTTAAATGCAGTCATCGCTAATTGATTACGATGCGAAATGGATGACCGTTACCCGCAACCGTGCGTGGATGTTGAGCCTAAATATTATTGAATGCAGCGGTGTTTTTGTATCAATCTATTTACCCAATGTATATGGATTGAATGTAAGGTAGATTGTAGCAAATGGTGGTATGGTGATGTTAAATGAATGATTGAGAGGATTAGCCCGTTATGTGCGGGAGGGAACCTGGTGTTGGAGGATGTCCTGTTAGAAGCCTCGACAATATAAGGAGTTGCATACTGATTTTATCTATATTTCAAATGTTTTCTGGTATTACCAATTTGATTATTATAATATTTTTCATTTTTAATTTCTACACCTTATATTTATTCCGAATTTATTTTAAATTTTCATAGTTATATTGAATATGTGCTTATAATAGACGTTGTTTTAAAGTAATAATTATTTAGGACATAGGTCTGTGAATGAAGTAGATAGCTTTCAAATAATAAAAATATGATGGGTTAGCCATACCTTCATCCCATAAATAATGCGGTATTTTTATACCTTTTTTTTAGTTTTCAAAATTAAGATGAAACAAAGTTCTTTTTTTTTTTAATCAAAAATATGTCCCCCTTCATATTTTACAATGCTTTTCTATCTTTCTGGTAGACTTACAAGGCCCGTCTTCCAAGATTCACTTGTCTGTGATGAAAAATACTCCTCCAGTACTGTTAAATGATAATCAGATATGGCAATGTCCGGCGAATATGGTGGTTTCAAAAAAGGTTAATTCCTGAGACGTGACAGCAAAGAAGAGCACGCATTTACTCTCTGCATGCGACTGTAAGTTTGCGAGGAACCCATTAACTGAAGTTGCTTGCTTTTCTGATGACACGTAGGTGTCGATGAATGGTTAAATGACCAAATCCAAGCTTCT
Source organism: Eubasilissa regina (assembly GCA_022840565.1). NCBI lineage: Eukaryota > Metazoa > Arthropoda > Insecta > Trichoptera > Phryganeidae > Eubasilissa > Eubasilissa regina. Next base: position 5,358,340 of record JAINEB010000026.1, read on the forward strand.
CTGCTAGTTTACAATGGGATTTTGTTCCACCAGGGTTTGCTGGATGTCCTCATTGAGCTTTACAGATTTTCCAAGACGAGGCTCGTCCTCTAGGCTGTAATTTCCCACCTGGAATTTCTGGAACCATTGTTGACACTGGTTTACACTTATTGTCCGATCCCTATGTGTTAATATTCCTCACACTTTCTGTTGCGTTGGTCCCTTTATTAAACTCATACAGCAAATAATGCCGAATATGCTTCTTTGAAAAAATAAATATTAAAATCAAACTGCACTCTTCAAAGCTTGTACTAAGAATAAGTTAATACTTACTTTTATAGCAGGTAGTTTATTACACACCCCTCTGACTTTTAGTTCATGCAATTGAAAAACTGCACTATTTATTGATGACCCCCAATACTTACGTAATTTTGTATTATTAAAAAATATAATTCAAAATAATGCCAATTCGCTCCACAAGCTATATATGCATATGACCTAACATTAATATAGTATACCCTGTCTGAAATAATTTATCGATTTTTGCTAATATAGAAAGTTTGATATTTGCATATTTGAATTCTGATATTGAAAAGTGCTAGGTATTTTGGTATTTGTGGTTCAGAGATGATATATGAATCGAGCAAGAGTTGCATCAGAACAAAGAAGAATGTGGTTTTCTATTTTGGTATTGTTGAATAGTAGCTTCTAAACTCTGCTGGCCAGCTTCCGAAACTTTATCACAACCGATAATCTGAAAAAATACAATATATCCGATTGAACCGAAAATTGTATCTCACCAGTGGCAGTTTCGCTTTTGTTTGCTGTTTTAAATTTACACAAATAGAATACACATATTCAAAATTTATACTAGGCCTACCACCCATTCAAGTATAAAAATGTGTAAACAGTGGTATTCCATCATATCTCAGAAAAAGGGCCTGACAATTTTAAGAATATGGGCTCGTAGCAAGCTTTTTATATTTAAATATAAATATTTATTGCCTATATACAAAAATATATTAGTGTATATTATATTCTCAATTGGTAATTTGTAATGTAGCTTTAATTTTTTACAGTATTTCTCAACCATAAAGTGTATTCTGTAACATACTATTCCGTTTTATTTTTAAGAATGCATTTTTATTGTGAAGTGGCGTTTTATTCCATTAATTGTTTTAAAATATTTTTATATTACATCTTAATATCATCTTGGGACCATCTATCAGGGGCATATATTTGGGACCTGTTCACAGACCAGTGGATGAATAGGCATGAAATAAAGTGTACATATTATAAGAGAGGGGTTTGAAACATTAGTTGCGGGATTCTTCATGTTCTTTATTCATTAATTCGATAGTTAGACACATTTTATTTACTGTTTGAAAATTAAATCTTTTTACATTAATGCATATTATATTGTCAACGTTCCACAATCAAGTTATGTATTTAAAAAAAAGTCGCAGAGCTATTTGATTGCGTAAGTGGCACCAAAGTGATCATGTGGGTGACACCAAATTGAAAATATTGAAACAAGGATTTCGCGTTAGTTTCATTTCTATATATTTGGTAGTCTGTGGACCAGTTATAAAAATAAATATTTTTTAAAACAATTTTAATGTCAGCTGCAACAGGCAACTATTGAAAATAGTTGTCGCGCTCGGGACACAAATACACATCTCTGAGGGGGTAGGTTTCGAAAAACAACAAATGATGTCACGCATGTTGCATCGTTTGTTTTGCTCTTGTCACTCGTCACAGCCAGATGTTTCTTCCAGTGATTAATAGATTTGAGATTCTCTCCGGCCCATGTCATTGGCGATGGGAATATGTTTGGTTCATTCTTTAACGTTATATTGGGTAATGTAGTATTAGGGGTACTGGTTAGCTTTTTGTAGTAAATAATAGTGTATATTTCAATGCAATTTTTTTTTATTTTTATGAAGACCCGATTCGCCATAAAGATGATACATATTATATATATAATATATTTGTTACGAAATATTATTTGTGCTATGAAAAAAAAGCAGAAAAAATAAAGTTCACACATATATGTAAACAAAATATAGATCAGTTACAGCCATTATTGTATCTGTAGCTATTCTGTAGTCGTTGCCATTCTCTGGCCAGGGAACCAGTACTAGCTTGCACTAGAGAGTCGGTGCTGAGCTCTAGCCGTAGCTTTACGCCAGCAAATCAATGTCTCAGAAGCGGAACGAATCCATGTATATGGCCTTCGGCAAACATTGTAGATGTGCTGCAATAATGTGCCAATCTGAACAGTATTCTGTACAAGTTGTACTGAATTCAGAGACAGTTGTACGCCACTTGCTTGTATTTCGACCAGAGCTCACAGGTATACATGGTGGTGAAGAAGGATTTAAACAGGACCCTCTTCACTGCATCGGTAGAAACGCCATGACAGCATCTCCTCTGTTGTTCTATGTCATCATAGTCTTATCCATCTTCATTGAATATATGGCAATTTCGAACACATACATTATGACCGATTTGCTGGCATTGTATAAAATATTATGTTCACTGGCATGTATGTGTTTCACATATCTGTAAAATAAGTCACGTTTTTATATATAATATTTTTTGAGTAATATGATTTCCATCATTGTCTATTTAGTACCTGGCGGGAAGGAAACATATTCCTGTTTTATATTTACGAAATTCTTGATTTCGTGTGGAAAAAAATCTTCAAGTCTAAGCACTTGAGAAATGTTCCAATGACTAAAATTCAAAGGGTGTGATGTCTGGTGAGTAGGAGGATGCGGCAGAATTTCCCAACCAAGCTTACAAATTTTTACAAGTGTTCCTGGCAGCATATACACAGTATTATTAAATCTTCCCGTATTCTTAATTGCGTATTATATTGCGATCCAAGAGTGATATTTGCTTGTTAAACAATTTGAAACAAAAGTGTAATAACTATTTTGACATTTGTGACAACAGACTACCAAATATATAGACATGAACTAATGCAAATATTTTTATTTTGGTACCACTTACGCAATCAAATATAGCTCTGTGACTTTTTAAAAAAAATATATGACTCGAATGGAACGAAAATTTAAACACAGTATTATATGCATTAATGTAAAAAATATGTCCTGTTTACACAAAGATTAAATTTTCGAAAAGTAAATACTTTTACTGTTGCATAAAATGTGTGTAGAATGCCCTTTGTCCCGCAACTAATGTTCGAAACCCCTCTCCTATATGTACACTTTGTCATGTCTGGTTATGTACTGGTCGGTGTTTGTGACCAAATATTATTATTTTTTTCTTTTTTTAAATCTGGGGACTGAATTCTATCAGAAAACTGTATTCTGTAATATACCTATTTTTATTTTTCTTCTACATATAAAAAGAATATATATAAATATGCAAATTTTTTCTTTTTCACTTGATGTATCCGGCCTGTGTCGCGAATTACCCATATTAACAAAGAATAAAGCAATTAACTGCTAGTTCGAACGCGGTGCATTCCTTTAAGGGATTTGCATGGATAATAGGGCCGTGTAAACAATTTAAAATTAAGTGAATGTGTTTGCTTTCTTGGGGGGGTCTAGGGAACGTCTTATGACGGTACAACTCCGAGAAATGCATGTAATCTTAACTGTATACTTTTTGGATAATAATATATGGCTGGGAAAATACGCATTCACGACGGCCGCAATTAGCCAGCTGAATAAAGGGTTTCGGATCTCGTATGGGAGATCCCAAAATATTAATTAACAAAAGGAATTTCCCAGTCAATCTGGGTACAAAGCCATAAAATGCTTTGCCGCGCTTAGAGGATTTGAGAAAAAGAGAGCGCCCAATCACCGTCTAAGGGATGAACCGAGGGATGTGTTGAGGATACGCTTTGGGGTGCTTAAAAGGCTGGACGCGGCGATGAAGAGAACACTTAAAATTCTGTCGCACTTAGAATCAGCCAGAGAAAATTAGTTGGAAAAGATAGTTGAAACAAAGCAGTCGAAGACAATAGAAAAAAAAGTTTAAAACTCTCGTAGGGAGAGTTGAATATCCTGCTCCACCGTCAGCCATCAGAAGGCTGGCAGCCAGTGGATTGGCCACCATCAGAACGAACATCTGAGTTAAAGAAGGAGGTGGAACACGGAAGACAAGGGAACAGTTTAAGACTGCCTGTGATAGTAAAAATCCTGGCAGAAATCGGAAGTTGAGTGGGATGGAAATTCAACGCAGACTATCAAGAGGAATGGCACCACCGCCCATGTAAACGGGTCGGCAATGGCAGCCGACCACCACAACAGCGACGGAGACTCGCCACCGACGAAGATGAGTCAAGAGTGGACGCTACGGCGATCGAGCCTCGGCCGTCCACTTCCGTGACAGTGCACTCTGGATGTCGCCCCCAGCAATATCCGACGTAGTAATTAAGGTAGATTTAAGATTAAGTTAGATTAAGAATTTGACCTAAGGTTTTTTTTCCTCGTTAATTTAATGTATAATAAGTTGTAAATATGTACATAATTATTGCCTATTGATTTCCATCCCCACCTCCTTCTCAGTGACCAACGATATAATGATAATATGATGATTGGGCAGGATAAAAGCCCAACGTATCGAACGGTACCCAACCGGTAAGACCCCTATTATATCACACTTTATAATGCTATATAAATAATTTATATACATTTTGGTAACTGCCAAAATACAGGCCTGGTCCAATTAGAAACTACCAGTCAATATATTATTTTATCGAGAACACATTCTTATTGTGAAGTTGTAATTATTCAGAACGTAGGTCTGTGATATTTTAAATACTAATTAAATGTATTCATTACAGAAAAATGTAAATGTAAAATCAATTTTACCGAAAAATATTGTTTTTATACATATAAAACCCTAATTTCTAATTAAAACTTATGTATTAATTAGAAAATTATACATATAAAACCAATTTTATTGAAAAATATTTTTATACATAAGTTTTTAAGTCAAAACTGAACCAATTTTACTCTACAGATGATACTTAACTTCTGCTTTTATATTACGCCACGCGCAACTCTGATATTTACTGCCAAAATTTTGATAGAATATTCAACGAAAATTGTGAAGGCTAGGAAAACACGACGATGTAAATATTTTTCTAAACTTCACAGACTGATCCTTTGATATTCCACTCGATTCACTTTTAATCTTTTCAAAACATATACATATCAGCTTTTTAATATTTTTTAACATGGTTAATTCCCTGTCGAAGAAACTCCCAACTGTCTGTGATGTTTGGTAGTAAGTGTGGAGTTACTCTCTTTTCTATAAATGCAAAAATAATTTCTTTTTCAGCAATTTTTAAGTCTTCTGTTGCAATAGAAATAAACATTATCAAATTGGAATGTGGTGGTTTCTACACGATTGTGAACGCCCAAGTGTGCAATATGCAATCTTGATCTAACACCACCTACACACATAACAAGGTTATTTACGTATGCGTGACGGTATATATGCATATTATTTTCCAGCCCGCATTTACCCCTCCAACCCACATTGCCAAATTTAGACCTTGATATCGTTGTCTCGTAAAATTTTGTCTTTGATCACGATTAGTTGAATAGATGGAAGGAAAAACAGAGTCACTTATTTATGAACAAAATTTTATTTTAAATACAAATTAAATGTATTAATCAGAAAGATATACATATAAAATCAATTTTATTGAAAAATATTATTGTTGCTACTGGAATTCGAACCTATATCTTTTTCCAATCCGGGGAATATCACAGACCTATGTTCTGAATAATTACAACTTCACAATAAGAATGTGTTCTCCTTAAAAATATGTAAGTTGTATCAATGTGTTCAAAATTTAATAAAAATGTATTGTTAATTCTGGCGTAGAATTTGTCATCAAAGCACTCTGTTGGTAGAGCATAATCAGTTATTGCATGTTCCCCGAATTGGGAGAGATCTAGGTTTGAATTACCGGTGGCGCAACAACAATATTTTTTCGATAAAATCGATTTTATATGTATATCTTTCTAATTAATACATTTAAAATATCACAGACCTATGATCTGAATAATAATAATAATACATTTTTATTTATATTTCAATTGTTTTATTGTTATCAAACAAATTAAATAATTTATTTTATTAATAATTATTATCGATAGATTAAATAGCATGTCACACTGGTGTGGAGAATATTCCTTTGGTATGATGCATGTTTAGTTGTTTGATTGGACTTTTGAATGAAAGTCATTGAAGAATTAAAAATAAGTTTTTTTTTTTTTTTTTTTTTTAATATTCTATACCTGGTTTGTGATCAAGGTTTAAATTTAGATATAATATCAATTAGGTGTTTGAGGGAGGGGGAAAACAGGGATGCCGTCTTCGTTTAATGCACCCCCTGGTATATGCAAAATTTGTCTAAGCTAGGTGACAGTGATATATCCGAGAAAATGGGACGGATAAACTATATTTTTTAATAATTTAAATTTGGTGTAACATTTATATCCACAGTGGGGTGTGTGGTTGTCAGGTGAGGGGGGGGATTTCTGCGTTTTGGCGCTGGGTTCCAAAGATAACAGTTGGACGTGCAGTGTTTTTAACATGACAATATTTAGCAAGAAAAATCAATTTGAAAAAATATTCTAATCCTGACAAAATGCAATGCGTCTTGATACCTTTATTTTCTTTCAACGTGAAACAAAAAACGCTGAACATGAAAAGATAGAATTTTACAAGAACACCAGCCACAACATCGCCACCAAATTGTTTATGAATAACTAGGCTGACATCTGATAATAAAAAAAGATTGCTCTCACAGCACGACCACCCTTACCATTTTATCAAATTTTCTTTTTATGAATTTATAAGACAACATCCTATTGACTATCTGACATTATATTGGTATCTGTCATTTTTTCTTAACATAATGTATATTACATAATGTATAAATTTCAGATTTCCATTTGATCAGAATGATTTATTAATCGGTGATTTGGTTGTTTTTTTGCTAGATACAGCAGCAGGGCTCGGTGGCCGGAGTCCACACGCAGCAGGCCTCTGTGGGACTACATGACAATCCTTCGTCACACCAGACTACTATCATTGGTGAGCAATTATCTCACATATAATAATGCATTTATTCCAGCATGATTAGGTTTTTTTTTTTTAACCCGATTTGCCGTAAAGATAGTACATATTATAAAATACATTAAGTTAAGTATTAGTACTAGTTAGTATTAGTTAAGTTAGTACATATTATAAAATACATTAAAAACAAATAAAGTTACGAAATAAATATGTTATGAAAAAGAAAACAGAGGAAAATGTAAATATATAAAAAAAAAAGTTCACACATATATATATATATAAATTTAAACAAAATATAAATACTACATTTATAAATACTTTAGTCACGTCTATTATTGTATCTGTAGGCATTGCCATTCTCTAGTCAGGGAACTAGATTTCCATGAGAGTGCTGCTTGCACCAGAGAGCTGAGTGGTGTTGAGCTCCAACCGCAGCTTTACGCCTGCAACTCTGTCTCAGAAGTGGAACGAATCCACGTATATGGCCTTCGGTAAACATTGTAGATGCGCTGCAATAATGCGCCAATCTAAACATATGCACTAGTAATATCTTTTACCCATTGCCCAAATTGGGCTCTGTTTTCTGGTTCATCGCTAGATCGGACTGATAGGTTTAAAATGTTATTAAATTAAGTCTATTCGGATGCCCAAATTTAATAAAATGAACCGTGTCCGCAGATAAAGTTTTCATGGGTTCCAAATCATTGTTGGTGAATGAGTACGAAAATTAAATATGATGACCGTTGGTTTTTTACAGTGAAATATTCATAGTCACCATAACACCGCTAGTGTGCCACTGGGCTGAATATCGGTCAATCCATCAATGAAAATATTATGACTCACATCACATTTGTATTCTTGTAGTGTTTCAATTCACGCGCTGATTACGTCGATGGCGGATTGTCAACTCTTAACATCGGGCTTGGAGACATGTTTAACTTCCCTGATGAAGCGAGATAAGTTAAAATCATTTTGAGACGTGTGAAAAATTGTGTGGATTGTCCACATTTGCGGCCTGGTCAATACAGCTGTTATTTTTTGTGTGCTGTCTTTTTCAAATGGCAAATATGGCTTCAGTGCGCACATGAGGTGTAAATATTATCCATGTCAAATTAAATATTGATACATTTTTTCAATGGCAAACAAATTGTGATAAATTTGGTGCAGACCATCTGATGACCGACGGTGGCGCAGTTTTTGTCCGGCCGGCATGGCCACCTTTATATAATATACAGTGCAAATCTTTTAACATGAAAAGATGGGGACTGAAAATAATTTAAACAAATTTTACAAAAAAAACCTCTAATGTTTTCAACATTATTGAAATGTGCAATCTCTGGGTCGCACGTCCCGCAGAATGGAATATGACTGTAAAAATATGTAAATTCTCAGAATTTTGTTTTTGTCATGGCACATATTTTATAAAATATGTATGAGATTAGTTATTTGCGGACAAATGGGTCCCAATGAATCCCAGGCATAAATATCATCCAAGAAGAGTGCCAGATTGGTTTTTCAATAAATTTTTATTATACATACATGAACCAACATAAATAGCTTCCAACGTTACATTGTATAAGTAACGCAAAATTCTATTAATTTGCGTATTTTTTGAAAAACTAGTCGAAAGGCATCGAAATTAACTCACCCTATCCCGGAACTGTTATGTAAGTTTCGCCCATGTGCTGGCTACTCTCAACAAAAGCAAGAAAAGTTAAACTTCCGAAAATCTATATGCAATTATTGAAGATGTATTATACAAAGAAAATTTCAATACATTGGATTATACATACATTTACTATCACAATGTTATTACATAAAGCACAACAGGGCAATCATTAGAGTGACAATTTGCATTGCACCCCTAAACGGGAAAAAGGGCAATACACATATGTTTGAGTCACGCTGTCCTCTATCTCATTTCAATCGGCTGGTCTTCTCAGCATTTCCCATCGTGAGATCCGCACCATAATGAAACCGTGGAAAAGCGAGCAATGTTAATTTTCAATAGATAAATTAGTTATTATATAACGATGTGAGGCTATCGTGATAATAATAAACCACAAATGTACCGAGCGCACATGGAAAGATTGACCGTCAATGCCTATACAAAAATACTAACAAAAGAAATATTGTAAGACTTCATTGAAAGTAGTATGTCTTCATTTTTAATAGTTTGTTTGTGAAATAACTTACAATTTTATTACCCTCTGACATGAGCAGACAAAACAAAGACCTTTTTGTGCTGCATCATCAATATTCATTTGTGACCTTGGGTTTTTCAATCTAATTTGTGAACTATTCACTTTTTTTTTTAATATCTGGTTTGCAAGTGAGATTTGGGAACTACATTTGTAGTTCACTCCTATAGTAATTATACGGCCAATCAGTAATCCTATATAACATGGTAAGAAGTGTGCGGCAAGCTGCATCCTTGTACCTAATGTTTATCAGGTGTCGGCTTAGTCATTAGAAAGTTGAATCATAAAACATAATAGGGGACAATTTGTTGGATGATCAGTATGTATTATATTGTTCTTTTGAGATGTGTAAAACTTTCAACATTGAATGTCAAATCTGTAAATCACGACATTTTATCAGGACTAGAATGCGTTTTCAATAATAATTTGTGTTTTTTTTTTTTTACGAAAATGTGGGTTTTTATTATTCATTTCATTCATTATTACTTAGATAGGACCTTTACACTCATTTAAAAGTAATAAAGTGATTGTTATTTGCCACAATTAAGAAAATATAACCATTATAAGAAAGACCTCGTTCATAGATACATTTTCCATGTGCCACAAAATTGCCTAAATATGGAAAATTCTTGTATTAACGAAATATATTTTCTTATAATCATGATGCAAGATTATGGAGACAAATCTCGATTAAGATAAATTAAATGTTAAAAATTAAGTTATGACCATTCAATTTGCGGGACATCAATTTTCGACGTTTTTAAAATACTTTGTGAAAACGTAAGTTTTTAAATAATATATTTTCAGTTTTATAAAAGACAATAATATTAATTGTCTATTGAACTTCAATATGACGGTCTATATGACTATGATGGATGTCGAATCCGTTTTGTCATTATTTTCGTTACAAAGTGCTGAAAATGTATGTTTTCATGCATATTTTACCCACAATATGAAATTAATTAGTAGCAAATTTCATAAATTATGTTTTTTTTATTTTTTTTTTTTTACTGATTTTAAAGGTTTTCTTGAACGGAGTAAACATTTTATGTATGTTATTTTTATGCAAGTCTCAATTAAATATTTTGTTTACGTATAACACTGTTGTCTTTTAAACACTAGCTGTCTGTTTCATAAATAATATGTAATTATGAAACACATATCACCAAAACGGTAACGTGGCATTTTAAATCAATGATATTAAACAAAATATTACACTAAGCTGTCATAATTTTTTTTAAATTGAATCTTTTGTAAAATTAATCAAATCTTCATTTGACAAAGGTTCTTAGTGAAATTCTATTAACTCATTGATATATTCCTTGTTGACACGGATTCTTCTTTTGCCAAATACACATGTGCAGGCATCTTTTTCCAAAATAATCCCGTCTTGTCCACATTGAATATTTGGCAAGAAGAATAACACCCATTTTCAATGATTTTGGAGAAAGTGAAAATAAATTCGCGGGTAGCTTCCCCAGTCAATTTAATATTATGTTAAGAAGACCTCATTTTAAATTTGTCCAGCAGCTTTTCTTCCAATCTTCATGCAACCTAAGGGTCGGTGTTTGATCAGTAGGAACTTTTTTTTTTTTTTTTTACTAATGCCTATAGTTAAAATCAATTGACGGGGTTGTTGATATATCAAATTTACTATTGTCGAAGCATAGATGGAGATGCGGCGCCAAATAATGATGAAATGTGCTTTATTTTATGCATTATCTATGTCACTTTGGTTTTTATATTATGTGTAATAATGTATATTAAACAACGAGGTCGTCATCCGACAAACTCTCATCACTAAAATAGCGGGATATTGAATGATTCATTGTCGTATACTGCAACTTTCTAAGTATCAATGGGTCAGATGACTTTTGGAATAGCTGTGAAAAGTCTGCCATATTTAACTATTGATTCTCAAGTTTTTTTTACCATCGAATATCCAGAGTAAAATGAGTTTACTACGGGATGTACTTTTGAGAAGTAAATATTTTTTTTTACTAACGATCAAATGACCCGTTTTTGCAAATTTTTTACTTTAGTAACTTTTGTTACTGTAGTAAGAAGCTACCACTAATCACACAACCGGTTCTTAGCTTGGATAATTGATCAACTCGGAGGGATGCCTTTTTAATGTTGATCAATCCATAAAGTCGAAGATTTCTCAATTTCAGCCATGTTTACGCCATATCACCTACACCTATTTTTCACCGATTTTCACCTACAAATAATAGATATATAATAAACATATTGAAATATTGCTAATAATAATAAGAAAATATATAAAAATTTTAAAATATTGATTTTTCAAGCGTATTCTAGTATAATGTGTTGTAAACATTTTACAGATGAAGAATATTGCTTTATATAATTTAAAAAAAATTAGGTTTCTCATTGTGACAGGTATGTAAATATGAAACAGGAATTGCCAATGTAGTTACCGTCAAACTGCATCATTTTCTTGTTTTGACATCTAATAAAGATTTTCAACTCATACAAGTTTTACACAACAGCACAGTTTTTAATAGCATTGAACATGTTGAATTTTGTGCCTGGAAACTTTGATTTGCGGACAGCATTGATTTTCTGTTGCCATATGAAGAAAACTGTTCCAGAATCGCATTGAATGCTTGTAGAAGCTTACGGTTAGTATGCTCTTGGTAAATCACAGTACTTTGAGTGGTTTAAAAAACTCAATATTGGCGATTTTGACGTGAGAAACGAAGAACGTGGGAGACCGCAGAAAAAGTTTGAAGACGGCGAATTGCAAGCACTGTTGGATGACACTCAAACGTAACAACTTGCAGATCAATTAAATGTAACACGAGAAGCCATCTCCATACCTTTTTTTTAGCTATGGGAATGAAAGATAACAAGAAGACCGAAAAACCATTTGCGAAATGCTACTCGTCAAGTAGAAAAGAAAGTCATTTCTCCATCGAATTGTGACTGGCGATGAAAAGTGGATATAGTTTGAGAATCCTAAGCGTAAAAGATCATGGGTAACTCCAGGCAAACCATTCGACGACTGCAAGGCCAAATCGCTATGGACGGAAAACAATGCTCTGTGTTTGGTGGGATCAGAAGGGTGTGATCTATTATGAGGTGCTAAAATCTGGCGAAACTGTTAATACTGAACGCTACCGACAACAAATGATCAATTTAAATCAGGCTTTGCGTGTAAAACGACCAGCATATCAAAAAAGGCAACATAAAGTGATTTTGCTTCATGATAATGCCCCATCACATACAGCAAAACCGGTCGAGGAAACAATTGAGGCGTTTAGTTGGGAAATTCTTTTGCATGCGGCTTATTCACCAGACTGTTCTGTCTGATTACTACTTATTTGCATCAATGGGACACGCCCTTGCTGAGCAGCGCTTCACTTACGAAAATGTCTCGATGATTGGTTTGCCTCAAAAGAGCAACAGTTTTTTTTGGCGCAACATCCACAAATTGTCAGAGAGATGGGCAATACTTCCAATCGAATATTTTGTTTCATTTTCATACATTCACATAATAAATGTGTATTTTCTATATAAAAATTCCGGTTTCATATTTACATACCTGGTATATGATGTTTCAGGGAAATCAATTATCAAATTTAGTCCATAGATGGCGGACAGTGTAGTGGTACACGAAGTGAGTCCACATATTAACATATATACAACTTTAAAAAATTTGATTGTTTATATAAAGTGATCACTTAAGCCAGCCGAAGACAGGTCGTAAACCCTGTGATTAAACCATACTTACATATATTTTCGATTAAATATAATAAAAAATATCTTCGTCTCTATGAGATATCTATTATTTGTTTAATTAATATTAGCTTCCATCCACTTGTTCAATTATACAATAATGTCCACATATTATTATACAGGTATTCCTTGACTTTTGACCGAGATGGGTTCCAAGACGTTGATCCTAAGTCGAGTTTCATAAAAATAAAAAAACACTTGAATAAAACCAAAAATATTAGTAGATACAAATTTCAAATTCATAGTTCAATCTTTATTCAAAATTACGATACGTAATTATGTATAATAAAAATACATACATATGTATAATAGAAATACATACATATTATGTAAATTAAAGTTATTAACCTGTTTTCATTATCTGAACTTATCACATTGTTATTTTGTGCAATAGCAAACACAGTGCTAGTTTTTTTTTTTTAAAAACAATCATTGTTTGCACAATTTACGCTTAATTATTTTATTAAGTTGAGTTATAAATAACTTTTCGTTTTTTTTTTCATACATTTATTATTCAACAAAAAAAAAAAAAGAATCTAAAATGTATTCTCCATTATTTGATATGACTTGGTCCCATCTTGTTTTCAATTTATCTATTCCTTCCCCATAAAATTTGTCTGGTTTGGACTGGAAGAAGTCTCGGACAGCCTTATTTACTGCCTGGTCAGAATTGAAATTTTTGCCATTTAAAAAATTCTGTAAGGAGCAGAAAAGGTAGAAGTCCGTCCAGTGAGTATGGTGGATGAGGTAAAAAGGACCTGCTAAGATTGAGAAAATTTTTTGAGTTACCTTTGCTATATTGCGTATGTTGTTGCGTTCAATGGGATTATGAGGGTACCCTCCTTGCTCCCAATTTACCGACTTCCCAATTTCTCGAGGTGGCGGCAAACAGTTGATCGTGACGTATTGAGCTTCTCTGCTAACAACTCTCTTGTTGTTTGATGTGGATTTTGTTCCAATATTGTTTTCAAAATTATCTAAGACTGAAGGCTGTCTTGTCTTTCAAGGTCACGTCTCCAGAGCTAAATTTGACAAACCAATTTCTAACTGCCTGATCGGTTATCACTCCTTCACCGTACACACTGCATATTTTTTTGAGCCGTGGCTGCACCACTATTGCCTTGTTTAAATTCCCAAAGTATCCCATAGCGAAAGTGTATTTTGTGGTTCTCCATTTTTAATATAAAATAAAAAAATTAATGTATCGTGCGTGTAACACTAGACAGTTTAAAGACTAACCAGACCGTTGACCGTGTAATGAAAACAAAATCCCTTATCTGGGTAACCCATTGTGTGTGAAAACAACAATAGTAGGTGCGATCTATTTGGGCAGTTATTTATGACTCGACTTAATATATATGAAAAATAATTATCCATCCTACTGTTTGCGTTTAGTACTCATTAGTATATTGTAATCTTTCATTTTATGCAATTTGGAGAAATTCCCTATTAAATTTTAGGGAAATCCCCACAACCGTTTGTTTCATTTATGTAATACGCGCATGTATGAAAGAGATACAAGGTCACAAGTGTGAACCGTCGTTAATCGAACCGTTGTAAGTCGAGGACTACCTGTACTTCAATACATAATCATACAATCCTGCTTTATCATACTAAATCCCTACATCATTTCGTCTGCGAGCGTATTATCATTTTGATAGTTTTAATCTAGGCACATTATTAGGTACCGTACTTGTTATATTTTTATTTCGTAATATCGTTTGCTTGTCAAATGCGAGTCGATCTGAAAAAATGTGTCAAGTTATTTGAATTTGATTTCTAATACGTTGTCGCCACACGGCCAAAACCGAATAACTGATAAATGACAAATTATTTGGGAAGTTGATTTGATGATTTAGCATAAATGGTTGGTGATTCAATATCATAGGAATCAGAACGCTCGTGAGTCTTTAAATATCAAATGCAAAATTTTAAATGGAGTATAAAAAATATGAATAATTTCAGAATTTTTTTCATGCTGTTATTTTTACTTTGTATCCTATTGTTTATTGACAAATTCCAGTTTAGTTATAAAGTCGAAAACTGAACAACTCTGTGACACCTGCATATTTTCAGAAATTGAAATTTTTTATGTTAAAATAAAATAATTAGTATTTAATCAGGACCGGAATATTTTTTTCACATTAAGCCTGTTCTATTCTGTACGTCTCGTTTGGTCGAGGTGAATGTGTGAAAATACATTTTAATAAGCGCATTTCTCCTTGTCCACAGTGAGCACCCAGCAGGTGATCAACTATTCTAAGGGGGCGCTGCAGTACGCGGGCGCCCAGTATCCGGCAGGCGCCGCCCCGAAGTTGCCGCCCGGTCAGGTGCCGCATATGGCGCCACCCATACAACCCAGGCACAAGGTGAACATTACGTTAATCTCTTCAATGTTTGCAAAATTACTTTGTGGCAATATATTATATAAATAATAAGAAAAATGTATTATTAATAGAGTTGGCATTTGTAGAGTTTCATCATAATGAATGGATATAAATGAATGTTATTACTCTACATGAGTGTTTTCTCTTGAGTTTCATATATTCATCCAAAAAGAAAAACACTTTGTTTAAAACCACTATTTATACATATACAGTGGAACCTCTGTTATATTAGTCACATTTTGATACTAAACAAATGTTTCCATATTCATTAATATTTTCTATATTTGTCACATCCACCGCCCGGCAATGCTGTCTAACTGGGCCAAAACACAGGATATGGTCGAAAAGTGGCACCCAAATGTTGCCATAGTCAACTAAAACGTAAATGGATTCAATGGTAATGCGATTGAATGCTTCATGAAGGTTTTAAAAAACAGACAACATTGGACAAGTTCTTTGTTAACTCGAGTGCTACTGAATCATTGGCAAACAAAAACAGTCACCAGAATTAGAGTTACCTGATGTTTAAATTGTCTCCTAAAATATTAATAACTTTCCTCCTCTTCCGCTTCTACCATCATGTTCTTCAGTTCAATAAAGGTAAAGTTTTGACATAAAATTTATTCATTTGTGTACTATTTTTGGGGGTCGGGAAGGAATTAATTAAATTTCAGTTATTATTTATGGGAAAAACTGTTTCTATATTTGTCAGACTCTCAGGAACGGATTAGTGAAGAATATAGAGGTTCCACTGTATATTTGTTTTTATCTATGCTTGTATTTTTAATTTTTGTATACATTGTTTTCTGAAGAAGATACCATAAATATCGAAACATGTTAATTTATCGATAATAGTGGTTTTAAGCAAAAGTGTTTTTTTTTCTTATTATTTATATTACATTAATCATCATATAATATAAATTAAATGAATTAACTAGAAAAATAATCATAAAAAAATTGTCTATAGATAAATATTTAGTTGGGTAGCATCTGAATATATTTTTGATAATATGAAGATATGATTATTTATAATTGTCTTGTTTTGGAAAAATCTTTTTATGTGCAACTGTTCATTCAGTCAAGTGATTAGCATCTAGTATAGATGATTCAAAGTCTCATTGAATATTGGGAAGCTTATAATTTATTTTATGAATATGTATTTTACAATTTAAAATGACTATTTTTTTATGGGCTGCGGTATCTCTGAGATGTAAGAGAAAAATCTCATGTTTTGGGAGGAAGACAATGATTGGTAATTGTGATTTAATGATTGGAGATTAAGTTTCTAGTAGGGATCGGTCCACATCTCTGAATTCACAGTCTTCACATTTTAAATCACTCGAATACTTCACTTAGCAAACGCTGCGTGGTGCGGCTCTCGGTGAAGCAAGGGATGTGAGGAGATTCACATACTACCAACGAACTGCAAACTGAAATACTACATGAGGTTGTTGCTCACTTCATGCAGTTTATTGAACTGCATGAAGTGAGCAAAGTGATTTCGACCTCGTTCGAGACCTACCCATCTTTACTTTAAACAATGTGTTAATTTTGAATGCTTCAAGTTGGATAAAAAAATTCCAACCCCATAAACTTTCAATAAAATGAAATAAATCATCATCATACTTCTGCAAATAAGTTAAAAGTATATTAAAGTTGGAAAAGAACTATGTCCAAACTGGATTAGTTCAGTGTTCATTTCAAAATGAAGTTTTGCCATTTGCTTGTTTCTAATGTATCAGTGATTTATCGCCAAACTAATAATTTAATTACAATTACCAATAATAGTTACAATCTAACACCAATCACAGTTACATCATCCATCACTACAGCCTTACAATTATCAACAAAGAATCTCTTATTATTCAATTGCCTATCAATTTAATTAGTCTTTTTTTTTATTTTTTTTTTTATCATTTATAGGTGTTATACAGGTCTAATCCACAATACTTTATGGGTGGGCACCTGACTATGTTACGAGTCAAAAATGTTTAAGGGATATGTGCCTAATCTCAACCGTGTCAGAAATATAACCATTACCAAAAAAAATGTAATTTTGCGATTTTTTCAATTAATTGGAATATTTTATTGATTCCAAAAAAATTAAAGGTCCTCGGATTTCGAGCGGTTAGACTATTTTTTGTTAGATGATTTAGGGTCTAAAGCAAAGTTATAGATTAATAGTGGAACAATTTTGCAAATATTAATTTCAAAGTACATAGACTTCAAGCTTAACACGATTTTATAAAAATTTCAAACAATAATATTTTCCATAGCAGTGCAGAATTTTATTATTATTTAAATTTATTTTACACATGTACATAGAAGTAAGATATAAATATAGAATTAAATTATTAAATAAATATGCATAAACATAATCAAATTGGAACTTGTATTTGCACATTTTTGACTCGTAATTTAGTCGGGTATCCACCCATAAAATATTGTGGACTAGGTTTGTTACATATAGTTCAGAAATGCCATTTTTTTAAAATTATTTGTTCTCTTGAATGACATTGGTATTGTTTTAACAATATTATTTTTCGCACAAAAGAATAATAATAATTTAGTATGAACAACCAGATCTAGTTCTGAATTAATAAAATAAAATAAAGTCAAGTCATTGTGATACCTGCAGTACTAATGGCATTGTCTCTTGCAGGGTGTCGTGGGCAGCCAGTCCCCCGGCGTGCAGGTGTCGGTCGGACCCCTGGGAGCGGGGGGCGTGGTCGGCGGCGCGCAGTTCCAGCGCTTAAAAGTCGAAGATGCGCTTTCGTACCTGGACCAGGTCAAGTACAAATTCAACAATCAACCGCAGGTGTACAATGACTTCTTGGATATCATGAAGGAGTTTAAAAGCCAGAGGTTTGTAATTTTTTTTAATCTCATGATGGCTGAATGTTCCCAGAATCATATCTCACCGAGACAAGATGCTGAACCATTTCTTGGAACTGTGTTCCTGCATTTAGAAATACCGGCTGTCGCTTTGACCTAATTGCATGCACGAGTCGCTGTTATAATTGCCGCTGAAGCTTATATTTTTGTTGCTTTAAGATCAAGTTTTATAAAAAAGCAAATAGTCTCAATTTACTGTTATACATCAAACACTGTCTGCTAGCATTATTTATAATTATGGTTATAAAAAATTCTACCGGTGTTGAGAATTTTTTTTTTAAATTTTCGTATCAAATTTTTAAGTGGAACAGATTTAAAAATGATTTTTTTTTTTAAAGTTTTATTTTCAAATTTCCTATCAGTTCTGTGCTTCTGTCTTTTTTCCTGATACTCGGGTTATATTAATAATTAGATTTTAATGGTTCAAAATTGTAATTATAATTAATACTCTTTAAGGTACTTATTAAGAAATTTTAAAAAAGAACTGCTGGATAAAAGATATTAAGTGGATAAATATTTAATTTACAATTCTGTCCATAAAATTACACCTACCATCTAGTTTATTATTAATTAATTAATTTATTATTAACATTTCTAGATGCATTTAAATATTGTAATGTCAATCGATGCCTTCTTTTCGAACATGAGAATTAAATTCTCTATTAAAAAAAGATGTTTGTCAATACCTCACATCGGTAATAGAATTTGTAATATTTTATAATATAATAGAATTTTAATACCATGCCTTTGAAACAAAGCATCATTTGCTATTTATAATAAACTTGTGATATTGAGCTTCAAACATTGGAATATTCATTTTTAAATTTATCAGCATAGTTTTGTTTATCATCTGTGAGATGAAATTTTTAGAATAATATAGTGAACAGTGAACTAGTTGCTAATTTCGGACATGTACTACTCATAAATTTTATTACAAATTTTCATATATTTTCTTGTATCTTTTAAACTACTAGGAAATTTAATATGTTTTATTCAGTTTTAAGATTTTGATACAAAAATCAGATGAAACCTTGTTATTTCAAGGTCACAATATGTTATACTATGAATAATGTTTTAAAAAAAAGTATATTACTGTTACTATTACTAAGTAATTAAGAGTTCCCGAGTCCGGTATACAGAAATTTGAAGGTGCTATTTTTATTTCTTGTTTCCTGGTTACATAATTTTTCTAGACCCTAAGGAATATTAATATCTCTGTTATGTCTCCACACATATGTTACAGTTGAACATGTAAATCTGTGTGTCAGGTTCCTACAAGTGACTAACTAATAAATATGTTTTTTTTTTTGCAGCATTGACACCCCGGGAGTGATAGCGCGCGTGTCCAATCTCTTCAAGGGTCACCCGGAGTTGATAGTTGGCTTCAACACTTTCCTTCCGCCCGGATACAAAATTGAAGTCCAAGCTAATGACCAGGTAGATTTTTCTATTATACCTTTGCGGGTGATTACAACACTAAAAAATTAATTTCCCAAAGATATTTTGACGTATTTGTACATTTTAATATCTAGTCATCTTAATATCTAGTCATTTTAATATCGGTTTAACTGCTTGAATGATAATTTAAAAAAAAAGATAATCATACGATTTTGTTGTTTTTCTGAGAAAATTGTTGGAAAAACCAATTACTGCATCGCTCGATTCTCTGAAGCATGAAGCGTCATCGAGTTTTAAAACATTTTCATTTGTATTGTTATCGCAGTTTTGTTTGCAGAACTAATCCCAAGGGATTAGAATCGTTTCCAAAGCTGTAGTTAAGTCTGCTTCATGTTTCTACCTAATTTTAAAATTTTCTTAACAGCAATAATATATAGCATTCTATCAATTATTAATTAATTGGGTCAATAAATATTAAATGAGTTATCGGAGTTAATTATTGCTTTTTTTTTTTTTAAATGAAAATTACATACTTTGTGACGCAGAATACATATTCAATATTATATAAATGAAAAAAAAAAAAGATAATTTATTGTGATATTTTGAGAATTCAGGCGGATTATTACAGATTAGCCAAATTGCGAACTATTTGTTAAATTAGTTGAAATGCATACCTATGATCACTTCAGTTACACACATATCTCGGGCACACATTCCAAATAATGTAAGGTTTAGGGTCGGTTGTGTGATCAGTAGTAACTTTTTACTAACGCCCGCAGTAAAAATCATTTGCGGACTGGCGATACATTAAATTTACTATTGTCAAAGCATAGATGGAGATATCTACAGGCGCGGTGACAAATAATCATGAAATATGCTTTATTGTACGCATTATCTATGGATTTTTTTTGCTTAGGCGTTCAATGTCCTTCACTTTTGTGGTGATATTTTTCGTATTATGTGTAATAATGTATATTAAACAACGAGATCATCATCGGACAAACTCTCATCACTAAAATAGCGGGATATTGAATGATTAATTGTCGTATACCGCAACTTTCAAAATATCAATGTAAATATATAACTACTTTTGGAACAGCTGTGAAAAGTCAGCCATATTTAACTATCGATTCTCATTTTTTACTATCGGATATCGTATAGTAAAATGTGTTTACTACGGGATGTATTTTTGAGAAGTAAATATTTTTTTACTAACGATCAAACAACTGGAAATTATAATATTTAGTGTGCCCACCAAAATTATGACGAAAATCGAGCAGCAATATGGTGATGGTATCTGTCGAGGCCTGTTGTACACGCTACATCTAACTGTCTGGCAGTTCATCCAAAAAATTTATTGCGTTAATGAATTGCCTCGGATATGTTGTATATCTCCATTATACATATATGCGAGTATTCAAATGTGAGTGACTTATCTGAAGCTGAATATAAAATGTAAAGATAATTTTGCATTCGATGTTATCATAAGTATTTTCCCCCCAATCATCCTGGGTAATCAGAGTTTGCCGGGTATTTATTGTTGTTTCTTCTAAGAGTGCTCCGTGAATGATGTGACATTGTGCGCTTGCAGGGCTACGCGTACCAGGTGTCTGTGTCCATGCCCTCGCCCAACTCGGCGCTGCAGCACCAGCAGGGCCACAACAATGTCACCCACGCTGGTTTGTATCACAAATGTACTATGCAATTTTTCTACTTACTAGCCTTAATCGCCGCCTAGCTCTAGCTCATCAACCAAAACCAGTGGTGCGCAACACTGAATAATAATGATAATAATAATCTGCGCCACTGATGTACTTTACGAAGTGCCCAATTACATTATGGTTGTCATGTGAGAGCGGATCTCTGTGTAAAATCATTTGGAAAAATATCTATTTAAAAGGGGGTTAGTGGATTTTTCTTGTACGCTTGCTTTTCTACTTATTTTCAATGTATGTTTCATGATGCGATCAGCCGTGTAGCATCTATCTACTGAGTAGGTCAAAAAAGATTTAAATTTATACATTATTATTTTTTTAAATTTAAAAAAATTTTTTTTACATGTTTAGGGATTTTATTAGTGATGGTAAATAGTTACGTGACTGTGATTGTGTCTGATTGGTAACCGAGATTTATCCTCGAAGAATTACGTTAATCAGTTATCAATCATCATTATAATTGAACACAATAACAGTCTAAGATGACAGATTAAGTAACGATTTTACCATCACTAGATTTTATTACAACTTTCATGGAAGTGTACACAAATTAGGAAACCATATAATTTTTTTTATGATCACATTAATCTGATACCATCATCTGCCACATTTACACACTTTAAGAGGACCTCTTGTTGATTAGCAAATTTATCTATCGAGCTAAACTAAATATAATTTTTAAAGAGAACACATTCTTATTTTAATTAAATGTATTAATTAGAAAGATATACGTATTAAATCAATTTATTGGAAAAATATTGTTGTGCTGCCGGGATTCGAATCTGGATCTCCTCCTATCTGGAGAAATGCATTAACCGATTATGCTACACCGGCACAGTAAGTTGATGGCAAATTTTCGAACTTATATGTTGCACTTTCTAATTGATACATTTTATTTATATTAAAATATCACCAGACGTATGTTCTGAAAAATTGCATCTTCACAATAAGAATGTGTTCTCTTTAAAAATGTATAAGTTGTATTAATGATTTCAAAATTTAATCAAAATTAATTATCTATTGATTCTGACGACTTCTATCCAATTCCTCAAAGGTGTTTTGAGAGATTCCGCAAATATAAAGTAAATGGCTTTCAAATAATGGAACGGCACATGTATTAATTTGAAAGTGCAATGTATAGATTTGAAAATTTGTCGCCGACTTACTATGTTGGTGTAGCATAATCGGTCAATACATTTTCCCAGATAGGAAGAGATTGTTAATACATTTAATTTTGATTGAATATAATTAGTGTAGCTTATTTCTTATCGATCCTGATTATAAACCACGTTGATATCAGCTAAATAAGAATTCTAATATACAAGTCTAGACTTCCACACTTGCCTTCTCATGTAAGTAAAAATAATAGCTTTGTGTCTGTGAAACATCTATATCTTGATGACAATCCCTCAGGGGATAAATCCCAGTAATTGGTTCCTACAAAGATTTGGACATACTCAAAATATTGTGAAATATACTGGTCTAAAATGAAGTTTATACTGCATTTTCAGATGTATTCTATTATATATATTAATAATTCAAATGAATTTCATATATACACATAAATGAATTAGCCTCATACTTCGGTCAAATAAAAAGAGTCTCGGTTTCAGCGATATCTATACTGTCACATGGGAATGAATATCAAATTTTTGAACCATAAATGACGACAGCATAGTTGGTAATAAATAATTAAAATGTTTCAACATGATTATATATATACAACTTGGATAGGTGTGGTAGTCGAGCATGGGTAGAATAGGTGAATGTTACATTGTGTAAAGTGATCACTTAAGCCAGCTGATAACAGGTCGTAAGCCCTGCAATGCCCAAGACTTACATATTTACCTTCCCATGTAAAATAACTAATAGATTTGTCTATGTGAGACATTTATATATCTTAAGAATTTTTATTTATTTAGATATTACAATTTTAAGGGTTATTGCGCAACGTATTTTTCAACTGTTCGATCGGCGTATGTGTGCATTTGCAATTTGTCCTTGGAACGAGTAATAGTGAGGTGGTCAGTTATCCAAGTCAACAATACTATTATGTCTGACAAAACTATTATTACGCCATTATTTCAAATCAAACAATCTGCTATGTATACAAAACATTGTTTTCACAACACTACTTGGGTGGTCAGAGTGACAATGACCTTAATAAAGTTGTAATAAATAATTCAGTAATGTAAATATGTAATTTATGACGCCATTAAACAAAAAAAAGATTAGTTTCATAACAGTCCTGTCTTTAGATAACATCGAGTTCTTATCTTCTAACATTTGATTTTTGAGAAGCAGTGGGAGACACAGATTTCTATAGTAATAGATAGCACATATTTTATGTTAGTACAAAAAACGAATACTTAAATTGTTTATATCTGCTACCAGGGAGTCAGGCAGTCCTGGGTTCCGGCGCCACCGGCCTGCTGGTAGGCCCCCCCACCACCGTGCAGACCCAGCAGCCACACCCCCAACAGCACCACCTGGTGCAGATTTTGCCTGGGTAAATATACAACCTTCATTTAATGGTTTTAATAAGTATGCAGTATGTCAACATTGAAAATTTAATTTAATTGCCACTGAAATTTTTAGTTAATCACCTTTTAATAAGACAAACATAATTTTTAATCAATATTAAATTAATATGGCAATTTATTTCCTCTACAGTTCTACGGGGAGCCCCTTGGTGCACACCATCCCCCAACCCCTCCCGTCCCCGTCTCCCTCCCTGCCGCCTGCGCCGCCACCCGCAGCGGCACCTGCCCCTCCTCCGACACCTGCACCGGCCCCTGCGCCCGCTCCGCCTGCGCACGCGGCCGCGCCTCCAACCAACACGCTGCACCATATCTCGCAGGCGCACCAGCAGCTGGAGGCTCCACCGACACACAGTGCGCAACAGCCGGTCGAGTTCAATCACGCCATTGAATATGTTAACAAGATTAAGGTGAGGATGTGTATTGCTTTAATATTATTAATATTTCTACGCTGACTTAAAAATTTGATCGTTTGATCTAGCGGCCAGACAATTGGCCGGTGACCAAGTGATCGGGGGTTCAAGCCATATCAAAGAGCTTTTGCTTAATTTGAAAATCATTAATAATATGAATTGTATTCCATGTATTAATAGAACAAGTTAATTGCTTTTATTAGACTCTTAAATAAAAGCATTCACATGTATTCATTGCTCCACCGTTTTTCCAATATATCGACTGTCTCATACTATTTAATCAGTAGCCAAAAGATTTAAAAAAATTACCTGTGAAATTTGAGAGGCTAGCGTAATCAATGGCCAGAATTCTTGATGCACACAGGAATATGAAAAGAAGGGAGGTGCTCCGTATTGGCAATGGCTAAACATCGATAGCATTCAGTCAACCCCGTACGCGTCCCACAGTTATAATATTTTGTACTTTAATATTTGAACAGAGTGATAATAATGGTATGTGTCTCAGAAATCTATTCTGCATATAAATGACTAAATATATAAGGAGTTAATTTTTCATTCACCCACTTCTGAAGAGCAGTTGTTGTTCATTTTGACTCTGTACTTAGCTGCTAAATTTAAAATAAAATTGAGAATTTGTCTGAAGACATTATTTCTAGGATATAATTGTGACGGGCTGCATAATTCCGAGAATCAGAAATTCCATTTCTGGTGGTTACATCGCAGACTGTTAATTATGAAACAATTAAAAAATATGATAAATTAAATATATAATGGTGTCAAATATTAAGAATGAATACTTCACATTTTTAGATTGAATTTGAAATTACAATTTTATGAATTCTTCTTTTAAACAGGCAATCCACCCTTCGAGAGTGATTTGTGTCATTAATCAAGTTAAAACATAGAAAAAAGTACAATAATATACAATAGGAAATATTATGTTACAAGTCAAATACCATTGTCAGTCAAAAAATTTGCTATTTTATAGATTAAATAATTAAATGACACAAGTTAACTGGGAGTTGAAAATTACCATTGACGAGAGATTACTGTAAAAAAAAAACCTGTGATCCGCAATGGACAGGCAAGAAAGATACGGTCAGGGGTCTCCTCCTTGGCACCACACTCACATTAGGGAATTTATTAAGTTCAATCTGAATAAATGTGAGACTACCTGGCAATGCCCAATTCTCATTCTAGAGATATATGATATAATTTTATTAATTGAAACGATCCAAATGTTCCACATTAGTCTTAAAAAGGTTGTTTTATTTATTTATGTTTTAGTGCCAAATATTTTCTTTAAATATATGATAAAGTACCAAATAAAATTCTTGTTTTTTTATTCTATTAGAAAAAAAAGTATTTCTCTAAAAGTTATTCGATTTCCAAAATTCTTTCAACATTCTTTTCACCAAGCTTCGTATTATGATAATAAAACATAAAAATGGAACACAATAGTTATTAAAAATGAAAATCAAAGAAAAAAAGAAAATTTTGCTAGACACAAAATGTAAGTGATATCACTATTTTCACTTAAAATTTGCATCCTACAATTTGTATGAAACACAATATTACTCCCGCTATTGCTTTCGTGTACATTTCCGCTAGATTGATCTCATGAAATATCAACATTTTCACACAAATTCTGTTCTGAATTTTCAACATGAGTATGATTTTTACTTATAATGCGAGTTTTTTTTTTTTTAGTGACTAATAAGGTAGTTTGAATATAATAAAACGTGAAACAAAGAAAAAATCACAAGCTCCCACGCACACAACTGTCACTGCTACGAATCAAATGTACACTGAAATGTGGAATGCGTTGCGTCGGTGCCACTTTTAACATGAACACTTTGCACTAAATCAGTTAAATAAGATAAACATATTTCATCACGAGTTGGAATGATCGATTGTTACTTTTCCTCGCAGAACCGCTTCAACAGGCAGCCTGAGAAGTACAAGCGCTTCCTGGAGATCTTGCACGCCTACCAACGCGGACAGAAGGAACTCAAGGAACCCCAGGTCAAGCAGCAGACTGAGCAGGAGGTGTATGCGCAGGTATGGTTTTTTTATAATTGCGTATTTATTGATTTTTTTTTGCCTAAAATTGTCATAAATTATTTTGGGTTTATTTGTATGAATTAATATTATATTTTTTCTAATAGCAAACTTTAGGAAATTTACAGTTTTACATTTATAAAGACAATACGTAATTTTTTTTTTTTAAATATAAATAGTTTTCAGTAATTGGACAAATGAATATAAATGAATAGTTGAATAAATTATTTGATTGTTGATTGATTATTTTGAATGTCAGCAATATTGTTATGATGTGCATAAAATAGTTTTTTCCGACAGCCTCTTTTGAATGTGAGAATACCAACATCTTGTAACAGTATGTAGTCGATATTGTTGGTGAATTCATTGTAAGGCTTGCCTTGAAAGCATATGAAATATGCATAGAATATCTCAAATCGGAGAAGCGAAGGAATGGTATTTAGATCTATATTTTTTTTTTTAAGGACAACACATTCTTATTGTGAAGTTGCAATTTTTCAGAACATAGGTTCGTGATATTTAATTTGTGTGACTAATTTGTATTATTAGTGTTTAATAAGATAATAGGTGATGGCCTATTGTCTTTTCTATTTAATTGTTATTATATTCAAAATGTCCCCTGTGAAATTTGAGAGCCTAGCGTGTTCCATGGCCAGGATTCTTGATGCACACAGGAATATGAAATGAAGGGACGCGCTCCGTATTGGCAATGGCTAAACATCAATAGCATTCGGTCAACCCCGTACGTGTCCCACAGTTGCAAATATTTGCATCCTTGAATACAAAGTTTTTATAATTTTCGCAAGTAACTGGGTTCGGCATCATGAAAATTGGTCATTTTCCAGGTGGCAAAACTGTTTGAGAATCAGGACGACCTTTTACTTGAGTTTGGACAGTTTCTGCCGGACGCGACAGGCGGAGGAGGTGGAGGTATGGGCGGAGCAGCTATTAAATCTGCCACGGCGGCGCTGGACGCCGCCCGGCCCGGTCAGGAGCCCATCAGGCCCCGGGCGGCCTCGCAGGCCCTGCAGGTATGTGTCTCGATTGATTATCCACAATACATATTTAGAAGTTAGCATTGTTATATGCTGTGATATGAATGGTTAGTGCAAAGAAAGAAGGGATAAAAAAAAAATGAGAAATATTATATATTAGCTAGTTGCCCAAATCTTAGGAGAGTCTTCTACTCAATTTTGAGAAAAATATTAACAGTTTACATGGTAAGACTGCATTTTTTCTTCAATATTTATGACTTTTTTCAGCAATTTTAGATTTGGCAACATTTAACAAAATGAATTGAATCATACAACTGTGTTAGGCAACACTGCGTATATTATGATCTCTATTTGTGTGTCTGGCTGCTGGGCTATGCACCCACTAGACTAATATTCTTCTCACTCAGAATTTTCTTCACACTATCCACAATATTATATATATATATATAAATTCCAGCGCTCTAAAACCTTAATTAATGTGTGATTGAAAATGTTCAGCGCAGCGGTGTCGACACCATAATGACCGAGTCCGACTCAGGATACAGCTCGGTGCCCGCCCGGCCCGCGTCCCCGGTGGGATTCTCCAACTCCGCTCTGCCCGTGCAGGTGGTACCACCCCGGCAGCAGGAACAGCCTCCCTCATCCCAGGTGATGTGATGTTCCTTTTTGTGGATTATTTGTATAAGTGTTACGCATTAGTCACATAAGCGAGTCAAGTTTGTCAGCAAATGATAGAAATTACTGTCAGTCAATTGTTGCCACATTTCAATGAGAATTATTTATTTTCGTTTTACTATCAAAATTGTTATTAATAAGTATTTTAATAAATAGTTTTTGATTATAATTAACGTGGACAAAATGCTTTGTTCGGTAAGTCAAAATTGAACCTTTCACTGACCAAACACTCTTTGTCCTCTAGGTGTCATCCAACCATCATCAGAAACATTCCAGTTCCTCACACCACACCACCTCTGGCCTGAGTTCCACGCACCACCTCAAAAGATCACCCAGCTTCTCTAACAATCAGCTCGGTGAGTTTGGCGCGAGCTCTGATTTATTTGTCAATTATTCAAATTAGTGTTCAGAATCACGATTCCCATTTATGTATATAGATAACACATATTGTCAATGGTCCACAAATCCATTGTAACAAACAAGTATCTTCCAGGTTCTGCGGGCCCGCCGCCTCCCAAGAAGCATAAGCTGTACGCCCCTCGTGATGTGTCGTATGCTGAAGCTGCGAAGTATGGAACCCTCAGTGACTTCAGCTACTTCGATCGCGTCAGGAAGGCGTTGCGGAGTCAAGAGGTCTATGACAACTTTTTGAGGTTAGTGTATTAAATGTTAAATATTCACATTTTCTTACCGAATCAAAACTAGGATGGTGTTTTGTTACTTAATTCACCGGCTGCAGTTCCTGAACATGGTCCTGCTTTGATGCTGTGCCATGATTTTCTAGGTCGCGCTGTGACGTTTGCAGTTGATCAATTTATGACATGTTCGCTTTATTTGTAGATAATGTTTCTTTAAATAATGTTTTGCTAGAAAATGTTTCTCTCAATGTTTTTATATTTGTGAGATATAGAATCAAAATCAGACATGTCTAATTTTTACGATTTTTGAGTTAAATTTGTATAAATATAAAGCAAATCAATGTCCACAAGTCTAGCCTATCGAAATTAGACAAATATCACTGAGTTTCATATAAAACGCATTTAAAATTTGCTTGCTAATTAATTAATCCAAATATGACCATAGTATTTGGTCACGTGACTTGTGGCTATTGGTCTTATTTAGTATGATTCCAAATGTGACAGTTGTGGTACAAGTTTTTTTTTTTTTTTTGCATTTTACTTGAAAACAGGTAAAGTGGGCATGTCTGCTTTTGATTCTGGACCCCACATTTGGTCTGTACATTTTTTATATGATTTATTGTGACTAGATTTAAGTCTGTTCATAATTTATTCAGTAAACAAAAGAGAAATAATGTTTTCCTGTGAAATTTGAGAGGCTAGCGTAATCAATGGCCAGAATTCTTGATGCACACAGGAATATGAAATGAAGGGAGGCGCTCCGTATTGGCAATGGCTAAACATCGATAGCATTCAGTCAACCCCGTACGCGTCCCACAATTGTATTTCCTCTGTAAACATATGTTAAATTGTAAATTGTTCACACTGTTCACGAGTGTTTGCGTTTCTCAGATGTTTGCTGCTCTTTACCAACGAGATTATCTCCAAGAGCGAGTTGCTGGCTGTCACGGCGCCCTTCTTCACCCGTCACCCCGAGCTGCAGCGCTGGATGCAGGAGTTCCTGGGCCCTGCCTGCGGGACGCCTGCGTCACCTCCGGCCGCATCGCCACCCGGACAGGGCGCGCTGCCCAATGGACCGCAGCACTATGCGACCGCGCCTCTACTGCCACAAGGTGACTAGAACACATTAGTAGCATTGTGCAGAGAAATATCTCTTAAACCTTTTGTGAAACTTATATTATTAATGAGAAAAATAAGACAAATCAAAAAATTGTTTTTTCATTGCAACTTTTTTTATTTAGATATCTTGCACTAAATTGATAATTTATTTGATATTTAATTGTCTCCCGTTTTTATATAAAATCTAACTAAAAGTGCATGATATAAGAAAACTAATGTTTGTTTTGTAGCAGCACATGGTCCTAATTAAGCACACACAAAAATAAATTAAAATGTAAAATATTAATAAATATATATATGCTGGTCTAATAGTGTTCATATTACATTTTTTTTTGATAAAATTTAATTGAAAATTTCGCTAAAATTGACATTTTCAATTATTTGAAGATTTATTTAATGCCTATTAAAATAATCCTGCTGTTGCTTTGTTTATTTACCAAATTGATTAACTGAGCCTTTACTTTACACCCATCCCTACAGCAATCCAAATTAACAAAATAAAAATAATACTCAACATTTTTGCAACTAAATTATTTGATATATTTACAAAACCTCCTTCCCCTGTGAAATTTGAGAGCCTAGCGTGTTCCATGGCCAGGATTCTTGATGCACACAGGAATATAAAATGAAGGGAGGCGCTCCGTATTGGCAATGGCTAAACATCGATAGCATTCCGTCAACCCCGTACGCGTCCCACACCACTGTTAGATTATTATCTTAGAGTAATTTATCAAATGGATCTTAATTTTGTCATTTTAAAATGGTTGAAAATAATATTTTTTCCAGGTTATACGTCCGGGCTTTACTCTGGTGGGGAGCGGTACACCGGAGAGGATACTTTAGGGCCCCTAGGGGCGCAGCTGAGGCAGGATAGACCGCAAGGAGATGCCGCCATGGAAGTTGGTAAGTAATTAATAATAATATACATAATAAAATAATTTTGTTTCATTAAAAAATTTAATTCCAGCAAATTTGTTGACATATTAAAATCTAACTTGTGTATTTTGTTTACAGATCTCACGACGTGCAAGCGTCTCGGTACTTCCTACTGTGCGCTTCCACGTGGCTCTGCCGAATCGGCAGCGCGGCGCTGTTCCGGTCGCACGGCACTGTGTCGGGAGGTTCTCAACGACTCATGGGTCAGCTTTCCTACATGGGCGGAAGATTCCACCTTTGTCACGAGCCGAAAAACCCAGTATGAAGAATACATCTACCGGTGCGAGGATGAACGGTTTGAGGTTAGTAGATTTCAGAAAATTGTTACAAATTCTGATATATATAATATATTTTTAAATCAATTTTATTTATTTCCTTTTTATCATTCATTGGTCCAACGTCTCTTCCTAGCTGGACGTGGTGATAGAGACCAACGCCTCTACAATCCTGGCGCTAGAAGGTGTGCACAAGAAGCTGTGCCGCATGAGTGCAGAAGACGCGGCGCGCTTCCGCATGGACGACTGCCTCGGCGGCTCCAGCCCCACCATCCACCAGCGAGCGCTGCGGAGGATATACGGCGAGAAGGTTGTATGTACAGTTATATTATTTTTTCTGTTTGCCTGTGTAATTTTTTTTTTATTGCCTTTGTTATCTATAAAAGTTCAAAGGCGCGATTATTACGCAGTTCTAATGTTGTGTTATTGCACGGTTGCAGGCGCCGGATATTATAGCTGGACTGAAGAAGAACCCCCTTGTCGCTGTGCCCGT
This sequence comes from Eubasilissa regina, assembly GCA_022840565.1. Classification (NCBI taxonomy): domain Eukaryota; kingdom Metazoa; phylum Arthropoda; class Insecta; order Trichoptera; family Phryganeidae; genus Eubasilissa; species Eubasilissa regina. The sequence goes on from JAINEB010000026.1 coordinate 5,389,896, forward strand.
GGTGCTAAGGAGGTTAAAGGCCAAAGAGGAAGAGTGGCGGGAAGCGCAAAAGGTAATATTTTGATTAGAAATTTATTTAACGGTAACATTATACAATTCAAAAGTGTCACATATAAATTAATCAATCGTTGCATTTAAAAAACATGTTGCATGCCTCAGGGACACAAATCATACCACCCCTCCGCGAAGTATATTTTCTGGTTCATTCAGTTTTACTTTGTATAGAATGTTTTATGAAAATATTTCTTCCTCGTTGTGTACATAAAGATACTAAAATACCTTTGACAAGGTTTTTGATGAAACTTTGTGAAATTCCATGATTATTTTTAAATTGAGTTAAAACACTTTTATTTTCATCATATTTTATTGTCAAACGTTCGAACGTTTTCGGGAACATCTCCCCATTATCAATATTATAATTTAAGTCAAATTAAAAATGTTTTCAGACCGTAATATATAGTGTGTTTGGAGTTAACGGAGCTGGGGGTGGGGGTGGAGTTAAAATGGATAAGAGAGGGGATGTAATGGGCGGTATTTTTTATTAATAAATATTTTTAAATTTTCTAGAATGTCTTAAACTTTCGTTCTTTGGCGCAATTGTTATAATAAGTTGTTAATTACTATTATCAAATTAATGGCCCTCCATTCTCGTGTCCTCGGCCATTTCAAACACACCATATATTACTGTGTGAAGGTGTTTTTAATTTTAGTTGAATTATAATATTTATAATGGGAAGATGTTCCCGAAATATAACACAATTTACAAAAATATGCTCTTGTATACTTCACACATTTTATCTGCTAAATAAAATTATCTGTCAAACCAATGACAATGAAAAGTAATATAGAGATTGCTTTGGAATTTTGGAACGGTGATAAAGAATGTTGAATATTCCGAGGTGTCTCCGGGTTTTGTTTTTAAGGCTGATGCTATCGTTGACAGAATTAAAAGTAAATAATACATCTGACTTCATACGCGTTAAACATTTATTTTCTCATTTTATTATAAACATTTAAAATTATTATGAATGCAGTGTGTAATGTGAATTTTTCCATGTTCAGGGTTTCAACAAGCAATGGAGAGAACAGAACGAGAAGTATTACCTCAAGTCCCTGGACCACCAGGGGATCAACTTCAAGCAGAATGATCTCAAGTCTCTGCGCTCCAAGAGTCTCATCAACGAAATTGAGACACTCTTTGAAGAGGTAATTATAATAGTGAAATTAACATGGTTTTAAGGAAAACATCAAGGGGTTCCGAATATATACAGTAAAACCTTGTTATTGCGGAATTCAAAGGGCCAAAAAATAAAATTTCGTAATAATGAATTTCCGCATACAGTGAAATAAAAATGCAAACAATGGAGGAAATGGATATTATTAAGAAATTAATTTGAAGACATTTTATGAAACAATATTCAATTTTAATTGTAGAGAGCTGCTACAAGTATTCGCGTCATCTATCTTCAGACGAATTTGGAATTATATATTTTTTTGTCGAGGTTTAAAATTTTGTTGGAATATAGAAGTCATTTTAGAGTTCTACAAAATATTAAAAAATGTACTTTAAATAATAAATTACGGAATGCTAGTGTACTTATAAATGTCAGTAAACAGACACGAAAACAATTGTCAAATAAATACTATAACGAATATATCTTACACAATATTACCATTCATTGGAATTGATGTAAATGTTCAGTTATTAATATAAGAAGTGACGTAAGTTGATGATAAAGAAAACGAAAAGTGAAAATTGAAGATAATAATGTGTGTAAGGTGTTCAAAGTGTGACACACCAATTGTGATTTTCGAGGGTTAAAGTTTTCTTTATTTTCTCAAGTCGGTCTAGATGTTTAGATACAATCCGTTTTTTTAGAGGCATGAACACGTGTACGCTTCAGAGCGTGGGAAGAGTGTCATTTTAACCTGTTTTGACAATCTGCAATAAAACCAACCTTGGACAATGTGGAGATTATTATTAAGGATAAGTTTTACAAGGGCGCAGCATGCCACCCGCTCCGATGAGGTAGTAAAACAATTTGACAAACATAACTGAATGACCGACGACCTTTTGAAATAATATCTTTGTTCTATGCAACAATTATTTTTTTTATTATATATTTACGTATCAGTATTTTTTCGTATGGGACAAAAATATTTCATTATATAAATTCATTTTTGTATGAAAAATGGATTGTAGGGTATTAATTTTGAAAAATTTATTATAGGGTGGTTCGCTTTCACATTTATTATTTAAACCTGACATATATTTTTAGCATTTTACAGTAATAGTTCTTTAATACAAAATTGAGGGAACCAAAAGGTAAAAAAAAAAAAAAATTAATTTGGATGGTAGAATTTCATTGAAAGTTTTCTAAACAGCAATATATTTTATAATCAAAACATTTTTATTTGGCTAAGGTTGCATTCATTTTCAGTCCTGCACTTCTAGTTCATCAATTCTGAATTTCGCCACATATTAATGCTATACACGCATTTGTTTTTTTTTTATTGGAGGTCATATTTAAAAAATTCTCGGTGGAACCACCGAAAACATAGAATCATTTTTTATCCTACAAATATAAACTTGTTCGGGTCCACAGATGGTTATTTTACAACGATGTTTACTTTGAAAATTGAAAAAATTTGATTCTTTATAGGTGAAGCAGCTTAAATATTTGCAAATGATTTTTAATACCACAATATGTTAACCAACAACTATCATTCAGAGGAACATAAAATGATGTAGTTAGTTCGACAAGCTTAGGGCCGATTGTGTGATCAGTAGTAAAACATTACTATAAAGTAAAAAAATTATTCTCAAAAGTAAGTAAATAAATAAATAAATGTTCACATTAATGTTTGTAAAATTGTAGTAATACGGGGACAGCTTTGTTCAAGGTCTGTATTATTTTGTATAGAATATGAAAATTTAATTTTGTTTTCGCAGAGACGTGAGCAGCTAGCGAGCAGCCTGTCAGTGCAGCCGAGTGCGGGCCCGCAGCTGTGCGCGCGGCTCGGTCCTGGCGGCGACCACGGGCCGCTGCTGGCGGACGCGGCCGATCTGCTCATCCACCACGTGCGGAGACAGACAGCTGTACAAAAGCAGGAGAAGCAGCGTATCAAGCAGCTACTGAAACACTTTCTGCCCGACCTGTTTTCGCGGCCGCGAGTGCCGCTCAGCGACGACGAGCGTGATGATGGTAAGCTATTATCGATGTTTGACTATTATCTGGAACTGTTGACTGGCTAAGTAAGTTGCAAAAATATGATACTATTTCACCGTTACAGATGACAAGGAGTTAGATGTGGCGATGGACAGTCCCGGTTCAGGCCCCGAGGATAGGAAACCTGCGCGGGGCTCCAGCGAGAGAGACCCCGAGCCACTTCCGGTAGATCCCAAGCCTGTGGACAACAAGATCAGCGTTAAGCAGGAGAGAGAGGTGTGTACCGGTGTTGAATATTTGGTTGTCTTGTGAGGATTAAGTTTTTTTATGTTGTTAAATTTGACTAAACGTATTTATGATATATATGTGTGTGTATGTTTTTTAAATGATGTCTCAATATTGGCAGGTTTCATCGGAGTCCGACAGTAACACGGGTCCCGCAGAGAAGGCTACAAGGAGATCAGAAAAATTGTCCAATAGAGAAAACAAAGAAAACCTCAAGACAATGAGGAACAACAGTGCTGAAGACATTGACAACAAAGGTAGGCAGATGCAACCAAATACATTAATCAGATTTTCCGCATTTTGCTGTTTTCGAAAGGGACTAATCCTTATTAAAAACTCCATAGAATAACATTTCTACATATTTGTTTTACTTAACAGACTGAACAATTTGTGTTCTTAGTAATTAAAATTTATAGGTTATAATTTATCATCTGTCAAGTGAACAAATTCACATTTTTCAGTATATTATTAATAAATGTCAAAATACAATTATTTTTGTTACGAGTTTCGGCTATGCTAATTTGTAAAGTTAGTTATTTAAATAAATGTTTTTGAATATTGTTAATGAAACATTTTAAATCCGTCTGAAGGAGAAATTGTAAATTTTAAAGTAATAAATTTATAATTATATTTTAATTTAAAATTGATAATTGTTCTCAAAATTTAAAAAAAAAAAACTTTTTTTTTTATACCTAGTGTACCTACATATTGTATATGTAATTAGTTAACATCGTCGGAAACAGCATAATAAACAGCAGTTTGTGCCTACTGCACGCTACTGACATTAATGGTACCTACACAATGTTTACAATTATTCAATATGAGCTTATTTTTCCCACCTTCCGATATGTTACACACATTTTGTTACCTCCTCAGATGCAGTACCGTGGTCCAAGTCCTCGGAGAGTAGCGCCACCAGCGTGAAGGGCTCCGGCCGGCGGAGGGAAGGCTCGTCAGACAGCTCGGGGGGCAGAGTGAAAGTGGAGCCCCCGGACACCACCCCCGCCACCGACATCACCATCAGCGCCCTGCCACCTCTGTACACTAAGGATAAGGTGAGACATGTTTTTGTTTGTGTGGCTTTGTTACTTTAATTAATGGGGCCTTTTACCGCAAGAAGATTGATAATATCAAGTTTATACAATTAATTATTATTAATATAAATAATTTCATTGAAATGTCGTTATTTACTTTAAATTCTAAACTGTAGAGATCCTAATTTCAATTCTTTTTGATGCCTGTGTGCAAGGAAAAGAGACAAAATAATATTAACTAATAAATCATATTTATAATTTGCATCTTCTGCAGTGGAATCAGTCATCCAGCCATCCCGTAGTGTTCCTGGGCAGCAGTCATTGGTACGTGTTCCTGCGGCTTCACTCGGTGCTGTGTCAGCGCCTGTCGCAGATGAAGGCGCTCGCCGAGCGACTGGCTCGCGAGGAGGCCGGAGACGCCAGGCTGCGCAAGCCCGCAACGGCCACGGCGTTACGGCTCAAGCCAGACAGTGAGTCCGCCTCTTCTGATTATTTAACATGGGTTTTTTTTCATTACAAATTGATTACAAAAGTCTTATTAAATTCTTCGGTTGAATTTAACGTTTGTAGGTTTTTACTATGGAAACATTATAAATAAAATAAAAAGTAGTGTAAGCAAAATAAGATTATTGTTTCCTGATTTGGATCTTCCGATCACTTGATCACTGGTGGTCAGGGGTACCAAACCAAACATGTATTTGTATTATAATAACATTCAGTATAGTCAGTTGATAATCACTGCAAGCTTGGTTTATATTACAAAATTTAGCTAAATTTCCACAAGTTGCAATCGCATTTTTAATTTTATTTTCTCTGTTTTTATTCCTGTTAAGTCTTTATCTTTCTCAAATTAATTAACGCCATAACAGCACGAAAAATATGCAGGACAATGCTGTGTATACGAGAGGTGGACTCTACTCCATCCCACACAATACACTACGAGTATATAATACTACTAGTGTATATTTCCCAGTCAGTGATATTTGTCCCCCTGTGAAATTTGAGAGACTAGCGTAGTCAATGGCCAGAATTCTTGATGCACACAGGAATATGAAATGAAGGGAGGCGCTCCGTATTGGCAATGACTAAACATCGATAGCATTCTGTCAACCCCGTACGCGTCCTACAATTTATTATATTCATTATTGGCGATTCTCAATTCAATGTGGAATAATGATTGACCAACAACTTTATATTTTTACAGACACCTTACCCGTCACGCAATATTACTCCGCCCTGCTGGAGATGGTGCGCTCGGTGCTGGACGGCAATATGGAGGCGTCTGCGTACGAAGATGGACTCAGAGAGATGTTCGGTATCCACGCTTTTGTCGCCTTCACGCTAGACAAGATCGTATCATACGCCGTTCGACAGGTTAGACTTATGTTTACAAGATATAGAATTGCCACTCGTCGCAAAATTTAATTCTGAAAGATCAACCTTAAGTATTGATGCAAGACATTGGGTTATGTGAAAATTATATCATCCTTAGCTTTTAATCATTGTGTATCTTGATGGTGTTCTAGTTGCAACAGTGCGTGCAGGAGCGCCTGGCCACCAAGTGTGTAGAGCTGCACGTGCAGGAGCGCGCCCGCTCAGGCTCCAACCCCTCGCCGGCTGCTGCGGCCGCCCACCAACGGCGGGCCGAACGGTTGCTGCGCGAAGAGCATGCCTTCAAGATGTGCATCGTGAGTGTCAAGTCTATTTACATTAACCCTTTCTACCCTGAATTGTTAAATTTAAATGGCCAACGTATATTTTTTGTAGTTGTGTTCAAACATAAAATAAGCAAATTGTGATGCAAAATTTAAAAAAAAATCTAGGCATATTATTAATTACATGAAATACACAAAAAATAAAAATAAGTAGCATAGTTAAAAACGTATAAAACAAATATTCTAAAATATTAAAAGAATAGTTGAAAATTTTAGAAAAAAAACAGGTTGAAATTAATTTTATAAATCACAAGGAATACAGGCGTGTCAAACCTAACCTTGGAACAATGTGCAACTGACATTAATGTTAATAGACTATATTTACTTAGACTAGTATTGTCAGAGAATTGACACCGCACTAAGATATATGGCTAAATTGAGTTGATGGTACCGTCAGGGTAAAAAGGGTTAAAATGAAAAATCTGTTATTTACTTTGTCATTATGACTATTGACAGTCATGCTCACTATTGGAAAAAAATATCCATCACTAGCGGAAAGTACTTTTTTAATTACGTAATAATGAATAATACTCTAAACATTTTTGCAACTAAAATTATTTGATATATTTACAAAACCTCCTTCTCCTGTGAAATTTGAGAGCCTAGCGTGTTCCATGGCCAGGATTCTTGATGCACACAGGAATATGAAATGAAGGGAGGCGCTCCGTATTGGCAATGGCTAAACATCGATAGCATTCTGTCAACCCCGTACGTGTCCCACAGTTATATTTATCACCATTTAAAACATAATAATTTCTCCTTTTTAGTCATTTTTTTTTTTTTTTTTTTTAAACCTTATAGTTCGCGGTCAGCCTAGGCGGGGTATTCAAGTAGCACCAGCATTGACAAATTCACATTTTCCATTCTTTCCATACATAGGAAAATTATTAAGCTTGTAAAATTTATGAATTCATCAGATGAAAAATGTAATTAAGCAATGAAATAAATATTAGGTAGCCTTGCCTGTTATACTGTTAGTCCAGCTTAATAATAATTAGAAATTCGGATTGTATAAAAAGACACAATTTTATATATTTAATATCAGTTGTTTATATTAGAATTTTTACTCGATTCTTGAAAACTTTTTAGTACAGAAATAAAAATACAATGTACCTTTTGCCCGCAGTACGGTGGAGATGATAGCCGAGTAACCTTCGAACTGCTGGAGAGTGGCGCCGCTTCCGCGTTAGCCTGCTCGGGCTCGGGGGGTTGCTCGCCCCCTCCCGCACCGCAACACCACCACGGGGGAGGGCCTCCTGTGCAGCCTGCGCGCCTGGCTGACTGGACACGTTACCGGGAACGGTACGCCAACCCTGCCGACACCATTGACCTGTTTAAGGTAATGCTCGATTTAAAATGTTGTACAGTAAAACTCTGTTAATTCGTAACCTTATATTTCGTATTCGCAGTTCGTATGCGTTTTTGACACCTGAAGAAAATAATTTGTTCACTTAATTTGCATATTTGCAAATGTTTTTAAATCTCTAAACTCGCGTGACTATGCATTTGACTTTCATCCTTTCGTAAAGATTTGCAATTAGTCCCGCCTATCTGCCAATCGTGAAGCTGTTCCTTGTTGTAAAAATAGTTCTCTGGTATGACAGGTGCCGAACTGAGTTATGACTCATGTACACACAATATGATATGTACATCAAATTCCATAGTGCATTGTATAAGATTTGTTGTAGTTGAAATGATGTTTTCATTGAATGACTTGATCTAATTTCCATGTTTATGAAACATTGCAATTCGTATATCTGTAGGTACTAAAGGGACTAAATCTTTCATATTTAAATATGTTGACGTATTTTATTCACGTTTCGTTCCTCTAAAATGGCACCAATATCTTGTAATTCGTATCAATCCTTAATCATTTGGATAAATGAAGCTTATTTTAAAATTGACAAAAAATTGGTGGAAAAAATCAAATCCCCATTACCACTCTGGGTTTGAACTAGAAAAATAATGAGCTACAACCAATAAGGCCAGTGAGACATGAAGATTTAAAAGTTTTTAATTATTTTTCACATGCATTTTAAATATTCCAATTCGGATGGAAAAGGTGAGTTTGACCGCCAATCAAATTAATGTGCATGATTTTGTTGGCTCCAGAAATTGCCGCTTTACCACTCGCCACACACCTTATGTTATGTTATTTGATAGATATTTTGACACATAAGAAGCTGAAATAATGGAGTCATCATGTTTCAGTATGAAAATCGAGCCGTATGTTATGTGATAAACATTTTGATGCACAAGAAGCTGAAATAATGGGAGTCATCATGTTTCAGTATGAAAATCCGAGCCTTATGTTATATTATTTGATAAACATTTTGACACATAAGAAGCTGAAATAATGGAGTCATCATGTTTCAGTATGAAAATCGAGATGTCAACAGCGGTAGCGCGCACTAAATCGCAGACACAGTAAACTAATGCGTTTTTATGATTTTTTTTTTTAAAAACTACCTTTAAAAAACTTTGTTCTTATTATTTGTGATTTAGGGTTTTTTTTTTTAAATTTAGGTCCCGTGAGTTACGAATTAACGGAGTTTTACTGTATATATCAAAATGTGAAATGAGGCTGGCTGGCATTGTGAATAATAATATGATTTATCAATTAAAATGATGACATTCGATTGCTTTCTGTTTGCTAGCTAGCTAAATAAATATATAATGAAATGTTTTGTGAAAAAATTCAGTTGAGATTCAAAAATTTGTATCTACCGAACTGGTTATCTATCGTGCGAATAAATAGTCTAGTTTGGCGAACAAAGCAAAAGAATATAAAGGTATTTCAGTCTTCATAGCAGATATTTAAAACATTTTTTCTTCTCACAGGACAGCAGCTGGATAGGTAGGAAAGCCGTCTTTCTCCAGCGCAATGTCCGGCGGTTTCAACGGCGGCACGCGGCCAACGGGCGCCTCGGACCGTCGTCGCCATCTTCCGCACCCGCAGTCGCGCCAGACGGTTCTCCCGCCCTGCCATCGGCCGCTCTTCCTGCGCCCGTCACCGGTCTGCAGGGGCAATACGTCAACGAGGACCGCACCGAGTGCAAGTTCACTCTGAATTCATACACAATGGTGTTTGTGGTGAATAAGGAACAGTTCCTGTACAAGAAGGACGCGCTGAGCAGAGCGAGAAAGGTACGGATATTAAAACTAGTGGAGGGACTTCATTTCAAATGCAAGATGTCGTCTGCTCATTTTACATAAATCTAAAATAATTGCTTTGGTCAGTGAAAACAATGGTCAGGTCCATGAAGATTGAGTGACTCTTCTGTGTTTGGAGGAAATTAAGTATTAAAATGAACCAATACTAACCATGAGTTCTGTCTTGTTTCAGAGCCATCCGCGGGTGACGCTGCGTATGGACGCTCGCTGGCAGAGTTGGCTGCGCAAGTGGTGTGCGCGTCACGTCACCCCTCCCATGGCCCGCGGCTGCCAGGACTGGCTCAAGCGGGGCAGTCGGGCCATCACACGTGGGGCGGGGGGTTTGCGTCCGCCCTACCGCCCCTACACCGCCTACGGCAGTCTTCCGCCTGCGCCCCTGTAGATGGACCCGAGCGGCTCTTCGAGAAGAAGGCTTCTCGCACCGCATTCATTCGGCCCGCGAGGCGGAAACCTCGGCCCCGGGCTCATTCGCCGAGCTGATGATTCGGTAGCTTACGTTACTCGGTTGTAATACAGCGGCAGGTGACACCGTAGTGCTGTGCGGACGGAGCTAGTTGACAATGTCGGAGGCTGAACGGCGGGGTGATCCTATTGAGGATCCATTCTTATTTTGCTGCCGATTCTCTCTTGACCGGCTCTACATCATTCTGTGATCTCGATGTTGCATTTTCTCAATGATCGACTACCCGGTCGTCTGATCCGAATGTTGATTTCGGTCCATCATCTTGTTCCTCCTTGAACCGGCGTCGTAGTCTGTGCTGTACGTAATATTTCCCGCTACTGCGCTGCACAATGTAGTCAGGCGATGAAAATTTGGATCGGATCACTTTGGAGAAATCAAATCAATATTTTGAAAACGAGCAATATAGTATTATCCAAAGGGATTATTGTGATTTAGAAATATCCTCGACCGAAACTATTTTCTGCAGATCCAATGTCTCTGCACGCAACGGACTATTTTAATTTATTAACAGCCGGTACAGACAGAAAATTGTTGTAAAATATGTCTGGTTCAATGTGCTGTGGGACATTTGACGAATTAGTCCCGGCTGGCGGTGAGGGCGGGTAGGAAGGTAGGAAGGTGGGTAGGCACGTAGCGCGCAAATGTTTTTATTTTTCCAACAAAAGTGAAAATGTAAAAAAAATTGTAAAATTAATTAATATTAAATAATAAAATAAAAAATACCACTCCGAACTGACTTTCTATATTGTGATAATATGATAACTCTGACCAACGCTCCAGTGCGGGATTTTATAAATTCTCCATTGGAACCATTTTAGAATATTTCAATGGAATTAAAATAATTTACAAATTAGCAATCTTCGGTCTGAAGAAATCGGATTGGTATTTTTTTGAAAATGGAAAAATATCGGCGAGGGGCGAGCAATCCGTATCCGGCGGAGTTTGACAAAAATTAATCAAAAAATAAAAATATGTTGTATATTGTACAGGTGGGGAGAGTTTAGACATTAGTTGTACATACTGTAAATATATTATTGGTGTAGACTTATAATGGATATTGTACTGCGTACGGATGCGGCCGCGAGGACCGTCGCGAACGCAACGCGAAACCTTCCAGTGACATGCATGCGAGCAAAAAGTATTCTAATTATCAATTTTATAAATTATCTTGTTCTGCGTCGTCTGCGGTTCTCGCGTCATTGTACAATACATTTCGGGACGACATTCCCTCGGTGATAATTGACGCGCGTGCGACCGTACACGCACCCGTGTCGCCATTTTATATTTATTATATAAATATATTTTATTAACAAAGTGTCAGTTTTTTAAAACGACCAAAATAAAAAGAAAAACTCCATCGCTATCGGCTGCTCGGCTCTCCAATGAATATATATATATATTACCTGTGAATTATTACTTTGAATAAATCATCATAGATTAGTAGAAAGATTTTTTTCTAATATCTCTGTTGTTAAATTGCATTCTCAACAATGGCGGTTGATGTTATTGTAATTTATTCTGATTTTTAAATACACTATGTACTATTTTCGACACGCCTCGCATGGCTCCAAGAGCTGAGAGAACATTTTTATTTTATTCTCCATTTGTATTAATATTGACACGCATTAAAAATGCAGTCCGTATTATTTGGAGCACGGCCATTTATACGCGAGACGCAATCCTCCCACCAAAAGTATTGCAGCGAGACACGGCTTGAGATCACTTTCTAATATTTACGTAGACTTTTTTTTTTTTTTTTGTTGAATTTGTAAAATTAATTTCCGTCCAATATTATAGTTTGGTGTGAGGTTTGCGTCTCTGCTCGGTGTAATAATATCCTTTGCAAAGATCAACCGTCTACAATACTCATCACCGTGAGGGCGGACAGATCTAGCGTACTTTCAGAGAGGCCTTTAAGGCTTCCGTCCTCTTAAAGATCGACTACTTAAAATTATATTTTAAACATACTGAATGCTGATTTTCTTATTCTCGGCAATCGTAAGCTCATAATTTAAGGATTTGCGTGTTTTTGTGAATTTAATCGCGCGATACGTTAAATTTGAACAATCTCAACGCAATTGTGATATAAATATTTCTCTAGTACTCATTCGATTGTATATAATATACATTGTAAGGTTTTTTTTTTTGGAGAAGTCTTTATTTTATTTTTTTTTGTTAAATTTTTTTTTTATAATTCTTAAGTGAGATCGAATCATAAGCGTGAGCAGCCATCTTGTAAATTCGCCATTTTTGTAATAAGTATTTTTATCGTAGTTATCGTGCGTGTGCCACCTTGGGCCGGATCCGCCGCTTGTGACGACTCCGAATCACAGTCCTGACGAGTCCTTTTAACATTCCGTTTGTGCATGTTCATTTATGTTGCGTATAAAAAATATCAATATTTTTTATTTTCGGGAATTACAATTTTGCTGCGATTACAATTTTCGTTGCCAGTGCGGGTTCGGCGCGATCCCGCGCACGGTTTTATATTTTATCGAGATATATTTTGTAAGCGTTGCCATGAATTTAAAAAAAAAATGCGTCTTTACATTACGGCTCGACGGTTATTCGCTATAATTCCATCTCGACTGATAGTGTTACGAACGCCGTATGCGTAAATGTAAATTTAGTTTATTTTATCGTAATTATGTTTAGAATTGATTAATTTAAATCTGTAGGTTTAAGTGTCGCGGAGACACGTGCGTGTTAAATTATTGAAATATGAATATACGACGGGCATAATGTAAGTGTTAGTGATAGCTTGTATTTAGCGTTAGCCATGAGAATGTTTCTCCGTAAGAGTGCGAGGTGACCATAAATTAGTCATAAAACTGTGTACAGATTTATACAAAGTCTTCAATTAAAAAAACAAATACAAATTATTCATTGCATTTTATTCCCTTGTACACTATCATACCATCCTTTCGCCAATCCAAACTGAGCAAAACTGGAAGCGGAACCGTCGTCTACGATGTTGGATGATGTCACGATCATGGATAACAAAGTTAAAGGGTAAATAATCTGGATAATAAAGGTTTTAAATACAAATTAACACATAACTCTACGGTTGTGGGTCAGATCTGATCCGAGTGTTTGTAAAAATATGAATTACGCCAAAAATATTCATTTAATGCCGTTTTCTTTCTAGCTAATCTTTTATTAAACATTTTCAAATAATTAGAGACAAAAAATGAATATTATTGGACCAGATTCGAACGAGTTATTAATAAAAATGCACAAAAACTGATCTAAGGTGGTCACTTTTATGGGATTACTGCTCACGCTAAATCATTTAACCTTTAGAGCATTTTTTATTCTCCTTTCTAATGTTTCGTGGAGAAGGTACACAAAGTATTCCAGATATCGTGTGTATTGTGATTCAGTCCATTTATTGAACACACATTTATTTTGTTTTGACTTATTTTCGCCTGGCGGTAATATACGTATTTCCCCAGAAAGGGTCATCATTAAAATATGAAATTTTATTACCCTACCTATGTTGGCTTTACAATATTGTTGTTGCTGTTGAATTATAATTATAAATGTTTAAAAATGCATTATGGTTGAAAAATATTAACTCTTTAATATTTTATTTCAATTCTATAAATATTTAGTTAAAATTATTTTCATTCTGATAAAAAATCAATTATAATTCAAAGGTAAAATATTTATAACCACTGATACACTGGGGCAGGTAGTCGAGTCGGTGAGTAGATCACATTCAGTAGATGCTTGTATTTGGTCCGAAGAGACCGTTTGTACATTATTTGTAATATTTTTTATAAAAACTATTGATTTTTTAGTAGAAAGATTACGACACATCATATTTCATTAAATTATATTTAAAATAATGTATCTATAAAAAATCTCCCAAAAAACAGTTAAAATACCGAAAACTTGGGGTGGGTCTAAAATGACCCATCACCACCGGACGTGTTTTGTTTTGACCCACCGGGCTGCGACAGTTAAATGTATTAATTACAAAGATATGCATATAAAATCAATTTTATTGAAAAATATTGTTGCTATCGGAATTCCAACCTTCCAATTCGGGAAATGTGCATTAACCAATTATGCTATAACACCACAGTAAATTGATGACAAATTTTCGAACCTACATGTTACTTTTCAAATTGATCATCTATTTGAAAGTCATATTCTTTATTTTTACGGAATTTCAAATACCTATGAGTAAACCGATAGAAGACGTCAGAATTAACAATCCTTTTTTTATTAAATTTTAGACACATTGATATACTTATATATATTATTAAGGAGATTGGAAGAGAGATCCAGGTTCGAATTCTGGTAGTGCAACAAAAATATTTTTCCATAAAATAGATTTTATATGTACATCTTTCTAATTAATACATTTAATTAATATTAACCGTTTTAGTGCTAAGCAATTTTCGATACAAACGATCGCAGCGCTTTTGCGACGCGTAGCATTCAAACGGTTAAAAACATCACAGAGCTATGTTCTGAAAAATTACAACTTCCCAATACGAATGTGTTCTTCTAATAATAGAGGTTTTGTTTATTTATAGGAAATATTACAGATATAATAATATTGTTGGCGTTGGACCAAAAAAAATTGACAAATAACATATCCTACACGGACCAGTAAATAAATAGACATGAAATAAAGTGTGCATGTAGGAGAGGAGTTTGGGACGTAGTTGCGGGACGAGGGGCATTCTACACACATACTTGATGGAAACATAAATCTGAAGACACATTTATGCAATAGTAGAAGTATTCACTCTTTGAAAATTAAACCTTTGTGTAAACAAGACGTATTTTTACATTAATGCATATTATATTGTCAGCGTTTAAATTTTCATTCCAATCGGGTCATATATTTTTAAAAAAAGTTGCAGAGCTATTTGATTGCGTAAGCGATACAAAAGTGATCACGTGGGTGACAACAAAATGAAAATATTGGGAAGTATTCAGGTTTATATATTTCACATGGACAAGAAAATAAAAGTATATGTAAACATACTACATACTATACATACATACTATGTAAAAAGGTTAACATCATTTATATGTTGTTAATTAGGTTTTTGAATATTGCTCATGATTCAGAAAATATTATATCTTAAATAAAAAACTATTATTTTGTTTTAACATCACTATATTTGAATATATGTTTGGAATACATGTGGAATATCGTGCTAAGAAACATCGCCGTCGCCGCTGCTTTAAGTTCATTTCAGAAACGACCGCTGCCCGAATTCCAGGAAATGACCCAGCGTTTGGAGTTATCGGGGCCATGCACAGGCGACACAATTCCATGAAATTGCATCGAGCTCGCTCTGGTAAATTCCGTCGGCCATTAGCAACGACCAATATGAGGGGCGACTTACAAGCGGTGGGGTGCGCGACGAGGACGGCACGAGTCGATTCTGGGCGGTGAATCTAGCGACTCTGCCCGAGCGTGCCGCTGACTTCTGTCTGGATAGATGAGATTGCCGCCGCCACCCGAGGACTAATTTTTAAAATAATTTTTTCTGCCATTTTTCAGATTTGCAGATGGCAGATTTTTTAAATAAGTTTTTCTGCCATTTTCCACTGTCTTTAACTGAGCCCTCTTGATACCCTCGTATCAGTATATATAACTAGTTTCGGATCAGAGTTGAATAGATATATACTACTTAGAAGAACATCAGCTTTGCTGGGGGTTAGGTACGAGAGAGGGGGAAGATCTAAAATTGGGCTACATGATAAATTTAATTGGTTATTTATTTTTAATGATTTTTTTTGATTTCCAGAGCTTTTAAATTATTATGATGTATATCTGTCTCATTTCTATGGAGTAAAGTTAAGAAAGGATCCCTCAGGTGATTTGAGGAGAGAATGATCAAGTGTTGATGGCACCAGAAATAGAGGAAGATTTGGCACGACCAGGTAAACCAGATGATCCCGTTAGAAGTCTCAATAATCGGTGAGCTTGTATGAGAAGATGTATGAATGTGAATGAGGTGAGAACTGTGTATCAGGACAGAAGAATGCGGGCGCTCTATCCTGAATAATTAAACTATTTAGGCATCTCATGTTTTCAATCAACACTGAACCGAAACTAGTTGGTTATCTATTCAAATAAAATGGTGTTAAAACAAAATAATAGTTTTTATATTTAAATTATCATTGTATGATCAGCACATTCTCATTGACAGGTTTTATAGAAGCATAAGGTGTCAAGTTCCGTTTGTTTTTAAACTTACAATATTAAATTTGATTAATGAATCTGCGTTGCGTTGCCAGGGTAATTGAAATCTATAGTTTAGAATTTGTGAATTGTGCAATGTCCTGGTCACACGTCTCGCACAATGGATTACGACAATTCCGGTCGTAAATCGGAATCACCGCAAGGTGTGGGGGGATAGGGAAACGTGGTACATGGAGAGGTCGTTGACAGGATAGGGGGTTTAGAAGAAGGATCAGTGATCTCGGGGAACCGGGATTCGAAGGACTGCTGGCCTTATTTTGAATATGACGCCTTTGCAAATCTCCGTGGTCGCCGCTGAAATCACAATAATGGTACGTGGATGGACCGATCTCTGCTCCCGACTGAAGACGGCGATGTTAGTGTTCACAAAACACAATTCAGTACTGATGCACTGGAGTTGAAAGGGTCCACACCGCGATGTCGAACACAACGTTGATATCTACTGGCGTTCAAGGTCACGTTTCACACTGGACATTAGGATATTAAGATAATAGGTCGATATTATCGCATCTGAAATGCGTTTTGCAAATACGGAACAATTTGCATGAGCTTCTTTTAAACATTTTCCAATTTATCAGCATATATATTATAATAAGGATTCCAGATGCTGTATGCGTGTTCAAGTTGTGGTCAGATAAGAGTTTGGAACAATATGAGATATGTTTGAGGATTTTCAAAGTGTTTGGTAGTACGAAGTATAATACCTGTCATTTTTGGGCTTGCTGATTATGTTAACAATGTGTTGTTACATAATGCGTTGGCCCCGGTGGCTTGAGCGCCACCGGCTAGGCTCGGTCTGTGGGTGTTTAGTGTATTGTGTCAGTGTGGCTGTCTCGGATAGATAGGACTAAACGAATTAAACTCTTTAGATAAGATGCCAAGTTAAGGTTAGATGCTAAGTTAAGTTAAAATGTCAAGTTAAGTTAGGCTAGGTTAAAAAAAATATCAAGATACTTCATAAATACGCCTCTATTACATTCTTTACCATCTTCTTCTTTAAATCTTCTACTAAGATAAGTGCTGAGTTCCTGGGCTTCTGGTAAATACTGATTCATCTGTGAAAATAATAAAACTCGGTCATTCCAGGTCGCTACCAACTTTTGAGAGTTTTTCTTCTTGTTCAACTGGTGTTCTGCTGAGTTCCCATACCATTGGAAGAAATAAACAATTTTATCAAACAACAGTGGAATCCGCTTATTGTAATCAGTATGAGTTCTGTAACTTTTGATAACAATAGCTGACTAAAAACATAAGCAGAAGATAAAAAATACAATTATTAAACCTAATTTATTAAAAAATAATACGACTATTAACTATTCATCTAAAGCTACATTTCTTTTAACATTATTTTCAAAAACAAAATTTATTGAAAAATTCATTAATTGTTGTTCGTTGTTTGAATATATTAATCCCTGAATGTAATCCTTATATTCATAGTGTTTTTCAAAGTTCGTTGCTCTGTATAAACACCACGTCAAAGAATTTGTAGCGCATCTTGCATCTGGGCATGAGTTGGAGAAGTTTCTGAAATATCTTCTGCATGCGTGTTACATTCGCTCTCTTTTGTCATCATCAGTAAGGGTCATTTTGTAGGAATTTCCTACATCTTTTATATCCAACTATTGACAACAATAACTGAAGTTTGATTATAATAAGCAGATTATTTTTAATGAATTTTATATACAGGGTTTTAGGACCGACTGATAAAGATAACCTATTGGCAATATTATTCAGATTGCACTGTAGTAAATATATCTATATGCAAATAAAACAAAATAGAAAGAGTATATATTCAAATTAATAGACACATGTGATAGGATGAACATTTAGAGGCGTTGGCATCATCCCCTTTCAGAAAGTACTATTAATATCTCTGTATAATAATATCTGTATAATAATATCTGAAAGTACTATTAATATCTCTGTATAATAATATATACACACTTGGACCATAGTACTTTTTTAAAGTTACATAAACACCGGGTTGTCGATTAATAAACTAAGTTATAACACTAAATTATAAAAAAGCGCTTATTTTAAAGTGAATACTTTACATAAATTAGCCGATATTATTATTTCATTTCAATGAAACTGATATTCACTATATAAAAAGCAAATATGCAAATGAACAACCTTGTTATAATTAAGGAAAAATATATAATCATATCTTTTAAAAATGACATTTTAAATTTTAGCCGTTTCTGGATTCTGGTTATAGAAATGATTGATCTGATACATTCTGAACAATGCATATACGAATGTCAGAATATTTCTCATTTAAATCAAACGTGATGACATTTTCAAACATTATAATTAATTACAATGCAAACGGAACTAATGTTATAGTAAAGTACCTACTATATATACTTATTACTATGCTCGTAATTGTTTTAAATAGTTACTTGTTTACGTTAAGTTTCATAAAAAAAAATCTTTTTACAATACTTGGATAATTAAATAGTATTTTATTAAGGAGAACACATTCTTATTGTGAAGTTGTAATTATTCAGAACACAGCTCTGTGATATTTTAAATACTAATTAAATGTATTCATTATAAATATATACATATAAAATCATTGCTATAACACAATTGGTAGTGTGCTTCCCCGGATTGGAAATAGAGAAACGGCGTGATGGTAAGTAAGTAAAATACCGAGATTGAAGCAAAGTGATGAAGACTTACAAATTTGATAACTAATATAAATGAATATTTAAAAATAAAATATAATATCTAAATAATTAAACTTCAAACTCTAATTGGACAAAATTAATAATTAAAATATTACATCCCGCAATGTTCTATTTAGATATTTTAATATTATTAGTATCCATAATTAATGAATAATTTCATTCAAATCACCATATACACTAAACTGACTATTTCTGCGTACAATTCGCACCGTGAGCTAGGGACGGACAAAATGAAATCACCCAATAAAAATAATCAAGTCTTATTCAATTCAATTTAGTATGTATCGTTTACAAACAAATTTGTTCAGGTAACCTACACCATACATGTTTATATATTAACACTAAAAAGCATGTTCATACCGTCAAATAAAGCAGATAAATTCCAATTGTAGTTCAATTATAGTATATTTTCTCAAACAGCGCATAAATTGTTGTTTTATTGAAGTTATATATAAAAGCTGGCCAAATTTTTCTGACATAAAAAAACTGCGCATTTAATGTATGAAAATTCCGCCGATCCATTTTGTTTTAATATTTTACAGAAATTCACAGTCCGGAATACGCTCCAACATAGTTTGTTATAAAGAAAAAATGTATTTTCACGTCTATTCTAAAATTGTCTTGTTCAGTGTTGTGTCCATGATTTATTGCTCGGGGCGAGTTGTTGATACCATGGGAATATTGGATACAGATTTGTCATATGTCTAAGGCATTGTACTTTTTAAATATAAGATCTGATGGATAAATAAATGTATGCAAAAGAAATTTCATATTAAATAAAATTACTCAGTTATGGCGGAAATACTCAATAGGGGTGAAACGCCAATAAATAAATTTTAAAAAAAACTTTATCCAATTTAGAAAGTCAGCTTTAAAATGTTTTCTGCTGACAAATACAGTCAGTTGAGCTGCCGCTTGTGTTCAGCAAATAATGTCATATTAAGACAGCTCTATAGCTAATTAAATACATTTGCAGCAATATAAGTAATAGACAAATCGTAGTCAGATTTAATTAATTAATTTTAACAAGCTATAAAATGGATTGTATTCTGCTAAACCTAACCTAATTGTATAATTATTATTTTGAATACACACTAAAGATGTGTTTACTTGCTGATAAAATTTAGTTTGTCTGATATATTTTCACTGCCAACAAAAGCATCATACTCAGGTCCTATTCTCAATCTTAAAACAATATCAATATAACTCGTCCGATGGTATACTATTTGTTCAAAAAAGACGTGACATTATTTGCTATTCACCTGCCTTCAATGTGGATACTTTTACATGCAAATTTGACATCCATTTCACTAAATTTAAAATCATATCTCACATTAGTCTCGATTAGGTTGGTTTATCTTTCTTACCATCGTACCTTTATTTTATCATGATGTCTTTTGTTCCCGGTGCCTTCAGCGCTCGCTTCGAAGACGTCAAATGGCCTTATTATCTTTGGCGTCATTTGTTTAAGATTAGTACAGTTATATTTATTCTTAATATAGTAGGTACATATATACAGGTAACCCCCTTTCATCGTGACCCCGGCGAGTGCGGATTTGTTATATCGCATTTGTAATTTTTTTTTTGTCTCAGCACTTTGATATTACCAGGAATCATAATGAGTGGTTGCATTCTTTCTCGCTTACTCACATTATATATATGTACATATACGTGAAGTTACGAGCGTGAGTGAGACAAAAAACACCAGTGCCTGGAATAGTTGAGCCACTGCACCATTTGAGTCTATTCTTTAGTGTAATCTTAGCTGAAGTGACGCACACTAATTAAATTGATAATTTACATGTTTTGTATCCCTTTGTAATTTTTACTGCAGGAAATGAATAGTCATACTATGTCCCAAAAAAATGACATCTCGGAACCTGTTCCCACGCGAAAGTGTCAAAATTATTGAAAATGCCCTTTCTCTTCACAAAAAATGTCAGGAGTTATCAAGAAAATGACCAAAATTAAAAGAGAGTGATGTAAAGCTCGGTTGTAACGTATTATTCGACAGTTGTCGGCAAATTTTGCGCAGTAAATGCAGGGAATTGAGATTATGTTTTACAACACGGAATAAAATGAAAGACATTTTATTTTGTCATTAATAATGTTCATTCATATACTTACTTACCATCACGCCGTTTCCCCGTGGGGGTAGGCAGAGAGGATAGAGCGCCACACTCTTCTGTCCTGACATACAATTCTCGCCTCATCCACATTCATACATCTTGTCATACAAGCTCGCCAATTGTTGAGGCTTCTAACAGAACCATCCTCCATTATCTGGTTTACCTGGTCGTGCCAAGTCTTCCGCGGACGTCCTCTATTTCTGGTTCCATCAACACTTGCGTCAATATATCTTTCTTACCATTCTCTCCTCATTCATCCTTTCCATATGACCAAACCACCTGAGTGATCCTTTCTTAATCTTACTCACTATACTAACATCAGCTTTACATTCTTTTCTTATTTCGTCATTCTAACTATAACTTATCTTGCTCATATTTGTTTACTTTTATTTTGAATCCATGTAGTTTCTCTTCTTTCTTATAGGACCCGGTTTTAAAAACTTGGTTATTTAGGTTTGGAACGTAGAAATTAATTTTATTGAACTGTCTCACAGATCAAAATTAGGAATTATGATTTGAAAATTTTGTCATGGCAACCATCATTCATCGTATTCTCGGAATGAACTTAGCGGAAGTCTTCAACGGACCTGTTCCAGCGCGTCAGTCTTGCATGTATTTATTTATATTATACATAAAATATAATGTCACCATCAAGCTCACGCTGGTCGACATCAGGAAAAGGAGCTCATTCTACTCGAGGCTTGAATAGCTTTTCTTAGTGTTTATTTGTACATACCTGAATTGAATTTCTAATTTACCAACTAAATAAACAAATCCTGATGTTCGCTTATGATATTTAAAGTCATTGCAATTAATCAAGTTAGTGGTCAACCTGAGCAACTATTCAGCGTCCTCAAGATGCCCCCGCTACACCAGTAGCATCGATTACCGCCAAGTTGGTAACTTCCCCGCCGACCAGCTACACATATTTCATTATTTTTTTAAAAACTAACATGAATTAAGGAAAAGGGTTCGGAACGGGAACGTAATTAAAAGATCTAGGGCTAATAAAAAAAACATATATTTGTCATAAAATTCTGCCGTTGGGTGATACAGTGTAACAATTTGAATATATCAATAAAAATAATAAAAATAAAAAAATAGTATAACATTAATTTGATTTGAGAATTGTTTACCCAATGACACATGAAACTATGGAAACGACTCATTTTTCAAATAAACAACACTTCTCATTTTCATACCGTCTATTCAACTTTTAAAGCGATCCGTTCCAACTGGCTTCGGCTCAATTTGAGAAAATCATCACCGTAACAATTTTTTTTATAGTTAATGAAAACAGAAAAAGGATTTTCACCTTATTCATCACAAACCAGCACCGTGCACAAGTTGCTCGCTCCATCGAAACACCCGTCATTTCAATTTTTCTGATATAAAAATTGTTTTATGATACACGACTTACACATAGATTCGGCGGAATACAAAGACGTCACACCGGTTTTTCCGAGTATTTGGAGAGTGTCGTCAGAACTGGTATTTCTGGGATCGTTATTTTTTTTTTATACAAATGTAGTTTTAATAAGTTTAAAAATAATACTTATCGGCAATGGTTTCAACGTCATCGCCGCAAAAGTTATAAAATGCAAACAATTTGAGAATTACCTGTCATAAAATAATTGTTCGCTATTTCTTCCAATATTGTTCATTGATCCATTATTATTTGGGATACTTTTTATTGTTTAAATATATATGTATATATATGTATAACGTTACTTAATCACTAGTTGTATTAAATTAAACACGTGTTCATGCGTCATCATCGTTCTGCGTTTTTTTTTTTGTCATTTTTTTCCTAGTCCGTCGGGAAGGCGACGTACGTTTACACATAATCTAAATAAAACACTAATGAAATGAAAATAAAAACTTGGTCAATTTTCATCCGTATCGTGCAGCAAACAATCAACCGAATCGACCTGAGTCGCCCCGTGCGGAGCCGTAAAAGTAAACAATTTTTAATATCTTATCAATTATTATTGCAAAACGTTTCAATTTTTTTTTTTTTTTTTGTATAAAAAACACCAACAAAATTAGAAAGTTGTCTGTAAATACATGATTGTCACAACTCGAGGGCACCGCCTCCGACTAACAACGCGCTTGAACCAAACAAATATCACAAAATTAGTCGCTACATAAATATCTACGAAAGGAAGGATGAGATGTGCATCTCTCGCAGGTACACATAGATCAGTGTACACACGCACGCAATAGAAATTAAAACTATTCAATTCGGATATGTTTATTATTTGCGTTTCAAATAAACAAATTAGCGTCTTATTAAGCATACATACAATTGAAAATAATAAAACTATGCGATCACCAAATTGTTTTGATTATCTGAGATTCTTTATAATTCGTAATGAAAGCGCATACATTATGAGATGTTCAATTTTAAATTGTGAAGCGTCTGTTGAATCGTGTACGCATCACTTACAACCGGGTGATGCTGACTCACCGCATTAGAGATTCAGACCAATAACTGTACAATGTCAGAATGGACTATTTATTTTACATTAAAATGACAGATTTATTTATCATTCGGTCAAGTTATTATAGATTTATATAGAATGTAAATAATATATTATAAAATAGTAATGATCGAATGGTGCATCCAACCATTATCCTCGAATATCACGGCAGAAACAATTAGACAACACGGACGCACCGCTCGAGACATCAACGCGTCGCCTTCCCGCTCAGAGAGTTAGGAGTTACAATATAATATTACTATGTACTAGAGAGAATACTCGCATCCGTCGCCAATCACACCGTCACACGCACACACGCATACGCGCAGCTTCTGAGGGGGGGGTTTGCCGCTGTTTTGTCGCTTCCACTACCAGAAGGTGTAGCCCCCGTCAGCGCTGCCGGCCAGGAAGGAGCCTTTCTTCTGTGATAACGCAACCTGCAACATCATACACTTTGTAAAATATAAATTTAATCAGATCTAAAAAAGCTACGCGTAAAATAGAACCAAATTATTTTTAAATCATTAAAGATGAAAGAAATTCAGCCAGTCCTCACTTAATGAACAAGTTCCGTTCCACCGACCCGGTTGGAAAACGTACTCCTCACTATCTTATTATAAGATGTTTTATCGACACATTGGCATGGTTTGCTGGCCCCTAGCTTGGCGTGCCAGAGGTAAATGACGCAGCAGTGATTTAATGATTATCATAGTGTCGGTAGGTGTACGATGACTGTCGTAAAATGAGGAGTGACTAGTAATAATTAAGTCAGCTGATATTTTTCATAAATTTGTAAACATGTCTTTAGATTTAGATATATATAATATTTGAATGAGAAAAAGTGAGATCTGACATAGCTTGACGAAGAAGACCACCATAAATGTCAACAATTAGTAACTGCATTTGTCATAAGCTAATTTGAATAGACTAAAAAATGGAATCAGACAGACCAATTAGACAGCCTCATTCATCTGACATAATTTCACTTTACTTTTAACTTTAGAAATATATATATATAAAAGAAGAGTTGATCACGATGGAAGAAGACTTAATTAAGAAAATCTCTCCAGGGTACGAAATTTTCAATTGTCGAATGCTGAAAAAAATGTGACATTTTGAGCGTAAAATATATCATGGTTACATAAAGTGACAGATGGGTTTATCTAATAAATAAGTGACGTTCCAAATTTCTTTTTTTTTTTGTTTTGAAGAAAAAAGTGCACAACGCCACATAGCATTTTGAAATTCAAACATTTCACGATGTTGAGAATTCTGTGGTTAGTTTTACCGCACCTTTACAGGCAATGGGCAATGATTGAGAAAACTTTCCGAAACGATGCGGAAGATCACAATCCTTATTTTAAAACATTTTTTTACATTAAAAACTTTCATAAATGCTTTATAAAAAAAATTTATAAATAAACCACACAAAAGTTTATAAATTTTTAAAAATTGACACCCTTTATTAACGTAAATTCCAGTTCGAGATAGGGTCATTTATCAAATCATTATATAAGATTGTTAAATTTCAATGGTAAATGGCATTTATTTATTATTCAACTCAATAGTCAGGATAATGCTATTTTGTCATCCACTAAACCTCTGCAGTCACATCTAATGAACACTGGAGACGATTGTCCCATCCAGATATTCATATTTTTCCTAACGCTAAAGTAATTAAATAAGAATGCTTCTGCTCGAGTTATCTTTAAGTAATCCAATGTACAGCTGCTAATTACTCCACATTATATATAATATTACATTTTTAAGCATGACTTGTTTTACAGGGGGACATGGGCTGCACTCGTTATAAAAGCGCGCGGCACTGGCGGATGGGATGAACAGCACGTGTTAGAAATTAATTACAAAATATGCAGAGATGTTATTTTTCTCCCTGTTATTAAAGATTATTTTAATCATGAGGATGTTTCTACAAAATGTCACGATAAACTTGAGATTTCGCACGCATCATGCTCTTCATAGAAAATACATTAGACAGTGAATCGTGGTTCACTCAATTCTCTTTTATAATTTCTTTTAAACGGACAATATTGTAAAAACTTCCTCAACGATGAAGTGGTGTTAAATGTAAAATATATAAATAGTAGCAGCCCATGATTAATAATGAACAAATCGGAGACACATCTCAGACCGGCCGACGGCCGGGCTGAGACGCGTCTCGCGATGGAGATTCTGCGATGCGTGAGATAGCGACAAGGTGAGGGATGGTTGGATAGTCGGGACCGAGAGAGAGAGAAACTGACCTGGTGGTTCGCCATGGCGGACAACTGGGGAAAATATTCAATCTTTGGTCAACAGTATATGAAAAACAAAAACAGTTTCATAGTGGAATTAGCAACGCACACGGTATATCAAACTACATATTAGTATACAATTACGTCATCACCATAATATATATTATACACATATTAGATTATACATACACATGTGGGAGGATGTCGAGTGGGCTATGGAAAAGTCACAGAGTATATTTTTAACATGGCGTATGTTTTACGGAATAGTGTCATGAAACTGCGTAATATTTAAGAACAGTGTTACAAAAAGTATATGTATGATAGTACGAAGAATGATCATGAGTAAAGAAAGGGTTGTCGAGATGGTTCGGTCATGTGGAACGTACGAATGCGGAGAGACTGGAAAAGAAAATTATATCATGCAAATGTTGAAGATATTGAGGGTCTGTTTTTTGATTAATAGTAGCCCGTAGTAAAATTCTTTGCAGATTGTTTAAATGTCAAATTTACTATTGTCAAAGCATAGACGGAGATGTCCATAGGTGTGACAAATAATCATGAAATATGCTTTATTTTATGAATTATCTACGGATTTTTTTCATATTATGTGTAATAATGTATATTAAACAACAAGATTATCGGACAAACTCTCATCACTACAATAGCGTGATATTGAATGATTAATAGTCGTATACTGCAACTTGCCAAGTATCAATGTGTCAGATGACTTTTGGAACAGCTGTGAAAAGTCTGCCATATTTAACTATTGATTCTCGTTTTTACTATCTGATACCGCACAAGTAAAATGAGTTTACTACAGAATTTGAGAAGTAAATATTTTTTTACTAACGATCAAACAGTCCATTTTTGCTAATTTTTTTTATTATCAATTATTATTTACAACTGTCTCTAAGAACAGAATGCGTCTGCGAAAGACCTTATGACATTACATTAGATGTATTGAAACAAGGCAAAAGTGGTGCACCGAGGCGTTCCATCCTCTTGTTGACCCCTTTGGTGGTAAGTCAAGTTAATTACGGGTATTTAGTATCTTTGTGGACACCGATGAGGAAAAAATAATAAGAATATTTGCACAAAAGAACATTGCCTGAACTTGAAATAAAATTCAGATGACATTTGAAGAGACCAGAACAAACTAGAACAGTCTGCGAAGAGGCGGCATCGTGTTTTATTTTTTAGTAGACTAGTACTCATGAGCTTATTTAGTTTCTTAAACGTATCATTGAAATTATCAAGTCAAATTATATAAAAGGTGTGACGCTTCAGAATTGAAATTAAACTGTAATAATATACATTATACTATTATTAATTTATAAAAATGACAGTCGTAGAGTTAGTCGAGTCTGCGTGGGATGATGAACCAGTCCTTCGGGCAAATGATAAATGGGGAACCACTCCCACGTCGATTCTGCGGAATATCTACATCGGTTCTGTAAGAGGAATATCCAACTTCTGTTCAGAGAACTTGTGTCAGCGGTACTATTGTGCCGAAGAGCCAACACGCACATGTTAATATCATACTCGGTGACTTGTCCAACAAATTTTCACAACATTAATATATGCGTAATGTTATATATAGCAGTACATGGACCGGGCATGACAATGAGTGACCAAAAATGATAGACGTTAGATATACCTTTTAAAGAATGCATCTATGGAATGCTTTAAACAATTACACTATAGCAACCTATAACATTATCATCGAATTTGATCATCACATCTTACTTTTTTAATGAGGCATCTATATTTTCCAATTGAAAGCAATAATTTGCAGTTTCTCAAATAAATACGTACGTTGTTATTTTGATATATATATACTAAAATTAAATAGAACTTTGTAAAAAAAAATGACAATACTGAAAATTACAAACATATCATTAATAACTCAAATTTTTGGAAAAATGGGCTCGATGATGCAAATATTAAAATGTCATCCGACTAATTAATTTACGTTAACAGACTTTGACACCCAATAAATATGCGATATGAATCCCTCAAAAATCACAACATTTCAAAAAATGTTATTATTTCAAATACAAAAAAAATGAAAACGCAGCTTGCAATGTGAATTGATCGCATCGCTGCAGGAAACATCCGGCTCCATCCCCCCCAGACCTTCAAATCGGAAGGTGGGCATTTATTGTCTCAGAAAAAATTACAAATCAACGAGTTTGTATGAGAAGATGTATGATTGTGGACGAGGTGATAATTGTGTGTCAAGGCAGAAGAGTGTGGCGCTCTATCCTCTCTACGCACACCCGCGAGGAACTGGCGTGATGGTAAGTTAAGCTAAGAAATTATTCATTTTCAGGACAAAAATACTGTGTAATTATGTACATTTTTATATATTATGTATAAAATATCAATAAAAATCAAGTCTCACCATATTGAAAGAGAAAATGTTTGAAATTTGAGTTGGTGATATTTATTAACACTATTTTACCAACACCCTGTCAAAACACAAACTATTTCACACACATGTTAATTTTACAAATATAGCTAGTGGATGATGTCACAAGCGTAACTCGAAACCAATATTTTGGGTAATGATGCCGTGTCGTCACTTACTGTATACTTTACGCCAGCGTAAAACTAGCGCACACACGGCACGACAACCCAGAATATCAGTCACTCGGTTAGATAACAAGAAGTTATATGACCAGTCGAAAATTGGACAAAATTATTTGGCTGCGACACGGTAAACCCTCGTCCGCACGCACTTCACGAGCGCTGTCCGCGTGATGATTTCCTCCGACATCGCCAGACGTCAGCTCTCAACGTTGTCTGAATGTTACCATAGTCAGGAACTGTGATATTTAAATTCCTAACTTTCCCACGACTTTGAATAAATAAATTGAACAATGCGACCCGGCATCCGAGCTGGCGCTCGTCATCGCAACAATACAACAGCACTCAGAAATTATCATCGACACATTTGCACATTATTACAAAGCGACGATCGGCCACTCTCAAAGAGTGGCGTGCGGGACGAGGGTGGACAGTATTGCTCCTCGCGACCGGTCAAAACATTCTTTATTATCCTTCTTCCATCACCAGCAGCACGGTTGGCAGTCTACTCACAGCTTAATGTGTAAATCAGAGATGCATCACCGTCAAGGGTCACTGCGCACGATGCGCTCGGGCACCGGGGGAGGCAGCGGCGGGGGAGGTGACACTAATTCCCGCTTTTCCCCATGCAATGCATCCAATATTGTAACGAGTCCAACCTGGCCTAAGAGTGATACAGTCATTACAAATCTGACCTGAGGGTGATACAGTTCATTCAAATTTGACCTGAGATTGATACAGTTCATTCAAATTTGACCTGAGATCGATATAGTTCATTCAAATTTGATCTAATAGTGAAACACTTCATTACAAGTCTGATCTATTTAATAGTTCATTATAATAGTGACCTCTGTGGGTGGTATAGGTATAACAGATGGTAGTTAATTCATGTAATAAGAGATACTATCATGCAAGCAAACAAACTTGATCAAGAAACGAGACAATCTTTATCGGGGCCATTCAAACTGCACGCTCCTGCAAAATGGTTCATAATATTACGATTTTATTAAAAATTCAAATAAATCTGATAACTTACAAAATATCAAGCAAATAAATAATATAATGAATTCTCAATTTTTACATTACGATAGCTGTCGTCTGAGTCTGGTGGCGTGTCAAGGCAACATTCAAAAATATATATTGTCAAAAGAGTGCTGTGGTTAATGTTTGGTCCGTTTTTGATCAATTTTCGACTGGTCAGAATCCCAACAGTGAGTGAAAAAGGTGGACGGTATGCGCGGTGGCTACCTGGTGTCCGGCCATGGCGGCGAGCTGCGCCGGGGAGGGGGGCACACCGGGGGGCGCGGGGGGGAGGAGGGGCTGCCCCACGCCGTCGAATCTCGCGCCAGCTTCAAAACCATTCTACAGATAAAATGTTCCATTAGACGACCCATTATTTCAGATTTGAAAATAATTTCATATTTTAAAACAGCTGAGTTACCGGAATCATGATGGTGGGCCTAAGGGGCTGTATGGAGGGCTGCATGGCGGCCGCGGCCGACGCTGGGTAGTAGGGATAGTACTGCACCGGGTACCCGATGTATCCGGGGTAGCCGGCGGCCGCGTACATGGCGGCCGCGGGGCTGTACATCTGCTGGCCAATGTTCAGGGGAGGATGGTGAGCGGCCAGCGCCTGATCGTAGGATGGGGGCGGAGCGTACAGCTGTCCGGCCGCCGAGGCGGGAAACATGCCGTACGGGGCGCCGCCGGGCACTGGGGGCAACGAGACAAATGTGTATATAACTTATTTTATTTTTCACTTTGAAGAGTGCATTAATCTTGTCTTCTGATAAGACTCGTAAAATGTAAATATATATAAATAAAATGATGTTCTTCAAGGAGACATTAGATTTGCTCGCATTTGAATTAATTAATATTTAACAATATTTGAATATGTCCAAGAACACATAATTACTGGACTTTCACCTACAAAGGCATTAAACAAATAATAGATATAGAGATATAGAGACAAAGCTATTTTTTATTATATTGAATGGAAAGATGAATTGAAAATCATCAAAATTAATATATATATATTTATATAATGTTCTTTTTTGGACCTTAACCTGGGGTTAAGAAAATAAATCTGTATTTATGAAATTAACAAATTGATAGTTATAAATCGTTTAATTTGTATTTCATTTTTTGATGGTATTAAAATGCTTCAAATTCATATTTAAAAAAAAGCAATTTTAGTAAGTACAACAAACACTTCAATTACTATTTAAAACTAAGTTTTGTAACACAATAATTTCTTACTAAATAATATTTTTATCAGTTCTGTGAATGTGTATTTTACATTTTTTTTTTTTTTGACCGCCTCGAGTCAGCAAGTGAATAACAAAAATCAACATTTTCATATAATTTTTTTTATTATTTACAGGAGTTTTCTGCATAACATATTGAATTTGAAAAGTTCCATTTCTTACTGTATACATAAATATATCATCAATGACAATTTCAATATGTTGAACACTAACAAGTATAATATTTAAAAAAAATAATCCTATCAAAGCAACCCCTAACCTGGAATTAGTGAGACTTTCTCTCGCCTTGGAGATTGGACAGTAAATGAGGAATCTCATTCACGCGCACGCGCCAGTATAAAAACAATAAAATATAATAATAAAGTGAATGTCTGGATACACCAATCACATTGTCCTTACTGTATGTGTGGTGCGTACCTCCGTACTGAGGCGCCGCGGACGCGTGCTGCGGGGGCGCGGGCAGGAAGGGTCCCTGGGGCTGCGGCGGAGCACCCGGGAAGGCTCCCAGCGGCGGGGTAACTGTAACAACCCTCGGTTATAGCCGGGTGTCATCGGGAGAGCTTAGAGGGAGCCTAGAGATTCCGGGCGCACTGGTTTAAAAGGTTAATGGGTTTTTGAGCGAAATGTCAATCTAGCGTATTTAATAATGTACGGTTACGAATTTAGTGATTCTCGTAAAACTGTCGTAATATTAAAATAAAAATGTCATTGAAGTGAGTCATTTCTGTTGTTAACTTGAGAGGAGTTCCTGTCTACGTGACAGGAAATATTAAATATCATTAGTATTGGCTAGTATGTCATCACGGCACAAAAATAATGCGAGTTGAGTTAAATGATTGTTCAAACAAATTGTTTTCAAGATACACGCGAGCGTGTGATAATTTTTTGTTATTGTGTGTTTCCGATCCAAAACCCTTCAAACCAGCTGGAATAATTAAACGATGGTGAAGTTTGTCAAAATTGAATAATTTAAAAAAAATGTTGGTGTCAAAATCACCAAAATTATATCAAAATAACAACACAACCGTGGTATTTCTATTGATATTTAAAATTGAAACGATTGAAGTTGTCGCGTTGGAGAATACGCAATTTAAACTATATGCACAAGGATTAGAATAAGAATTGCCTACCTTAATAATGACAATAAATTTCCATAGCCTTTCGAAGATATCGTTCACAGAATAAAGCTTGACTAGAGTGCATTTGGAAGTTTAAAAACAATTCTCAAAAATGATCTTCCGCCGTGTCGAAGGTATACTCCAGCACTCACGGTTGAATACAAGATGAAGGGATAAAGTCACACTGCCGGAAAGATTGCCTGCCTTCAATGTACAAACAGGAGTAATGATTTCAAATCTCCAAAGGGGAGAAATAATTGATGGGATTTAGGTCAAAATTTAAAAATTCAAAGCATCAATAGCAAGATCCACCGTAAATTAAATGATATTAAAAAATATATATAATTGTATTCAAACTTTACCATCGACCTGAAGCTATGTGAATTTATTTTGAAAGATTTAAAAGTTATTTTTTAACAATAACAGAGGGTTGTGTGGGGGGGGGGGGTGGGTATATTTATTGAAAATTTAAAAAATATCAAAGATAACAATTAGTAATAATTATTTAACGGGGGGGGAGGAGGGGTATTTCAACAAAATATACTTTTTTCAGAACTAAATAATAATAACATCCTACAATAAACAAATTTGTAAACAATTAAATTAAATAATTTTTGAGATAATCCATTTTTTACTTTTAAAACCGAAAGAGAAAAAGCAAACGCTTCCGTTTTCCATTAAAAAAAATCAAAACGAACCTCTCATTCTAAAATGTGTCAAAAAATTTATATCTCTATCGTTAAGAAAAATAAGACTAAATAGTAGAACAAGATTAAATACAAAAAAAAAATTGACAACATTTTAAAATGAAATCCCCTCGCTTTGATTTCAAAATTGAATAAGTATTTATAATACAGGCTTAATGTCATTTTAGAAAAACCGAAGCGCCTGAAGCTTCCCATCGGCCGACACGTCACAAATCTAAAAGGGGAAATTTGAAACAGTATATAACACACAGTTCATGTTTAAGTACAGAATAATAATAATAATAAAAACGAGTGTTCATGTCATTTCAAGTACGGTGAGACAAAGCTATTTTGGTTAATTCTCAAAAGATGGCGCTCTGTATTTGCTTCCGACGTTATTTTATTTTTCATGTCGGCGGGTACGTCAAAACACATCGATAAATCGATACATGCAATTTTTTACAAATTGCCGGAAGGAAATATAAAGCGGATCCACATTTTTATACCGTGGCGGTAAGTATTATACGAAATATATTCAAAATACTGCTTGTAAAATGTATTATCTTCGTCGTGACGGACAGCTAAATTATTCACACTATACTAAATAAACATTATTATACTAATATATATTTTTAAATTCATTTCTTGAGAAAGTGGCATGAACTAGCGTTTTTTGAATATATCTAATATAAACATACAAGTTACTCGAGATAGTTATCAAATATATTTATATAGAGAAATGAGAACAGTCCTTCAAATGTATTAAACACAGAAAAACATTTAGTAATTATATTATGGGTCTCATAACTGAACAGTCTAGGGTTCAGCGTTCAAACGTTACGACCATCTTTGCTCTCCATTAACGGGTTCAAAAAATATATTTTTTTAAATTACACCTTTCACGCATGACCACTCAAAAGATTTTATTTATTTAATGTGAAATTACGCAATAATAGCTCTCGTCAGTGGCGTATGGGAAAATCTAAAAAAAAATATAGCAAATAAAAAAGGGATTCTGAATAAGCACAATAAACCGTTTCTAAAATATTATACAAGCAGATTAATTTTTAGACTTTTATAAACTTTTACAAGTGTTGATAGCAATTCTCAAATATTTCCCGGAGCGGTCTCGGGCCGCCGATCCGCCACTGGCTCTAGCATCGAGACAACATACGATGACGTCAATAAGAATTTATAATTTAACAAAATGTCATTAGAATTAAATGAAAAATAATTTCTCGTAGATCAGCAGAGTAATTGGCTGTGGTTCAACATACGCTAGAATGATTATATTATTGAAAAATATGCATAAAAAAGCGATCAAACAAATCTGTCTACATATTTTACTCAGAACCCGTAAATGTCAAATGTTCTAACAAATGAAAACTGTTGATAAAATTGAATTCCTTCTTTCCTTCGCAGTGAACTATACACATAATCATGAGTTTGCATGCATTTGATCTGTTCCTTTTTGAATAAATACTAAATGATAATTTGAAATCAAGCGCACCACATTTTTTTTTTTTTGATACTTTATCAATTATTTCTTCCTCGCGCACATACGTGCGTATATTTTGTAAATTTTTTTAATTATCGCACAAATTTTTTGCTCAACGCCGAATCGAGAAGAAAGATGATCTTAAAATTAGGAGAAATTGAGAAATCTAAACTGTCCGGATGTATCCAAAAGTCATTAGCTCTGTTTGAGGTGAGAGTTTGACACGACATGCTCGTTTAGCATATATACACGCACACGGGACAGTTTTCAATATCTCAATTTGCCAAATCATTAGCGACTATTTATAAAATGCACAGACGGAATGCGCAACCAATCATCGAGTGTTGGGGTTTGGGGGGAGACGAGGCATGCTTCTTGGTTGCGCATCCGCGCCCCGCTTAAGTAGTTATAAATTCAGAATTACATCGGTCTGCGTCGAGAAAAGAACGCGCCATTTCGAAAAACCGGCAACCATAAATCTAAAAAAAAAAAAACAAAAATGACGCGCTCTTTCGACGCACATTTCTGCCGCTGTGAAAACTCACACCATCGTTAAAAGTGAAATTTTTGGATAAGTTTTAAAATATTATTTTGAATATTTTCACAGAGGCATTTTTATAATATAAAAATACAGTTCAGAGTGCAAGAGGAAAAAGTCTAAATATAAGATAAAAGTAAAAAATAAAAAGGTGTTGAATTCTTTCTAGATAGTATTGAGAGTTTTGCCTCCAGATAGATTTCTTTATCACGGCCATAACTTCCTACATTATAGCAATATAGGTGACATTACATTACGAAAAATATTCCATGGCTTGTAAAGAAACCTTTGCGTATGTGAAATGAGATGTAAAGAAGCAAATGAAAGAGATACATGGTAGTAATATACGTGCTATTAGCAAGAGGCTCTCAAAAATAAATTGCGTGAAAAAGTAAAAAAAATATTTGAGTTTGCGTGCCACCCTTTGAAAAAATGACTCGATACATTTATGATATTTCTGTTAAAATCAAATTTGTCAATTGACTTTCGGCATTTTTCTGATTTAATAAATTTCACTATGACTCTAAATGTGGAAAAAAAAAGTTTAATTAAATTTAAAAAATTATAACAAGTCTATTTTGCGATGGGCTGGTTTAGGCCTAGTCTTCTGTCACGTTATTGTGTTATCCGAAATGACTGAAACGGAGTTAAAAACATTTTTATAGCATATTTGTATGATAAAATGGAATTTATTTTCATTTTTTTTTTCAAAAGAACGCCATACTGAACTTAAATAAAATTCAGACAATGTTCAAAGATACCAAAACAATATACAATAATCTGTATACGAGATCGGTTGATTGATTTTTACAAATCAGATAATCATTATATGTAGAGGCAGTATGATTTACACGCCCGTGACAACGTAACAGTTTTTCGCAGAAACAATTAAGCTTTAAAAAAAATGCGCATTAAGAAACATAAAATTAGCTAGTACGTTTGCAGTATTTGTGCATATCAATATCTTTATTTAAAATCGGTATATTTTTTAAAGGGTGGCACGCAAATCTCAGTTTCTCCTCTACCAATCAAATAATAATAATAATAAAAGAAAAAAAAAAAACAAAACATGAAAATTAAAATGTTCAAAAACCTCAAAATCCGTCGGAATCAAAACCACACCTTTCGGAGATTTCTAAAATATGTCTGGAAACTGAGCGAAGAGATAATTGTATTACGTTTTATTTTTTTAATAAACAAATTAAACGAAAATTAAATTATAATAAACATATATATATATATATATAATATGAAAGAAGAAATAATATTAGAAATTTTGCAAATTGAAATGATGGAAGTATGTTTTATTTTATTTTATAAGAAAAGGGAAAAATTGAAAGTTTTCTTTAAAATATTTTTTAAGTATACAAACATTAATTAAATAATTTAATCATGCATTGATATATTTATTCCAACACCGCACAAAGTTCACATTCAAACGATTTGGCAGAATTAAAAAAAAAAACAGATAAAAATATATTTTCATTTCCACGTTAAAGTTTGAATATAAACGTGCGGCGTTCCAGTGTGCGAAAAGAATCGTATCGCTAAAACAAACAAAAAGCACATGCTGAAGGTCACTATTATTTAAAAATAAAAACAAAATAGTATTAACGAAACGGCATATTCTCCAATGTCTAATTTTCTAATGTTGGTAGCATGTGTGCGTTTTACATGCATGCCTCTGGGAGATTCAAAAAGAAGTCAATTTAATTGTATTATGTGATGAATAAACACCTTCCCAATAACCTAACACCTTTTCAAAAACGGTGCAAAAATACACCAATAACAAATATCAAAAGTTTTCAGATATTTTGTACCATAAAGATCAATGTCCCCCCGCGGAGGACCTTAATATTGCTTGTATTAATTTTTGCACCGTATATTAAGAATAACATGTAAATTCCGTACATATCTCGTATTCCGAGAGGACTCGAGAGAGAATATTTTGAAATCATTCTCGGTAACAATTTACAGAATACGCAAATATTTACGGAAACATTATTTGAAAATAATCATAGCAAATCATTTGACGATTTCGACATTGGGAGATGTGACCAAGTTTAGTTGCGGATTCTAAATTACATCCGACAATTAACGACAGAAGAGTCCATCTGCAAAACAATACCATCCCTGTTCATCGTAAAAATGATTTCCAGAATTCCTAGACTTATAATCCTAAAATCAAATTAACGACAATCCATATTTTAAAAAAAGGGTGTATCTTTCAAAGAGAACCATCTGCGTTAGACGCTCGTCGCCACGGCGACCGATTTTACAATGAGAGCACCATTGCCATCAGTGTCCGCGTCCGGTGCATTATTTGCAAGAATAAATGTTACAATTCAATAAACATAAAAATTCAAACTTGCAAATAAATTGCGATACATTTATCCAGCTAGTCGATTAATTTTTTTAATGTGAAATGTGAAAATCGGTCAACGTGAAACCGTGCAAATTGAAATATTTTTTTATGTCGTAATAAAAAATCTAAAATTGCATTTATTGACAGATGTCGGACCCAGTCAATGTAGACAGTGGCGTCAAACAGTTCGATGACGGTACAGCCGATCGGTAATCCCATTTGTTTAAATGGTAATGGTGGTGTGTGCTGGAAGTGTCCTTACATATCATACAGGGTGTATCAGACCTAGTTCACAATATTTTATGGGTGGATACCTGACTAAATTACGGGTCGAAAATGTTCAAGGAACATGTGCAAAAATCTGCATTGTTACGGAAAATATTATTGTTTAAAATTTTTACAAAATTGTGTTAAGCTTGAAGTCTACGTACTTCGAAATAAATATTTGCAAAATCGTTCAATTATTATCTTTGATTCAAACTGTAAATCATCTAACAAAAAAATAGTCTGGCTGCTCAAAGTTCGATGACCTTTAATTTTTTGTATACAATACATAATTTAGAATCAATAAAATATTTAAATTAATCTAAATAATTCCATAATTACTTTTTTTTAAATATTCATATCTCAGACATGGTTGAGATTAGGCATATATATGCCTTGAACATTTTTGACTCATAATTTAGTCAGGTATTCATCCATAAAGTATTGTGGACTAGGTCTGTTATACTCTGTGTATTAATAGAAAGTGTAATGTTGCAGAGGCCCAAATATTCTTTGTTTCTTAGAGATGAAAATATTTTCAAATAGCACTTTTTCACATTAAATATTTCCCGCTGTTTTTTAATATCTTCTGGCAATGGTGTGGGTAATAATATTATTGAAAAATACACTCTTTGGCCACCATTTTCAAATGCAGCAGTAATGTGATTTGTGAAATATATAATAACACACACAAATATTCATATATATATATAGACGTTTCAATTATATCTGTATAATTAAATATATCTTTTGCAAATCACCGACAGCCAAACAGATTTTGTAACATTTGAGATATCAACTGTTTTAGTGTTGTGTTGCAAAAAATATACTCGAGACAATTGTGGCAGAGCTTTTTGACAAGAGCATAAAAATGTTTGATTTCAAAATCATTATAATTTTTGCTATCGATTTTTGTAGCAGCCAAACGAGCATTTGCGAGAATTGTCTCCGTCAGGTGATGAAAAAAAATATTTGTTTAATTTATTCAAAAAACAGCAAAATCCCAGCAACCATCGTACTGTATACTGCAAACCAATTATTGTCCAAGTATATTTTAAGTAAAAAAAAAAAAATATATATATAACAAATCCATCTACGGATTGAAAACACTGTCAAAGAAAGAAATTTAATTTATACATTTATGAAAAAAAAAAAACATTGCGGTGGATAAACGCTTACGATACCACGTGATTGCGAGGCGAGACACGAGTCACTCCGATACGGCGTTGTAAAATATAAATGTGTCTCTCGTTATTTGAGTAATAAATAAGAAAATCAAACTACTTTACAAATGGACTCAATTGTACACATAACTTCACCTATCTAACCATATCTGTTTACAATTTCTGAAAAAGCTCTACAGTAGATTGACCAAATCATTCCCTGAGGTTCTTCAGCCACAATGTCCTTCTTTTTTCAGGATCTCGAGTTCCAGCAATCTTCCACTGCATCATGAGATGCGGGACCTGTTACTTCTCTAGATGCCTCATTCGGACTACTTTTTTTTCTTTGTTACTGTGTTCCTTTCAATAAAAGAAAATTAAACATGGAAAAATATAAAAGGTGTAGCTAATCTGAATTTAACAATTCCCAAAATCTCCAATAATTATGGATCGAGGACAATTGAATTTGTTATTCCTAAGATAAAAAATAAACTACCAAAAGAGTGCGCTTTCTCCTAATTTGAAGAAATGATATATAAAAAAAAAAAAGGCTTAATTAATTTTTTTTTTTATATTTGTTTTATTAACCACTTAATTGAGTTTAAATACATCTACGGGTTTCGAAAAATACCATTTTCTTCTTCAGGATGTCATAACTAACTAAAAACATACATTATTTTTCTTTTCTTTATTCTGGTTAAGAAACAATATCAATAAGAAACAAACAAATCCTGAAGAAGAAAATGGTATTTTTTAAAACTGGTAGATGTATTTAAACTCAATTAAGTGGTTAATAAAACAAAGATAACAAATAAAAATATGAATTTTAACCACAAAGTTAACATTGCTAATTTTAAAAGTAAAAAAAATATATATATGTATATACAAAAAAAACAAACGTCTAGATATGACAAAATATGGAAAGATCGCAGTATTTCCAAGACAACAAAGGTCAGGCTGTTCCTAGTCTCTGGTGCATTCTATATTTTTATATGGTGTGGAAATATGAACTCTGATGGCATGGCGAATTGATGCCTTTGATGTGTGGTGCTGGAGACACACTTTGCGCATACCGCAAACAGTGAGACGCACAAATGTCTCCATTCTGCAGGAACTGAAGATCGAGGACAGATTCTCAACCATTTGCCTGAGACGTATCCTCCAATTTATTGGGCATGTTGCGAGAAGGGAACGCAGTTCGGAGAAGCTTGTTATAATAAGCCACGTCAAAGGATGGCGACAGCCCTAAGATCAGAGAAAAGTGGAGGAGCATTATCACGAGGGTGAGAATTTATGAGGATCGCGATCCGACATACATGGGATCTATTTAACCAGATATCTTCATTTCAACTGATTTTGAGCAAATGCTCCAAACCGGCTTATTTATTTGGTAAGTGTCCATATTTTTATTTCATAAAATAATTCCTAGAACATCTGACCATTCACATTTGTTATACAGGGGGTTTAGATCGTAACCAATGTTCTCACTAAGGTGTGTACACAATTTGGAATTATAGCGCACAGATTGTTAATTTAATTCTTAACATAGTGCATACATAAGCCCTCCTATATACGCTCTAATATAAACAAGATTCAAGTCTCATCTTTTACATATTTAGTCAGTTTCATTTTAAATCTATTCAATTTCTCCTCCTTATGTTTTCTGGCATTTCATTAAAAATCTTCATCGCACTATACACCATCGATTTCTAAGATTTGACCTTCCTGAATGGCAGTCTCAGTCTATCCCTTCTTCTTGTACGATGCTCGTATCAATTTTTCGTGTAAATTCCTCTGATATTTTCTTATTGAGGATTTAAATAAATACCATTATATTAAAATATATAGACTTTTTCATGTGCCGCTTTCTATG
The DNA here is from genome assembly GCA_022840565.1 of Eubasilissa regina. Lineage (NCBI taxonomy): Eukaryota > Metazoa > Arthropoda > Insecta > Trichoptera > Phryganeidae > Eubasilissa > Eubasilissa regina. Next base: position 5,429,893 of record JAINEB010000026.1, read on the forward strand.
GAAGGTTGGCGACCATTTGATCCTGTATAAGACGGCCAACATTTTGTACACTGAACCACTTTCTGAGGTTACTGCTGCTGCCTTCCCCGCATGATGACTTGTAAAATATCATATTTTCATTGAGGAGAATAGGTTCAAATTCTGTCGACATCTTCATGAGTAATGTGGTCAGCCTATAGTAGCCTTATACTGGTATGGTATTGTTTTTCTTATTCTCTCCCCCGGCGCACAAATAATAGCATTAATCTTTAAAATAACATTAAAAAAATGTATATGCACACTGCGATCCAAATTTAGAGAGAATATTAATTGTGACTGCGGATATGATTCCCGACAGGCACAAATTAAACCTGCGTCGCGATTGATTAATATGAAAGTGGTGTCGCTTCACAAATGTAGCGAATTGTACCTTCAACTAAAAAATTAAATAAAACCTATCTAAATTCAGCATATCATCTTTCCTGTGTAACCGATTATAACTAATAGGTTCTCAAAACGCATGTGTATCCTGTCATGAAATTGTGTCAAAACTGGCAACCGTGCAAAGAGCCACGGGGTCAACTCCTCGAGGGACAGAAAAACCAACAAGTGTGTAAGAAAATGCTAACCGTCACCAAGCTGAAGTGGGATTACGTCGGACACGCAGCCAGACTGACCGACGAACGGCGGAATGGGGAAATCCATGTCGGGAAAAATACGCACTGCGCACAGATGCGCCGGTCTGATTCGTATCGTGGGGAGAGCCCAGCACAGGAACAGAGGTCGCGGAAGGTGAGAGCATGTCCAGCAATGACATAGTCGGTATGAATAAATATTTGATACATTTTTAAAAGGCAGTATTTTTTTTATATATTGTGTTCAATATAAACATAAAAAACCAATACTCATATACAGAATGTATTAAACATTAAATTTCAACAGTCTATAATTACAAATTTGCCTATTTCTTGTTAATTATTTTTCTAATAATCTCGCATTCCCAGTTCATTTGTAAACTTCCAATACTTTTAAGACTAATTATTTACTAAAAAAAAAAAAAAATAGCATAATATGCTGTTAAGTGGGTATATGAGCACCAAAACACATATTAAAAAAATAAACAAAAATTGTGATATTTTTGCGTTGATCCACCCTTCAATTTTTTTATGTGATGTGTTGTAAAAAAAAAAAAATATACTCAATGTGAATTTTGTGATCATTTTCAATAATTATTTATATGTCATACAGGCAATATTACTCTCAATCGCTAAAAATAGCCAAGTCAATTAAAAATTAAATCATTAATTTAAAATATAAAAATTAACATTTATATAAAAACACATATTGAGTGTAATAGAGCCCGTTGTTTTTTTTTTTTTTTTACATATTAAAGCATGCGATATCGTCAAAAGTGGCAATTTTCAAATATACGCAATGAATTTTAATGTACACACGACTAGATTTAAAAAAAATAAACAAGAGTTCAAATTACTCTCATCAGAAAATTACCACGCATACGATATTATGTTATCATGTAAGTCACATGTTAGTGTTTGCAGTCACCCATTCAACAAGAAAAAGAAAAAAAGAATTAATATATTGCTTAATTTCTTTTAGTCTTTTTTTTTTTTTTTTTCACATTTCAAATCGAAGCGGATAAAGTGAAAATAAATTAAACATTATTTTTAAGAAAGAAAAAATGCATTTTTACGAATGCGTAGTTCCAGTAAACAAATGAACACCGGCCTTGGAACTATTTCAGAAATAGAATTAGACTCGAGTGGGTTTACGATTTGAATATTACCGTTTCGACGCGTGGGCGTGGCCGAAACCCAGAAGAGTTATATCATAAAATATAATTTAGAATTGATTTTCGATATCTTTAATCGCTTCGATTTTGAAAATACAATTATATAAGTAAATCTAATATTAAATTAACATGTTAACTTCCTTGCCATATTACGTGAACAATTATACGAAAACGTTCCATTTTTCAAAATGTGCATTAAAAAAAAATTGTACACCTGCGATCAAAATATTCAGCGGGAGAATATAGAATCTCAAGAGTCCGACGCGAGCTGATGAGATCACGATCGGGGGAAAAATAAAATATTGATACCTTATACTGTGATTAATGTTCGGTCACTGAATTAAATCAGTCGACAGGTGGATGCAGAAAATTGCAATTCAAGTGAGAAGTAATAATCTTAAATGATGAAGTGAAAAAATGTTTGAATAGCTGAATATTTATGTTTTAAATGATATTTAGATTTCAGGTAAAATCTTACAAAACTGCTTAACATGCCATGCAGTAAATAAAATAAATTAATATTTTTTCAGCAATATTTGAATATGTCCAAGAGCACACAATTACTGCATTTTTACCAACAAAAATATTGATTTTTCAGGTGTATTCTAGTATAATGTTAAAAAAACATTTTACACATGGTTATATTGGTTTAAAATAATTACAAAAAAAAAAAAAAAAAAGATTCTCGTAGTGATGACATAAAAAAAAAAGGGAAAAATGAATTATCAAATTTGGTCCATAGATGGTAGCGACGATGTAGTGGTACTCAAAACGAGTTCACATACTAAAATATAAACAACTTTAAAAAATTTGATAAATGTAGAGATTTAGGGGGTGAGAATTGGTGAATGTTTTATATAAATATATATATAGTGATCACTTTATATATATATATATATATATATAAAGTGATCACTTAAGCCAGCCGAAGACAGGTCATAAAGCCCTGTATTATAATAGCTTTGTCTTTGAGATATCTGATATTTGTTTAATATTTTTCAATTTACACGCAACAGGGCTTACTAGATACCGTGATAAAAAAAAAAAGTTCACAATATATAACAAATGAGGACCAAATATTTCCAAAATCAAAAGAACATTATCCAAACATGAAATAAAATTCAGACAATTGTTTGAAAATACCGAAACAAAATACAATGGTATGTATAGAGGTGGAGTGGAGCGAATCTGAAAACATTCTATACAGGGGTGGTACGATATGTGCGCCTGAGACGTGTAATGTATTTTTTTTCTTGTTTACGAATTACGAAACGTTATTGAAAACTTTAAACAAAGACTAATGGCGCACAGGATTATAAATAAAAATGTATATAAATGAGAAGATCTTAGAACTCCTGACCTTCGGGTCAGCAGTAGAGAGATTTCAACCATTCAAATAGTTTCTGAAGTATGAAATTAATTTTGAATATTTCAAATAAATAGTATTAGATATAAGTATATCAAAATTTATACGAAAACGAGCTAATTTATCATAAACTGTTTATTTATTGTAGTTTCAAAAATAACAACTCATTTAACATTTAATTTTGTTCTAAATTTTTTTACCGTCGCTGCAGTTGAAAATACCCGCTCAGTGGCCGGTTGACGTTGGCTTAACTGTTAAGTGTTTAAAATAGTAGGTCAAACATTTCTGTTCATTTTTTGAAATTGTCCATATATCTAAAATATTTTTTTAGATTATTTGAACAAACGTTTGTAGTTTCTATAAGGGATAAAATTCAGTTTGTAATTCGGACATTGACGAACTCTTCAAACAAGCAACGGGTATCTCTTCCATGTTTGAATTTTGAGAATTGTTTAATAGAGAAATTAGTACGAAACTATTCGAATAGCAGCACGAATATTTGAGTATCGAATTGTAGAAAAAGGCCGAATATTGAATATTCAGGTTGGAATCTATAGTCAGCAACTATATTAACATACAATGATACCCTTCAAGATGCCACCGAGTTGCGAATGGATAAAAATGTAAATGTGCTCACGCTTTATGCAATGTTGTATATATATATATTTTTTTTTTTAAACTAATTTACATCCAAACAGAGGACATGTGTTAATATTATAATAATATTGAAATGATCGCCCGGCGGAGAGATGAGGCAATATAATTGAGCCAATCCAAACCTTGGACACCCCACACGGCGTGAATGAATTAGTTGATTTATACGCATGTGTTCAATGACAATATGTGGGCAACTAATAGCAGATGTTTTTAACACATCGAAGTGCTGATCTATTATGGGCACTGCATGGTTAAAAATAGTAAAAGTATTTACTCTTCGAAAATTAAATCTTTATGTAAACAAGATGTATTTTTTACACAAATGCATTATTATTTTGTCTGTGTTTAAATTTTCAGTCAAATCGAGTCATATTTTAAAAAAAAGTCATAGAGCTCTTTGATTGCAACATTTTAAGACAAGGAATTTGCATTAGTTTGTATCTATTTATTTGGTGGCCTGTGGTTAAATACCAAAAATACTGTCAATTTATTTAAATGTGTATTGAATAAAATATTATTAGACTAACTGTGATCCAAAATTCAAAATGAACCTTTTAGCATCCATTGGAAGGCAAATAGAATTCTATAATACTCGTGCTAATTTGAGCCGAGGTCTGGTCGATAAAAGAGGCATTTAAGAACTAAAAACGATCACACAAAGGAAAGCTGTATACTTTGCAATGTGGAATACACTCTCATCGTGCAGCAGAGCTAGTAGTGAAGTTAGAAAGTCTATACTATATAAGTATCTTGGCTGCGTAACCTCAGAAAGTTGTTCAATGTCCAAAATGCAAGAGCTCTTACATGGGATACTGCAAGATGGCCGCCTTGATAAAAGACATAGAGGACTAGATTGAATTAAATTATTAAGGCTGTAAAATACTAAAAATCCACTTCGGTACTGGTTACAAGAATCAAGAAGATTTCATCTGTAAGCGACTTTAATTGTTAATTTTGTAATTTAAAATATTAAAATGTATTTAAAATAGAGTTTAATAGTCTTCTTCAACTAAAATTACAGACTATTTTAAATGCAAGAATCATAAAATGTTAAGAATATTCATACATACTGCTTGTCCAGAAATAGATTTGTCAGATATTAGAATCAAAATCTCCGAGGATCAATGTGATCACAATAATCGGCTCCTACTAGATTTATGAATGAATTTATGATTTTAATAAATACGAACCACCCAGACGACGGCAGCATCCTACATTGCCACGTGTTTTAACAAATCCAGTGTATCCGCGTGGGATTGGAATGCGCATAATTCAAATCTTAAAAGGTTTATAACGCACGATGCGTAAACTTTCAAACAGCAATATTTATCGGATCATTCTTAGTTTAACATAAAAATCAGTAAGATTTAAAAAAAAATTAAAAATGACAATTTATAATAAACAGACTTCTATCAGGCAAATTGACCCATCGACCCTCGCCTGTGATAGTCTTCCGTGACCAGTGGGTTCCTTTGTTCACACACATCAAAAATTATTGTTTGCTTCACGGGTAATCAAAAGTCGGATACGGATTGAATACAAATAATGAAAAGATTGGAAATTTTTTAATATAATATAAAGTCAGCGTCAGCTGAACATTCTGCTCCCCATATAAAAAACAATACACAACTTTCTTTGCGCTAACTATGCTTTTATTTACACAAATCGCAAAATAATTGCAATTAAAATATGGTTGGTTCCAATGGAAAAAAATAAATGTCTCATTATAAAGATCAAGTTTTGTCGATTTATATACATGTTTGTCGCAGTTTATTCAATAAAAACATCTACCAGCAATAGAAAATTCAGAGTTCGGGCCCCGGCGGTAACTATATTTTTTTCGATAGATCTTTCTAATTTGATTTTAAAATATTCAAACGAAATTGAGTTTTGTGCGGTAAGAGGTTATAATGAATTTTTTTGCAATGCAATACTAACACAGTGTGAAACGCTAATCTGGAACACTTGTTAAGAATGAAAGTATCGATGAATCAAAACCATGAAATCCACAATTGTTCAAATGGAGAAAAGTAATTATTTTGAAAAATGGAACACTTCGAAAAATTAGCAGTGAAATAAAAATGAACAAAAAATATAAAATACACGCGCCAGCCTTTATTTAAAAAAAAAAAAAAAAATTTTTTTTTTTATGAAAATTGGCAACGGTAAATCAAACACTAAAAATAAAACAAATTTTTAAAATCTAAGCACGTCTAATGATCTATCGTTGCCAATCGTCGAGATTATTAACAAAGGCGGACGGTTGGGCACCGTCGATCCGAGTAATTTGATGGTATTTTGGATTAGATTTCATTTACAGCAATACTCGGATCCAAGATGTCTCGTTAGCTTTTAAAAAAAATAAAAATTTAATTTAAAAAAAAGGGCGAGGTACAAATATGAGGGATTTTTAATTTTTTTTTAATAGATTATTTTTTCTTTTAAAAAATTATTTAAATTAACAAACTCCTCATAAATATATCATCAAAGAGGTGAAAATAAAAAAAAGAATGCTGAAAGAATTACAATAAGATAATTGTATTTCTAACATTTTGAATTCTTTTCACCGCTGCAATAGCGCCCTAGAAAATAAAATCTAAAAAAATCAATATATCAAGCAATCAGCCATACCCCAAAAAATAAATGATTTTTAAAAATAATAAAAAACCAAAATAAACACACAAAGACATTTAGAATTGTATTTAAAACATGTTAATTGTTTTCAATCGAGCATTATTCTTACTTTTTATTTATTTAATTAATTAAAATATTTAAAATAATCAATATTTTTTTTTATGAAATTACTGTAAATTTCTCTATGGACTGAATTCACAGACAGTGTGAAAAAATGTTGAAAGCTTTAGTGCTGAGCGACAAAAACTGTGTATTTAATACATAGGAAGCTAGTGGAATAGCACAACTTGTCTTTATTTCACACTATACAAAGAATATTCTCCATATTTACAATTTAAAAAAACAAATTTTGAAGCAAAGAAAAATCTACATGTAACATAGAGTAACGCTCGATCGAATATGTCATTCAAACATGAATACTTATCACATTAATAATATGTATAAATATATATATATAGGTATTAATGTAATGATTATATTATGTATCAGATATATGTATATTATAGCATCTCACACTTTCATGTTTTTATTGAGACAAATTACGTTGGAATGTTTTCCCGCCGACTTCGATGGCAGCTCTGCGATACTGTTCAATCGTACACCTGCTGTAAGGAACACAAGACAGCGTACAAATGGTTAAAATTATACACAACTCAGACCAACTATAATGTTTCACCAGCAAATCAACTCAAAAACATTCATAAATAACCGACAGGATACAAAAAAACATGTGAACTTCATTGAAAAAACAAGATGGTTACCACTAAGTTTCCAAATTTGAATTTTTTTTCATGGAATCAAAGGAAGAACTTTATGAACTCACTATTTTATAGTCACAACTTCAGGATATATGAACTCACACCCGGGAAATGCCCAAAATGTTATTAATAATTAAAAATTAAATTAATAAATCGAAATGGATGCCATAAAAAACATCAAAGCCACAAATTATTATCATCATTGACAATTTTCAGATGCTGGTTTGACAGAAAAGTCAAGGTAAAAAAAAAAAAAAATAGATCAATACAAAATTTGTATACGCGTAATAGACAATATTGATTTTATTAAAAATATTTTAAATCGCCGTAAAGTGTCTTTACATAAAAATAAACTAATAATAATATGAATAGCCACAAAGAAAATACGTATTGATTTATGGCAGACGAAGGCGTGCGTGTCTGAAAACGAAATAAAAATCTTTTTTTCATAAATATATGAAAAGCGTTCGAATAAAGATATTAAAATAAACAGATTTCAATAAAAAATCTACTTGAAAATATAAGCAGACACAAAGAAAATACGTATTGTAGCAAAAATTTAGAAGTATTGATTTTTGGTGGACGGGACTGTATGAGTGCGAATTTGTCGAAGAAATCCAAATCTCTCTCTAAAAACGTAAAATAGACGTTCGGATGAGCGTAATCGTGATGAAAAATAACAATAATTTAGCTTTAAATATGCGGGCGAAAGTGTATTGTGAAATTCTTTACCGAAAATGGCATCCATTTTGATTGTGTGTGTGGAACAGTTATTGATTTTGCGCGGTAACAAATAAATCCTGCCAATAACCCAGCCAATAGCTGAATATCAACTAAAAATATATCAATAAATGCTCCCGAAATGTTGGAGCGTACGTTGAAAATGAAATTTCATTGTTTTTAACTGAAATAGTATGACATTTGTCAAAATGTCAAAAGTTTGGGCGTTATCCGAGTATTCGAATGTAAAGACATATAAAATGAAAAATAGTACAAATAAATAAATTAAAGTAAGAAAATTCGTTTAATTTGTACACTCTATACCTTTCTTGTCAGCCATTTCACTAAATTTGATAAAAGGTAAAAAGTGCGACTTCACAGTATCTGCAGAAACTCGCGTTTGTCAAAAGATGGATGCAAAATTCCCAATCTTCCGCTTCGGACGTGGGCACGTTCGATTATGCTCTAGAAATGTAATTGGTCGGATACGAAATACCAGCTTCTGATAGGATAACATTGGATCGAAACTTTCTAAAGAAGCGAACGAATCTGTTAGCCGAAAATTGTGTCTATATAGCCAGTAACGATATAGAAAGCGGGTTCCTACTTAGAGTACAAAGGGGTTAATTAGGCCGTATTATTCGAGTCTCGAAAATAAAATATTACTGTTTTTTTGATAACCGCGAGTAATTATAACGGAATAGGAATATTTGAATAATCCTACATCAATTAAAACAGCGTACTGATAATACAAATTATACATTCAGTGATAAATAAATTATAATTGGTGTTTGATTGTAACGATTATTGATGACCGATTAAACTTCTAAACTTTACAATTGAATACCAATCACAGTTTACCTCGTCACTACATTCAATAATTACGTTAAAATGCTTATTCATTCATTCGAGAGAATGATCAATAAATTATAATATAATATTGAAAAGATTTAGTGGAATCTGCCCACTTATTTACGTCAGTGCGGAATATCTATCTCTCTTTTACATACAATACGGAGCAGAAACATGGACTCTTGAGCGCCATATACTGAGATTTTTTTTTAGTTCGATTTGTGAAAATAATGTTTGACGTCGCTACTCGAAGTATCTAAAGTCGTCAAGTCATAAACCAAGGGTGCGACGGATCATCGGTGGACTGCGACTCCGTTGGCTGAATGGGATTTGGGGGGACCTGCATGTTCTTGAGGTCGACTGGTGAGACAAGGCACAGAGTAAAAAGGAACGGAGGGATCTCCTTGAGGTGGGCAATGCTCACCCCGGGTAGCATGCCATGACGAGGAAGGTGGCAGATTTATAGTGGCGCAAGTCATGATAGTGAGGGGAGCCACTTTTCATAGGGTTTCCAAATAGCTTAGAAAGCAAATAGAAAAATCAGGTCTAGAAATACAGTAGCAGACTGGCTGATCCGATTGTGCTCGGCCGCCGTTGGACTTTGTGTACGCTTGGTCAATTTATTATTGATAGTTGCTAATTGTATTGTGACATTATCACTTTAGAGGCTTCTAGATGACCAGTGAGACAGGTCTCTACACCATGAATCCTCCCCTGGATGAGAATGATGCGTTTGATAATCAGTGAATCAGTTTTGAAGATTTTATCAGAGTGGGGGGCATGACTGATGACATAAACATGAACACGAGAAGAAAAATAAAAACAAATTAAGTATAGTATACAAGTTTATTTTTGAGACAATGTGTAAAATTTACAAATCATTAAGAACACATCAAAAAAAATGTATTTAGGGATGTAAATAAGTAATTGACAACTGTAGAAGATCACAAATAAGAGTAATTAATATAAAACAAACATTTGTCACAGAACTGAGACACTACGTCTACCTACCGATATGTCAGTTCTGAGGATTGCAAGATTCCGCTGTCATGATGTAATTAATATAAACAAATTAATAGAGCCATAAAATGCGCCAGACGCATTGTGCGTACCCAGATCATTTCTTGGAGAATGGAGTCAGCATAGAACGCATCAACTTTACAAGTTTTGTATTTATGGGTTGGGCCATAAGTCATTTTAAAAATTAAATAACTATTTGTATTTTTATTATTAAATGGGGATCATTTAGAAGATATTATTTTTCATATACAGTGGAACCTCTATATTCGCCACATTTTGATAACAAAAAAAATGATTCCATATTCGTTAATATTTTCTAAATTTGTCATTTCTACCACCCGGCAATGCTGTCTAGCTGTGCCAAAACGCAGGATATGGTCGAAAAGTTGCACCCAAATGTTGCCATAGTCAATCAAAACATAAATGGATTCAATGGTAATGTGATTGACTGCTTCATGAAGGTTTTAAAAAACAGGCAACATTCTTTGTTAACTTATCGTTGGCAAACGAAAACCACCACCAGAATTAGAGTTACCTGATGTTTAAATTGTCTCCTTCTGAATATTAGTAGCTGTCCTCCTTTTCCGCTTCTGCCATCATGTCTCCTCAGTACAATAAAGATATACTTTTGACATCAAATTCATTCATTTGTGTACTATTTTTGGGGGCTGGGAAGGAATTGATGTAATTTCAGTTATTAGTTATGGGAGAAACTGTTTCTAAATATATTCATCAGGCCCTCGGGAACGGATTAATGACAAATATAAAGGTTCCATTGTATAGGTTAAAAAAATATTAATGTTATGTAGAATATTGTGTAAAAAATAAAATAATAACAGCATGAGAGTTATTTAAGTTTTAAATGGTGAAGTGACTTCTGGTCCGAACAGTTTTCATTGCAAATAAGGGAGGAAGAAATCACGGAAGCCACTATTAGCTACTTACAAATTTTTAAAATTATATCATCGAAATAACAAGTTAGTTAATATTAAAAAACTATACAAAACAGCAAATTTTACAAATTTCTTCAGGTAGAGATTGATCAGAACTTAAATAAATATCTTATATTGAATTCATTATGTAATAATTGTGTTTTTATATAAAATCTAATTCTTCATTAAGTACGTAACATGTTTTAACCCTGTAGATGATTTCCAAGAATTAAATATAATATCGAATTTCAAATTAAAAATGTTTCTCTCAATCGATTAAATGTTCTGTCATCCGATTTTCAGAACCGAAATGATTATACCAAATTGTATGCCAATAATAGAACTACATTTTAACAAAGTTTGTTGGATAAGAACATGCTATGAATGTAATTCTTATTAAGGAGAACACATTCTTATTGTGAAGTTGAAATTATTCGGAACAGACGTTCTGCGATATTTTAAATACTAATTAAATGTATTAATTAGAAAGATATATATATATATATATATACATATTTGGGGGTTATGTCGGTGGTTAAATGAAATATAGATGTTTGTTTGTGCGTTGAAGTTCTATTACATTATGACAGTATGATGAAAACAGATAGAAATAAAGAAGGCAATGAACGAATGTGAAATGAAATGATGTGAAGCAATCTGGCTGTCTCGCCCGGCGCTCCCGGGCCGGCGAGACCGCCGCTGTAGAACGCTGAAACTAGAGAGAGTGCCTAGCGGTGAATTCTGAGCCAGGCTTGTGGCAGCAACCGGCAACGCTGTCGCTAGCGTCGATGCCGACTGAGATGGCGGTGGATTTGAATTCCGGTCGCTACATATATATAAAATCAATTTTATCAAAAAATATATTGTTGTTGCTACCGGGATTCGAACCTGTAGCAACAATTTTTCTAATGAATATATTTAATTAGTATTTAAAATATCACAGAGCGTCTGTTCTGAATAATTACAACTTCGAAATAAGAATGTGTTCTCCTTAATAGTATTTATTTTTAACATTTAAAATTATCATTATTCTCTTATTTTCCTGATATTTCTTTACGCTGTTGAAACATGACTCCGAGAGAACGGGAACGCGAGAAGCGACGTACGCTCTGTATACCGTGGACAGGCCGCAGGACGAAAGCTTTGATCACAGTGGAATTAAACATCGAGCAGCCTTCTTCAACCCTCGGATATTTCAGGGATGTAATCAGATAGGACAAATTTGTGATCCATACATGATTGACTGATCTGGTTAAACTTCAATCCTGAAGTGCAAACATGTTACAGACCAGAGTACGTGACGACGTATCGTTCAGTTCTATAATTACAACCGCTCTTTAAGAAGAAAATTTAATTTGCTAGTAAACAGTTGTATAGTATTGTTTTTTGTGTAGGTTGGTACTGGATAAGAACATATTTTAATTTTGTGTCAAAAGTAAGTTTAATATTTATGGATACTGAATAAAATATAGTCACCATAGTAAATGTGTGCGACATATTTGTCTGATCACTTTATCGACACATATTTTTCTCATGAATATTTTGGGCGCAAGCAAATATTATTTTGAAAGAATTGATGAATTATGTGAACAGAAGAAAATTTTAAAATATGTTGTTTTTCATCAAAAAAAATCACTATTTTAGACAAATGACGCAGGTCAGATACGCCCTCCCCCCGCAAACCCGCGTAACAACCGACTTCTATTTGTATTATTTTATCTTGGATACCATGTTATGCGTCATCTAGAAGAATATCAGATCTTAAATATAAATGATAGAAGACGATACTGATGGGAGTCATCGAGATCCCGGAAGAAGAATTTAAGAAAACAGATTAGACAAACAATAGCAGTTCAGCCTTTGTCCAGTGGCTGTGAATAGTCACAAAGGCCAACATGATTAAATTTTGAAAGTGTTTCTTCATAAGTAATGATTTTTTGGACACATGCAATTATTTTATTTGGCTTAATGTGAATATTTTTTTATTTCGATCTTTTTTCAGGGTATTTATAAATAAAACAATGTACATTATAACAAAAATATATCTCTAAATGTTCCCGGCATGTTATGCAATTATGATATTTTACAATTACCCCCAATTTACAATTTTTGGTATAAAATATTTCCCACATTTTACATTTCCCCCTCAATTTACAACATCTTAGCAGGAAAGTGCAAAATAGGGATTTTATATTTTTCTCCTAATTCATCAATGCACAGTAAGGCCCCGCGTAACGCTGTTTCAGTATTACCCGGTAAAATTGGGATTCCCCGAAATTGAGCACAATTTCGTTGCTTTAGACACTCGCGTGCAGTCCGAGGTGCGTTTCAATACGAACACTCGTTTGCTGCGTCATAGTTATCTTATTATCAGTCATCAACGTTATTGTGTATGTGTAAAGATATAACCGTAACGTGTATATTATTTTATTGTGATAAATATGTCAATTTTTAGTTAGTTACTGGAAACTAAAATGCAAGTGCTCAGACGATTAGATGCAGACGAACGGCAATCTGATATAGATGCTGCATTCGATTTGTTCACTTAAACAATATAAACAATTCTAAAAAATCAAATCGTCAGCAACTACAACCGCAAGGACTTCAGTAACCAAAATTACCCGTTCTAGAAGCAACGTTATTGAGGAAATGGAAAAACGACTTTCCATCTGTATTGGCGATGAAGTTGAACGCAATACGCCATTAAGTCGATCAATTATAATGGAAAAAGTGAGAACAATTGTAGTTTAGCCACTATAATGGAAATTATGGATCAATTTATTTAAAATGATACCAATTTTGATAGAAGTTCTAAGGCAAGACAAAGTGTCATCGATGCGATGTCTCGTTATCGACAACTGCGTGCTGAACAAACAGGAAAAGACAAATTTAGTTAGATGACTTCTTCATAAAAAATTATAAAAAGTCAAATGAGGAAGAATCTTATCCTTATCGCAAACATAACTTCTTTAATTTTTTTTTATTGTCATGGATGTTTTATGAAAAATATAGATATTAATAGATATGTAATGAATGTAATAAAAAGTATTTAACAATAAATGTTACAAGAAAAACTAATAAAGTAACTTATTTTCTGTTCTGTTTCACTTGTTATTTACGTGTTAAGATTGCCTCGTTTAACACTGGAACTTATTGAAATGTATCCGCCGCGTTAAGCGGGGCCTTACCGTATCCGTATATGAAAACGTATTACATTATTAGTCAAGTTTTTGATATGATGCCCTGGGCGTGACCAGGATACCATTTATTATCTGATCATATTTTACAATTATCCCTAGTTTACGATTTATGGTAAAAAATATTTCCCACATTTTACAATATTTTTAACTTGATTTGACGAAATGTGTTTGATAGGAGTTTACTCCCCAATCACATTAAATTGTATCCAAAATCAAATACATATTATATTATAACTCATCTTTTTAGTATATTAAATAAGTGTGACATTATATATTTTTTTAAATATTTCCCACATTTTAAACAGAATGGTGTGAATTTTCTCTCTATTCGTCACTGTATAAAATCAAATACATATTATATTACAAGTTTTTAGTATAGGAATGGCACATTTAATATCGGCAAGCATTTAAAAACATATACAAATGTACAACTTTAAATACAAGAAATAATTAATGTTTAAATTAAATAAAAATCCATTAATAATGTTTCTCCATCGAGAACTTAAATAATATCAATAATCATTCATTAATTTGTTAATAATAACAGCATTAACTCAATTTTGAGATTTTTTTCAACACTGAATTGGGACAATAATTAAATGAATTTTAACAACAGATATCGAAAAATAACACAACTATCTTCCAAATTTTCATGATTCATTTAATTAGCATACAAACAAATAACGCCAGCATGCTTTTCAATAATTATTTATAAAATTGGCAGCATATAACATAAACAGATTACATTTTATCACTCGCACATTATATATGTTTTTTGGTAAATTGGGTCGTCTATAAGACTTTGCGTTATTTTTTCGAAATGCCATTTTGTTTTATTAATTTTTAGTCTTAAAGGATAGAAAAATGAACATTTTTAACACATACTCCTATTCGCCTTTAATCAAGGTTAAAAAGGTAATTCAGGAGCTTCACTGGGAAATTATGCCGCATCCACCCTACAGTCCCGATCTCGCTCTGTCAGATCATCACCTTTTTCGGTTGTTCTTCAATCAAATGCGTGGCATTACGTTCAACAACGACGGTGATCTCGGAAATTGGTTCGATGACTATTTCGATACCGGACCAGTTGATTTTTATAGAAAAAGCATCGAAAAATTGGTCAAACGATGGGATGAAGTGCCAGACCAATATGTAATGTTGTAATTTTTGTTTAAAAATGAGATTTTATAATAGATAATTGAAGAAAACCGCAAAGGCTTATTAGACAACACAATATATTGTAAGATAATGTTAAAAATTTGGAAAAGTTTCGTGATTATTGGTATTCGTTGAATTTAATCCGCTTTTTGACATTTCCGACTATGTTGTTGGAGGTTTCGATCATTCTTTGTACAATCACATTAAGATTTATGTCACGTAACCTATAAATTAATGAAATAATATAATTTCTACGAGCAATCTATTTCTGTTGGCAACATCTTTGATACAGGGTCCGACGCACATTCAATTTCTACTTAATACAATATAAAATTCGATAAAATTTTTACAAACAGTCGCATATCTGACTTATCAATTTATCTCAATTTCAAATTGTTAAATTATTAAACTGTATTAAATTGAACACAGTCGGACATTAACAACTTGATATCGATATCGAGTCATGCCATATCGATACCTCAATCTGCAAAGCAACTAACTCCACCAATGGTCGAAAAAATATTTTTGACGCCATTATTTTCCTCTTTTATTGTTCTATAGTACACTAAAAGCCAAAAATTCCCATCAATTTTAAATAATAAATAAGTACTAGGTGCTGAAAAACCTTAAATGTTTACCCGAAACAAGGGTTGAGACGTCCGCGGAAATCGTAACGGTTGCACTACATTATCATGGAAAATCAGCTAACTCCCGATAATATTTTACAATTTTGGTAAAGAAATGCAGCTAACTCCAAATATTCCCTATAAGTAAGAGATAAATCAAAATAACAATAAAATTTCTCAGCTATTCTATTTCTGCATAATAAACAATCTACCAAAGTGTATTTTGGAATTTTCGTAATCTGTTTAATTATAAAATTAAATAGTTTTTTGTTGCTCCTGAACATTTTAGAAAAATGGAGTTAGCTGTTTTGCTGATTAAGGTATCGATATAATAATTCTGGTAAAATTTGATTGTATGATGGTTTTAAGGCACCCTAGATATATTCGATGTGGCATTGTAAATACAGGGTGACTACTAAAAGCTATACGAAACCATAAAATCATTTATTCAAAAGTCTAACCTGTAAAATCTCTTCTAAAATACATTGAACACATTGATGAGTCAGGTATGTGACAATATTTTAAAATATACATTTTTTTATTTCAACGTCAAATATTTAAAGCGTTATATTTCAATATAAAAATAATTGTCTATGAAGCTCAAAATACATAAAAATGAGGACATAACTAACTTTTGTTTAAAGGCGTTTCTCTCCTTCATGATAAAGCAAGCCTTCACACCGCTGCTGCAATTCGAACATTAAGATTTTTTGATCTTACAGAATTCCCCATACAGTCCTGATCTTACTCGCTTTGATTATCGCGCGTTTGGATCCCAAAAGGTCACTTTGACAGGACGAAGATTTGAGAACGTTGACGAGGTTAAAGAAGCGAAAAACATTTTTTGAACTGCATGTAGAAAAAAGACACATCATTTGTATTTCTAATTAAATGATATATGTCAAAGCATTTCATTGAAATGTTCTGATATATTACATATTGCTCCTGCATGCGCATGAGATATGCATTGAAGTCTGTCAAAAATACATCACTTCGAGAATGCACCGGAAATTCAATGGATCAAGTCAAATAATATCAGCTGCATACTGACAAATTATGAGAGCCTGATGAAGAAGACTAAGAATATTTCAGTCCAGTCTGCGACGGGAAAGCTTACTGTTTAATATAATTCATTATTAAATAATAATATCTGTTATAATAAACTTATCAAACAACTTTAAACACTGCAAACTATCACACGAATTATATCAATTATACACTGCCATTTTTCCTCTCAAATACAAGAGCACCGTTGGTCAATATATTCGTAATATCAAATAGAACACGGCACACCATGAGAGTCGGTTTAGAATGTTGCCTGCGCTCACTTTGAAGTAGACAACGTTTGTCAGTCACTAGCAACACATGTAAGTCCTGGCCGTGTCACCGTGCGCAATGCTCTCGATGCTCCAGGGCGCGGTCTCCGTTCTTCCGATGTCCGTGGCGCGAAGCGTGGTGCAGTCGGCTAAAATAATGATAAATAAAATTAAATAATTAGTTTATCATATGATTGTACAATACGGTTTTGTTTACAATCTTTAAAAAAGTATTTTTGAATTATAAATACTTAAACGCCTTTGATAAATCAATACTGTTTACGCGCGCCTTGTTACTTTGGTTTCCTGGTTTATAATAATGTACATATGTGAGTGAATATTGCCACCCTTTTTTCGGAGGCTAAGAAGACGGTAACCGACAGGCGTCATTCTTATTACATTCCGAAACCGGTTGGTGTTTTAAAATTACTCATTAAGTGGTTATTATAAACAACGTTAAATTAAAACATCTTTCTTTTATAACATTGTCATATTTACAAAGTGGTAACTCCGACGTTCCATTAGATCACAGCACATTCCCCAAATACTTATATGATAATTTAACAACAGTCTATTAGTGGATAGCAAGATGACATTGCGCTTGCTTAGCACGTAAGACGTTCCAAGTTCGATGCACGGCGCCTTCAAAATGGTGCCAGGTATCGGTAAAGGGGAAAATAAAACACGAGGCTAATGTGAGAGTTTATAAAAATATTACGAAAGTTTTGTGATAAATTTTGCTGGGTTACTCGCTGAATAAATATATTTGTGTTCTGTCATTTCTTGGTATTGCATCATCCCGCGTGTACAAGGCGGAAACATTCGAGGAAGGCCGGACTGCGCCGCCCGGCGGGCATGACACACGTTCACCACAGATGTGCACCAACACATGCAGCAGAGTAGGTGGTTACAAATGGTTTTCACCAACCAACCTTCCCACATATTCAACAAATAATAGATATCTCATAGACATGAAGCTATGGACGTATGGGTAATTACAGGGCTTACGACTTGTCTTATTTATTTATTGTATTAAAATATATTTTCTGGTTAAAGGTCATCATATTGAGATCTTCCAGCATTGCACTGACTAGTATTATTCTCAAAGCTTTATTTTGCAACACTGACCATTGTTGGATTTCTTCTTCGTTAGTCAAAACCAAAATGCAGCTGCAGCAGTTGATGTGAGGAATAATTACAGAACTGTAAATTATTTGACAAGACTCAGTACTAATGAATCTTCTGATCCTTCCCAGAAGTGACATTTTCTTAGCAATCTTTTCAGTCGCGTATCTTGTATTTTGCGAGAGATTCAATTTAGAATCTATTATGACTCCCAAATATTTGATTTCAGTCACTTCCTTCAGACTTTCACCATCTATGATAATTTTTGGTGTGATTGGTATTTTTTTTATTTCCAATGTTTATGAATTGTGTTTTGTTTACATTTAGTTTTAATATATTTTTCTTCAGCCACATTGCTATATTGTTCAAGTCATAGTTTAATTCTTTCTGTATAGTTGCATAATTGTCTCCCGCTATATATATGAGTGGATCGTCTGCAAATAATCTTATTTTGGAATATTTTAGGATTTTTACGATGTCGTTTATATAGATAATAAAAAGGATAGGTCCAAGAACTGACCCTTGTGGTACTCCTAATGATATAAAGAAGGGATCAGATATTAAGTCACCTTTAGTGGTTTGGTCTATTACTTAGGTATTCCTTAAACCATTTCAAAGGTGTTCCCCTTATTCCGAGTTTCCAAAGTTTTTTTATTATTATATCTCTGTCAATGGTTCCAAAAGCTCTTTTACAATGGCTGGCTTAAGTGATCACTTTATATAAATATAACTCTCACCATTCTCACCTCCATATCTATCAATCTCCATATCTATAAATTTTTTGAAAGCTGTATATATGTTAATATGTGGACTATCTCTAACTCGTTAATGATTGGCTGTGCGCCATGCGTACACCACGGCATGAATTGTGAATTTTGTATAAAATAATAATATACGCTCATGCACGCCTTCAGATCAATATTACAGACATGCAAACAGTTTATTTAAATATCGGTAAGAATAATTTACCAGAAGGTGCCAAGACGTCGTCCTTATCGTATGCATCGTACGACTTGAATGATGCTTCTAGGGATTCTCCCGCCATCTTCATCAGTCCCGTTGCCGTGTTGAGGAATACTTGCTCGATACCCTGAAAATATTATTTACAAAAATAAAGAATGAAAAGAGTAAGTGGCTCGGCCGGCGGCCGCCGGCCAGTAAGTGCGCTAATTCTCTTGAGTGCGCGCACCACAAAATAATTAATCGGTCGGCGATAAACTGGCTGGCAAGGAAACGGCGGCGATGGAACATCTTAGATCCTTATTTCATTGCTCCATTTTAAATTTCATTGAAATTGGATCAATAGTTAGAAAAATATTTAGGACGGTTGAATTTTATTTATTAGATGACATACATATTTTTGTTCTAAGAGAGGTGAATATATTATACATAATAAACATAAGACATAATTAATACTCATAGTTTATTGTGTGAGATGGAGTAGACTTCACCTCAGATATATATATACAGCGTTGTCCTGACTACTTTGCTAGACGAAGTAGTCAGTTTGTGTTAAAGTAGCCAGTTTTTTTTTTCGTGCTGTTGTGGTGTTATTTAAATCATCGACAGGAATAAAAAGAGAATTAAAAATATGTATAAAAAAGTAAAAATAAAAAAATATATATATGTAGTGGGAGTGTTGTAGAAGTAGTGAATTATTGGTGTAGGTATTGTATAATTTATATTAGAATGTTGGATATCCATGCTTCTGATTCATCTCTACCTGATTGGATCATATATTGGGTCCATATTAGTGTAATCTTATTGGAATTAAACAAATTAAGTTAATATTTTCATAATCTAGAGGAATTCGAGATGTTCTATTATATTTTTTGTTTTATTTTTTTATTGCATGTTTATTGTCTTTTAGACATTTACTGGACAACATTTTAAACATTACTATTGAAATTATATTATAGATTAATAAAATCTCTTGGGCATTGGTATTGGTTAAATACGTTAACTGACGTTTCATGGTTTTTAATAAATAAGTCATCGGCGATCTTTCCGGAACTTTCTAGATACCGTCTGTCACATTACCATACAAAGAGTGGCACTAGCGCCGCCTAAATGGGACGGCCGCACCCTTCACCAACTACTCCAGCCATCCTATCGCCTCTATCGTAGCATATCAAGTTGTAACTTTTCTGAATAAATCGTGTGATTCGACCGTATGTACATTTTATTCATTCATTACCGTGTCACATTAGTGGCCTTTATCATTACACACGCGTCATCCAAAAGGGGATATATCCGCTTACCTGATCTTGTAAAGCTGACGCTTCGTAATATTGTGCGCCTATAGAGTGTGCATACTGCTGGCCCTCTATTGCTGACACCTGTCTGTCGTCCTCCAGGTCCACCTTGTTGCCGACCACGGACAGCACCAATGGCTCTCTCACATTGCTGAAACGATGCAATTAAATGTTACGCAAAACATTACGCAATATATAAAGTGTCAAATTTGCACAGCATACTGAATTATAATAACTGTATTTTGTAATTTTAATAACAACACCTGGATTTTAGATTATATAACGTTCAAGCTATTTGTGAAAACTCTTGACAGTGACGTGCGTTAGGCACATACATAGGTTATGCTGTTAAATTTAGAATATATTTGTGAATTTATTACTTTAAAAAAGGCAAGTTCTTTTATTGCGCTGTAACGTATTCGGTTTTCGATTTTGCTTAAAATATTATCTACGATTCTTTCTTCGGACAGTTGATTTAAAATGTTTTATTATATTTAAAAACATATATTTTAATAACTAACTATATAAATTACCATAGCTGAAACTCATAAATTTCAATAATATTCTAAAAAATGCAAACTCGCCCGTTTGACAGTTAATAAATTGACAAACACATATATAATTTTTATTTATACACACATCACACGAAATGACGTTGGAATACAACATGAAAACAAAACGTTTAATCTAATCAGTTATATAATTTTATGTATATAAAGTGAAATGGGACAACATTGGAATTCTGACGATTTCAATACATTTTGAATGTTTCTAATTATTCTAAGTAACCATTCACTTTCAACACTAATGGTATTTTAACGCCATGAGTAATTTGTAGAAAAGGACAGCTATATAATTTTACAATCTAAGAAGACAATACGATATTTGTGATGAATAATGTTGTCCCTTTTCACCTCATCGGGGCCGGCCCCGGCCGAAGGCGCCAAGCAAGACGGGGCAACCGTGTAGCCCTGGAGAACGGCAGCTAAGTCTCCAGCATCACAATAGTTACAGCTGATGGGGGCTCACCTCAGCTGTAATCTCAATAATAACTGGGAAATGAGCTAAGAAATCAATGAAGATTCGGAAACTGGAATATTTAGGCCATGTGAAGCGAAATTTGAGACATGTGTAATACAACACTCTCATATCTTATCATCGGCGCAAGATTAAATAACAAAAAAGAGGGTCCGGTGGCAGGAGGACGTTGTAGCTACGAAATCTGAGAGTCTGAGTGAATGGTTCGACAGATCCACCATTTTTTTTTTTTAAATCAGAGATGTGGGCGCCGAAAAAAATTTCTCCCGAGGGCGCCACAGAGGCTAGGGCCGGTACTGCACCTCATGTAAATAAAATTGTATAGCTGTCTCCCATTATAGTTATAAATACAAGTTGTTAAGTTAAATTGTTATATGAATAATGCCCTCACAAGGCGAAACGCGTCTCAAGTAAATTAAACTAGTAGAATCTAAAAATAAGTATATATTTTATTTTCACATATGAAAATTTTATACGGTTTTTTATAAGATAAGGATTTTAAATACTAATTAAAAAGATATACGTATAAAATCAATTTTATCGAAAAATGTTGTTGTTGCGTTACCGAGATTCGAACTTGGATCTCTTAACACTCTGGGGAAGGTGCATTAACTAACTGTGCTACAGCAGACAGTACTTTTGATAACAAATTTTAAAACCCATATATTGCACTTTTCAAATGAATACATCTATCATTCTATTATTTGAAAGCCGTCTACTTTGTTTTTACGGAATCTCAAATACCTTTGAGTAAATTGTCATCAAAAATACTATCTACTGTGTGTGTTTGAATCCTGGCAGCGCAACAATATTTTTTCGATAAAATTGATTTTATATGTATATCTTTCTAATTGATACATTTAATTAGTATTTAAAATATCACAGAGCATCTGTTCTGAATAATTACAACTTCACAATAAAAGTGTATTCTCCCTAATAAGATAAAGATTATTAAATTTATTTTTATTTCCCACAATCATGTTGGTTGTATGCAGTGTGCGCGACCCCCTTAATTGATATTAAATTCTTAATGGCAATTTTTTAATTAGATATTTACATTTATTTTGATGGTGAATTTTGTCATTTTATCTATTCCACATATACTCTTGAAGAGGACTTCGTACATCTTCAGTTATAACATATTAAAAAAAAATTTTAAAAACCGATGATGAGAAATTCCGAGTAACCTTTGCAATTCCTTGACCCAGTTTTTGATCGCTTGAAAACTGTGCAGATTCGTGATGTCGAATACCAGCAGCGCGGCGTTGGCGTTTCTATAGTACATCGGCGCCATTGAACGGAAGCGCTCCTGGCCGGCCGTATCCCAAACCTTGAAAGCATAATGATAAGATTAATCTAGAAATAACAATATATGTACATATTTATATATATATTGTAGAACCTCGATTATCCGGACCAATTGGGATGAAGGTAGACCGGATAAGGAAAAATCCGGATAATCGAAAAAAATCATAATTGACAGTGAAAATTAAGAAATTCAATTATCGATTTTTGCTCAAAGCTAGCTGTTGCGAAAATAATGGACCAGATATTGGCTGCCTAGATGATCGTCTTTGTACGAACCACATGTTCAACTTCTTCATTTCCCGATTTTTTCATAACTTGACGCTCTTCTCTGACCTATCCATCTTCTGACATTAAACAATTAGTAAACTTCATAATTTTTTCACTTTGTTTTTTTATATCAGAGATCGATGACGTACCAACACCATATTTATTAGACAAAGAACGTCCCGAGTCACCGCGTTTCAAAGCAATGATTATATCCAATTTGTCTTTTAATGATAATACAACACGTTTTCTTTTCGATGACATATCGGTAATATCAAAAATAAATATTTAAATACTGCTCCAAATGGTCTGATTGATGTCCATAACCAGCGGTTCATGTAACAACGCGTATCGTATCATTACATATTATTAAATATATATTCATAAATTATATTTTTATTACAACACAAAATGTATTAAAAAATATTGTATTTTGAACAATCCGGTTAATCGAAAATCTGGATAATCGAGGTTCTCCTGTATATATATATACTTTACTTTACTTACCATCACGCCGTTTCCCCGTGGGGGTAGGCAGAGAGGATAGAGCGCCACACTCTTCTGTCCTGACACACAATTCTCGCCTCATCCACATTCATACATCTTCTCATACAAGCTCGCCGATTGTTGAGGCTTCTAACAGAACCATCCTCCATTATCTGGTTTACCTGGTCATGCCGAGTCTTCCGCGGACGTCCTCTATTTCTGGTGCCATCAACACTTGCATTATATATCTTTCTTACCATTCTCTCCTCATTCATCCGTTCCATATGACCGAACCACCTAAGTGATCCTTTTTTAATCTTACTATACTACCACCAGCTTTACATTCTTTCCTTATTTCTATATATATATACAGGGTGTAACAGATCTAGTCTACAATATTTTATGGGTAGACACCTGACTATATTACAAGTTGAAAATATGTGCAAATTCTGCACAATCACGGAAAATATTATTGCATGAAATATGTATATACTTCGAAAGCCATAGTGAAAAAAATTGGAAGCCTGAAAGCATTTAAATTGAAGCATTGTTATATTCTTTCGTAAACGTTCTTCCTGTATACAATGCTTTATAAAATACAATTATAACAACAAATAGGGCGGCTTCGCACGGAAAAAATACAAGAGGTGTAGCTAATCTGAATCTGACGATTCCCAAAATCACCGATAAGTATGGATCGAGAACAATAGAATACAATAAAAAATAACTGTTTGGGTTTTTACGAAAAAGCACGCCTTCTCCCAATTTACAAGAAATTATTAAAAAATAGCTTATCGATGGTGACCTGTCTTAAAATTGATCTCCTGATGAGGTGACATAAACTGGCCTCCACGTAGCGCCGACTTGACACCAGTAGACATTTTCCTACGGGTTATCTCAAATCAAAGGTATAAAGTAACAATCCTCCCTCTCTGGACCAATGAAGAAAAGAAATGGCAGCGATCACGGAGAATTTCAGAAATTTTGCCTCCCGTTTAGAAGAGTGCCAGTGAAATAACGGATCACGTTTAAAAAAAACAATTTTTAAGAAATAAATTCCCAGACTACTAAATTTTTTTCTTAAACCCATACATTATTTTATTACAGAATTTTTATTATAAAAATGACTTTTGGGACACTGTCCTTCTCTATACAATCCTTTGACCGATTTAAACCTAATTTTGCGTAGTTATTCTTTAAGACCCTGCGTAAAATATAGGTATCATTCCCATATTATAGAATAGAACTAAAGCATGACTAACCTGTAATTTGACTCTAGTATCGCCGACATTGACCTTGCACGTGAAGAATGACGCTCCTATGGTGGGCGAGATTTGCGTGGAGAACATTTTGCCTACGTAGCGCACGACCATGCTGGTCTTACCCACTCCTGAAAATAAGAATTTAAAAATTAATAAAATTATTTTTACAACATTATCAGGGCATTTTGAAGCGATTGAAAATTCGGCCAAAATGTTAAAAACGTTAACATTATGAAAATTCTAATTTTGTAACTATTCTATTCACACACCCCTCTAACTTATAAAGTACGGTGGAACCTCAGTTTTCGTGACTAATCCACCCGAAATGTACGAAAACTGAAGCAATTTTTCCCATAAGAAATAATGTAAATCAAATCAAAAATATATACATATATTTTATAGTAAATAAGGCTATAAGTAAGGTTGATATCAGATAATCCTTCTATAATAGACAGTGTAGGTTCGACTGCCGGCTGCCTTTAACTTTGATGTTTTTTTAACCCCTCTACGGCTAGCGCAAAAACTTTCCGCCGCGGTCAGCGACGTAATAATCCAGCGTGACTTTATCTTTATTTATAATTTGAATTACAGTGGAGCCCCAATTTTAAGATTTGAAAGACCAAAATTTGTTTTTTATTGAAAAAATCAAACAATGTTTTTTTTTTTTAATAGTTCTTTCAATATTATAAATTAAATTAAAGGTTTCTGGTGGTGCATTGCTAATACTAGTAAAATATGCATTGAGACCTTTAATATGCTTCATAGCATAGGAACTGGGTTGATGGGATGAGCAGACCTTCTTCTTTGTCAGAAGGTTCTTCTTCTGTCAAGTTTTCATTTATATAACTGTCCACTATTCCGTCAATTTACATTATGTCTAACTAAATAACGCACAAACAGGGGGAAAACGTGAAAATCGAGGTTCGATGTACGTGCGTAATTTTTAGCTTTTCTTTGGGCCAGCTTGGGGTTAAATGAAATAATTTTTAGACTTATTTATTATACCTTTGAGCTCTGGTTGAGAGACAAGCAAGTGGCGTACAACCGTCTTCAAATTCAGTACAACTCGTACAGAATACTGCTCGAATTGGTACGTTATTGCAGCGCATCTACAATGTTTGCCGAAGACCGTATACATGGTTTCGTTCCGCTTCTGAGACACCGAGTTGTGGGCGTAAAGCTGCGGCTGCAGCTCAGCACTAACTCTCTAGTGCAAGCGGCGCTTTCGTGGAAAACTATTTCTCTGACAAGAGAACGGCAACGACTACAGAATAGCTACAGATACGATAATGGCAGTGACTGAAATGCAGTATTTATATTCATATATATACTAGCATGCCCACACCGGCTATCGCACGGTAGCGGACGTATCCTGCAGAGACGCAGTACTCTGTTGTAATTTGCAGAATAAAAAAATAATTAAAATCGTCAATATACTTTATAAAACTATAAAAAGTGTTTGGATAGGAAAATAAGAAGAAGAAGTTGAAAAGTATAAATCTCAATACGTAACATATTAACCTATCAATAGCATTTTAAAAAGTTAAAATCGCACTTAAACTATCTAATATAATCAAAAAAACCCATATTATTTATATTGAGGCATCCATGTTTCCCAAGAATCATTTCAACATCTTACTGCCCTCTATCGAATTCATTTCACGGCTCAAAAAAAACATGGCCGATCAGAAACGTCAGTCAAAGTTTAAGGTTAAATTGAATGACACAAAACAGATGTTTATTCAATGACCATTTAGTGAAAATTTAAAACATAAAAAAAAAGCACGTTAAAATTATGGCACAGGTAAAACACCTGATCATTCAGTTTTCAGGCGGCCATTTTTTAAACCAACGAATCAGAGTTCCTCCAATAAGAGCTCTCGGTTATCGCTTGAAAATATAGACGGTTGCGTTTGATTAATAAGTCTGCAAAAAATCAAGCATTCCTACATTTTATTTGTATGTAGGTAGGTACGTCGATTTTTCAAAAGCGACAGAGCCGACGTGCACAACTAACAACCCAAGATGGTCAAAGGTGTGTTGATCTTTGAGAAAGGTTAGGTTAGATTAGTTACCACGTAAAAAAACACCACTATTCTCAGCATCCTAAAATTGTAAAAAACAGAGCCGGCATACACAACCAACCCATCATTCCAGTTTTTAAAAAAAAAAAAAACATTTTGTTACTACTCATTGATAAAACCATAAAAAGTGATTTGACAGGAAAAGAAGAAGAAAACTAAAAGAGAAGAATAATAATCACTCATCGAGCTTGTATGAGAAGATGTATGAATGTGGATGAGCGAGAATTATGTGTCAGGACAGAAGAGTGTGGCGCTCTATCCTCTGCCTACCCCCGCGAGGAAACGGCGCGATGATAGGTAAGTAAGTTACAAGTTTATCTATCACCAGAACTGTTCAATTTAAATACTGAATAACAGACTCGTAAAAGAACAAACTCCTTCGACCGGTCTGTAGTAAGGCAGACGTACTTAAGTCACGTGTACAACTGCGAAATAATAATTAATTCAATGACGCATTTAAAAAATCATCATTGTGTCATTCTGGACCTAACTTATAAAAATCGAAAAAAACGTATAGAAAAATTGTATGTATTTCACCAAAATTAACCGAATTCCGGAGTGACAACATCAATTTTATCTTGTGCGGGAAAATATAAAATATCTATGACTATTGTAAGCTGTGAAATCTGGATGTCGATAACTGACAGAAAAACGTGCGAAAATCAACAGCTGTTTATTACAATGCCGAGTCGTAATAAAGTCATACATTTGAAACGTCAAAAAAAATTGCGCGAAAATTACGCACTGCAATAATGACAGGTAAAACAGCTGTTTATTTAATTTTCAGGCAGCCATTTATGAAAAACGACCAATAAAAATATTGACCAATCACAGCCCACGATTATTGCTTGAAAATATGAAGGGTTGCGTTTGATTAATACGTCTGCAAAATATCAAGTTTTTTCTTCATTTCATTCGTGTATAGGTAGGTACGTCGATTTTTCAAATAAATATTACGCGTTTTTTAGATTTTAAAGGTGAATTTCAAACGATAGACGCTTACAAATACGAAAATAAATTATATTCCATTGTGATGTATGCACAGATATAATAAAATTATATTTTTGTAGTTAAATTTTCAAAAACTCACCAAACTAAAAGAGTTGTAACAAATAGAGGAGAAGAAGAATGAAAAAAAAAGATGTAAAGACACAGTCACCCTTCAGACGTCTGGGAAAAATGTCAGAATGCGGATAGAATAATAATAACTGAGAAATTAACCAAAACGTGTGTGACAAAATCGGTTACATATAAACATCGCGAATTAGGCCTTGTTATTTTAATATATACTAGCCTGCCCGCACAGCTGCCGCCCGGCAGCAGACGTATCAGAGATGCAGTACTCTGTTGTCAAATTGCAGAAAAAAAAAAAATCTTAACACACTTAATAAAACTTGTTCCGCACAGCTATGCGGCCGCGGAGCGCGCCGACCGCGGCCGGACGAAAAAGCATACTTGGCCGCTTTACGGCAATATTTCGTCTGGCACGAGCCGCCTTTGGAAACACAGTTGTCCACCGGGGAGAGGGGGGCCAGGCCGCGAGGCGAAGCCACGCCCCGGCCGCCGTCAGATTGCAGTATTACATTTTTTTGGAATATTGTCGTATAAAAAATTGTTAGACATAAGATGATTATATGAATAAATAGAGAATTGAAAGGGCGATCGCCCGGGGATAATTTAATGCACCTTAAAAATCGTTTAGATAGTGAAAATGGATTTTTCAAAGTTTAAGGTGCATTTATTAATTCCTCGGGCTATCGCCCAAGATAAAATGTATCAGGCATCGCGAGGAGGGCCAAACTCTGTAAGAAAAAGTACTCGCGATGCCTGGAAAATTAGAAATAAAATTGTGGGAGCTTCTTTAGAAGCGCGAAACGAAATCTGCCGTCCAGTACCGGACGACAGAAAAAAATGAGCGATGTTGCCGAATTTGGCCGCCAGGTGGTGTCGGCGCGGGACCGAATCGGGGTGGCGCGGGGGATGCTTGCGCATCCTGATTGGTCCCAGCATTCCGAGAGAGCCATAAGCTCCCAGGGCTAGAGGTATAATATAAATAAACGGTCCAGCGGTTGCAAAATCACTTGCCTCGCTTTCGCCAACATGCGCACTGGCTACTGCGCACTCGGCATCCTGCGCATTGGCAATATGCGCACTGGTTACTGCGCACTCGGCATCCTGCGCAGTGGTAACATGCGTACTGGCTACTGCGCACTCGGCATCCTGCGCAGTGGCAACATGCGCACTGGCTACTGCGCACTCGGCATCCTGCGCAGTGGCAACATGCGCACTGGCTACTGCGCACTCGGCATCCTGCGCAGTGGCAACATGCGCATTAGCTACTGCGCACTTGGCATCCTGCGCAGTGGCAACATGCGCAGTAGTCACTGCGCACTCGGCATCCTGCGCACTGGCTACTGCGCACTCGGCATCTTGCGCAGTGGCAACATGCGCATTAGCTACTGCGCAGTGGCAACATGCGCATTAGCTACTGCGCACTTGGCATCCTGCGCAGTAGTCACTGCGCACTTGGCAACCTGCGCAGTGGCAACATGCGCACTGGCTACTGCGCACTCGGCATCCTGCGCAGTGGCATCATGCGCACTGGCTACTGCGCACTCGGCATCCTGCGCAGTGGCAACATGCGCACTGGCTACTGCGCACTCGGCATCCTGCGCATTGGCAATATGAGCAATGGCTACTGCGCACTCGGCATCCTGCGCAGTGGCAACATGCGCACTGGCTACTGCGCACTCGGCATCCCGCGCAGTGGCAACATGCGCACTAGCCACTGCGCACTTGGCAACCTGCACAGTGGCAACATGCGCATTAGCTACTGCGCACTTGGCATCCTGCGCAGTGGCAACATGCGCAGTAGTCACTGCGCACTCGGCATCCTGCGCACTGGCTACTGCGCACTCGGCATCCTGCGCAGTAGTAACATGCGCACTGGCTACTGCGCACTCGGCATCCTGCGCAGTGGCAACATGCGCACTGGCTACTGCGCACTTGGAATCCTGCGCAGTGGCAACATGCGCACTGGCTACTGCGCACTTGGATTCCTGCGCAGTGGTAACATGCGCATTAGCTACTGCGCACTGGGTACTGCGCACTTGGAATCGTGCGCAGTGGCAACATGCGCATTAGCTACTGCACACTTGGCATCCTGCGCAGCGGCAACTTGCGCAGTAGTCACTGCGCACTTGGCAACCTGCGCAGTGGCAACATGCGCATTAGCTACTGCGCACTTGGCATCCTGCGCAGTGGTAACATGCGCAGTAGTCTCTGCGCACTTGGCAACCTGCGCTTTGGCAACATGCGCACTGGCTACTGCGCACTCGGCATCCTGCGCAGTGGCAACATGTGCACTGGCTACTGCGCACTCGGCATCCTGCGCAGTGGCAACATGCGCACTGGCTACTGCGCACTCGGCATCCTGCGCAGTGGCAACATGCGCACTGGCTACTGCGCACTCGGCATCCTGCGCAGTGGCAACATGCGCACTGGCTACTGCGCACTCGGCATCCTGCGCATTGGCAATATGCGCACTGGTTACTGCGCACTCGGCATCCTGCGCAGTGGTAACATGCGTACTGGCTACTGCGCACTCGGCATCCTGCGCAGTGGCAACATGCGCACTGGCTACTGCGCACTCGGCATCCTGCGCAGTGGCAACATGCGCACTGGCTACTGCGCACTCGGCATCCTGCGCAGTGGCAACATGCGCACTGGCTACTGCGCACTTGGAATCCTGCGCAGTGGCAACATGCGCATTAGCTACTGCGCACTTGGCATCCTGAGCAGTGGCAACATGCGCAGTAGTCACTGCGCACTTTGCAACCTGCGCGGTGGCAACATGCGCATTGGCTTCTGCGCACTTGGCATCCTGCGCAGTGGCAACATGCGCAGTAGTCACTGCGCACTTGGCAACCTGCGCAGTGGCAACATGCGCACTGGCTACTGCGCACTCGGCATCCTGCGCAGAGGCAACATGCGTAGTAGTTACTGCGCACTTGGCATCCTGCGCTGAATAAATTTAACAATTCTGGCGTCTATATACTTAGTTGCAAGGATTGTGCTGCATTTTATATTAGTAAAACGGGTAGAAATTTTAATATAAGAGTAAAGGAGCATTTGAGATGTTTGAACAATAGTGGGTTTTCAGAATTTTCTAGTCATTTGATAGAAAATAGTCATGGTTTAGATAAAAAATTGGGATTGTCAATTTTGCATATAAACGGTGTTTGTCACAAATTAAATAATTTGGAATCGTTGGAGATAAATAAAGCATGTAAAAGTAATCAGGAAATTCTAAACAGCCAACTAAATTTAACTACGAGTCCTATTCTAAAATTTTTTCCTAAAAATTATTCGACTAAATTTGTATTGAGCAGTAATTTGAGTTAGGTACTAAATTTATTTTTTTAAATAATCGTTGTTTTTTAAAAAATTTAAAAATAGATTCTGGTGAAGAAACAATACTATATTTTTAGTTAGTTATGACATCCTGAAGAAGGAAAAGTGTTTTCCGAAACCGGTAGATGTTTTTTAAACTCAATTGTGGTTAATAAAACTAAGATAATAAATAAAAAATAAAAAAAATTATTTATATCTTTTATGAGGCATATCGAAGGAACTTCATAGAACAAACTGCATTTAGATGTTTGGATATGATTTAAAAGGGATCTTCTAATGTATGTAAAGCAAAAAATGGACTCACGACAAAAGAAAGATCTTAAAAGTACCACAAAGACGAATCTATTTAATGCAAAGTATAATTTGTATCATAATATTACTAATTATAGTGATCGATACCGCTTCACTATTAACGCAAGTCATTGAGATAATCTTTACAACTTATTTCTAAAGTCGTTGCTCCATCGAAGGACGAAGGTCGCATTTCTGATACAATTCAGAATTTTATAACGTCAGACATGTGAACGATCAGTAAAAATAGCTGTGTCCATTTCACAAAGAAATCTAGTGCAAGTTTTATTACAATTCGTCGGTCAAAGAAATTGAAACGGACTGAGACAGAACAGAAATTTTATATATTTTTTTAAGAATTATTAATTTTGAACACAGTCTAAAAGAGGAGTTTAATTAAAAATCTATTACCTAAATATTATTTTGAATTATGGGAAAGAATTATCAATAGCATTTTTAAAAATTAAAATCGCACTTAAACTAACTAATATAATCAAAAACCCATATTATCTATATTTTTAAACCACTTGTACGATTTTTACACGTTTCTCAAGAATCATTTCGACATCTCACTGCCCTCTATCGAATTCATTTCATGGCTTAAAATAACATGGCCGAGTAGAAACGTCAAATTAATTAATTAATTAAGGTTAAATTGAAAGACATAAAACAGATATTTATTCAACGACCATTTAGTGAAAATTTAAAACGTCAAAAAAAGTGCGCTAAAATTATGGCACAGGTAACAGCTGATCATTCAGTTTTCAGGCGGCCATTTTTTAAACCAACGAATCAGAGCTCCTCCAATAAGAGCCCTCGTTTATCGCTTGAAAATATAGACGGTTGCGTTTGATTGAAAAATATAGTCTGCAAAAAATCAAGCTTTTCTATATTTTATTCGTATGTAGGTAGGTAAGTCGATTTTTCAAAAGCGACAGAGCCGACGTACACAACTAACCCAAGATGGTCAAAGACGTGTTGATCTTTGAGAAAGGTTAGGTTAGATTAGTTACCTCGTAAAAAAATACCACTTTTCTCGTTATCCCAGAATTAGGAAAAACAGAGCCGATGTATACAACTAACAACCCATCTCCCAGGATTTAAAAAAAATTTGTTAATTTTCATTAATAAAACCATAAAAAGTGATTTGACAGGAAAAGAAGAAGAAAAATAAAAGAGGAGAATAATAATCCATCACTCATCGAGCTTGTGTGAGAAGATGTATGAATGTGGATGAGGCGAGAATTTATGTGTCAGGACAGAAGAGTGTGGCGCTCTATCCTCTCTGCCTATCCCCGCGGGGAAACGGCGTGATGGTAAGTAAGTAAGTAAGTTACAGGTTTATCTATCACCAGAACTGTTCAATTTAAATATTGAATAACAGACGCGTAAAAGAACAAACTCCTTCGACCGGTCTGTAGTAAGGCAGACGTACTTAAGTCACGTGTACAACTGCGAAATAATAATTAATTCAATGACGCATTTTAAAAATCATCATTGTGTCATTCTAGACCTAACCTATAAAAATCGAAAAAAACGTATAGAAAAATTGTATGTATTTCACCACAATTAACCGAATTCCGGAGTGACAACATCAATTTTATCTTGTGCGGGAAAATATAAATTATCTATGACTATTGTAAGCTGTGAAATCTGGATGTCGATACCTGACAGAAAAACGTGCGAAAATCAACAGCTGTTTATTACAATGCCGAGTCGAAATAAAGTCATACATTTGAAACGTCAAAAAAAATTGCGCGAAAATTACGCACTGCAATAATGACAGGTAAAACAGCTGTTTATTTAATTTTTAGGCAGCCATTTATTAAAAACGACCAATAAAAAGATTGACCAATCACAGCCCACGGTTATTGCTTGAAAATATGAAAGGTTGCGTTTGATTAATACGTCTGCAAAATATCAAGCTTTTTCTTCATTTCATTCGTATGTAGGTAGGTACGTCGATTTTTCAAATAAAAATTACGCGTTTTTTAGATTTTTAAAGGTGAATTTTAAACGATAGAAACTTACAAATACGAAAATAAATTATATTCCATTATGATGTATGCACAGATGTAATAAAAATATATTTTGGTCGTAAACTCGCAGAGAAAAGCTCAAAAACACGAAATTTTACTTAATCAGGCTTCACAAAGAAATTAGAAGAAGAAGAATTAAAAAAAAGTGTATAACGATACTGCTCATCAGTGGCAATTGCCAAAAAATATTAAAATGATTTTAGCTTTTAAACTCGCAGAGTTCTAAACGAATGAAAAATAAGTTAGGCTAATTAAAAAGTTAAATTTTCAAAAAATCACCAAACTAAAAGAGTTGTAACAAATAGAGGAGAAGAAGAAGAATGAAAAGAAAAGGACGTAAAAACACAGTCAACCTTCAGACGTCTGGGAAAATGTCAGAATGCGGATAGAACGCCTAATAACCGAGAAATTAACCAAAACATGTGTGACAAAATCGGTTACATATAAACATACATATAAACATCGCAAAATAGGGCTTATTATTTTAATATATATAGATATTTTAATATATATAGATGCGAACTTTTTTTTATTTATATTTTTTCACTTTTCTTTTCATAACATAAATAATATTTCGTAACTAAAATATATTATCTTTATGGCGAATCGGGTCTTCTTAAATAAAAACCCAATCACGTTGGAATAAACGTATTATTATAATATTTTTAGCAAAGATACAAACTGTTTTATTTATTTTTCTAAATATCCATCGAGTGCAAAAGATAATTGAACTTTCCGCTCCGAAGACACCAAACTGTTAGTGTTTACGCGCTTTATACTTCGATAGGTAGGCCTGATATAAAATTTTGAATATGTGTGTTCTATTTGTGTAGATTTGAATTTACAGAAAACAAAAGCGATGCTGCTTCTGGGAAAAGAGTCATTGTGATTCGGGCGGACTTTTTACGGCGGCAATAATAAAACTTTTAGTATATATAATTTCGGATTAGCGGTTGTGTGAAGGTGTGAACGTGGCTGACCAGCATATTTGCGGACCATCAAGCTACAAGGATAGCGACGTCGGCCTCAACCAGCACAGGTTCGCAAAGGTTTGTGTAATTTGAATTTACACAGATTGAATAACTGTATTCATCATTACCAATAGAAAACCCAGAACTAGCTATCGAAGTATTTACGGAAACAGTTAGTTGCACTGATTTTAATTCACTTATATATTTTTTCTTTACAAAAATACAAGAGGTAGTGCTAATAAACTCAAGTATAATTATAAGATTGTTTTATTTATACTCATCCATTTTAATGATGAAACTACAAAGTTAACGCTGATTCTATTAATAATATGATTAATATTCATGTTTTTCACACGGGTGATACAAAACCATGACTTGCATCCAATCTCAATAACGTGGCATAAATTTTGTGTAATCTGGCTACACACACGATAAAGAAACATTTCAAATTTGATACGCTTGTGATTCACGCCGCACAAAGAAAGATAAAACTCAAACAGTCGTATTACAAAATTGACTGGGTTATTAATTGTTGACAGGTTGTATACAATGATGGTGTGTATTTGAATGAATAATTAAAATGTTTTGTATATATATGTAGTTTCCACATTCTCTCATATAACATCCCTTTTAAATCAGCTACATTGGCTCCGCGATATCCTGAAAGAGTTGAATTTCAATGGTTTAATTCACGAAATAGAGGACGTCCGCGGAAAACTTGGCACGACCAGGTAAACCAGATAATGGAGGATGGTTCTGTTAGAAGCCTCAACAATCGGTGAGCTTGTATGACAAGATGTATGAATGTGGATGAGGCGAGAATTGTATATCAGGACAGAAGAGTGTGGCGCTCTATCCTCTCTGCCTACCCCCACGGGGAAACGGCGTGATGGTAAGTAAGTAAGTCAGTAATTCACGACACGGTGCCTCTGTAACTCGAGAGCTTTGTATCCCAGACGTCAAACTCGCAGGTCAGCTACAGGAAGAGTTGTAGAATCGATCAACCGTTACCAGAAGTCTAAGTTTAGTGAACGGGCATTAGCAGGGGTGGCAGGCCCAAAAGCGCGGTAAACATACATAAATATCCCACTACGGGGTCAGTTTTTTTATAAAATTATATTTTATTATCCCTTTTCAAAATATTTTTGAATGACATATAAATTTTAGGAGATGATTTATGATTGATTTTAGATTGAAGCCTATGTCAACTTTTAGTACAAAGTCAACAAAATGGTATACTCGCTAAAAAAACAAACGATTCGAGCAACATAAAAATAAAAAATTAGATAATATATGAAAATAGGGATGTAAATAAAAATAAACCTTTTCGGCACTCGAACGGCGGAAGAATTAGTTAGACTTTGGATAATGAGGGAACCCACTACTAACCCAGAACCGTTTTATAAACAAAAGCTCATATATTTGGCATTTTTTTATGCTAAATCTTACCCCATGTAAAATATACACTGTACATAATAATAATAATACAATATTAACACACAAAAGGCAGAGGGGTAACTAGAGGAGTATACAAAAACACACTCTCATTGAAAATAAGATGGGCACAAAAGAAAAGACTTCGGCTATGTGAATAGGCATATTTTTTCTCTAGGTCTAACACTGATGGAGTTACGAATAGCCAAAACAAGACAACGTTCTTAACTTAATCAGAGTATTAGGGCCTTCGTTCGAGAGTGGGTCTCCAGATGGGACATTCTCCGGAGAACTGCTGAGTAGCTTCTTAATTATTATATTATTAAGGAAAACACATTCTTATTGTGAAGTTGTAATTATTCAGAACACAGGTCTGTGATATTTTAAATACTAAATTAATGTATTAATTATAAATATATATATATAAAATCAATTTTGTCGAAAAATATTGTTTTAGCGTCCCCGGGATTCGAACCTGGATCTTCATTTCCAATCCGGGGAAGTGCACTACCTTTGTGCTATAACGCCAGTATTTTTCTTGATAAATTTTCGAAACTATATGTTACATTTTTCAAATTACTCTTTGCCCTCCGTCGCAAGGAATAGCGAATGCGTCAGAGACTTTATTAAAGAAGAAACTAAAAACACACCTTTTCAAAAAAAAATTCATTTCCACAAGTGAAGAAAACAATTTTTAATTTAAAAAAAAAGATAATGTAGGACTATAAACAGTGCCCTTGAGGTGAAACTTTTTACGAAAATGGTGCTATACAAATTGTCCAATATTATTCATAATGCTAGAATGTTATTGTTTGTACGACTTATTGTCCAACTTAACGTAACCCGAGGACCGCATTAAAAAAAGGTCAATCTACTATTGAATTAATAACAAATAAGGGTCAGTAGTAATAACTTTTAATTATAGCAAAAAAAAATTTGATTCTCATTGTGACATATATGCAGGGAAAATTACTATTAAATTTAGTCCATATATCGCGATAGTGTAGTAGAATTCAAAGTGATTCCACATATTAACATATATACAACTTATAAAGGAAAACACATTCTTATTGTGAAGTTGTAATTATTCAGAACAGACGGTCTGTGATATTTTAAATACTAAATTAATGTATTAATTATAAATATATACACATATAATATAAATTTTGTCGAAAAATATTGTTTTTGCGTCACCGGGATGCAGTCGGTTTTACAGAATCTCAAAGGTATTTGAGATTCTGTAAAAATAATGTAGATGGCTTTCAAATAATGGAACAACAGGTGTATTAATTTGAAAAATGTAACGTATAGGTTCGAAAATTTGACGTGAAAAATACTGATGTTATAACACAATTGGTAGTGTACTTTCCCGGATTGGAAATAGAGATCCAGATCCGAATCCCGGTGACGCAAAAACAATATTTTTTGACAAAATTGATTTTATATGTATATATTTATAATTAATACAGTAATTTAGTATTTAATACATTAATTTAGTATTTAATATATACAACTTTAAAAAATTTGATAGATATGGAGGTCGATTGTGTGGAATGGCGAACGTTACATTGTGTAAAGTGATCACTTAAGCCAGCCGAAGACAGGTTACCGATACTTAATATTTTTCATTAAATATAATAAAAAAATAGCTTCGTCTCTACGAGATATCTATTATTTGTTTAATAACAGTGCCTTTGTAGGTGAAAATATAGTAATTGTGTGTTGCCAACATAATTTCAGTTGATGTCACTGTCTTTCTATATTCTCTACAGTTGATTTGCAACAACTTCAGCTAGTCGTATTCCCGACTATCACCGGTGTCTGCGATCAACGCGCCCATATAAATTGCCTCTTGCCATCCCGTTATGATTTATTAAGTACGATTATTAAGAGCGTTGAGTTTGAAATAAAATTTGTCCAACTACTCATGACGGATAAATCACTTTATTTCATAACACGATAGCACGCGTAATAGTTATCAACACAATGTACACACTTACATTAGTAGGTAGTAGACGCCAGACTATGCGCATGACTTCCCCAAACATTCGTCACCCCTTATCTCTGAGCTAATTGCAGTATGCACTATCATCCGACGATTTGTCAAGAAAGGTCAACAATATTTAATTATTATATTTCATTATTGTTATCCAATGAACTTACACAATTACAATAAAAATGAATTGTTCACATACAAAACTGTCACATTGGAAATAATTCATATAACTTCACAATAAGAATGTGTTCTCCCAATAATAAAGTTGTATCAATGTGTCCAAAATTTGATAAAAATGAATTGATTATTCTGGCGTCTGCTATCGGATTACTCAAAGGTATTTGAGATTTTGTAAAAATAAGGTAGATGGTTCTTTCAAAAAATGGAACAATTAAATGTATAAAAAAGGTAACATACAGGTTCGAAAATTTGTCACTCTAACATAGTTGAATAATGCACCTTTTCCCGGTTAGGAAAGAGATCCAGGTTCGAATCCCGGTGGCGCAACAACAATATTTTTCGATAAAATTGATTTTATATGTATATCTTTCTAATTAATATATTTAATTCATATTGAAAATTAAGTATTGTGTTTAAAAATTGACAAAAAAAAAGAAGCATTTTCTTAATTTTAAAATCTCCGCTCTGACTATAAAATTAATTAGAAATATGTTTACCTCAATTCCATCAGCGGATAGAACGCCACACTTGTCTACTCATACATCTTCTCATACAAGCTCGCCGACTATTGAAACTTTTAACAGGACCATTTGGTTTACCTGGTCGTTGCGACATATACCTTTCTTACCATTCTCTCCTCATTCATCCGTTCCATATGATCCTTTCTTAATCTTACTTACTATACTCAGATCAGCTTTACATTCTTTCCTTTTTCTTTACTCTGTCATAAATAGATTTGCCACATATGTGCTTAAGTGATCTCATTTCCAGTCTACTTTCATTCCTCTTCTACCAGCTCCAGGCCTCACTTCTATACATCAGTGTCGGTACCAGGACTCCATTGTGAACTGCTACTTTTGTCTCAGTTGACAAGTTCCCATTAGCTGTAATTCCATTCAAAGTGCCGTTCATTTTATTTCCTACAGCCATCCTCCTTTCCGTTTCCATCAAATATACTTCCCAAATACACAAACTCATCTACTTGTTCCAAACATTCATCACCTACAAGTATTTAGCTTTTCTCCTTCTCGAATACCATCACTTTCGACTTGTTGACATTCATAATGAGGTCGCTTTCCTTGCATACATCGCACATTCTACTCACTGACCTATGTAATTTGTGTTCATTATTCGCCATTAATACTGCAGCATTGACATACAATAAACAGCATACAATAAAATCGCCCATTTTTGCTCTTACATTAATATATTCCAGTTCTTACTCACAATTATCCATATACAAGTTGACATTACACAACCCTGCTTGACACCATTTGTAATGTCAAACCATGGTGTGAATGATCCATTGATCCTTACACACGCAGAACTTCCTTCATATCAGAGTTTACAATTATTAATAATACTAGTTTCTCACGAAGTGCTGTAGGAATAAATATATTTTTAATAAATTTGATTTGATTTTTTGCCTTCAGACTTCGTTCCCAATTGTGGTCAAACGCATTGAATTTATTAGCAATGTTTCCTGTAATTTTGGATCACGGTGTGCGCAGGGGAAAAATAAGAAAGACATTACCACACCAGTATAAGTCTACTGTAGGTTGGGTTAGGTTAGGTCAATAATGAATATGTAATAAACTCTCCGGGACGGTCGTCAAGGGCCGCCGACCGAAATACGTTACTAAGGAGTGTCGCAGGACCCTTACGGCCGGAACTGTTATTATGCCATCTTTAGGTATATTCAAAAAATTTACATTCCATTGCCATCTACGGATGATTTAAAATAATTTTTCAAAGTATTTACGCCGTTTTAATTTTTACCAACATCACAAATTCAAAATCAAAATACACGCGGCAATGTCAACATTTTATGAATTTGAGTGACAGTCTCTCGCGCTGTGCTCAAAACATCAGTATATTTTTGGTGACAAATGAACTAAAAATGTTTTTATTATATTTGTAATTTTTAATTAATTATTTATTTCTTTTTGAACAATTTTGAATGAGTTCTAGAACAATGTGTTGGTATTTTTTATGTTTTACTTGTTGTGAACAATATTTAACATTACGTTATTTGTCTATATATTTATTATTGTTATACGTATAAAATCAATTTGTTGTCGTTTCCGGGATTCGAACCAGGATGTCTTTCCAATCCAATCAATGTATATCTTTCTAATTAATACATTTAATTAGTATTTAAAATATCACAGAGCTGTGTTCTGAATAATTACAACTTCACAATAAGAATGTGTTCTCCTTAATAATATCATATTTTTATTGTTGGTGTAAATAATAATAATAATAATAATAATAATGTGTTTATTCCAGCGTGATCAGGATTTTTTTTTAAACCTGATTTGCCATACAGATAATACTTATTAAGTTATACATTAAAGGTTATGAAATAAATATGCCGTGAAAAAGAAAACCAAGGAAAATATTAATAAATACAAAAAAAAAGTAAAGGTTGACACATATATACACACAAAATATAATTATTACATATATAACTACTTCAGTCACGGCCATTGTTGTATATGTAGCTATTTTGTAAGCGCTGCCATTCTCTGGTCATGAGAGCGCCGCTTGCACCAGAGAGTCGGTGCTGAGCTCCAGCCGCCGCTTTATACCAGCAACTCGATGTCTTAGAAGCGGAACGAATCCATGTATACGGCCTTCGGTAAACATTGTAGATGCGCTACAGTAACGCACCATTCCGAACAGTATTCTGTATGTGTTGTTGTACTGAATTCGGAGACGGTTATACGTCACTTGCAAAGAACAATCAAACAAAACAAACATGTCGAGCTGTTTGAAAGAACGAGGCACTGCTAATTATTTTAATGCGGGTGAAGATGAGGAAGTATTATCGAATCAAACCCAATTATCGAAATGCCTTTCTTCGGAGTCTTGTCGGTAAGTGATTTTTTTCTTGGTAAAAATGATCTGCTCCGATGCTACCCGGATTAGGCTTGCAAATCATCATCGTTAAACCGCATATATTGGTAACGATTAAGTTTTTTATTCATAGAATCAGGGGAAGATAGAAGTCAGCAGAGCTACTAGTGTAGGTAGATCGAAATTTATTGCGGCTAATCAAATTTCACGTACCTGCCAGAAATACTAGAATTATTTTACCTTATTACTGTAACAATACTGGGACAGTTGCTCAGTTTAATTCTGCATTACGCAGAATTCAAAACTTGCAAACGAGTATACAGATGTTGCTAGTGTATGGAACGTAGCATTACCGGAATACAAAGGAAACCGGGACATGACTGACAGATCGGACAGACTGATTCAAGCCCAACATAATGTTTATTAATTAATATTCAACATTTAATGTTGATTTAGGTGTTTTAGAAATAGATTTTTAAAGGTGGTGCTTGAAAAATTTTCTATACTTTGTAAACTTTATATCATTTTTAATTACAAAATTTTTTTTACCGTATTATTTTTGTCCTGTATTTAATGATTTTAACATTTAATCGTTTTTATCGTTTATTTTTCGTTTTTATTTTACTCTACGTATTACTGTATAATATATCATGCGCAAAAAGGTCAATTGAAGTCGTTAATTTAATAAATAAATACGTATTTAATAATTCAAATAAAACAAATGGAACTGTCGTAAATCGACAACTGAATACATTTTGTAGGGACTGGAATATTTGATCATATTAACCAAATTTTAAAGTT
Source organism: Eubasilissa regina (assembly GCA_022840565.1). Taxonomy (NCBI): domain Eukaryota; kingdom Metazoa; phylum Arthropoda; class Insecta; order Trichoptera; family Phryganeidae; genus Eubasilissa; species Eubasilissa regina. The sequence goes on from JAINEB010000026.1 coordinate 5,471,727, forward strand.
AAACCATAATTTAGGTTAATTTGTAAAAAATATATAGATAAATCAATATAACATGTTTGTTAGTTTTATTCTTGAAATGGTGTAAAACTCGTAATACGAATTGCCAAGACGGACATGTGACAACAAAGAAGGCGAAATAAACATAATTTAACGCATTGAACGTTATGCGAAATTAACGACCTAGAAATTAATTGAATTATCAAAAATAATCGCCGGTCTTAGGCGCTAGATGTCCGCTCGACCGTGGAAGATTAAAAGTCTCAAATTACTATTAAAAATCAGAGATTACGCCGTTGCAAATCTCGCTCACCTTGTGATCCCAACACGACGATTTTCCCCTCTAATATCTTCATGGCGGCTGTGATTCAACATTAAACCAGGTCTCACCGTCGCCGCGATTTAAACTGACGCCAAATAAGGCCAAATCCGCCGACAAATAGACTGGAAATTATTGAAACTGGCTCCGGAAACTCGAGAAGACATACCTGGCGACACAATGTCAAACGTCAAAATGACTTGTTTACGTTTTATCGCATCGGGCCGAAGTCGGGGAACGTCTACATAAAATCGTTAGGAAAGGTTCGCTTTACATGCTGACCGGGATTAACATTACGGACACGCAAAAATAAACTCTATGCTCAGCGTGCTTAAGACTACTGTCGTGTGGGTGCTGCAAAAACGTCAGAATCTTATTGATAATGCAAACTGCACAAACAATAATTTTTATGCAGAGGGGGTTCAGGAGGGTACAAAATGTTATAAGTATAAATCATTTTCATAGGTCACAGATATTGCCATTTTTTAATTATACCATTTTTCTTTTCTAGTAAATATTCTTATCCAAACAATAGCTACGCAACAGATACCACTTATCCATAGTTAGTCGGTTAGTTAACCGGCGGATAGTAATTCGGGGGATAGTTATTCGTGGGATAATTGTTCGTGCTATAGTTAAAGTTATAGGAAAAGTAACCGGTAGTTAAAAAAGAAAGTAACCGATAGTTAACCGTCGGATAGTTAACCGTCGGATAGTTAACCGCCGGTTAGTCAACCGTGGGAGAGTTATACGTGGGATAGTTATATGCGGGATAGTTAACCGTGTGATAGTTAACCGGCGCTTAGTTAACAGTGGAATAGTTATCCGTGGGATAGTTAACCGGCGGTTAGTTAACCGTGAGATAGTTAACCGGCGGTTAGTTAACCGACGGTTAGTTATTCGTGGGATAGTTAACCGACGGTTAGTTACCCGTGGGATAGTTAACCGTGGGATAGTTACCCGTGGAATAGTTAACCATGGGATAGTTAACCATGGGATAGTTAACCGTGGGATAGTTATCCGTGGGATAGTTAACCGGCGGTTAGTTAACTGTGGGATAGTTATCCGTGGGATAGTTATCCGTGGGATAGTTAACCGTGAGATAGTTAACCGTGGGATAGTTATCGGTGGGATAGTTAACCGACGGTTATTTACCCGTGGGATAGTTAACCGTGGGATAGTTATCCGTGAGATAGTTAACCGTGGGATAGTTAACCGACGGTTAGTTAACCGTGGGATAGTTGAATAGTTGATTATTCGAAAATTTGTTTCAACTTTGATGAGTTTTTTTCCCGTTTTTCTCCATCGTCTCATGTTAGTGTTCAACTATATTTTAATTTTCAACGCGCGACTTTATAATGTCAATATGTAAGTTTGTTATTCAGTACACAGGTACTGAATAAAATGCCCAGTCGTAATTAATGAGGCATTTTTAAAATTATTTTATTTTTTGGAGAAATAAACAGTGTAACAATAATAACTGATAATTACATAATATATAAAAATAACGCCAGTGAAGTTTCTTCGGAATTAAATACATAGTACATAATAAACTAAAAAATAGTAAACTCAAACAGACTGATAAACAAAAATACTTTTACATACAAGTAAACTTAATAAACTAAAAACTAGTATATATTTAAAAAAAAAAAAAAAAAACAAGAGTGATTTTAAACTGAACATACAAAGAGGAAAGGGTAAGGAGGGGAGGGAAAAGGGATGCAATATATACAATTTATGTTAATAGTTATTGAAAAGTTGGCGTAGTTTAAATTTAAAAGGAAGCAATTCATCTTTGAAAATGTCAATGTTATTAGAAAAAATTCTTAGAAAATTAGAAAAAATAGAAATTATTCGTGTCCTTAGTACGATATTTTTGGGTACGAGCTACGAGGGGCAAGTAAAAAATAAGGTTCCTACATTTTTTTCAGGTATAAGGTATTTTTTATTGCAATAAATAAGTAAACCATCTGAAAGCGTGTACTTTATTCTATTTTTCTACATAGTCTCCTGATTTTTCTATGCATTTTTCCTGACGAGTTATCCACTTCTGAAAACCCGCTTCGAAGAATTCCGCCGCTAGGCCGTCGATGAACTTGGTGACCGCTTCTTTGCTCGTCGTGGACGTCTGTGCGTCCTTCGGAGAACTCCCTGCACCATTTGCGGACGTGTTGGACGCTGATGCAAGCTGTACCATAAACTTCTTCCAACTGTCGATGAATTTCAACAGGTTTAAGCTTCTTCGCGTTTAAAAATCGAATCACCGAACGGATTTCACACCTGGCAGTAACGGCGATGGCGGGTTCCATAGCGGATGGCTGTCAGGCCTTTACTGAGCGTCGCAGCGTTTGCTCCCGGTAGTGGGGATGTAGTTAAGGGACCAACAATCAAGGCAGTGTTGCCGGATTTCGCCTAGCATCTCGCGTGGCGTGTGTACAGCGTAGGGAACCTTATGTTTTACTTGGCCCTCGTATATTGTTTCACGTCAACAATCTTGAACTTCAGAACTATAATACAAACATGCATTGGAATTGAAATCTAGATCACTAGAATTAAGTTTGTCTCGTCACCTGGCGGTTAGTTTGTTTAGCTTGTCAAACTGGATTGATTTGATAAAAATTATTCTTCTGTCCGTTTGTTCAGTTTAACCAATCAGATCGAAGAACGCGTTGTTTATTAATTAGCTCTAAAAAATTACATACGTTTCGTGAAAACTATTTCGTGCACCGATTATGATTCTATATGAAAATATTTTTTTATTATTTTTATTTATATTTAATTTAGCGAAAAATACATTGGCAAAATAAATTTAATTTTTAAAATACGTGGTTATATAAATACATACATGGTGTTTCTTTCGCTTACCTCTCCAAAAAAGAGACCAGCTCTTGTGCTCGGAGAGGGAGTTACTCTACAATCATTGTATATAATACCTTATATAATATACAATATTGTTTATGTTTTTGAAGTATTCATTTAGTTTCTTTTTAAACTCTTTTATATCCTTTATTTCTTTGATTTGTGTAGGGAGGCTATTGAAATTTTTTATCCCTAAATATATAGAATTTTGCTGATAGTGTTTGGTGTTACATTTGGGGATTTTAAAGTTATTTTTATAACTTAATGATGTGCTTGTTTCAAATTTTCTAGTATTATTTTCTTTAATTAATTGATTAATTGAGGTTTTTTTGTAAATGTTTTCAATTTTGGGGACTGGGAATTTTACAAAAAGTGTTCAAGCTGGAGTTGAAGAGTCGCAAATGTCCTTGAAAAGCCGCGGTCCGCCGACTTCTGACCAAAACTCCAAAGTGGCAATAGATGCATCGCAATGTTTTGCATATCGGTTGTAAGAAGTACTTCTTAAATAAATAAATAAATAAATTCTCTTATAAAGTGTTTAAATAAAGTCTAACGTTTAAATTCGACACTATGCCGGTGTGAAGAGTGTAATTAGCTAACTGCCCGACTTTTCTCACTTTGGCAGCACTAACAAGCCAGTTTAGTTTCCCCGCTCTCCGCCAGATGCCGCCGGCGACGCCGTTAGCGCAGACAACAACCCTAACTGCCCACTTACAGAGTCAGCTCGAGATCGTTGGAGAAAATTGCGATTTCTGGTGTACGGTGATCGAAGTAAAAAGATAAACACAGCCTGTTTTCACACAGTGAGGAAATAAAACGGAAAAATAACAAACATTATTTAAAAAAAAAACATTGAAAACGCACCATTTCTTAAAATAATATCCATAAATTCAAATAACATTTTAAATATAAAAATAGTGTATAGAACTAAACAGTTTTGACATGTGATTTTTTTTAAATGAAAACGGTGCTATGAAAATGATCAATTATCAACTATTTTCGAATCGGTCGCGACCCATACTATTGACACATTTCCCCGTCCAAATTCCCATCCATAGATTTCCTAATGCTCGTCTTGTGAGTGTGAATTGTGACCTTGACGTCATCGGACGTCAACTTGACCGTTATTTGTTCGATCTCGACATCGCGATAGCGTTCGCGGTGTGGACTTGTCAGCTCCAGTGTACCAGCACAGTATTTGTGATATTATGTTTTGATCACGTATTGTTTGCGTGCCGTGGGTGAACTTGTGACATCGCCGTATTCAAGTGGGATCGGAGATCTGCTCTTCCGCGTGCCATCTGTGCGGGATAACGGAGACGTCATATACAAGGTAAGGTGAGCAGTCCTTCCGAATCCCGGTTACTGAGATCACTGGTCCTTCAAGTGGAGCCCCTATCCTCTCACCGATCTCATCCTGTATCAAGGTTTCCCTACTTCTTTCCCATACCTTGCGGTGATTCCGATTTACGACTGGAATTGTCGTAATCCATTTTGCGGGACGCGCGACCCGGAGATCGCGCAATTCGTTCACTAGATCCTATCGATCCAGATATATAGTTCGATTCACCTAAGATATATTTATTTATATGAATATATATATACTGATCCTTCTGTAGAAATCAAATGTCGTATTGAACAACTTTGTGCAACTTTTATTCGCATGAAAAAAAATGTACTGCCGCCATGTCTCAACTTCAGATGACGAATGCGAAAGGTCAGATGCTATTTGTGCTTGGTATTATTGTATGGAATGGAGGCATCGATACTTATCGAATAAATGATAAGGCGACTTGACGCATTTGAGATGTGGATCTACAGAAGAATGTTCAAAATAACCTGGATGGCGGATGTTATGATCGGATGAATACAGAAATATAAATCAATCCGAAAACTTGTTTACTTATACGAATTGCATTATCAGATCTTGCCCCTCACAATGCGGGGAAAGATTTATTTAAACTATGCCCGTCTCGACACAGAATTTCTCTAGTGAGACGGGCACAGTCCAAACAAATTTTTATATGTATTATGTAGTTACTAATAAAAAAAAAAAAAAAACATAGTGCATACATAAGCTCTCCTATATATGTTCTAATATAATAATAACAAAATTAAAGACTTTTCTTTTATTAAAACTTATCTTTTACATATTTAGTTAGTTTAATTTTAAATCTATTCAATTTCTCCTCCTTTCTTATGTTTTCTGGCATTTCATTAAAAAGTTTCATCCCACTATACATCATCGATTTCTGAGATTTGTCCTTCTCCCTGAATGGCAGTCTCAGTCTATCCCTTTCTCTTGTACGACGCTCGTGTTCATGTTGATTTGCATCAATTTTTCGTGTAAATTCAGCAGAAGATGGTTTGGCCAGTGTATTGTGTGGAGCTTTTCCGTGCCGCAGTATATAAAGTAATGATGTCCAACATAATATCTATTATTGACGTGCGTTAGTTGCTGATCGTGTACTGCTCATTTGTACTCTATCAATCAAGCAAATTTTTAGCATTCTTATGTTAACCCACATTTTCAACGCTGCAACTCTTTTTTTAACTGTGAGAACTGTCACTCGTTGTGTGAATATGTGTGTGTGTATCCGCCTTGAGAGTGTGAGATTGAGTGGGGGAGGCGAGCTTTATAAGGCGCCGCATTAGCGGAGAGCGGCATGTCACACTGACATTTGTTTGGCAACTTTCCACGTCACATAACTCTGTACTAATTTCAATTGAAATACCAGTTGTAGTTAAAAGTTCTATGTCTAGACTTGACAAGATATAGAAAGACTGCGGTATTCCCAAGACAACGGCTTGTACGGTCTCTGGTGCGTTATATATTTTTATTATGTTGTAGAATCATGGACCATGAAGGAAAACGAGGGAAGACGGATTGATGATGGATTTACGGACTCAACCATTTACTTGAGACAAATCATTCAATTTTTTTGGGCATCTCGCGAGAAGACAAGATAGCTTGGAGAAGGACGGAGAGGAAGAGGAAGATCTCCACCCATTGGATCGACCAAGTGAAAAAATCAACAGCCACTTCTCTGGTAACAGTCATAAGAGAGACTTTGAAGAGGGCTGTTGCCTTGATTACCTTCGATAGCTAGTCCTGGGTTTTCTAATTGGTTTGTTAAATATATTCATTCAATCTGAATTCGAACTGTAAATCCGGATCAAAATGAATTGTCCCCGCGAAATGGAATACGATAATTCCGGTCGTAAATCGTAATCACCACAAAGTAGGGGAGCGACGTAGGGAAACGTGGTACGGGAAGAGGTCGGTGAGGGCATAGAGATTCTAGTAGAAAGACCAGTGATCTCCTTGCATATGACCCCTCCGCAACCCCTGCAGTCGCCGCCGAGATCACACAAAAAGGTACGCGGATGAGCCGATCCCGATCCCAGTCGAATACGGCGATGTCACAAATTCACCTATGGCACACAAACAATAAACAACACATGATCAAAACACAATACAGTGCTGGTGCGCTGGAGCTGAAAGGTCCACACCGCGAATGATCGAACAAAATCGGCCAAGTTGACTGCTGGCGTCAAGGTCACAATTCATACTGATAAGATGAGCGTGAGGAAATATATGGATGGGAATTTGGATGCGGAATTGACGCAAAAAGACGCGCCAAAAATGTATTTACGAATTCGGAACACAATCTATGTAAATGAAAAGACACCAACCTTTGCGAAACTGGGCTGTTATTCGCCGATTCTTCTACCGATGGTCGCTCTCTCTGCAGTCTTGACTCATCTGAAAACTCCGAAACAATACAATACGAAAAGTTTTTATACCACTGCCGTAAAATATAACACCGACTCCGAAAACGTCTCTGAACAGAAGCGGTTTCACTTTTGTTCCCTGTTTTAAATTTACATAAATTTTTTTTTTTTTTTTTTATAAAATTTTTTTTTACATAATTAATATAATACCATACATATACATAATTAATATAATACCATCGAAGTATAAAACGATCCTTGGTCGTGAGTTTGCAAAGAATGTATTTCTCGGAAATACACAAATAACAAATATTTAATGTTTACCAATCAATAAGGCACGTAAAAGAATGTCGGAGCTTCCCACCGCTCCCACTTGGCCCCGACTCCTCATCCATAGCCATGAGCGGCAGCCAAGGAGCGTCACTCGCGGGGCTTTTAGCTTGATGAGCTTTGTTCGCTCGCTAACTGCTCCATATTGTGGATCAACACTTGCGCGACGGGGAAGATATATTTAATATTAAACGGTCTCACCTCAAATGTACACCGTGTTATTATATTATGAATATTGTACAGATACTGACTGCGATACCGGGGTCAACCGACATTTGACATCTCAATTGAAGAAAAAGACTGTATCAAATACCTTGGAATCATAATAGATAACAATCTCAAACGGAAAGAACATATTACTAATCTCACAAACTAAATAAGGAAAACTGCCTACATATTTTTTAGACTCGGAAAACATCTCATCACTTGCATATCTGAAAAAAATATATAATACGCGTTTGTACAGTCACATTTGCAATACGGTATTATCGGATGGGGAGGAGCATATAAAACTTCAATGTCACAATTAGAAATCACTCAAAAAATGATAATAAAAATTATTCTAACAAGACTATCCAAGTATACAACTTTTCACAGATTTTAATGTACCAAAAATAGAAGACCGATCTACAAGATATAGAGATCAAACTAAAATACACCGCAACTCAAAATCAATATATTTATCAAGGCATCAAATTTTTTACCAATCTCCCCATCACAATTAGAAAAATTACGGACTATCATACATTTGTAACTGAAGTAAAAAAATATGTACACAGACTAACTGAAACATTAATTAACTCGAATATACTCCTTCTCTATACACGAGTCTTACTCTCATAGAGAAGAAACAAATGTTACTATATATATATATATATATATCCACTGATTATTCAAATCGTATTATATTTTTAATATTAATAAAAAAAAATTGTACTCTAAAACTGTCAAAGCTATGTAATAAAGAAAAAAAAAACGGAAAATTATAAAGCAAAGCCACAATGTATAATTTAATTAGCTGACAGAATAGAACTAAACGAGAACTCATTTTATAATAATTACCTTTGAAAATTTGATAATTGAGTCCCCCCGCCAGCAAATACACGGTACATCGGTTTTTACAAACGTTGATAGATAGACGGAGCGTCGGTCATATTGGATGTTATACAGGGTGGCCCGAAAAAAGTGAGAACGTTCCGTAACACTATAATTAATTATAATTCTTAATTTTTTTTTTTTTTTGTACAACATTTAGCTAATCAAAAAACATAAAAACACCCCATATTGAATAATCTACTGGGCTGTTCGGTGGCCACACGCCTGGTGAGATGAAATTAACATTCTCACGACGAAGAATGTCACTTCTGGGAAGGATCAGAAGATTTATTAGTACTGAGTCTTGTCAAATAGTCTACAGCTCTGTTATTATTCCTCGCATCAACTGCTGCAGCTGCATTTTGGTTTTGGCTAACCAAGAAGAAATGCGACAATTATCAGTGGTGCAGAATAAAGCTTTGAGAATAATACCAGTCAGTGCGATGCTGGAAGATCTCAATATGATGACCTTTAAGCAGAAAATATATTTTATTATTTATAAAATATCAGCGGAATTTACACGAAAAGTGGATGCAAATCAACATGAGCACGAGCACCGTACAAGGGGAAGGGATAGACTGACACTACCATTCAGGAGGAAGGACAAATCTCAGAAGTACAGGGCAATGAAGATTTTTAATGAAATCCCAGAAAACATAAGAAATTGAATAGATTTAAAATGAAACTGACTAAATATGTAAAATATATGTTTTAGTAAAAGAAAGAACTTTAATCTTGTTTATGCACTATGTTAACCTTTACCATACCATGATAAAATATACCCGAACGCAGCCACGCTGTCAACTTGTGTTACCGTAAATAACAGTTATAAAAAATGTTTTCATTAGCTTAAATGACACGAATTTACTCTAAATTTTGAAAAAATGATTAATAACATAATTTAGAGCATTCATTAAGTCCTATACAATGTGTCCTTCCTTCTTATCTATCTTCATTTAATTACTGAGAAAGAGATAATTATATTAGTATATTTGTTCTTCTCACTGTGAAAATAGTGTGTGATCTCTGTCTTTCATATCACAAATTGTATTTTTACCAACATATTAATTTTACAACGGATTGAATGTAAAAAATAATAGTTTTTGTACGATTCCCTTTTCATAATTGGTTTGTCACTAGTCATTCCTGAGCGCTAATATTTTCTTTAGGATTATCTAAAATATGAATTTTATGTTGCTTGTATTTTTACATATATAATATTACACGTGTTTAATAATACTGCACGGTTTGGTAAGGGTTAAGAAGTTAATAAATAAATATGGCGTTCGTCTTCGTCTTGCTTTTCTCGTAATGCTCGTAATCTTTTTATTTTGTTCAAACATAACAATAATTAATATTTCGTCGAAGATTTAACAGCACGTTTAAAGTCAACGAACATGCGGCGGGGTGGCATCTTAAATCAATTTAAAAATGTACATTTTGACATTCTAGCCGCACGCGTCGCGGCCGGAAAGTGTCAAGAATACGCGATCGAAGAGCCCACCACCGTCGTCGCGGTCATTTCGGCGTTAATCTCCTCGCGAATTTCCATTTCAGATTGCGAACGTCGCCAGTGTTGCCAAGTGGCGCGTGAGAATCCGGCCGGGTGGGTAGCTACCCGACTGCGTAATACATAAATCGGCCGGCCCGGCCGGATTCACGTTCCGGTCGATTTCTCGCCGAAATTCGAGTCGGCCATTTTGCCGCCTGTCCACCATCGGGATGAATTATCGCCCGGCGTGCCCGTTAATGGCGGCCGGCTCTTTCTCGTGTTTTCCATTTCAATTTGGTAATTTTGCTAAACGCGTTCCTATCTCGCTGATGTTGGACTCGGGTCAATTCGCTCAATTGGTACCCCCACTCCACACCCCCCCTCGCAAGAAAAACAAATAATACTACGTAAAATATGTTCATATTTGGTTATTTTATCACCTTCAGAGAAATGAAAAGAAATAAACTCTCTGAACATACCATACCATGATATGAAATATCCGAACGCAGCCACGCTGTCAACTCGTGTTACCGAAAATAACTGTTAGAAAAATGTTTTTATTATGTTAAATGTCTCGTAATGTCTAGCTAGACTCCAGACTTTGTTTTGAAACTATTTGATCATTTCCCTAGCACCCCAATGTTTTTCAATTCGAAATTTTTTGATCTGAACACGATCTTCTGCAGTGAGTTTTGTCATTCTGGGCAACAATTTGAAAAAACCAAATATAAAAAATGAAAAAATTAATAATCGAAGATGGCGTCCGGAAATTGTGGAAATAAAACATAATATAGATAAATAGTAAGTAAATTATTTAAGGTATTGTTGATATAGTCAAACTAATTTTGATGTAATTATATCACATTTTACGAAATGTTTGGAATCATTAACCATTTCAATTAATCGAAGTAATCATATAATTATTGTATCGCACAGAATTGCGAGGTCGCAGCAGAGCCGCCATATAATTGATATGATAAGACACGTGTCAGTAATTTAAATGTGTGGCGCCATAAAACCCGTGGGATAGATCAGTAAAATGTACAGCGGCGACCTGTCGCCGTGTAGGTACTTGCAAATACGACTACATGTATTGTTATAAATTTGAATAAAAACAGAGTATTCTGGTGGCGGAAGCCATTCTCGATTTTGCGGCCGTAGTGTGCTTATATTGAACATCTTTCGCGTTTCATTTCTCGATCGGCGAACCACCTTTGTCAACATTCTTGTTTCCTGTATGGAACAATTATGATTTTTTTTAAATGCTTTACAGTTGAACCTCTATATTCGTCTGGTTCGATATTCGTCACATTTTGATAACAAACAAACTGCAGTCTGATTGGGCCAAAACGCAGAATATGGTCGAAACGTGGGACCCAAATGTTGCCATAGTTAACCAGAGCATAAATGGATTCAATGGTAATGTGATTGACCGCTTCGTGAAGGTTTTAAAAAATAGGCAACATTCTTTGTTAACTCGAGTGCTACTGAATCATTGGCAAACGAAAACCACCACCAGAATTAGAGTTATCTGATGTTTAAATTGTCTCCTAAATATTAGAAACTTTCCTCCTCTGCAGCTTCTACCATCATGTCTGTTATTTTTGGGGGCCGGGAAGGAATTAATGTAATTTCAGTTATTAGTTATGGGAAAAACTGTTTCTATATTCGTCAGGCCCTCGGGAACCGATTAATGACGAATATAGAGGTTCCACTGTATATCTGATATGGTTAAAATTAGGCACATATACCTTGAACATTTTCGACTGGTAATTTAGTCACGGTTCGACTAGGTCTGTTACACCCCACAATATCTCAGTTTTATGTACATTATATTTCATTGTTAATGCACGGTTCAACTCTCTGTATTATCTAAAGGCTGCAGAGGGTAGCCGCATTATAGTGAACGTACGTGATGAGAATTTTTAAAAGGTTATAAACTATATTTTTTTATGTGCCGTATCATTGTACTGTTAACTCTCTGTAAATTATAAAATCAAAAAAAAAAAAGTAATCAAAAAGAATCACCAAAATGTTAAGTGTGATAGGACACCGTCTTGAGACAGTAAAATATTTCCCATATAGGGGTGGGCTGGAGGGGTCTCGGAGGAGCTCGCACGAGCCCCTTGTTAAGTTTTATTTATATTAATATTGGAAAATATAATACATTTCATTTAACATTTATTTCTTCTCTATGAGAGTAGGACTCGTGTATAGAGAAGGAGTATATACGAGATAATTAATGTTTCAGTTAGTCTGTGTATATATTTTTTACTTCAGATACAAATTGATAGTCTGTAATTGTTTTAATTGTGATGGGAAGATTGCTAAAAAATCAGACGCTTTGATAAATATAGTGATTTTGGGTTGCGTTATATTTTAGTTTTGCAATATCAACTTGGTCCCTACTCTTGCAGATCGGAATTCGCTTCTAAAGTTTAATTGATTTTTAATTTAGAAAATTTAGATTATTGAATTTTTTTTGTATGTCTATTATTTTTGCTATTTTGAAATCTGTGAAAAGTTGTATAAGATAGTCTTTTTTTTAGAATAATTTTTATTATCATTTTTTGGGTGATTTCTAATTGTGACATTGAAGTTTTATATGCTCCTCCCCATCCGATAATACCGATTGCAAATGTGACTGTACAAACGCGTAATATATTATTTTCAGATTTGTAAGTGATGAGATGTTTCAGAGTCTTAAAAATATGTAGGCAGTTTTATTTATTTTGTTTGTATGATTAGTAATATGTTCTTTTTATTTGAGTTTAATATCTATTGTGATTCTTGAATATTTTGAATTAAATCAATATTTTCTGATCAAATCAGTACCTAACTGCAATTTCTGTAGATGGTTTAAATGTATTATGAAACATGATAGTCATCGGATCCCCCGGAACGATGACCTATTAAGAAATCTCGGACATTTCCGGAAATTTGTTAGGGTGTGGGTCTCTCGTTGGGGGTTGCTGGGACGGACGATGCCGGAAAGAGCAGTGGCTAGAGAGACCTAACGGAGCATTCTACTGGGTCTTTTGAATGAACTGAATGTAATAAAAAAGTAATATTGACGAATCGAAACGAGAATAAACACGTTTTAATTGTTTAAGCTATCGTAAATGTAAATTATGATATAAAATTGGTCACAATTTAATAGTTGTTGCTAAGTAAAGTTCAATGTGTTAAATTTTAATTTGATAATTAAGCTTTTTATTTATTATAAAAAAAAACACCTTTATCATTTTGTTATTTCAAATTATTCTTCTTTTGCCTCGAGGGACAAATGCAGATTGGGAAATCGTTGGTAAGATAAAGAGTTCTGGTAGGTAGATCCAAATCTCATGCTCGCAACTGAACAAGCCGGCGGAGGTGTGGAGCCCCCGGTTCCATAGATCACAAATGACGGCCGCACTCTGCTGCCTTTTTGCACTTCGCAATACAAAGCGATCTAGTTTTATCGGGAAAGCAAGACAACATGCAAAGCACTTGTAGGTAATGAATATTTGGAATTACATCTAATGTGAACTTGTCAACTGAGGCCAGACTAGCGGTTCACAATGGAGTCCTAGTACCGACACTGATGTATGGAAGTGAGGCCTGTCACTTAGGCGTAAATGTGGCAGATCCATTTATGACAGAGTAAAGAATGAAGAAATAAGGAAAGAATGTAAAGCTGATCTTAGTATAGTTAATAGGATCACTCACGTGGTTTGATTATATGGAACGGATGAATAGAAGATAATGGTAAGAAAGATATATGACGCTAGTGTTGATGGCACCAGAAGTAGAGGAAGACTTGGCACGACCGGGTAAACCAGATGGTCCTGTTAGAAGGCTCAATAATCGTCGAGCTTGCACGAGAAGATGTATGAATGTGGATGAGGCGAGAACTGTGTCAGGACAGCCCCGTGGTAAAACGGCGTGATGGTAAGTAAGTTTCATTTAATCACCTACCTATATATATTTCTTTTTTTTTACGGTCTAACTGGACATGGAAATCCGCGTCCGCTACCGTCATCCCTTGACATCACCGTTGTGGTCTGTTGGGCACCCGTCAACCTCTTGCTGTTCCATCTTCCGACAAACACGATCAAATAATCTTTTTTACCCAAATTTGGGTAGAACTAATTACATAAAAAACTGTTTTATCATCCGCTCTACATCAAAATATAATGCCGAAAATTTTTCTAATAACATTGACATTTTCAACGATAAATTGCTCCCTTTTAAATTTAAACTACGCCAACTTTTCAATAACTATTAACATAAATTGTATGTATTGCATCCCTTTTCCCTCCCCTCCTTACCCTTTCCTCTTTGTATGTTCAGTTTAAAACCACTCTTTTGTTTTTTGTTTTTTTTGGTTCAGTTTATTAATATTTTTTTTTTTTTATTATATACTGGTTTTTAGTTTATTATATTTACTTTTATGTAAAAGTATTTTTGTTTATCAGTCTGTTTGAGTATACTATTTTTTAGCTTATTATGTACTACGTATTTAATTTCCGAAGAAACTTCACTGGCGTTATTTTTATATATTATGTAATTATCAGTTATTATTGTTACACTGTTTGTGTCTCCAAAAATAAAAAATAAAATCTTCTCCGACATGAATGATACATTATACAAACTTGTAAAAAGCGTTAAGAATTGAAAAAATTAAAAACATATACGAAATAATTTACTTCGTGCTCCTCGCCAGTATTATCTTTAATTATATTATCAATACAATTTCTTGTCTGCGCGGAATCTCACGTGAGAGACTAAATTAATCCTCTGAACAAATTGTTTCGTACACTCTTCACAAATATAAGGTTTCTGTCCAGAGTTCTACGATTCAATTTCTTAACACATCCTTCACAAGAAAGTGGTCTCTCTCCACAGTGCACTGTTTGGTGGTTGACTAAATTAAATTTTTAAATAAATTGTTTCTTACACACGCCAGTTATATTTCTCACATCATCGTAGTATGGAATTTAAATGTTTAGACTTTATTTAAACACTTTGCAAGATAATTTATTTGAGAATTTCTTACAACCGATATCCAAAACATACTGGTCGTTTAATATAAAAACGCATTGTTTCAATGAAATATTTTTTGGGCTAACCTAAATAATTTTTATGCGTTCATTGATCTGGCTTGTTAATATAAACATTAATCTCTTTGTTCTGGGAGCATTTTATCTCAAGAAAGACTAAATGTAAACAACGGGTTCATTGACCTGAATAATTAATCCAAATAAACAACCACAATGATACGTGTGAAATATCATGCTAAGAAATACTGCCGTTGCCGCTGCTTTAAGTTAATTTCAGAAACGATCGCTGCCCGAATTCCAGGAAATGACCCAGCGGTTGAGTTACCGGGGCCATACACGGGTGACACAATTTTATGAAATTGCCCCGACCTCGCTCTGGTAAATTCCGCTGGCCATTAGCAACGATCTATTTTATTTTTATTTTATTTTATTTTTTTGGAGAAACAAACAGTGTAACAATAATAACTGATAATTACATAATATATAAAAATAACACCAGTGAAGTTTCTTCGGAAATTAAATACATAGTACATAATAAATTAAAAAATAGTAAATAGTACATAATTAAATACATAGTACATAATAAACTAAAAAATAGCAGACTAATAAACAAAAATGCTTTTACATAAAAGTAAACATAATAAACTAAAAACTAGTATCTATACGAGGGGGCGACTTACAATCAGAAGGATGTGCGCCTTCTCCCACTACACCGCTGCGAGACTGTCTAACGGTCCGCGCGCGGCAGATGTAAATAAAACCGCCGGCTCCCAGTTCTGCTGGCGTCGAGGACGGCACGAGTCAATTCTGGACAGTGAATCTAGCGACTCTGCCCGAGCGTGCCGCTAACTGCCACCGCCGCCACCCCAGGATCTTCGTACCGTTAACCTCTGTCTGGATAGAGGAGACTGCCGCCGCCACCCCAGGACTGATGACAAGGATCGCTGCCCACGCCGGATCATTTGGCCTTCTATCCAGCCGAACCGCTGTCATCACCGATCGAGGAGTTTGCCGTCGGCAATTGTTGGCCGCCACAGCCCACCTAGGCTACCTTTCCCGCCGGACGCACTGCGCCACTGAAGAGGCCATTTTCAGGGTCACCCAGTCGCTGACTTCATTACCCCCGCTGCTTTTTGTCGCCCGCAAGCCTGTCATTTACGGCGTCGAGCGCGGCTATCGCCGATTCGTTTTATATTGCTCTACTTCGCTGTTTTTTCCTGAAGATTTTAAATAATTTTGTCTGTCATTTTCCTCTGAGCCCTTTTGATACCCCCGTATCAACAATAACATTTTTAATCAAATTCATAAGCGATCTAAAAAGTATCTGACATATTATGCATGTTATCACATGTGTAACTAAATTGAATTTATATTATTTACAAGCTAAAAGTTTGTCGCCAGAATGAGTTCTCTTGTGCCGCGATGTTTTTATTACATTCTTTACAAACAAATGGTTTGTCTTCTGAATGCGTTCTAACGTGCGATACTAAATATATATATTGTTTTAATAATTTTTTTTTAACATTCTTCACAGGCGAAAACGTTCTCTCTCACGCTTGCGTGAATATATGTTACCTTTTTGAGTAAATCATTTTTTGAAGCGTTCACGGGTAAACGGTCTCTCCAACGTGCGCGTTCACAACTACTTCGATCATATATTTTGCCACATTCAACACAAGAGAATGGTTTCAATCCTGTGATAAACAAAACTGCATTTACGAGAAAAAAATTACATTCTTTACAAAAAAATGTCTTTTTATCGTCGTGATCGAACTATTTTATTTTTAAATTAGTTTTCATGTAGTGAGTTTCATCTGCTAGTACGACAAACTTTTTTACGACATTTTCTTGTTATTATTTTTTTCTATTGGTTATTTGTTTATCAATGATCTTGTAAACGCAATTATTATACTTCAGTTGCCAATTGCAATATTTTATTACACTGTGTTAGAAAATATACTACTACTGACTATACCATATAACTGGTAATTCAAACCCGCTTAATACGTATGACTTACATGACAAAACGTTAATTTTTCTCAAAACAGTAAACAAAGAAATCTACTGTCAGATATTTAAAAACATTGGAGTGATTGAAATTTTATACAAGTACCATAATTATTTCATTTTTTTGACGCTTCATTTGAAATTAGATATTAAATTTATTTTATTGTAATTTCATGAATATGGAAGACGATTCAGATCAGAAAAAGTGATATTCTGATAGATAATAAAAAAAAAACAGCAAAAATTGTGAGCTCGACAAAGTAACGACATTAAATGATGAAAATGCTGATGAGTGGTTTTTGGTGGCCGTCCTAGGACAGAGTTTAAACACTAGTAACATAATAAATTACCGGGCGACCAAGTGGACAAATAATAATAACGGTTATTTTAACTGTTATTTAAACCGTTATTGTGACTGTGTCCGATTGCAGCAATGCTTGATTATTTGTAATTCTTCGAGCAATGACTGGTATACTGCAAATTAAACCTTCAACATATTCAATAATCATTCATAAATATTTTTTACCTTATTATCGATATATTAACTAATTATTAATACATCTTTATCTATTGGTAAGACTTCTATGCGTTACACACAGATATTGTATATAAGATGGTCGGTTTTTGTGTCGATTTCAGTGTGAAGTTTCTATAATTTTTAAATGTACAGATGAAGTTAAGTTATTTGTTATACCGTACCTAAGAACACATTGTTCTTAGTCACAGTATAACAAATGTATACATGAATTCTTGGATAATTATTCAACACGTTCGTAACCCCTCATGATGTATCAAATATAATAATAAATATGAATTAAATATATTAATTTTATCGAAAAATATTGTTGTTGCGCCACCGGGATCTCTTTACTGACCGGGGAAGGTGCACTATCCAACTATGCTACAGCGACAATATTTTTAGCGACAAATTTTCGAACCTATATGCTACCTTTTTGATATTAACACATTATTTGAGAGAGCCATCTACCTTATTTTCTATGCTCTGAATAATTACAACTTCACAATAAGAATGTGTTCTCCTAACAATAATTATTAATTGGTACCGAAAACTCATCAAGGTGCACTAGCACTCTTATTTCAGAAGGAACACGCTATTTCTAACGCAGCTTTCGTGATAAAATTTATTCGGGTAACTGTCACTTTTATCTTTGGCTGGGATGCGGGAGAAGGAAATGAGTCGACATCTCTGGGAAAGTCTTCTAACCTTCGCTGTGACGAACGGCGCGCCCGCCAGCGCCGCCGAGCGGACGGACAGCCACGCGCACAGGATTACAGGAATAAAAATAAACCAAACACGTTTAATATTTTAAAGCGTATATTTGCCTTTCCTCCGTTCTCTGTATTTTTTAACTCGTTCTGTTGTAGACATGGGCGGCTTCTTCGGCGGCCTTGCAGCTTTTTTTCTCGCGCGGTACTCCCGATTCCGCTGCGCTGCGGTTTTGGCTATCTTCGCGATACCCTTGTATCGGTCAAGTCCTGCAGTGATGGCTGTGGAAGCAGAACAATATGTAGCGATCAGAATTCATATCCACCGGCATCGACGCTAGCGACAGCGCGGCCGGCAGCTGCTACGAGTCTGGTACGTTCATTCACCGCTAATCGGTCTATCCAGTTTTATCATTTTCACAACGGCGGTCTTGCCGGCCCACGCGCGCCGAGCGAGACCGCCGACTCGCTTCACTTCGAAATCCACGCACACATTATATTCATTCTTATCTATCTTCATTGTTATATCCATCACAATAAACACCTCAACACGCAAACATTTCTTTCATTTAACTACCGTCCTAACCCCCAAAAATATATCAGCCTAGCTTAATGGGGGATTTTTAATGAAATAGATCATGACTACCTTCTTGGAGTATTGGCTTGCAATAACGCGTCGACAGCAGAGTGTCATTGATGGTGTGATGTTATACTAATATGCATTGAATGTTATTGAAGACAAATTATAGATATCTCATAGAGACAGCTATTTATCAGAAACAAATATAAATTAAATAATTAGGATTTAACATAAACGGAAACATTATTTTACATTTAGCACCATCTGTATACCAGTAGAGACTTTAATCGCTTAGTTATAAAAACTGTCACGACAACCCACCGTTGTACCCATGGCGCTCTTGTGCATTCGCCGCATTGAGCTATTCACATTACTCAAGTCATACAATTGGCTATTTACTGAATTGAAAATTCCTTTTGGTTGATCCGTTTTATATGGAGTAGTTACCTATGCTGTTTTTCAACAGAATAACATTAGAAAGGCTCACAACTGCGTGTAAATCGTTGAAGTGACTACTTCATCTTTTACTAATTCGCGAATTTTACTATCTTACCGTTTTTAACGTGTTGATTTCATGGTTGTTCTTTGAATTTGGTGCGTGGATTGGTTTTTAATTTGGGAAAAACAAAAAGCAATTGGCAGAATTATTTCCTACCTTGATCTTTAATAAAAATAATTATTTCTTTTAGTTATTACGTGAAGGTTTTTCAAACAATAAAAGAATCATGTTCGATCATAGAAAGTGTTCTTAAAAACATCCATACATTTTTTATAAAGAGTAAGAAGGTATTATTTTACGATAAAACTTAATCTTTAAAAACACTATTAATAGTACTCCAAAAATAACAAATAAATACATGGTAGGGTCGTATAAACGATGGGTTCATTCTGTCTAAAGACGTTGGTTAAACGAAAGTTCATAATCCTATGTACAACATATATTGTAGTACATGATTGTATAATATCATTGGTGATAGCATAACCTAAATCTATACCTACTGCACGCCACTGATAGTTAGCCTGTGCTCAAAGCACTCCAGTTTCCACTAACCCCGCCCCCCCCCCCACCATATTGATGGCAATGTTGGGCAAGTACCGCTAGAGGAGTAAGAAAGCAGAATGAATGCGGAGCAGTGGCTCAATGTGTGGAAAATCTAAATACGACACAATAAAAATATGTACAAATTAGGATTGAATAAAGATTTGATGTTGTTTGGTCATGTGGGATGTATGAATGAGGAGATGACAGTAATGAAATATGAGGCGAGTGCCGGAGGCAACAGAATCAGAGAACCTGCTATGATCGGGTAGTCCAATAAGCCTCGATAATCATCGCGCGTTCGTGATAACATTTATGAAATTCAACTAGGTACGAGTATTATGTTGGGGGAGAAGAGTGTGATGTTTCATCCTGTCTGCCTATCTGCGGAAAGGGCGTGTCCCCATGGTGTGCGAGACAAAAAACTGAGAGAAAGCATTCCCAAATAAGATATATTTGTGGACGTTTATCGCCTCTATAATCTGCTGCACAGACAAACAGAGCTCTCATCAACCTTAAAATTACGCCAGTACCGACTGAAAAACGGACAACAATACAACGCGTCCGTAGACGTCTAGAGACTGGCCAAGTTCATTAACCAACACTTCAATTTGTTGAACATTTTCCGTGTAAGTAGCCTATTATTATCCATCCCCACTCCTTGTTATAATTCTAACGAGCAGATAAGCACCTGGTGTAATGTGCGTAGGAGACCTCGGACACACATAACCTATTTTATCTACACATTAAACACTACATCATTTCATTCCCCAAATAATCATATTAGTTAAATATGATAAAAAAAAACGATATATGTCCGCATTATTATAAAAGTGATCTAAGTCTAGAAAATGAAAAAAAATGAGTTTATCAATCATTTCTCGTGATATTGTTTTAAATTAATATAATATAATAGAGTAAGTTATTTCAACGTTAAATTTTTATTTATTTATAAGCTACATGCAACATTTATATGACGAAATAAATTATAAATCTAGTAGACTAAATACATTTTGAAACATTGTGTTGTGTAATATAAAAATATTATTTTAATCAATTCAAACGCAAACCTTTAAATATGTCAAAATGAAAGAAACACGACTTGACCACTTTCATAACTTAGCAACACCGACATTTTATCAACGATTCTACATGTTCTTAGCTCCTTGTACTGTACAACACACTCAGCACCGTTCACTTCCAATAAGATTACACTAATATGTAGAGATCAATCAGAAGCATGGCTATCCAACATTCTAACATAATACAGTGCCTAAACTAATAATTCACTAGTTCTTCGAATCTTTATCTTTCTTGAATTAAATAACACCACAACAGCACGAAAAAACTGTCTACTTTAACACAGACGACAGTCTAGCAAAGTAGACAGGACAATGCTGTATATATCAGAGGTGGAGTCTACTCCTTCCCACACAATAAACTACGATTATATACATAATTGTATCTTATGTTTAACATGTTATATTATAATATATTCACCTCTGATATATCAAAAACATGTATGTCAATAAAGTCTAATAAATAAATAATAATGGACACATATAAATCATTTTCACAGACAGCTTGAACATTTTCGACAGGCTGGTATTATTTAATGCAAACAATTTCAAGCAGAGGATTGACAGATATCAAATGCGGTGTTGAAAATACCACAAACAGCTGATGAATATACTTGTTGACAAAAAACTCTTTGACACGCCTGCGACATGTCCTGCAATTTTTTGGACGCGCCATCAGAAGAAAGCGGAGATACAGAGAGGCTTGTGGCGACTGATAGGGTTGAAGAGGGAGAGGACGACCTTCTGACGATGCTTTTCGCTTTGCAGAATGCCAAGCGAGACGAAGAAGAATTATCAATCGCATACTTGAAGGAAAATAAAAACGTAAACAAATCAATACTCACCGGATGCCGTTGAGCAAATCAATACGCTTTTTGATCTTTTAACGCAATCATCTTTTACATCAGGAGTATAAATATTTGTGTCATAATCAGGACGTCGATATCTAACATTTGCTCCGTCGAGGGGATCTGTCACTTCCGCTTTAACACCAGCACCGTTGTATTCTATTATTAATTCATTCCTTGTGCTCCTCGTCGTGTCTTCACCCGAAGACGCGTGGGATTCAAGTTTCACTTCTGTAACAACGTCAGCAACCTGGAAATGACGGGTGACTGTATTGCTGTTGCTTTACGATAATATCACAGCTATATGCAGTCCAATTTTCTTATTATTAAGGAGAACACAATTCTTATTGCGAAATTAATAAAAGAACATAGATCTGCGATATTTTAAATACAGTAATACCCCGAAGTTACGTCTAGCGGCAGTGTCGCCAGACGAATTGCTTAACTCTGAGTTCGCGTAAGTCGCGTATTACAGTACTAATTAAATATTAAATCAATTTTATTGAAAAATATTGCTGCGCTATCGGGATTCGAACCTGTATCTTTTCCAAATCCGGGAAACGTGCATTAACCGATTAGGCTGTAGCACCGCAGTGCATTGATGACAAATTTTGATTCCGTAAAAATTAAAAAGATGGCTTTCAAATAATGGAACGATAGATGTATTAATTTGAAAAAAGTTTAAGTTTATTTCTATATTCGACATTAAAAAAAACAATAGTAGAGTTATGCACCCCCAAATAAGTAATATCTTAAATTATGGTGATGGCTCTCAACTATGTATATAATACAAGATTAATATAAACTGGATGTAAGAACTTGTTTACAATTAATGAAAAAAGATTTAAAAAAATATACACACATCTATAATAATACAATATAAAAATGAACAATATATAAAAATGTTGAGAAATTGATCAGATTATAATAACTTTGAAGACATTTAATCCATTTTATTTATAACTTATTTTTTGTAAACATTTATATTTTCTGCTAATTCAATTGATATTGGCAGTTGGTCGTACAGTCTAGGAGCAATGTACGATGCGTGTCTCTGTCCTATATCTAATAAAGTGTAACATGTAGATTCGAAAATTTGTTGTCAATGCACTGTAGTGCTATAGCGTAATCGGTTAATGCACATTCTCCGGATTGAAAGAGATCCAGGTTCAAATCCCGGTAGCTGCAACAATGTTTTTCAATAAAATTAATTTTATATATATCTTTCTTTTATGTATATCTTTCTAATTAATACATTTAAAATATGACAGAGCTATGTTCTGAATAATTACAACTCCACAATAAGAATGTGTTCTTCTTAATAATCAGTTATCAATTGTCATTACAATCACAGTCACAGCAACGGTTTAAACAATGATTTAACCATCACTAGCGATGACGGATAATTACTCACTTCCGTTTTGATTCCAGGAATGTGGATTTCAATTTTTCGAGAGTTTGACGCTTCGTCATCATCTGCCGACCAGTGGGGTTCTTGCTTTATCGATACAACCTGAAAATGACAAAAGAATTTGTTCATCGCACGCAGACGTTTGTTTAGATAGTTTAATCACGTGGAAAAAATGAATCAGGAGAGGATGTTAAGAAAGTTAAGTTTGTTGAAATACTTCCCACCCAAACAACTGTAGTAACATGTTGCAGAACGTTGTGCCCAACCCAAATTGAAGATAATAAATTTGCAGTTTTTAAATGATAATTTTAAGAAAAATTTATGAACCTAACAGAATAAAAATGCTTTTTCAATATTTGCAAAATTACGTTGTGGCCTCATTTTATATTAATAATTAGACAAAATACTTTGTAAAAACTACTATTTATTGATATATCAACATGTTTCGATACCTACGGTATCTTCTTCAGGAAACAATGTACATTAAAAAATACAAGAATAGATAAAAACCAAATAATAAAATGGTGAATAAGTAAGAACTAATACGAAAACAAATTTAAAATGTGACTGAATTTGCAAAGAGAATTAGGTTATTTATAATATTAAGTTTGCTATTAACACATTTTCTTATTTCTAAAATTTCAAATTTATCTAACTGTAAACTCCTCGTATATTTATGTACAGTTTCTTAACCCCCTGTTAATATCAAAAGAATGGTTTGTTTCCAAAGTGACTGAAAAATTCTGAATAGTTGTTATTTAGGCATCTCAAATGCTCCTTAATTCTAATATCAAAATTTAAGTTTTACCTATATAAAAATAATTATACAATCATTACAAATTAATTTGTTTTCATATTAGTTCTTACTTATTCACCACTTTATAGTTTTGTTTTTATCTATGCTTGTATTTTTTAATTTCGGTGAACATTGTTTCCTGATGAAGATACCATAGGTATCGAAACATGTTGAATAATCAATAAATAGTGGTTTAAACAAAGTATTTTGCCTAATTATTAGAATAATAAAAATTAACAATGAGCTTGAAAATTTAATTGAGTAAGAAACATTTGTAAGTCCCAAAGACTGCCATTGGCTGTAAGTCCCAAAGACAGCATTTGCTGGTCACGTTGAAAGAATTCGAGTGAGGAGTCGACGGGCCGACTGTGCGGAAGTGGCCAGGGATAGGAATCGGTAGAGAGCACTTGTGGAGCTAAATCAAAGGCAATGTTTTGTATAATTTTAACTTGTACTTTGATTTAGTGGCTTTTGTAGTACCGGATCTCGTGGATCATGTTGTATGCCTTATGGGCCTGTTAAATTTTATTATTAGCTATTATTTTTAGATTTCTGCAAAAGGGGGCAGGGAACTGCTAACTGACGCAGTGATTTGTAACTTCTAGAGGACAGTTTCGGGGCGTTTAATTCGCGAGGGGACGGTTATATCGTATGTTGATAACGCTTTGATCGTGGGGTTTTGGTGCTCGGGGAGGTAAGCAGAAAAAGGCTTGGAGAGGTGTTTTATGAATTCTTCTACGGGGAGAATGCTCGAACCCAGTGCTAGCTGGATGACCTTGAAGATCTGTAGATTTCTCATGTGTGTTATGGCCGCGTGCCCCCGCATGGGGGCTTCGTAAAGGTGTACAGGCCCTAGGACGGCCTTGTATAATAGGAGCTTGTTTATTAAAAACATTACCGTATCATACTGTAAGGCTACCTGATAGGGCTCGGGTTGACCACATTACTAATGAAAATGCATTAAGATGCATCGATAAGTCAAGAGAACTAATAAATACATCAAGGAAAGCTGCATACTTGAATCTGATATTTGCAGGGGAAGATAGAAGGCAGCAGAGCTGGTAGCGTAGCTAGAAAGAGGTTATCTTGGCTCTGTAACCTCAGGAAGCAGTTCAATGTTGGTGAACTTATACAGGATAAATCAACATGGTACATGAAGAAGTCTTGATAAAAATTGTGTGCATTATGTTGTTTTTTTTATTGTATTTAGTTATATTAATCGAACTTCATTTGCGTAAAAAACATATTCTAGCATGCGCAATGCATATATATCTAATTTAAAATCATTGCAAAGAGAGTGAAAACCCTTAAAAAAAAAACATGATTTTTTAGGGAAATTCTCAGCATTTCAGATTAAATGCATAATATGTTTTGGCAGAATCAAGTAGATGGCGCTTATCCCGGATTATAACGTCATTTCTTCATGAATATTTTCATTTCATATGCACATGCGCCGAATCATGGTTTACGACCAAATATAAATATAAAAAAATGAATTACGAATCACGATATTTCCATATATTCAATCACTGACAGTGATTGACTTACGGTTTGTGATTTTAAGCTAATCACTAACGCACATATAATTTTTCTGGCATCGTTCCAACTTCTCTTCCATTTCTTTCATTTATTTTTATAACAATATTCTTTTTATAGCTTGTATCAATATAAAAATGTTAAATTGTTTGCGTGCGATTGCCTAAATCATCAAACTTTGCAGAAAATAGTGCCAGTGAATAAGAATGACACGTTTCAAAGTCTTCATCCAGCTGTGGATTGATAACGACTGACAGTGATTATGACCCTAATACACTTTGTATGGCGAGCCTTGGCGAGACAGTCAGCGTCTACGCTTTAAGGATGTCCGTAAAACAGATGTAATGACATTCTACATTGATGTACACCGTTGTGAAAGCAGATGCTGAATGCGGTGAGGATAAATGCTTTAAGAAAATATGAAAATGAAGAGACAGCAGCCTGCAGGGACCTCCAGTTCAAAGTCAAGTGCGGGTCTCGTATAAAATTTTATAGCCGCTAAAATATGTGCTGCTGCATCACCAGTGTCATTACAACAGAAATCAATGAACAGAAAGTGTATAATCCAAGTTACTCACCTCCGTATTGATACCAGGCACGTGGATTTCAATTTTTGGAGATCTCGATCTTTCTTCATCATATTCATAACAGCAGCGTTCTCCTTTCACAGACACGATCTGGAAATATGAAAATATTTGTTCAATTCCACATCGCACACGAGTCCAGGTGGTAGAGAATTGTAAAGAATGTATAATCACCTCGGCAGGTTTAACTTCTAGGCTCCGGGACCCTCCGTACCCCAGGGCGGCAGCTAGCTTGGAGCTAGAGAGATGCCAAATATATCATATGATAAGTCACTGAATGTAACCACAAAGGGTTACATTCAGTGACTTATCCCAATCCGAAATCATAATGAGAGTTGTGCACTCCGTTTCGATTGTATTCTTGCATTAATTATCAACATTTTCAATATGTTTTAGATTATTATAAAGTCAAGTTTGATTAGTTTAGTTCCGGAAAATAATTAACTAATATCTTGTCGTATTTAATGATAGTTTTTAATATATTCAGCATTAAAATTTATGCACACGACGTTTCTAGAAAAACATTTCCGACATATTCATGAACATTGGAAATAAAAGAATACCAATCACAGATGGTGAATGTCACAGGGGGTGACTGAAATCAAATACTTGGCAGACATGATAGATTCTGAATTGAATTTATCGCAAAATACAAGACACGTGACTAAAAAGATAACTAACTTCTGGGGAGGATCAGAAGATTCATTAGTACAGAGTTTTGTCAAATAGAATACAGCTCTGTTATTGTTCCTCGCATCAACTGACCAAATTAAATACTTAAGAATTATATTTGATCCTTATCTCAAAAAAAAAACAATATATTTCTTTAGAAATATTAGAAATTTCCTTAATATAAAACTTCTTAAAATGGCGTACTACGCTATCTGTCAATCAATTATAGAGCATGGTATAATTGATTGGGGTGGAGCGACTATGTTTGCAGTTAATCCAATAATAGCAACTCAAAAATTATATTAAAAGTTATCCTCAAATCCCCAATCACAACGAGCGCTGACGAAATTTTTAATAAATTCCATGTCTTTGATATTAAACAAATATACGCTAATATTACTCTCAAATACACATATAAATACAAACAAGACACATTTTAAAACAACTCAAAACATAATCTCCACACGGACTAATACAAATAACCTACAAACCCCGAGAGCACATACTACATTTGGTCAAAGGAACTACAAATGTTTTGGACCTACACTATTTAATAGAATGCTAAAAGACTTAAATCAATTGAATTGTCACAAGAACATGAAACTATATATTAAAACTTGGATTTGAAATATTGGTGCACTCACCCAAACATATTGACTCATACCTATATTAATTATTGCTACAAAGTGATCCAAAAATTAAGTCAATTTTAAAATTGTTCTTCATATACACTTTTTATATAGTAATAAATGTAATTCTATCTAATACTTGTAATTCTAATTAATTGAACAATTGCTTGTAGACTATGCCCGTCTCGACACAGAATTTCTCTAGTGAGACGGGCACAGTCCAAACAGATTTTTACACAGTATTTTATTGTTAGTTAATGAAGAAGAAATGCGACAATTGTTAGTGCTGTGAAATAAAGCTTTGAGAATAAAACTCGGATCAGTGCAACGCTGAAAGATCTAAATACGATGACCTTTAAGCAGAAAATATATATCAATGTATTTATTTTTAAAATCCTAAAAAATAGATGCAAATCAACATGAGCACGAACATTATACAAGTCGAAGAGATAGACTGAGACTGCCATTCAGGAAGAAGGCTAAATCTCAGATGTACAGTGCGATGAAGATCTTCAATGAAATGTCAGATGATATAAGAAAGGAGGAGTAACTACAGATTCAAAATGAAATTAAGCAAATATTATATGTGCAAGATAAGTTATAGTAAAAAGGGAAATATTGATATTGTTTATAATAGAGCATATATAAATACTTATGTATGCATAGGATTAAGAACAAATGTATATATCAAACGTGCTTGTCAGTCTAGTGGTTCAATGGTTGGGGGTTCGAGCCTCATTCCAGGAAACCAGCAAGAACAACCAAAAATAATAAGAATATTGATACGATTGTCTGTTAAATAGTCTCTTAAACATTCAAATCATGTCAATGAATGATGACACCATTTTGAAAACAAAACAAATATGGTAAATATACTTTTAAACACGCGTGAAATATCATTGATCAAATGCGATGTTTAAGTTTCTCTTAATTTAAATTTTGTATCTTTCAACATTGTTAACTTTACAAAACACAGATTTTTAAAATTCATTAACGGCCCGACATGCTAAATAAATATAATCACGCTTTTAAAATCACCTGTGGACGTCCCAATCGCTCATTTGTTTTCGTGCTACTATGAAGTCATTTGAATCGGAACTTCTACGATGACAGATAGACCATAGACAAAAGACAAGCACAGATACTAGCATAAAAAGAAAATTATTAAAAAAAAACTCCATAGACTATTTGCCTTTTGCACGGATAAAATACTTTTTTTTTGAGTATTTTCCAACTTTCCACAGACAGTGGAAATGGCGTGGAGTCTAGCCAGAACAAAAGTGTTAGGTTATAGTTTCGTTATTTATTTAAATGAATTGTAAATATCTTATTTATTAATAAAGTGAGTTAGCCGGGGACAATAAGGGCAAATTTTGTTTTGGCAGCTGTGCGCTATCGAACAGCTGCATAGTTGTATTAAAAAAATGTCAACCAGACGGCGAATGAGTAGGATTGAGATAGGAGCCTTGAGCTTATTGTTTCGGTCCTGGTTCGCCCTCATTGATGCTATACCCTGCGGGCGGGCCAGGGCTTCCGTAGAATCTGTATTTCAATATGGAGATTTCTTATTATATTGCTTTAATAATGCACTATGCAGAGTAAACAAAATATTTGTAAAATGATACATGCAATATATGTATGTATACTTAGAGCTATTGGCGTCACTATAAAAATTTTGTCCTAATGCGGAATGGAATAAAGACCCCTGAATAAGTATTCTATATAAGATTTTTAATTAATATCATATGTTATATTGTATTTATTTATACTGCTAAAATCCATTAACTAATTAAATGTAAATTAAAGATTTACGAATATAGAAAAGCCAATAGCCAATACCATGATAAAAATCATGGTATTGGCTTTATTGGAAAGATAATTTGATGCCATTAATATTGAAATATGATTTCGCGCATGTGGGCGCCGCGGCTGGCTCCAATAATGCAAGATCTGGAAGTCTGGGGACGTATATCGGCAATGACGCGACGAATGTTGGCTTCCAAGTCGTCTATTGTCTGGTTTATGGGTGTACTTCACATATCCCCACAGAAAATAATTTTAAGGTATTAAATCGCATGATCTTGGGAGGTTAATTCACAGGTCTTATTATTACACAATTACGCGCTCATCAAATGTTTCCTTCAATAAATAGATTGTGGCGCGCGCTGTGCAGCATGGTGCGCCGTCTTATGCTATTAAATTGTGGAACGAAAAGTTAGTAATCATGGATCTATAGCACTCTCCATTGTCTGTAACGTTCTGGCCTAACAGCTTCAGTGCGCACTGCACGACGTCTCTGCGGATGCGTATTACCAATTAGAGTATGCGTGGTGCCAAAACGATCCATGGTTTTATTAATAGTGTTTTTAATGTTTAAGTATTAACGTAAAATAATACCTTCTTACAAAAGATGTATGAACGTTTTTAAGAACACTTTTTATGACTGAACATGATTCTTTTATTGTGTGAAAATCCTTCACGTAATAACTAAACGAAATAATAATTTTATTAAAGGTTAACGTAGGAAATAGCTCCGCCAATTGCTTTATGTTTTTCTCAAATGAAAAACAAATTCATGCACCTCGCGGTTGCAGCTGTGAGCCTTTCTTATGTTATTCTGTTAAAAAAACAGCACAAGTAATATCACCATACAAAACGGATCAAACGAAAGAAATTTTCAATTCAGTAAATAGCCAATTATATGACTTGAGTAATTCACTAGCTTAATGATAGAACAGAGTAATGTGAATAGCTCGATGCGGTGAATGCACAAGAGCACCATAGCTACAGTGGTACAAGCCATTGGTTATGATTTGTTAATAAGACGTGACGACACGTACACGATCTAGAATAATTAAAATTTGTAATTGAGTAATAATTTTTAGCATTTTGTAATTTTTGTTGTGGTAGATTTTAAAGATTATCATCTATCCATATTAACACTAAGAAAGTTATCGATAATCGCGAAAAATCGATGCCAAGTAATGGATTGTACGGCGCGAACTTTTTGGACACCTATCTGACGTGGCCCCCAATTACTATCATTTAGAACACAGAACTACGAACTGAATAATTACAACTTCACAAAAAGAATGTGTTCTCCTTAATGATATATAAGTTGTATCATTGTGTCCAAAATTTAATAAAAATATCTGCTATCGGTTTACTCAAAGGTATTATAGAGATTCCGTAAAAACTATGTAGATGGCTTTCAAATAATGGAACGATAGATGTATTCATTTGAAAAAGTGTAACATATAGGTTCGAAAATTTATCGTCAAAAATACTGGCGCTGTAGCGTAGTTGGTAATGCATATAGCATATATAATGCATATATACCCGGATTGGAAAAGAGATAAAATTGATTTTATATCTACATCTTTATAATGAATACATTTAATTAGTATTTAAGATATTATTATTGTCAGATTGAGAGATTTTATTTATGAAGATACTAAAGGCGCGCAAAAAAATATTTCCAAAAGTTCAAATAATATTTTTTAATCTGAAATACAAAGATAATTGTAGGACTATAAACAGTTTATAAGTAAAGCGCCCTTGAGGTGAAAGAGGTTTTAAAGAAAATTGTGTTATAATTTTGGGGGTTAGGTTGGTGGTTAAATTAAAGAAACGTCGTTTGCGTGTTGAGGTGTATATTGTGATGGATATAACAATGAAGACAGACAGAGTGAAAGAAATGAATGAAGATGTAGAAGGTGCGCGTGTATTATGAAATGATATGAAGCGAGTCGGCGGTCTTGCTCGGCGCGTGTGGGCCGGCAAGACCGCCGTTGTGAAACGATGAAACTGGAGACTGACTGCTTGGCGGTGAATTATCGAGCCAGGCTTGTAGCGGCAGCCGGCAGCGCTGTCGCTGGCGTCGATGCCGGCTGAGATGGCGGTGGATATGAATTCCGATCGCAACATAATTATACAATATTATTATTATTATTATTATTATAAACATGAAATATTATGTACAGGTAAAAAAAAAATTACTTAAAATCTCAAGTGAATACAACATTTTGTGAAAAACTGTCTTGAAAATGAATAATTTTGAATTTAATATTCATTTTCTTTACAAATCCACTAGATGGCAGTACAGATTATAAAATAATTAATACTAATCTTTATTTAGAATCTTTCCGCATCATGCAATAGATGACACACATGTCTAATATTAGTTTTAAACTGCTGTTTTAAATAGGTATGTGATATTTTAAACAATAATTAAACGTATTAATTAAAAAGATGTACATATAAAATCCTGTCGGATTACTCAAGGGTATATGAGATTCCGTAAAAATAATGTAGACGGCTTTCAAATAATGGAACGATAGATGTATCAATTAGAAAACTGTAATATATTGGTTCGAAAATTTTTCGTCTATGCACTGTGCGCTGTAGCATAATCGGTTAATGCACGTTTTCCGGATTGAAAGAGATCCAGGTTCGTATCCAAAAACATGACATGATGCACTGTTAAAGCAATGCAATAAAGGAAATATAGATTCTACGGAAATGTTGGCTACAATACCCGCCCGCAGGGCCTAGTAGCAAGATTGGTTTTACATTATATAAGTCATAAGTTTTGAAAATATGTACAATTGAATACCGATCAAAATAGACTAAATGATTCCCTACATTACAATTGAATACCAATCAAAATAGACTAAATGATTCCCCACATTATAATTGAATACCAATCAAAATAGACTAAATGATTCCCTACATTACGAAGACTAAAGCGGCCGTTGTACAACTACGAACAGATTGTTACTCGCTCTCAGCCAACACCCTAATCTCGCTCTTGAAACAGCTACCAGATAACATTATGTAAATCATCCCCCTAAACACACCCCGCGCAGACACACACACACACGCGCGCGCGGACATATAGAAGTGATTTTTCCCTTTTCACTTTGTAATCGGCCATAGAGAAATGTATTCCGCTGCCGTGATATCATCCAGCCACTCGGGCCAACCAAAATGGCGGAATTATACGATACATTAGGGGAACGAAGCTACGATGTGTCAGGGCGCCTGACTAGGCGAGTATTCATTTATTTATTTATTCAGGAAACCGACGCGCTACCTCATGCAATTGTTTTATGTGTTGAAAGAAGTAAGCTTTTGTTTTAAGAGGAGTAATCATTATATATAAGCCGAGATAGAATTGACGTTGAACTGATATTTTTGAGACAAAATCAGTAAGTTATTTTGTTTGGGACACATATAAATATTAATTATTGAACGAAAATAATGCGCTGTGCCTTCCCCCTCTCCCCTTGCCCTTTCAGTGCGGTTATAACATTATACTAATTCGAGACTTCGCATCTTTGACGAAATAGTAAGTTAAAATATACAGTCCACATCTTTGGAGATGACAGCAGAATCCGGATTGTACAATTTCCTTTCTGTTCTGAGATTCTTCCGGCATATATGCTTACACGCTACAAATTTTTTTAAATTCTTATTGTGAAGTTGTAATTATTGAGAACATTGGTCTGTGATATTTTAAATACTAATTTAATGTATTGTTGACTCAAGTCGAGTACACATTTTCTGTTCCTTTTGTTCATCTAATATACAAACATTAGTCTATACCTGTCCCGCTCTGGCAAACTCATTACTTTCGATTTCGCCGACGCGGGGACAGATTGCGCTCAGACATCGAACTATCAAGATCTTGTGCCTTTTTTCTGCCGTTCGATAGCCGTGCCGTACGCAACGTTTGGACCAAAAAGAATCTGTGTTCTTTATAGTGCTGGATGTGCAGTGATCTCTTTGTTTTACACAACAAGCGTGCTAGTCAACCGGAGGTGAAGACGACGCCCAACCCAGGACTTAAGAGCAAGGTAGGCCATATCAATCTCCTTTATAATTCCAATTCGGATTAATATTATACTCGATACAGTCCACGGGATCTTATCTCAGCAATGTATTAATTAGAAAGATATACATATAAAATAAATTTTATCGAAAAATATTATTGTTGCGCTACCGGGATTCGAACCTAGATCTCTTTACAAACCGGGGAAGGTGCATTATCCAACTATGCTACAGCGACATTATTTTGACGACAAATTTTGGAACCTATATGTTACACTTTTTTTAATTAACACATCTATCTAATAGAATGTTAATTTCAGGAAGCGGTTCAACTATCAACCTCACACAGAAGGACGACAATTCACATAGTGTGACGAGCTCGACAGCAGGACGTCACCTTATCATTCCCACATGGCAGGAAGATAACTTGTCAACTTAACAATCTAACACACTCTCCAATACGGGGATAGTTATAACACCTTGGCATCTATAACTCTTAATCATTAGCCAAAGAAAAATACATCAATAAAAGCTCAAATAGTTAAACTATCAATAAATATTAACAATTAGACAAAATACTTTGTTTAAACCACTATTTATTGATAATTCAACATGTTTCGATACCTATGGTATCTTCATCAGGAAACAATGTATACTGAAATTAAAAAATACAAGCATAGATAAAAACAAAAATATAAAATGGCGAAAAAGTAAGAACTAATATGAAAATAAATTAATAATTTTTATACAGGTAAAACTTGTAGAAATTTTTATCCCAGAATTAATGAGCATTTGAGATGCCCTAAATAACAACAACTATTCAGAATTTTCTAATCAGCTTTTGGAAACTAACCATTCTTTTGATATTAATAAGGGTTTAGAAATTATACATACAGATACTAAGGGTTTACAGTTAGATAAATTTGAAATTTTAGAAATAAGAAAAGGTATTAATATATTAATTTCAGTATACATTGGTTTAAACTAAGTAATTTTGCAAATATTAAAGAAGAAATGATGTTCTGCTGACCTTTGCTCAGTTTCCATTCTGCCAACACACAATAACCAGCTGCCGAGATGGTGTTTGAGTTTGTCCATCGAGAATTGTTTCATAGTGCTAGGAAAAATGTTATAGATTTTGAGGGCCAGAAACATATGGAAGGATTGACCAAAGTTTGTTATCACTTTAGACTTCACGTATAGTCAACCATCTCTTGTGTTTTATTTCTTTCGACCGCGGAACACTGCCTACTTTCTGCAGACGCTGTAGCATTTTTACATTATATATGAAATTTTTATTTAAGGATATCAATTATGATTATCTCCTTAGCCGCCTGAAATTGTTTAACTTATAAGTGAGACATACGATGACCGATCTTGTATTTCTATACAGGATCATCGATGGTGTGATAAGACTGCCCTCAGATTGTTGGTCTGCACCATTGAGGTCATCGAGACACAATTCATTGTTTTATTACAGTGTTATTTTTTATCTCAACTCAATGGTGAAGGATAAATTGCTAATTCACATTTCATATTTATTTTTAAATACGTATAAACATGCTGCACTTCTGTTGTAATTTTCTGTTATTTTACTAATTCTCTTAATGCCTGGATATAGCGTGTATAATAATAAATATATAAATAACGGTACGATTAAATGTATTAATATTAAAAAGGTAACATAGGTTCGAAACTTTGTCGCTAAAAATATTGTCGCTGTAGCATAGTTGAATATTGCACGAGGTTCGAATCCCGGCGGCGCAACAAACTATATTTTTCGATCAAATTGATCACATATGTATATCTTTCAAATGAATACATTTAATTAGTATTTAAAATATCACAAAGCCATATTCTGAATAATTAAAACTTCACAATAAGAATGCGTTCTCCTAATAATAAAGTTGTATTAGTGTGTCCAAAATTTAATAAAAACGAATTGATAATTCTGGCGTCTGCTATCAGATTACTCAAAGGTATTTGAGATTCCGTGAAAGTAAGGCAGATGGCTCTTTCAAATAATGGAACGATTAAATGTATTAATATCAACAAAGGTTCAAAAAAATGTCGCTAAAAATATTGTCGCTGTAGCATAGTTGAATATTGCATGATGTTCGAATCCCGGTGGCGCAACAACAATATTTTTCGATAAAATTGATGTATACCTTTCTAATATAATATTTAATTCATATTTAAAATATGTAAACGTTCGCGCTGTTTGGGCGATACAAATATAAATAAAATATATATTGTTCAGTGCGTAGATGTCAACCCTGCGATAGCTCGCGATGTAATTCCATTTGTTCGCCGTATAAGCGATCACTTACCCCCTCCCCTCGCGGCGCACGCACCAAAGAAAAACAAATCTGCATAATCTAATGTAATGT
Organism: Eubasilissa regina; assembly: GCA_022840565.1. Classification (NCBI taxonomy): domain Eukaryota; kingdom Metazoa; phylum Arthropoda; class Insecta; order Trichoptera; family Phryganeidae; genus Eubasilissa; species Eubasilissa regina. Next base: position 5,507,226 of record JAINEB010000026.1, read on the forward strand.
CAGACATTTATTCCGGGGCTCGTCTCTTAAATAAATTGCCGCAATTTATGTTTATATTATACCGTTGCCAAAGAGACAGTGTTTCTGAAAGAATAGGCAGTGCCGGTAGAAGTATCGCCATCGTCTCATCTCACCAATGGTACGATTTTCGTAACGTGTATGTACGAAGGGAACACATTTGAAATGTTAAGATATACGGGATACGAACCTGGATCTCTTCCAATCAGGGAAACGTTCATTAACCGATTATGCTACAGCGCACAGTGCACTGACGACAAGTATGTTACATTATTTGAAAGCCATCTACTTTAATTTTACAGAATCTCAAATACCTTTGAGTAGTCCGATAATACTGTCTTCTCTAGCATAGTCAGTTAATGCACCTTCCTTGGATTGAAAAGAGATCCAGGTTCGAATCCCGGTAGCGCAACAACAATATTTTTCGATAAAATTGATTTTATATGTATATATTTCTAATTAATATATTTAATTAGTATTTAAAATATCTTTTTTTTTAAATTTTTTGATAAAAAAAACGTCTTGTTTGACGACCTCACTGAAATGGTAAAAAAAATATTAATATAAGAGATCCAGGTTCGAAGCCCGGTAGCGCAACAACAATATTTTTCGATAAAATTGATTTTATATGTATATATTTCTAATTAATATATTTAATTAGTATTTAAAATATCTTTTTTTTAAAATTTTTTGATAAAAAAAACGTCTTGTTTGACGACCTCACTGAAATGGTAAAAAAAATATTAATATAAGAGATCCAGGTTCGAAGCCCGGTAGCGCAACAACAATATTTTTCGATAAAATTGATTTTATATGTATATATTTCTAATTAATATATTTAATTAGTATTTAAAATATCTTTTTTTTAAAATTTTTTGATAAAAAAAACGTCTTGTTTGACGACCTCACTGAAATGGTAAAAAAAATATTAATATAAGAGATCCAGGTTCGAAGCCCGGTAGCGCAAGAACAATATTTTTCGATAAAATTGATTTTATATGTGTATATTTCTAATTAATATATTTAATTAGTATTTAAAATTTTTTTTTTTCTCATTTTTTGATAAAAAAAACGTCTTGTTTGACGACCTCACTGAAATGGTAAAAAAAATATTAATATAAGAGATCCAGGTTCGAAGCCCGGTAGCGCAAGAACAATATTTTTCGATAAAATTGATTTTATATGTGTATATTTCTAATTAATATATTTAATTAGTATTTAAAATTTTTTTTTTTTCATTTTTTGATAAAAAAAACGTCTTGTTTGACGACCTCACTGAAATGGTAAAAAAAATATTAATATAAGAGATCCAGGTTCGAATCCCGGTAGCGCAACAATATTTTAAAATAAAATTGATTTAAAATGTATATCTTTCTAATTAATATATTTAATTAGTATTTAAATTTTTTTTTTTTTCATTTTTTGATAAAAAAAACGTCTTGTTTGACGACCTCACTGAAATGGTAAAAAAAATATTAATATAAGAGATCCAGGTTCGAATCCCGGTAGCGCAACAATATTTTAAAATAAAATTGATTTAAAATGTATATCTTTCTAATTAATATATTTAATTAGTATTTAAAATATCGTTTTTTCTTCATTTTTTGACAAAATACGTCTTGCTTGACGAGCTCACTGAAATGATAGGAAAAATATAAATATAAGAGATCCAGGTTCGAACCCCGGTAGCGCAACAACAATATTTTTCGATAAATTTGATTTTATATGTATATCTTTCTATATATACGTGTATCGTATTCCATACATAAATGTAATAAACCAAATAATCTATGAATAAAAACTAAAATAATAAATTGCGTTTTATTTTCTAGTTGTTTAAAAACAACATCGGCCTGGAACATAATATTCACTCTGTACGTAGTTTCATTTAATTTATACATGTCGTATTTACATATTAGTATTTTTCCTCTGATTTTATATATTTTCACTTTGTGTTCTGCATCGTATACAATAAGTCATATTGGTTTGTGTAATATGATTTGTTAGCCAATTTTCCCTAAAACTTGCTTGCCTAGTTGGACAATGCATTATAAAAATCTATTTTAAAATCTATACGTAACAAACTGTATCGTATTACCGTACCAGTATTAAGCTACAATGGGTCATATAAGGTCAAGATATATCAAAATATATTTGACAAGTCATCACGCAGGGGATGATAGAAGGTGGCGCATGAAGAAGTCTTGTCAAAAAATGAGATATCAATTATTAAGAGATCAAATCAGGAACCTATTGTCCCTGATATCTTTGAGTAACTATCAGTGATTGAATATCAGGAATATTGTAATTAATTTTATTTATATCTGGTTGTGCACCGTGAACATGCATACGATACGAAAATATTCATGAAGGAATGACGTTATAATTCGTGATCAGCGCCAAAATGTTTTACGCATTCGACCCGAAAGGCTGAGAATTTGACCCGAAAACTAAACTCACATTTTTTAGGGGTTTTCGTTATCTTTGTGATGATATTAATTAGAAAGATATACATATAAAATCAATTTTATCGAAAAATATTGTTGTTGCTACATATTGGATTCGAACCTGTGACATATAGGTTCAAAAATTTGTGTAGTATAGTAGGTTAATGCACCTTCCCCGGATTGGAAAGCGATCCAGGTTCGAATTTTTAAAGAATTTATTGGAAAGATATTAAAGCTATTTTAAAGAATTTATTGGAAAGATAATTTTATACCATTAGTATATAGATATGGATGCCGCGGCTGGCTCGAATAAAGCGCAATCTGAAGTCTAATTTTCAACCACTTTTTGGAGTAGCCGGGGACGTATGTCGGCAATAACGCGACGAATGTCAGCTTCCAAGTAGTCTATCGTCTATGGTTTATTAAAAAATTTACATATACATCGTGTCATCTGACACGTTGATACTTAGAAAGTTGCAGTATACAGCAATTAATCATTCAATATCTCGCTATTTCAAGAATGAGAGTTCGTCCGCTGTTGATTTCGTTGTTTAATATATTGATGTATACATTAAGACATAATGCGAAAAAATTTCATGATTATTTGTCGCGCCTATAGATATCTCCATCTATGCTTTGATAGACTTATAATTTCCCAGCGCCTTATAATTTTCCGGCGTCTAATAATTTCCCGGCGCCTCTTAATTTCCCGACGCCCATTAATTTCCCGGCGTCTTATAATTTCCCGGCGTCTTATAATTTCCCGGCGCCTTATAATTTCCCGGCGCCTTATAATTTCCCGGCGTCTAATAATTTCCCGGCGAACTGATGCTTTTAAGATGCGCTGCTGGAGACACCTGTTGCGCATACCGTGGACGGTGAGATGCACGTCTCCATTTTTCAGGAGCTGTTCATCAAGAATCTCTCAACTATTTGCTTAAGACGAATTTTTCAATTTTTTGGTCATCTTACGAGAATGGAAGATAGCTTGAAGAAGCTTGCACATCGAAAGATGAAGAGGAAAAGGAAGATCTGTTGTACTGACCAATGGAAGAAAAGACAAAGGCACTTCTCTGGTGACAGCTCTAAGATCTACAGGATTCCAAGAAAAGTGGAGGAGCATGATCAAGAGGGTGGGAGTTCACGAAGATCGATATACCATAGTGGATGGAACTTTTCATAATAGATATAAGGGGGTAGTTTCTAGTGGTGTGAATGAAACGCGCGGTTGGTGCAGAGTCGTTTGTTTGGTTACAGATAGAAAAGGAAGAATACAGGAGGCAGCGAAGCGCAAAATATGAAGAGTTAGAAGAGCAAGACGGCGGCTGCTCCTTGCTGCAGTTTGGGTTCTCAATACATATGTTGCCGGTATCGATGATGAATTTGGATCGCCGTCCTTCCACAAATAGTTGTAAGGGTCAGACATAGGTCTATGTTCTGAATAATTACAACTTCACATTGAGAATGTGTTTTCCTAATAATAAAGTTAAGTATCAATGTGTCCAAAATTTAATAAAAATGAATTAATAATTCTGGCGTCTGCTGTCAGATTACTCAAAGGTATTTGAGATTCCGTAAAAATAAAGTAGATGGCCCTTTGAAATAATGGACCGATTAAATGAATTAATATCAAAAAGATAAGGTTCGAAAATTTGTCGCTAAAAATATAGAATAGTTGGATAATGCACCTTCCCCGGTTTGGAAAGAAATCCAGGTTCGAATTTCGTTGGCGCGACAACAATATTTTTCGATAAAATTGATTTTATACGTATATCTTTCTAATTAATATTTTTAATTCAGATCTATGGTAGTTTTAGGTGAACGTGTACAATGTCAATTGAATGGTATTGAGATGAATCTTAATTAAATCTGAGAGATTATCTCATCGTGTCTCTTTCCGTGTGTGACGAATATTGTTACAACACGACGTACAAACTTCTCCGAATATAGCTTACGACTTTAATAATATGTAGATGTAGATGATATACATTGTATCCTGAAGAAGGGACAGTAGTATAAACATAGTGTTTTTTTTCATTATTAATACAAAATAATGGTTTATTTTCGGGTATATATCGTAATGTTAAGTCAGAAAAATATTTAATTTCGTTGTATTTCTTTTGATATTAAATCGCGGACTCTATAATAAGGCGTGTCATTTGCTAGATTAGTTCGCGTCTGAATTTTTTCTCTTTTTCCACCATCTTAGTATATTTCCGTCGTAAACTACCCCAAGCCGCCGAGACTAATCCAATTGTACCCCCTCTCCCGTAGGGGATGATTCCTGGGGAGTGGATGGAGGTGGGTGGCGCGGGGGTGCGGAGCTAATGAGTTGTTCCCCGGGGACGTGGGATCTTGTATCGTTTCTCATTGGTGGAGGTGAATTGTTGGTCGTGTATAATGTATGTTAAATTTAAACCTGACGATCGCAGTAAATTCTATTTCAATTTTCGAACGACTTTTATAAACGAGTGAAGTAATGACGAGCTCAAAATCACGAACCGCGAGTCAATCACTGATACCTTTGAGTCACACTCACTACCAGTGATTGAACATCTGGAAATATCGGAATAATCGTGATAAACAGAACATGATATACTGGTGCCCCGACAACCCGAGGGAACGCCATCAAAAACGTTTGCATTATCCAAAAACGACAGTGTGTTGTGCAATTTCTGCCCGAGGGATAATTGACCCTTATTTTTTTAACCAGCGAGAGACGTGTATTGCCGAATGATCGACGAGTTTTTGGTACCGCAACTGCAGCTGTTTTCCGGGTCCAACAAAAGAACGCAATTTCAGCAATACGGGGCCGCTCTTCACGGAGCTAGTTTCAATGGAGAAGCTGAGGGGAAATTTTCACAATAAATGAATCAGCAAGTACGGAGACATACCCTGAGCACCTCGGTCACCGGACCTTACACCTCGCCTGGGGATACCTGAAGTCGAGAGTTTCCAGCGACAATCCTCGAACAATTCAGGCCCTACAAGAAAATATCCGTCGTGAAGTTGCTGCCATTGAACCGACGCTTTGCTCTCGCGTGTTCGCAAATTTAAGAGTCCGATCGCAAGAGTGTCTTGGGAGAAACGGACGGCATTTAGACGATATTGTTTATAAAATGTAAAATCCGCAGCGTTAAACTCCATTTTGTACAAATAAAATATGAGAATAACATTGTATTTTTTAATTTTTAATTTAATATAAAACTTGAAAATATTCCGCTGGACACCTTTACATATAAAATCAATCTATCGAAAAAATATTATTGTTGCTACTGGGATTCTTACCTGGATCTATTCCTATCCGGGGAAATGGATTAACCGATTATGCTACACCAGCACGGCGAGTTGACGACAAATTTTCGAACATGTATAGACTGAGACTGCCATTCAGGAAGAAGGGCAAATTTCAGAAATCTATGATGTATAGCGGGATGAAGATTTTTAATGAAATGCCAGAAAACATAAGAAATAGAAGATATATATATATATATATATATATATATATATATATATATATATATATATATATATATATATATATATATATATATATATATATATAGAGGGCTTACGTATGCGCTACGTTAAAAATTAAATAAATATGTTACACTTTCAAATTGATACATCTGTCGTTCTATTATTTGAAAGCCATCTTCTATATATAAATTTATTTACGGAATCTCAAACACCTTCGAGTGAAATTCGACAGGAGACGCCAGAATTGATTGATAATTGATTTTTATTAAATTTTGGAAACATTAATACAACTTGAATATATTTTTAAAGAAAACACATTCTTATTGTGAAGTTGCAATTTCACAGACCTACGTTCTGTAAAATTGCAAACTAATAATAAAGTTTATCAGGTCAGTAGGGCATACTTCAGATGGATGAGCAAGGGGGTCCAGCGGACCCGGTACTCTACGAGACAATATATCCAAGTCCAAGATTTTATATGTGTATCTTTATAATAATTACATCTAATTAAAAATATTAGAGTGATTTGTATATGATTATAGCTAGTTAATTTGACATCCTGACGAAGGGGATGATTTTTTTCGAAACCGGTTGACGTATCAAAATAACTTATTAAGTGGTTAAACCAAAATTAAATAACCTATATTAAAATTAACCTTTTAACTGCTAAACTCTATTTGAAATGTAAGTCATCACACAAGGTAAGGCTAGGCTTTAAGGGTCTTGACTTATCTATCAAAAGTTTGAGACTTGTCGTCCACACAGCTGGCAAAATGATTTAAACATATTACTTTGAATCCCTGCAAGTTTGCACGGTATAAAAGTGCGTGTTAACACGCTTACAATTTGACGTGACATACAAAGTTTGGCGTATTAACGCGCTCGTGACATTTAAAAGGTTAACATTACCCACAAAGTTCAATTTGCAAATATTAAAAATATGTTAATTTAATTCTTGCTTTACTCAACTGTATTTCAGTAAAGATTTCACCGTAATATAAAGCTGATTGCTTTTAAAATTGTAATAGTAGAGAAAATATTACATAATATAAGTTCAAAATTTGTTGAAAATGTATTCGATTGCTGTAGCGAAAATAGATTCGAAGTGGTCCAGGTTCGAATCCCGGTAGTAACTGAATATATTTTCGATAGAAAGATTTAATTTGGATATAAAATATTTTTTAGTATGAATCTTTTAAATAATACGGCGTGAGAAGAAGAAGAAGAAGACGACAAATGACCAGTCTATTGTATGCACTGATTAAGTCAGTTTGAGGGAAACTGCATTTAAGTTCATTTGAGGCAAACTGCACTAATTAAGTTAATTTGAGGTAAACTATACGGATTAAGATCGTTTGAGGCAAATTGATATGTCGCTTTTAAACGTGTGATTTTAGCTGACCGAATGACGCGGCAGAGTAGCTCAGAAGAAATTCCATTACCAAGATGTGTTGACCACGAACGTCTACATTAGGATAACGATGTGTGCTTTTTGCGTCTTCCGCCAGAGGTCAGGTCGCTCTTAAAAAACTCTTAAAAGATGGCGCCACCCTCGGGCCTGGTCACGTGCGCGGAGGAGTCGGCAATCATCGGAAAATCAACGCCATCTTGGGTAGCGTTCCAAATTCAATTTGCAACAAAATGGCGCCGCTCCAGCGGACAGCTGACTCGCCCCCTCACTCTCCCACCCTCCCCCGTACCGCGCTCCTTGTTGCGGTGGATTTTCGCAAAATGTTTGACTTTCGCGCAATTAGAGAAACGCGGGGGAAAAATGGATTCCATAGGAGGCATTTGTTTCTTTCGTTTATTTGTTTTGGCGCCATTTGGAGGAGATTGGCGCCCGTGCTGCGGTGGCTCGACAATGTTGTCGATCGGTTTCATTAAGATGTCGATTCACGAGAGCGTCATGCAAATTGTTAACGGACCGTTTTCACATTATGAATTTTTTTATGACATCTTTGAGGCAGGGATTTTATACTCTCGTGAGATCATCTAGCAAAATTTTTTGGAAATAAATTGGTTTAAAACGAAAATATTGGTTTTGAATCGTGTTAAAGGACAACCGAAACTTACCAAAATAGCAGAATGTCAAGCAGCAATTTATTTGGGCGCTATGATCACCAACATGGAATTCCAAAACGCACACAACTAGCTAAAGTTGCTATGAACCAACTGTAGCCAGTATGGTAAAACAGTGACATCAAGCTAGCAACTAAAATTATAAATATTAATTAAACGTATTCATTAGAAAGATATACAGATAAAATCAATTTAATCGAAAAATAATGTTATTGCGCTACTGAGATTCGAACCTGGATCTTGCATTATAGGTGCATTATCCAACCACGTTACAGCAACATTATTTTTGACGACAAATATATGTCATCTTTTTAAAATCAATACATTTATCGTTCCATTATTCAATGTGTCCAAAATTTAATAAAAATGTATTGTTAATTCTAGCGTCTGCTATCGGATTACTCTAAGGTATTTGAGATTCCGTAAAAGTAAAGTAGATGGCTTTTTCAAATAATGGAACGATTAATGTTATCCAACTATGCTACAGCGACAATATTTTTAGCGACAAATTTTCGAACCTACATGTTACCTTTTTGAATACTTGTAGGTAATGAATGTTTGGAACAAGTAGATGAGTTTGTATATTTGGGAAGTATGTTTGATAGAAACGGAAAGGCTGAGAATGATATCGAAAGGAGGGTGACTGCAGGAAATAAAGTAAACGGTGCTTTGAATGGAATTATATCTAACAGGAATATGTCAACCGAGGCAAGACTAGCGGTGCACAATGGAATCCTGGTACCGACACTGATGTATGGAAGTGAGGCCTGGAGCTGGCAGAAAAGGAACGAAAGTAGACTGAATGCAGTGGAAATGAGATCACTTAGACGTATTTGTGGCAAATCTATTTATGACAGAGTAAAGAATGAAGAAATAAGAAAATAATGTAAAGCTGATGTTAGTATAGTGAGTAAGATTAAGAAAGGATCACTTAGGTGGTTTGGTCATATGGAAAGGATGAATGAGGAGAGAATTGTAAGAAAGATATATGACGCAAGTGTTGATGGAACCAGAAATAGAGGACGTCCGCGGAAGACTTGGCACGACCAGGTAAACCAGATAATGGAGGATGGTTCTGTTAGAAGCCTCAACAATCGGCGAGCTTGTATGACAAGATGTATGAATGTGGATGAGGCGAGAATTGTGTGTCAGGACAGAAGAGTGTGGCGCTCTATCCTCTCTGCCTACCCCCACGGGGAAACGGCGTGATGGTAAGTAAGTAAGTAAGTATCTTTCTAATTAATATATTTAATTCATATTCAGAATAAGGTCCAATGCCTTGACCGTATATTCAATGAAGATGGACAAGACGATGATGATACAGAGCGGCAGAGGAGACAGTTGAGCGTTCGTGCAAATATGCTGTCACGGCGTTTCTACCGATGCAGTGAGGAGCTGAAGAGCATCCTCTTTAAATCCTTCTTCACCACCAAGTAAGTGACGTACAATTCAGTACAACAACTCGTACAGAATACTGTTCGGATTGGCGCGTTATTGCAGCGCATCTACAATGTTTCGTTCCGCTTCTGAGACATCGTGTAGCTGGCGTAAAGCTGCGGCTGGAGCTCAGCACTCAGCACCGACTCTCTGGTGCAAGCGGCGCTCTCATGGAAAGCTGGTTCCCTGACCAGAGAATGGCACCGCCTACAGAATAGCTACATATACAACAATGACCGTGACTGAAGTAGTTATATATGTAATATTTATATTTTGTGTGTATATATGCGTGAACTTTATTTTCATTTTTTTTATTTATTAATATTTTCCTTGGTTTTTTTTTTCATAGCATTATATATATTTCATAACCTTAATGTATAATATAATATGTATTATCTGTATGGCGAATCGAGTTAAAAAAAAACCTGATCACGCTGGGATAAACTTTATTATTATTATTAACCACTAATGGAATAAAATAATCTTTCCAATAAAGCCAATATCACGATTGTTATATGTTTTACTTCATTTTAAAGTTCTATACCTCGCGGTTATTGGGACATATTATTTAATAATTAATTTTGAAAAATTCTACTGATCAGTGAATATGTTACACATTTAAAATCATGTACTAACGACGTAGAAGATAGTACGCCGCACAGTGCGGATAAATGCATCCTCCATTAAGTGGTTTACCTGGTCGTGCCAAGTCTTTTATGGACGTCCTCTATTTCTGGTGCCATCAACACTTGATTATATTGGTTAGTTTGGGTGCGATTTTAATTTTGAAAAATTCTACCAATAGGTGAATATATTATACATTTAAAAACATGAAACATTTCTTCTTCTTCTTCTTATTTTCCTCTCAAAACACTTTTTATAGTTTTATTAAGCGTATTTGAGATTTTTTATTTTTTTTATTTTGCAAATTGGCAACAGAGTACTGCGTCTCTGCAGGATACGTCTGCTACCGGGCGGTAGCCGTGCGGGCAGTCTAGTATTATTTAATAATTTAAGTAAAATTGCGCACTATCTACGATTATATTGTGTATGTAATATAAATAGAATGGAACACTTGCCCCGTTGTCCGCCGGGACCGCATCTCCATATTATATCGGCGGGTGATCGTATCAAGTTACACAACAATTGACGCGCGAGAGAGACGCCGCCATACAATCAATACAGCGCGAGCTAGCGGCGTCCCGCTCGCGCGCCGCGCCGGGAACAACAAACAGTTTACGGAGCGTCTTTCTCTCTTTCTGGAAGCGGTGGACGAATCGGGGACGGGGCCATTTTAAATAATTAATTTTAATTATTTATCACGCGAATTGCAAAATGCAACTGTATAAACAATATAGCAATGTAAACACATCTAAATACGTGAATATTAAAAATAAAATAATATATTATGATCCAATCAGGTAGAGATGAATCAGAAGCATGGCTATCCAACATTCTAATATAATCTATACAATACCTTCACTAATAATTCACTAGTCCTACAACACTCCTACTGCACATATTTTTATTTTATTTTTCCTTTTTATACATAGTCGATGACTTAAATAACACCACAACAGCACGAAAAAAAAAACTGTCTACTTTAACACAGACTTCAGTCTAGCAAAATAGCCGGGACAACGCTGTGTATATCAGAGATGAAGTCTACTCCGTCCCACACAATAAACTATGAGTAATGTCTTATGTTTATTATGTATTCACCTCTGTTAGAACAAAAATATGTTAGTCAATATATATATAATTAAATAAATAAATAAATTTTCGTATTTCAGAACTTTCTAACCGTATTATTGAAAAATACCATTCTTTTAATAATACTACCTCCATAAAAACAATTTGTTTGGACAATTTAGAAGCCCTCGAAATAAAAAAAGCAGTAAATAGTGGTACGCCAATTTTTAATAATCAAATTAATTTATCCACTAGCCCTATATTAGGTATGTTTCCTTTAAAATCTATTTAATATCCATCAATACTATATTTTGCCCTCCCTTAATGTTGCGTGTATCTGTATACGTATTCTGTCTCTCTCTTTCACATGTAATTTTATATTCAATCTCTCTCTTTATGTATATATAAATGCATTATTTTTGTATTTAAAATCAGTTTTAAATAAATCCTGATGAAGCTTGAGATATGCGAAACCGGTTGACGTATAATAAATTTGATGGTTTCATACAAAATCATTGTTATTTTATTTAATAAAATAATATCTACCAATTACACCAGATGGTGAAAGTCTGAAGGATGTGACTGAAATAAAATATTTGAGAGTCATAATAGATTCTAAATTGAATTTATCGCAAAATACAAGACGCGTGACTGAAAAGATTACTCACTTCTGGGAAAGATCAGAAGATTTATTAGTAATGAGTCTTGTAAAATAGTCTACAGCTCTGTTATTATTCCTCACATCAACTGCTGCAGCTGCATTTTGGTTTTGGGTAACGAAGAAGAAATGCAACAATTGTCAGTGGTGCAATATAAAACTGTGAGAATAATAATACTGAGAGAAAAATAGATATATCGCACAGGATTGAGAGGTCGCCGAAGTGACGCCAATAAATTGATGTGACAAGGACACGAGGCAGTTATTAAAAATATATTTTCTGTGAATCATGAAAACGTTAGATAGTTTTCAACAAAGATTTTTTAAAATAATAATTAAATGTATTAATTAGAAAGACATACAAATAAAATCAATTTTATCGGAGAATATTGTTGTTGGATCTCTTTCCAATCCGAGAAAGGTGCATTAACCGACTATGCTACAGCACACAGTACTTTTGACAGCAAATTTTTGAACCCATATGTTACACTTTTCAAATGAATACATCTATCGTTCCATTATTTGAAAGCCGTCTACTTTATTTTTACGGAATCTTAAAATACTTTTAAGTAGTCCGATAGTACCGTCTGCTGTAGCATGGTCAGTTAATGCACCTTCCCCGAATTGGTAAGAGATCCAGGTTCGAATATCTGTAGCGCAACAACAATATTTTTCGATAAAATTGATTTTATATGTATATCTTTCTAATTAATATATTTAATTAGTATTTAATCATATATATGTTCTTTCGTTTAACCAACGTCGTTTATACGACCCTACCATGTATCTGTTTGTTATTTTACAGTACTATTAATAGTGTTTTTAAAGAATAAGTTTTAAAGGAATTTTCAATTCAGTAAATAGCCAATTGTACGACTTGAGTAATTTACTATCTTAAAAGTAGAAGAAATTAATGTGAATAGCTACAATCGACGCATTGTAGTACATCGATAATAGCGCTACGGCTGCAGCGGTGGGTTGCCGTGGTAGTTTTTGAAAGTGGCGCTAATTGTAATAAATCGGTAAATAATGTAACCGTTCATGTCCATATTATAGATTATTTAATTTATGTGTTTTTCCTTTAAAAATGCCTAATTGTTTTTTGTTTGAATCCTTCGGTCCGCCCCTGTGTGAGGGATTGGGGGGGTGGGGCCGGGTAGTCCTCGGCGTCTCGGGGCGCTCCTGATTGCTAATTGGCCCCCGCGGCTCCAACAATGGCTCCACAACGTGCCCGAAGCCAACACCGGCTTCCGAAACTTTCTGCGCCACGTGCCTGCCCGCGCAGCAGTCTAAGAGGGGGGACTGCTCTGGAGTGGGGGGGCGTAGTACACTTACAGAGTTTTTTTGAAGTCAAACTGCTCTGACGGCGTCTACACAATATTCTCGCACGTTTGACGATCGTGCCGGGAGGCAGCGACTGGAGCGCGCTGTGACGCGTTATCATTTGCAGTACTGTTTTTCAATTTCGAATTTTTATTTATTATATATTTATTTCTCCCTCGTGACACGCGAGAATACTAACCATCACGTTGTCAAAAATTCTACGAGACATGAAAATTGTAGTTCACAAATATTCTCAAGTTTTTTTTCACGCAAAGTTCATCGGAGAAGACGATTTATTTTAAATAATATTTATTCAAATACAAAAAAAAATGTATCAATTACAAAGATGTGCATATGAAATCAATTTAATCGTAAAACATTGTAGCAATAACAATATTTTTCGACAAAATTGATTTCATATGTATATCTTTCTAATTAATACATTTAATTATTGCATATTTTTCACGAAAAGTGCAGTTCTGGCCCCACGAAATGGGGAGAAATTACGCCCAAGAACTTTTAAAGGTCCAAACATGAATTACCTAATTGCATCTCTTGATTATATATATATATATATATTGTTTGTACATTAATCATTGCACTTTGCTTACTGCTATACCGGAGGAACACCGTCTGCTATAATACAGTGAATTACTAGTGCAGCAGTCAGGGTACCCAAATATATGTCTTACTGATATGTTGTATTTACTTTGCCAAATTTGATATGCATATCCGATATTAGAAATATGACGCAACACTCATAGTAATGAACTAGGTGAAAATGTATACTTAGTGAATATTAATTAGGAAGAGTAATACGTCAGACCGTTAGACATTATTTACCAATGTAAGTACATAATGCATGTCCAAAGTGAGCCTAATAAATGTATTATTATTAACTAGTTTTAAATACTAATTAAATATATTAATTAGAAAGATATTGTTGTCGCGCCACCGGGATTCGAACCTGGATCTCTTTCCACACCGGGGAAGGTGCATTATCCAACTATGCTACAGCGACAATATTTTCAGCCACAAATTTTCGAACCTGTATGTTACCTTTTTAATATTAATACATTTACTTACTTACTTACCATCACGCCGTTTCCCCGTGGGGGTAGGCAGAGAGGATAGAGCGCCACACTCTTCTGTCCTGACACACAATTCTCGCCTCATCCACATTCATACATCTTGTCATACAAGCTCGCCGATTGTTGAGGCTTCTAACAGAACCATCCTCCATTATCTGGTTTACCTGGTCGTGCCGAGTCTTCCACGGACGTCCTCTATTTCTGGTTCCATCAACACTTGCGTCATATATCTTTCTTACCATTCTCTCCTCATTCATCCTTTCCATATGACCAAACCACCTAAGTGATCCTTTCTTACATATACAATACATTTAATCGTTCCATTATTTGAAAGAGCCATCTACCTCATTTTTACGGAATCTCAAATACTTTTGAGTAATCTGATAGCAGACGCTAGAATTATCAATTTATTTTTATTAAATTTTGGACACATTGATACAACTTTATTATATGGAGAATACATTCTTATTGGTTTGGAAAGAGATCCAGGTTCGAATCCCGGTGGCGCGACAACAATATTTTTTGATAAAATTGATTTTATACGTATATCTTTCTAATTAATATTTAAAATATCACAGAGCCATGTTCTGAATAATTACAACTTCACAATAAGAATGTGTCCTTAATAATATTAATTTAGTATTACAATTTGATGTCAAGATATAAAATATATCTAATATTTATAAAAAAAGTTAAATAATCTTAACCTAGAAATATTAAAAACATGTTTCACATATTCGCTATTTTCGTACGTTTTATTGCTGGCAATGAGGGTGAATATTATGTTCCAGGACCATTTTGTTTGGCCGCCATTTTAATTCGGCAGACATTTGTCAGTTCGCATTTGGTAATCATAGAGAGTAGTTGATTACAATTTATTATGAAGCATTTAACGCCTCAACAACGTGTTTCATCATTATCGCCGGTTGAGAGAAACTGAAATCGGCGAACCACCCTTGACTACATTCTTGTTACCTGTATGGAACACCTACAAATGTAAAATGGCGCTATACAAATTGTACAATATTATTATTAAGTTTTTTGGCGTTTGACTTGTTGCCTCATGCATACATTCAATTAGCGGTTTACCAAATTTTAACCTGTGTATCTCCGTCGCTTTTCTTTCCTCACTTACCCTTAAGCACATGGAAGAAAGAAAATGTCGCAGCGCCTAAAGTCTTCCAACTACAGCAAGTTCAGTGCCCTTGGAACTTTTGTACGGATACCTACCGCAGAGAGACCTGACGGAGGCTCTCTTGCGACCTGGACAGGGTGAATTTCTGCGACTGCAGCACATGGATGTGACGTCTACCCTCCCCTTTTGGGGGTGCATGATTTCTATAGCTTGCCTCTGGCTGCCCTTTTATATGTATATCTTTCTAATAATACATTTAATTAGTATTTAAAATATCACAGAGCTATGTTCTGAATAATTACAACTTCACAATAAGAATGTGTTCTCCTAATAACAAAGTTGTATCAATGTGACCAAAATTTAATAAAAATGTCTGCTATCGGTTAACTCAAAAGTATTTGAGATTTCGTAAAAATATAGGCTCTTTCAAAATAATGTAAATAACTAAGGTCTGATCCTTCTAACCTCATCTCACGCATTATACATTTAAAGTTTTGTCCATATATTAGATATATTCTTGGTTTATTAAATTGCAGAGAGCGTTGAGGTGATCTGATTGTGGTTTATCAACATTCCAACCCCAAAACCTGGAAAAGAAATATAGTATTTCTATACAAAATTATTGTACGGCACAAAATAATGACAATGTATAAACCTACTTAAATCCCTAGTGCATAATATTTTAGGGGTAGATCGATATCTACCCCTAAATAGAGATTTAGTAGAAGTCGTAGTCATACGATTATTTAAAATATAGTAATGATTCCAAATTATATATTTAATACCAAAAATAAAGAAAAGATATACAAAATAATGGGGTAATGTCACAATATGATTTTGTCAAGATACAATAAGATCTTTCAATATAAATCTGGACTTTTTAATCCACCCAAAAAATATTTTAGGTTAGGTGTCAGTGTGTCTGTTCTCTGTATAATCCTTTGAGTGATCTAAATCTAATTTTGTTTAGATTCTCTTTAGGAGGACCCTGTGCAAAACATGCGAAGTTTACAAAGCAAGTTCTCCTAACACGATAAGATCTATCGAGTATCTTGGCCATCTCATGTACAGCGCGTGAATATTATGTTCCAGGCCTATTTCGTTTAGTCGCCATTTTGGTTTGGCAAACATTTGTCAGTTCGTATTTGGTGGTCGCAGATATTAGTTAATTACAATTTATTATGGTGCATTTAAGGTCTCTTCAACGTGTTGAAGTTATTAAAACATTTTATCTAAATAATTATCTACTTTAGGAAAAAAATTATCATTCCTCAATCCTCAATTGATACACCAGCGACCTTTACACTCACGCATAGTTACCGTACAGGCCGGCAGAATCATTGGGCTCTATTTCGTTCAGGATGCAAGAGGTAACGATGTGACCATTAATGGTGAACGATATCGTCACATGCTGGGAAACTTCTTGGTGGTCGAAATGGGTCGATTGGGCCCGCAACACGTGCGGTTTTAACTGGACTGTGCCACCTCACACACAGCCCGAGGTACGCTTGAAATTTTACGAGAAATTAATATTCACCCTGTAGTAGTTTTCGCTACCGCATCGTCAAAGCTAAGATTTCTCGAGTCTTTCTCAATAATGTTGTCTCATGTTCTTCAAGGTCGCGTATTTTGGAGTTGATGATGCAATACCATATAATACTAACCGACTGGAGTGGACCCTCTACATTCTCAGGACCGTTAAATAAGCTCAAGTCTTCTATTTCGGTCCGACTCTTACGCCGCTCGGTTGACAATTTTTAAATGATTTAAAAGCGGCTGTTCGATAGCGCCCAGCACACAGTGACAGGACGATACCGCACAGCCGCCTATAACAAAGTTGACCGTATGCATTTTGAGGGCAGATCCACCACATTCCCAGGACCGTTCAATAAGCTCAAGTCAAGGCTTCTATTTCGGTCTTACTCGTACGCCACTTGCTTGGATTTTTTTAATGCTCCAAAAGCGGCTGTTCGATAGCGCCCAGTGCACAGTGACAGTACGATACCGCACAGCCGCCTATAATAAAGTTAACTGTCTGCATTTTGTGGGCAGATCCACTACATTCCCAGGACCGTTAAATAAGCTTAAGGTTTCTATTTCGGTCCTACTCGTACGCCGCCTGCTTGGATTTTTTTAATGCTACAAAGGCGGCTGTTCGATAGCGCCCGGCGCACAGTGACAGGACGATACCGCGCAGCCGCCTGTAACAAAGTTGACTGTCTGTATTAAGAAAAAAGAAATGGTTTTTCAGTGGTATATGTTTATAAATCAAGCCAATAATTTTAAGTTACAGCGATACTGTATTATGTATTACGTCTACAGAGCGGACTCTTGCTCGACTGCCCACCCCAGACATTTCTTCGTCTCCTCCAAGACTGCCGGTAACATCCCTTGTAATATCATTTACTTTAAATAAATAGAGGGGATGAATTCCCCCCTTTATTGAAATATTTAGATTTTATAAATTCTGTTTCAGCGTCGATTGCAATGTTTCTTCAACTCGATAACATTGTATGTACAGGGTGTAACAAAGCTAGTGCACAATATTTTACCAAAATACGAGTCGAAAATGTGCCCAAATTCTGCACTATTATGAATAATACAGAATTAATAATAATGCGATTGTATTACTAAACAAATAATAGATATCTCATAGAGACGAAACTATTTTTTATTATATTTAATGGAAATATATGGAAGCGTGGGTAATTACAGGGCTTACGATCTGTTTTTCGGCTGGCTTTAATGATCACTTTACGTAAATATAACGTTCACCATTCTTACCCATTAATCAATCTTGTAGTTGTATACATGTTAATATGTGGAAATACTTCGGGTACCACTACACCATCGCCATCTATGGACTAAATTTGATAATTGTGTTTGAGTTGATGATGTTTTTAACACATTTTAGCGAAGACAGGTCGTAAGCCCTGTAATTACTCATACTTCCATATATTTCTATTCATATATAATAAAAAATAGCTTCGTCTCTATGTGATATCTATTATTTGTTGATAAAAAAGCCTCTGCAGGTGAAAATCATTTCAAATATTGCTGAATATAAAAATTATTAATTTATATCTTTACTTCAGACCCTAAATCGTGTAATAAAAAATAATCTGGCAGCACGAAATTCAATGACCTTTAATTTTTTGTATTCAATATAAAAATTGGAAAGTTAATCCAAATAATTACGTTTTTTTTTAATGCTTATATCTTTGTCATGGTTGAGATTAGGCACATATCCCTTGAACATTTTCGACTCGTAAACCCGTAAAGTATTGTGGATTAGGTCTGTTACACTTTGTATATAACGCAAAATAATATTTTCTCCAAACAAAGTTGAATCCGACACTTTTCTGTCACTGGTGTACTGCTCTCTGGTTGAACCATTTTTTAATCTTCTTCAGCGCATGTTCGTCCATTATTGAATAATGGCCTAACGATTATCATTGCAATATCAGTTGCTTCCTGCAATCTTTATTAAGTCCAGCGATCTGGGGGACTAAGAAAGTTAAAATACTACAATCTCTGATGATTAAAGTCTATAATTCAATATCGCGTCCAAAGAGCAATGGAAAAGGCAACTTTACGGCGAAGGTGGGGGAGGATTATCAGAGACACAGCAGGCGCGGTCGCTTCATAAATGCATTGGATGCTCCGCATCCCCTGTGTTCTAGAGTCAAAAAATTTTGGACTTTTTGTTTCTAGTCAAAAACAGCACAGCTGAAAATAAATTCGTCCTTTAAAAACCAGTCATAACATGTAGTGCGACACGGCGCGCGCACGGAGCGAGTCGAAATACATATACATACATTCTCAATTTTCGAATCCCGTAAACACTAAACAGATACTAGCAACAGTGGATCCTATCATTCGTTCCGTATCCACAAAGTTTGAAAGTATTCGACGTTCAGTTCCACCTGTCAAGGTCCTCGAATACTGTATACGCATTCGTTAACAGCATCCGACGTGCAAAAAACGACTTTAATGCTTATGGGTATAATGCACACAATAGCGTACACGTTACGAAGCGAGCGGATTGTTTGTGTGACGCATTTTTGACTATTTGAATTCGAATTATTAAAACATTGGATATCCTTCGATTATATGTTATATTTGCACATTTGATAGTGTGTAGGTATCAACTCGTTATCCAGCATCCCTTTTACAAAAAGTCACCGACCCCCAAGGAGACATAGGTAGTCAATTCTTGGAGTCGTGTTGAAGGTACTCCCGGGAACTCGAGTGAAGAAAAAAATGTCAATCATTTCTGTCAATAATTCAATTTATTTTAAAATTTATAATACATAGTTTCACTTTTGCTACAGCAGCTCAGTTAGTACTAAATTAATTTATATATATTTATATTTTTTTTTTATCAATACAACTTACAACTACAGCATGACTAGAAGTACATCACATAATATAAATATACATTACTAAATAAATCGTCATACAGTACGGGCATACCTCGCTTTGAAAATTTTAATTCGCGTTTGTTATATGCGTCGCTCTCACGGCGCAACGTTGACACTGCGGCGCAAAAAATTTGAATTCATCTGTTGGACGTTGCACGCTAAATAGTTGATAGTGTGGACACGTTTTTAGGCTTTTATATGCCTAGTAATGTTTATAAAAAATTTGGTAGTCGGTCTGAAATTCGATTCGCTTAATTGGCGAGGTACACGTATACTTACTAATATATATATTAGAATTAACAAAAATATTTTTAAGGTATTGTATAGCATGCACGGCGAGAGACGAAGCTTTCGAATCGGGTGAAAAATTTAAATGTTATCAGGTAATTCTTGGAACTTTGAACTACGATTTCGTTACAGAATCTGAATCAGAGCTTCTTCAAGCGGGAGATTCGGGAATGGTACGACATCCGGACCAAGACCGATAAGAAATGAGGTGAAAAATGAAGAGGAATTTCAAGCGACGGATGGCGCTCTGTTGTGACTGGTGTTACGGCCTTTAAATAAATAAATAAATAATAAATAACTTTGAACCATACCATTTTTAAGTGAATATTACCGTTTCCTTAAAAAAAAAACATATATAATCATTTATTATTTATTTATAAACAGAATTGAAAAATACCCCTCCCGGAACTGGTCGCGAGAATCGGTTAGATTTCGTTGGTGTGTGTGAAAGCGCGCTTTTTGAGTTGCGATATTTTTTTTAATTTTTGAAAAGCAGCCATTCTGACAGCGGGTCAGCATGGCTAGTAAGTATTTGTATTTTTTTTTAGAAAAGTTTGATCGAAATCTGGCGGTTTCGGGGTATCCTGATCAGTATGGAAAAAAACTCACTAAAAAAAACTTTTAATTAATTTGTTTCTTGTACATCCGCGGAGTAGAAACACGGCCATTGAGAGCAAAAAGAGAGAAATAAATTTGACGCCATTGAAATGTGGTGCCGGAAGCGAACAGTTTTTTGAGGCGGAGCGCTCTATAATTTTATAATTAAATTCCATTAAATTCATACAACTGCACTTTAAATGGGAGGGGGTAGGTATTTATTGGCTTTTTGAAAAATTCTCATATTTCCAATCTATTGGTTAGTAATTGAGGGATGCTATAAATTAAGTACCAACATCAGGTAGAGCAGTGATGGCGAGCCTATGACACGCCACAGCGTTTTGGGCGACACGCCAGCGTTCACTAATATCAGAGTTATCAAAGAGCCCGCGACCCGCCACCAGACGTCTACCCGACAACAACGTACGAATTTATCAATACGTATCTCTGTTGAAATAAGCAATTAATTAATTGACATCAAATCAAATACCATGGGTAAATAGGGGAGGGGAAAGGCCAGCAAAGTTAAGTTAGATTTTTTGAAATTTTGACAAGACGAAACCTGAAGGTTCACCATCACTGAGATATCACACCTCTCAATTAACCTTTTAACCGCCGACCGTATTTGAAATGGTACACACCATCTATCAAAAGCTGATAACCGTCATCCACAAATGTGCTTTTAATCCACGCAAGCGTAACGCGCAAAGTTTGGCGTGTAAACGCGCTGATGGCATTTAAAAGGTTAATCACACTACACCCCACAGTATCCACGACGTCGCAGTGTAATGGCTAAATATCAACAACTTTACTGTTTGCCGTCCGAATTGGGTATAATAAACAGTATTCATCTCGTCTAACTAAACTCTACGAGAATATAAATTCAGTTTCATATAATGTGAACTATTGTCGTACACGTCGCATAACGGGATGTTTCACAGTACATTTCCCGCGGGCGAATCATATATGAGTCGCGCCTTACATGCCCACGAAGCGGGTGACTCAAATCAAAACTCAGGTCAGCCACAGAAGAGTTGCAGAACCGGACGGGCATCAGCGGTGGCAGGCCCACAAGCGTGGAACTCTTTAGAAACAATGAATGCATCAGAGACTTTATTTGAGAAGAAACTAAAAAAGCACCTTTTCAAAAAATCATTTCCATAAGTAAAAAATAACGATTATTAATTTTAAAAAACAAAGATAATTGTAGAACTATAAACAGTCGATGTGTAAAGCGTCCTTGAGGTAAAAATGGCGCTATACAAATTATCCATTATTATTATTATGAGTCGCCGCGTTTCGCCCGCCGCTAGCGCGTGCATACGCGCTGAGCGGCAAAAATCGTACCGCAATTATTTGGAATCTTATTTGTCCTAAGGTTTATTAGCCATCTTAATAGGTGTACCGGAAAAGAATGTCGTTTTTTTGTTATCGCTTTTGAGTGGTCAGTTGTGCTTCGGCAGTCGAACTTGTACAACGTGTTCTGTGTTGTTTCTCTGACTGCGTATACCTGGAGTGTACTAGGACTTTTAAACAAAAAAATTTACAACCTTATATATATTGGAGAGCTTTGTATACAATGAGGAATTTATTCGAAATATTATGCTTCACCATTTCATGAAGAAAGAAAGTGCACGATAATGAAAAAATTAAAGCCCTAGGTTGGACAACTGTGCGTCACCCACCATATTCACCGGATCTCGCTCTATCAGATTACCATTTGTTCCGGTCAATGCGACACTTTTTAAACGGAAAAGAATACAAAAATTATGAGGATGTCACAAAAGGTATATCCGAGTATTTTACATCGAAACCAGCTGAATTTTACGAACGCGGTATTAAAAAATTGACTTGAGAGGTGGAAGGAGGTTATATCAAACGATGGCAATTATATTTTGAACTAAGTTTTAATAAATAAATACATTAAATGCATCAAATTGTTTTATTAAAAAAACGATATTTTTTTCCGGTACACCTATTATAAACAAGCACGAAATAATAAAAGTCCTCGTGTTCATCCGGTATCGTTCAGTTATTCAAATGCTCAGAATCATTAATTTTAATGTCAGTGATTCAAAACTTGTAAACAGTGTTCATTAGTGTCAGAAATCAGATCACCACTTCGCTCTAGTGCGTACGGATATCACCACAAATGGTGCTAGTGTAGCGATGGCGTATGGCATGGATGATTTTGTAATTATGGTTCTGATACTTGAGAATCTTCTTAAAAACAAATTTGTCGCACTATCGTAGTGCAAAGCGGTAAATTATAACGACGCCAAAGATGTCATGCGTGTTTATGAACGCGATCAATGGGTTAAGTGCACTGTATTGCTGAGAGGGTAGATTATTTTCAAGATGTGCACCATCTGCGTTGAAGATTATTCAATATGCGGAATCATACCATCTTTAGACACTTTACTCTGGACATGTTGCCCGTACGGAACGGTTGAATGTATGACGCTATTGTTGACGGCACCAGGAGTAAAGGACGTCCGCGAAAGACTTGGCACGACCAGTTAAACATGTTAGAAGCTACAATAATCGGCGAGCTTCCGTGAGAAGACGCATGAATGTGGATGTGGCACAGACGGTAAATAAATAGACATGAGTACACATAGGAGAGTACACATTCTTTGTGGAAAGATAAATCCGACAGTTTATGAGTATTCACTATTTGAAAATTAAATCTTTGTGTAAAAAAAAATCGTATTTTTTACACGAATGCATTTTATATTGTCAGCGTTTAAATTTTCATTTCAATCAAATCATATATTTATAAAAAGTCGCAGAGCTATTTGATTGCGTAACAAAGTGATCACGTGAGCAATTTGCGTTGGTTCATGTCTATATATTTGTCTATGGGATTGAATTGTGTCAAGATAAAAGAGTGTGGCGTGATGTGACGTGAGTGTTAAGTTAAAAATATTGTGATTTTCGGAAAAGTGAACCCAAAAACATTCGCCAAGCGTCAAATAGTAGTCTAATTGTGTTTCAACACATGCAGACGCACAGAGAACCACCGACGCAGGTATCTATCTACAATAATTATTTCTTAAAAAACAAAATTACTTACTCGTTAAAATTACTTAAAACTTATCGTTCAAATGTTAGATTATTTCACTGTTAAAGTCTCTGCTATACAAACAACATACGAATGAACACAATACATCTAATTTATACATAATAATCTATATATGTACGTATGTTTATATTGTTTATTATGTACACGAAAACTGACATCAATTTTGTAGCAAGCATTTAGCGACGTTTACATAATATATCGATACGCATTTCGAAAACTACTCAACGTCTCGTAATACAGCGATCATTCAACGGTACACGTCATTTTGAATAGTCTACCGCGAGCCGGTAAAAGTCTCACAAAAACAAAACAAACGCAAACCA
The DNA here is from genome assembly GCA_022840565.1 of Eubasilissa regina. NCBI lineage: Eukaryota > Metazoa > Arthropoda > Insecta > Trichoptera > Phryganeidae > Eubasilissa > Eubasilissa regina. The sequence goes on from JAINEB010000026.1 coordinate 5,531,303, forward strand.
TTCACACGACGTACGGTCTGAACATGTCAACCGGCGCACTTCCGTTTCCCCTGACGCCATCTTGCATCATGCCGACCAACCCGCGTCGAGCCCCCGCGTCCAAATTAAAATGCGAATTCGACAAGGCGATCCTTTCCCTCTCGATGGCTATGACTCTGTCCCGCTCGAGCGTGGAGTTGTTTTCAAATGCGATGTTTCTCTCTCTCTCGATCGCCATAGCTCTGTCCCGCTCGAGGACGTCCTTGTTTTCCAGCATCGCCTCGTCGGCTTTGAATCTCTTGACGTCCCGCTCGCTCTCGCTGTGGTCTCGTTCTGCCGGTCTCTTGTTGCCGAACGGGTTTATTCTCTCTCGGTCCGGCGCTAGCGCTCTGTCTCTGTCCAACGCGGCGGGGATGTTGGGCGCGTGCGCGGTGTAGCTGGGATTGTTCTTTGATTGCGGTTCGGCCAATGGGCGCGCGGTGGCGCTGTCGTCCGTCGGGGTGTTGGATTGTTCGCCTTTCGCGGTCGAGGATTTAGCGCCTTTATCCGCTGCTTCGCCGTTGACAGCCGAAGAGTGGTTGTGGTGAGCCCCATCTTTGCTCCTGGCTTCTTGCTGAGCTTTCTTAGATCGCTTCCACTTCATACGCCGATTCTGGAACCATATTTTGACCTGCAAACAAATAAATTATCGTGATTATCATCCAAAACATTATTACCAATGCGAAAGTAATCGTCATTTTCCGTTTCATGCGACGATTCTGAAACCATGCTTTGACATGTCGACAAAGAAACAGATATTTATATTATTACGAATACGCATTTATACGTTGTGTGGAGAAATTAACTCTCATTATTTATTTAAATTACTGCATACTGCATCTAAGGAAGGTACATAAATTAGAAATATATAAATGAACGCTATCTATCAAGAAGAAAACTATGTACTGTACTCGAATTCACGTAAGTCGGGGTACTACTTTTCCTATAAATATATGCAATTTTATTATTTGGGACCAAAGACTAACAAAAACACTAGTTTAGAAGAAAAATATTAAATAAAATTGCAGTTTTTTTACATATTAATAAAAAATATTTTAAAAATTAACGATTTAAAAAATGTCATTTCGATATCGATGGCTTGATAAAATCTACCATTTTTATTCCTTACTTTGTAGCTGTTCTTTGTTGGAGTCTACAGGGTGGCCCAAAAGACGTGAGAACATTTCGTAAAATGTGATAAAATTAGTTTAACTGTATCGACAGTAGCTTTAATAGTTTACTAATTTTCTTACTCGCCTATATTACGTTTTATTTCGACAATTTCCGGTCGCCATCTTTGATTATTAATTTTCCCATTTTGTTTTTTTCAAATTGTTGCCAAGAATGGCAAAAATCACCCCAGAAGACCGTATTCTGATTAAAAAAAAATTGCCAATTGAAAAACGTCGGGGTGCTAGGGAAATGATCAAATAGTTTCAAAACAAAGCCTGGAGTATAGCTAGACATTACAGCAGGACGGAGCTTCATCTCGCACGGCCAGAAATACAATCAACTTTCTCCGTCGTGAGGATGTTAATTTGATCTCACCAGGCGTGTGGCCACCGAACAGGGCAGATGTAAACCCACCAGATGATGCAGTGTGGGGTGGTTTGATGATTTCTGATTAGCTGAATATTGTACATTAAGAATTATAATTAATTATATTATGTTTTGAAATAACTCGTGTGTTACGAGATGTTCTCACTTTTCTTGTATATTTTATAAAATTTTTAAGCCATTTTCAATTGGGCTGAGATATTTCATCAAGCTTGCAATTGTCATGTGGTTTTCTATTGGAATTGGGTCTGAAGTTCATTGTCGTTTTGTTAAGTGAATGCAACAGCTTATTGACATCGTTAGCGTTGACTTCCAAATCTAATTGCCTGCCTTATTCTACAGCATGAGCGATATCAGTGTCTAGCGATCACAGTAAGAGAAATACTGAATATAGCGGGCGTATTACCGTATTAGTGGTTTTTCGATGGTCAGACATGATTGGTTGTCTAGATCTGGCTAAATCAGGCTTTCTTCCGATGCTGTATATCCTACGCTTTTGAGATTTACACATGAAATAGAGATCAAATTAAAATACTAAATTATTTAAAATTTAAAATGTAAATAACAAGATATAAATGTGTTGGGTTCTGAACTCTCAGCGTGTCATTTGAATATTTATTTATACATTATTTCATTATTAAGGAAAACACATTCTTATTGTGAAGTTGTAATTATTCAGAACAGACGGTCTGTGTAGATGGCTTTCAAATAATGGAACGACAGGTGTATTAATTTGAAAAATGTAACATATAGGTTCGAAAATTTGTCAAGAAAAATATTGGCGTTATAGCACAAAGGTAGTGCACTTCCCCGGATTGGAAATAGAGATCCAGGTCCGAATCCCGGTGACGCAAAAACAATATTTTCGACAAAATTGATTTTATATGTATATATTTATAATTAATACATTAATTTAGTATTTAATACATTATTTCGTTCATAGTAAGAATGATATAGAGCTCAAATTACGATACGTCACCTTTTGACAAGTCTACGTTTTGAACACAGTCGACAAGACTACGTTTTGAACGTAGTCAACAAGACTACGGTGTGAACAAAGTAAAATGATTCAAATGTTGGAGATAATATGGACCGAAGTTATTGAAAGAGAGCCATGTAAGAAGCTTTAGCAAGCTAGAACGCACATGATGATATGTGAAAGTTGACCGAAACGGAGGAGTGTGGTGTTCTACTTCCGTGCAAGAAGACAACGTGATGAGTCAGTTGATTTAACCATATAAAAAAAAAAATACTATCGACGAAACCACAGTAAATTTCAATCCCGTGAAGAGTGATCAAGTCCTTTACTGCACCCTTAGAACCTTTCATCTCTCCGAGGTTGACGTGCATGTGGACAAACAACTAAGTTTTCTAGGAGAACACATTCTTATTGTGAAGTTGTAATTATTCAGAACACAGCTCTGTGATTTAATGTGTGTGTATTTAAAAAAATATGAAATAAATATATTAATTAGAAAGATATACATATAAAATCAATTTTATCGAATAATATTGTTGTTGCGCCACCGGAATTAGAACCTGGATCTCTTTCCTAACCGAGGAAGGTGCATTATCCAACTATGCTACAGCGATAATATTTTTAGCATAAATTATCGAACCTATATGTTACCTTTTTGATATTTGTCGCTAAAAACATTATCGCTGTAGCATAGTTGGACAATGCGCCTTCCCCGGTTCGAATCCCGGTGGCGCAAAAACAATATTTTTCGATAAAATTGATTTCATATGTATATCTTTCTTATTAATATATTTATTTCATATTTAAAACTAAGTTTGCATTGAATAAATTTAAAAAAATTGACGTATCGGAAAAATTTATATTTTTATACATTTACGATATTGGAAAAATTTATAAAACTTGTAATACTGAAAAAATTTATAAATGTTTGAATCGACTTATTTATCCGCGTATTACGTTTCTAGCCGACTGCCGAATACAAATGACCACTTCATGAATCTGGATCAGGTCCAGACGCAGGTGGTGCAGGATCGAGGGTCTTCTCCCTAAACATACAGCGGCCGCCCTTCAGGGTAAGATATGACAGATTTATTTAGATTTACCCACGTGTAAAAACTGAAGCCTGCGCAAACGAAATGTTCTGTATGTTGGTAGCAGTCCATACTTCAGAAATTTAAACACTTTTCCCCACGCTTAATAATAATAAACTAATGATTTAGGCCATTAGATTAATGAAAGGCCATTCTTTTAATAATACCACAGGGGTCAATATCCTCCATAAAAACGGATTTGACCTACGGTTGAACAACTTAGAAGGCCTCGAAATAAAAAAGGTAATAAATAGTAGTGCGAAAATTAATTTATCATTTGTCCCATATTAGGTATATTTTATTTAAAATCAATTTAATATCCATCAACACCATATTTTCCCCTACCTTAATGTTCCGTCTATCTGTATATGTATTCTGTCTATCTCTCGCGTATAATTTTATATTGTCTCCTTTAATGTTCTATTTAACTATATATGTTAGGAGAACACATTCTTATTGTGAAGTTGTAATTATTCAGAACATAGCTCTGTGATATTTTAAATATTATTTAAATGTATTCATTAGAAAGATATACATATAAAAGAGTAGCCAGAGGCAAGCTATAGAAATCATGCACCCCCAAAAGGGGAGGGTAGACGTCATATTCGTGTGCTGCAGTCGCAGAAATTCACCCTGTCCAGGTCGCAAGAGAGCCTCCGTCAGGTCTCTCTGCGCCAGGTATCCGTACAAAAGTTCCAAGAACACTGAACTTTCTGTAGTTGGAAGACTTTAGGCGCTGCGACATTTTCTTTCTTTCTTGCTTAAGGGTAAGTGAGGAAAGAAAAGCGACGGAGATACACAGGTTAAAATTTGGTAAACCGCTAATTGAATGTATGCATGAGGCAACAAGTCAAACGCCAAAAAACTTAATAATAATATTGTACAATTTGTATAGCGCCATTTTACATTTGTAGGTGTTCCATACAGGTAACAAGAATGTAGTCAAGGGTGGTTCGCCGATTTCAGTTTCTCTCAACCGGCGATAATGATGAAACACGTTGTTGAGGCGTTAAATGCTTCATAATAAATTGTAATCAACTACTCTCTATGATTACCAAATGCGAACTGACAAATGTCTGCCGAACCGAAATGGCAACCAAACAAAATCGTCCTGGAACATAATATTCACCCTCATTGCCAGCAATAAAACGTACGAAAATAGCGAATATGTGAAACATGTTTTTAATATTTATAGGTTAAGATTATTTAACTTTTTTTATATATATTTTATATCTTAACATCAAATTGTAATACTAAATTAATATTATTAAGGAGAACACATTATTATTGTGAAGTTGTAATTATTTCAGAACATGGCTCTGTGATATTTTAAATATTAATTAGAAAGATATACGTATAAAATCAATTTTATCGAAAAATATTGTTGTTGTGCCGCCGGGATTCGAACCTGTGTAAAACAGGTGTTAAAAGACGGAACAAACTCACCCTTGCGAGAAACAATATTAAATTGTACACACAGTTTAAGACTTCATCCGGGCAACAGGACACTTGGAATACAATACAAAGGGTCCCGCCCTATTCCGAAATCGTTTTGTACAATATCCTACAAAATATTTAAGCTTATATTTGGACTGTATTTTTAAAACAGTCAAGTTTCGGCAGTTATATTTATATAGACTTATATAATCATATTTTTTATCATTATTATTATTATTATTATTATTACAATTAGTTAATTTTGTATTCAGTTATTAACATCTTAATACCATGATAGGTTGGCTCCGGCATCATCGCACCAGAGCCACACCTGTACCATCTGACGCGAGACTCGTTATCACATTCAATTCAGAGGGAAGCTATAGAAATCGTGTTAGGGTAGGGTAGGGTAGATGTCGTAAGTAGAATGCTCCGTTAGATCTCTCTAGCCACTGCTGTTCCCGGCATCGTCCATCCCAGCAACCCCCAGCGGAAGACCCACACCCGAATAAAACCCCAAAAATGTTCGCAGTCATGATCTCACATGCACTCCGGATGCAGAAGAAGAAGACTGGTATTAGATATGCTTATAAAATAAAATAACGAAGTGTTACCTGCGTTTCGGTAAGCATGAGGCCCGTGGCCACCTCGAACCGCTTGGGCCTGGACAAGTATTTGTTGAGGCGGAACTGCTTCTCCAGCTCGAGCAGCTGCTGGGACGTGAAAGCGGTCCTGGGCCGCCTGGTCTTGCCGAGGAGGGCGTGAGACGCTCCTGAAACAAGTAAAGCGAATCCTCGAGTAGATGATACACTCAATAAAGTAAATATGACGCAGGTTCACCTAGCCCACTCCCGAGTCAGTACTTATTCGTCTGGCAGCTCGACAAGTTATATTTGTTTTGTAATTTTATTAACATGTATTTGTGTGTGCGTCAATCATTGAACAGTGGATGATGGATTCATCAGAGTCGCCAGTCGTGCCGACGGCGTCATTATCAGGGGAGTCGAGCTGTCGTCCCACGAACACCCTGGTCCGCTATTGTTTACGCGCCTTGTTACTTCGATTAGCAACACTGGATCTCCTGGTTTATAATAATGTATATGTGTGTGTATTGCCGCTCTTTTTCGGAAGCTAAGAAGACGGTAACTGACGGGCGTCATTCCATTATTACATCCCGTGCTTCGACCGGTCCAGCGATCCAAATAAACCACCGTTCGGTCGGTGGAAATGTAAAGAAGACAACCCAGCTAAAAGAACAACAACATCGGATTAGAAAGACAGTAAAATTAAAAATTATAGGTGTGCTTATTGTTAATCGGAAACCTGGAAACCAGCTATCGAAGGCATTTACATAAACAGCTATTATCGAAGGATTCTCTATTTCCAGTTCCCCATTCCTACCTACTCGTCCCCATTTCATCCCGTTACGATTCCATCATCACCATTGTGATCGGCGATTCGCGTCGGTCACAGTCAGAATCATTTATGATGAACGTCTTAGCCTATACAACCAGTGTTGGGAACTATTTCCCACAAGCACCCTGCTTACGACACGGTATTGCAAGACAATAGTTAATATGATGACAATATAACTGATGACGATCGCTGCATAACAGAAATCAAACGACGCGTTTGATGACGAAAAGGTATATGTCCAGATCGCGATATTTCCAGGATATTGAAGGTCAGGCTGCACGGTCTCTGGTGCATTCTATATTTATTTATTTATTAGTAACTATATAATACTATGTAAAAATCTGTTTGGACTGTGCCCGTCTCACTGGAGAATTTCTGTGTCGAGACGGGCATAGTTTACAAGCAATTGTAAGTAGTAGATAGAATTACATTTATTACTATATAAAAGGTGTATATGAAGAACTATTCTAAAACGGACTTAATTTTTGGATCACTCTGTAGCAATAATTAATATAGATATGAGTCAATGTGTTTGTTAATGTAACAATGGTGTGGTATTATGGATCCTGAAGGCAAGGGATTGATGCTTTTGGTGCGGTACTGGAGACAAGTTACCCACGCCATGAACGGTGAAAACATACGAACTCTTCCATTCTGCATCAAGAATCAGAACATCAAGAGCAGACTGCAGCCTGAGACGAATCCTTCAATTTTTTGGGCTTTTCAGATAGCTGAGAGGAAGAGGAAGATCCCCTATTCGTCGGATCGACCGAGGTACTTCTCTGTTGACAGCCTCATTTGAAGGACTGACGTGGATTATGACCTAAACTAACGTCAACTTTTTACAGTAGCATCAGTCCTGACGATGGACCCTGCAATAGAGAGGAGACACGCGGCAGAACAGCTTAGAAAACTCAGATTCCGAATAACAGTTGTATATCAAAATACGTTTTTATTCTAATGCACCTGATATTATTTATTTTCAAAATATTTCCCACGAGTCGCGTATCAATGGTAGGGACTCCGGACTGTGATCCGAAATACAAATGGACTTGGTGTTTGTTTGAGGTGAGTGTTCGGGTCCTTCGCGGCCAGGGGCGGAGCGGGCGACCTCAATGTGTTTGCAGTGGGCTTAAAACGAAAATATTTACCCCGAATTAACTCGTAATTAAAGGATTTCGGGTTTATTTAAAACAAATAATTGTGTTGTGTTATTTTGTCCCGTTGGTAAAATTACCTAATTTCGTACCGTTAATATAGATACCTCGTGTTTTTTTAATTTATATAGATAAAATCTACATATGAAAATAAAATTGTTCCATGAGACGCGTCTCGCTTTATGAGGGAATCATTATTATCAATCTAATCATTTTAAATTCGAAAACTTGCAGTTATATGATATCTATCGAATAGCGGCAGCTATATAATTTTAAGTGCTTAAGACAATGATGAGAATTCTGGCGTTTTTATATTTTGGCACGATTCTAGGAAACAATTCGGTTCAAACACTAGTGTTATTTTAATGAACGGTGATATATGGAATAGGATAGCTGTGCAATTTTATGTAAATGAGGTGGAGACAACTTTAATCGTGTTAATTGTGATTATTAGAAACTTACCTCTGATACAGTAATTTGAATGATTGATAGAATTAGCTAAACTAAGAGAATTGCAAAATTTATGATGAGAGAGGTTTATAATAGACATCTTATCCATATAAAATCCAATTAATGTTGACTGTCAATCATCTTATATTGGAAAAACAGGAAGGGAAATACACCATAAGAGCTGGGGCGTGCACTGCATACAAGCAAAAGAGTTTTGCATTACTAAAAATGTTGTAAAACAAATGTAAATTAAATAATCCATATTGTATTATCCACTCTAGCGCCCACGCGTATCGGTAGAATTATTAGTTGCGTAGTTCTGGATGTTACCGTGTGACGCCACTGCGTTATACTTCATTTATTGCTAGCCACCGTTTTAATCTATCGTTCTATTCAAGCCATACAATTGCTATCTACTGTTTTAAAAATTCAGAAATGGATCAGCCAATCCATGTTGTACGGAGTTCTTACTAATTTAGTCCACAGATGACGATGGTGTAGTGGTATACGAAGTGATTCCACAACTTTCAAAAATTTGATAGATCTGAAAGTTGATTGGGTGGAATGGTGAACGTTACATTGTGTAAAGTGATCAGTTAAACCAGTCGAAGACAGGTCGTAAGCCCTGTAATTACCCATACTTCCTTCTTCGTCTCTATGAGATATCTGAAATTTGTTTAATAGCAGTGCCTTTGTAGGTGAAAATCATGTAATTGTGTGTTCTTGGACATATTCAAATATGACTAATTTTTGATAGCTTCGCTAGTCCCGGTCCCGGGTCGTCCTGACAACTGACTCCAGCCATCTATCCACCGCTGTGACACTGTTGCAGGTCTTCTCCGGCTTGCTCACGATAATCTCCTTTGTCGCGCCATGTGGCCGAAGAATTGGAATAATTCTTTGTTCACTGGTGTGATTGGATTTGTTTCAAGATTGAAGTATTCGCGCTATTCATGGCGTACGTAATACATTTAGAAGAAATCTAATTATATTTATGATATAACTGAAATCGAAATAACGGTTTTATCACCAGATCAAATGTCTCGTGTCAATTATCTCAATCCACCCCGTGGCCGGACAAGATCTCCGCCGCCTGCGTCTGTGAATGATAGCTCGACTTTACAGGGTGTCGGAGAGGCGACGTCAGAAGCTGACGAGGGTGACCGTCCCCGAGGGTCGCTGACTTAGTATTCATTCTGTCAGGATTACAGCTGGAGTTACAGAAGCCTCCTCCCTCCAGTGCAGCGTGCGTTTCTAGTCAAATATATCGATATTATTTTATTTTAGATCCAACAATATTCGAATACATTGCATTATTTTTTGTTTGTGTCCAAGGACTAACACGAGTACATATCATTACGATAGCGTCAAATCAAAGAAATGTAATCACCACATATATCGCACAGAATTGCGAGGTCGCAGCAGGGGCGCCATATAATTAATATGATAAGACACGTGTCATTAATTTGAAGGTGTGATCCGTCGCTGTGTAGGTAGTTGCAAATATGACTATATGTATTGTTACGAATCTGAATAAAAACAGAGTATTCTGGTGGCGGAAGCCGTTCTCGATTTTGCCGCCGCAGTGTGCCTATATTGAACATGTTTTGTGTTTCATTTCTTTCCATCTCATCATCATCATCATCATCATCATCGTCGTTGAATGGTTCCTGTACGGGACACAATATATCATCTGTAACCTCCCTGTCAAGTGCGCACGAGTCAAGAGAATCGCACCTATGTTTAGTCCAGTTTCAGTTTAGAAAGAATCTGCTGAACATTAGTTAAGTTTCTCTCATGTACAGTAAACAATTATTAAACGACATGTGGTGTTGCTGCTGACGACGACGATATACCGAGAAATAAAAGTAAATCTTTTATATTAAAAAATAATAAATTTATAATTATAATCTAAATTTAAATTGATAGATTTGTTCTCAAAATTACACTAAAACCTACCTATACTTCGTTAGCGTCGTCAGTAACAGCATAACCTAAGGTTGTGTCTTCTGCACGCAACTGCCCAATATATTACAAATACTAATAAAATGTATTAATTAGAAAGATATACATATAAAATCAATTTTATCGACTATACTACAGCATACAGTATTTTCGAACATTAATACATCTATCGTTCCATTATTTGAAAGACTACTCAAAGGTATTTGTAATTCCGTAAAAATAAAGTAGATGGCTTTCAAATACTGTCTGCTGTAGCATAGTTGGTTAAAACATCTTCCCCGGATTGGAAAGACATCCAGGTTCCAATTTCTGTAACGCAACAACAATTTTTTTGATTTTATATGTATATTTTTCTAATGAATACATTTAATTAGTATTTAAAATATCACAGAGCATCTGTTGTGAATAATTACAACTTCACAATAAGAATGTGTTCTTCTTAATAATATATATATTGTTGTTGCTACCGGGATTCGAACCTGGATCTCTTTTCCAGTCCGTGGAATGTTCATTACCAACTATGCTACAGCGACAGTATTTTTTGATATAAATTTTCGAAACTTTAAAACATCACAGACCTATGTTCTGAATAATATATTACAGTTAACTTTCAAATTCAACAGTTATTTGAAATTTTTTTTGCAAAATTAAGGTTCTACTATTTCCCCAATAGCCACAGTAAAAGCTTGAATGGTTTCTAGAGAACATAACCTCAAAGAAAAAAGTTTAGAAGCATTAAATTGTGTGACACGTAGCCCTATCCTGCTGATAATAGACATCGATCAAAAGCACCTGTGAATTGTTTCCGCATAATATTTCCCATTTTAATAGTTTAGTTTGCTGAAGTTACTCAAGTCGGTAAGGTTTTGTGATTCTGTCCCGTTCGGTTTATCTGTCACTCGGGCCTTGCGTATCGGAGGCTGTATTTTCTTTGGGATTGATGGGATGATGATTGGGATTGACCCCGGTTAATGAATGACCCCTGACACCCCACACCTGTAGTCAAGAGCTGTCCAAAACCCTAGAAAACAATCACACGCATATTCGTTATATTTTTTTTTTGGTGATTTCGTTAGAAATTACTATCCACTGCAAGTCTCATGACGTAACTTACGGAAAATAGCAGTGTACTCTTTTCAATCACGATCAGGAGACGCTAAAATTATCTGTCAATATACAGGGTGGCCTAAAAAAAGTGAAAACATCTCGTAACATAATTAATTATAATTCTTAATGTACAATATTCAGCTAATCAGAAATCATCAAACCACCCCACACTGCATCATCTAGTGGGTTTACATCTACCCTGTTCGGTGGCCACACGCCTGGCGAGATGAAATTAACATTCTCACGACGGAGAAAGTTGATTGTATTTCTGGCCGTGTGAGATGGAGCTCCGTCCTGCTGAAATGTCCAGTTACGCTATAACGTAATTTTCAATTCGCAAATTTTTAATCAGAACACGGTCTTCTGCTGTGATTTTTGTCATTTAATTTGAAGAAAAATCAAATATAAACAATGGGAAAATTAATAATCAAAGATGGCGACCGGAAATTGTTGAAATAAAGGTAAGTAAGTAAATTAGTAAACTATTTAAGCTATTGTTGATATAGTTCAACTAATTTTGACGTAATTATATCACATTTTACGAAATGTTCTCACTGTTTTTAGGCCACCTCTGTACCACAGACTATCAAATATATAAATATGAACAAACGCAAATTATTTGTTTTAATATTTTCAATTTGGTGTCACCCACGTGATCATTTTGGTACAATTTACGCAATCAAATATCCCAGCGACATTTTAAAAATGTACGACTCTATTGAAAAATTTGTAGCATAGTTGGATAATGCACCTTCCCCGATTAGGAAAGAGATCCAGGTTCGAATCCCGGTGGCGCAACAACAATATTTTTCGATAAATTGAATTTTATATGTATATCTTTCTAATTAATATAATAGGCGTATGCATTAATTCATGCGTTTTTTTTTCGAAAATTAAGGCTTTATTGTGAAAAAATGGTTATACACTCAATGATCAAAGTATTGTCCATCGGAAGCTACAACATTTGCCCATCTTTCTGGCAGTTTGTGGATTCCATCCCAAAAGAACTTCTCCGGCTTGGTGGTGAAGAACGAATCAAGCCAATTTTTGATACCCTGTTCTGAAGTGAAGCGTATTCCGGTGAGGGCATTCTGCATTGATCTGAACAAGTAGTAATCAGAAGGGGCTATGTCTGGGCTATAAGGCGGGTGAGGTAGAACTTCCCACCCACTGTTCTCCAAATAGTTTTGAACCGGTCTTGAAACATGTGGCCGAGCGTTGTCACGATGGAAAATTATGGATTCGTGTCTGGTTGCATATTCTGGTCGTTTTTCCGCAATCGCTCTCTTCAAACGAATTAATTGTGTTCGGTAGAGGTCCCCTTTGATCGTCTGACCCGATTTCTTCATCTTCAAACCTTTTTGGCTGTCCGGGTCGTTCATTGTCTTCTAAGTTGAAATCGCCACTTCTAAACCGTGCAAACCACTTCTGGCACGTTCTTTCAGCTAGAGCATGGTTACCATAAACCTCTACTAAAATACGATGACTTTCGGTAGCACTTTTCTTCATGTTAAAGTAATGAAGAAGAACTCCCCGCAAAAACACTTTTTCTGGCACAAAGTTCGACATGTTCAAATGAATAGAAAAAAATGTTGTTTACACTTCAATCAAATGACATATACTGAAAAAGACGCGCAATGACAGTAGCTTTCAAATGAATATAGTCACGGATGAACACGGCGCGAAATAATACTAGTAACGCCCTCTCTTAGAAAACCGCATGAATTAATGCATACTCCCAATAATTAATTCATATTTGCAATAAAAATGATCCAGGTGTAAATAATCCAGTAAATAACATTATAGTTATTTCTTAATAAAGCAGTAGTTTGTAGTCAACACTATTTTGGTAAAAACAAGTTTCAAAATGCCGGCCTAACAAAATACCGCCCGTTAGCGTGTGCGCAATTTATGGGGATCTTCACTTAAGTTACTAGGGAGGAAAAACAATGTTGTCAGTGGCGGCAAAAAGTCTAGTGGCAACCTTTTTCCAGGGTATACGCTTCGACTTCCATACAGAACTATCGAGAACACCAGCGATTCAAGCAATCGCCCTTTTATGTCATAGCTTGCAAATTGATATTTCTCCATTACGAGTTGACCAATGCTTGTATGATAGTCTAATTAGCTAATGGTAAGTCGCCGTTTTTACTTGCCCGAGTAAACAAGCCGATGCAAACCCTCCCCCTAAATCCGCTGCCGTACAAAAACTCTCCCCGTCCGCGCAAATTGGTGTCGTGTTTACATTAGGCATCCACTTGCCGGGACCGGAATGCCGCTTGATCGACTTTTGTCGCAATACCAAGTACTGAAATAATGCAAATCTGACGGTCCACGTCCACGGTGTTATTTCATTCATAGTATGTATATAGTGATGTACAACGTAATGTATGTAGTGATATATAACGTAATATATAGTAGTATGTATGTAGTGATATATAACGTAATGTATAGTATTATGTATGTAGTGATATATAACGTAATGTATAGAAGTATGTATGTAGTGATATACAACGTAATGTATAGTATTATGTATGTAGTGATATACAACGTAATGTATAGTAGTATGTATGTCGTGATATATAACGTAATGTATAGTATTATGTATACAACGTAATGTATAGTATTATGTATGTAGTGATATACAACGTAATGTATAGTAGTATGTATGTAGTGATATACAACGTAATGTATAGTATTATGTATGTAGTGATATATAACGTAATGTATAGTATTATGTATGTAGTGATATACAACGTAATGTATAGTATTATGTATGTAGTGATATACAACGTAATGTATAGTAGTATGTATGTAGTGATATATAACGTAATGTATAGTATTATGTATGTAGTGATATATAACGCACTAGTTGATATTGGCATAGACAAACGAAAAATTAAATATGGAACCGAAAAAAGTGGAAAATTATTAAAAAAATAGATTATCATTGTGACATATATGCTGTTTAAGGGAAAAGAATTGTCAAGTGGTACTCGAAGTGTTTCCATATTCAAAAATTTGATAGATGTGGAGTTTGATTAATGGGTAAGAATGGTGAACGTTATATTTGTATAAAATGATCGCTTAAGCCAGCCGAAGATAGATCCTAATAATCCCTGTAATTACACACACTTCCATATATTTTCTATTAAATATAATAAAAAATAGCTTTGTCTCTATGAGATATCTGATATTTGTTTAACAGCAGTGCCTCTGTAGGTGAAAATACAGTCATTGTATTTTTATCCTTTTTTTATTAATATTAAAAATATAATACAATTTCAATAATCACTGGATATATATATATATATTTAAACATTTGTTTCTTCTCTATGAGAGTAAGACTCGCGTATAGAGAAGGAGTATATTCGAGTTAATTAATGTTTCAGTTAGTCTGTGTACATATTTTTTTACTTCAGTTACAAATTTATGATAGTCCGTAATTTTTCTAATTGTGATATATTCAAATATTGCTAAAAAAAATTGTGTTCCCAGCTCTAATATAGACTAATCATTTATAAATTAGTGCTGCTGTATACAGCTACTTAAAAAAATTCTTGAAAAATACGAACAAAACATTCATACTGTCATAATTTGACAGCTCTATCATAGATAAGAAACTGACCATAGAGTGCGACGCGTTATTACCGTGAGACATAGATGAAACGACAGGATGACAGGTGCTCAATATATTTGCCAGTCGTAATACGATTTCGCGGATATATATATTAACGTACTGTTGTTGAATACATAAAAGAGAAAACATTTAACTTATCTTAACCTTATTTAAAAAAAAAACACGTCTCACAGATCCTTGATATTCTAGACGTCCAGAACGTCATAGAAAATAGACAGGGAGATGTATCGATATTATGTACTGTCAGACCATTACTTTAAAATGAAGAACTTGATTTTTTGCTTTTGCGATACTTAAAAACACATTTTTTTATTTTATTTTATTGAGGGATTTTGACAGTGTAAACTTAATATAACTAACATAATAAATATTTAACATGTGATACTGTTTATGAAAATTCTCAGAAATGTTTAGGTGCAGAAGTATGCTTAGGGTGCAGAAGATAAGGGGTGGGGAGGTTGCAACATGTGTTTATAGGTAGAATGATTGGCCAAAATTGAGATTGTGGTGTTTCATAAGAAGAACCCTTTGAGCGTAGTAAGGTTAATATTGAAAAAGTCAATTTCTGTTAATTTCTCATTGTGATATTTGCAGTGGCGTGCGTTATGTATATATTTAGAATATGCTGTTACCAATGACATTATATAATCATATATAACACGTGCACTTTTGTTTAACAAACGTCTTTAGACAAAAAAAATCCACCGTTTATACGACCGTACCATGTATTTATTTAAAATTTTATACTACCGCTAATAGTGTTATTAAAGTTTAAGTTTTATAGTGAAATAATATTATGACTGAACATGATTCATTTATTGTTTGAAAATCTTTCACGTTAATGTAGGAAATAGTTCTGCCAATTGCTTTTTGTTTTTCCCAAATCAAAACCCAATCCATGCACCAATTTAAAGAACGATCATGAAATCAACACATTAAAAACAGAAAGATAGTAAAATTCGCCAATTAGTAAAAGAGGAAGTAGACACTTCAATGATTTGCACGCAGTTGTAAGCCTTTCTAATGTTATTCTGTTAAAAGACAGCGTAGGTAATGACTCCATACAAAACGAATTTTCAATTCAGTAAATAGCCAATTATACGATTTGAGTAATTCACTAGCTTAAAGACAGAACTGAGTAATGTAAATAGCACGATGCGGTGAATAAAAGAGCTGTGAGAGTTCGTGAGTTTTTAGAACTAAGCAATTGAAGTCTCTACCGGTTAATCCAATTTTTTTATTTATATTTGTTTCCCAGAATTTTTAGTTGTACACGGCTTCTTTGCTTGTATGCACTGCACGCCCCTGGGTATTTGCATGACCGGTGAATGAATGTATTTAGTATGTAAGATGTTCTACTTCTAGGAACGTGTAAGAGTGCGGACTGCCGGGTCGATCTAGATGGTATGTGAAGATATATTAATTATAATTGACTGGGACAGTCAATATGGCCTTGCTGTAGTTCTGAAGTCCCATCCCAGCAACCCCCAGCGGGAGACCCACACCCTAATAAATTCCCGAAGATCTGATGAGCTATTCCTTCTAATCCCGCAATCATGATCTCACGTGCATCATTCATAATCATAGTCACAGAGGATGTGCTCCACGAGGATGTCTGCCTAACTTGGGTGCAAACACACCACGATGTTCATATTGTGTAGGTTTGCTGCATTTAAATAGGTGTTGAATAATAGATTAGATCTAACATTAAGAGATGTCGTTAATATTTTTATATCTTATGGCCACCTTTACCATTTTGAATTTGTCATAAAATGGCGCTAAACCCTAATTGAGTATTGCAAAATTGACGTCACATTCTCTGCTTCATTAAATTTCACAATTCGCATGTGAGGTCGTATTGAGAGTGGTGTCGTGTTGACGTCACGGAAAGAGGATACCGTTTGCGCGGCGCTTTGATACATTATTAACTACATTCTGTATTGTATATTTTATTTTTTAAATAATAATTATATAAAAGAAAACGGCCATTCGATGTAAGAGACCAGTACATAATAAACGTAAATCAAATATGGCGGACGAAATTGGAGAATAGACAATTTACTCCTCCTCCCCCCCCACCCATTCGCCCCAACCCCTCGCAGTGAGCCCGTCACAGCGACAATATCATCGTAACAAACGAACGTCGGGGGATATTCCCGCCGAGAATTCGTCGCTAATTACATCATAACGACGCCATTTTGTGAGTTAGCCTCCCCCCACGACCTGCCCGCCCCCTGCGGGAGACGGGAATGCGGGGAGGCCCCCCCCCCCACGGGAGAGTTTCCCTCCAAAAATACTTCAAAATGGCGGGCAGGTGGCGGGAATACTCTGTTTTGTTTTGCTCGTTCGATTTTTAAATGTAATGACGTTTTAAGGGACCTGTTGTCATCGTACGATGACGATCTTCCAATAGGGGTAGGTAGAAGGATTAGAACGCTGCTTCAACCCTTAAATGGACCTATCATGTTGGAGATGAACAACAGACTTTAAGCCGTTTGATTAAGACGAATCTATACATTTTTTGGAAATCTTACTAGAGGTTGGAAAAGTTCGTTTTTGTGGGCCAAGTCAAAGAAAAACGTTGCACCCATTACAGTCACTCCGACATCAATACATCGCGACGCAACCGATCAATTTTCCCCTGCCCACCTTCTCGTGTATTTAATTTAATAAAAATGAATTGTTAATTCTGGCGTCTGCCATCGGTTTACTCAAATGTATTTGAGATTCCGTAAAAATAACGTAGATGGCTTTCAAATAATGGAACGATAGATGTATTAATTTGAAAGGTGTAACATGTAGGTTCGAAAATTTGTCTTCAAAAGTGCTGTCGCTGTAGCGTAGTTGGTTAATGCACCTTCCCCGGTTTGGAAAGGTTTCGAATCCCGGTAGCGCGACAACAAAATTGATTTTATATGTATATCTTTCTAATTAATACATTTAATTAGTGCGATTACATATGACAAAGGAAATTTGAGTATGTCTATTTGACATATCTAACTCAAACACCATAAAAATTGGACGTGTGTGATTTTGATACTGTATCTACATCACACATATCCGCTGTGACTGTGATGACGATAAGTGTGACTCAAAGGCTCTCAAAACATAAAAAACTATATATATATATATATATCAATTAATTAAAGAAAATAACACTAGAAAATTTGAAACAAGCGCATCATTAAAGTTTAAAAATAACTTTAAAATCCCTAAATGTAACACCAAACACTATCAGCAAAATTCTATATATTTAGGGATGAAAAATTTCAATAGCCTCCCTACACAAATTAAAGATATAAAATAGTTTAAAAAGAAACAAAATAAACACATAATTGTAAAATAAACACAATTACAGAACACTTCTGAAGCACATAATTGTAAAATAAACTTCAGAAGTACACAAATGGACAATGAATAGAATATGTAAGGTATTTATATACAATTATTGTAGTGTAACTCCCTCTCCAAGCACAAGAGCTGGAATTCTTTTTTGAAGATGTAAGCGAAAGAAACACCATGTATGTATGGAACCATCTATTTAAAAATTGAATTTATTTTGCCGTTGTATTTTCCCTAAATTAAATAAATAAATAAAAAAAAATATATATAATACCTACATTCTCAATTCGAAAAACATCTTTTAGATAATAATTACAAAATAAAAGATTTCTAATTGAGTCTACTTGAACAGTTAGATATATTTATAGACCTATTATGGGATCTAATTTTTAGGATTTGATTCTACCGAAACCTTTTTTCTGTTTTTGATCTGGACTGGACTGGACTTGGATTGATTTGGACAAGATCACCAATTCGATATTGCTGCATTCATTTAAAAATATAATCCTTGTTGAAAATAATTATTACGTATGTAAATTGCAGAATAACAAAAATATTAAAAAATCAACGCGCAAAATGTATGTTAGATTGTAAAATTATATAGCTGTTCTTTTCTACATATTACCTATGACATTAAAATATCAATAGTGTTGAAGCAGAACGATTACTCAGAATAATTAAAACCTTTTTTATTATATTAAAATTTATTATAATAATAATAATAATGAATAATTTGTATAGCGCCATTTTTGTAAAAACTTTCACCTGAAGGGCGCTTTACACATCAACTGTTTATAGTTCTACAATTATCTTTGTTTTTTAAATGATGAAATGATTTTTAGAAAAGGTGCGTGTTTCGGACGAACTGTATACTGTACTGTATATAGTATACTGTGCCTTCCACCTCCCCTCCCTTTCCTCACCCGGCACTCCGCCGCATCGGTCGAACGGCGACCTTGAACCGGTACGGTAATTAATGAATCGATGTATAGTATTGAATTGCGTTTAATACAGTGCATTCTAAAGGACTAGGACCCCTGAACGAAGATAGTGATAATAGTTTACAGTCCACCTTGAAGGTGTCTGAAGAACTGGATTGTGGTGAGTGGAAACCTCCTTCCGAACATTCTGTTTCTTCTGGCATCTATGCTATGTACGTTTTTAGTTTCTTCTTAAATAAAGTCTGATGCATTAATTGTACCTCACGACGGAGGGCAAAGAGTTCCACGCTTTTGGGCCCGCCACCGCAAATACCCGTTCACTAAATTTAGACTACTGGCAACGGTCGGTCGGTTCTACAACCCTTCCTGCAGCTATAGATAGAGGCTGACCTGAGAGTTTGACGTCTACCATTCAAATTGTCTGGGATACAAAGTTCTCGAAGATACAGTGGCGCCACGCTGTGTGTCGCCTTGTACGTGTGTAATAATGTTGTCTCTTTTCATCTCGCGTAAATGAAATTGTTTAGCTGTCCTCTACTATAGATATAAATACAAGTTGTTGAGTTGAATTGTTAGATTGGTAATGCCCTTGCAAGGTGAAGTAGTATAAAAAAAACAAGTCCTTACATTAAATAAATATCAGATATCTAATAGAGCTATTTTTATTATTATTTAATGAAAAATATATAGAAGTATGGGGTGATTATTAAATATAATAATAATAGAGATGAGATATCTGATATTTATTTAATAGCAGTGCCCTCTGTAGGTGAAAATCCAGTCATTGTGTGTTCTTGGACATATTCTAATATTGCCGGTCAAAATAAGAAAAATATCAGATTTCCATTGAGTTGACATATAATGTGCCGTTTTAAGAAAAATGAATTATCAAATTTGGTCGATAGATGGCGATGTCGCAGTGGTACTCGAGGCGAGTCCATGTAATAACATATACAATTAGAATTTACAAAAATTTGATAAATACGGAGATTGAGGGGTGGTATATATATATATATATATATATATAGTGATCATTTAAGCCAGCTGAGGACAAGTCATATGCCCTGTAGTAATCCAATACTCTTATATATTTTTCATTAAATATAATAAAAATATCTTTGTCTCTATGAGATGCCTTTATAGGTAAAAAATCCAGTGTTCTTTAACATATTCAAATATTGCCAAGTCCCTACACATTTGAAACATGCCATTGTAAAATTTTAAACATAAAGTCTACCCTAAGAATATTGTAGTGTTCACCCTGTATATATATATATATTTCTGTGGGGGTTGAAACAATCCAGTGGGGACTGCCTTCAGGGGGTCGCAAATCGAATTAGTTAATTGCCTTCATCTCTTCTCTCTCTCCTCCCTCACCCCAGTTCCGGGAGGAAGATGCGGGGGGAGGGAACGGAGGACGAATGGGAAAAGTTATGCTACTGTCGGGGTGGCGTATGAGGTGAGGGTGAGATGTGTATTGCACGAGGGTGTAGCAGGAGGAAAGAATTCAATTGTGTCGCTCTGTCGTCTGCAATTCATTCTCGAAAATACTTCAATGTTACTAATAGATATAGTTTTAATAGTTTTATGAAGATTAATAAAAAGGGCGCTAGATGGGAGGGTTTGTAGAAATTTCAACTTCTTTTATCGGTTCCACACACACGGTGCTGCAGAAATGCGAAATCTACAATTGATAAACACAAAAGGAGATAAAAAACAAAATCTAACGTAAGAGATTGCCAAAACGAACAGAGATTTAATTTTAAACCTTCCTGCGCCCTTTTAAGTGCAATCTTTATTTATTTTAAATAATACAGGTATATAACAACGTTACATACCGAATAATACATAAAATTCATTATTTTTATTTGTTAACTTTGTTTTATTGACCGCTTATTGAGTTTAAATACATCTACCGGTATAATAGATAATCAAGTGTTATGTATAGAAGTAAAGAGACCAGTGCGTACAAGACAGCCATTAAAATGTTAACTATCGAGTACAGTCTCCCGTGAAGGGACTTGGACGAAACACAATGATGTATGAGTCACGCCACACATGATTTGAGGTCAAAATAAATAAAAATAGTAGACGTATACAAACAAAAATTAAAAATTTAGATTTACAAGATACAGAGATCAAATTGATATCCCAAAACTAAAATACACCGCAACTCAAAATCAATATATTTATCAAGGCATCAAATTTTTTAACAATCTCCCCATCACAATTAGAAAAATTACGGACTATCGTAAATTTGTAACTGAAGTAAAAAAATATGTACACAGACTAACTGAAACATTAATTAACTTATTAAGGAAAACACATTCTTATTGTGGAGTTGTAATTATTATATGTATATATTTATAATTAATACATTAATTTAGTATTTAAAATATCACAGACCTATGTTCTGAATAATTCCAACTTCACAATAAGAATGTGTTCTCCTAATAATAAAGTTGTATCAATGTGTCGAAAATTTAATAAAAATAAATTGATAATTCTGGCGTCTGCTGTCAGATTACTCAAAGATATTTGAGATTCTGTAAAAATAATGTTGATGGCTCTTTCAAATAATGGAACGACAGGTGTATTCATTTGAAAAAGTGTAACATATAGGTTCGAAAATTTGTCATGAAAAATACTGGCGATATAACACAATCGGTAGTGTACTTCCCCGGATTGGAAATAGAGATCCAGGTTCGTATCCCGGTAACGCAAAAACAATATTTTTCGATAAAATTGATTTTATATGTATATATTTATAATTAATACATTAATTTAGTATTTATAAATTATCTTGTATGTAGTCCTTCTCCATACACGAATCTTACTCTCATAGAGAAGAAACAAATGTTAAAATATATATATGTATATATCCAGTGATTATTCAAAATTGTATTATATTTTCGAATATTAAAATAAATACTGCTTAATATCTGCTTAATATAATGATTTGATGTAATCTCTGCACAGCATTACTGATCAGGCTTATCTGATGATCAGATGAACGTAAAAAATCTAACAGCTTACCTCGGAATCGGCCGTGCCCCATAATTATCTGCCACTCAGATTGATTTAGATTCGGAGGTCCACATACCCCCTTGGATTCAACAGCGACGCGGGGAAGAAAAGCGTGATTCTCTTTGCCTGCTCTTGTTTTATGAAAATTGTCAACATGATTGTAAGTCCCGGTCCTGGGTCTCCCGGTCCCGGGATAATCTCCATTTCTAGACTGGCACTGTGCGGTCGAGGAATCTGAACAATCTTTTGTTCACTGCTGAAGATAGTGTAGCTTGCTGCGGTCGGACGTACCTGTCATACTGCCCCCTTCAGCGGTTCCAGTTTCCATTCGCCGCCGCGAACTGTTCAAGTCTCAAGTCAAGAAGATTGGAAAGACGAGAATGTGAACCGACACAATTTAAAACAAATATCAGATATCTCATAGAGACAAGACTATTTTTTTATTATATTTAATGAAAAATATATGGAAGTATTGGGGTAATTACAGGGCTTACGACCTGTCTTAATCACTTTACACAATGTAACGTTTACCATTCCACCCAATCAACATCCATATCTATCAAATTTTTTAAAGTTGTATTTATGTTGTTAACATGTTGAAACACTTCGAGTACCGCTACACTATCGCCATCTATGGACTAAATTTGATATTCATTTCCCTGAAACAGCATATATGTCACAATGAGAATCTAATTATTTTTAAAAAATTATTTAAAGCAATATTCTTTATTTGTAAAATGCCTAGAATACGCCTAGAAAAACGGATTTTTTTCACTTTTTTACATCTTTTCTTATTTTGACCAATATATAATTACCCATACTTCCATTAAATGTAATAAAAAATAACTTCGTAATATATTCGTCACATCTAATAAATACAGATAAAGAATATTATCGCTTTAAATAATTTCAAAAAAATAATTAGATTCTCATTGTGACATATATGCTGTTTCAGGGAAATTAATATCAAATTTAGTCCATAGATGGCTATAGTGTAGATATCTGATATTTGTTTAATAACAGTGTCTCTGTAGGCGAAAATCTAGTCATTGTGTGTTCTTGGACATATTCTAATATTGCTAATATTACATACCTTACTAATGGCGAATAATGAACAAGAACTACAGAATCTGGTGAGTAGAGTGTACGATGTGTGCAAGGAAAGCGACCTCATGATGAATGTGATGAACAAGTGGAAAGTGATGGTATTCGAGAAGGAGGAAGGTGAGACACCGTGCTCAATACTGTTTGGAACAAGTAGATGAGTTTGTATATTTGGAAAGTATGTTTGATAGAAACGGAAAGGAGGGTGACTGCAGGGAATAAAGTGAACGGCGCTTTGAATGGAATTATATCTAACGGGAATTTGTCACAATGGAATCCTGGTATGAAGTGAGGCCTGAAGCTGGCAGAAAAGGAACGAAAGTAGACTGAATGCAGTGGAGATGAGATCACCCAGGCGTATTTGTGGCAAATCTTTTTATGACAGAGTAAAGAATGAAGAAATAAGGAAAGAATGTAATGCTGATGTCAGTATAGTGAGTAAGATTAAAAAAGGATCACTCAGGTGGTTCGGTCATATGGAACGGGGAGAGAATGATAAGAAAGATGTATGACGCAAGTGTTGATGGCACCAGAAATAGAGGACGTCCGCGGAAGACTTGGCACGACCAGGTAAACCAGATAATGGAGGATGGTTCTATTAGAAGCCTCGACGATCGGCGAGCTTGTACGAGAAGATGTATGAATGTGGATGAGGCGAGAATTGTGTGTCAGGACAGAAGAGTGTGGCGCTCTATCCTCTCTGCCTATCCCCGCGGGGAAACGGCGTGATGGTAAGTAAGTAAGTAAGCTAATATTAAATTTTTATTTATTTGTAAATTTACAATTTTTTAGAAATTAAGTTAACGGTATGCTCGTGACTGGGTATCGCGATCTTTTAGTTTGCTTCTACAGTGCGGACATCTCTGACAAGTCTGACATTGTATGTTTGCAGTCAAACTGCACTATTAGGAACGTACCCAAATTAAGAAAGAATTTTTTTTTTTGAAAAACCAGTTATCTTTATGTCATCTCACCTTATCTACAGTACGTAAACATTTTATTTTTAACTTTCAAGGTCATCCACACCCCCTATATTCTTCGGACCTCATCTTGACAGATTTCTACATGTTCATGTCATTATAAATATATAAATAAGTATACACTAGCTCGCATGAGTGTCAATGCTTTTTCTCATTAAAACCTCCAAAATTCTTAAATTTCGTTCTTAATAAAACATAATTGATTGGAACAGTGGCGCAACTATGCCAATGCAGCGCATTGGGGACCCATGTTAGAAAGGGGCCAAAATACTCGCAGCCTACAATCTTTTTGGCATTATTGTTTTTTGCGAATATAAATACCTTAAAAACACGTGGCAAGGGTGTCAAGCAGGGTTGTGTAATGTCTCCATGGCTGTTCAACTTGTATATGGATAAATGTGTGAATGAACTAGAATGTATGAATGTAGGAGCAAAAATGGACGATTTGATTGTATGCTGTTTATTGTACGCCGATGATGCAGTACCAATGGCGAATAATGAACAAGAACTACAGAATCTGGGGAGTAGAGTGTACGATGTATGCAAGGAAAACGACCTCATGATGAATGTGATGAACAAGTGGAAAGTGATGGTATTTGAGAAGGGGGAAAGCGAGACACTATTATTATGTAATTAGCTCATATTTCTATATATTATTACGTTATATTTGGTATATTTGATATTTATTAATAAATGTAATAAATTGCATGGCCGGCGAGTCGAATATATACAGTAGCACCCCTCCCACTGCACCGCGCGCGCGTGTACGCGCTTGACGCACACAAACATGCAAAAAAGTCGTTTCTAAACATTCTAAGGACTTGTTTACACGCGCTAATCCGTATTTATGACTTTCTCATAAGTGTATTGCGCCATTCTGCCCGTTGCTTTGGGGTAAAGGCAGAGTCGCACCGCAGCCGGAACGCCGACGGCAACCGGAACGCCGAGACCAACGCGGCAAGACTTAATTCTGTAATTTCTCATACGTCGGTTACGAGAGGTGGCCCACATTTGCTCAGGACCAATGACAGCAGACCCATCAAATTCCCAGGACCGTTAAACAAGTTCAAGGCTTGTATTACGTCCTACAAATGAGGCTGTTCGATAGCGCCCCGCACACAGTGACAGAGCGATACCGCGCAGCCGCCTGTAACAATGTTAACTGTCTGCATTATGAGAGCGTACCCACTACGTTCCCAAGACCGTTGAATAAGCTCAAGGCTTCTATTTCGCTACTACTCTTGCGTCGCGTGGTTGGCATTTTTTTAACGCTATAAAAGCGGCGGTCACACAGCGACATGGCGATACCGCACAGCCGCCTGTAACAAAGTTAACCGTCTGCATTGTGAAAGATTCCACCTTAAGATGATTCAAAATAAATGTCCTTAACGTTCGCGTCCGCACTTGCGAACCGGCCTTTACATTGGCGTTAGATTTTCCACACTGGCGCACGCAAAAAGGGGACGTTCGACCAATTTGGCAAAAAGCGTCTCCTAACCGCATTCCCCCACTCCAGCGAGCCCCGTCCCACCCTCGCGGTGACGTCATTACAAGAAGATCTCTGGTGAAATAAAAAATAAAAAAATGATAAAGAATTGACAAAATTAGATATTTTTATATTTATTATCTTCGTTTTATTAACCACTTAATTTAGTTTAAATACATTGTACCGGTTTCGAAAAACACAAAATGAATATTGCTAGTTTTAATTTTAAAGTATTATAAAAATATGACCCTTTTTTGCTCGATCAATAGCTATGAGAATTATAGATACACCGGTAATTATCATAGATGGTGAAAGTCTGAAGGAAGTGACTGAAATCAAATATTTGGGAGTCATAATAGATTCTAAATTGAATCTATCGCAAAATACAAGATACGCGACTGAAAAGATTGCTAAGGAAATGTCACTTCTGGGAAGGATCAGAAGATTTATTAGTACTGAGTCTTGTCAAATAGTCTACAGCTCTGTTATTATTCCTCACATCAACTGCTGCAGCTGCATTTTGGTTTTGGGTAACCAAGAAGAAATGCAACAATTGTCAGTGGTGCAAAACAAAGCAGTATCTAGGTACGGCATTTGATGTTAATCAACACGAGCACGAGCATCGTACAAGGGGAAGGGATAGACTGAGACTGCCATTCAGGAAGAAGGACAAATCTCTGATGATGTACAGTGCGATGAATATCTTCAATGAAATGCCAGAAGATATAAAAAAAGAGCAGAAATTACATTACAATCAGTGGTATAGATTTAGGTTATGCTGTTACCAATGATATTATACAATATATATACTTTCGATCAACTAACGTCTTTAGACAAAATAAATCCGTCGTTTATTCGACCCTACCATGTATTTATTTGTAACTTTACAGTACTATTAATAGTGTTTTTAAAGTTTAAGTTTTAACCTAAAATAATACCTTCTTATCCGTACAAAAAATTTATGGACGTTTTTTAAAACAATTTTTATGACCGTACATGATTCTTTTGCACATGAAATAATAATTATTAATGTAAGTTAATGTAAGAAATAGTTTTGCCAATTGCTTTTTGTTTTTCCTAAATCGAAAACAAATTCATGCACGTCATTGAATACGTAAAATAGGAAGTAGACAGCATAAGTAACGACTCCGTACAAAACGGACCAACCGAAAGGAATTTTCAATTCGGTAATAGTCAATTGTATGACTTGAGCAATTCAATAGCTTAAAAGTGGACGATAGTAATGTGAACAGCTACAACGCGTCGATTGTAGCTACTAGGGCTACGGCTACAGCAGTGGGTTGTTGTGGTAGTTTTTAGAATTAAGCCATTAAAGTTTCTACTGGTATACAGATTATTTCATTTATATTTATTTCCCAGAATAGACTAATCTACCAACATGTCAGCGATCATTTTTTTTTTAAATGTCTTGTTATATTCGGGCCATTGCGGGTGACGAAATCCACTTTTATAAAACGCCCAGTTAAATATGAAAAGGCAAATTATCAATTCTCGTCGGGAAATTCAAAAATAATTCGATTACAATTATTCAATCGCCTCCCCGTCAAATCAAATTTGCTAATGTTCCGATATTGTACAAACTGTACGGAAATGTACCGTCGATTACTCTGGGTGCGGGGTCCACTTCGCAAAGGTAGTTTTCCAAAATATACCGTTATATATTACGCGAACTATACAACGTCTTATCCTTTCTTCTTTCATGTCAGTGTTGACGTATAGCGGCCTGGGTCGCCCTCACATCTGACTAAAATGTCTCTCCAGTTATTTATCCAACTCTGTTTTTCTTTTCACTCCTTTCAGATTAAACACGTTCTATGTTACGAACGAGTTTAACCATTATCTGTTAACTCCATGTCAAGATCTGTGTTCTTTTTATACCGTCCGAAAGCAGCGCCGTGCGTAACGCTAGGACCGCGAAGAGGCGGTGTTTTAAACAGTTCCGGAAGTGCAATGATATCTCAGTTCTTCACTAAAAAGGTGCGAGTCAACTGGAGGTGAATACGACGTTCAATCCAGGTAGGCCAGATCCATTTGCCTTCAAATTTACAATACATTATGTGAACCGCGCCAACGGCAGAAAGAAAACATGTGGAAAAGAACACCTGTTCTTATTTACGATCCTATTTATATCACCCGTTGGACGGACCGACTGAAAAAGGCAACAGGCGCTTCTCTGGTGACAGCCCTGAGAAGAACATAGTCAAAGGGGCAGGAGTTCATGGAGATCACAATGGCTCAGTCATGAAGATCGACCATACAACACACAGAATGAATCACCCTTCGAGCACCTCCAACAATTATTAAATCGCATAGGATTGCGAGGTGTGAAAAATATGAATGAATTAATGTACTGTTTGTAACTGAAATTAAACGAGGTATTCTGCGGGCGGGAACGCATTCTCGATTCTGTCGCCGCAGTGTCACTAGATTGATCCAAACTTGGAGGGAACACTGGCTCGTAGTCTTCAGATATTAACTGAAATTAAACGAGTTGATTAAATTCTCGATTCTGTCGCCGTAGTGTCACTAGGTTGATCCAAACTTGGAGGGAACACTGGCTCGTAGTCTTCAGATAGTAACTGAAATTAAACGAGTTGATTAAATTCTCGATTCTGTCGCCGTAGTGTCACTAGATTGATCCAAACTTGGAGGAAACACTGGCTCGTAGTCTTCAGATAGTAACTGAAATTAAACGAGTTGATTAAATTCTCGATTCTGTCGCCGTAGTGTCACTAGATTGATCCAAACTTGGAGGGAACACTGGCTCGTAGTCTTCAGATATTTTGTGTGCTGCGCATAATTGCGCAGGTCGCCGCGGTGACGCTAATTAAATGATATGATAAGACACGAGTCAGCAATTTAAAGGTACAATGATCGGCGTGGCGCCGAAGAAACGTGGAATAAATTGGTGGGAAAATATTAATGAATTAATGTAGTGTTTTGTAAGCGAAATAAAAAGATGTATTCCGCAGGCGGGACCTCCATTCTCAATTCTGTCACCATAGTGTATTTGAAGGGGAGAACAATTATTATCAAATAAAAATATAAAATCGTATAAATATTGAAAAATATTTTTAGAAATCTCGATTGATAAACGGGGCGGTCGTCGTCGGACACACTGTGTATTGATATTAAATAATATAACTTTGCAATGGCAATTATCTCTGCCGGATGATATGCCAGTGTTTAATTTGGACCCCCGGGAGGCCATCAATATTCATATCGGCTGATTAGACGAGAGACGGGCCCGACACCAGCCTGACTGAGGAGTTACCAGCCCTATTTTAGAATCGTTCAGATGACATTCAAACGGAAATTTCATGTTTTTTTTAAATACACGATGTGTCGCACAGAAATTACTCGCCGATATGATGAGACGCGCGTTGTTAATGATTTAAATGTGTAATCATCGGCGTGGTGCCGTTTTAGAAAAACGTCTCAAGCGGCGGACTGTCGCCGTGATACGTGTGCACGTGCAAAATTACTGTATGTATTGTAATGAATTTTAATAGAAACAAGAGTATTTTCTTGCGGCAGTATTCTTATATTGAATATCTCCTCATCCTCATCATTATCGCCAGTTGAGAGAAGCTGAGGTCGGTGAACCACCCTTGTCAACATTCTCGTTTCCTGTACGAAACACATGCGTCACAGAGCTAGTCTGCAATATTGATTGGTATCCCAACTAAATGTATGAGATTTTTACAAAACCACATGTTACACACTTTAAAATTAATTATACAAGGTGTCCCAATAAAAATTTAATAATAAAATAATATATGGGTTTAATAAAAAAAATGTTTATTTTGATATTTAAGTACGGTACTTGGGAATTAATTTCTTTAAAAATTATGTGTTTTCGTAGAAAGCGATCACTTTGTGGTTTTGATGTATAATATTAAATAAAATAACAATCACTCTGTACGAAACCACGAAATTTATTACACGTCAACCGGTTTCGGTTATTTAAATCTGATCATAAATACAAAAATTACATGTGAAAGAGAGAGACAGAATACATATACAGATAGACGGAATATTAAGAAATGTGAAAATACAGTGTTGATGGATATTAAATTGATTTTAAAGTAAACATAGCTGATATGGGGCTAATGGATAAATTAATTTGGATTATTAGAAATTGGCGTACCGCTATTACAGAATACGTACACAAATAGACGGAACATTAAAGGATGGGAAAATACAGTGTTGATGGATATTAAATTGATTTTAAAGTAAAAATACCTAATATGGGGCTAATGGATAAATTAATTTTGATTATTAAAAATTGGTGTACCACTATTTACTGCTTTTTTTTATTTCGAAGGCTTCTAAATTGTCCAAACCCATTTTTATGGAGGTAGAATTATTAAAAGAATGGTCTTATTCAATAATATGGTATCTGCATGTTACACTTTTTCAAATGAATACATCTATCGTTCCATTATTTGAAAGCCGTCTACTTTGTTTTTATGGAATCTCAAATACCTTTGAGTAAACTGATAGAAAATTTATTTAGCATAATTGGATAATGCATGTTTCCCGATTTAGAAAGAGATCCAGGTTCGAATCTCGGTGGCGCAAACAACAATATTTTTCGATATAATTGATTTTACACGTATATTAAGTACGTAATTAATTTAGAATAAATAAAATATTTTATATAATCGAAATAATCGCGCAATTAGGACTTTTTTTAAATGCTCACATCTCTGAGACCGCGCGAAAAATATACGAGCTGATGATTCATAACTCGAGTCGAATCTTCGTGCACCTGTCTTGTGTGCAGTCGTTCTGTTCACAATTATTTACTATGAGAGTGACTTTTCTAATTCTAATCGGAGAGCTATTTTCGAAAATTTCAAAATGACATATTTAATTACAATTTAGTTTTTATTATTTTAAACACACACTTTGCGATCAGCCCGTGGTGCTCTGATTACAATGATGCCGATATCGATATATCCACACGCCGTTCCCAAAGTGAATTCTACCATAATCGCGCCGATTTGTAAGCGTTCAACGGTATTGCCAGCACAATAAATAACTGCGCCCGCCCCACCCCACCGATGTGTGGGTGTGGGTGGGTGCGGCGGCGTGGGAGTGTGTGGGGGCGGGGCGGGGGAAGAGGGAGACGACGCACCGCGGGGCAAGCGAGAGAACGGATTAACGGTGTCTCGAGAAATCTTTTTATAACGAAAAATGTCGTTTTTGTTCCGTTTCATAGCATTTAATTACATCGATGAACTTGAATTCAATTAAATCATTATTTTACATCTAAAGAGAGAGATTTATTTTACCCTTTCCACACTACCATTCTTGCCAACTTACGCGCGTCACATATGGAAAAAAAATGCTACCCTTGACTCACTGGCGTGATTGTGATTGATATACGATAATATCAGTGTTGGCGCAATCCGAGTACTCACTCCCTGACCACTTTGTCCATCCAATAACTAAACTTTAATCTATATCTATCCCGCTCTGGTCAACTAATTACTTTGGATTTCGCCGACGGGGGGACAGATTGCGCTCTGACATCGAACTGTCGAAATCTATGCTATTTTTTAACGCTTAAAAAAAGCGACGCCGTGCGTAACGCTGGGACCGCGAAGAGAAAATATTCTAAACAGTGCCGGAAGTGCAGTGATCTCTTGGTTTTGCAAACAACAAACGTGCTAGTCAACTGGAGGTGAAGAAAACGACGTCCAACCCGGGATCGAGATCAAGGGAGGCCAGATACTCCTCTCTTGAATCTAATTCGGGTTGCGTTCTCTTATCAATGTTATAATCTATACAGTCCACTGGATCTTATACCACCAATCGGTGATTTAAAACTGTGACTGCGATCACAGTTTCATTACTAATACGCTATCACAATACACGATATAAATAAAAAAAAATAGAATTTTAACCGTATTTACTTATATTATTCAAACTTCATCACAAGCGGCCAACAGGCTTGTGAAGAATGTCCAGCGTAAAAATTTCAAGATTAATTTGTAATTGCTCGTAAACCATCAGGGTGAGGTAAGTGGGAGGGGTATTGTTCGACGCGCGAGATTTGCGGGATTGCCGGTCGCAATGAGTCACCGGTCGGGAGCGCAATATTTAATACTTATTGGACTTGATAGTGTATGAATTACTTAAAAAATTTCATGTTTTCCTGAAATCAGATCAAAATCACTTAATACACTTTCATGTTTCATCGCGAGCATCACGATCGCAACCTCTTCAACATTCCTACAAGTCCAACCGGTTCTGGATTACGCTCTCCTATAGTGAGAATGTGGCGAGCTTACAATTATATGTTTCAACAACATTTTTTGGTGCAATATGTAAATGATTTTTTCTTGTTTTTATTTTTGTATTCATAAATGGCTTCGCGCATAACGCTGTAATGTTGAAATCTCATTCGCGGACACGAATGCGGCGGCTTCGGGGTATCCTGGTCACGGTGGAAGAAAGTGCATTGAAATTAAAAAAAAAAAAAAAAAATTATTATATTTTAACAATTATTGACAATGCCGCCCTCACTATGATGATCCAGTGTCGAGGTGAGCTATTGTTTAAATGTTATCTTGTGTGCAGTTGTCTCGTTTATCATAATATTTGTCATAATAAATCAACGAAATTGAAAGAATAATATTTATTTATTTATTTATATATATATATTGACATCCATATTTTTGTACTAACAGAGGTGGATACATAATAAACATACATAATACATAGTTTATTGTGTGGGGTGGAGTAGACTTCACCTCTGATTAATACAGCGTTGTTTCGGCTACTTTGCTAGACTGAAGTCTGTGTTAAAGTAGACTTGTTTTTTTTTCGTGCTGTTGTGGTGTTATTTAAGTCATCGATAGGAATAAAAAGAGAATTACAAATATGTATAAAAAAGTAAAAATAAAATAAAAATATATGGAGTGGGAGTGTTGTAGGACTAGTGAATTATTAGTGAAACTATTGTTTAAATATATACATATAAAATCAATTTTGTCGAAATATATTGTTTTTGCGCTACCGGGATTCGAACCTGGATCTCTATTTCCAATCCGTTCAAATTATAACTTCACAATAAGAATGTGTTCTCCTTGACAAAATATTTTAGTTTGTTTCTTCTGTGTGACAGAATAGTTATTGACTGTGTATAGTCTTCGTTTTCTTAGGCCTTGTCATCGATCAATACTTTAAACTACTTCTCAACGTGGTCGCCACCATTATTGAGACACCTGTCATGACGTGGCACCATTTTTTGTGTACCTTCGTCATAGAACGAAATCGCCTGCGATGAAAACCATGTCTGTACTCCGTCTTTGAGTTCGTCATCGTCATCAAAAGGAACCGCTTCAGATGAAGAAAAATATGGAAATCTATTTGATCTATTATATTAAACATTTCAACCACTCACTGCAATATGGCCACGTTACGTGAACGTCTCTAACGCTGCATGTGGTGCAGTCAACAGATGAAGTAACAGTGCTACACTATGCATATTATTATTATGAAAGTGATTCTAGTCAAGTTATTGAAAAATAAAAGAGTTTATCAATTATTTCGCGTCTTATTGTTTTAAATTAATATAATACTATGCAAATTGTAGCAATTGTGAACAATTTATATATTATTATATTCGGTATTCCGCTAGTGTTTATTTTGATAATATAGTGAGTCATTTCAACTAGTGATGTGAAAAAACTCACCGATGTGATTGTGATTGGTATTCGATAATATCAGTGATTGAAAACTGCGACTGCGATCACAGTTTCATTACTAACACGATATCACAATACACGAAATATATATTAAAACATAATTTTGTGCATATTTATTTATATATTATTGAAATTACTGCACGTGTATACAAAATGTAAAATAAAAATACCAACAAAATAAAATTAAGTTACCAGCAAGCTAGTAAAAAACGTTACCAACCAAAAGACGGCGCTAGTTAAATTACGAAAAATCCACTTGTTCAAGTGATGATCGATTTTAAAAAATTCGAATCACAATATTCCCAGATATTTAATCACTGTTAATGAGTGCCACTCAAAGATATCAGTGATTGACTCGCGGTTCGTGATTTTGAGCTCGACATTAATTTCAACCTCATGATTTTTATTTCCCTATAATCTAGTAAACTAAGTAAATTTTGAAAAATTGTGTTGTGCAAGATAAAGATATTTTTTAATCAATTCTAATGCAAATCTGTAAATATCTCTAAAATAAAGAAACATGACTTAGACCACTATCATAATAATAAATACATATATATATATATATATATATATATATATATATACATATACATCTGAGAAATTAATACCATAAGTGGTATCGAGCTCCATATTATGGAGCCCACATTACGTGTGGCTGCTTCTGGCAAGGGGGGGGGGGGTGTAAGGGTGCAGGGTGGGTGGCGTGCCATAGATCAGACGGCTGAAGTATTTATGGGAAGCCGGGGCAGACTCTCGGATTTGCGATTGGTATGTGATGTCGTCTACATGGTGTTTCTTTGTTCGGCACCACAATTTTATTTCGTCATAAAACGACCGGCAAGTGACGTACAACCGTCTACGAATTCACTGTAGCAACTCGTACAGAATGCTATTCGGGTTGGCGCGTTATTGTAGCGCATCTACAATGTTTGCCGATGGCCGTGTGCGTGTTGCAGTGGGCTGTGAAGGAGAGGATTGTTTTATTATTCTTATACAATTACAATTATCAATAGTTAAAAAAATGTACTTACCTATCCTAGATTGCAAGAATGAAAAGTTCCAAGATTGACGCAGAAATAGATACTATAATTTTCGTGACAATACAGAACTCTGGAAGTCCTCCTTGGTAAATGATGGTAAAAAGTAATAAATATTAGGAATTGTATCGCGCAGAATTGCGAGGTCGCAGCATAGACGCTATATAATTGATATAATAAGACACGTGTCAGTGATTTAAAGGTGT
Source organism: Eubasilissa regina (assembly GCA_022840565.1). NCBI lineage: Eukaryota > Metazoa > Arthropoda > Insecta > Trichoptera > Phryganeidae > Eubasilissa > Eubasilissa regina. The sequence continues at coordinate 5,565,988 of JAINEB010000026.1, forward strand.
GGCGTCATAAAATCCGAAACGTAAAAACATAAACTATTATACTTGCAAATATGACTGTATGTAATGTTATGTGTCTGAATAAAAACAGGGTATCCTGCAGGCGGGATGCCATCATTGCCGGGATATTGAACATCTTTTGTGTTTCATCTCTTTCCACCTCATTATCATCATCATATATAGCTGAGATCGGCGAACCACCCTTGTCTACATTCTTGTTTCTTGTACGGAACAGGAACTGTCTTCAAAACTGTGCACAATCACGGTAAGTATGAAGGATAATCGTTCAAAGCATCGTTCACAAATATATTGCGCTGAACGTCTAAGAACATCTAGAAGCAATATATTCTATAAGACATCGGCGTTTTTAAGTATTATTAATAAATATAATGCTACGAAAAGGAAAACAAAGGAAAACGTTAATAAATACAAATAAAAATTTAAAAAGTTAATAAAAAGTTCACTAATATATACACACAAAATATAAATATTACATATATAACTACTACAGTCACGGCCATTGTTGTATATGGAGCTATTCTGTGGGCGTTGCCATTCTCTGGTTAGGGAACCAGCTTTCTATGAGAGCGCCGCTTGCACCAAAGAGTCGGTGCTGAATGCTGAGCCCCAGTCGCAGCTTTACGCCAGCAACTCGATGTCTCAGAAGCTGAACGAATCCATGTATACGGCCTTCGGTAAACATTGTAGATGCGCTGCAATAACGCGCCAATCCGAACAGTATTCTGTATGAGTTGTTGTACTGAATTCGGAGACGGTTATACGTCATTCGCTGTTTGACTGATTTGATCTGAGAATAATGTTTTTTTCTTAATTTAACAAGGGGTTCGCGCGTGCCCCTCCGAGCCCCTTCCAGCCCACCGTTTAAATGGAAAAAAAAATTGCATAAAATTTTACTTTAAGTATGGAATAACGAGTTGCACCGCGTTGCAAATGTTCAACGTTTGCTTTTGCGGAGTCTTCTATGCATGAAATAAATACACGTGGTACATACACGGCGATTGAAGATGACGAGGGCCCCGGACGCTCCGGCACGTCAGCATCCGATGACAACGTCGAAAAAGTGATTATGGACTAGTGATGATAAAAAATGCTACTCTTGAATCACTGGTGTGACTGTGATTGGTATTCGATAATAACAGTGATTGAAAGCTGTGACTGTGATCACAGTTTCATTACTAATACGCTATCACAATGCACGCTATAAACAAAGAAACACAATTTTGAGCGTATTTTAATTATATTATTCAAACAGATTCAAGTGTGTATAATTAATATATATATATATATATATATATATCTTATTTAATATCGTCACAAAGAGAACGAAAAACCTTAAAAAATATCAGTTTATTTTTCGGGTCAAATGCGTACAACGCTTTGACAGAATCTCCTAGATGGCGCTTATCACGAACTATAATCTAATTTCTTTATGAATATTTTCACTTCATTTGCACACGCACCGAATCATAAATCAATAAATAAAATAAAATAAATAAACACGAATCACGATATTCTCTCAATTCAATCGCTGATGGCGAGTGTGACTCAAAGATATCAGTGATTGACTCGCGGTTCGTGATTTACTATCGCCGAATCACTATCAGAGAGGTTGATGAACGAAACCCCAAAGCCTCACTCGACAAAGCAACGTGTACACTTCTTAACGAAATCTTCAAAGATTTTTTTGGAATGTACTTGGTTGGCTCCGGTATCGTCGTACCAAGAGCTGTATCTGTACAATATATATTAATTTGACGGAAGAGTCAATCAAGTCGTACAAACTTCACATTGATCACAGTTTCTGTCCAGGTATCAAGATGGTGCAAGGAAGAGCCAGAGAAGTCTATGATGATGTTGGAAAAACAATGAAAGGACCACGTTTTGCCATCATTGAGGAAATAATAGCAGAATCGGTAAGGAGCTGAACGCCATACCGATAATTACGTTCCAGAAGTGTAATTCGAAGATTGGATAAAGCGCTGACACAAGTTTGTATTATGTCTGATGGGAACTACATTCTAGGAGAAAAAATTAGTGCCAAAAATGGATACCGCATTTGATCAACGATCTTTCTTATTTTGTGCACCGCGTATATTTAATAAATTGCCACTAGGTTCTAAGAGTTTAAAGTGATTAACGATTTTAAACCAAAAATAATAAAGTGGTTTTGCTTGATGTTGTTAGAATTCATATATATATATATATATATATAAAGCTAATACAACTTATAATTGGTTTAGAACAAACCACGTTTATTGCATTATTTCATGTATGTTTGTTAAAATATAATAAATAATTAAGAAATTAAATTGCAACAGCCTGTATAGGGCCAGTCACAGATTCAGAATACATTATATACGGGGGGAGGAACAAATCCTAGTGGAGACGAGGATATTACACGCGGGGAAGGGGGAGGCTCCAGAACAGAAGAAGTTTGTACATCCGCAGAAGCCTACAGGGTCCATAAAAATGATCGCACACTCGACGTTCGTAAAACTTGTCAAATCACCGATAAAATGGTGGATTAACTCAATTGTCATTTGCGTACGGAGTGATGGGGTGGGGCGGCGTATACAAAAAAAATAATGTATTGCAATAAATATGACTGTTATGTGACGGAGATTTAACTGTTGGAGGTTATTTTTGGTTTAAATAACAGCTTAAATACCAGTTTAAATATGATTTATTCTGCGACAAATCCAAGTGCAGCAAGTCTAGTAAATATATTATATCGCACAGGACGAGACACGACTGCGGGCGAGAAGCCATTCTCGATTCTGTCGCCGTAGTGTCGAGATCTTTTGAGTTTCATTTATTTCGACCTCATAATCATTATCATCATCATCGCCGGTGAGATCGGCGAACCACCTATGTTTCTTGTACAAAACATATATATATGTATATATAAAGTGTAAAAGACTACAGGCACTTCTCTGGTGACTGTAGGATGTCGAGAAAAATGGAAGAGCATAGTCAAGAAGGTGTGTGTTGCTCACAAGCAAACCCGATTTTTCAGACATCTCCAATATGTGGACTGTACATTTCGTCAAATATTGTAAAAACTGCACCGTACACGTATAACTGCACTAGCTCAAGTTCGCCAATCGACTGACCGGCGGCGCGGCCGGGCGGGAAAGGGAAGGGGGGGGGGGAAGACAGACCATTATTTTCGTTCAATAATTAATAAATACATGTCCCAAACAGTGTGAGTTCATGGAGAGATTGCGATCTGACAAGGATGGTGAATCTTCCATGACATCGCTGTCATTTACATGTAATTATGAGGACTAACTAAAAGATGGTTCGGCTCAAATGCGTCGCCAACCGCATGGAGAAGCAAATCCTTTTAATATGGCATATTGCAAGGGTGGCGGTAGCTACTCAATGTGATTACAGCATTGAACATAAAACCCTTGCATCAAAATTTAGGGGTGTTTTATGAGTGTAGGGCGACGTTGTTCGTACCAACACCGACGTTATATTATTCATAATATCAGTGGCTCGGAGTTGAACAGATCTGTATCAGAAAAGTCAACGTATGGTGTTCGATGTTCGAAGCGTTATTGTTAGCTGGACAGCTTGCACAGCAGCTCCAAACCGTCACAGCTGCCGCTTTTGAACCGATCAACAGCGTTTCGTTCCAACCTGTACATCGTGATTTGAGAAAGTCATTGCAATAGGACAGTCAGTAGCGTTTTTGAATTAGTTGGTCCTTCGAGTCGGAATCATCTTTTTCTCTGACCAATCAACGTCCAGCGATTTTTAACGTGGAACACAACAGTGCTTTGAAAATGACTGAAAATAAAATGAAAATTGATTGGCGCGTTATTGTAGCGCATCTACAATATTTGCCGAATGTCTTATAATATAATAATGGCCGTGACTGAAGTATTTATATTTTCATTGATTTTCTTTTCATAACATACTTTAATGTATTATATAATATGTATTATTTTTAGTTCTTCAACACTGTATGACTCGTGGCCTCCACCACACGCCAGAGCATCTTGGTCTGTTATTCAAATTTTATATTGTTCCTCTTTTAGGGGTCACCAATTATGGCGACAGTGTGCGTATCGCGGTATAAACGTATGTTGATGTGAATTTATCTGTAGAGGTGTATCGCCTCCACAACCTGAACGCATCTTGCAAATACCGAGGTGCAAAATCGAGCTTTCGTCAATCTTAACCCTTCCCAAACGATGCAGTAACACATAGGTTTACCCCGTGCCGATTAAACCTATAATTACATGCTACATAAAATTCATATTTTAGTTAACCTTAAGGAAATAATTTGCGCATAGAAAGGACTAGTGAAAAGGTAATTATGTAAAGAGAAAAATCAACACGTTGACATAAATACGATTTGTGATATGATAGAAAGAGATCACATATTAATTTCACAGTGAAAAAGAATAGAAGCAAATGAATGTCTCCTTTTTACTAATTAAACGAAGAGAAAAAAGAAAAAATGTCGCGTTGTATAGAACTTGATAAATACTTCAAATTACGAGTACATATAATCCTTTTTTCATATTTAATAATCAATATTTAGACTATTAAGGAAAATACATTCTTATCGTGAAGTTGCAATTATTCAGTGATGTTTTAAATACTAATTTAACGTATTCATTATAAATATATACATATAAAATCAATTTTTCCAGCGAAGTACACTACTAATTGTGTCATAGTGTACTTCCCCGGATTGGAAATAGAGATCCAGGTTCGAATCCCGGTAGCGCAAAAACAATATTTTTCGACAAATGTATGTATTTATAATTAATACATTAAATTAGTATTTAATATTTAGACTAATCATTAAAGCTAAGAAAAAAAAACATTTTTTCTAATTTAGAATGATAAAATACTCAATTTTCTTACGGTATCACGAGTTGACTGCATGGTTGCATTATGGTATGATAAAGGTTAAAATCTCGCCGGTGCTGACTCACCGCACGATAACAATTTGAGAATACAATTTTGTCAAGACAGACACAGAAATTTTAGTCTCTTAATTATGGAGATGCTAATAATAAATTAAATACACAAACGTACAGCATTTAGAAATATAAAAATGTCAACGAATTGGGGTGCAGACTGGCGAGGGGATGACATTAACAAATAATTTATTCCCCAAATGTTTATATTTATAATTGGCAGTCATTTGGGATTATTTAGGGTGGCTCCCCGGGGCCCGGCAAGTGTGAAACGTCTAGTGCAGTCTTTCGGCAGGTGTTGTTTGCTATTTGTCACTCGATAGTGTAAATATTTTCGACGAGTTGCCCCCTTTAAAATTGGATTCAGTTTAATTTGGTGACGTTTTTTTTTTTTTGGACTATCTGAAAGGGGTTGTTTAATTATTTGATTATTTTTAATTAAGTATGCGAATGTGCTTGTCCTCTAATCGAACGTCAAAGGTCCGTGTCCACGGAAGAAGACACCGCGAGAGAGATGTAATTGAGATAGTATCTTTTAGATAGATGAACTCAAAGATCAGCTTTAGATTGGTACAAAGAGTTTGTTTTTGGCTAACGAAGAGGAAATGCAACAATTGTTAGTGGTGCAAAATAAAGCTATGAGAATAATACAAGTCAGTGCGATGCTGGAACATCTCAATATGATGATCTTTAAGCAGAAAATATATTTTAATATCGGCGGAATTTACACGAAAACTGGATGCAAATCAACGTGAGCACGAGCATCGGAGAAGAGGAAGAGATAGACTGAGACTGCCGTTCAGGAAGAAGGCCAAATCTCAGAAATCTCAGATGTACAGTGCGATGAAGATTTTTATTGAAATGCCAGAAAACATAAGAAATTGAATAGATTTAAAATGAAACTGAATAAATGTGTATTAGTAAAAGAAAAGGCTTTAATCTTGTTCATATTAGAGCGTATATAGGAGTGCTTATGTATGCACTATGTTAAGAATTAAATTAATTTTTGACAGCTTAACTCGACACGTGCACATAAACTGATTTATATATGGTGTGGAATCATGGAGAGAAAACGATTGATACCTTTGAGATGACACATGATGCGATACTGTGAAGGACGAAGAAGGAGACGAGGATCCCCCACACGTTGGAACGACCGAGTAGAAAAGGCAACGTGCACTTCTCTGGCGACACTCCTCAGATCAGAGAATAGTGAAGGAGCATTCAAGAGAAACCTATACTGTGTTTCAATTTCCCCAGATTTAAGAATCATCTTCAGTAAGTGAAGTACAATCGTCTTTGAATTCAGTACAACTCATACAGAATACTATTCGGATTGGCGCGTTATTGTAGCGCATCTACAATGTTTGCCGAATGTCTTATAATACGCGTATGAAATGCCAGAAAACATACGAAATTGAATAGATTTAAAATGAAACTGACTAAATAAGTTTTAGTAAAAGAAAATACTTTAATCTTGTTTATATTAGAGCGTATATAGGAGGGCTTATGTATGCACTACGTTAAGAATTTTATTAATTAATCTACATCTAGGGATATCTAGTTTCCTTTAAGTTTTTGTCCGAGTACCTTGGGCAGTTGTCTTCATAGAATCTCATGGGAGCAAAACCCGTATTTCAAAGATTATCTCGATTCGAAAATATCTTTAAAGTCTCATCCACGGAAGCGGACTATCAGATCGTGGGACCGCGAGTTTGCTGTGGGCGTCAGCCAAAAAGGGAATAGATACTCTGAGAGGCGCCAAAAACGCGAATAGGCCAGTATTACTAAATCAATTTATTCCAAAATTAAATATCTGCCAGGCGATTTAGATTTGTGTGCCAGACCGTATCAATAATACTAAGGGATGAATTATAATGGCAGCAATAAAATCCCTTTACACATTATAATAAGAGGGGTGGGACGACCCTCGCCCCTGGCAATTATCGCTGAACAACCCTGAATATATTATTATTATTATTACGGATGGTTATTTGTGACGCACTTGCGTGTCGTAACAAGTTGCAAGATATCATCGTCATCTCGTGAGGGATGCTGGCATACCATGGATTCTCGGATGACTGAATAGTCCAATCATAAGTTTACAAGCTTTGAGGCTCGGAAAGTAGAGAAAGCATTGGCAAACACAACGCAACTATCAATAAAAATATTTATATTACTGTAACGAAATTGTAGAAGATACGTAGTATTATATACTTGGGTTCTGACATCTGCTATCAGATTACTCAAAGGTATTTGAGATTCCGTAAAAATAAGGTAGATGGCTCTTTCAAATAATGTATTAATATCAAAAATGTAACATATAGGCTCGAAAATTTGTCATAGTTGGATAATGCACCTTCCCCGGTGTGGAAAGAGATCCAGGTTCGAATCCCTGTGGTGCAACGACAATATTTTTCGATAAAATTGATTTTATATGTATATCTTTCTAATTAATATATTTAAAATATCACAGAGCGTCCGTTCTGAATAATTACAACTTCACAATGAGAATGTGTTCTCCCAACTATTAAAATAACTTATTTGCTCTTATTTAAAATGATTATCGTTTTGCAATTTGGGATGTTGTTTTTAAATTTGTATATATAATTTCCGGCCGCCCCCTTGATTTGGCCGCCACAGGCAGGCGCCTGTTCCGCCTGTGCGTGACGCCGGCGCCGGTCATGACTATTGCTAAGCAACATAACAAAGACTGTTTTTCCGGGTCGTCGTTCGTTCGTCAGCGTTATTAGAGTTTAATCTTTGGATTACGCGATAACAACCTCAACGATAGCCATAACCGGAGATCAAATGATCAGTATATTACACGTCGTCTCCGTCAGAAGCAACGCCACATATCAAATTAAAATATTTCTATCATTGAATTTAAATTTTCATATAATAATTCATATTCAATAAGATTACACAAATATGCACCAAATATGTAGAGATGAATCAGAAGCATGGCTATCCAACATTCTAACATAATCGTTATACAGTGCCTGCATTAATAATTCACCAGTTATTCGAATCTTTATCTTTCTTTAATTACGTAACACCACAACAGCACGAAAGGTTACTTTAACACACACGGCAGTCTAGCAAAGTAGCCAGGACAATGCTGCATATATCAGAGGTGGAGTCCACTCCATCCCACACAATATAATTGTATCTTATGTTTATCATGTTATATTATAATATATAATTGTATCTTATGTTTATCATGTTATATTATAATATATTCAACTCTCTTACAACAAAAATATGTCTGTCAATAAAATTCTGTAATATTTTAAATACTAATTAAATGTATATTAATTATAAAGATAAGATAATAAGGTAGATGGCTCTTTCAAATAATGGAACAATTAAATGTATTCATATCAACAAAGGTAACATATAGGTTCGAAAATTTGTCGCTAAAAATATTGTCGTTGTAGCATAGTTGGATAATGCACCTTCTCCAGTGTGGAAAGAGATCCAGGTTCGAATTCCAGTGGCGCAACATCAATAATATTTTTCGATAAAATTGATTTTAATAATATATTTAAAATATTAGAATATGTCCAAGAACACACAATGACTGGATTTTCACCTACAGAGTCACTGCTGTTAAACAAATATCAGATATCTCATAGAGACAAAGCTATTTTTTACTATATTTAATAGAAAATATATGGAAGTATTTGAGGGGTGAGAATTTGTTAATGCAGGCGCGGTCGTTTCATGCATGTTTTGAATGCTCCACATCCCTTGTGTTCTAGAGTCAAAAAGTTTTAGACTCTTTGGTTATAGACGAAAAAAACAATATTGTAAATAAATTCGTCCTGCCATATAAACATTATGAACATTAAAACATCTATGAATCTCGTAAACGCACAGATACCAGCAACAGTGGATTCTATCATTCTTTCCGTATCCACAAAGTTTGTAAATATTCACTTCCGCTCATGCGCATTTAGTTCCACCTGTCGACAGTGCGCAGTCCTATTTGTTCAACCTGTTCTGGCCACACTCGCGCTCATCCGTGGTTGTATTCAAAAGAACAGGTGAGCACTGGGTGTAATTTATCAGCGATATTTGAATATGTCCAAGAGCACACAATTACTGGATTTTTACCTACAAAGGCGCTGTTATTAAATAAATAATAGATATCTTATAGAGACTAAGTTATATTTATATATGGGGTAGTTACAAGGCTTACGCCAGCCGAAGACAGGTCGTAAGCCTTGTAACTACCCCATATATATAACTTAGTCTCTATGTCCACATATTAACACATACAACTTGGGCATGGTATATATATATATATATATATATATATATACCATTCTCGCCCAAGTTGTATATGTGTTAATATGTGGACTCGCTTCGAGTACCACTACACCATCGCCATCTATGAACCAAATTCGACAATTCATAATTCCTCGAAAGAGCATGCATGTCAACTGGAAAAATATTTATCTGATATTTGTTTAAAATTGTGTTGGTTCGCACTCTTGTCTTTCTAAAGTCTAATAAATAAATAAATAAATAAAAATCATCATCTGTAACCTCCCTGTCAAGTGCGCACGAGTCGAGAGAATCGCACCCAAGTTTAGTTCAGTTTCAATTTAGAAAGAATCTGCTCCTCTTTACATCGTAAACTAGTTGCGTCTCTCTCATGTAAAGTACACAATTCTTACATATGTACTGCAGTGAGGGTAAAATCGTTATTTAAACCGTTACTTAAACAGTTATTTAAACCGTTACGTAAACAGTTATTTAAATAGTTAGTTAAACAGTTATTTAAACAGTTATTTAAACCGTTATTTAACCTGTTATTTAAACCGTTATTTTAACTGTTTTCGTGTTCAATTCTAAGAAGCTTAGTTACCAATCATCGTTAAGTCTCATGTTCACCATCAGCAATATGACGTTGCTGCATAGGTGACGAAATGACATTTGAAATAGACAAACTCTTAGAAACTTTCAACACACCGATTACCAAAAAATATTGACACGAGATTCAAAAAAAAAAAAAATATACCATTTAACAAATTACATTAAACATTTTTTTCTCCTGAATTCAATGTCCCCCACCCTTCGTAAATAAATAATGATTAGTGTTATTTGTTTATCTGCCTGCCCTTGGCCGGTGCGGACAGAATAGTGCGTCGCATATGTCGTGAAATTGGTGCAAATTAGTTCAAACAGGGGGGAAGGCCTCTCAGATGGCGTGGGGGTGCAGGGTGCACTGTGTTGCATCCGGCGGACCGCTGCGCCGCGACAATTTTTATTTTGATTTAATTAGCGAGTGATTCAAATTATTTAAATTAAACATAGTAATTAGAATGATATACATATAAAATCAATTTTATCGAAAAATATTGTTGTCGCGCCACCGGGATTCGAAGCTGGATCTCTTTCCGAACCGGGGAAGGTGCATTATCCAACTATGCTACAGCGTCGATATTTTTAGCGACCAATTTTCGAACCTATATGTTACATTTTTGATATTAATACATTATTTGAAAGAGCCATCTACCTTATTTTTACGGAATCTCAAATATCTTTGAGTAAACCGTTAGCAGACATTTTTATTAAATTTTGGACACACTGATACAACTTTATTATTAAGGAGAACACATTCTTATTATTCAGTACATAGGTCTGTGATATTTTAAATATGAATTGAATATATTAAATAGAAAGATATACATATAAAATCAATTTTGTTGCGTTACCGAGATTCGAACCTGGATCTCTTTCCAAACTGATCTTTCAAATATTTTTCGATAAAATTGATTTTATATGTATATCTTTCTAATTAATACATTAATATTATAATATAACACAATAATTACAACTTCAAAATTTAATAAAAAAGTATTGTTAATTCTGGCGTCTGCTATCGGTTTACTCAAAGGTATTTAAGATTCCGTAAAGGAAAAAAAAAACAAGGTAGATTTCAAATAATGGAACTACAGATGTATTAATTTGAAAAAATGTAACATATAGGTTCGAAAATTTGTCGTCAAAAGTACTGTCACTGTAGCGTAGTTGGATAATGCACCTTTTCCGGTTTGGAAAGAGATCCAAGTTCGAATCCCAGCAACGCAACAACTTCGATTTTTAATGTATGTCTTTTTAATTAATACATTTAATTAGTATTTAAAATATCACAGAGTTGCGTTCTGAATAATTACAACTTCACAATAAGAATGTGTTCTCCTTAATAATGAAAAATTATGCACTCAGGAAATTGTTGACTCAATAACTCGTATGGCACGTAGCCCAATCTTACTGACAGTAGACATTGCCCAAAAGTACTGTTGCCACGAAATTTCGTTAATTGTATAGTTTTATATTTGACAGATGTCAACAGTCCAGATTTAAGCCCAATAGATGATGCAGTATGGGGTGTTTTGATGGTTTCTGATTAGCTGAATATTGTACATTAAGAATTATAATTAATTATATTATGTTTTCAAATAACTCTTGTGTTACGAGATGTTCGCAATTTTTTTGGGCCACCCTGTATATTTTCTTATTAGAAATATTTGAATGTATTCAAAAATGTACAATTATTGTATTTTCAGCTACAGGTGAAAATCCAGTAATTGTGTGTTCTTGGACGTATTCTAATATTGCTGATATTATATTTACTTATATAAGCGCTATTGAGGTAGCCCATCTGCTCTGTGGTGTCACGTGTGGACTATTGTAACAGTATCCATGTTCCAGCTGGATAGATTACAATCTATTCTAAATGCGCCACCACGGATAATATATGGAGTTTCCAAATTCTCTCATATAACATCCCTATTACATCAGCTAGATTGGCTCCGATTCCCTGAAAGGGTTGAATTTAAATTGTGCCAGTTGATGTACAAAGCGACGCACAACTTTGTATCCTAGACAATTTGAATGGTAGACGTCAAACTGGCAGATCAGCCGCAGAAAGGGTTGCAGCGGTGGCAGGCCCAAAAGCGTGGAACTCTTTGCCCTCCGTCATAAGGAACAATGGATGCATCAGAGACTTTATTTAAGAATATACTAAAAATGCACCCTTTCAAAAAATCATTAACATGAGTTCAAATAATTTTTAAATGCACCTATTTATAATTATTTTTACGAAATTGACTATTATTGAATCGACGCACATGCATTTGCCATCACCCTTGTAGTGCCACGTTTAACGCCCCGACAATGATATGCGGTGAAACCGGTCAGGGCGATTAGCACCCCCGGGGGAAACGACCCCAATATGGGCGAGGGGGTTGAGGTAGTTTAGCCAAATTAGGTTCGCTAGTATAAATATGAATTTGTTTAGAAAATATCTTAAGTGATGTAGAATTGCAGGCGTGAACTGGCTCCATGATTATATTTCAAAATAAATTGTTATTTATGTCATAATCTTAATTTTGGTGGCGTTGACACGTTTTGAGAATGCCAGAGGAACAGCTGATCAAGGTCATGCCTAGGGATGCTGTGCCTGGAATTCCATGGTGATTATTCATTTTGAATAAGTTAAATGGAGCTAGAGCTCTCAACATTAAAATAACTGGCGTTTTTTAAATCTTCAAGTCTGCTTACGTACGTCCTCGTCAACTTTAGATACTGATGGAGGGCAATCGTTCGAGGATCCAGACTGCAGAGATGACATAACTAAGAGGAGTAACGGATGTGACGTTAAGAGATCAAATCAGGAACAATATCGTCTGAGAAGATCTTGGGATGAGCCCGCTGCTGCTACTTTGAATAGAAAAATCTCCGCTTTGTCGGTTAGGACATGTCCTCATCATATGAAGTGAAAGACTAAATACTCATGGAGCAATGGATCAAATGAAGAAAGATGGAACTAGCAGTCGACAGAGAGCGGTGGAAGAGTGCTGTGCAGGTCCACAACCTGATTAGGATAAAGAGGATATAGAAGAAGAAGAACGATCGTCAAAAAAATCATGTAAAATTGTAGAGTTGTGTCTATGTGAGATAGAATAAGAAGTAAAATCATTATCATTCCTGACTCCTGGAGATGTCTGTCTGTCAACTGTCTGATCTGCTCATTCTTAGTCTTCTTTCATGTTCATTATTGAGTAGTCCCTTTAAGGGTTGTCCATCATACATACTATTTTTAACAACCCTGTAACTTTGAATCCAAAACAATGAAACGTTACCTAAAATCATCCATCATAGATACGTAAAAATATATTTTCTAACAAGTTACCACAAGTCATCAAACGTTAACGTTAATAAAATGCGTTGAAGTATAACTAATCGTAACTGAATCATTCAACTGACGAGCGTGAAGTGAGACGCGAGACGGCGTATCTTCGAAACATGGTGTGTATACGAGAATCTGAGGGTTGTCTTCAAATAATCTCTGTATCGCACAGGATTGAGAGGTCGCCGTAGTGACGCCAATTAATTGATGTGTTCGGCAAGCCTGTTGCTGTCTATGATGTATTGAATATATTGTTTGTATCTGAAATAAAATCAAGTACACTGTGAACGGGAGGGTACGGACTCTCGATTCTCTCGCCACAGTGTACCTATAAAGAACATATTTCATTTCTTCTGACCTTATCATCATCATCATCGCCAGTTGAGAGAAGAGGAAATCGGCGAACCATCTTTTTTTTTCTTGTGGCTGTACGCAACAATCTCATAGTAGCAAAATTGGTAGTATTATACATAGTAGAAAATCTCACAAGACAATACTCAGTAGATGTGGATACTCACTAAAGCGATATGAAGCAGTTGAAATAAGGATCTATAGACATCTACTAAAAATAAGCTTATTAGATATACAGGGTCTCCCTTAAAACAAACGGTAAATATCAGAAAACACAGGCAGCTAGAAGTGTTCTTGACCACCCCTGGGGAACGTTCTCCCGAGCGGCCTTCACATGGGTGGCTGGCTAATGGTTTACCCCAACACCACCCTGTTTGCCTGCAATTTATTATGGAAAAGTGGCTGCACTTTAATCCAATATAACCATCCCCCATCCTCTCTATCGACGGCGGCCGGGCGCGGGTAAACATCGGAAGGCTGTCGCGCAGTTCGCCCGATCGAAAGTCTATTCAACACTGCGCTATTCTTCGAAGGGGAAGAACAGACTACGAAGTGTCGAATAATTTTTACAATATCCCACATGATTGAAAAGTCGCCGAAGTGACGCTAGTAATGTGATAAAAAATATTTAAATGGTGAATCAAATCACGCATTGCTAGCACCTGTTTAACCTGGCTGAAATTGTGGTAAAAAATATGAATGAATAATTGTATTGTTTGTAACGAAATAAAAGGAAGAATTTATTTTGGATTCTATAGCCGCAGTGGGCCTAGAGTGAAAAAGAAACGCTCCAGATACACTTTAATATGATGACGCAATACGCCAAAATACAATCAGTAAAAAAATATTTAATTCAGTACGATTTATGAAAATTGAAAAAAAAAACAAGTTAGGTACGTACAATACCTAAGTGCTAGCGAATTGCGGACCAGCATGCACATGAAGCTGTTACAAATGATTCGCAATTTTTCTAAATAACCCACGGCTAGACAAAAATCGTGGGTTTACGTCATAGACAAGGATACAAGGCAGACTTTTATTATTATTGAGTTTACCAAGATTTTGGTGTCTTTTCCGTTTTTTTGGTAATTTTGAAAATACAATAATCTGTATTGAAATGAAAATTAAAGTTCTACAATAGAACTCGAAATTCAAAAATATAAATACCTGTGGGGTCGGAGAGCCAATGGCAGCTCATGTCTAGTCCGCGCGTTAGTCATATCCGGGAGGGAAAAAATAACAATTATTTTTCATTTCAAACCTATCATAATAATTTAAAAAAAAAAATTATACATACACAAAAAAAAGATTTAGTTTTTTTTTTAACAATACCACAGGGGTCAATATCTTCAATAAAAACGGATTTGGACAATTTAGAAGCCATCGAAATAAAAAAAAGCAGTAAATAGATCAAATTAATTTATACATTAGTCCCATATTAGGTATTTTTACTTTAAAATCAATTTAATATCCATCAACACTGTATTTTCCCATCTCTTAATGTTCCGTCTATCTGTATACGTATTCTGTCTCTCTCTTTCACGTGTAATTTTCGTATTTATGATCAGTTTAATGAGTTATGATGAAGCTTGAGATAAGCGAAAACCGGTTGACGTATAATAAATTTCGTGGTTTCGTACAAATTTATTGTTATTTTATTTAATATAAAATTATTAAATATAATATTTTCTCATTCGCACACAACCCACAGATCTTGGTCTGTAACAAATCTTGGTTACAGACCAAGATCTGTGGGTTGAACTAATGGAAATTCTCTGTTTCAATATGTTCATTTTGATGCCACTTACGCAATCAAACAGCTCCTCGATTTTTTTAAAATATATGACTCGATTGGAACGAAAATTAAAATGCTGACAAAATAATATGCATTAATGTAAAAAATATGTCTTCTTTTGACTCTTGCGTTAATGTGTCAAACTATTTCCACATATGTTGTATATACGTCTCCTATATGTACACTTTATTTCAGTTCTATTCATTTACTGGTGTGCAATAAGCAGTATTAAAAATGAAGTGATTAGCCAATTGAGTAGCTTGTTGGCGTAGCGGTCAAGACGTTGGTCTAGTGATCTAGTGGTCGGAGGTTCGCGCCTCGTTTCAGGACACCGGCAAGTTAGTCCTATTTTCATAGCACAAGCGTTTAGCTTAGTTTGAAAATAGTAAGAATATTGATGTAACATGTATTCTCTATTTAAAAAAAAACTCTAGCGATACCGTGTCGTATTGTCGACTATTATACAATATTATTACGCGATGATCTACGAATATCTCATATATTACCGTTGAAACGCTCCATCGTACGATGTTGTACGTTTGTACATTTATATTACCGACACGTCTTCAAGAACCGGTCATGGTACAGATTCTGGGGGCGCGGGTTTATCCCTGAAACCTGATGAAACTATCAAACTGACACTCGGGAAGGCCTTTATTCAACAGTGAATTGATAATTGATTGCCGATTGCCTTCCAACACTGAACCATCAAGACGCTGTGACCACGAAGAAGCGGTGTTCTAAACAGTTCCGGAAGTGCAGTGATATCTCGGTTCTTCACTTAAAAGGTGCGAGTCAATTGGAGGTGAAAACGACGTTCAATCCAGGTAAGCCAGATCCATTTGCCAATATTCCTCTCTTGAATCATTATTATAATCGATACAGTCCACGGAATCTTATCATTAACTTCCAATATATGATGCTATTTAGATAAGACAGAAACCGATAATAATAATAATAGCAATAGCATAATATATCATAGAATAATAATTCATCAACTTTAAGTATAACCCTTTTTCCATTATTCAATATTGTATGACAATTATCAGTTTCACCCTATTCCGTACAGGAAACAAGAACGTAGACAAGGGTGGTTCGCCGATCTCAGCTATATATGATGATGATAATGAGGTGGAAAGAGATGAAACATAAAAGATGTTCAATATCGGTACACTACAGCGACATGACACAATCGAGAATGCGAATACACTGCTTTTATTCAGATACATAACAATACATACAGTCATATTTGCAAGTACCTACACGGCGACAGGCCGTAGGCGTCTTTGTTTCCCTGAAGTCTATCCCGCGGGTGTTGTGGCGCCACACCATTAAATTACTGACACGTGTCTTATGGTGCCTCGGCTGCGACCTCGCAATCCTATGCGATACACAACCTATTCCAAAAAATGATAACTCCTGAGACGTGACAGTAAAAAGAGCACGCATTCACTCTCTGCACGCAATTAGACCCTGAAAGTTTGTGTGGAATCCATTTTGACCAAATTTGCTGACTTGCGACGGCACGCAGGTGTTGATAAATGATTGAATGTCCTAATCCAAGCTTCTCTGTTAGTTCCTCAAGAGTTACGACTAGATTTTGTTCCAGCAAGGTTTTCAGGGTGACCTCGTCTAGCTCTACAGATCTTCCAGAACGAGGCTCGTAATTTCTGGAACCACCGTTGACACTATCGTACATTGATTGTCCAATCTCCATATACTGCATTAATATTCCTCGGACTTTCCATTGCGTTGAACTAATAAACCAAAATATGCTCTGTTGCCGCAAGTCGGTTACCTACACCTTGTGCATTTTGTCCTTTCAATATAAACCAGCTCTGGTCAACTAATAACTTAGGAATTTCGCCGACGGGAGGACAGATTGCCTTCCGACACCGAACCATCAAGATTTGTGTTAATTTTTTTAACGTCCGAAAGAAGCGCCGTGCGTAACGCTAAGACCACGAAGAGGCGGTGTTCTAAACAGTTCTGGAATATCTCGGTTCTTCACTTAAAAGGTGCGAGTCAACTGGAGGCGAAAATGATCCATTTGTCAATATTCTCTTTTGAATCATTATTGTAATCGATACAGTCCACGGGATCTTATCATTAAGTTCCAATACAGCCTTGAAAAGCTTTGCAACTCTTCAAAACTTGTACTAAGAATATGTTAAATATTAAACCCGACACGGGTAGTTTATCCCGCTCTCCTCCGACATTTATGGGATGCCAGTCGGAAAAATTCATACGATTTTCCTACTACTCGTAATAAAGACAATGTACACTTGATTTCAAATTGAATATATATTTTCGTACTGTTATTGAACACATATAAAATAGAAAATATTTAACTAACCTTAACCTATAGATATTAAAAACACGTTAGACATATTCGATACTTTGGTATTAAGGTGTTTTTTTAGAAGGTTTATTTTTCGAATCGGCAACACTTTTTCTAGCGACAGCCATTTTGACAGCTGACAACTGATTTGTGCTCGGTTTGGTTTGCCATTTCACCATGAATAGACTTACGCTAGAGCAACGCTGTGCAAATTTATTTCGAAAATCGTGGTGGCACGTTTTGGCACCACGCATATTCTAATTGATAATACGCATCTGCAGAGACGTCGCACAGTGCGCACCGAAGAAGCTGTTAGGCCAGAACTAGAGAGCGCTGTAGATCCACGATTACTCACTTCTTCGTTCCCCAATTGAATGGCATCCATGTGGAAGAGCTGCGGCTTCAACAAGACGGCGCAACATGCCGCACAGCGCGCGCCAAAATCGCATAATGGACCTGTGAATTGACCTCCAAGATCGTGTGATTTAACACCTTTGGATAATTTTCTGTGGGGATATAAGTCGCTAGTCTACGCCGATAAACCAGAGACGATAGACGATATACGGCCCCAGCTGCTCCAAAAATTGGACTTCCAGATTTATTTATTTAAACACTAATGATAGAAAATGATCTTTCCAATGAAGCCATTACCGCGATTTTTATATGTTTTATTTTATTTAATTTTTAAAGTTTTATACCTCTAAAAAAACATCCTTTATAATAGGATATTTTTATTATTCATCGTTTTCTTCTTTTAGAATTGAATCTGTTGTCTCTACGCTTCGTCTTGTTTTGCTGGACTAACATCTTTTAGATGGCCATCCAAGAAGACATGTACTCTACAGATGATATCATGTCTTTGCTCATTGTTAACTATAGTTATTGCAAAAGGTTATTTATCGATAACGGTAACGGATGACATCTGAAAATAAACAATAGAGATAAAGATGACGCTTACTTTTTATGACTTAACTTTCTGTTGACTAGGCCGGCATCTCTCATTACGAATAAATATTTCAGTCTCACAATGGTCATGTTAAACATTTAGCCAACGGTGCAAGTATCGTCATGTCTAATGACTCAAAGCTAAAGAAAAGATCTTTAAGAAGAAAGGAGCGGAGGACATACCTGATAGGTCGGGCAGCCGGTGGTAGAACATGCCCGCCCTGGCCAGCCACTGCAGCTGCGCGTGGTGCACGGGGTGCGGGGCGGGGTGCGGGGGCGGGTAGGGCTGCAGCGGCGGCGGGGGCGGAGGCCCGTACGGCAGCAGCAGGGGCCCCCTCGTCAGCAGTCCGGGTCGGGGGATCAGACCTGGGAGGACAAGCGTCCGGTTAGACTCAATATCACATCTCTAAACTTGTAAATTTTCGCGAATGGCCCGCCTCAATTATTATGTTTTGGTTTTGTTAGCTTCGTCACAAAAAATGTTTGCAATGTTTATCAGCTGATTGATTCTCGATCATTTTTTTTTAGCATCTTGCAGGAATACAAGACAAGAGGTGAATAACAAAGATCCCCCGCACGTTGGACCGACCAACAGGCACTTCTCTGGTGACGACCCTAAAGGCGAGGGAGGGATCCACATCTGCATGGAAGAAAAATTGGCTAAAGATGACCTCAGAACTGCAAGGTTCGTAGACTATTAGACTACGCAGCAAAATAAACGATTCAACAGCTATATTATAAACTGCAGTATCTTCGAACAGTGCAAGAACAAAAAAAATGTTACGATTATGAGGGTATTTAGGTTCATCGTGATCTTCAAAAACGCCTTTCCATTCATCGATTACAATCACCACTATTAGCCATACAGCCTCTGGTCAACAACGGACGCTTCTGGCAGATCATAATCAGAGCCGGCAAGAGATATAGGGTTTTACAATAGTTAAAATACAATATTAAGCTAGTACATGTGAATTTTATGGTAGTGAGATGGTATTGTTACCTGCTACTATCATACATTGATGACAATTTAAAGATTTAATAAGATATATATAGATACTGAAAATAATAATAATAAAAAACCCCCTCAAACTCTAAAAAAAAGTATTTACTAAAAAAAAAACAAAAAATCTAAAAAATAGTATTAACAAAAACCAAAACTCAAAAAAAAGTATTAACAAAAAAACAAAACTCAAAAAAAAGTATTAACAAAAAAACAAAACTCAAAAAAAGTATTAACAAAAAACAAAAAAATAATAATAATACATATATACACCAAACCACCCCATATACCCGCTCACGGGATCCCCAAATTTCACCACAGTTTATGACACTCGAGACATCAGAGACAAGAGGTGGAACACCTTATCACTCCATCATCATTCCCTGGGAACTGCATCGGACTGTAAAACTAGATTTTTACGTTTTGTGGGATACCATGTGTCTGGACAAAGGGGGTTAGGGAAATACTCCCTTAGGTATCTGGATTTTTAGATGGATTCACAGATCTTCTGCCTCCAGTTGTTCCGCATGAAGCACATACACTTCGCTGATAGCGCGAAGTGTCACGCAACAAGCACCATGCACAACAGCAAGATGTATAAGCTTCGGCACGCACAGCGAGAAACCGAAACGCACGTGAGCAAATCAGTCCCACACAGCAGGACGATAATTAACACAATTTTCACAGCCTACCGTACTGGTAATTACTCAAATTTCGTTTCAACTCTCAACCCATCCAAAACCATAGAGAACACTACAGAAAAAAGTCTGGTATAGGGGGAGGGGGTATTGGGTAAATAATGGACAGGAACCATTCTATATGACGATCGTTGAATAATTATGCTTTTAACGCCAGAATCTCACATCTGTACTGACCTTTATGCGAATTTCGAGAGTAAATTTCATCCGTGGATACACACTTTATATATCTCTGACACGGTTGAAATTAGGCACGTATTCCTTGAACATTTTCGACTCGTATTTTTAGTAAAATATTGTGCGTTAGGTGTGTAATACAAACACGGATCCGTCTGTAACTAAGTTCGCCATAAGCGGTGCTCCTAAGGGCGGGTTATGGTAATTGGGTGGGAGGCGGTAGGGAGACACGATGGTGATCGTGCCTAACGCCTGCAACACACCGCAGTTCCACGTTTCCTTAAGGGTAGGCAGAGATAATGCGTTTATTACTTGACACAATATTTAAGACTTCGTGATCAGCACCCAAAAAAAATTGATTTCTAAAGCTATTGATTATTATCCAGTACAAGCTTGTACTGTCATTAGTAATGGGATTAATCTTGTTTAATATAAGGAATTTATTCGGGTATGGGTGACTCGTTGGAGCTGCTTAGGTGGGTAGTGGGTTGGATTCTACCTACGCGCCTACCTCTCACTCTCCATACCTCGTGTCGTGCAACAACTCCGTGAAAGTGTGACTCAATCAATTTTGTGTCTCGTTCACTGTCCCTTTTATGGGAGTGTTTTATGATGGATGGATCCCTGAGTGTGTGCCTTGAACTGCTGCACCTTAATTTTCCATCTGCATGTAAAACTATGTTCTATAGATAATTGCTAATAACCGCATTGAATTTCTTCTCCTTTTTCGTTTTGCTTATAATTAAATATGTAATTGAATTAAAATCGCGTATTTTTATTAGCTTTTTGATGAGTGAGACTTATAAGGAAGCCTTAACTTCTAAACCGGTCCCGGGATAGGGTGACTCCAGCTGTCTTTTAATAGTCCCTGGTGTATTATATATGGAGTTGAATCATGGACCCTGGAGGCGAGGGATTGATGCTTTTGATGCTGTGCTGGATACGGCAAAATACACAAATGTCTCCATTCTGTAAGAGCTGAACATCAAGATCAAACTCTTAATCTGAGACGAAATCTTTAATTTTTTTGGCATCTTTCGATAAGACGAAATAACTTGGAAGAAACTACAAAGAGGTAGACGTTGGACCGACCAACAGGCGCTGGTGACAGTCCTGAGAGCAGCACTTCATGGAGATCGCGATCCTCAATCATGAGGGATCGTTCCATGTCAGCCGACGGCTGCGTGAACGACAAAGGCATAGTACACCTATTAACTATTAAAACATTTCAAAATATAATTTCCACACGACTAAATACAAATAACCTACAAACCCCGAGAGACATACATATGGCCAAAGGAATTACAAATATTTTAAACTATTTAATAGAATGCTAAAAGACTTAAACCAATTGAATTGTCCCGAGAACATGAAACTATATATTAAAACTTGGATTCGTAATACGGGTAGAGCCAGTATTGGTGCACTCACCCAAACATATTGACTCGTACCTATATTAATTATTGCTACAAAGTGATCCAAAATTAATTTATCAAGTCCACTTTAAAATTGTACAATTGTAAACTATGCCCGTCTCGACACAGAATTTCTCTAGTGAGACGGGCACAGTCCAAACAGATTTTTACATTGTATTATATAGTTAAAAATAAAATAAATAACTAGTAATAAAGAAAAACTTCTTAAATATAGCAATGTCAAATTAAGAAATCAAAGTAAAATGTCTTCCATTATAAACAAATGTAATCGCTAGAGGGCTTCCGAAACAATGAGTTATTTCAAAACATAATATGATTAATTATAATTCTTAATGTACAATATTCAGCTAATCAGAAATCATCAAACCACCCCATACTGCATCATCTAGTGGGTTTACATCTGCCCTGTTCGGTGGCCACACGCCTGGTGAGATCAAATTAACATTCTCACGACGGAGAAAGTTGATTGTATTTCTGGCTGTGTGAGATGGAGCTCCGTCCGGCTGTAATGTATAGCTATACTCCAGGCTTTGTTTCGAAACTCTTTGATCATTTTCCTAGCACCCCGACATTTTTCAATTGGCAAATTTTTGATCTGAATACGGCCTTCTGGGGTGATTTTCGACATTCTGGGCGACAATTTGAAAAAATCAAATGTAAACTATGAGAATGTTGTCGAAATAAAACGTAATATAGGTGAGTGAGTAAATTAGTAAACTATTGTTGATATAGTTCTATAGATATAATTGATATAGAAATATTCTCACTTTTTTTAGGCCAACCTTTATATATATATCGACCATCTTTAAATGTTCTACTATTTTGCATTCTAGTATTGATATATTTTTAAGTAGCATTCATATTGTGCTCGATAGAACGTAATACAATACTGTACTGATAAAAGATAACTACTGCAACTTAAAATATATATCAAATATATGGAACAACTAAAAGTGACCTATTTGTTACTTTACGTAGGAGAGGCCGATATATATATATGCTACATACTATATACTATATATAAGAAAGGAGGAGAAATTATATAAATTCCAAATTCTAAATGTTTGCAAGATATGTTCGAAAATTTGTCGACTATTTACAAAGCTAACTAACTTTTTTAACCGTTTCCCCGCGGGGGTTGGCAGAGAGGATAAAGCCCCACACTCTTCCGTCCTGACGCGCAGTTGCAAGCTTCTCGTGCAAGCTCGCCGATTATTGAGAACCATTTGGTTTATCTGGTCGTGCCGAGTCTTCCTCTATATTTTCCTTATCATTCTCTCCTCATTTATCCTTTCTTAATCTTACTCGCTATACTAACGTGTTTTCCTTATTTCTTCATTCTGTCAGCCGATTATTGAGGCTTCGAACGGGACCATTTGGTTTATCTGGTCGTGCCGAGTCTTCCTCTATATTTTCCTTATCATTCTCTCCTCATTTATCCTTTCTTAATCTTACTCGCTATACTAACGTGTTTTCGTTATTTCTTCATTCTGTCAGATATGCCACACAAGTGATCTCATTTCCACTGCGTTCCTCTTCTGCCGGCTCTTGGTCTCGCTCATTGTGTACCGCTAGTTTTGCCTCGATTGATAAGTTCCCATTAGTTATAATTTTTCAAATCCGATGTAGTGTAATAGAATAAGTAATTTTTTCGATATTTGTGTTCATCTTTGTGTATATCTTTCAAATTTGATTTAATTTCACAAATAATAATGTATTCTCTTTAAAATAGATCCAAAAATTAAAACTACCAGAATACAGGATGGACCAAAAAAAAAGAGATCATTTCGTAAAATGTGATATAATTACATCAAAATTAGTTGAACTATATCAACAATAGCTTCAATAGTTTACTCATTAACTTACTTACCTATTTTACGTTTTATTTGGACAATTTTCTAATATTATTTATATTTGATTTTTTCAAATTGTCAAAATTCCATAATGCCAAAAATCACCGCAGGAGACCGTATTCTGATTAAAAATTTGCGAATTTAAAAACGTCGGGGTGCTAGGGAAATGATCAAAGGGTTATAAAACAAAGCCTGCAGTATAGCTGTACATTACAGCAGGATGGAGCTCCATCTCACACAACCAGAAACACAATCAACCCAATTTCATCTCACCAGGCGTGTGTCCACCGAACAGGGCAGATGTAAACCCACTAGATGGTGCAGTATGGGGTGGTTTGATGATTTCTGATTAGCTGAATATTGTACATTAAGAATTATAATTAATTATATTATGTTTTGAAATAATTCGTGTGTTACGGAGATGTTCTCACTTTTTTGGGCCACCCTGTATATAATCTAATTGAAAATAATATTTTAAAAATTTAAGTGATTATTATTGTTTTTAAAAAGATTATTAAAATTAGATAGATACTCAGAGTAAACTTTTGTAAATTATGAACCGTCTCTTATAACTGCATTTTGTGACATCGGATGATAAAATTAAGGATATTAATTTATTTATTATCTTTTATAAAGTGAATAGATTTTTTTTTTTTATAAACACAATAAGCGATATTTAAAGATGTTATATTTTATAATTAGTTGTATTTTACCTCGTGTTCAATGAGTTATATTTGTTTGATTCCGTTTTAGAGGTTTGTTTTGACAGCTGACGGCCGATTTGTGCTCAGTTTGGTTTGTCATTTCACCATGAATAGACTCACACCATAACAATGCTTGCGAATTGTGGAAATTTTGACATAATCGTCCATCTGGGCGAGTAATTCTAATAACCATGGATCGTTTGGTATCTAATTGGTAATACGCTTCCGCAGAGACGTTATACAGTGCGCACCGAAGAAGCTGTTAGGCCAGAACGTTACAGGCAATGGAGAGCGCTGTAGATTCATGATTACTCACTTCTTCGTTCCCCAATTGAATGGCATTAATGTGGAAGAGCTGCGGCTTCAACAAGACGGCGCAACATACCGCACAGCGCGCGACACAATCTATGTATTGACCTGTGAATTGGCCTCCAAGATTGATGGTGTGATTTAACACCTTTGGATTGTTTTCTGTGAGGATATGTGAAGTGGCTGGTCTACGACGATAAACCAGAGACGAAAGACGACATGGAAGCCAATATTCGTCACGTTATTGCCGATTTATGGCTGCATCATATGCACGAAACCACAATTTTTATGCGTTTTATTTCATAGCAATGTTTTATAAGTCTAAAATAAACCGCCTTTATATGTAAATAATTTAAAAATAATAATTTAGTTGGCGATCATAATGAAACTCACCAGATCTTTGGTCGGCGTACTCCTGACTCTCCATCTCGACTCCCGGAGAGATGGGCGGACTGTAAGTCCCGTTGGACCGGTGGTCCTCGGACCCGTCCCCCGGAGACGGGCTCCTGTGCGAGCTTGGACTCCTGGCTCCCGAATTCGCGCTCTCCCTCTCGTACCTGTCGATGGTGTTGGACGCGATCTGCCTCTCGAAGTTGTCCTGCTCGAAGTCGGACCTGTCAAACTCCACGTCCGAGCTGCCCCTGTACCCCGGGCCGGTCGGCTCCTTCATCGGCAGGCCGTTCTCCGCGTGGCCGGCCGAGAACGGCTGGCCCAGAAAGTCCTGACTCTGCTGGAAGTGCGGCGCGCTGTTCAGCTGCTGGTGGTGGTGGATGATGGCCAGGTATTTCTGCTGGGACATTTTCTCCTGCAGCGTCTGCTGCGAGTGCTGCAGGAGCGTGTTAAAATGAGGGGATGAAGTGTCGACCGTCGCGTTGTTCTTCGCGAGCAGCGCTTCTATGCAAAATGATTTTTTGGCGCTGTTCAAGACGTTCTGGTGTCTGTTGTTGATGATCGTGCTCTCCTGGATTTCGTGGTGGATCTTCGGGCTGCCCGACGGCGCCGTGTCGCGGTCGCCATTGAAGCAGTTGGCTTGATATTGTTGGATCTTCGCCGTCACGTTTCTGTTCATATTTTCACCTAGTTCTGGCCGTTCTTCCAGCGAAGTTTCTCGTTCTTCTTCACACTCTACCGCGAGTCTTTTGATCACTTTGATGGTTCCAGTGTTTTGGGCGTAATAGCTGGAGTTGGTGTTTACGACATTTTTGATTGCGGACTCAGCTGTGGACATTGTCTTACACTCACTGGTTTTCTTTGCAAGAAAGTCAATCATTACTTCTTTGAGCGATATACATTGTTAAACATATCTTGATATCTATCACAAAAAAAGATATATATTAATATATTTATTAAGCTATTAATTTCATAAAATAGAGACAGCTAATGGTCCTTAATTTGACTCAAAACTCGGTCATATAAGATCGTCGTATATACCCGACGGCGGCAAAATCGGATTTGATGGTATTTTTAAAGCTAAAAACATTATTAGTTCACGCTTTTTCATAATCGATTGTTGAAGCTTTTAGCAGAGTCTTAATGATGGTTTGGACATGTGGAACGTTTGAAGAAAATATACGCGGCGAGTGTCGAAGGCAGCAGGAATAGAGTGAAAGTACAGGAGCAGTGTTTAAAGGCACATTTAAAAAAAAAAACATTTTTTATTTTCGTTTTGTTCCACTTTGCGACTGTATAAATACGCCACTGGATCGCAGAGAGCAGCTGAATGTAGAGGACAAGAATTGTGATCATTAAAATAGGTCTTATTTGACAGTGGATGGATGTAGGCTGAAGAAGATTGAAATTTGATCTTACCACTGTCAACTGATTTAAGAAAGTTTAGTCGCGCGGATATATATATATATTTTTTTAAATTGTTAACTTTGTTTTATTAACCACTTATTGAATTAAAATACATCTACCTTTTTCGAAAAATATCATTTGCTTCTATAACAGTATCCATTAGTACCATCAAGTACCATCAAGTAACTCAAGTACCATCAAGTAACTCAAGTACTATCAAGTAACTCAAATTGTTACTGTTAAATTATTAAATCAAAA
Organism: Eubasilissa regina; assembly: GCA_022840565.1. NCBI lineage: Eukaryota > Metazoa > Arthropoda > Insecta > Trichoptera > Phryganeidae > Eubasilissa > Eubasilissa regina. The sequence goes on from JAINEB010000026.1 coordinate 5,592,816, forward strand.
TTACTGGGATAATTTTTAGAATGGGACTTGTGGTTTATAATTAGTTTTACACGCTTTATTTATTCAGTAGGTAGCAATTGTACGGCTTGGATAGAACGATAGATTAATGCAATGGCTAGCAATTGTAATAGCAATAAATGACGAATGACCCGGTAGAGGAATGACTAGGTAGTGGATAACCATATGGATTATTTAATTTATATTTGTTTCCCAGAATTTTTAGTAATGTACAACTTTTTCGCTTGTAGTAAAGTTGGAATAAAAGTACAATCAATATGAAGATTTACTATTTCCGAGGTAACTTTGTAAAACTCCATAATTATATATGTGAAAATTTAAAAGTCTCGCACTGGTATTATCTATCTAACAATTTAACTTCTCAGATTGTAAAATTATATAGCTGTCTTTTTATACAAATTATTCGTGACATTAAAATACCATTGTCATTTAGAATAATTAGAAGCATTCGAAATGTATGCAAATCGTCTTAATTCCAATAAATATTGTTGTCCCTTTTCATCACGTGTAAATAAAATTGTACAGCTGTCCCGCATTATAGTTGTAAATACAAATTGTTGGGTTTAATTTTTTAGAATCAAAAAATAAATATTTTATTTTCACATATGAGAAGATGTATTAACGTGGATGAGTTGCGTGTCGTGACAGACTAGTGTGGCGTTCTATCCACTCTGATTATTCCCGATACGATGGTAAGTTGGTAGGTATTCACTTATCTAGTGTATAAATAATGTTCCGTCGGACCCTCAACGATGCGGCAGACGTAAAACTCAACTGGATCATGATGTGGTATTAGATTACTCGTACAGAATGACAAAAAGTTCAAGGCACCACTGATTATAGCGTTTCGAAATTTTGCAGTGTTTTTTAGACAATTTTTAAAATACAAAAAGATGACTGTGTAGACGTGGACTCTGACACAGCTCAGCGTGGAAAACAGCAGTCTGCTGAAGAGGCAAAAAAAAAAAAAAACTCGCGTTGGTCAGAACGCAGACCGAAGATGTAATTCTCACTGGTAAAAATCCCTTTTATATCAGCTATATTAGAGTTGAATTTAAATTGCGCTTGTTGGTGTACAAGGCGACACACAACTTTGTATCCCGGACAATTTGAATGGTAGACGTCAAACTCTCAGGTAAGCCTCTACTTCGGCTGCAGGAAGCGTTGTAGAACCGACCGACCGTTGCCTGAAGTCTAAATTCTTTGCGCTCCGTCATAAGGAACGATGGATGCATCGGAGGTTTTATTTAAGAAGAAATTAAAAACGCACCTTTTCAAAAAATCATTTCTATAAGTTAAAATAATGATTTTTAATTTTAAATGACAAATATAATTGTAGAACTATAAACAGTTGATGTGTAAAGCAGCTTTGAGGTGAAATTTTTTACAAAAATGGCGCTATACAGATTATCCATTATTATTATTATTATTATTATTAAAAAGAGCGCATTTATAGCGTGTAAAAAATATTTTTTTTACCTATTGGATCATTCCACGTGAAATGGTCCGCCACTGGTTGATTTGAACATTTTTAATTTAAATATAGATAGATACGTTGTATTCTGAAGATGGGACCGTCGGTCCTGAAAGTTTTTTTTCTTATTATTTATATTATTATGTCTCGTATCAAATGAAACTCAGTACAGTGCGACGCTGAAAGATCTGAATATGATGACCTTTAAGCTGAAAATATGTTTTAATATAATAGTATAAAGTATCAGCGGAATTTACACGAAAAATGGATGCGAATCAACATGAGCGCGAGCACCGTACAAGGGGAAGGGATAGACTGAGACTGCTATTCAGGAAGAAGGACAAATCTCAGGTGATGTACAGTGCGATGAACATCTTACATTGACATCAGAAAGGAGAAGAAACTACATAGATTCAAAATGAAACTAAACAAATATGTTCAAGACAAGTTATAGTAAAATAAACATTTTCATCTTATTTATATTAGAACATATATATATATACTTGTGTGTACACTGTATTATTCAGAACATAGGTATGTGATATTTTAAATACTAATTAAATGTATTCATTAGAAAGATATACATATATAATCAATTTTATAGAAAAATATTATTATTGCGCTACCGGGATCTATTAAAATTACAAATAATAGAACGATAGTGAAAAGTGTAACATATTGATTCGAAAATTTGTGCTGTGGCATAATCAGTTAATGCACGTCCCGCAGATTGGAAGAGATCCAGGTTCGAATCCCGACAGCAACAACATTATTTTTCCATTGATTTTATATGTATATATTACTAATTAATTTGTATTTAAAATAAAAATATAACTGGTTTTATATAAGATCTTTTAAAATGCAGTCCGTTTGACCTCTCGCGATTTCAATATCTCTGAAGAAGGATGCTATAATAGATAGTCACCGCTTTGATCTGATCGTTTGAATTGAATCCGGACTTTAAATATATGCTAAAAATAAGTTGGATTGATAGATACGAAAGAGCGTAAATAAAAATAAGAATATGGTGTACTTGGGACGTGTAACGAGATACCCTGGCGCTTATGAGACACGGCATCTTGTCGTACATTGAAGAGCTGATGGACGACGAGGTTCTGACGGAAGAAGAACCTTGTACAATGGTTCACGCAGCCTTCCAAATAAGCAACATGATATTTTCATTGAATTGAGACACAATATGTGTCAAACAATGGTAGCTTTTGAAATATATTTTTAATAAGATTTAGAATTTGGGAATGTTTATACATAAGCCCTCCTATATATGGTCTAATATATTATACATAAGATTAAAGTCTTTTCTTTTACTATAACTTATTTAGTCAGTTTCATTTTAAATCTATTCAATTTCTTATGTTTTCTGGCCTTTTATTACAAATCTTCGTCGCTCTGTACTTCTGAGATTTGTCCTTGTTCCTGAATGGCAGTCTCAGTCTATCCCTTCCCCTTGTACGATGCTCGCGCTCATGTAGATTCGCATCAATTTTTCTTATGATTTATTATTGGAAATTTTATTAATAAATGCCATTGTATTCAAATATATATATAGCTGAGAACGAAATTAAAAAATGGTCACTTAGAATAATAAGAATCATTCAAAATATATGTTAATCATCATAATTCTAATAAATGGTGTTGTCCCTTTTCACCTCATGTAAATATAATTGTATAGCTGTCCCCCATTAGAGTTAAAAATACAAGTTGTTGAGTTAAATTGTTAAAATCAAAAATCAAGTGTTTTAGTTTCACATATGAGAAGATGTATTAACGTGGATGAGTTGCGCGTCATGACAGACTAGTGTGGCGTTCTATCATCTTTAACTATCCCCAACAGGATGGTAGGTCAGTTAGGTATTCACTAATCGAGCGTACAATAATTTATAATGTAAATTTGTCAGTCGAGACAAGAGTTACGGTATACAATGGAGTCCTAGTACCAACGCAGAAGTTGACAAAAAAGAACGAAGACGTAATATTACGCGAGCGTTGATGACATCAGAAATAGAGGACGTACGCGGAAAACTTGGGTAATCTAGATACTGGTTCTGTCAGAAGCCTCAACAAACGACAAACTTGCGCGAGAAGATGTACGAGTAGGCGAACGTGGCGTTCTATCCGCTGAACTTCAAAAAGTTTAAAAACTTCACAAAATACCGGTTGAAATTGCGATTAATTGTCGATCACCGCCGCGCGCACGATCTGACAGACGTCAAAGTTGACAGCTTGTCGACGAGCCGTCCGACCTGATCGTCCTCGCCGACCGGTGGCTAGAGAGGAACTGGAGCCCGCCCGAGAGCGGCGCCCGAGGGTGGCTACACCCCCGCCCGCCCCTCGACAGCGTGGGGGTGTGCGCGCGTGCTGTTGGCGGCCCGCGCCGTGTGCGTGCGACAGATGCACCGATAACAGGTATCAGACCGAAAAAAAATTTTTATCTCTTACATATCATATCACAGTGGCGTGCAGTAGGTTACGCTGTCACCGGTGATATTATATAATACATATCGCATTGTCCGTGAACGTTATTAAAATGACATGTATTGTAAGTGTGTTAACCCATTGATCGCGACATCTTTCAAACGCGGCACAATTAGATGGCATTATAATACACAACGCTAATGTAGCAAGTTGATAATTACAAAATAATGCAAATAAAATTATCCACGAGAGGACACAACAGTGCCCTACACCAGTGGCGGTCGGTGACATTTTGTAGAAGGGATATTGAATAAGTTTATACGCCTGCTATCAAATATACAAATTTATAGATTAGCCCACAAACAAACAGACAAAAATTGTCTGTAAAATCAGCGCTGTTGCCGTGAATACTTCGATAGCTAGTTCTGGGTTTTCTATTGGTAACGATGAATACAGTTGTTCAATCTATGTAAATTCAAATTACACAAACCTTTGTGAACCTGTGCTGGTAGACGCCGACGTCGCTCTCCTTGCAAATATGCTGGCCAGCCACCGAAAACCTTCACACAACCGATGATAATTTCGGATTATGGTATGGATGAGGACCATTTAAACTGTTATATTGAAATGTCAATTAAAAATGTACTGTTATATTTTAAATTAAATTAAAATTTATTCTTATGTAAAAGCCCACAAGGGCGCTGAAGGAAATAAATTAATTAAATATTGCTTTTTGTACGTCCAGTTCCATACAGGCGTGTCGGGTGAGGTATATTGCAATGATGTGTACGAAATTAAATTAGACTAAATTTATTTATCAACATGTGATTTTGAAAGCATTAGGAACAGAGGGCGTCCGCGGAAGACCTGGCTTGACTAGGTAAACCAAGTACATGAGGACTGGAGTTCTATCCTCTCTAACTCTCTTACCAGAAGCTCTCTTCCCAGAACTCTCTTCCCAGAAGCAGCTTCGCTTTTGTTTTCTGTTTTTAAATTCACACAAAAAGAATACACATATTAAAATTTTTATATCAGGCCTGCCTATCGAAGTATTAAAGCGCGTAAACAAGATCTATAATCATTTTCGCTCCGCAACATTAATTACATATATTTTCTGTATTCATTTCTTATTTAAATAATGGATTAAATATCAAACATCGGAGGATATTCATTGTTAGGCTTCAAGTATTCAAGCCAAACTGTCAAAAATGCGTCACACAAACTTCTCACAACAATACTCTCGTTACGTAACTCGTATGCTGCTCTGTGCATTATATATAAGTATTAAAGTCATTTTTTTGTACGTGGCATGCTGTTAACGAATGCGTATACAGTATTCAAATACCTTGACAGGCAAACTTTGTGGATATGGAACGAATGCGTACACAGTATTCAAAGATCTTGACAGGCAAACTTTGTGGATATGTAACGAATGCGTATACAGTATTCAAAGATCTTGACAGGCAAACTTTGTGGATATGGAACGAATGCGAATACAGTATTCAAAGATCTTGACAGTCAAACTTTGTGGATATGAAACGAATGCGTATAAAGTATTCAAAGACCTTGACAGGCAAACTTTGTGGATATGGAACGAACGATAGAATCCACTGTTGCTGGTATGTGCGTGTTTACGCAATTCATTAATGTGCGTTGTGACCGATCTCTAAAGAACATGACGAATTTACACAAAGTCTAAAGCTTTTTTACTCTAGAACACAAGGGATGCGGAGCATCCAAAGCACGTATGAAGCGACCGCGTCTGCCCTACACCATCGCTACACTAGCACCATTTGTGGTGTATATCCATACGCACTAGAGTGAAGTGTCGATCTGATTTCTGACACTGATACATTAATACTGACTTTAAATTGAACTCTATTATTTGAATCTCATTACGTTCTACACGCATAAATAATTTGAGGATTTGAATAACTGAACGATATTGGATGATACGAGAACTTTTTTTATTTTTTTTTCCAATTCCTTAGAGTCTACGGTACTCTGAGTACTCTACATGCGGCTAGACCGCCAAATCTACTGCTACTGGTGCATCAACGCCAATCGCTTTGACACTTTTACTAACTACCTTATTGTAATTGTAAGGGTAAAAAATTTTATAAAAAAGCCTCTAAACAATTTCTGGAAGTTGAGGACTTTTATTATTTCGTGTTTGTTTATAAGAAGATAACCCTTGACAAATATCGATAAAGATTCCAAATTATTTTGGTATGATTTCCACAACTCCTCAGCGCGTATGTACGCGCTGGCGGCGGTATATCATATGTGAGTCACCCGCGGGGAATGGGTTATGACACAGCGTAAGTAAGGACTGAATGGAATTTTCAATTCGGTAAGTAGTAATTGTATGGCTTGAGTAGAACGATAGCGGCTAGCAATAAATGAAGAATAATCCAGTAGATGAGTACAGCGCTTCGGCGGCGGATAGTGGCGGGTTTTAGAACTAAACAATAAAATTTTCGTTTATAACTATATTATCTTTATGTTTTGTATTTTACAGTCAAAGGGGAAAATGGGGGCAAATCTTTTTTTGGCAGCCGTGCGGTATCGCCCTGTCAATATGTGCGGCGCTATCGAACAGCATTCAAAAATGCCTTGCACGGAATACATGTCACATCATCAATATTCTTACTATTTTCAAACAAAGCTTGTGCTATGAAAATAGGACTACTTGCTGGTGTCCTGGAACGAGGCGCGAACCCCCGGCCACTAGATCACCAGGCCAACTTCTTGACCACTACACCGACAAGCTACTCAAATTCACCAGTCCTGGGTAAACGGTGAATGTGAAGAAAGAAATCGGTCGTAGGCGGGTCACCATTCACTGTCTGTTTATAACATATAGAATTTTCAGTAATGCACAGGTTTTCTGCTTGTATGCAGTGCACGCCCCTGATCGTACAATTACAAAGTGGACCTCCTGACAACAATTATTCAATTATCATAGGTTTGATCAATTTATTTGGGTGAGTGCACCAATACTAGCTCCGCTATTAAACATCACTATATAATATAAGCAATCCAAATTTTAATTTTCGGTTTCATGTTACCGATACAATTCGACTGAGTTAAAATTTTCAGCCTCCTAATAAATAGAATGATTTAATTGATGTACAACGCAAAATATCTATACCATTGTTTAACGCCGTCTTTCGAACGACGCCTGTCAAAATTTCAGACAGATTTATCGAAGAGAAATACAGTAACATCGTCTTTTTTGATACGCGATAGATACATCTCTGACCTGGCGTCAGTCTTCATTAATACTGGAATATACAATACTATTATTATTCTATTATTGGCTAATTAAGAAGAAATTTAACAATTTTAAGTGTTGTAAAATAAAGATTTGAAAGATCTCAAAATGGTGTGACCCTTAAACGGAATATATATTTCGATGTTCTGGTGTTTATTTGATAAGAAAAATGAATTCAAATCAACATGAACACGAAACTCATACAAGATGAAGAGATAGTTACGCGTTTGTACAGTCACATTTGCGATACGGTATTATCGGATGGGGAGGAGCATATAAAACTTCAATGTGACAATTAGAAATCACTCAAAAAATGATAATAAAAATTATTCTAAAAAGACTATCCAAGTATACAACTTTTTACAGATTTTAAAGTACCAAAAATAGTAGACATATACGAAGCGAATTCCGATCTACAAGATATAGAGATAAAACTAAAATACACCAATATATTTATCAAGGCATCAAAATCAATATATTTATCAAGGCATCAAATATTTTAACAATCTCCCCATCACAATTAGAAAAATTACGGACTATCATAAATTTGTAACTGAAGTAAAAAAATATGTACACAGACTAACTGAAACATTAATTAACTCGAATATACTCCTTCTCTGTACGCGAGTCTTACTCTCATAGAGAAGAAATAAATGTTAAAATATATGATTATTCAAATTGTATTATATTTTTAATATTAATAAAAAAATAAATAAAAATAGACTGAGACTGCCATTCGGGAAGAAGGCTAAATCTTAGAAATCGATGATGTGCAGTACGATTAAGAATTTTAATTGAATGCCAAATTTTGGTACTGTTCATATTACAATTTTTTTTATAATATGAATTAAGTATTTTACATTTTTTAAACTACACGGTGTTTCTTTCGCTTACCTCTTCAAAAAAGAGTCCAGCTCTTGTGCTTGGAGAGGGAGTTACACTACAATAATTTCATTTTATATAATACCTTACATATTCTATTCATTGTCCATTTGTGTGCTTCTGAAGTTTATTTTACAATTGTGTGCTTCTGAAGTGTTCTGTAGTAGTGTTTATTTTACAATTATGTGCTTCTGAAGTGTTCTGTAATAGTGTTTATTTTACAATTATGTGCTTCTGAAGTGTTCTGTAATAGTGTTTATTTTGCAATTATGTGCTTCTGAAGTGTTCTGTAATAGTGTTTATTTTACAATTGTGTGCTTCTGAAGTGTTCTGTAATAGTGTTTATTTTACAATTATGTGCTTCTGAAGTGTTCTGTAATAGTGTTTATTTTACAATTATGTGCTTCTGAAGTGTTCTGTAATAGTGTTTATTTTACAATTATGTGTTTTTGAAGTGTTTATTTAGTTTCTTTTTAAACTCTTTTATATCCTTTATTTCTTTGATTTGTGTAGGGAGGCTATTGAAATTTTTTTTTCCCTGAATATATAAAATTTAGCTGATAATGTACGGTGGTACATTTAGGGATTTTAAAGTTATTTTTAAACCTTAATGATGCGCTTGTTTCAAATTTTCTAGTATTATTTTCTTTAATTAATTCAGATGCTTTTATAAATATTTTCTATTTTGTACACTTGTATAATGTATTAAGAATAAATGAATAAAAACTGTACCTACTCCATTTTAATTATTGAAGATGTGTCATTTTATACGTTGTAACGAAATAAATATTTTAAATACAAATTAAATGTATTAAATCTAAAACTTGTTGACTCTAGAACACAAGGGATGCTGAGCATCCAATGCATTTATGAAGCGACCGCGCCTGTTAAATATATAGGTTATGATAAAAAAAAAATTTAAATTAACCTTCCTCTATTTCTGATACCATCGACGGTCGCGTCACCGATTCCGATCAAATGTTTCAAAATTTATTTCGCACCGAGTGTCCCTTTCTTACCCCCGTCCGCGGTGGCCGGCGGGGCAGACCCCCCCCCCCCACTTTTGTAGATTGGAGCTTCCGCGGAGTTCGCCCCTCCCAGGAGCAACAGTGCGCACCGTAGATACGGCCCCGCACCCGTTTCTCAACATTTATTGTACGATATTTTTTTAAATTTATAATTTTACGCGGCCACGGCCGGTGTTTCCGTAAAACTTATTTTTCAATGTGGAAATCATTATTTAATATTTTAAAAATCTGATTTAAATGATCCAAATACACGTATTTTTAAAATGATAATTTGCCGTTCTTGCGACATTCGTGCCTCGTCGCTTTAGCAGCGAATATAATATATTACACACATAATTCCATTAGACTAAAAAAAAACTCGGCTATGTTTTTTTTTTTGTTATAAACTACAACATTTGTAAATGATTTTAATACAAGTATGTATATATATCTACAGGATGGTCAAAAAAGTGAGAACATCTCGTAACACACGAGTTATTTCAAAACATAATATAATTAATTATAATTCTTAACGTACAATATTCAGCTAATCAGAAATCATCAAACCACCCCATACTGCATCATCTAGTGGGTTTACATCTGCCCTGTTCGGTGGCCACATGCCTGGTGAGATCAAATTATCGTTCTCACGACGGAGAAAGTTGATTGTATTTCTGGCTGTGTGAGATGGAGCTCCGTTCTGCTGTAATGTCTAGCTATACTCCAGGCTTTGTTTTGAAACTTTTTGATCATTTTCCTAGCACCCCGACATTTTTTCAATTCGCAAATTTTTGATCAGAATACGGTCTTAATTTTTGTCATTCTGGGCGACAATTTGAAAAAAAAACAAATATAAACAATGGGAAAATTAATAATCAAAGATGGCAACCGGAAATTGTCGAAATAAAACGTAATATAGATAAGTAAGTAAATTAGTAAACTATTTAAACTATTATTGATATAGTTCAACTAATTTTGATGCAATTATATCACATTTTACGAAATGTTCCCAATTTTTTGGGCCATCCTATATATCGTAATTTCAAAGAAAACATGTTATTTATTAAATTATTAAAATACTAATTAAATGTATTAATTAGAAAGATATACATATAAAATCAATTTTATCGAAAAATATTATTGTTGCGTTACCGAGATTCGAACCTGGATCTCTTTCCAATCCGGGGAGGTGCATTATCCAACTATGCTACAGCAGACAGTACTTTTGACGACAAATTTTGAGCCCAAAAAAATTAGTTTAACTATATCAACAACAGCTTGAATAGTTAATAAATAATAATAGCTTAATAAATAAAATAAGGTTTGATGCCTGTAATTCGAGCGACACGTGGTCGCCATAACTGGACATTACAGCAGGACGGACGGAGCTCCATCTCACACGGCCAGAAATACAGTCAACTTTCTCCGTCGTGAGAATGTTAATTTCATCTCGCCAGGCATGTGGCCACCGAACAGTGCAGATGTAAACCCACTAGATGATGCAGTATGGGGTGGTTTGATGATTTCTGATTAGCTGAATATTGTACATTAAGAATTGTAATTAATCATTTTATGTTTTGAAATAACTCGTGTGTTACGGAGATGCTCTCATTTTTTTTGGGCCACCCTCTAATCTAATGACATCTTGTGAGTAGCTTGTTGGTGTAGTGGTTAAGACGTTGGCCTAGTGATCTAGTGGTCGGGGGTTCGCGCCTCGTTCCAGGACACCGGCAAGTTAGTCCTATTTTCATAGCACAAGCGTTTAGCTTAGTTTGAAAATAGTAAGAATATTGATGTGACATGTATTCGGTGTATCCATCTCTATTTAAAAAAAAAAATCTTATTTAATACTTTATATATATGGTTTTATACGTTGAACATTGCACTTTGTTTACGACTATACCGTAAAAACACTGTCTACTATAATACAGTCAAATACTAGTGTGGCAGGCAGTGTACCGAAATATATGTCTTATTTTGCTGAAATATTTATTCGATTGTAATATAACACACTGTACTAAGAATCAAATAAATAATTATTATTTCGAAACAATACTACATCTGTTAAATGTTAACACAGATGTGCCCCGCCATTCGTTCGCCGGTATATTTGTCGAACTCGGTATTCGTACAACTTTTTTGAATAAAAATCGTTAAAATGACTGATTTTTTTTTAGTTTATTTTATCAACGACCATCACAAAAAATTACAAATAAAAAATACATTAAATACTAATTCAATGTATTAATTATAAATATATACATATAAAATCAATTTTGTTTTTGCGCTACCGGGATACGAACCTATATCTCTATTTTCAATCCGGGAAAGTACACTACCAATTGTGTTATAGCGCCAGTATTTTTCATGACAAATTTTCGAACCTATATTTTTTCAAATTATTACATCTGTAGTTCCATTATTTGAAAGCTATCTACATTGTTTAAATATATATTTATGTATATATAAAGGGTCTTTCAACGAGGACGCTCGATTTTAAAATGTAAGTTAAAGAGGTTGTGTGTGAGATATTCACTCAATTTTTCTTTCATTTGAAAGTATATTTTATGGCATTAAGTGTGGAATATAACGTTGTTCGAATATCCGCTGCGGTTTTGTTCGGTGGCAGGTTTGGGAGGTCCAATTTTCTATGACTTTATCGCATAAATCTGGCTAAATTTGCTGGATGGCGTTTGTTATGTTGACTTTGAGGGGGTCAATTGTTTGCGGCTTATTCGTAAAGACTTGCGATTTAAGATAGCCTCAAAGAAAGAAGTCTAAAGGCGTTAAATCGCACGATCTCTGTGGCCAGTTCGCGTCACCGTCGCGCCAGATAACCGCGCCCTCAAATCGATTGTCAAATTGCCCTCAAAATTTGATGACTTGCACACGTTGTTCAACCTTCCGTGGTGATTTGCCGTATACTACTTAACAATTGACAATAAATTTGACAGATGTCACTTTAACAACATGGCTGCTATAACCTAACAAATTTTGAGCGTCCCTATTAAAAGACCCTATATATATATAAATAATATTTTTCGACAAAATTGATTTTATATGTATATATTTATAATGAATACATTAATTTAGTATTTAAAACATCACTGAATAATTACACCTTCACAATAAGAATGTGTTCTCCTTAATAAAAAATATATATTTAAAAAAAATCAAAAGTTTGTTATTCCTCGGCACCCGTTTGGTTCTGTGTGTCTTGTATCACATAACAGATTATCTGGCCTCTCTGTCGCGCCCGCGGCGCGGCGCGGCCGGCGAGCGAGCGAGAAGGCGCGGAGGAGGGATATGATACCTTTATGTTCAATATTTGGGGTCGCCTTAAAAGTGATCGAGTGTTGTCCGCGCCCGTCCCTGTCTGGCCCGCGGGACTGTGCCGCCGCGGCCCGCGGGTGCGAGCGAGACGCGGCACAATCTGCGAAGATGTTTGTACTGCGGGAGTGTCGGTATCGGGTTTTATTGCCCGGTAGAAGAGTGGTTAGATTTGATGGTGCAGTTTAAGTGTTTTTATAGTGAAATCTCGACTCTGGAAGTTCGCACTCGCGCACTGGGGTGATCGTCTGCGAGAGGGCAGTAGAATTGACTACCTGTCGCGAGCGGAACTGTAGAATATTCATTATTGACTTTTTACATTCCGCAAGGTGGGGAATGGAAGTAGGGAAACCTTGGCGCAGGATGAGATCGGTGAGGGGATAGGGAATCTCGTCGAAAGACCAGTGAACCGAGACTCGGAAGGACTGCTCGCCTTGAACAACTTAAATTGAGTTCACATAATAGACCCTTATTTTATCGCTTCGTAATAAATGGAGCGATAAAATAAGGGTTCGCTCCATTTTAAATTTCATTGTGCTGTGCAATCTCGGTCGTAAATCGTAATCACCGCAAGGTTCGAGAGGGAAGTAGAGAAACCTTGGCACAGGATGAGATCGGTGAGGGATTGGGAATCCAATCAAAAGATCAGTGATCTCGGGAAAGACTCCTCACTTTACCTTGTATATGACGCCTCCGTAATCCCTGCAGTCGCCGCTGAGATCACACAATGGCACGCGGGTGAGCCGATCTCCGATCCCAATTGAATTCGGCGATGGTACACCAAATACAGTGGAGTCGAAAGGTCCACACCGCGAATGCTGTCGCGATGTTGCGATCGAACAAATATCGGTCAAGTTGACGTCTGCTGGCATCAAGGTCACAATTCACACTGATAAGACGAGCACGAGGGATGGGAATTTGGACGGGGAAATGTCTCAATAACGATTCGAAAAAACACACATTAATAGAATCGATATAAATATTATTTAGCAAGAAATTATTATATTTTTAAAACTTAATTTAAGTGGAAATGAGATCGCTTAGACGTAAAGAATGAAGGAATAAGGAAAGAATGTAAAGCTGATGTTAGTATAGTGAGTAAGGTTAAAAAAGAATCACTCAGGTGGTTCGGTCATATGGAACGGAGAGAATGGTAAGAAAGATATATGATGCAAGTGTTGAGGGCACCAGAAATAGAAGACGTCCGCGGAAGACTTGGTACGACTAGGTAAACCAGATAATGGAGGATGGTTCTGTTAGAAACCTCGACAATCGGCGAGCTTGTATGAGAAGATGTATGAATGTGAATGAGGCGAGAATTGTGTGTCATGACAGAAGAGTGTGGCGCTCTATCCTCTCTGCCTACCCCCGCGGGGAAACGGCATGACGGCAAGTTAGTTATTTAGTTAGCTGAAGCCTCAAAGAATGTAATTAAATACAATATATTATTTAAAATAATTTGTTTTCACTAAGACACAGTGTTTTAAAAACCTCAAAAATTGATCACATGTATTGCAAATTAAATTGTTTATAACTCTATTAAATTTTAATATTTTACTATTTTGATTCAATACAGATTTGTCTCCATAATCTTGACTTTAAGATATTAAAACATTTTATATTAAAACAATTCTGTGACACGCAGAAAATGAATTTAATGGTCGCGGTCTTTCTTATAATGCTTGTATTTCTTTAATTATATCAAATAACGTTGAGTTTATTAGTTTTGCATTTGTGTAAAGATCCTATCTAAGTAATAGTTTTTTTTTTAAATCAAATCTAGTGTATAACTCCTGATTTAAATGAATAATAAAAAATATGAATTATTTTTTAAAATTTGATTTTAATGAGACAATAAACAAGATTTGAAAAATAATAATGTAGGTAGGTACCAAATACAAAATATGTTCAATATACTCACTCTATATGTTTAAGAAAGGATCACTTAGGTGGTTTGGTCATATGGAATGAATGAATGAAGAGAGAAAGATGTATGACACTAGTGTTGACGGCACCACAAGTAGAGGAAGACTTGACACGACCAGGTAAACCAGGATGGAAGCTTCCTGTCAGAAGCCTCAACAATCGGCGAGCTTGTACGAGACGATGTATGAATGTGGATGAGGCGACAATTATCCTCTCTGCCTACCCCCGCGGGGAAACGGCATAATGGTAAGTAAGTAAGTAAATTAGCAGTGATGCCTCATTCTAAATCAAATTTTTTCGATAAAAACCGGGCACAATTTCGATTCTAGGCCCACTTCACAACCCTGAGTGACATCAAAATTTCATATATTTTCACCTCACTATCCAAATTTCTGGCACAGATGTTCGTTCCACTTTTAAAATAACAACGCGCTCTTGTATATTTGTGTATTTCACTTGCACCGAGTTTATTTTATCGGCAGTTTAGTTTAGAATTATATTCTTATATGTTTATATTAGACCACCGTTATCACTTGAAATATCAGATATGATATGATTTATGATAATGAATGATATTTTGGCTGAACGGAATTGTGTGCTGTGTTGGCTGCAAAGTATAAATGAAGGCGAATTTCCGATGAGACTAAACAATCTGGTTGTTTTCGGATATGTTTAAAGTTCCACTTTAACAAATTGTGACACTAATTATATTGTAAAGATATAATGCTATCTGTTTCGATAAAATATTTATCGGCGTTTTAATATATAGATCGAACGATGCACTCGAGTATATTTTATGTGACTCCACACCTATGAATAAAATTTTGATTTTGATAACATTTAACCCGCCATACTCCACTTTTTTTATTATCTGCGGTTTATATGTACGCCGTACATATTAAATTATTATTTTTATCAATATGCGAGATCGTATCGGAAAGTTTTAACTGTATTCTAGTCTCACACGTGTTGATGCATATTAGTTCTTACTTATACACCATTTTATAGTATTTTATGCTTGTATTTTTAATTTAAATATACATTTTTTCCTGAAGATGTATCGAAACATGTAGATAAATTAATAAATAGTGATTTAAACAAAGTATTTTGTTAAGGAAAACACATTCTTATTGTGAAGTTGTAATTATTCAGAACAGACGCTCTGTGATATTTTAAATACTAAATTAATGTATTCATTATAAATATATATATATATATAAAATCAATTTTTCAACCTGGATCTCTATTTCCAATCCGGGGAAGTACACTACCAATTGTGTTATAACGCCAGTATTTTTCATGACAAATTTTCGAACCTATATGTTACACTCTTTCAAATTAATACATCTGTCGTTCCATTATCTGAAAGAGACATCTACCTTGTTTTTACGGAATCTCAAATACCTTTGAGTAATCTGACAGCAGACGCCAGAATTATCAATTCATTTTTATTAAATTTTGGACACATTGATACAACTTTATTATTAGGAGAACACATTCTTATTGTGAAGTTGGAATTATTCAGAACATAGCTCTGTGATATTTTAAATACTAAATTATTGTATTAATTATAAATATATACATAAATTTAGTATTTAAAGTCTTTTGGATAATTATTAATTATTTAAATTATATTTGTTTCCCAGATTTTTTTGTATACAAAACAGTTTTAAGAAAAAGTGTCGCATAAAAGTTTGTTGTAATTTAGTAAAGTAAAATTGCGACAAATTAGAACATATATTTGTATATTTGTACAATTGATACATTTTAACAGCAATCAACTTTATATTGCGTTGAATCTCAAAAAAAAAAACATGTAGAGTAAAAAAAAATATAATGAAAGTGAAACAATAATTTAACAAGTTATATGTATTCTCTGAAATTACAGTAAACTTTTAACAGTGAGGACAATTTAAAAATATGGCCTTATTAAAGGCCTTATTTAAGGCCATAATAAAGGTCATATTGTGGGCCATATTAAAGGCCTTATTAAGGCCATATTAAAGGCCTTATTAAGGCCATATTAAAGACCTTATTAAAGGCCTTATTAAGGCCATATTAAAGACCTTATTGAGGCCATATTAAAGGCCTTAATAAGGCCATATTAAAGGCCTTATCAAAGGCCATATTTAAGACCTTGTTTAAGGGCTTGTTAGGATTTTAAAAAAAAGTTGAAAATAATAATATTAAAATAACAACAGAGGAGACATCAAAGTTATAAAGAAGAAAATATTCCAAGGGAACGAGAGGGTGAGAGTAAAGGAAAATGATAATGGGATAGAGAATAAAATCTGTGTGATAAAATGAATGGCATTAAGGTTTTATGTATTGAATTTAGATTTGATTGAGGTAACTGGATTATTGAAAATATCTGTTAAGGAGTACACATTCTTATTGTGATGTTGTAATTATTCAGAACAGACGCTCTGTGATATTTTAAATATATTCATTAGAAAGATATACATATAAAAACAATTTTATTGAGAAATATTATTATCCAATCCGGGGAACGTGCGTTAACCAACTATTAACCGAATTGGAAAGAGATTCAGGTTCGAATCCCGGTGGCGCAGCAACATAATTTTTCGATAAAATTGATTTTATATGTATATCTTTCTAATTAATACATTCAATTAGTATTTGAAAATGTCTAGTACGTTTACGCGCAAGTTGGAGAATGAACCTTTGAGTACATCACGCTGGGAGACGCAATCGTAATCGGTTGCTGTAGTGGAATGGTCGACACATTTCCCCGGATAGGAAGAGGTCCGGGTTGGAATCCCGGTAGTAACTAAATTATTTTTTCTGTACGTCTTTCTAGCTGATTCGTTTAAATTGTACTAAAAACACCACAGAACTATGTTCTGATAATGCAATTGCTAAATAATTGATATGATAGGACACGTACCAATAATTTAAAGGTGTAATCATCGACGTGGCGGCCTGTCACCGTGTAGGTACTTGCAAATATGACTACATGTATTGTTATGAATCTGAATAAAAATAGAGTATTCTGCAGGCGGAAGCCATTGTCGATTTTGCCCCCGTAGTGCACCTGTATTGAACATCTTTTATGTTTCATTTCGTTCCACCTCATTATTCGCCTTATAAAAAGTATGTAGTTTTAAAATTGACAATTTTTTTTTGGTTTATTACAAGACTGTTGAATTCTCGGTTTCGAAAGGGTTATGATAGCAAAGAAACGAACCAATTATAATTAATTCGCAGGGGATCACCGATACAGATTAAGGAGAGCTCCAAACGTGTAAAGTCCATAATACAATTTTTGAGATTGGCGGGTTTTAACTAGAACGGCAGAATGAGGACATCTAGATCGACTGATTGAGACGACAGACGCGCTGTGGGTTAAATCTGCCGGCAGTGTTGCGTGGGGGGTGAGTCTCCTGTATATTTTTCTTTTGTGTTATCTCGTTTCCCCTCTGCTCCCCGACATTGTTCATCGTATTATTTTATATTATCTCTATGTATATATTATTTACTAATAAAGTGAGTCAAATCTAGTTTTGGTAACTGTGCGATATCGCTCTGTCGAATGAGTAGGACCGAGATAGAAGATTACATCGGTCCTGTGTAAACTGTGGGTCCGCCCTCATTACCACAGACCAGTAAATGAATAGACGTGAAATAAAGTATACATGTAATATAATGATGGCGATCAGTGTGCCCAAATATATTGCTTCTTGACAGGACATTTTATAGGACCCTTGTATCAAGACTTGAGGCTCCCAAAATGATAATATCACACATCACGTGAACGACAAGACAGATATAGCTACTCCCGAGCCGAGCCGACAAAGACCGAGTATACACGAAGTCAAAAATACTCGACGGATGCCTATCACTATCAGTTTTGGAGGTTACAGTGATTCTAGGCCTTATTTTTAAGATTCCCTTCTTTTTCATTTTGCTTTCTCTGGTTTTACTTCCTTTTCTCAGTGATTCGTGGATCCTCATATCTGGACTATAAATCAGCTCCGTCTCTTAAAGCATACATGCTAGTGTTAAGCTCAAAATCACGAAATTTGAGTCACATTCACTATCAGTGATTGAATATCTGGGAATATCATGAATAATTTTTTTATCTTATTTATGAACAGCGATTCGTCACATGCGCATTTTAATGATATTATAATTCGTGATCAGCACCATCTAGTAGATTCTGCTATAACATTTTACGCATTTGACCCGAAACGCTGAGAATTTGACCTGACAAATAAGCTCTAATTTTTTAAAGCGTTTTCATTCTCTTTGTGATGATATTAAATTAAATTAATATTTTGGTGGGATAAGATCCTGTGGACCGTATCGAGTTTAATATAAGTCAGTAGATGTAACCCGAATTGGAAGTCTGAAGGAACATAAGGGCAGATGGATCTGACCTACCTTGCTTTAAAGTCCTGGGTCGAGCGTCGTGTTCACCTCCGGTTGACTAGCACGTTTGTGGTGCAGTACCGAGATATCACTGCACTTCCGGAACTATTGAATACACTTTCTCTTCGCGATCCCAGGGTTACGCACGGCGCGGATGTAGGACGGCACAAGATCTTGATAGTTCGATGTCTAAGCGCAATCTGTTCCGCCGTCGGCGAAATCGCAAGTATTTATCTATGCTAAAATATGGTTTTAACGCAAATAAAGTTAGAATTAATTGTGTTTTAATATATATGTCGTGAATTGTTATATCTTATTAGTAACGAAACTGTGATCACGGTCACAGTATCGGCTAAAAAAGCACAAAAAACAATTCTCACGGTAATAATTGGTCGTCCCTTTACATATCCATCAGATCTTATATTTAAAGAGTACAATGTCCTAGATATAAGACAAATCTATGTTGAGACTCGTTCAATATTTCCATGCTGACAACAACTCTCCTCAAGCAATAAATCACGGACACAACACAAGACAAATCTACACGAGAGCAACAACGACATTTTATCAAAGATTCTACGTGTTCTTAGCTCCTTGTACTGTACAACACACTCAGTACCGTTCACTTCCAATAAGATTACACAAATATAGACCCAACATATGATCCAATCAGGTAGAGATGAATCAGAAGCATGGCTATCCAACATTCTAATATAATCTATACAATACCTTCACTAATAACTCATTAGCCCTACAACACTCCCCCTACATATATTTTTATTTTATTTTTACTTTTTTATACATATTTGTAATTCTCTTTTTATTCCAAATAACACCACGATAGCACGAAAATAAAAAAAACTGTCTACTTTAACACAGACTTCAGTCTAGCAAAGTAGCCAGGATAACGCTGTATATATCAGAGGTGAAGTCTACTCCATCCCACACAACAAACTATGTATTATGTATGTTTATTATGTATCCACCTCTGTTAGTACAAAAATATGGATGTCAAGATATATATCAATAAATTCAATCACTGATATTGTCGAATACCAATCACAATCACACCAGTGAGTCGAGAGTAGCATCAGCACAATCCAATTAATTATCACTTGATCTTAATCTGGGGTAATTAATTGTTCAACTTACGTCACTGAATTACCAAAAATTCCATAATTAGACATTCTATAGATAAGGAGATGATTAAACTGGACGAAGATCAATTCAGATATCGGTGTATCCTCGGAATTGCGGCGTAATCACCCGTGTTATATAATTGTATCGTGTTTAGTTATAAGTAATGAGCTCAAAATCACGAACCGTGATTCAATCACTGATATATTCGAGTCACATTCACTATCAGCGATTGAATATCTGAGAATATCGTGATTCGTGTTTGATCGTTGATCGTTTTTACACTCGAATCAGCGCTATCTAGTAGATTCTGCCAGAACACTTTACGTATATTATATTTACATTCATTTTTCAGTATATAAAACGAAAAAAAGAAAATAAATTTAATGCAGTTATTAGCAATTCTCAATTTAAAATTTAGACCCTCCAGCGTCCCTTCATATAACATAGATCCATAGAACATGGTTTTACATACAGATGGAAAATTAAGGTGCAGCAGTTCGAGGCGGACACTCAGGAATTCATTCATCAAAAACACTCCCAAAACAGGGACAGTGGACGAAACACAAAATGGATTGAATCACACTTACACGGACAGACTGACAGAGTTGCAAAACACGAGGTGTGGAGAGTGAGAGGTAGGCCCGTAGGTGGAGTCCCACCCACGCAGGCCGGTCTGACTACCTACCTAAGGAGCTCCAACGAGTCACCCATACCCGAAAAATTTCTTATATAAAACAAGATTCGTCCCGTTACTAATTAGTCGTAGTATCAATGTGTCAGATGACTTTTGGAACAGCTGTGAAAAGTTCGCCATATTTAACTATCGATTCTCGTTTTTACTATCGAACTAACGGAATTGCAAATACGGGGCATGGCGAGTGTGAGGTAGGCGGCCACGCAGGCCGGCCTAACTACCCACCTAAGGAGCTCCAACGTGGTACCCATTCCCGAATAAATTCCTTACATAAAACAAGATAAAATACTACCATGATGTGTACGGTGTGTAGGTGTGTGTGTGTGTGTGTGTGTGTGTGTGTGTGTGTCTTCACGCCCGTCCCAGGACGGGTTTCAAATAGAAATAAAGACACACTTGACATACTTGCGAAACGCGGATCCACTCAAAGATATGCTAATTAAACATTAATTTTTTTAATAGGCTTATCGCTCTGCGATGTTTATCTTCGCGTCCATTCACGACAGATATAATGGAAGGTGTAAAGTCTGCCCCGGTACACCGGCTGGACTAACACGTGTAACAGAGATGTAACGTCATCCTGCACATTTGTATAATTTAAAAATTATTTTCAAACCTATAAATTTACGCAGTATACTAGAAAAAATTAAAATAAATTTAGCATTAAAAAATTACGTGTGTACAGTGGAACCTCACATAACGAGCATAATTCGTTCCAGAATCTTACTCTTTAAGCGAAACACTCGTTAAGCGAAACACTCTTACGCGAAACACTCTTTAAGCGAAACACTCGCTAAGCGAAACACTATTTAAGCGAAACACTCGCTAAGCGAAACACTATTTAAGCGAAACACTCGTTAAGCGAAACACTCGTTAAGCTAAACACTATTTAAGCGAAACACTCGTTAAGCGAAATACTATTTAAGCGAAACACTATATAAGCGAAACACTCTTAAGCGAAACACTATTTAAGCAAAACACTCGTTAAGCGAAACACTCTTTAAGCGAAACACTCGTTTAGCGAAACACTCGTTAAGCGAAACACTCGTTAAGCGAAACACTCGTTTAGCGAAACACTATTTAAGCGAAACACTCGTTTAGTGAAACACTCGTTAAGCGAAACACTCGCTAAGCGAAACACTTTTCAAGCGAAACATTCGTCAAGCGAAACACTATTTAAGCGAAACACTCGTTAAGCGAAACATTATTTAAGCGAAACACTCGTTTAGCGAAACACTCGTTAAGCGAAACACTCGTTAAGCGAAACACTTTTTAAGCGAAACATTCGTCAAGCGAAACACTCGCTAAGCGAAACACTATTTAAGCGAAACACTCGTTTAGCGAAACACTCGTTAAGCGAAACACTCGTTAAGCGAAACACTCGTTTAGCGAAACACTATTTAAGCGAAACACTCGTTTAGCGAAACACTATTTAAGCGAAACACTCGTTTAGCGAAACACTATTTAAGTGAAACACTCGTTAAGCGAAACACTCTTAAGCGAAACACTCTTTAAGCGAAACACTCTTTAAGCGAAACACTCGTTAAGCGAAACACTCTTTAAGCGAAACACTCGTTTAGCGAAACACTCTTAAGCGAAACACTATTTAAGCAAAACACTCGTTAAGCGAAACACTCGTTTAGCGAAACACTCGCTAAGCGAAACACTCGTTAAGCGAAACACTCGTTAAGCGAAACACTCGTTTAGCGAAACACTATTTAAGCGAAACACTCGTTTAGCGAAACACTCGTTTAGCGAAACACTCGTTAAGCGAAACACTCGTTAAGCGAAACACTCGTTAAGCGAAACACTCGTTAAGCGAAACACTCGTTTAGCGAAACACTATTTAAGCGAAACACTCGTTTAGCGAAACACTATTTAAGTGAAACACTCGTTAAGCGAAACACTCTTAAGCGAAACACTCTTTAAGCGAAACACTCTTTAAGCGAAACACTCGTTAAGCGAAACACTCTTTAAGCGAAACACTCGTTTAGCGAAACACTCTTAAGCGAAACACTATTTAAGCAAAACACTCGTTAAGCGAAACACTCGTTAAGCGAAACACTCGTTAACGAAACACTCTTTAAGCGAAACTCTCGTTTAGCGAAACTCTCGTTTAGCGAAACACTCGTTAAGCGAAACACTCTTAAGCGAAACACTCTTTAAGCGAAACACTTGTTATGCGAAACACTCGTTAAGCGAAACACTCTTTAAGCGAAACACTCGTTAAGCGAAACATTCGTTAAGCGAAACACTCTTTAAGCGAAACACTATTTAAGCGAAACACTATATAAGCGAAACAGTCTTTAAGTGAAACACTCGTTAAGTGAAACACTCTTTAAGCGAAACACTCGTTAAGCGAAACACTCGTTTAGCGAAACACTATTTAAGCGAAACACTCGTTAAGCGAAACACTCGTTAAGCGAAACACTCGTTTAGCGAAACACTCGTTAAGCGAAACACTCTTTAAGCGAAACACTATTTAAGCGAAACACTCTTTAAGTGAAACACTCGTTAAGCGAAACACTCGTTAAGCGAAACACTCTTTAAGCGAAACACTCGTTAAGCGAAACACTCGTTAAGCGAAACGCTCGTTAAGCGAAACACTCTTTAAGCGTAACACTCGTTAAGCGAAACACTCGTGAAGCGAAACAATTTTCTGCATATAAATTAATGTAAAATACGATAAAGCGTTCCATGCCGAAAAAAATTCAATTTTTTATTTGTAACCTTCGATGAAAATTGCTTATTATTATTTATGAATTTATGACAATAATTTTTTTTTTTTAAAATACTAAATTAATATATTAATTTAGTATTTAAAATATCACAGACCTATGTTCTGAATAATTACAACTTCACAATAAGAATGTGTTTTCCTTAATAATTTTTTTTTTACTAGAAAGCTGTCGAGAGACATTTTTTTTGGCGACGCTTCAAAATT
Source organism: Eubasilissa regina (assembly GCA_022840565.1). Classification (NCBI taxonomy): domain Eukaryota; kingdom Metazoa; phylum Arthropoda; class Insecta; order Trichoptera; family Phryganeidae; genus Eubasilissa; species Eubasilissa regina. The sequence continues at coordinate 5,616,333 of JAINEB010000026.1, forward strand.
TGGTAAAAATGTGACACCATTATCATTTAGGAAATTCGTAGGACGCATATCCACCGCCCTATTAGGGTGATGCTTCTCGATATACGACGCTGCAGTTTCCCGTTTATCATATTGCGCCAGAAGATTGTTACTTTGCTACCTCTTCCGCTGACAAACTCTTCTCCGCAACTTCTTGCTGTGAAACACGATTCAACTCCGTGAGCTCTTCATTATTATTCACTTCCAGTCCCTTGATATTGGCCAAAGATACAATCTACAGACTCCACAGGTGCTGTCTCAAACCATCACATTCGATAATGCTCTCTGGCCAAAGCTTCTTCGAAGCAGAAATGAGGGTCCTCTCGTTAATCCCTTCTTACGCCTTGTCAATCATCTTGAGGCAAGCAACTATGTGGAAGTGATCTTTCCAAAACTCTCTGAGCGTGAGGTCGGTAACCTCAGTCATCTCAAAATATCGCACGAAGAGTGTTTTAGTGTAGCGTTTCTTAAAATTAAAAATAACCTGCTGGTCTATAGGCTGGAGTAACGGAGCGTTGTTGGGAGGCAGAAGCGCGTCACTCGTTATGCGAAATGGAGCAGTTTTTATTTAATTTAATCTATGTCTCGTTAAGCAAATTGCTCGTAATTTGAGGTTCCACTGTTTTTTATTGTACTGTGTGTTGCGTACAAAGCATTAGATGCAAGAAGAATTCAGAAACGGAAGGAATAGGCACTCACCAAATCGGATTCTGCTGACATCTCTAAAAATGTGGACTGAATATTTTTACTAACTATTCCGATACAGTATAGAGACGCGAAGTCTCGAATTAGTATAATATTGTGAATTGTAACGTCCACGTATAGCAGTGCCGGTTCAAAGCCGCCAATCGACTGGTCGGCGGTGTTTTTTAGGGAGGGGAATGGAAGGGGGAAGGAACAGTGCATTATTTTCGTTCAATAATAAATATGTATTTATACTAATAATATATGTCTCAAACGCAATGTTATATTTTTTTAATCTATTTACAGTGGCGTAACTAAGCGGTACTTGCATTTGAACCTGTGATAGGTAGGGGGCAAAAAGTTAGTTCACGCCGTACATTACATTTTGTATTGATTATTTTTCCATCGCTAGTACGGACTGATAATTATTAAAATGATATTAACGAAAATTTACTTTGTTTAATACAACATTATTTTTTTATCAGTAAGTATGTTCAGGGTAAGAGTCAGTATCTAGTTTACCCTGAAGAACAATATGTAATTATATATAAACTGACCGAAATGTATGTACCTAGCATACATTTAATTAATATTAAAAATATAACAGAATTCTGAATAATTACAACTTCACAATAAGACTGTGTTCTTCTTAATAACAAATTATAGATTAAATTATACATAGAGACGCACCTATTTATATTATATTAAATGATAAGTATGGGTATCTATCAAATTTTTTGGAAGTTGTACATATGTTACCATGTAAAAACACTTCGAGTATTTAACTACAACTTCGCTGTCGCCATCTATTGTCTGAAATTTGATATTCATTTTCCTGAAACAGCACAGATGTCACTAATGAGAATCTTATTTTTAAAATATGGAAGCCATATTCTTTATCTGTATATATATATATATATATATATATATATATGACAAATGATCAATACATTATACTAGAATACGCCTGAAAAGTCAATTTTCAATTTTATATATTTCTTATTTAGACCAGTACATTAATTCAGTTTTAAACAAATATCAGATATCTCATAGAGACAAAGGTATTTTTTATTATAAAGGTGTTCCAAAATTAACGCAAGATTTGAATTTTCCGCCGTGGTTTGATTTGATGAAAAAACTTTTGCCCTATGTTATTCCATAAATAACTCTATCTCGTGTACTTTATGATTCAATAAAAAAATAAAAATCTAAAGACTAAAAACAGTGTTTTCTATTTAATTCAAATCTTGCGTTAATTTTGGGACACCTATATTTTAATGGAAAATATATTAAAGTGTGGGGTAATTACAGGGCTTACGACCTGTCTTCGGCTGGCTTATTCTCACCCCTCAATCTCCACATTTATCAAATTTTTTAAAGTTGTTTATATGTTAGTATGTGGACTCGCTTCGAGTACCTCTACACTATCGCTATCTATGGACCAAATTTGATAATTCATTTTTCTCTTTTTTTTAAACTGTATTATATGTCATGACAATCTGATTTTTTTTTAATATTATACTAGAATACGCCTGAAAAAACAAATATTTTTAATTTTTTTTATATATTTTCTTGTTTTGATCAGTATACAGATATTTGTTTAATAATTACAGAGCCTTTGTAGGTGAAATCAGTAGTCATTGTGTGTTCTTGGATATATTCTAATATTGCTTGTTTATATTTAGTTTATATTGTTTATTTTTCTTCTGCCATACTATATTGTTGTTAAGTCATTGTTTAATTCATTCAGCGTAGTCACATAATTTTCTTTTAATTTTAATTATATGTTATATCTTATTTTGAAAAGGATAGGTCCAAGAATTGACCCTTGCGGTACTCCTATATTGCGCACACCGCTAACGCTAGCTTCTCCGACTTGTATGTCTATTTCACCATAAAATAGCACAATTTTATTCTAAAAGACATTTTTCTTAAATCGCTACAGCAACATATGTTTAAATTAATTCAATATTATTCCAAATCGGGCAGCTCACAGAAATGTGGTGATCGATCGGTCGCGTCAGCAGCTCGCCGGCGCTCCTCCAGCTGACCACACAAACCTCCAGCGCAGGAATCCGCTCTTGGGCACGTTCCCAAACACGGAGCCTGGCTGATGGGACGCTGGGTAAACACATTACCCGGGCGGTTATTAGGGAGCACGAAACCCTCGAGTGGCCGCGGTGCACGAGGACCGGCCGGGGACGCGCTGGGCGCCTGGGAAACTTCCCGGAGGCTGGTCCGAAACCACAAAACATGACGAGTATGAAAGCAATCACGGCTATCTCAATATTTTGACAGGAACTTGAAGAACAATTCAATATTTATTAATAACATTGCGCTTCCCCATCTATTATCTATGACATTTTGAATGTAGTGTCAGTAAAAAAAATTCACCAAAGCACCTAAAATGATAGGAGAACAAATTCTCATTGTGAAGTTGTAATTATTCAAAACATGGCTCTGTGATATTTTAAGGGATTCGAACCTGGATCTCTTTCCAAACCGGGGAAGGTGCAATATCCAACTATGCTACAGCCACGAATATCGTCGAATATCGTCGCTGTAGCATAGTTGGATATTGCACCTTCCCCGGTTTGGAAAGAGATCCAGGTTCGAATCCCGATTTTTTTATTTATCGATATTTATCGAACAACAATATTTTTCGATAAAATTTATTTTATATGTATATCTATCTAATTAGTATATTTAATTCATATTACTTAAACATTTTATATTTTATATATTCAATAACAGTACAGAAATATATATTCAATTTGAAATCGAGTATACATTGTCTTTACGAGTCGTACGAGACAACTGGCAAATATGTTGACATCTGTCACCGTTTCTTATCTATGCTGTCTATGGTACTTACCATCCGATTCCGTCTGCATTTAAATGCACATTTATTTAAAATTTTATGTATTAATTATAAAGATATACATATAAAATCAATTTTGTCGAAAAATATTGTTTTTGCGTCACCGGGATTCGAACCTGGATCTCTATTTCCAATCCAATGTAGATGGCTTTCAAATAATGGAACGACAGATGTATTAATTTTAAAAAGTGTAACATGCAGGTTCGAAAATTTGTCATGAAAAATACTTGCGCTATAACACAATTGGTGGTGTACTTCCCCGGATTGGAAATAGAGATCCAGGTTCGAATCCCGGTAGCGCAAAAACAGTATTCTTCAACGAAATTGATTTTATATGTATATCTTTATAATTAATATATTTAATTAGTATTTAATACCTAAATGTAACACCAAATACTATCAGCCAAATTCTATATATTTAGGGATGAAAAATTTCAATAGCCTCCCTACACAAATCAAAGAAATAAAGGATATAAAAGAGTTTAAAAAGAAACTAAATGAATACTTCAAAAACACATAAACAATATTACAGAATTCTTCAAAAGTGCACAAATGGACAATGAAGAAAATATGTAAGGTATTATATACAATTATTGTAGTGTAACTCCCTCTCCGAGCACAAGAGTTGGTCTCTTTTTTGGAGAGGTAAGCGAAAGAAACACCATGTATGTATATAACCATATGTATGTTTGTAACCATCTATTTTAAAAATTGAATTTATTTTGCCAATGTATTTTTCGCTAAATTAAATAAAAAAAATATATCTCTAAAAAAACACCCTTTATGTCATCTAAATGTCACTTTTGTACGTTTTGACAGCTATCTTACAAAGGTGAACGAAATGTGTGGCATATCTACGTATGACAGAGTAAATAATGAAGAAATAAGGAAAGAATGTAAAGCTGATGTTAGTATAGTGAGTAAGATTAAGGAAAGGATCACTTGGATGGTTTGATGAGGCAAGGGGCAAGGCTCTATCCTCTCTGCCTACCCCCGCTGGGGAAACGGCGTGATGGTATGTAAGTAAGTAGAATATATGTTTCTGTAATTTTTTGGTGCATTTTGGTGTTTTGTTTCAGTGGTGCAAATGCGTTGAAGGCTCACGCATCAATGCGTGTAATAAATAATAAATAATGATGGATAATTTGTATAGCGCCATTTTCGTAAAAACTTTCACTTACACATCAACTGTTAATAGTTTTACAATTTTTTTTTTTTTTTTTTTAAATTAATAATCGTTATTTTTACTTGTGGAAATGATTTTTTGAAAAGGTGCGTTTTTAGTTTTTTCTTAAATAAAGTCTCTGATGCACTGTTCCTTATAACGGAAGGCAAAGAGTTCTACGCTTTTGGGCCCGCCACCGCAAATGCCCGCTCACTAAATTTAGACTTCTGGCAACGGTCGGTCGGTTCTACAACCCTTCCTGCAGCTATAGATAGAGGCTGACCTGAGAGTTTGACGTGTACCATTCAAATTGTCTGGGATACAAAGTTCTCGAAGATACAGAGGCGCCATGTGGTGTGTCGCCTTGTACATCAACCAGCACAATTTAAATTCAACTCTTTAAGGGAATCGGAGCCAATGTAGCTGATGTAAAAGGGATGTTATATGAGAGTAAACGAGAAAACTGTACTCACCCTTACATAATTAATAGAATCGGCGTCAGCTTTGTAGTTTCATCATAATGGATGGATATAAATGAAACAATGTTATAGCTCTACTTGAGTTTATTAGCACTACTCCACGTATCTGTCAGTACCCAATCACTTGTACGTCTATCACCTAAGCCTTGTCTCCTATATTTATGTGTAGTCAGTTTCACCTGTTGATTAGAGTTACTGTTTAAGTAGTGCTAATGAACTCGAGTAGAGTAATAACATTGTTTCATTTATATTCATTCGATACTCTGTTCCTTAAAATCGAATAGTAAGTATGTTCCGAATTCGTAAAATACACTTTTGGCGAGTCTTTCGATTCAGTCGCGACCACTGTTACTGACACATTTCCGCGTCCAAATTCCCATCCATATATTTCTTAATGCTCGTCAGCAGACGTCAACTTGACCGATATTTGTTCAATCTCAACATCGCGATAGCATTCGCGGTGTGGACTTTCAGCTCCAGTGCATTAGCACTGTATTTTGTGATATTGTGTTTTATCACGTATTGTGTATTGTTTGTGAGCCTTTGTAACATCGCCGTTTTCGATTGGGATCAGAGATCGGCTCATCCGCGAGCCATTGTGTGATTTCAGCGGCGACTGCGGGGATTACAGAGACGTCATATACGAGGTAAGAGGAGCAGTCCTTCCGAATCCCGGTCCCCAAATCACCGGTCTTTCGATTAGAACCCTTATCCCCTCACTGACCTCATCCTGTACCACGGTTCCTTATTTCCCTACACTACCCTGCGGTGATTCCGATTTACAACCGGAATTGTCGAATTCCATTTCGTTCATCTGATCCTATCTATCCGGATTTACAGTTCGAATTCAAAGTATATACAACATATAAATATTTATACATATAATAATTATTACCGAGCATTTATGTTTTTAAAAAAAGTCTTTTTCTTGGGGTCTTTTCGTCCCCCTGTTCGGAGTGCTAGTGATTTAGTTGTACTTCGTACAGGGAAGGTTAATCGAGTAACCGCTCCCATAACAGTTCCGGATAAGGGTGGGTCATTTCTTTTAACCGGTTACTACGATATCGAGTAACTGTGACCGGTTGAAAATCGTCGTGACGACAAAGAAATACGACATCGGTTCACAAGCCACATTTAATAAATCTATTTAAATCACACTGTTATTCTCAATAGATAATAATTTCTGATCTTTCACCGCCTGTCCTCCAGCAGCAGGTCAGATGCTGCATTCGACGATCTTCTGCACCATGGGAGTGGCGTCGGTCACCACCTGGGAAGATCTCTCCGCGAAGCACAAAGACATTTCTGCCGGCAGCTTGGGCAAGTCCTTCACATACTCGGTTACTTTGAGACCCTGGAAACAACAGCATCATCATCAGCAGGGGCGCGCAGTCCATACAAGCAAAAAATCCCTACATTACTAAAAATTATAAGAAACAAATATAAATTAAATAATTGGATTAACATAAACGGAAACATTATTTTACAATTAGCGCCATCTGTGATACTAGTATAGACTTTAATTGCTTAGATTTAAAAACTATAACGACAGCTCACCACTGTACCGTGTATTCGCCGCATTACTATTCACATTACTCTGTTCTGTCTTTAAGCTAGTGAATTACTCAAGTCGTATAATTGGCTATTTACTGAATTGGAAATTTGTTTTGTATGAAGTCATTACCTACGCTGTCTTTTAATAGAATAACATTAGATAGGCTCACAACTGCGTGGAAATCATTCAAGTGTCTACTTCCTCTTTTACTAATTGGCGAATTTTACTATCTTACTGTTTTTAACGTGTTGATTTCAGGCCGTTCTTTGCGTTCGAGGTACATTTGGTACAAGATTATTATTTCGTTTAGTTATTACTTGAAAGATTTTCAAACAATAAAAGAATCATGTTCAGTCATAAAAATTATACATTTTTATGTATTATTATTTATGTATTATTTTACGTTAAAACTTTAACTTTAAAAACACTATTAATAGTAGTCTAAAATTACAAATAAATACATGGTAGGGTCGTATAAATGACGGATTCATTCTGTTTAAAGACGTTGGTTAAATGAAAGTTCATAATCCTATGTACAACATATATTGCAGTACACGATTGTATATATATTAGCATTGGTAACAGCATAACCTAAGTTTATACCTACTGCACGCCACTGATCATAAATCGACACTAATTGTGGCATCTATGGTTTGACGTTTGACAGGCGCACGCGCGATAGGATCGGTATGTCTGTGTGCGAGCGAGAAAGGGATAAGTAGGGGATACATCCCTCAACAAGATCTCGATCAGGAATAGATCATAATTATACTTAGTAATCTGTAATAAGTAAATATAATATTGTTTGCAGAAGCTCGCGTCTAATAAGCACTTAGAGACATCACAATTGGCGCAGCCGAAATAGAACTGGCACCGTAATATATCACACTAATCATGTCCAGAGTTGATCTCATATCAGTTCCATTCATTCAAGCAATCGTCACAATCGTATAGTAATTTCAAGAATCTTGTTAGGAAATTAAATGAATTTCATAGTATTTATTAGGGTGTGGGTATCCCGCTGGGGATTGCTGGGACGGACCTAGCGAAGTAATCTTGCGACCTGGACAGGGTGAATTTCTGCCGGACTGTGACCGAGTTCTGCGACTTCAACACATAAATGTGACGTTTTCCTCCCCCTTTTGAGGCTGCATGACTTCTATAGCTTCTCTCTGGCTGCTCAAATATGATCTGCGATGTACTGTTCTTGTGGGTTAAATCTACCAGCAGTGTTGCGTGGAGGGTGAGTGCCACTTCACTTCCTCTCTGCTCCCCAGCCTTGTTAATTGTATTACTTTATATTATATTATTGTAAATATTATTTACTAATAAAGTGAGTCAACCGGGGACAATGGGGGCAAATCTTGTTTTGGCAGCCGTGCGGTATCGTCTTATCGAACAGCTGCCTTATAGTATTAAAAAAATGCGCCTTGAGCTTATTGCATCCGCCCTAGTAATAAGGTGAATTAATTTTTTTAAATTTGTAAACTCACGTCTTCGTATATGGCGGTCACGCCGTCTTTTATCGAGCTGATATCCTCGGCGACCACCTTCAGTGTGCAGAAACCTGTCTGCACGGTCCCTAAGAAACCATTCTCATGGGGACCGACGCATTCGTTCTGGATGCGTTGAGCGTTCTCCAGAACCAGCTTGGAGACGTTCGCAGAGTTGTCACGAATGGTGGTCACCAGACTCACGGCGTCTTTGATTTTCTCTATGATGCAGCCGCTGATGCGGTCCACCAACTTCTCTCGGAAGGAGTCCACCTCTGCCTTGTTTTTCTGCAAAATCGTTGATAAATATTTTAAACTATGTTGATATTATTGAGAGACTTATTAAAAACAAATCAACGTTAAAATGATTGAACTACAGGGTGAATATTATGTTCCAGGCCAATTTTATTTGACCGCCATTTTGGTTTGACAAATATTTGTTAATTCTCATTTGGTAGTCGTAGAGAATAGTTAATTACAATTTATTACAGAGTATTTAATATATCAAAAATATATTGAAGTTATTAAAAAAAATTATTTAAATAATAATGGTAATGCTATAACCATTAATGGTGATCGCTGTCATAAACTAGCTAACTTACCATCACGCCGTTTCCCCGCGGGGTTAGGCAAAGAGGATAGAGCGACACACTCTTCTGTCCTGACGCACAGCTCTCGCCTCACCCACATTCATACATCTTCTCAAACGAGGCTTCTAACAGTATCATCTGGTTTACCTGGTCGCGCCAAGTCTTTCTCTATTTCTAGTGCCATCAACGCTTGCGTCATATATCTTCCTTACCATTATCTCCTCATTCATTCGTTCCATATGACCAAACCACCTAAGTGATCCTTTCTTAATCTTACTCACTATACTAAAATCAGCTTTACATTCTTTCCTTATTTTTTCATTCTTTACTCTGTCATAACTAACACCACGTGTTGGAAAACTTATTGGTGACCTAATTGGGTCGATTGGGTTTCAACAAGACGGTGCCACTTCACACATAGCCCCAGCTACGCTTAAAGTTAAATACAAGCTAACAACAATTCCGATGGAACAGAACAATATTCGAAATGAAATTGCTGAAATAACACGCGAGAATGTTACGAAAAATATGGTTAAAGGAGCATGCATTTGTGCCGCTACCAGAGGCGGCCACTTGGCCAATATTATATTACATAGATAATTTAGATAATTGTAATAAATCATATAATCTATAAATAAAAACCAAATTAAAAAATTGTGTTTCAGTTCTTAATTACTCAAAAATAATATAGGCCTGGAACATAATATTCACCCTGTAACTAACAGAAATGTGGTGATTGTACAATATTTTCGTCGGGATCCTATTAGCTTGACGAATAATTAACAACGTAGAATGAAATTGAGAAAAATTAAATTCTTTTAAAGGACTTTCGTCCAACCTTCACACACTCTTCCAGATTCTCAATATGTCCATTGGCTTTGATGATATCGGCCTGCATTTTCTTCAGGACTCCTCCGACGAACTGGGTGGCGTACGACGTCGCCTCGTCAGTTCTCTCCTTCACGATGGTTTGGAGCTCATCCTCCAGCTCGGAGATGGTGTCGCTGGCGTGCTTTCCCGCTTCTGCCGCTGCCGAGAGCATATCTCTGATGTTCTCGGAGACGGCAGTCTGTATGGAGCTGACTTTGTCAGTCAGGCTGTTGGCCATCTCGACTTCCTTGGAGATGGTGTCCTTTATCTCGGTGGGCAGATCGAAGGCGCTTTTGATGGCCTTGACGACGGAATCGGAGAGTTCTAAATTTGATGGGAAACCGTACAGGTCCGGTATACGCTCTAGGGGGTAGCCGTAGACCACCGGCGAGTTCTGTGAGAACTGGTAGAATGAAGGAGATTGCTGTTGCGCGACGGTGTAGAAGGTTGGAGAGTTCTGTTGTGGAGCGCTGTATAAGGCCGGAGAGCTCTGTTGTGGAGCGCTATACAAGGCTGGAGAGCTCTGTTGTGGAGCGCTGTATAAGGCCGGAGAGCTCTGTTGTGGAGCGCTGTACAAGGCCGAAGAGCTCTGTTGTGGAGCGCTGTACAAGGCCGGAGAGCTCTGTTGTGGAGCGCTGTATAAGGCCGGAGAGCTCTGTTGTGGAGCGCTGTACAAGGCCGGAGAGCTCTGTTGTGGAGCGCTGTACAAAGTCGGAGAGCTCTGTTGTGGAGCACTATACAAAGTTGTAGACTGCTGCTGTGGTGCACTGTACAAAATTGGAGAGTGTTGCTTTAAAGCGCTGTACAATATTGGAAATCGCTGCTGTGGCGTACTGTATAAGGTTGGAGAATGTTGCTGTGGAACACTGTACAAGGTTGGAGAATGCTGCTGTGGAGCCTTGTACAAGGTTGGAGAATGCTGCTGTGGAGCATTGTATAATGTCGGAGAGTTCTGCTGTGGAGTACTATACAAGGTTGGAGAATGTTGCTGTGGAGCACTATACAAGGTTGGAGATTGCTGCTGTGGAGCACTGTATAAGGTTGGAGAATGCTGCTGTGGAACACTGTACAAGGTTGGAGATTGCTGCTGTGGAGCACCGTACAAGGTTGGAGATTGCTGCTGCGGAGCACTGTACAAGGTTGGAGATCGCTGCTGTGGAGCGCTGTACAAGGTTGGAGAATTATGCTGTTGACTACTGTAGAAGGCAGGTTTGCTAACCTGAAAAAATAAGAAAAGCAGTATATGGTACTTAACAATTTGAAATATCAATTGATTTATTTACTCAATATATAATCAAAATGACCTATTTTATGGTCCTTTTTTAATCAATACGGTAAAATCGACGTAATGACAAAATCAGCTGGTGACACAGACTGCTCCATAGCTGAAGACTTGGGCAGGCACAATAGATGACAATGAAAGTCTTCATAATGCTGGAACAAAATTGGAGAAGATCGGGCTGCTCTATACATGGAAGATGAGATCTTTCCGTTGAAATCAAACGCTTCACTGAGCAAGTTCGCGCAACCTTTATCCGCATATTCTGCAGTCATCGTCTCAACCTTAAATTACGAATGCGAATAATCAGATGCTACATGTTGTCGATAATAATTTATAGTATGGAAGCTCACCGAAGAAATGATAAGGCGATTTGACGCATTTGAGATGTGGATCTATAGATGAATGCTCAAAATAAGCTGGGTGGATAGAATTATGAATAAAGAAAAAGTAAGTGTTTATAACGAAAAAAATCCAAAAACTTCAATATCGCGGACATGTGGTGAGACATCCGGAGAAGTGCGAGATCTTGCAGGGAAAGATTGCTGGAAGAAGGAGAACATCACGGCTGAAGAACTTAACGCAATTGGTTTGGTCAGTCTGCTGTGGAGCAGCAAACAATGTGATGATAGCCCACGACCTTTGAATAGATAGAACACAAGATAACGAAGAATAAGACGAATACCCCATGACCTGGTAAGCGGGTTCCTATTGGTGTGTTTGAGACACGTGACGATGACTTACAGTGTACGAGAGGTATGAGAAATGACTGAACAACGTTGCACGCGTCCTGGAGTCAGAAGACCTGTCGATCCAGTGGAAGAAGATCCAGATACCGAAAGTAGCATTTCACAGGTGGGTCGTGTATTCTGGTTTTGGGTGGTCCCTCAGCCGCCCCGTGTTCTCTATTGCTGTTCTTCTCCCGAATCCCTTCCACCCTTCCTGCATCCCTTATTTTCCCGGTAAGCGGGTTGCTATTGATATGTTTGAGAGGGGTGATGATGGCGTGGCATGGTTCCTAGAGTGTATGAAAAGTATGAGAGATGGCGCGTTCTATTTAGGCTTCCCGCAGGCATCCCAGACACGTAGACCTCCTCTTCTTGATGCTTTCGAGATGCGGTGCTGGAGGCAGATGCAGTGGACAGATACAGAGCTGTGGAGGTCTGTCGCTGACAGGGGCGTGCATTACATACGAGCAAAAAATCTGTGCATTACTAAAAATTCAGGGAAATAAAAATAAATTAAATAATATTCGTATATTTAATTTATTTAAACCCTATCCCGAATCGTTTTGAGAGTTGTTTACTCTTGTTTCGATTCGTTATAATTGTATATATTTTTTTTTTATCACATTTAGTTATTATTAACATTAACATCTTAATACCATCATGGGTTGGCTCCGGTATCATCATACCAGACCCACCCCTGTACAATCTGACGTGAGTCTCGTTATCGCATTCAATTCAGAGGGCAGCCAGAGAGAAGCTATAGAAATCATATTAGGGTTAAAATACCCCATAAAATTCTAGCCGTCATTACCCCGGATCAGCCTAACCTTGTCAATGACGTAACTCACGACGTTTGTCTAGCCGTAGATTATTTGCGAACCATTTGTAACGACTTCATGTTCATTCTGGTCCGCGATTTGCTAGCACGAACCTAACTTGTTTTTCAATCCTTACGATTGTACTGAACAAACATTTTTTTACTGCATCTTGACGTCTGCATATTTCCTGTATATTTCAAACAATTTGTGCTTAAGGCTGCCGTTTTCGAAAGGGATTAATCCTTACTGAAAACTGCGTAGAATAACATTTCTACGTATTTGTTTTACTTGACAGACTAAACGTTTTATACTCTTAGCGTATTCCAACTAATGATTCTGTATTTCGGTGTTTTCGTAGATAAGATTTGTAGGTAATCGTTTATTATCTGTTAAGCTAGCGAATTAACATTTTTTTGGATATTATTAAATTATCAATACAAAATAAAATTATTTCTGTTATGAATTTCGGCTCTGCTAATGTGTAGAAATCGTAAAAAATATTTTAAGCGAAATCAAAAGCAGAGCACGATACCTAACAATAAAAAAAAATTTGCTATTGCCCGATAAATTTACAATTATAGTCTATTTTTAAATTGATAGAATTAACTGTACTCAAAATTTAAAAAATCTAACATTTATTTCGATACGTATATTTAGTTAGCATCGTCACGCCACTGATCGCTGGGTGCGTTCATCACCGCCCGGCGCGGCTGAACACACCCAGCGGAAATCGGTGCGTGTAACGCAGCCCCCATCAGTTTTAAACACGGTCAGTACCGACGCCATACGACAATATCAAGGAATCACGAGTTTGGAAGACTTCATCGTTCAAAGTTTGACTACAATAAACTCAGCGCTGACAGTAAGTGATTTTTTTCTCATGGCCTGCAGACTGCCACACTCACATATACACAATACACTCCGCGACCTTCAAACGAGCACTAGAGTGGTGGGTGAAATCATATTTAAAATAATCAGTGGATGTATATATATTTTAACATTTGTTTCTTCTCTATGAAAGTAAGTCTCGTGTATAGAGAAGGAGTATATTGGAGTTAATTAATGTTTCAGTTAGTCTGTGCACATATTTTTTTACTTCAGTTACAAATTTATGATAGTCCGTAATTTATCTAATTGTGATGGAGAGATTGGTAAAATATTAGATGCCTTGATAAATATATTGATTTTGAGTTGCGGTGTATTTTAGTTTGATCTCTATATCTTGTAGATCGGAATTCGCTTCGTATATGTCTACTATTTTTGGTACTTTAAAATCTGTGAAATCTTTTTAGAATAATTTTTATTATCATTTTTTGAGTGATTTCTAATTGTGACATTGAAGTTTTATATGCTCCTCCCCATCCGATAATACCGTATTGCAAGTGTGACTGTACAAACGCGTATAATATATTATTTTCAGATATGCAAGTGATGAGATGTTTCCGAGTCTAAAAAATATGTAGGCAGTTTTCCTTATTTAGTTTGTGAGATTAGTAATATGTTCTTTCCGTTTGAGATTGTTATCTATTTATTTTACTTCATATAAAATTATATTTCTAATAAAACCGATACCACGGGCATTACCACGATTTTTATGTAACTTTAAAGGTTAACTTGACCCATGAACTCACACGTATTCTTTCAACCGTCTAAAACCAACCACACAACCGACGTCTCTAAAGAGCCATGGAAGATATTCTCACGTCTTGAAAATTCTGGTAGATTCAAATCTTACCTCCGTGAAGACGTCAGCAAACATGGTACAGAAGATCAGAAAGGCCTGCACTTCCATGTTGTGCTCTTTCAATCGTCGAATTCGAGAGTTCTTCCTGCCGCTCGGGCTGGAGTGCTTCCATCAATGGACGGCGGAGCTGACCGCGGCCTGGCTCTCTCTCTGCTCCGTCACTAATCGATTATATCACGGATTTGAAGTCAAGCCGAACGCGAAATAATTAAAAAATTTCCAGGTATTCAGAGAAACTTGGCTAACGGCAGACCAGCGTTTAAATAGTTAAAATTTATTTTCAACTAACTCGTGGTCCATGTCTACAACGAGACGTTGGTAAAGGTACGTGTGTACCGGACGCGTCGCTCTAATCGGCGAACAAACACATGATTAGATTTTTATTTTATTAAGAAAACATATCGATTATCTATTAAAACAAGAATCATTATGAATGTGAACCAATAATTTACCATTGCAACAAAAATATTTTAAATACAAATTAAATTAACCGATTGTGCTACAGCACACGGTGCACTGACGACAAATGTGTTACACTTTTCAAATGAATACATCTATCGTTCCATTATTTGAAAGCCGTCTACTTTATTTTTACGGAATCTCAAATGCCTTTGAGTAATCTGATAGCAGACGCCAACCTGGATCCCTTTCCAAACCGGGGAAGGTGCATTATCCAACTATGCTACAGCGACGATATTTTTAGCGACAAATTTTCGAATCTATATGTTACCTTTTTGATATTAATACATTTAACCGTTCCATTATTTGAAAGCCATCTACTTTATTTTTACGGAATCTCAAATATCTCTGAGTAATTTATTTTTATTAAATTTCGACACACTGATACAACTTATATATTATTAAGGGACCACGTTCTCATTAAGAAGTTGTAATTATATAGCTAAATATTATTTACAGAAGGGACAAGATTGTCCAAAAAGATTTTTTAATTGTCAAAGACTATTAGATTTAAAAATGTGTCAATATTACCTTACATTACGTATACGAATAGTCAGCTTACCAAAGAAATGATAAAGCGACTTGAACCATTTGGGATGTGGATCTTTAGAAGGATGCTCAAAATAACCTAGTTCCATTATTTGAAAGCCATCTACTTTATTTTTACGGAATCTCAAATGTAATACCTTTGACTAATCCAAAATTAATTAACGGATTGGAAGAGATCCAGGTTCGAATCCCGGTAGCGCAACAACAATATTTTTCGATAAAATTGATTTTATATGTATATCTTTCTAATTAATATTTAAAATATCACAGAGCTATGTTCTGAATAATTATAACTCCACAATAAGAATGTGTTCTCCTTAATAACATATAAGTTGTATCAATGTGTCCAAAATTTAATAAAAATGAATTATTAATTAATCCTGGCGTCTCCTATCGGATTTTATTAAAAGGTGTTTGAAATTCCGTAAATATAAAGAAGACGGCTTTCAAATAATGGAACGACAGATATATCAATTTGAAAGTGTAACATGTAAGTTCAAAAATTTATTATATTGGTGTAGTGTAATCGGTTAACGCATAACCCCGGATAGGAAAAGATCCAGGTTCTAATCCCGCTACCAAAAAAAATATCACAGAGCTGTGTTCTGAATAATTACAACTTCACAATAAGAATGTGTTCTCCAGATTGTATTGAAATTATACTATACTTAAAACAGTGAGTGTAATGTAAAAAGTATATAGTGATAGTGATAGGGGCGTGCAGTGCATACAAGCAAAAAAGTTGTGCATTACTAAAAATTCTGGGAAACAAAAAAATATTAAATAATTATATTAACATAAACGAAAATATTATTTTACAATTAACGCCATCTGTGTACCAGTAGAGACTTTAATAACTTATATCTAAAATCTATCACGACAGCTATTCGCCGCATCGAGCTATTCACATTACTCTGTTCTATCTCTAAGCTAGTGAATTACTCAAGTCGTATAATTGGCTATTTACTGAATTGAAAATTCCTTTCGGTTGATCCGTTTTGTGTGGAGTCGTTACCTACGCTGTCTTTTAACAGAATAACATTAGAAAGGCTCACAACTGCGTGCAAATCGTTGAAGTGTCTACTTCCTTTTTTACTAATTCGCGAATTTTACTATCTTACTGTTTTTAAAGTGTTGATTTCAAACGTAAAGGATTTTCAAACAATAAAAGAATCATGTTCAGTCATAAAACTTTTTTTTATATGCAAGAAGGTATTATTTTACGTTAAAACTTAAACTTTAAAAGCACTACTAATAGTACTCTTAAATTAGATTTCAAAGTTCATAATCCTATGTGCAATATGTATTGTAGTACGTGTATTATATATGATTGTATAATATCATTGGTAACAGCATAACCTAAATCTATGCCTACTGCAACGCCACTGCTTTTTAAGACTATAATATACTTTCTCCTCTAAGCCGAAAAATGTAAGAAAATAAGTTGAAATAAGAATTTAAAAATATATCAAACGAAAGATAAAAAGAAAATGGGTTTGGTAATAAATAATCACCCTTTATTTGCTTCAAGCCCTAAATCATCTGCAATTAATCGAAATAATCCAATTTTTTCAAAGTATTGTATCTCTGACACGATTGAGATAAGACACATGCAGCTTGAACATTTTTCTCTCATATTTTTAATACATGTCTTGGGATCCAAGTGGCCCACGTCCGAGGAGTGAGGAGTTAATTAGGAAGCTGATATAATTAGTGGAGCATTGTTCGGAGCCAACTCAATCAGCCCGGCCAACACCGTATCAGATTGAAATTTAATTAGTTTTTAATTAAATATTGCTAATTTACCTCGCGCAGGCTGTACACAGAATGTACTCTAGTCGGATAGTGGTACATAAATATATATTTTATTATATAAAGAAAAATAAACGATTTTCTAAAAGTTAAATCTAATATCGTCAAATGTGTGTGTAAAGGTACCGAAATGAAGCCTTTTATTAGTACTCATATATAAACACGCATGTTTCATACCATCGAGCGGTGGACTGTCAATACGTTAACAAGGGGCTCGCTTAATATCAGAGCTGTTCGCAATGTTCCGGACAAGGAGCGGATGTTTATATCGCTCTTATAAAGGATGTTTTTCGATTTGGGTACACTTTTTCCAACGATAGCTGATTTGTGCTCAGTTTGGTTTGCCATTTCACAATTAATAGACTTATTAGTCCATTTTAGCATGTTAGTCCATAACCGTGGATCGTTGGATATCTAATTGATAAATTGATAATACGCATCCGCAGAGACGTCGTGCAGTGCGCACCGAAGAAGCTGTTAGGCCAGAACGTTACAGGCAATGGAGAGCGCTGTAGATCCATGATTACCGACTTCTTCGTTCCCCAATTGAGTGGTATCAATGTGGAAGAGCTGCGGCTTCAACGAGACGGCGCAACATGAAATGAGGGTGATATCGTCATGGATTTGATGGCGGATTTGACAAACATCTTCATATCATCCGCGTAAAGAAGAAAATTGTCAAATTGTAAGCAAATATTATAAATATAAATAGCAGCCAAGATGAACAAATAGAAGAAACGGGCATAAAAACGCAATACAATCGCTTCTAATAGCTACTCCATCTCCTGCAAACTCTCAAAATCAAATAATTAATAATTCCTGGTACTCCTGCAAGCCCCCGCCATTCCACGTCAATTAAGACAGATATTATGTTCAGTCAACTTTTGGGTCGGGCGCCCCCCGCCCCCCGGCCCGCGGGAGAGGGACGGCGACAGCCTTCACCCGCGGGCGCGGCGGCGAGCGAGGGAGACGCCGGCAAGGGTGTTTTTGTGAATTACAGTAGATTGGAGTATCGCTGTGTAGTAGCGGACTGCGCCAGGGACGTGGAATAGGCCCGGAATTACGCAAAATGTTAAGTCGGGTCATATTTAACATGGAATATGTTTAATGGCTGGTATCTCGTGGCGCGTGTACTGTTTATATTTGAAGTATAATCAGTTGTTTCATTGTAGCTGTTCATATTAATTTTTTATATTGTGTTTTATATGAGTTAAATAGAAAATCAGGAGTTATTTATAAAATAATACAAAAAATCTTATGGCATGCATTACAGTTACGTGACTGATTGTGACAATAATTGGTAACTGAGTTTTAACTATGATTGGCAACTTTCTAATGTAGTTAAGAATTACGTTAATTAGTTATCGATCATCGTTATAATCGAACCAAATCACAGTCACAATAACGGATTAAATAACGATCTTACCATCACTACATATAATTTGGTCGTGTTTGTATTTAGTTGAAGACCATACGAGTATGTAGTGTTGTACTGTGAGGGGACTTACGACTTACCATATAAGCAATAGTACTTGTCGCCTGATTGGTTTATTTTTAATGCTACTCGCACATAGTGACAGTACGGAGCCTAACAGCTGCCGTTTCAATGCCCCCCCAGTCCCCGACTCTTTATTCGGCGATTTTTTTTTAACTAATAAAAATCATCAGAAAAGATATATATATATATATATATATATACTTCTCAGGTAAGTACAATAAGGAAAACGGAAACAAACGTATCAGTGGCGGCTTTAGTCGGGGAGCCGAGGGGATAAAGAACACGCCCCCGAAAAAGCAAAAAAGAAGAAAATAAAATAAATACAGACTGACTTGTCATCAGAGCACCACTGCCGACCGATCGTATGCGAAAATGTATACTAAAAAAAAAAAGACTTCTCGAATACAATGTATAGAGTAAGAATTATAGTAGACTAGGGAGTCCCAGGGAGCTTCTTAACAATTCCCACCTAGATACTCAAACCCTCACGAAGCTCCTGAATGTCAATGTACTTGGAGACAGTAAATAAATAGTTGGCATTTTTGTAATACTACAAAGGCGACATTTACTTCCAGCTAGGAAACCAAGACCGGCGGATATCTGATCAAAAGAACGAAAACAATTAATCGAGGCTAAATTACGGGAAGGACAGATGACGCTCAACCTAAACCGCAGCATTTGTATGTCTCAAAATCTCCCAACGGGACACCCACACACCCACGAATTCCCCTCATAATATTACATTCCCAGAGGATATGCTCCGGGGTCTGTCGCACACCATGGGGAGGCAGTCCGCCAGGGCTGACGTCATCAACTTGAAAGATAAAACACTTCAAAATTCAAAGTGACGTACTTAAAAAAAACAGCCAGTTCCGCGCGCCACTGGCTCCTAATGGGCTGCAATAAAGTCTGAAATGGTCCAAATTAGTCCCAGATTAAAACTCCGTCCACGAAGGTACCATATAACAAGTCCCAGCGCCCCCCCCCGGCCCCCCAACTCTAAACGGAGACGCGAGGCGCCTCTGTCCCGCTGTCTCTTTCGCTCGGAAAATTACCGTAAACGTGGCTACCGGGTGGACTCAAATATTTGTTGACGTACGTATCTCTACTGACGTACGGTCTCTCAACTGTCGACACGCTAATTGGCCAATCGAAAGATCAAGTTTAAAATTAAAATAAATAATAGACCTTATTAGGTATCGAACCTTTAAAATATTTTAAAACGAAATCTCAAACACGACGATGCGAATGACAATTGTTGTGAAGCGGCTGGACACGAACCACATTTTTTTTTTTATAGTTAATTCAGTGTAAAGTTTACGAATAGATTTTGCAAAAACTATAGCATTACGTATTTTCAGTCAATTTTATTATGAAAGATCCATTCGATCTTAAACTATTTATTTAAAAAAATATAGCTATATATATATATATATATATATTTTAATTATTACAAAAAAAAATACATTTTTTGCAATAGAATTATCTTTGGTACACAGAATC
Organism: Eubasilissa regina; assembly: GCA_022840565.1. NCBI lineage: Eukaryota > Metazoa > Arthropoda > Insecta > Trichoptera > Phryganeidae > Eubasilissa > Eubasilissa regina. Next base: position 5,636,458 of record JAINEB010000026.1, read on the forward strand.
TCGAAATATTTCCATATATAGACCATACGTTTTGTTTATGGCAGGACTAGAGGTCCACAATGGAGTCCTGGTACCGACACTGATGTACAAAAGTGAGGAACGAAAGCAGACTAAACGCTAAATGGAAATGAGATCACTTAGGCATATAATTCATCAGAAACGGACGAATGAGGAGAGAATGGTAAGAAAGATATACGTCGCAAGTGTTGATGGCGCCAGAAGTATAGAAAGACTCGGCGCGACCAGGTAAACCGGATGGTCTTGTTATATTAGAAGCCACAATAATCGGCGAGCTTGTGTGAGAAGATGTGTAATGTGTGAGGCGAGAATTGTGTGTCAGGACAGACGAGTGTGGCGCTCTATCGTATCTGCCTAACCCTGCGGCGAAACTTCGTAATGGTAAGTAAATGGTACTTTAATAGGTGTCTTGTATTATATTATCCAAAAAAATTGAATTATTTAATTAAATTTTTACCTAATATATATATATTAAATAATTACTAGAAAGGAGTCTGTAAACTCTGATGGATGGAGTCCTTTGTCATTAGCATGACTCAAGACTGGGAGGGATGGTGACGTGCTGTGTGTGCATCAAGATCCAGATACTTCAGAGGATCGCGATCCACATTGAGCACTCGGGAAAAGAATATCTATGGTTCTAGGTGGTGGTGGTTGCTTGAAACATTTTTATTTTTGTTATATATATAAATTTCTAAAAAGTTGTAAAATAGTTTGTAAAATCAAAAAAATATGTAAACAAATAATAGATATCTCATAGAGGCGTAACTATTTTTTATTATATTTAAAGGAATTTAAAGGAAAAATATGAAAGTATTGGTAATTACAGGACTTACGACGTAAATATAACGTTCACCATTCTCACCCATTAATCAATCTGAGTGTATATCAAATTTTTGGAAGTTGTATATATGTTAATATGTGGAAACACTTTGAGTACAAATACACTATCGCCATTTATGGAGTAAATTTGATATCAATTTCTTTGAAACAGCATAGATATCACAATTATTTTGTTTGTAAGCCCTGTAATTACCCATGCTTGCATATATTTCTATTAAATATAATAAAAATAGATTCGTCTCTATGAGATATCTGATATTTGTTTAATAGCAGTGCCTTTGCAGGCGAAAATCTAGTAATTGTGTGTTCATGGACGTATTAAAATATTTTAAATATGAATTAAGATATACATATAAAATCAATTTTATCGAAAATTATTGTTGTTGCGCCACCGGGATTCGAACCTGGATCTCTTTCCTGACCGGGGAAGGTGCATTATCAAACTATGCTACAGCGACAATATTTTTAGCGACAAATTTTCGAACCTATATGTTACATTTTTGATATTAATACATTATTTGAAAGAGCCATCTACCTTATTTTTACGGAATCTCAAATACCTTTGAGTAATCTGATAGCAGACGCCAGAATTATCAATTCAGTTTTATTAAATTTTGGACACACTGATACAACTTGTATTATTAAGGAGGACACATTCTTATTGTGAAGTTGTAATTATCAGTTGTATTGTTCTGTTGTAATAAATATAAAATGTTTACTTCCATATGTTTCCATTAAATTTAATTAAAAAATAGCTTTGTATCTATGAGATATCTATTATTTGTTTAATAGCAGAGTCTCTGTAGGTGAAAATACAGTCATTGTGTGTTCTTGGACATATTCTAATATTGCTAATACAGTATATTACTTTTTTGCAGTTACATATATTATATATTAATCAAATGTAAAGAAAATAATTATATTATCGTGATTGTATCGAGTTAAGATGTTATGACAGTTAAAACAATGAAAATCAGAAAACTTCAACATCTCGGATATATAATGAGACACCTCTTAATGCCGGGAAAAATTGCTGAAAAGAGGAGAGTTTCACGGCTGTGAGAGTAAACACCCCGCTTACACAGGGCCATTTATAAGCGAAAGCTCCTATATGGTCCCGCTCGTTCGCCGGCAGGATGGTATTTATTTAATGCCACTATGACAACCGTGAAATGACGTCCCGTACATAGTGACAGGGCGGTTTCGCACACCTGTCAATACAAAAATTGCCCTCATTTACTCCGACAAGTGCAATACAATATACGTCTCCGTCTCCGGAATCGTAGATAAGAACACATTTCTTATATTGTATTAATATCTATCACCCTTTTCCGGGACCGGTTTAGAAGCTAAAAAAGTGAAGAAATTTAACGTAGTTATTACCAATTATCGCAAAAATTTTAAAATTTAGACCCTCCAGCGTCCCTTAAATACTAAAATCATAAAACATAGTTTTACATACAGATAGAAAATTAAGGTGCAGTAGTTCAAGGGATCCATTCGTTAAAAAACACCCCCAAAAGAAGCACACTGGACGAGACATAAAATTGATTGTGTCACACGTACACTGACAGACTAACGGCGTTGTAAAACACGAGGTGTGGAGAATGAGAGGTACTACCCACCTAAGGTGCTCTAACGAGTCACCCATACCCGAATAAATTCCTTATATAAAACAAGATAAGTCTAAACTCAGACAGTTCACTCCGGTATTGTCCATGCCCCGTAATCACCTGCCATTCAAGATGATTCAGCTCTGGAGGTTTTAACTTGATTATCCAAGAAACGAATAACTCCATCTTCCCTGCGTTGTCGTGTTCACCAGCGGCGATCGGTGACTTTTTGTAAGGTAAGGTTGGATGATGTTAATGAATTCGAAGACCTTGACATGCGAAACTCGTGTCGAATACTTTCAAAGGGTTGCGGTGCGGATACAGAACGAATAATAGAATCCACTGTTGCTGGTATCTGTATGTTTACGGGATTCATAGATATTCGAAAGTTGAGGATGTATATGTATCTCGACTCGCTTTGTGTTGTAGTGTGTGTTATGACTGCTCTCTAAAGAACAGAACGAATTGGAACAAAAAGTCTAAAACTTTTTGACTAGAACACAAGGGATACGGAGCATCCAAAGCATGTATCAAGCGACCGCGTCTGGTGTTCACCTCTCTTGCCACTTCCCGAGCGTTAACTGCCTAATTCTTAGAACCAGATCTTTCAAGGGCCCGTCCGTTGGTCTGAAAGTGACGACTAGAAAAATAACTTCCTGACCTATTTTATTAACATCTGTAATCAACTATATTGTTGTATATCGACTTCTTGAATATCACCATTGATTGCAGCTCAACTAACAAAAATAAATAACATGATGAATTCGAACTATTAATCCGGATCGATAGGATCTACATGAACGAATTGCGCTCCGGGTCCCACGAAGTAGGAAAACCGTGGAACAGGATGAGGTAGGACCAGTGACCAGTTTCGAAACCTTGTATATGACGGCTCCCCGCAGTCGTCGCCGAGATCGCACAAATGGCACGCGGATGAGCCGATCGAGTACGGCGAAAGTCCACACCGTGAATGCTATCGCGATGTCAAGTCTGCTAACGTCAAGGTCACAATTCACACTGACAAGACGAGCATTAGGAAATATTTGGATGCGGAATTGAAAAGACGCACCAAGAGTGTTTACGAATTCGGAACAGCTGAAGAAGCTGAGGTAATGGTTTGACCAGTCTACTGTGATGACAGCCAACATGATAGTCAACGTCAAAACAGATTAGTTTTTGATCGGTCGGCAAATACAAAGAGATTAAAAGAAGACACGAAAAGGCGCAAAAGAACCGATGTTCCTCACACGAATCTGTTTATCCGAGTGTCTCCCTTTCCGCGCAGGGCCCCCGGGAAGATTCCCGCGTAAGTTTTTTCCCACACAGAGAGGCCGCCAGACGACAGTGCCCGCGAAAAGTTCTCTCGTCCCTTTCCGACGCACGGAAACAAGATGGCGCGAGAGCGGCAACATGGCCGCCGGTGATGCCATTACGAGTTTTTATGAGTCAATTATGTGCGAGTACCTACCCCGCTGCTAATGGGGGTGCCTGCCCATCCGAGCTGGAGGGGAGGGGGTGTAACACAGTTGGAATTGCTTTACCGAGTTGTGACGGCGTTTTTAATTAATTGATGCCTGGCAAGGGCCGCATCTAGTTTTTTAAATAATATATATATTTTTTTTTTAACCGCAGGTATTCTAAATTAGATACGACGGTCTTGTCGTATTTGTGCGAGGTAGAAAGAGACAAAAATTCAAACGTCTTACATACTGTATTATAGCAGACAGTGCCCTTCCGGTATAGTAATAAACAAAGTGTAGTGTTCAATATACTAATAAATATACAGAAAGAGTATGCGATTAGATAGCATATAAATACAATGTTCCGAGAGCAACAACCACATTTTATCAAAGATTCTACATGTTCTTAGCTCCTTGTACTGTACAACACACTCAGTACCGTTCACTTCCAATAAGATTACACTAATATGGACCCAATATATGATCCAATCAGGTAGAGATGAATCAGAAGCATGGCTATCCAACATTCTAATATAATCTATACAATACCTTCACTAATAATTCACTAGTCCTACAACACTCCCACTACATATATTTTTATTTTATTTTTACTTTTTTATACATATTTGTAATTCTCTTTTTATTCCTGTCGATGACTTAAATGACACCACAACAGCACGAAAAAAAAACTGTCTACTTTAACACAGACTTCAGTGTATATATCAGAGGTGAAGTCTACTCCGCCCCACACAATAAACTATGTATTATGTATGTTTATTATGTATCCACCTCTGTTAGTACAAAAATATGGATGTCAAAATATATATAAATAAATAAATTTAGCTAATCGGAAATCATCGAAACACCCCATATTGCAAAATCTACTGGACTGTTCGGTGGCCACACGCCTGGCGAGATGAAATTAACATTCTCACGACGGAGAAAGTTGATTGTATTTCTGGCTGTGCGAGATGGAGCTCCGTCCTGCTGTTATGTATAGCTATACTCCAGGCTGTGTTTTGAAACACTTTGATCATTTCCCTAGCACCCCGACGTTTTTCAATTTGAAAATTTTTGATCAGAATACGGTCTTCTGCGGTAATTTTTGTCATTCTAGGCAATAATCAAAGATGGCGACCGGAAATTGTCAAAATAAAACGTAATATAGGTAAGTAAGTAAATTAGTAAGCTATTTTTAAACTAATTTTGATGTAATTATATCACATTTTACGAAATGTTTTCACTTTTTTTGGGCTACCCCTGTACGTGTGAGTGCCTAGTGTTCCCCAAATTACTCACATATCCTTTTGTCTGGGTGTGCTGATCGGGAAGCCGGCACATATTATTGTTGTCGGTTGTGGAGACAATACACCTCTACAAGTACTATAAATGCCACGGAATAGGTGGCGACAAACCATCCACAATAATAGAAGAAGAAGAACCGACAGTTCCTTCACATTTTGGTCGTATTCGACGTGTTTTTTTTCCTTCTGTTTTATAAATTCTGAGAGCACTGGCTGCGGTTACGCAGCGCAAACCATTGGCCGTGAAGCAGCCCGTTTTGTGCTAATTGAATTTCACACCCTTAAGAGGTACCCGATGTATCTTGTAGTATTAATTATTGTAGTAAAACCATTTAGCAATTTGATACTAATAAATACAGTTTAGTTTCAGTATAAACAATTATTGGGGGTGGGCGGGTGGGTGCTAGGGTGGCTGGCCAGGCGGGCACCGGTCCATAGACAGACGAATAATGCTCGGGTGATAATTTATGGGGGCGGAATGTAGATAGGGCTCACTTAGCGATACAATTTGGGCGAATTCATGGCGCTAATTAAAATTGTCGCACAGTCAGGGGATGAAACACCCCGCCGGAATAGATATATTTAATTATTTTTTATTATAATACATTAGGTTGTTTAAGGGTGAGCATTCATTTTTCCAGTTTTAAATATGAGAAATTATACACGAATCAGATATCCTTTAAGATGAAGCTGATAGTTAAGTATGAGATAAATTATTAATAACGTTATTTGTTACGTAAATAATGCGAGAGAGGAATGTCTGTAATGTAAATAATTTCGATGTACATAAAAATAATGTAAATAAAATGCTTACTTTGTTTATGAAAACGTTATTTTCCTATAAAATCATATATTTTCGGTATTTTTAAAAGAAAATTATGATTGCGCGGAATCCGCGACCGTCATGGCCGGATCGAGCGGCATATTAAAATTCGTTGGACAATTAAATTAGTCATATTTTATAAGATTAAAAATATACTATTTACAAACTGATTATTGTATTTTTGATATAAAACTTAGTTTTAAATAATAGCGTATTTTTTCACTAATGCAGAAAATTTTAAAAACGTCCAAAATTGGTAATATGTCTTGCAAATTGTACGGTTTATAACTCTATTAATTTTTAATACTTTGCCAATTTGGTTCAATGCAGATTTGTCTCCGTAATCTTGGCTCCGAGATTATAAGAAAATATATTTCATTTGTGTAATAATTTACTAAGATTAAGATAATTTTGTAGCACGCGAAGAATGCATCTAGTGGTCGTGGATTTTCTTAAAATGCTTGTATCGTCTTAAGTATGGAAAATAATGTTGAGTTTATTAGTTTTATATTAGTATAATGGTCTTATCTAAGTAATAGTTTAAAAAAAAATCTAATCTAGTGTATAACTTCTGAAATGAATGAATAATGAAAAATTACACTTTCGTAAAATTTTAATTATCGTTGAAAGTAGCCCCTTAACAAACTAATAGGTAAATGTGATGGTTTCCTTGTGAACGAAGTTAGGCGGAAGGCGTCAGGCACCATTGTCAATACGGTTAACTTATTGACAAGAATATTTATTAAGATAAAATGCAAAAAAAATATATTAAATGGGTTCATTTTTCGGTTCCGGACATATATTTATTTGTGTAGTAATATATTAATTATTGAACGAAAATAATGCACTGTGCCTCCCCCCCCCCCCCCCCCCTGCGCTACAATCACGGCCACACAACCCAGCGTCGATCGGAGACCTTACACAAGTACGGTTACAACGTGTACGGAACAGTTAATACTGTAGTACAATCTCGAGACTTAACGAAATAGTGAGTGAAAAATATACAATCCCCATTTTGGAGATGCCAGCAGAATCCGTATTGGTGGTGAGTGCCTATTCCTTCGTGTTATCATCTACGCTTGTAAGCAACAAAAGTAATGTACCTGGTAATAAAACAATAAAATTTTAAAAGACAACATGAATTTAAACAATATAATATTCAGTTCATTTTACACATACGATATCAATTTTCCAGGGAAAATTTCACCAACACCTGCTAAGGTCACGCTCCATAGCGACTGAATTCCCAGGGACGCGGCTAGCGATCGGCACGCGGTGCAGCGAATGGACCAAAATGGAAAAGACTTTTGAGACAAATGGTCTGCCCGCTCGTAGTACGATGACCTTTGTTTGTATCGAGTCAAAAACCCTTATAACACACCTTCAAGGTTGTCATACTGCCTTCTGCGCAAGCGTGCTTAGAGTTGGTACGACTGCGGTCACGTTTGCAAAATTTGATCCCGATCGCGTCATTGGTCGGAGAGTGGGAAAAGGACTGAAATTCATCGTAGACTTTGATCACAAAACACAGTAAAAGTGGGCGGACGAGTGTGACGCACGAAGAGGGACGTGATTCAGCAAGCTAGAAAGATGGTTCTAGTGAATAGGCGAGTTACCTTCGGTGAGGTAGCGTCTTCTTTGAATATCACACATGGTTCTGCCCATCAGATCGTCCACAAAGAGCTTGGCTAAAGTAAAGTCTGTGTAAATAAATTGTACAACGAGAGCGGACCAACCACATTCCCAGGACCGTTAAATAAGTTCAAGGCTTGTATTTCGGTCCTACTCTGTCGCTGTCGCTGTTCGATAGCGCCCCGCATACAGTGACAGGGTGATACCGCGCAGCCGCCTGTAACAAAGTTAACTGTCTACATTATGAGAGCGGATCCGCCACACTCCCAGGACCGTTAAATAAGCTCAAGGCTCCTATTTCGGTCCTATTCTTACGCCGTCCGGTTGTAATTTTTTTAATGCTACAAAGGCGGTTGTTCGATAACGCCCCGCACACAGTGACAGGGCGATACGGCGCAGCCGCCTTTAAAAAAGTTTGCTCTCATTGTACCCGACCTTTTTAATAAATTATACAACGAAAAGTATAGATAATTTTTGATTCGTCTTCATAGTTTATAAAATATAAGAAAATATTGTACGCCAGGAATTTTGCGACTCTAGCCGTACTCCTCGCACTGTAGTATGGGTGGAAGCAATTTAAGATCATAATAGCTCCCTGGATACAAGTTTAATCTGGGCACTAATTGGCTGCGCCCCCCGCTCCCCTCCCTCCGCGCGCGGCTTCCAGGGCGGGAGGTGGGGGGTGGGACGCCCCCGCCACGGGGGCGGACTGGGAGAATTATTATCAAACTATAAATTACATCTTTACAATAGGATAATATGCAAATGTGCGGCGCCGCGATGGCCCCCAATATCCTCGTCCGAAGGTCGCTCGAGACAATTATTTCCAACAACAACGGACTCAATTTTAAATTTAATTTAATTATAACCTCTAAACTTGCCTCAATGTCGGCCGCTCATTCGTCCATCCCACGAGTAAACCAAGGATTGAACCGTGTCGGTTCAATAACTAACGGTAACTTCACCAATTCTACAATTGATCGCCGACGCTTTATCTATAGAAAACCATGAAACTTCAGTCAACGTATTTAATTTCTCAAATTCCTAAATTCCCAAATTAAAGTCCAAATTCCCATCATCCATACATTTTCTCGTGTTCGTCTTTTAGTATGAAACGTGACCTTGACGCCAGCAGACGTCAACTTGAGCGATATTGTGTTCGATCTCGACATCGCGATAGCATTCGCGGTGTGGACGTTTCAGCTCCAGCACTGTATTGTTTGTAATCCTGTGATTTGTATGCACAGTGATATTGTATGTTTGTGCCGTGGGTGAACTTATGTCATCGCCGTCTTCAATTGGAAGCGGAGATCGCCTCATCTGCATTATATACCAGTCAAGGCGAGCAGTTCTTCCGAATCCCGGTTCCCGAGACTACTGATCCTTCGACTAGAACCCCTATCTCCTCACCTGTACCACGCTTCCCTACTTCCTTCTCGTACCTTGCGATGATTTCGATTTACGACCGAGATCGCACAGCAATCCTAAAAATTGCGTCATTTTGATATAAATGTTAAAATTAGTAATTACATAATATTGACAATCCTTAAATAGCGTAATGTATAAAATCATTAAAATTGCATAATAATTAAATTCCTAAAAATTTCGTAATTTTGATATTAATGTTGAAATTAGTAATTACATAATATTGACAATCCTTAAATTGCGTAATGTTTAAAATCATTAAAAAATCGTAATTTTCAAATACTTAAAATTACGTAATTTTCAAATACTTAAAATTGCGTAATTTTCAAATACTTAAAATTGCGTAATTTTCAAATACTTAAAATTGCGTAATTTTTAAAAACCAAAAATTGCGTGATTTTTAAAAACCTAAAATTGCGTAATTTTTAAAAACCTAAAATTGCGTAATTTATAAGTACTTAAAATTGCGTAATTTTTAAATATTTAAAATTGCGTAATTTCGAGACTGCCATTCAGGAAGAAGTTCAAATCTCAGATGTACAGGGCGATGAACATTTTTAATGAAATACCAGAAAACGTAAGAAATTGAATAGATTTAAAATGAAACTGACTAGATAAGTTTTAGTGAAATAATCTTGTTCATATTAAAAATTAAGTAAATAAATAAAATTACAATCGCATCTGTGAGTCGAGAGTAGTATTTTTTCTCATCACTAACGCACGTCTCTAGTCGGCTATCTGCAAGCCACATTCCTGGTATTACTATTGTATGTACCGCCCACTGCGTGCTTGCAGTAAAGAGCTACCATATGGTGCTGCCAGAGAGCACTAAACAGATTTATATCCACCGGCACTAGAACGCGATGGCACCCTTCCACGAGTAATAGTTGACAGTTTGTCAAATTAGCAGGGGTTAATTCTGCTTATTACCTGCTAACAACCGCCTACTTAACTCTTTCCGCGGCGAGTGCGAGACTTGATTTCATTTATTAGGTACATTTCGATGATAAATCTAGTTTGTAATTTTTTATGGGTGAAACAAGAAATATATAGTTATGCGACAATATTTAGCTAATCAGAAATCATCAAAACACTCCAATATTGCAAAATCTACTGGACTGTTCGGTGGCCACATGCCTGGTGAGATGAAATTATCATTCTCACGACGGAGAGAGTTGATTGTATTTCTGGCCGCGTGAGATGGAGCTCCGTCCTGCTGTAATGTCTAGCTATACTTCAGGCTTTGTCTCGAAACTCTTTGATCATTTTTAAATTCGCTAATTTTTGATCAGAATACGGTCTTCTGCGGTGATTTTTGTCTTTCTGGGCGACAATTTGAAAAAACCAAATGGGAAAATTAATAATCAAAGATGGCGATCGAAAATTGTCGAAATAAAACGTAAATAGGTAAGTAAATCAGTAAACTATTTAGGCTGTTGTTGATATAGTTAAACTAATTTTAATGTAATTGTGTCACTTTCACTTTTTTTGGGTCACCCTGCATTCTGGCAGCTTGACAAGTGAACAATCTTTGACCAAAAGTAATTTATGGATCTATTTTAAAGAGAGCATATTATTATTTGTGAAGTTATATTTAACATATACATACAGATAACACAAATATCGAAAAAATATTTTGATTGCCATCTGGATTTGAACCAGGATCTCTTCCTACCGAGAAAGTGCGTTATCCGTAAGTATCCGCGCGTTATCTGTAAGTACCCGTGCGTTGAATATTGTATATTATATATATATATATATATATATATATATATATATATATATATATATATATATATATATTGAAGTATATTGAATCACTGATTTTTATTGAACTTGAATTCTATCGCTGCTTTATTTGCACGTATTTTGTTTCACTGATTTTTTTTCAATTTGATTTCAATCGCTGCTTTTTTTGCACGTATATTGAATCACTGAACTTGTTGAACTTGATTTCTATTGCTGCTTTCTTTGCACGTATATTGAATCACTGATTTTTATTGAACTTGAATTCTATCGCTGCTTTCTTTGCACGTATTTTGTTTCACTGATTTTTTTTCAATTTGATTTCAATCGCTGCTTTTTTTGCACGTATATTGTATCACTGAACTTGTTGAACTTGATTTCAATCGCTGCTTTCTTTGCACGTATTTTGTTTCACTGATTTTTTTCAATTTTATTTCAATCACTGCATTTTTTGCACGTATATTGAATCACTGAATTTGTTGAACTTGATTTCTATTGCTGCTTTCTTTGCACGTATATTAAATCACTGATTTGTATTTATCTTAACTTTCATCGTTGCTTTCTTTGCATCTATGTTATTTCACTGATTTTTTTAAAATTTGACTTCTTTCGCTGCTTTTTTTGTACGTATATTGTATCATTGAACTTGTTGAACTTGATTTCTAATGCTGCTTTCTTCGCACGTATATTGAATCACTGAACTTGTTGAACTTGATTTCTATTGCTGCTTTCTTTGCACGTATATTGAATCACTGATTTTTATTCAACTTGAATTCTATCGCTGCTTTCTTTGCACGTATTTTGTTTCACTGATTTTTTTTCATTTTTATTTCAATCGCTGCTTTTTTTGCACGTTTATTGTATCACTGAACTTGTTGAACTTGATTTCAATTGCAGCTTTCTTCGCACGTATATTGAATCACTGATTTTTATTGAACTTGAGTTCTATCGTTGCTTTCTTTGCATCGATGTTATTTTAGTGATTTTTATTTAATTTGAATTCTATCGCTGCTTTCTTTGCACGTATATTGAATCATTGAACTTGTTGCACTTGATTTCTATCGCTGCTTTCTTTGCACGTATTTTGTTTCACTGATTGTTTTTCAATTTGATTTCTATCGCTGCTTTCTTTGCACGTATTTTGTTTCACTGATTTTTTTTCAATTTGATTTCAATCGCTGCTTATTTGCACGTATATTGAATCACTAAACTTGTTCAACTTGATTTTAATTGCTGCTTTCTTTGCACATTAATAGAATCACTGAACTTGTTGAACTTGATTTCTATTGCTGCTTTCTTTGCACGTATATTAAATCACTGATTTGTATTTATCTTAACTTTCATCGTTGCTTTCTTTGCATCTATGTTATTTCACTGATTTTTTTTAAATTTGACTTCTTTCGCTGCTTTTTTTGTACGTTTATTATATCATTGAACTTGTTGAACTTGATTTTTAATGCTGCTTTCTTCGCACGTATATTGAATCACTGAACTTGTTGAACTTGATTTCTATTTCTGCTTTCTTTGCACGTATATTGAATCACTGAACTTATTGAACTTGATTTCTATTGCTGCTTTTTTAGCACATATTTTGTTTCACTGTTCTTTTTTCAATTTGATTTCAATCGCTGCTTTTTTAGCACGTATATTGAATGACTGAACTTGTTGAACTTGATTTCTAATGCTGCTTTTTTTGCACGTATATTGAATCACTGAACTTGTTGAACTTGATTTCAATCGCTGCTTTCTTTGCACGTATTTTGTTTCACTGATTTTTTTTCAATTTGATTTCAATCGCTGCTTTCTTTGCACGTAATTTGTTTCACAAATTTTTTTCAATTTGACTTCTATCGCTGCTTTTTTTGCACGTATATTGTATCATTGAACTTGTTGAACTTGATTTCTATTGCTGCTTTCTTTGCACGTATATTGAATCACTGATTTTTATTGAACTTGAATTCTATCGCTGCTTTCTTTGCACGTATTTTGTTTCACTGATTTTTTTTCAATTTGATTTCAATCGCTGCTTTTTTTGCACGTATATTGTATCACTGAACTTGTTGAACTTGATTTCAATCGCTGCTTTTTTTGCACGTATTTTGTTTCACTTAATTTTTTCAATTTTATTTCAATCACTGCTTTTTTTGCACGTATATTGAATCACTGAACTTGTTGAACTTGATTTCTATTGCTGCTTTCTTTGCACGTATATTAAATCACTATTTGTATTTATCTTAACTTTCATCGTTGCTTTCTTTGCATCTATGTTATTTCACTGATTTTTTTAAAATTTGACTTCTTTCGCTGCTTTTTTTGTACGTATATTGTATCATTGAACTTGTTGAACTTGATTTCTAATGCTGCTTTCTTCGCACGTATATTGAATCACTGAACTTGTTGAACTTGATTTCTATTGCTGCTTTCTTTGCACGTATATTGAATCACTGATTTTTATTGAACTTGAATTCTATCGCTGCTTTCTTTTCACGTATTTTGTTTCACTGATTTTTTTTCAATTTGATTTCAATCGCTGCTTTTTTGCACGTATATTGAATCACTGAACCTGTTGAACTTGATTTCAATTGCTGCTTTCTTTGCACGTATTTTGTTTCATTGATTTTTTTTCAATTTGATTTCAAACGCTGCTTTTTTTGCACGTATATTGAATCACTGATTTTTATTGAACTTGATTTCAATCGCTGCTTTCTTTTCAAGTATTTTGTTTCACTGATTTTTTTTCAATTTGATATCAATCGCTGCTTTTTTTGCACGTATATTGAATCACTGAACTTATTGAACTTGATTCCAATTGCTGCTTTTTTTGCACATATTTTGTTTCACTGTTTTTTTTTCAATTTGATTTCAATCGCTGATTTTTTTGCACGTATATTGAATCACTGATTTTTATTGAACTTGAATTCTATCGCTGCTTTCTTTGCACGTATTTTTTTTCACTGATTTTTTTTCAATTTGATTTCAATCGCTGCTTTTTTGCACGTATATTGAATCACTGAACCTGTTGAACTTGATTTCAATTGCTGCTTTCTTTGCACGTATTTTGTTTCATTGATTTTTTTTTAATTTCATTTCAATCGTTACTTTTTTTGCACGTATATTGAATCACTGATTTTTATTGAACTTGAAATCTATCGCTGCTTTCTTTGCACGTATTTTTTTTCACTGATTTTTTTTCAATTTGATTTCAATCGCTGCTTTTTTTGCATGTATATTGTATCACTGAACTTGTTGAACTTGATTTCAATCGCTGCTTTCTTTGCACGTAATTTGTTTCACAAATTTTTTTCAATTTGACTTCTATCGCTGCTTTTTTTGCACGTATATTGTATCATTGAACTTGTTGAACTTGATTTCTAATGCTGCTTTCTTTGCACGTATATTGAATCATTGAACTTGTTGAACTTGATTTCTAATGCTGCTTTCTTTGCACGTATATTGAATCATTGAACTTGTTGAACTTGATTTCTAATGCTGCTTTCTTTGCACGTATATTGAATCATTGAACTTGTTGAACTTGATTTCTAATGCTGCTTTCTTTGCACGTATATTGAATCACTGAACTTGTTGAACTTGATTTCTATTGCTGCTTTCTTTGTACGTATTTTGTTTCACTGATTTTTTTTCAATTTGATTTCAATCGCTGCTTTTTTGCACGTACATTGAATCACTGAACTTGTTGAACTTGATTTCTAATGCTGCTTTCTTTGCACATATATTGAATCACTGAACTTGTTTAACTTGATTTCTATTGCTGCTTTCTTCGCACGTATATTGAATCACTGATTTTTATTGAACTTGAATTCTATCGCTGCTTTCTTTGCACGTATTTTGTTTCACTGATTTTTTTTCAATTTGATTTCAATCGCTGCTTTTTTGCACGTATATTGAATCACTGAACTTGTTGAACTTGATTTCTATTTCTGCTTTCTTTGCACGTATATTGAATCACTGAACTTATTGAACTTGATTCCAATTGCTGCTTTTTTTGCACATATTTAGTTTCACTGTTTTTTTTTCAATTTGATTTCAATCGCTGCTTTTTTTGCACGTATATTGAATCACTGATTTTTATTGAACTTGAATTCTATCGCTGCTTTCTTTGCACGTATTTTGTTTCACTGATTTTTTTTCAATTTGATTTCAATCGCTGCTTTTTTGCACGTATATTGAATCACTGAACCTGTTGAACTTGATTTCAATTGCTGCTTTCTTTGCACGTATTTTGTTTCATTGATTTTTTTTCAATTTGATTTCAATCGCTACTTTCTTTGCACGTATATTGAATCATTGATTTTTATTGAACTTGAATTCTATCGCTGCTTTCTTAGCACGTATTTTGTTTCACTGATTGTTTTTCAATTTGATTTAAATCGCTGCTTTTTTTGCACGTATATTGTATCACTGAACTTGTTGAACTTGATTTCAATCGCTGCTTTCTTTGCACGTAATTTGTTTCACAAATTTTTTTCAATTTGACTTCTATCGCTGCTTTTTTTGCACGTATATTGTATCATTGAACTTGTTGAACTTGATTTCTAATGCTGCTTTCTTTGCACGTATATTGAATCATTGAACTTGTTGAACTTGATTTCTAATGCTGCTTTCTTTCCACGTATATTGAATCATTGAACTTGTTGAACTTGATTTCTAATGCTGCTTTCTTTGCACGTATATTGAATCATTGAACTTGTTGAACTTGATTTCTAATGCTGCTTTCTTTGCACGTATATTGAATCACTGAACTTGTTGAACTTGATTTCTATTGCTGCTTTCTTTGTACGTATTTTGTTTCACTGATTTTTTTTCAATTTGATTTCAATCGCTGCTTTTTTGCACGTATATTGAATCACTGAACTTGTTGAACTTGATTTCTAATGCTGCTTTCTTTGCACATATATTGAATCACTGAACTTGTTGAACTTGATTTCTATTGCTGCTTTCTTCGCACGTATATTGAATCACTGATTTTTATTGAACTTGAATTCTATCGCTGCTTTCTTTGCACGTATTTTGTTTCACTGATTTTTTTTCAATTTTATTTCAATCGCTGCTTTTTTTGCACGTATATTGTATCACTGAACTTGTTGAACTTGATTTCAATCGCTGCTTTCTTTGCACGTAATTTGTTTCACAAATTTTTTTCAATTTGACTTCTATCGCTGCTTTTTTTGCACGTATATTGTATCATTGAACTTGTTGAACTTGATTTCTAATGCTGCTTTCTTCGCACGTATATTGAATCACTGAACTTGTTGAACTTGATTTCTATTGCTGCTTTCTTTGCACGTATATTAAATCACTGATTTTTATTGAACTTGATTTCAATCGCTGCTTTCTTTTCAAGTATTTTGTTTCACTGATTTTTTTTCAATTTGATATCAATCGCTGCTTTTTTTGCACGTATATTGAATCACTGAACTTATTGAACTTGATTCCAATTGCTGCTTTTTTTGCACATATTTTGTTTCACTGTTTTTTTTTCAATTTGATTTCAATCGCTGCTTTTTTTGCACGTATATTGAATCACTGATTTTTATTGAACTTGAATTCTATCGCTGCTTTCTTTGCACGTATTTTGTTTCACTGATTTTTTTTCAATTTGATTTCAATCGCTGCTTTTTTGCACGTATATTGAATCACTGAACCTGTTGAACTTGATTTCAATTGTTGCTTTCTTTGCACGTATTTTGTTTCACTGATTTTTTTTCAATTTGATTTCAATCGCTGCTTTTTTGCACGTATATTGAATCACTGAACTTGTTGAACTTGATTTCTATTTCTGCTTTCTTTGCACGTATATTGAATCACTGAACTTATTGAACTTGATTCCAATTGCTGCTTTTTTTGCACATATTTTGTTTCACTGTTTTTTTTTCAATTTGATTTCAATCGCTGCTTTTTTTGCACGTATATTGAATCACTGAACCTGTTGAACTTGATTTCAATTGCTGCTTTCTTTACACGTATTTTGTTTCATTGATTTTTTTTCAATTTGATTTCAATCGCTACTTTCTTTGCACGTATATTGAATCATTGATTTTTATTGAACTTGAATTCTATCGCTGCTTTCTAAGCACGTATTTTGTTTCACTGATTGTTTTTCAATTTGATTTCAATCGCTGCTTTTTTTGCACGTATATTGTATCACTGAACTTGTTGAACTTGATTTCAATCGCTGCTTTCTTTGCACGTAATTTGTTTCACAAATTTTTTTCAATTTGACTTCTATCGCTGCTTTTTTTGCACGTATATTGTATCATTGAACTTGTTGAACTTGATTTCTAATGCTGCTTTCTTTGCACGTATATTGAATCATTGAACTTGTTGAACTTGATTTCTAATGCTGCTTTCTTTGCACGTATATTGAATCACTGAACTTGTTGAACTTGATTTCTATTTCTGCTTTCTTTGCACGTATATTGAATCACTGAACTTATTGAACTTGATTCCAATTGCTGCTTTTTTGCACATATTTTGTTTCACTGTTTTTTTTTCAATTTGATTTCAATCGCTGCTTTTTTGCACGTATATTGAATCACTGAACCTGTTGAACTTGATTTCAATTGCTGCTTTCTTTGCACGTATTTTGTTACATTGATTTATTTTCAATTTGATTTCAATCGTTACATTTTTTGCACGTATATTGAATCACTGATTTTTATTGAACTTGAATTCTATCGCTGCTTTCTTTGCACGTATTTTTTTTCACTGATTTTTTTTCAATTTGATTTCAATCGCTGCTTTTTTTGCATGTATTTTGTTACACAAATTTTTTTCATTTTGATTTCTATCGCTGCTTTCTTTGCACGTATATTGAATCACTGAACTTGTTGAACTTGATTTCTATTGCTGCTTTCTTTGCACGTATTTTGTTTCACTGATTTTTTTTCAATTTTATTTCAATCGCTGCTTTTTTGCACGTATATTGAATCACTGAACTTGTTGAACTTGATTTCTATTTCTGCTTTCTTTGCACGTATATTGAATCACTGAACTTAATTCCAATTGCTGCTTTTTTTGCACATATTTTGTTTCACTGTTTTTTTTTTCAATTTGATTTCAATCGCTGCTTTTTTTGCACGTATATTGAATCACTGATTTTTATTGAACTTGAATTCTATCGCTGCTTTCTTTGCACGTATTTTGTTTCACTGATTTTTTTTCAATTTGATTTCAATCGCTGCTTTTTTGCACGTATATTGAATCACTGATTTTTATTGAACTTGAATTCTATCGCTGCTTTCTTTGCACGTATTTTGTTTCACTGATTTTTTTTCAATTTAATTTCAATCGCTGCTTTTTTGCACGTATATTGAATCACTGAACCTGTTGAACTTGATTTCAATTGCTGCTTTCTTTGCACGTATTTTGTTTCATTGATTTTTTTTCAATTTGATTTCAATCGCTACTTTCTTTGCACGTATATTGAATCATTGATTTTTATTGAACTTGAATTCTATCGCTGCTTTCTTAGCACGTATTTTGTTTCACTGATTGTTTTTCAATTTGATTTCAATCGCTGCTTTTTTTGCACGTATATTGTATCACTGAACTTGTTGAACTTGATTTCAATCGCTGCTTTCTTTGCACGTATTTTGTTACACAACTTTTTTTCATTTTGATTTCTATCGCTGCTTTCTTTGCACGTATATTAAATCACTGAAATTATTGAACTTGATTCCAATTGCTGCTTTTTTTGCACATATTTTGTTTCACTGTTTTTTTTTCAATTTGATTTCAATCGCTGCTTTTTTTGCACGTATATTGAATCACTGATTTTTATTGAACTTGAATTCTATCGCTGCTTTCTTTGCACGTATTTTGTTTCACTGATTTTTTTTCAATTTGATTTCAATCGCTGCTTTTTTGCACGTATATTGAATCACTGAACCTGTTGAACTTGATTTCAATTGCTGCTTTCTTTGCACGTATTTTGTTTCATTGATTTTTTTTCAATTTGATTTCAATCGTTACTTTTTTTGCACGTATATTGAATCACTGATTTTTATTGAACTTGAATTCTATCGCTGCTTTCTTTGCACGTATTTTTTTTCACTGATTTTTTTTCAATTTGATTTCAATCGCTGCTTTTTTTGCATGTATTTTGTTACACAAATTTTTTTCATTTTGATTTCTATCGCTGCTTTCTTTGCACGTATATTGAATCACTGAACTTGTTGAACTTGATTTCTATTGCTGCTTTCTTTGCACGTATATTGAATCACTGAACTTAATTCCAATTGCTGCTTTTTTTGCACATATTTTGTTTCACTGTTTTTTTTTTCAATTTGATTTCAATCGCTGCTTTTTTTGCACGTATATTGAATCACTGATTTTTATTGAACTTGAATTCTATCGCTGCTTTCTTTGCACGTATTTTGTTTCACTGATTTTTTTTCAATTTGATTTCAATCGCTGCTTTTTTGCACGTATATTGAATCACTGAACTTGTTGAACTTGATTTCTATTTCTGCTTTCTTTGCACGTATATTGAATCACTGAACTTAATTCCAATTGCTGCTTTTTTTGCTCATATTTTGTTTCACTGTTTTTTTTTTCAATTTGATTTCAATCGCTGCTTTTTTTGCACGTATATTGAATCACTGATTTTTATTGAACTTGAATTCTATCGCTGCTTTCTTTGCACGTATTTTGTTTCACTGATTTTTTTTCAATTTGATTTCAATCGCTGCTTTTTTGCACGTATATTGAATCACTGAACCTGTTGAACTTGATTTCAATTGCTGCTTTCTTTGCACGTATTTTGTTTCATTGATTTTTTTTCAATTTGATTTCAATCGTTACTTTTTTTGCACGTATATTGAATCACTGATTTTTATTGAACTTGAATTCTATCGCTGCTTTCTTTGCACGTATTTTTTTTCACTGATTTTTTTTCAATTTGATTTCAATCGCTTCTTTTTTGCACGTATATTGAATCACTGAACCTGTTGAACTTGATTTCAATTGCTGCTTTCTTTGCACGTATTTTGTTTCATTGATTTTATTCAATTTGATTTCAATCGTTACTTTTTTTGCACGTATATTGAATCACTGATTTTTATTGAACTTGAATTCTATCGCTGCTTTCTTTGCACCTATTTTTTTTCACTGATTTTTTTTCAATTTGATTTCAATCGCTGCTTTTTTTGCATGTATATTGTATCACTGAACTTGTTGAACTTGATTTCAATCGCTGCTTTCTTTGCACGTATTTTGTTACACAACTTTTTTTCATTTTGATTTCTATCGCTGCTTTCTTTGCACGTATATTGAATCACTGAACTTGTTGAACTTGATTTCAATTGCTGCTTTTTTTGCACGTATTTTGTTTTACTGATTTTTTTTCAATTTGATTTCAATCGCTGCTTTTTTAGTACGTATATGTATCACTGAACTTATTCAACTTGATTTCAATTGCTGCTTTCTTTGCACGTATATTGAATCACTGAACTTGTTGAACTTGATTTCAATTGCTGCTTTCTTTGCACGTATATTAAATCACTGATTTGTATTTATCTTAACTTTCATCGTTGCTATCTTTGCACCTTTGTTATTTCACTAATTATAGGTAAGTAAGTAAATTAATAAACTGATCTGGTTAATACTTCCGATGCGGGGCTCACTCCTGAAGTGCGCAAGAAGAGACACCATCGTGTAAAATTGCGTAATTTTTAAAAACCTAAAATTGCGTAATTTATAAAAACTTTTTGAGTAATTATTGAATACTTATAATTGCGTAATTTTTAAGTACTTAAAATAGCGTTATTTTTAAGTACTTAAAATAGCGTTATTTTTAAGTACTTAAAATTGCGTTATTTTTAAGTACCTAAAATTGCGTAATTTTTAAAAACTTAAAATTGCGTTATTTTTAAGTACCTAAAATTGCGTAATTTTAAAAAACTTAAAATTGCGTAATTTTTAAAAACTTAAAATTACGTAATTTTTAAGTACTTAAAATTGCGTAATTTTTAAGTACTTAAAATAGCGTTATTTTTAAGTACATAAAATTGCGTTATTTTTAAGTACCTAAAATTGCGTAATTTTTAAAAACTTAAAATTGCGTTATTTTTAAGTACCTAAAATTGCGTAATTTAAAAAAACTTAAAATTGCGTAATTTTTAAAAACTTAAAATTACGTAATTTTTAAGTACTTAAAATTGCGTAATTTTTAAGTACTTAAAATTGCGTTATTTTTAAGCACTTAAAATTGCGTTATTTTTTAGTATTTAAAATAGCGTAATTTTTCAAACTTAAAATTACGTAATTTTTCAAACTTAAAATTGCGTAATTTTTAAATACTTAAAATTGCGTAACTTTTAAAAACCTAAAATTGCGTAATTTTAAATACTTAAAATTGCATAATTTTAAAAAACCTAAAATTGCGTAATTTTTTAAAACCTAAAATTGCGTAATTTTTAAAAACCTAAAATTGCGTAATTTTTAAATACTTTAAATTGCGTAATTTTTGAATACTTAAAATTGCGCACTTTTAAGTACTTAAAATTGCGTAATTTTTAAGTATTTAATATTGCGTAATTTTTAAAATCCTAAAATTGCGTAATTTTTAAGTACTTAAAATTGCGTAATTTTTAAGTACATAAATTTCGTAATTTTTAAGTACTTAAAATTGCGTAATTTCTAAGTACTTAAAATTGCGTAATTTTTAAATATTTAAAATTGCGTAATTTTTAAATATTTGAAATTGCGTAATTTTTAAATATTTAAAATTGCATAATTTTTAAATATTTAAAATTGCGTAATTTCGAGACTGCCATTCAGGAAGAAGTTCAAATCTCAGATGTACAGGGCGATGAACATTTTTAATGAAATACCAGAAAACGTAAGAAATTGAATAGATTTAAAATGAAACTGACTAGATAAGTTTTAGTGAAATAATCTTGTTCATATTAGAAATTAAGTAAATAAATAAAATTACAATCGCATCTGTGAGTCGAGAGTAGTATTTTTTTTCATCACTAACGCACGTCTCTAGTCGGCTATCTGCAAGCCACATTCCTGGTATTACTATTGTATGTACCGCCCACTGCGTGCTTGCAGTAAAGAGCTACCATATGGTGCTGCCAGAGAGCACTAAACAGATTTATATCCACCGGCACTAGAACGCGATGGCACCCTTCCACGAGTAATAGTTGACAGTTTGTCAAATTAGCAGGGGTTAATTCTGCTTATTACCTGCTAACAACCGCCTACTTAACTCTTTCCGCGGCGAGTGCGAGACTTGATTTCATTTATTAGGTACATTTCGATGATAAATCTAGTTTGTAATTTTTTATGGGTGAAACAAGAAATATATAGTTATGCGACAATATTTAGCTAATCAGAAATCATCAAAACACTCCAATATTGCAAAATCTACTGGACTGTTCGGTGGCCACATGCCTGGTGAGATGAAATTATCATTCTCACGACGGAGAGAGTTGATTGTATTTCTGGCCGCGTGAGATGGAGCTCCGTCCTGCTGTAATGTCTAGCTATACTTCAGGCTTTGTCTCGAAACTCTTTGATCATTTTTAAATTCGCTAATTTTTGATCAGAATACGGTCTTCTGCGGTGATTTTTGTCTTTCTGGGCGACAATTTGAAAAAACCAAATAGGAAAATTAATAATCAAAGATGGCGATCGAAAATTGTCGAAATAAAACGTAAATAGGTAAGTAAATCAGTAAACTATTTAAGCTGTTGTTGATATAGTTAAACTAATTTTAATGTAATTGTGTCACTTTCACTTTTTTTGGGTCACCCTGCATTCTGGCAGCTCGACAAGTGAACAATCTTTGACCAAAAGTAATTTATGGATCTATTTTAAAGAGAGCATATTATTATTTGTGAAGTTATATTTAACATATACATACAGATAACACAAATATCGAAAAAATATTTTGATTGCCATCTGGATTTGAACCAGGATCTCTTCCTACCGAGAAAGTGCGTTATCCGTAAGTATCCGCGCGTTATCTGTAAGTACCCGTGCGTTATGGGTAAGTAAGTAAATTAGTAAACTAATCTGGTTAATACTCTCGATGCGGGGCTCACTCCTGAGTGCGCAAGAAAAGGCATCATCGTGTTAATAGTGTTGCTTCAATTTTGAAGTACGTAACGTTCACCACCGCGCCAGTTCGCGAAAGGGTTGAGCGACGGAGGTACCAGGCCGAACAAAGTAAGAGATAAGCTACTGTTACCCGGTCCCCGGTCCGTTCACACGTGAAGAGTACCTGCAGCAGTTAATGCCAAGGTAAATATAATGAACACTCGAACATCTACGGCCATTAGTGACCTTATCGTCCGCCGGCTGTGCGCCGGGGGGACCGCTCAACTCCAAAACCACTCTGTTCCGTTTTATTAACCGAAACATCTTTTACTTTCCGGTGACGAGTGTCTCAAATGCGGGATGGCGTCATTTGCAAGGATATTTATTCCAGATGTTTCTACGAGGCGCGTCTTTTAACTCATTCCCCGCGGGTGACTCGTATATGAGTCGCGCTTTACGTGCCCGCAGCGCGGGCGAATCAAATATGAGTCGCCGTGTTTCGCCCGCCGCTAGTGCGTACATACGCGCTGAGGAGCAATGAAAATCGTGCCAAAATTGTTTGTAATCTTTATCCTACCGATATCTGTCGATATTAGCCATCGAAATGAAAAAAAGTCCTCGTACCATCCAGTATCGCTCAGTTATACAAACTCTCAAACTCTATTTATGCGTGTAGAATGTAATGACTTTCAAACTATAGTCAATATTAATGTCAATATTAAAAAACTTGTAAATAGTGTGCATTAGTGTCAATATTAAAAAACTTGTAAATAGTGTGCATTAGTCTCATAAATCAGATCACTACTTCACTCTAGAGTCTAGTACGTGGTGTAGAGTCTAGTATGTGTTCTCTCATGAATAATTTTTTAATTATGGTTCTGATACTTGAGAACCTTTGCTATCGATTTCATAAAAACAGACCATAAATTTATTGCATTATCGAGATGTCATGCGTGTTTATGATCTTCTTTTTTTTTAACACACCTTAAACTATTTCTCAACATTCACCTTCACACTACATAAAACAATCATACCAACAACAACAAAAAACTAGGGATGCCAGTAACAATATGTCAACACATAAAAAGATATTTTTTATTAATATCAGCAATAACGACTTGATTTTGAATTATTATAATAATATCTAGAATTAAAAAGCCGTTTAAACACAGTATTTTGTTTTATTATTTATATTTATACTGTATTGTAAAAGTAATAAAATCCTCGTTTCTGGCGAACATCGCGTTAAAGCCAGATCGCGTAGTCCGAATCGCGAACTCGGAGGGATGTTTGCCGAGGGAATGCTGGATTTAAATATTGTGTGGTACTTTAATGGACTCAATCAACGGAAAAAATCAATAGGATGATAGTCCCCCTGCGATAGTGGCAGACTGCTCCAGCTGGGATGTTAGTCACAAGCTGTCAAAGCCCAAATTAATTACGAATCTGTGTTTATTTATCTAATTTATAGACAGTTCAAAGATACGACACAATATAAAATATGATTTATGTATTTATTTATTTATTTATTGACAAACATATTTTTGTTCTAACAGAGGTGAATACATAATAAACTTAAGACATAATTATACTCATAGTTTATTGTGTGGGGCGGAGTAGACTCCACATCTGATATATACAGCGCTGTCCTGGCTACTTTGCTAGACTGAAGTCTGTGTTAAAGTAGCCAGTTGTGGTGTTATTTAAATCATCGACAGGAATAAAAAGAGAATTAAAAATATGTATAAAAAAGTAAAAATATATATAGTGGGAGTGATGTAGAACTAGTGAAGGTATTGTATAAATTATATTAGAATGTTGGATAGCCATGCTTCTGATTCATCTCTACCTTATTGGATCATATATTGGGTCCATATTTATGTAATCTTATATGGAATATAACAAAATTATTCACCGCCGGCGAAGCTGCACCAGTTTTGATGGAGATAAGCGCGTTTTAACCCGATCCATTAAAACTGAACAGCTTGTATTATCGGGTGCGCAAACACGACCACCCAGCACTTGAACAATTTGTTAGGTGTTGTAATAACAATTATCGGTGCCGGGTCCATATGTCAACGGTAGCTGTGATAACCCGGAATGTTTGCGTTTGATAAAGACCAACCCCTCGCGGATGCACGGGGGCGCTGGCACAACCGCGTCAGGGTGCACGGGGGGGCGAACGTTCGACTCGTCTTCCGAGTCTTCTTCGGCCCGAGGTTTCCTCTGTGAGCGCTGCGATCAAGGGATCACGACAATGAAGAAGAACGACAAATGAGAAGCCAGGACTTCCTTGTCAATTCAATTACATATTTAAGTAAAAGCAAAACGAAAAAGGAGAAAAAATTCAATGCGGTTATTAGCAATTATCTATAGAACATAGTTTTACATACAGATGGAAAATTAAGGTGCAGTAGTTCAAAGCACACACTCAGGGATCCATTCATCAAAAACACTCCTAAAAGAGGGACAGTGGACGAGACACAAAGTGGATTGAGTCACACTTACACGGAGTTGCAAAACACGAGGTATGGAGAGTGAGAGGTGGGTCCACCCATGAAAGGCCGGCCTAACTACCCACCTAAGAAGCTCCAATGAGTCACCCATACCCGAATAAATTCCTTATCAATCAAGATTCGCTCCGTTACTAATTAGGTCTACTTGATTAGTGTGATGTATCTATGGTTGACGAATGCGTGTGCGTGCGTCAGGTTGGTATAAATGATCGTGTGAACGAATTAAATGGTCGATGATCCTTTCTGCTCCGAACCGCGATGCAGTTAACATCTATCATCGTCTCGGATTATATTGTATACGAGGCCGTTGCCGGATATTCTCGGTATAGCGCTGCTGTCGGTGTTCCTTCATCTGTTGACTCACCACACGTAACGCTAGACATTCACATAGTGTGACCATCTTGCAGTGAGTGTTTGAAATATTCAAGACAATAGATGCGTTTCTAGAATGCACGTGACTTGGCGCCAAGTGATTTCCATCTTTCCCTTCATCTGAAGCGGTTCCATGGTGGCAAGACTTTTTAAGACGATGACTCAAAGACGTGGTTTTCATCCCGCACGGCGTCGTTCTACGACGAAGGTATACAAAAATTGCTGCCCCGTTATGACAAGTACCTTAATAATGGTGGCGACCATGTTGAGAAGTAGTTTAAGGTGTGCAAGTACGCGCCTCGTAGATATAAAAATATCTCGTGCAGCGAATATTACAAATACATTTCACAAAACGTGAAAGCCACATGTTTTTGAATCCCATTCTTTCAACCATTGACCGCACGCCTTTGAGTTTGATTAAAATCAATTCTTAATCACGAAAAAGGGGGAGGTGAGTGTTATAAGCACCACTGGGTATTCAGACTTTGTTTACAGCTGCCCGGAAAAGAGTTTTAAATGAATTACCTAACTATTGTGTAATGACACGTGACATTGCGCTCCTGTGCGATACTGTCAAATATTGTATGTCAAATTGAATAAATATTTGTATTTTAATACATTCTGCCTCGCCTCATTGCTGTTTATAGTTAATTTAATGCATTATGCTTGTCTAACTCTTCAGGTTTCAGGTTGAAGACAATTGTGCATCTCGCCGTCCACGTGTCTCCTACACCACATATCAAAGGTCTTCTCTCCCGTGCTCTTTTTAGCATGCAACGCTAGCGTTCCTGTTTCCTTCTCAAGGTCTATATTTCGACTCTATATTTATAAACATTCTGTCATATTTCTAACTCTATTAAATAATTAATACCTGTAAATAATAATATTATTAAATATATGCACGAAACTGTATATATAATATATAATTTATCTTATCTAAGATGTTCGTAAATGAACTTTGAGGCTTCTTGACCCGATAATGGCTGCCTTCCGCGGTGTCTATTCATCTTATTCTAGTTAGAGTGAGTCAATCACCGTTATCTTTGAGTCACACTCACTACCGGTGATTGAATATTTGAGAATATCGTGATTCAAAATTTCATTTCGTAGAAAGAAGTACAATTACGTTACGAGTTAATACCATTGTCGTTCAAGAAATTTGCTATTATATAGATTAAATGTGGCGAGTTCAGGGAAAGAAGATGACAAGATTATTGTAAAAAATACCTGTGATCCGAAATGGACAGGCAAAAAAGACATGGTCAAGGGTTTCCTCCTCGGCACCACACTCACATTGGGGAGTCTATTAAGTTTAATCTGAATAAATAATGTGAGGCTACCTGGCAATGCCCAATTCTCATTCTAGAGATATTTGATATTATATTTTTTATTTATTATCTTTGTTTTATTAACCACTAAATTGAGTTTAAATACATCTACCGGTTTCGAAAAATACTATTTTTCTTCACCAGAAGAAACAATAATATATCTTTTTAGTTAGTTATGACATCCTGAAGAAGAACGAAACCGGTAGATGTATTTAAACTCAATTCAGTGGTTAATAAAACAAAGATAATAAATAAAAAATATGAATTTTAACCACAAAGTTAATATTGCTAATTTTAAAAGTATATTTGATATTGTTCTTTTAGAGACTTTCCTGTCGGAGAACCAGAGAACCAATAGTTCTTTGGATTATTTTAAGCCGATTACTCTTGTGATTGTTTGGATCCATCCATTGTGCAGACCAGATAGAATTCGTACGTTTTTTTACCATATTAAGTCTGTCATACATCGCTAACTAACTTAATTTTGTGCAATATTTAACATTTTGTGGGTGTGTGTATGTATGTACGTATGTGCAATAATTTTCTACTAATTATTACGCAAATAATACGCTCAAAATTATGTATTGTGATATCAGAAACTGTGATCGCAGTCACAGTTTTCAAATCGCTGATATTATCGAATACCAATCACAATCGCAGCATTTTTTCTCATCATTAATTCTAGTGCCTTGTCCGTTATCATCACTTTATTTGCTGCCCCGCAGTAGACTGGTCAAACCAATCGCGTTAAGTTCTTCAGCCGCGGTGTTCTCCTTCTTCCAGCAATCTTTCCCTGTATATTATGAGATGCAAGATCGTGTACTTCTCAGATATAGAGATATTGAAGATATCAGTATTTCACCGTTTTAATTGTGCATATTAAACTCCACGGAGTCGATACAAATCCTGGCCAGCGGCCCCGTCGCGTAGATTACAAATTAATTAATCAAAACGAACTAATAATTGATAACAATAATTGGTATGGGAATTCAGTGAGGACTTTTATCAGCTTTTTATCGGCTATTTTGATTGCCCGACGTCGGTGTGAAGGCAAAATAAATAGGAAATGTATCTAATTAGGTTTCCGATAGGATCGAATCCGCGCTAAGCCGGCGGCCAATCGCGACTCGACAATTCATTAAATTACTACATCGTGCACGCGCGCGCACGACCAGCGCGCAAAACTTAAATAATAACAGATCCAAATGAGGGTTCTGATCTCTGCTAATATTTACTCCCGACATTTCACCTGTCAAAAATCAATCAAATGTTCGTATTACGGCTGATAGAGGGACGCTCTCGGTCAGGGCTGTCACAGAAAAAAATAAATCGACACTGCTAACAGAAAACACTTTGTTTATTTTTGAAGCATCACTTATAAGCATAATTTATGAGAAAAATCTGCAGGTTGAGAGTATGTTCTTGATGTTCAGTTCATGCAGAATGAAGGCACGGTCCAGTGGCGTGCATTAGGCACAGGCTTAGATTACGCTGTTGCCGACAATACTAACTAAATATACAATAGAAGTAGCTTGTTGGTGTAGTGGTTAAGACATTGGCCTAGTGATCTAGTGGTCGGGGGTTCGCTCCTCGTTCCAGAAAACCAGCAAGTTAGTCCTATTTTCATAGCACAAGCGTTGAGCTTAGTTTGAAAATAGTAAGAATATTGATGTGAAAAAAAAAACAATTATCCACCTTTACAAATTAGCATAGCCGAAACTCATAACAGAAATAATTGTTTTTAAATACTAATTAAATGTATTAATTTCAAGATTAAATTGTAATTGCTCGTAAACCAAATCAGAGTGAGGTAAGCGGGAGGGGTATTGTTCGACGCGCGTGATTTGCGGATTTGCCAGTCGCAATGAGTCACCGGTCGCGCTTTTTGTACTCACTTTAGTATTCGACGAGTAAGTGATGGGCCGAGCACGCGACTTATCTGGTATTGGGTTCAAAAGTTCAGACAAGAAGGGACAATGGTTAACCAAGCTCCTCCGTCAGCAGCGACGCCAGAACATGTGGCTCAAGTTCGACGTGAAATTAATGATAAGGAAGATTGCAGCCTGTACTGGAATAAAAATATCAACAGTACACGTTATTTTGAAAAATAAACTACAGTTTCACCCGTACAAACTGCAAATCGTGCAGTTTCTCAACGAAAATGACTATTCTTTACGCGAAACCTTAGCGAGAATGATGCTGAAACGTTTTGGAACAGCACAAAACGCTTGGAAACATATTGTTTACTGACGAAGCACATTTTCATATCGATGGCTATGTTAATAAACAGAACATGAGATACTGATGCCCCGACAACCCGAGGGAACGCCATCAAAAACGTTTGCATTGTCCAAAAGCGACAGTGCGGTGTGCATTTTCTGCCCGAGGGATAATTGGCCGTTATTTTTTTAACCAGCGAGAGACTCACTGCTGACGTGTTATGCCGAATGATCGACGAGTTTTTGGTACCGCAACCGTTCAACAACAGAACACCGTTTCAGCAAGACGGGGCCACTCCACACGCAGCTAGAGTTTCAATGGAGAAGCTGAGGGGAATTTTTCCCAATAAATTAATCTGCAAGTACGGAGACATACCCTGGGCACCTCGGTCACCGGACCTTACACCTCGCCTGGGGATACCTCAAGTCGAGAGTTTCCAGCGACAATCCTCGAACAATTCAGGCCCTACAATCCGCCGCGAATTTGCTGCCATTGAACCGACGCTTTGCTCTCGCGTGTTCGCAAATTTAAGAGTCCGATTACAAGAGTGTCTCGAGAGAAACGGACGACATTGTTTATAAAACGTTGAATCAGCATCGTTAAACGAGTAGTTTTTTTTATTATTTGAACATTTTTCGCTTAGGTTAGAATGGGGAGTCAAAGAGTGCACCAAGTAACCGGGTATTGGAAGCCCTGGCTGCGGGGCTGAGGGGTGGAACATATAAATATTTGATTTGTGATAATGCAAATTGGAATTGCCAGCGCTGTCGGTAATAGCGAGACAGCTGTAGGTATTCTGAGCAAATAGCCCGTATCGCATCGCGTAGCATTTATTCGTAATTTATACCGCGATAAGATTGCGGGCAAATTAAATAATTCGCATAACGTCCGTCTGTCGCGGCTCATTCCAAACGTCACCGATTATGACAGTTGGCGGCCGCGGCGGCCCAGGGGCGTACCTCGGATATTTATTCACAATGTTGATGAATAACAAGCGTAAAATATCGCCCTTTAAACGGAAAATATTGTCATCCCATAAATAATGCGTTTTTTTTTTTTAAACAAAGTTTTTTTACTTTTAAAATATTGTCATCCCATAAATAATGCGTTTTATTTTTTTAAACAAAGTTTTTTTACTTTTAAAATATTGTCATCCCATAAATAATGCGTTTTATTTTTTTAAACAAAGTTTTTTTACTTTTAAAATATTGTCATCCCATAAATAATGCTGTTTTTTTTTTAAACAAAGTTTTTTTACTTTTAAAATATTGTCATCCCATAAATAATGCGGTTTTTTTTTTTTAAACAAAGTTTTTTTTACTTTTAAAATTAGCAATATTAACTTTGTGGTTAAAATTCATATTTTTTATTTATTATCTTTGTTTTATTAACAACTGAATTGAGTTTAAATACATCTACCGGTTTCGTTCTTCTTCAGGATCTCAATACTAACTAAAAATATAGCATTGTTTCTTCATAAGAATCTATTTTAAAATTTTTTTTTAAAAAAACAATAATTATTAAAAAAATAAATTTAGTACCTAACTCAAATTGCTGCTCAATACAAATTTAGTCGAATAATTTTTAGGAAAAAATTTTAGAATAGGACTCGTAGTTAAATTTAGTTGGCTGTTTAGAATTTCCTGATTACTTTTACATGCTTTATTTATCTCCAACGATTCCAAATTATTTAATTTGTGACCTACACCGTTTGTATGCAAAATTGACAATCCCAATTTTTTATCAAAACCATGACTATTTTCTATCAAATGATTAGAAAATTCTGAAAACTCACTATTGTTCAAACATCTCAAATGCTCCTTTACTCTTATATTAAAATTTCTACCCGTTTTAGTGGTTAATAAAACAAAGATAATAAATAAAAATAAAGTTTTTTTTAATCTAAAATATACTCTACTTCATTTTCTACAATGCTCTTCCATCTTCCTCTTTCAAAATTCACTTGTCCGTAACGAAAAATACTCTTCCTGTTTTCGTCCACAGAATTCATTGTAATTTAACATGATCAACATAAGACACAAATATATTGCAAGTTTATTGTGTGGGATGGAGTGGACTCCACCTCTGATATATGCAGCATTGTCCTGGCTACTTTGCTAGACTGCCGTCTGTGTTAAAGTAGCCTTTCGTGCTGTTGTAGTGTTATTTAATTCAAGAAAGATAAAGATTCGACAGGAATATAGAATGTTGGATAGCCACGCTTCTGATTGATCTCTACATATTTGTGTAATCTTATTGGAAGTGAACGATTTCCAGTTAGTATTAAGTGTGTTGTACAGTTTCGGAGATGAGAACATGTAGAATCGTTGATAAAATGTGGCTGTTGCTCTCGTGTAGATCTGTTTTGTGTTGTGTCCATGATGTTTTGCTTGGGGCGAATTGTTGTTAGCGTGGAAATATGTCTGGCGAATATGATGGGTGGGGCATCGTTTCTAAAAAAGGTTAATTTCTGAGACGTGACAGCAAGAAGAGCACGCACTCACTCTCTGCACTCTGAAAGTTTGTGAGGAACCTATTGACCCGATTTGCTGCAATTTTCCGAGGCTCGTCTTCTAGGCTGTAGTTTTCGGATCGGGATTCCTGGAACCACCGTTGACACTGGTGCTGCATTAATATTTCTCGCCTTTGTCATTTCCGTCATAGCTTTGAAAAAATATCTGTCATGATCAAACTGTACTCTTCAAAACTTGTACTAAAAATAAACCTGATACAGGTAGTTTACCCGTTCCCCTCCGATTTTTAGTTCATGTAATTTAAAAAACCGCATTTTTTATGGAATGACCTAATATATGAGTATTTTAATGTTATGGTATATATTTTTTTAAATCCTTATTAAACAAACATCGGATGAATTTATTAGAAAAATGGATGCAAATTAACATGAGCACGAGCATCGTACAAGAGGAAGAGATAGACTGAGACTGCCATTCAGGAAGAAGGCTAAATCTCTAAGATCTTCAATTAAATGCCAGATGATATAAGAAATGAGAAGAAATACATCATCCATGATTGAGGATCGTGATCTCCATGAACTTCCACCCTCTTGACTATGCTGCTCTCAGTACTGTCATCAGTGCCTATTGGTCGGTCCAACTGGTAGAGGATGGGGATCTTCCTTTTCGCCCTTCGACGTAGCCCACCACAACAAGCTTCTCCAAGATATCTTTGCTTCTCGCGAGATGCCCAACAAATTGAAATGAGAAAGAATGCAACTCTCGACTCACTGGTGTGATCGTGACTGCTATTCGATAATATCAGTGATTGAAAACTGTGACTGTGATCACAGTTTCATTACTAAGGCACTGCTATTAAACAAATAATAGATATCTCATAGAGACGAAGCTATTTTTTATTATATTTAATGGAAAATCCGACCAATTTTCAAAATTGCAATACTGTAATGAAGGTGATTGTTGTACCTACACTCAAAAATAGACAATACGTTGATTAACGTTAGTGTTATATTCGAATGATAGAGAGGGAGATGGAGTGAGGAAGATAAACGTACCATAATCTGTCAAAACATAAAAAATGACGACAGTATTGGCCGTCATTCTTCACTACGACGCTGTGGATGAGAAAATATATTTATTTATTTATTAGTAACTATATAATATATATAAAAAAATTGTTTGGACTGTACCCGTCTCACTAGAAAAATTCTGTGTCGAGACAGGCATAGTTTACAAGCAATTGTTCAATTAATTAAAATTACAAGTAGTAGATAGAATTACATTTATTACTTATAGATGGTGTATATGAAGAACTATTTTAAAATGGATCACTTTGTAGCAGTAATTAATATAGTATGTTTGGGTGAGTGCACCAATACTGGCTCTACCCATATTATGAATCCAAGTTTTAATATATAGTTTCATGTTCTCGGGACAATTCAATTGATTTAAGTCTTTTAGCATTCTGTTAAACAGTTTAGGTCCAAAATATTAGTAGTTCCTTTGACCAAATGTAGTATGTGCTCTCGGGGTCTGTAGGTTATTTGTGTCTGTTTGTATTTATATATGTATTTGAGAGTAGTATTAGCGTATATTTGTCTAATATCAAAGACATTGAATTTATCAAAAATTTCGTCAGTGCTCGTTGTGATTGGGGATTTGAGGATAACTTTTAATATAATTTTATGAACTGCTATTATTAGATCAATTGCAGACATAGTCGCTCCACCCCAAGCAACAGGTATTTATGGAACAAACCTTTTTCTATGTACTTTGAATACATTATTAGTACATAGTCTATTTGGTTATCGACCAATCAGAAATAGACTACACCATAAATAAAATATTCAACTATAGACAACAAACATTCGCATAACCAATCGTTGAAATTGAACCTTTGATTTCAGGTCACTCAATCGTAGAAAACGTCAAAATTGACGAAGTATACAATGTTATACAATAGCGATGTAGATCATGGTTATTGATATTGCTTCGAGATTGAGAATAGTCCTGATTATATGGAAGTATCGGTAATTATTGCTAAAAAATATTCCTTTATTTTTTACAATGCCTTTTCCAAAATTCACTTGTTTGTAAAAAAAAATGCTCCTCCAGTATTCCTCCAAATATTCGTGATTCAAACTATTTGAATAATCGAATAGTTAATGATAATATATTCAAATATATTCGTAAAATTTTTAAGAAAGGAATAATTTACTTCGGATGATAAATACAGAAATGTTTCAAATATTTCTCCAAAAATGTAAGATTCGTGATTAATAACTTGCAGAACTCCAACTCTTCGTGGAGATAAAGAGGAGTCAGTATTCTCTCGATAGCTGACAACATTTTAGATATGTTTATATTACTTCATATCTCAAACCCCGAGTGCAAGTTTTTTTTCATTATTTAGTATATAACTTCTTGTTTGTCGGCTCGAGTATTTATGAAAGCTAAATACTAAAGAATAATAGAAAGCCGACTCCATCGTTGACAAAACAATGTATTATAAGTGCTTGTTGTTATAAAACCTTAAAGATAAGCAGAAGATTTAAAAAAAAGGCAAATGCAAAAGATGTCCGACAAAGGCGTTTACATCTCTATTGTCCGACTACAGATTCACTGTAACATATATATACATGGTGTAATAGACCTAGTCCACAATACTTTATGGGTGGATGAATACCCAACTAAACTACAACACAAAAATGTTCAAAGGATATGTGCCTAATCTCAACCATGTCAGAGATATTAGCATTTCAAAACAATCGTAATTATCTGATTATTTTAAATATTGAATACAAAAAATCAAATGTTATTAAATTTCGAGCAGCTAGACTATTTTTTATTAGATGATTTAAGGCCTGAAGCAAAAATATAGATTAATAATGGAAAATTTTCGCTAATACATTTCGAAGCACGTAGACTTCTAAGCTGAACACGATTTTGTAAAACTTTCATACAATATTATTTTTCGTAACAGTGCCGAATTTGCACGTATTCCTTGAACATTTTCGACTCGTAATATAATCAGGTGTCCACAGATAAAATATTGTGGACTAGGTCTGTTACACACCAAAGTACGGTGATATCTTCCTTTTCCGTGAAAACAGTGCGAGTCAACGGGAGGTGTAATTTGCCATCCGATCCAGAACTGAGATCAAAGTAGGCCATATCCTTTTTTACCCTGATTCGGATTGCGTCAACTAAACAATAATTTAAATAGATACAGTCCACGGGATCTATTCCCACCATGAGGTGAAAAAGAACAACATTATTCGGAGTATTCCCCCGATATATAATCTAATTTTCAAAAAGGGAGATAAAAATTACACATCAAACTACAGACTCATATGCGTACAGTCCGCTATTCCAAAACTTTTTGAAACTGTGTTTCTTAATGAATTTATAATAGACACAAAAAAAGTTATTTCCCCGCTTTGCAACGTGGATTTGCAAGCGGCAAATCAACGCAAACAAACTTACTCTTATTAAGGAAAACACATTCTTATTGTGAAGTTGTAATTATTCAGAACATAGGTCTGTGATATTTTAAATACTAAATTAATGTATTAATTATAAATATATACATATAAAATCAATTTTGTCATGAAAAATATTGTTTTTGCGTCACCGGGATAAAAATTTGTCACGAAAAATACTGGCGTTATAACACAATCGGTAGTGTACTTCCCCGGATTGGAAATAGAGATCCAGGTGACGCAAAAACAATATTTTTTGACAAAATTGATTTAATATGTATATATTTATAATTAATACATTAATTTAGTATTTAAACTTACTCTTGTACGAACATATCATGTATATCAATAAAAATACGAATATCCATTTGCAGATAGACGTTTCATATAAACTACTGTTAAAAGCTCTGGGAAGTTGGGTATCACAAAGATCTCCACCTTGGACCTGTTTTATTTTTATTATTCATTAACGACATTATTGATATTTTTAATGGAGTTCGTGTTCTGTTGTTTGCGGATATTAACCGTTAGAATGCTACGCGGCGCAAAAGCGCTGCGATCGTTTGTATCGAAAATTGCGGCGCAGCGCAAAAGCGCTGCGAGTTTCAGTGTGTTTTCGGTGCTCCGCGGGAGTGCACGTACGCTAACCTCGCGCGTAATTTGTAATGAGAGTGCATTCTTATACATTTAAAAATAACTTTTATCGTTTTTTTTATATATTTTTAAAAAAATAACCATGTCACGTGCTATTATTTCGAACGTTGATTCGATTCCTAGTGATTCTACGGGGAGTGAAACGACAGATACAAATAGTGATGATAGCAGTATTATAACGCATCGAAGAAAAAGATTGAGGATTGAAAGTGAGTCTTCTACCTCCTCTTCATCTACAGAAACAGAAGAAACACAATGTTGTACGTGTATTTGGCAAAACATAATTGTTGAGCTATTTTTTTTTGATTTTTTATTTTCTAAAAGAAATAAAATACAATAATATTGATATCACTTTATGTTTAATAAACATTAATAAACAATAAACATTTTATCTTTATAATGCAAAAATAATTAATAAAATTGATTGATATTTGTCTAAGTTAGAGTGTTTTATTTGACACCATTATTTTTTCCTCTAAATTAATCAATATGTGTATAGCAATTTTCACTTATTTTTGCCAAAATTGCTTAGCACTAAAACGGTTAAATTTCCAACATAAATGACTGTGTTGCTTTCCGGAATAACCTAAATTTGGTTTATATGTGGTGCTGTGTGAACAAACTATATCACAATGTAGAAAAATATAAACAAATAAGTTTTAACAGAAGTAAAAATCAACTACTTTTTCAATGCAATATTGATTTAAGTAGAGTAGCACTTATACGGGATTCGGGTGTGCTCTTTGATGAAAAATTGTCATTTATTAGAACGAAACTCGCAACAAGGAGATGAAATCCTTTGGATTCGTCTTAAGGACAGCCAAAAACTTTAACTAGCTCCACTCTCTACTTTATATACATCTATTGTAAGAAATGTGCTGGAATTTACAATAATACGTGTTTCGTGTAAAGTACCAACTCAAACGATACGACACGAAGTGTTCTCTGTACGTACACGTAGAAATATTACGCCGTTAACTCGCCAATATCGCGGATGCATTGGTTCGGTAACATTTTTCGTTGCAGGAGCATACTTGAGCTGAAGAAATATTTGTATGTAAATTACACTCAGTTTTTATGTTATATTATATTTTAATGTAG
This sequence comes from Eubasilissa regina, assembly GCA_022840565.1. NCBI lineage: Eukaryota > Metazoa > Arthropoda > Insecta > Trichoptera > Phryganeidae > Eubasilissa > Eubasilissa regina. Next base: position 5,673,538 of record JAINEB010000026.1, read on the forward strand.
TTATATTATATTTTTAAATTAAACAAAAATGTATTCTCATGTAAAATCCAACAAGGGCGTCGAAGAAATGAATGAATTAATTAATTAAGATGTCTCACAGAGACGAAGCTATTATTTTTAAATGAGAAAGTATGGAACTCTCGGGCATTACAGAGCTTACGACCTGTCATTGGCTGGCTTAAGTGATCACCTATTTACCCACGATGACCACATCTATCAAATTTTTGAAAGTTGTATATATTAAATCAAGATGGAACATTTCACTTATTTATTACCAATTATGCTGTCGCCATCTATTGACATTTTTTGAAAATTTTATATTCTTTCTCATGTAATAGTATAGATGTCGCTGAAGCTGAGATTTAATTTGAAGTGGAGGCAATATTCATTTGAATTATTAACGTATACTAGAATACATCTGAAAATGCAGTATTTTACAATTTTTAACTTCATATTTTAGACCAGTATATTTTTTTAAGCCAGCCGATGACAGGACGTAAGCCCTGTAACGCCCGAGACTTCCATACTTCTCACATAAAAAATAGTAGCTTCGTCTCTGTGAGACATCTTAATCTTGATGACAATCCCCCAGGGGATAGAACCCAGTAATTAGTTTCTATATACACAAAATATTATAATAAATTATTCATTAGAATTAAACAAATAGAATGAAAAAAATCGAGTGTTTTACTTTCACACGTGCGATTATGGAGCTCTACAAACTTACCTTCATATTTAGTTCACAAGTTGGCAGCGTTGGAAAGTCACCGCACGGTACAGGGGTACAAGAAATAAAATATGACTTTATGCAAAAATGAATGGCACATTTATTGTATAATTTCTGCATAAACATTATTATTTTCATTATCACTATTTTGTAATTAACATAATACAATATTACTCAATTATTATAATCAATATAAACTATCAAGTAGGTAGATATAAACCGTTGCACCGTCGCTCCGTCGATCATATCCTCATATATATATAATATTTACTTTTTAGATATATAAAAATCTTTTACCAAACGCACCCATTCGCAACAAACTAAATTTCTTCACAAAAAAAAAAAAAAAAATTCTCAATGCAAAATATATAAAAAAAAAATTGTTTGAAAATGAATATTATTTGCCATCATAATATTTTAAGTACACCATAAGTAAATTTAAAAATGTTTCATAAATAATTTTTTAAAAAGATCGAAATTGCCATTAGTTATTTTTTTTGTATAAAAATAAATTATTTATTTAAAATTTATCTTGTATCGCGAAATTAATTTATAATTGAAAAAAATTATTTCAGCTGCCACTGAGTTTCTTTTTTTTGTATTTTTCTTCTCAATCTCCACTGTTTGATTCCGCGTGAAGTGCGGAAATCTCATCCCCTCCCCCACGTGATTTGTAAACGCGAAACAAAATGGCAGAGTGCAAATAAAATGTGTCGTTTGTCGTTTAATTGCTATTTGTGTCGGCTTTTATTATAATGTTGTAAATAATATAAAATTGTGTTGAAAATCCTTTCAAAGACGACGCAATCATTACGAGCTTTAAGTCAAAATGGCCGTTGAATAATCATATATATATAATCAATAAAAATATCATTGTAAAATGTTAACTAAATCAATAGAATATACACAAACTATTTGTACATTATCTTAGATTATAGGATACAACGTAATAGATGCGTTATCAAAAAAAAAAAAAAATTACATATAATTTAACACAATACGCAGTTTAATTTACATTACAATTTGTTTGCGAGGAATACTTTATAGAACATGAACCATTAAAATAATTATTCTCGGACGCAATCAAAGTCAAAACAGAGCACGGACCCTTACAATATACGTCATCATCAAAATCAGCAATGTGAATAATCGGCACACAACCACCTAACTCCAAAAAAGGATTTCTGATCATTTGAGTTAAATATGCAGTTTTGTAGATTTTTTTTTTTTTTGTCAGCTACATGCAGAACACGTTGTTTCTCGCAACAGCCACTTAAAAGCGTGTTCAAAATCAGGGTTACTTCCAAAATACCCCAAAGCAGACAGAGTATAAGTTGCTATCACGCGTAAAATGAAATTAGCAAATCACAACGCTTATTGATAATCACATGATCATTAACAATTATGTCCAGTTATGCCAGAATGTTATATATGCAGAAGAAAAAAAAGTACATTAAAGAACTGTCTCTTTAAAAAAATATGTTTCTATCCATAACTAAAAAAAAACAAAATATTTTTAGGCGGCACTACATATGCTCTTGTATTAACCGGGTCTTGATCACGAGTTTAAAGGTGAACCGGCGAGCCTCGGCAGCGACTAAAATAGAAGATATTCCGCTTAATACTTGGTGTCTTATTCTTGATTTGAACTCGCGACACCTACAGCAAGGCCGAGAAAGTGTGTGTGTGTATGCTCAGAGTGTGGCCTTTCCCTGGACATGGAAATATTCACCATAAAACCGGAACATATATAGAGGATAGACAGGAGTGGCGGTTGTTAAAAAGTAAAAATTGAGTGTCCCGCACAATAATGTTTTTTTAACTTGATAGCAATTTGACAAATATGTAGAAAATACAATATATCAAATTTGCATAGGGGTGCCAATAGGGTATCTAAAAATATTACATGACTTTGAATCGTATATAATATTAATTTTTTTTTTTTTTTTGATAACGCAGCTTTCGGAGTATTATAGAAAAAAATTATCAAAGCGATAGTAAAAAAAATGCGTTAACACTAAAAAAAAAAAAAAAAATCTAATCAAATATTATCATAAAAAAACATGATTAAAACTTAACTTGCTAACCAACCTTACAATAATAATAATAATAATAATAATAATAATAATAATTAATAATAAAAAGGAATAAAAATAATCCACTATTGCTTATTGATTACGTCACAATAATTATTATTCTTGCGTACATCTAAATAAAAATTAAAAATAACTCATAATTTTAATAATTATGTATTTAAAAAAAAAAATCTTAGATAAATTTGTCTCCTATATTTAATATAATACACTTATAAACCGGCAGTGGAATTGTAATGAAATTATTTAAATGCTCTTACAAAAAAAAAATATATATATATATTCAGTATATTATTACGAATATAATTATATAATATAAAATTATTTATATGGCAACAAATTTACATATCCACCAATCGTTACAATAACAAAAATCATTGTTATAATTTTCTTTTTTAAAAAAAAAAATTGATTTTCGCGTACATCTTGATACTGTCCAAAATAATTTGAAATCAAAATTTGCAACACAATTGAGGCGACATTATGGACAATTTTATTAACGGTAAAATCGCATTGCACCTCCTGAAAGAACACGTCCACGATTCAAATACGTCAGCCGGAATCGAGTACACGATTTGATTATATTATTTGTGTATTTCAATCAAATTCATGCTTTATAATTTTCGATATACGAAGTGCAATTCATTAAAAAATTTTAATTGTTCAAATCTACTCGAGTATCATCATCGAGTATCGAGTCTAGCTGAAGTTAGAAGATCCGGTTCCAGCGTGTCGGGCCAGAACAGAGACACCCGACATCGGATCGCACATCAGCCAGTTGTGTGATCAGTGGTAACTAATTTTACTCTCAATTATCGGATTGTAAAAATCGAAAGCCGTTATGGCGGACTCTTCACAGCTGTTTCAAAAATACTGAATTACAAAAAATTTCTCAATTTCAAATTCAAAGGTAAATAAAACCATAAAGAATATCGAAAGAAACATGACTGCAGGGAATAAAGTGAATGGCGTTTTGAACGGAATTATATCTGACAGAAACATGTCAACCTAGGAAAGACTATGGAGCGGTACACAATGGAGGCCCGGAGCTGGCAGAAAAGGAACAAAAGTAGACTGAATGCAGCGTAAATGAGATCACTCAAGCGTATATGTGGCAGATCTATTTATGACAGAGGAAAGAGTGTAAAAATGATCTCAATATATTGATTAAGATTAAGGGAGGTTTGGTCATATGGAATGGATGAATGAGGAGAGAATCGTAAGGATATATGACACAAGCGTTGATGGCACCAGAAAAGAACAACCAGGTAAACCAGATCGTCCCGTTATAAGCCTCAATAATTGGCAAGCTTGTATGAGAGGATGTATGAATGTGAACTAATTATGCGTCAGAACAGAAGAGTGTGGCGCTTTATCCTCTCTGCCTAACCCTACAGAGAAACGGCACGATGTTAAGTCAGTTAGTTATAAAATCATATTTCATGATTATTTATCTTATCACACTGTGAGGCGAGATTTCTTTTCTATGCCTTGACAATAGTAAATTTGACGTACCAACAACTGGCTAACGTTTTTTTACCACGGGCGATGGTAAAAACTTATCTTAGTAAAAATTCACTACTGATCACACAGCCGGCCCTAAGAGACCTTTTGTCCTGATAATGTAAATATTATTCTACACGATTATGTTTTGAAACCTGAACTATTGTGACTTCAGTTTTGAACACTTCACTATAAAATGATAGCAGGGGCGGAGTGCTGGGGGAAGTACAACACCACGTAATAAAATTATTGCTACAGTGTAAATGAATTATTTGTAATTTTATAATGAAAAACACGCATCATCTATCGAAAATTGGATCACATTATCAAAATTTCAATCTGAATCACATTATTCTTTTAGAGTGTGCGATTTGTTTTACATACATACAACATATTTTCGGTGGCGTAATATATTCAGTTTACTCAGAAAATATTATACTAACATATTAGCGTACACAGTTAGTTGCCGTCTTGATTAGCTACACGCCGAAATCAATCAATAAAAGAAATAAACATTACAAAACATCAAAATCACACATTTGATTAGGCCAGTTGATAATATGACGCGGGCAATTTGTAAACATTCCACGTACGTCACACGCAAATAAGAAATAAATATTATTTTATACATCGAGTACATTCAGAACACGGATTGAAAAATATGGCAATGGATATATCTTATCACTGTAGATGGCAAACTTTTTAAAAAATATATTATATATAAGGCGAAATATTTCAATGATTTATAAATATGGCAAATGAGACAATAGTTTTAAATAACATTTAAATATTTCAATCCGAGAAATAATTAAAAATTACCGTCTATTATCTTCAATTGTTTTAAATAAAATATGCAAAAAAAATAATAATGTTAAACCATTTTTAGTGCACGTTCATTGCTTTGCGAAAAATTTAATAAAATGCCTTATTCGTGTCGGGCACTTAAAAGGTTAAATAAAAATATAATATATCGTATCTGAGATGGGTAGCAGTTATATTCCAATCTGAAAATAGTTTGTCCTCGCATAACTCGGTAAATTGAGCACGCAGACTATGCGTGTAGTATATTAAATGATCAGACACGAGCAGATCTACAGGATGAGGTATATTAAAATAAAGAAAAAAACAATTCATATAATTCTATTGAAAAATACATTCAAATAAGTTGAGCACGCAGACTATGCGTGTTAGGCACACGAAAAGCGATGCGTGTAATAATTTACATTAAAAATATACTATTTCAGAAAAAGTGATTTGACAGTTCATAAATATTGCCAATAGTTAATATTGCTTGAAACCAAATTATTATACGAAGTAAAATAATCACTTTCGATAAACTAATCACCTCAAATACGACATGATTGCGTTAAAAAAAACAATAATTTAAATCAATTTTGCTACAAAAAAAAAAAAAAAAATTCGTTCATTGATGTCCGTCGCGTTACAACATTCTTCCAAAACATTAATTTCCATGTACATTTCTTTTATTAATTACACTACAGTTTTGCTTTTTTAAAAAATTGCAGTCCACATTATATTTCTAATAAAAAATGTTTTCATGTCCTCGCCGCCGCGGTTGTTTCTATATTTTACAAGTCCAATATATTTTTAAAATATATTTTTTTATACAGTCCCCAGTAGAAGGTAAAATAAACATCGTCATTCGTTTCAAAAGCGTGCACTGGATTTTTTAATAATTGCCACCGGATTTCGATCCATCACTGCCTTCAAATTTTGTAATTTTGTAAAAAAATTTACATCGATAATTTTTTTTTTTTTTTTGTATAAAGCCCCGTGCACACGTCCGAAACGAATCGACTCTTCAACTTTTTAATCTTAATTTAAAAAAATAAAACACTGGGGCGGAAATGGAGTCGGTGAAGAACATTATTTTTATATTTAATTATCATTAAAAAAAATCATCATTGTCTGCACGTATTCATTTAACACTATCACCTGGGAATATTTAAACACTGGATTTACATTTGTACGTTCCCATACACGCAAATGAACATTAATTATTAATTCACACCTCCGACGCCGCAATCAAACAAGTCCGAACGCCGTAGACGCGACTGATCGTCGGGCTCGCGAGCGATCACGTTCACGACGGCTCTTCCGACAAATTGCCGATTGTGAATTGTGTCAAACCGTTTGTAAACAATTTTTGGGGTGTCATTTAATACACCTCAAATACACATCTATTTTAGTCATTGAAATAAAATTTGTCATTGCGTTTTCGTGTCAAGTAACAAAAAAATTGGACGTACCTATAAAAATAAAATATATTTAGTCCATAAATAATAAATAAAAGTAGTTTTAAATATTCTAATCGAGTACTTCCAAAATGCTTGACAAAATTCACAATTTCAAATTTGCACCTTCGGCTACCGTGACACTGATGACTCATCAACTAAGCGACGATCCCTTCACCACACGTCCATAGCGATTCAAATGTGACGCATTAAATTTCACAAATGACGCACGGCGTATCACGACCGTTCTGCGGCGCTTAGCGGATCGCCTACCACGCGGGCTAGAGCCGCTCGCAGTAAAACAGGTCCGGCCTGTGATGGTGATGGTGGAGGTTGCTGACGGCGGAGTGGTGAGCGGGCGCGCTCTGGCCGGCGCCCGCCGGGTGGGGGGGCGTTCGTTATTGCGGCGGCTGGGGGGGCGGGCCGGGGGGCGCGTGGGGCATCCCGGAGGGGAGGGGGCCCTGCTGGAAAATATTTATATATTAATATCAAAACAGTAACAGTCCAATTGTTCAGTATATTAATAAAGCTACCGTATAAAAAGAATTAACATACAAAAAATATTAAAAAGATACATACTGAAAATAAAAACATATTAATTTTTAAATATTATATGATATATTTAACCTTTTAACTGCCAACTCTATTTAAAATGGAAGACACTACATAGTGTGGTAAGACTGGACTTTAAGGGTCTTGACTTATCTATCAAAAGCTGGGGACCTGTCGGCCACACATGCAAAATGATTTAAAAATATGACTTTAATCCCTGAAAGTTTGCAAGGTTCAAAAGTGCGTGTTAACACGCTTATAGTTTGGCATGTTAATGCGCCCATGGCTCATAACAAATATTATAAAAAGTGAAAAATCGTTTGAAAAACTGTGTCTAAACAATAAATTATTATTAATATTGCAATTAACAAAAGTAATTTGTATCATATTAAATTACTAATAAGTAACATTTAAATAATGAATGAGTTAAAGGATATTATTAGTCGCAGAATAGCGCAGGTGTTCTTTTTATACTGTGTGACCACAAAAATAATAACACATATTTACATCACTTATTATTAGAATTATTATTAAGGGTTTTTAAATTTGACAATAATTTACCGTCATTGTGTTGTAGGGCATCGAGTGTTGCATGGGCGGGCCCCCGCCCATCTTGTTGGGCCCGTCTTCCGCTTTCTCCTCTTCGCGTCTCTTCAGACACGCTGCCTTCGGGTTCAGGTTGCGTTCTGCAAAGTAAGACGGCATATTACTAGGCGATTCTTTTACAGATATATCCTGACTCGAATAGGTAAAAGCAGTAAGAAAAATTGAAAGATCAACAGATATTGTTCATCATACATATCTATTGTAATTTTCTATGAAAAAAAAAATTGGAGATTGCTGAAATTGCAACTAGTATCATCATAGATATATAATTATGTATGCACTAGATGAAGAATTAATAAAAAGTAAGTATGTACCTCTAACTTGCTGCTCCAGCGTCATGATGACCTCCACTGCCATGTTCAAGATGCCGAGCTTCGTCTGCGGCTTGTCACTTTTTAGATGCGTCATGCACATCCGTCCCAGCTCTTTCAGCGCCTCGTTTATGTCCCTTATACGTATCCTGGACAGACGGACGCACGTACGAAATTAGATACATGTACAATTCTACAGTTTATTGTATTGAATTGTATTGTGTTGAATGTTTGTGTGACATTATATTACACATATTAATCCGTCAGCTGATCAAAGTACCAAACGTTCAGTAACAACGTGAAGAAAAAAAAATCTAATTAGTTCATTAACCCTTTCTACCCAGAATTGTTAATTTAAGTGCATAACAACTGTATATTTATTGTAGTATTCTTCAAACATAAAATAAGCAAATAGCGATGGAATATTAAAAAAAATATATATATAAGAAATATTAAGGGCCGGTTGCGTGATATTTACTATAGTAAAAATAGTTACTATAGTAAACATTTTTAAAACAAAGGATTGTTTGATGGTTAGTAAAAAAAATATTTACTTCTCGAAAGTACGTCCCGTAGTAAACTCATTTTACTCTTGTGATATCCGATAGCAAAAACGAGAATCGATTGTTAAATATGGTGGACTTTTCACAGCTGTCCCAAAAGTCATCTACTACTTTGATATTTTGAAAGTTGCAGCGTATGACAATTAATGATTTAATATCCCGCTATTTTAGTGATGAGTGTTTGTCCGACGATGATGTCGTTGTTTAATACATAATACAAAAAAAATTACCATCAAAGTGACAGATTTCAAACATCTAATTCCATAGATGCATAGAATAAAGCATATTTCATGATTATTTATCACGCCTATAAACATCTCCTTCTAGCTTTGACAGTAGTAAATTTGACATATCAACAACCCGCAAAGGATTTTTACTATTGACGATAGTAAAAAGTTACTACTCATCACACAACCAGCCCTTAAAGAATAGATGAAAATTAAAAAAAAAAAAAATTCTGGTCAAAATAACTATTAATAATCACAAGGAATACACGCGTGTCAAATCTAACCTTGTAACAATGCCCAACTGACATTTCACACGCCGAATAGACTATTATTTAGTAGTATCATCAGAGAATTGATACCGCAGTAAAATATATGACTAGATAAATTGACGCTGCTTTAAAGTACCGTCAGCGTAGAAAGGGTAAAATTTTAATGAAGGAAATAAAAAAAATAAAAAATATTTTTGTCATTTTTAAATTTTATTTGTTAGAAAATAGCGCTTTGTGCAGGTAGGTAATTTAAGTTTTAATTTTCAAACACGTAAATTTCTAAAAAGAGCTTAATATATTTTCGCGTCTCATCAGTAGTGCAGTGGTTAGTATCCCCCGATGGGATGATTTATATTTATTTATTTATTTAACTGATTGACAAATGTACAATTTTACAATCTATTCATTTTTTAATTTTGTTAGTTTACAATATATTATTAGTTTTATATGTTTTGAATAAAAATATAAAAATACGGGAGATAAAAAGGATACTATTAAAATTAATCAATCTACAGTACAAAATAATGTTAGTCCCATGCAAAAATAACACATAAACAAAAAATTAAAACTGCGATATTATAACGTCCACAATATTTGATGGCTTTCCGACCGAGAGTCGGAATGGGACGACCTATCTCAGATCTCTGTGATATTCCAGAGATCGCCGCCACTCTCTTTTCGTCGATGTAGATTATTCAAATATAACATACAAGAATTGTGGTGGTCTCACCTCTCCCTCGCGTTGTTGGCCTGCCGCCTCTCTTTCTCTCTCGCGGCCTTGGCCCGCGGGTCCATATCGCAGTCGTCGCCCTCGTCGTCGGCACTCGAACAGCTGTTCAATCAACGGTGGACGTGAGGAGTAAAGCTTTGTGAGCTCATACACAACTAACCCTACGTAGCGTGAAGTAATAAATAAACCTAGCTAGGCATCATCGACGCTTGTATCAATTTAATTGTTTATTTTTGTTTCTGCGGTTCAATGATCTTGAACGCAAAATCTGTGTAGACGTAATATACTAACTGACTATTTTAACATCGCACCATTTCGCAGGCAGAAAGGATAGAACGCCACGGTCTCTTCGGTCCTAACACGCAACTCTCGCTTTATATACATTTATATATCTTTACATGCATGCTTGTCTAGCAGGACTATCTTCCAGCATCTGATTTACATCATCGCTTGCATCGCATATCTTTCTTTCCTCATTCATTTCACATTTTTTAATTATATGTACTTTTTTTTTTAAAAGGACAGCCCTTTCCCAGGACCGGTTTAGAAGTTAGAGCTTCCTTGTCGGTTCCACTCATCAAAGCTAAAAAAAAATATGCGACTTTAATTCAACAACATATTTAAATATATGCAAAATGAAAAAAGAGAAGAAATTCAATGTGGTTATTAGCAATTATCGCAAAGTTTTTAAAATTTAGACCCTCCAGCGTGCCTCAAGTGTTGTCCTTATTCTTAAAAATCATATAACATAGTTTTACATACAGATGGAAAATTAAGGTGCAGTAGTTCAAGGCAGACACTCAGAGATTCATTCATCAAAAAACACTCCCAAAAGAGGGACAGTGGACAAGACACAAAATGGATTGAGAACAGAGTAGCAAAACACCTAACTGCGCTAACCAGGTACCGGGACTCCACAGTGTACTATTAGTCTTGCGTTCAAAGCGCTATTTACTTTATTCCATCCCGCAGTCTTTGCATTCCCATCAAACATACACAAAAACTTCTACTCGATCCGAACATTCATCACTTCCAAGTATTTTGCACGATGTCTCCCTTTCCTTCTTCTCGAATACCATCACTTGCTGATATCATCGTAAGGTTTCCAGTCCCAGTTACAAGTTGTACAGGCATGTTTAAAATAATGCATTGTTTCTTACACACGCAGTACTTCTTTGGTATATGTTCATTAATATTGTTGTAAACGTTTACTTCCAAACCGCTCATAAAGGATTCTTAACAAAACTGAGAAGTCACAAAAAATATTTAAAAATTGAATTTTCATCTAAGTGCTTCAATAGATATTTTGAAGATACTGTGTATGCAACAATACAACAGGAAATGTTGTCTATTTTGAGATATAATGAAATTAATAATTTTTATGGAGGGATTCGCCACTCATTTTGGCATTATTTTTAATATCCTTATAATTAAAATGCTTCCACAATAAATTATTTTATTTATTCCGAGAATACAATAATCATGGCTAAACTATTCGGAATCGGACGAAAAACGAAAAGCTACAGACACCGCGAGTCCGCACGACTCGCTGCACAAATTCACTCTGAAAACTTACCTGGTCACTCCGAAGCGTACGCGGTCGAGAGAAAGAGAGGCGTCAGTTCTTTACGCGGGGAAGAGTATGACAAGACAAAAAAAAATACAGATATAAATGATCATGATGTTAGATGATTTGACATGTCGAATTATTATCATTCAATGATGGTAAACCGCGTAACGTGACCGTGATTGTGACGATTGTTGGTAACTGAGATTTAACTGTCGGAGGTTTAGTTTCTTGTGTAGCAGTCATTGCTCAAAGAATTACAAATAATCAGTTACCAATCGTCGTTACAATCAAACACGCTCAGTCACAATAACATTTTAAATAACTGTTTTGAACATTTTAATAACTGTTTTCATAATTTAAATAACTATTTGAAAAACTGTTTAAATAACTGTTTAAATAACTATTTAAATAACTGTTTAAATAACTGTTTGAACAATTGTTTAAATAACTGTTTAAACAATTGTTTAAATAGCTGTTTAAACAACCATTTAAATAACGGATTAAATAACTATTTAAATAACTGTTTAAATAACTGATTAAATAACTATTTAAACAGATGTTTAAATAACAGTCACAATCAATTGACATGAATTTTTTTTTTTTACAACAGTCAAATAATCAATGTACACAATAATACTAGTAGAAAAAATAATTCGACATTAATCGGACAGTGTTATGCAAAAATAAGTACATGAAATGAAATAGAATTACAAATTTTTATATGCATCATAATCGCCCCTTATGTAAAGTATCGAAATTAACAAATATGTCATTTATAATATTTCACACGTATTGAATACATATTTAAGAAGCAATTTCGTAGAACATAATAAAATACAATATATTTTTTAAAAATTACTGCAAATTAAAAATGTATCAAATATATGTGAATTATTAAAAGAACTAAAAATGATCAATTTGTTAATTGCATTACTTTACATTAAAAATGTAATAATTTACATAAAAATGTATTAGAATGCGTGTAAAACTCATTCGGAAACCACGCCAACATATTATTTATACGCAATGTACAGAATCAAAAGTAGATATGTCCACATTATCCGTTTTCGAGTGAAATTTTGATTTTGATTCTATACCTCACATATATTAATGATTAAAATGCTCTCAACATGCGTATATACGGATTAAACTTTTGTCTCGAGCTTACGTATGGACAGTATACAATTCTTGTCGTGCGGCGGCTTCCATAAATGACGTAAAGTGTTTTATGACCCTACCCCTCCCGTCACAAACTGTCGTAATTCCGCTGCCTCCCCTTTCCTCATCTAAACCATTTATGGAAGTCGCCTATATTGTAATTAACACCATATAATGATGAATATTTATCTTATCTATCATGGAAGACGTTTATGCAATACAATGCAAAGATATCTAAATGGTCCGCCTCCAATGTTCAAACCGTCATTATTATTTAGGTGAAAAGAATCAGGCAAAGGTGTTGCATGAGCAAAAAACTACTTACATGAAAACACTTAATTTATTCAATACAGATTACAATAAACGTGATTCAAAATACAAATGAAGTTGCACAGTGCAGCTTTGCAAAAGAGCCGGTGATCTTAGACTCTGATGGCCAGCTTGGCTTGTATCGATGTTGTCCTATACTGCCAAATCTCCAAGACACAAGAGAAAAGTTTAATCTGTATACACTACACACCACGCACTGTTAGAAACGTACCTTACACCCTGTTAGTTTGAATCAAGTCAATGAATTTTCTAAAAAAATTGCCTTATAGAAGAACGGTCATATTTCGAAGCAAATATGATATAAAAATGAATTAATCATGCAAGCAACATACAATACTACAGTGTTAAACACAACATGCACATGATATTAGCATAAGAGAGGAAAGTGAAGGATTTGGTTATAGATTGAGTAATAAAAGAAGTAATATGTGTCAAACAATGAATAATATAAAAAAGCGGTCAAAAAAGCCATGAACCATCGTCATTTAAACATACAATATGCTGTTCATTATCAACATCATATAATGTGAGAATCATAGTGATTTCTAAGTATATAACAAAAATTTATGGTGTGTATAAATAAAAATATAATGATCCAAAGTATATTTGGGTAAGTGTAACAACGTAATCAACGTCTTTAAACAAAATAAATCCGTTGTTTATACGACCCTACCATGTATTTACTTGTAATTTTAGACTACTATTAATAATACCTTCTTACCCATATAAAAAATGTATGGACGTTTTTAAGAACACTTTTTATGACTGAACATGATTCATTTATTGTTTGAAAATTCTTCACGTAATAACTAAAAGAAATAATTATTTTTATTAAAGGTTAACGTAGGAAATAGTTCCGCCAATTACTTTTCGTTTTTCCCAAATCAAAAATCAATCCATGCACCAAATTTAAAGAACAATCATGAAATCAACACGTTAAAAACAGTAAGATAGTGAAATTCGCGAATTAGTAGGAAGTTGACACTTCAATGATTTGCACGCAGTTGTAAGCCTCTCTAATGCTATTCTGTTAAAAATCAGCAAAGATAACTTCGTACAAAATGGATCAACCGAAAGGAATTTTCAATTCAGTAAATAATCAATTATATGACATGAGTAATTCACTAGCTTAAAGATAGAACAGAGTAAAATGAATAGGTTATGGCGGCGAATGCATAAGAGTGCCATGGGTACAGTGGTGAGATGTCGTGGTACTTTTAAAAATAAGCAATTAAAGTCCAATTGTACAATAATCATTCATTATTTGTTTTCCAGAATTTTTAGTAATGCACAGCTTTTTGCTTGTATGCACTGCACGCCGCTGGCGGTCACTGATTTCTGACCTAATTGTTGAAAAGATTCGTTGGGCGGACAGTAAATGTTTGAAAACTAGCAATTAAGACAGCTAGCACTAAATGTGCCCTAGTTGTTTTTCAACAAAGCGCTTAGCTACCTATTTAAAATGCGCTTTAAGGAATTCAAAATATTCTTCTTTACAAAGTCTGGCTAAGAGCCAATTTATAGATAAAATTTCTTGGTAAAAACTAATTAATGCAATGCGTCATATGTTACGTAAAAAAGGGACAAATAAGGTAAAATCATGTAATAAAAATGAAAAGACATTTCTATCAATAAAGGTTTATATTTTGTGTTAACAATATATATTGTAATATGGGTTTGGTGAGGGTCACGTTATAGAGATAAGAAGATAATATTACATATAATGTAGGGTGTTCCAACAAGAGATAGCTAATTCGTAGTGAAGAGCTCAAAATCTCTGAATCACACTCACTATCAGTGATTGAATATCTGTGAATATTGTGATTCGTGTAATTTATTTATATTTGGTCGTGAACCATGATTCGGCGCATGTGCATATGAAACGAAAATATTCATGAAGGAACGACGTTATAATTTGTTATAAGCGCCAACTAGTAAATTCTGCCAAAATGTTTTATCCAAAATGCTGAGAATATGACCCGAAAAATAAACTCACATTTTTAAGGGTTTTCGTTCTCTTTGTGATGATATTAAATTAGATATATATGTTAGAATATGTTTTTTTACGCAAATAAAGTTGGAATAATATAAGTTAATACTCTCAAAATTATGTTTGTTTTTTTTAATTTATTTCATGTATTGTGATATTGTGTAGCGCACAATAATGAAATTGTGATCACAATCACAGTTTTCAATCACTGATATTATCGAATAGGTGACTAAACTATCCACCGAATGGATCGCTGTACTATCATAGCTATCGTCAAATCGCGAATCAAGAAATGAGAGGTTTATTAAGATATCTCAAATGTCCGGTGCATATTGACAACGCAATATTATTATAATTCAAATCGATAAGGGGGGGGGGCTCGTTCAAAACTAATTAATATCTGAAATTATACACTGCTTACATTAGATTTGTTTAAAAACAATAAAAATATACATTAATAGTTGATAGTTAATTAAATAATTATTCAGAATATATATATATATGCGTATACCTTAGTGCATTTTTTTTATTACGTAACTGTTACGTGTATATCTTTCAAGTTTAACAAATATCAAATATCTCATACAGACAAACCTATTTTTTATTATATTTAATGGAACATACATGGAAGTATGACCCGTCTTCTTAAGTGATCGATCACTTCTCTCTCACCACTCAATCTCCACATTTATCAGAATTTTTTATTGTTGTATATATGTTTAGTATGTGGACTCGCTTCGAGTACCACTACACAATCGCCATCTATGGACCAAATTTGGAAGAATTTGAAGAATCTGATTTTTTTTAAAATTATTTGTATGTTCTTGGACATATTCAAATAATGCTAATATATTTTTAGACTGCTAAACGATAAATCAATAAAAGCAATCATGTGACACTGACGCATCGTGCCCTCGGAACAACAATATATCTATATTCCGATATTTACATCAGATTGAGAAAGTTTTGAATCTAAACTGCCTCTGATTTGTGTCTAGCCATATAATATAACTCTCACATTATATTAGTATTCAAATAAACAGGTGTTTTTATCTTAAACAATATTCCAAACATGCTCGCAACACAATTTGAATTCTATCGTCGGTTGTTTGATCATCGGTAAATTTTTGCTATAATAAAAAAAATTTACTTTAGTATAATTTTTTGCAAAAGTGGGTTCGATCGTTGGTAAAGAATATTTACTCATCGTATGTACAAAAAGTCATCTGTCACGTCGACACTTAGAAAGTTGCAGTATAAGACAATTAGCCATTCAATATCTCGCTAATTTAGTGATGAGAGTTCATCCAATGATGATCTCACTGCTGAATTTATAATTAGCACATAGATTGAAGATTTTTCACCAGAAAAGTGACAGATTTCAAACGCAGGGGTGAATGACGCCATAAAGCATAAAATTATATGTGTATTGCCAATGGTGAACAATTAAAATAAATCAAATATGACGATATTCTCAGATATTTGATGATTATTCACGTCGCTACACTATTACGCGGGATTAAGTTTGACAATAGTAAACTTGACCTTCAAATAACCCGGGTAATGGTAAAAAGTTATTGATCAAACAACCGCCCCCGAATGTTTAAATAACCCTTTTTAAAGGATCTTATGTATAAGAAGGATAAGACAAGATATAGGAGTGGTAATATATAACAGATAAGGTATAGTACATAACACATTATATACAGAAATGACTATGGTCAAAATTTATAAATGAAAATGAGTGATTCAATCATTCGTCTCTTTCTACAGCGCTATACCCCGGGGAGTGGTTAAGGAATGGAATAATATTTGGTCAATAGGTACATAACACAGATGAAACAAGCACACGACATATAACAAGATGGAGTGAGTGTCTGAGTGTGAGCGAGAGAGTGTACATCTATATATTCACCTCTCTCTGACGTTGTTGGCCTGCCGCCTCTCCTTCTCGCGCGCCGCCTTGGTGTCGGGGTCCCCGCCGTCGTCCGCCTCGTCGGCACTCGAACAGCTGTCGGCACCACTTCGCACGTGTCAGATATGGCTTGCTCGCATCACCCGCCAACTCGCACGCATCGCATTCATCACACCGACCTGAGCTACGATAACTAGCCTACTCTCTACGGCGGCGGGGCGTTCTGAACGACCAGTTATTTTTTTTTTAATATACTTCAAATTGTTCACATTCTCACTGTAATAGCACACCATATATTTTCACACTAGACAAGAAAAATTTCAAATAGCTAGAATTTATAAAAAAAAAATCTTCAAATAAATCAATCTGATCAAAACTAAGAAAATAATTATTATAACCTGATCAATTTTAAACATAACAGAATCTCAATATAAACCTATTTCAAAATTCTATTTCCATCATTATAATTAATAAATCTAATTTAATAAAAATAAAAAAACTCTCAATTTATAAACAGAAGATCGTTTGTTAAAATAGAAAAATGAAACAACATTACCACCGGCGACCAACGTCCAAATCGTGCGAGAGAAGTGAATACAATCATATATTATACTGCTGTCTTGCTCTCTCTGTGTGTGTGTGTGTGTGTGTGTGTGTCCGTCGTTTGCGAGCGCGCGTGTGTGTGTGTATGCGTGTTTGAGGAGGGAAAGGAGGAGCGGGAAGAGATCAAGGAAGAAATGAAAATGTATAAGTCATAAAATATTTGTCAAAGAACGGTACAGTATACAATAAGAATAGGGGAACAAGTATCTAATAATAAACCATAATATAAAATAATCACTTACAAGATATACAACGTACGTACGCCATTAAACGTGTTAAAAATTTAATTACGTAAACTACATGAATTATTTTGAAAAATTACTCTACGAGCCTTTAATTTGGATGTCATCAAAAAAGGTGCTGTGTGTCCCGCAAGTCACAAATAATTGCTTGGTAATATCATCGACATTCAACGTTCAACCTATATTATGCGATTAATTCAAAAAAGAATGGCACGTCACACGATTCATCGCACTTACAGATCACTGATTATCACGCAGCGGTCAAAGTAATATGAATATATATTTGAGCATGCATAAAATTGTGTCAAAATTTGATATTTTTAAATACATATACCGTACACAAGACTACTAAATATATAGACATGAACTAACGCAAATTCATTGTTTCTTTTGGTGTCACCCACTTACACAATCAAATAGCTCTGCGACTTTTTTAAATATACGACTCGATTGGAATGACAATATAATGTGCATTAATTTTAAAAAAATACGTCTCGTTTACATAAAGATATCATTTTAATAAACCCCTCTCCTATATACAAATTTTATTTTACGTCTATTCATTTACTGGTCCGTGATGTTTAATGAAGTACCTTTGTATGTGCGCCTCTCGATTTTTAATTTTTTTAATCTAGAATAATCGAGAATCAACGATATATATATATATATATATATATATATATATATATATTATATTAATTATTATTATATATATATATATATATAAATATCAATCAACTTAAATGTGGATAATAAATTATTACAAGCCGGTAAATACGTTTAGACCTCTAGTTTAGTCTCTCGGATTACCGAGACATGTAAAGGCTTCTAAGATATCTCCGTTATACAACCATATTTAACATTACGGTGCCATTTGAATTACAAAAGAATAATTGCATAATTTTATATTTAGCCTTTCATCTCCGATGATGTAAAGTGTGTCAACCATTGCTTCTAATTATATGAATATCTCTGTAAATATACTAAATACAGAATTTATATTTTAAGTATTCCTCTATAATATGTTTATGCATTAGATAAAATAATCACAATATAAAACATACGCAACAGTAAAAAATGTTTTCTCGAAGAACCTGACGTGATTTTGTCAATACGTGTATGTGTGCGTGCGGAACGGTGCGTAGTGCCGATAGTCACTATAGTGGCAGAGCGTGCGCTGGCCGAGTTAGACGTGTTTTTACTCATTTTTAGCACATATATATGTCAATTATTGTATAAATGTGCTAAATATATATATCAACTATTATTTATCCAACTTCAAAATCGCAAAAAGTCTCCATGTACGCTGAGTTTACAGCACTGGATTGCGCGTTTTTATTTTAACACCATAAGGGAACGATTAAAACTGAACCGTGTAAATTGCGCACCGATTCTTATAAACGTCGCCGTAATCAGGATCTAAAAAAAACTAGGGAAACCTTAGGATTTAAACAAGTAGAAAATGGAAGGATCAAATATTTTGGCAGGAATAAAAGAATGATGTATAAAACACCAAAAAAAAAAATTTTAAAATGCGCCGATAGATAATACACAACTACAAAATAATATTAATAACTACGGATAACATTTTAGTGCAGTTTGTTAAGAACAAATAATCTAACGTAATATTACGTGTTTATGATTTCGGTTACAATTTTGGGAAATCTACAGACATGGAACATTGGATCGGAAAAACACTATAAAAATATTTCAAAATTTGGATTACATATTTTACTAAATGATGACACAAATATATAAATAAATAAATACTGTTTTTAATGTAGAATATATTTATTCGTCACGACCCCACATAAAATTTGTTATAATATAACCAAATTATCGATCCCACTACCTTTCACACGCTAAGCGAATACTCTACCATCTCACTATTCCCCTTTAGACTGTAGTGTCAAATTGTAATATGAATAAATAATGCTGATTTTTTTTGTGTTAGTTTTTAATGTATTGATTTATATATTAATATACTTGATTATTTAAACATCAATTTTTACATCTCATTTGTATCCATCGGCAGTGCGATGGTTAGTATTCCCGCCTGTCATGCAGAGGACCAGTATTCGATTCGATATAATTAACTGAATTTATGAATATTTTTTTCTACATATTTTATATGAGTCTGAAATATGTAACACATTTTTTTTTAAATCTGGGAATCCAAAACTTTTTGTCGAATTCATAATTTAATTTTTAACGCAATTTTTGTGAGTATATTTTTTAATGTTAAATATTGTCATTGCAGTCCGAACATAAGCCTGGTCAAACAGACGATTGTAATATTTTGTTTGATAGGATAAATAATGATTTATGTTTGCGTCAATAATTCTCAAGTCAGTGATTTGAGGACGGAAGGAGGAAAAGGATCTTCGAGATTATGTAAAAGAAATAAAAACCGAAAATAAAAATTTGAATTTACGATTTGCTGCAAAATAATACAATAGAGAATGTCCCATTTTGATATTGAAATTCGCATTTGATTGATTTTAGCAAGAATTTAGATTTTAATGTCATCTATATTACCGCCGTTGAGACAAGACTGTGAGGTCTAAATTCTGGATTATTTTATTATGAATTTGCCAACATTGTAAAGAGTTCAAGATTCCCAATATTCCAAATAGTTTTAGATTATTTTTTGGGCAGAAGTTTTGCAATTCAATCATAATCATATATGGGATCATTAATGGTATGATTGTCGGTCCGATTGAGGTCATCGAGACACAATTCATTGTTCTATTACAGTGATAATGTCAGAGCACATGCATCAGTTAACTCCGCAGTCCCCAGATTGCATTCTTTGGGAAACTCAATGGTGATTATCGTCAAATAATATTTAATTACAATCATTGAAACAATGTGAAATTAGATTTGTACGACGGTCCCATTTTTCTACAAAGCGATATCTGAACTAAAAACAATTTTGATCACAAGCGGAACGCTACGTTTCTGAAGAAAGTAGGAAATAGAAGAGAGGACAGTGTGGGGAGGGAACTACGGGAGGTACGGGCAGTTTGAACTGTAATATTCACCTCTCTCGAACGTTGTTGGAGTGTCGCCGAGTGGTGTCCTTGGCGTCCTTGGTGGCCGGGTCTTCCCAGTCGCCCCCGTTGGAGCTGTTGCCCTCGCCGCTGACGCTCCCACCCCCGCCGCCACCGCTGCTTTTCAAACGGGGGTCACGCAGAGGTGACATTTGTAATTTATGGGCGGACCAGACAATTTTCCGTCATATCTGACTATCCTAACATTATGTTTCTATTCTCAAACTTGAATATAGTTGATATTTTCATGATACTATCAATAATAATTAATGTTTTTAAATTACATTTTCAAATGTTTAATTTAAATAAAAATCTTAGTATTGAAATCCAATCTAATTTATTATCTATATATTTTATTTACTGGGCTTACTATGCTGTGTACAATATTACAAGAAAATATTAAAGAGAAAAAAAAAATTAAACAGTGTGTACCTGACAGTAAATCTTTTATCTAATTTATTTAATGATTCTAACTAAATAAATAAATTCTTAACACAATTCAAGTCTTATAAAGCATTCAAACATTTCGATATATTCCATCATTTTATACCAATTCATAAATATAAACATAAATAATAACAAATAATTTCTCAAAATATTAATCTCCTGAAGTGTCCCATTTGGAAGTGTCCCATTTGGAAGCGTCCCATTTGGAAGCGTCCCATTTGGAAGCGTCCCATTGGAAAGTGACCCATTGGGACTTGTCCCATTGGATGGTGTCACATTCGAAAATGTCACATCTGATGTATCAAGAAGCATCAAAATAGGATTCATGTGGCAAGTGCAGCGTGTGAATATAACTAAAAAATACTTTAAAAATTGGTTAAAAAAAATTCGAGGCTGAATCTATTACCGTCCAGTCGTTACCGCACTTGTCACACAGGACACTTAACGCTGCTGGATTATGATAATCAAAGTCACAAACATCTTCGCTACAACAATACTCACTATCTCCTGCTGCGCTTGCTGGGTGGGGGGCCCCCGCCTCCGACTCTCGCGCCTCCCGAGGCCAGGGTGGCACCGGCCACGCTGCCCGCGGAGGAGGAGGATGACGGAGCCACCAGGCTGCTGGCGTCCAAGGGGAGGGATGACGGCGGTTTGTCTAACGAGTCGGGCGGCTCCTTGCGTTTCTCTGCAAGGAACATTTGTTTTGTTATTAATTACCTGGACCTACTACTGCTGCGGTTGGATTATGTTTTGTGATGATGAAAAAAAAACACTATTTTGGTCAGTAAGTGAAGAGTTTGGCCGAATAACGGTCTATGTAGTTTTCTTTTAAACTTTAGAGACACAACAAAAGTCATCTCTATATTAAGGAAACTCCCTTTTTGCCCGGAAGTAGTGCAGTGACTATTCATTTATTTATGTCATTGTTTTCAGGCAATATTTTTCTTCATTACGCGTTAGCGCCGTTTAAAATAAAATTCTATTAAATTTTTTGGCATTTGACTTGTTGCCTCACTCATGCATACATTCAATTCGTGATTTACCACATTTTAAACCTATCTCACGAAAGAACATGTCGCAGTAATCTAAAGTCTCCAACTGCAGCAAGTTAAGTGCGCTTTGAACTTTTATATGACAACTACTGTCGCTTCGCTCCGCTTACGCTTATTAGTTAATCCTACCTTAATTCCACTAATACATAAAAATAATCCTTCACCCGGGTGTTAGTACACACGCCGCGACGCTTGTATTTATGATTGAGAGGAATCTATCAATGAACCAGCATCCGGCAGATAAAAAGTAAATGCCTTCGTTTCTTCCTCATATTTCCACCATTATAGCTGAATCATCCAGTTTTACTTGATGCGATGGAATGTCAATAGGTTTATTAGAACAAGAAAAAATTAATACTATAGTTTATAATGCAGCAGCAGTCTCATAAACAAAACAAAACGAGCCAATGTGCCCAATGAACGCAACTGCGGCATAGACCGTTATTCCAATTATGGAACTCACAACATCGGCTGTGTAAAATGGCGTAGCAATGACATCTGTTTCTGTAGGAACTTACTTAAGGAACGTTTAGTGGAAACTCCATAGAATTCAATAGAATATTCAGTCAAAATCCAATTATATAAATAATATTTATTTTAACAATATTAGAATATGTCCAAGAACACACGATGACTGGATTTTCACCTACAGAGGCACTGCTGTTAAACAAATATCAGATATCTCATACATTTTTCATTAAATATAATAAAAAATAACTTTGTCTATGAGATATCTGATATTTGTTTAATAACATGTGAAAACGGTGAAAATCCAGTAATTGTGTGCTCTTGGACATACTCAAATATTGTTAATATAATATACTGGTCTAAATAAGAAATATATAAAATTGAAAATTGACTTTTCAGGCTATTCTATTATAATGTGTAGTAAATTCTAGCATTTGATATATATACAGATAAAGAATATAGCGTCTGCATTTTCTAAATAAGATTCTCATTAGTGATATCTATGCTGTTCCAGAGAAATTAATATCAAATTTTCAGACCATAGATGGCGATAGTGAAATTGTAGTGTACTCAAAGTGTATCTACATAGTGACATATATACAACTTTCAAAAATTTAATAGATATGATGGGGTGGAATGGTGAATGTTACATTGTATAAAGTGATCACTTAAAGCCAGCAGATTTCCAATATAATATAATAAAAGTAGCTTCGTCTCCATGTTTAATATTTATTTTATTTTTAACTACGTTTATAGATTACTGACTTGGGTTAGCGGTGTGCAGCCTTTCAATCTTGATGGGGAGATCTCCCACAGGTTGCGGTTGGAGGTGATGGCCGGAAGGAATGGCGGCTGGGTGAAGACGGCCTGGAACATAAGTCGTGTATACGGTATTAAGTAATACAACGAATATCCAATTTAACTAAGGATCCATTTGTCTCTTCGTTTCACAACATTTGGTAAAGTCAGCGTGATGAGCCGTGTCACCTGTCAGGACTGAAGAAGACAGATTGTCCGAGATGCATTTGTACAATATTCATGAAAACAATTTCATACCTGTAGGCTGTTGAAGACCGGACGGTGCCAGGTCTGAAGATATGTACTCGGCCCCCAGTAAGGAGAGCCCTAACTGAGACTCTGCGTGGTTCCTCAGTACGTTGATCGCGTCGTCGAGTCTCTCCTCCATTCGCGTTCCCTGCAACGGAACAAGTTGTTGAACACCGACAAATCTGATAAATTTCAGGAAAAAAAGACATCATCACAGCGGCGGCCTGTCGCCGAGTAGGTACTTGCAAATATGACTTTATATATTGTTACGTATCTGAATAAAAACAGGGTATTCTGCAGGCGAAAACATATTTTGTGTTTCATTTCTTTCCACCTTATAATCATCATCGCCGGTTGAGAGAAGCAACAATAGGACTAAATATCATCAATTTTGTATTTTCATGTTTATTGTGTTTTTATGGGAACAGATGATTATGGCGCTCTATCCGCCCTGCTTACCCCCATGGAGAAACGGCGCAATGATAATTTGAAATTAAATTTGTCCTCACATCAGATGACACATTGTAAAATAGTAGAATTAAATCCAACATGATGTCGAAATTGTGTGCTGTCGCTAGTATATAAGGGGCGATGTAAAATATGAAATAATGTATAAATCAATTATTATTTAAGAAAATTGAAAAAGATTTTTTTACACACTGATATTATTCAAGATTTTTTATCTGTGTCAATTTATTTTCCTACTACACTAAATAATTGAGCTTTGAAAATAAAGTTAACCCTGTTATAGTCACATTTTTATATATTTACAGGCGGCCCGAAAACAGTGAGAACATTTCGTAAAATGTGATATAATTACATCAAAATTGGTTTAACTATATCTATATTTACCTATATTATGTTTCATTTTGACGATTTCCAGTCGCCATCTTCGATTATTAATTTTCTCATTGTTTATATTTGATTTTTTCAAACAGAAGACCGTATTCTGATAAAAAGTTTGCAAATTGAAAAACGTCGGGGCGCTAGGAAAATGATCAGTTTCAAAATAAAGCCTGGAGTATAGCTAGACATTACAGCAGAACGGAGCTTCATCTCACACAGCCAGAAATACAATCAACTTTCTTCATTGTGAGAATGTTAATTTCATCTCACCAGGCGTGTGGCCACTGAACAGGCCAGATTTAAACCCACTAGACTATGCAATATGAGGTGTTTTGATGATTTCTGATTAGCTGAATATTGTACATTAAGAATTATAATTTATTATATAATGTTTTGAAATAACTCATGTGTTACGAGATGTTCTCACTTTTTTTGAACCACTCTGTATATCAGCACTAGAAATTTTAATTACCATAAAAGTCAGATGTTGTACGATGTATGTCAAATTGTGTTAATCGATAAATTTTTCAAAAAATTATTCCAACAACAAGCTAAAAGAAAAACTTCAATTTCTTTAGCTCATGGGGACCATACCACTGTCATCGACAGTCGACACGCGTAAAGCACAAATAAAAATAAACAAAAAAAATATACAACAAATTAAAAAAAACTCAACACTACTCACGATGACTTCCGAATGGTCCCTCAGGAAACCAATCGCGTCGTCGACGCTTTGCTGTTCGGGCGGAGCGGACGTCTGCCGGGCGAACGGGGAAAAAACCAAAAAACAAACAGAAAACAAAACCATGCAGAAAAACCAAAAAGATAAAACAACATAAAATAAATGTAAATAAAGGGTGGTACGTGGGGTAATTTAGGTTTGCAAGATATTGAAAAGCGTCCTCGGAAACGTTTACTCTTAGATACCTAAATAAATTAAAAATCTAAATTTAAACCAAGCCATTGTTCTTTTTACCTACAACATTTCATAAAAAATGGTCTACTGCAAGATACAATAAAAGATAGGTTTTTTTTTTTACTTTTGTATCATTTCATTCACATTACCGGGTTCATTTGGACCCCTTGCTCCTTACATCATGCTGTATGCCTTATGGGCATATTAGCAAAAATCGGCTGTTTATTATTATTATTATTATACAGGGGTTGCTAGCTGGGGCAAGAGATAACTTCTAAAGGTGGACAGTTTTGTGACATTTAATACACGAGGGAGCCATTATGTCAAAGGTTGACAGAACGTTTATCGTGGTGTTATTTATTTATGTGTGCAGTGGCCGCGTGACTCCAGGAGGAGGAGGCTTGCATAGAGGCCTTACGACGACCTTGTAACGTGACCTCAGAACAAGGTCATCACCTGATATTTTGGTCAGAATTGATTTTTTTTAATCAAAATTCTTCTCTTTAAGACCATGTTAAATTTCCTAACAGTTTAGAAGACATAAAAAATAGAATTATATTTAAGGACGTTCCCAAAGAGCAGTCGTACTCAATCTTCAAGAAGACTAGCCCGTATGTAAACTACTATGAATAGAATAAAAAATAGTCGAGGTACAGTGTACTTTTTCGCTTCCGCTCGCACGCGCACAAGTTCAAAAATCTGTCACTATTCAAATTATAAAAGGAAACGTCCAAACCATTCAAAAGTAGCTCACTTTTAACATTTCTTATAACAAAACGAATACCGCTCGTTTTAGTTATTTTTACAGAAAGATATTTGTTCAATTTTCAATGAATAATTCTCAGTTTTCCAAAACAATGGTAATAAAATTACTATCGCTATTCAATTAAACTTGCGCTACATCGATCGGAGTATGGTTCGTATGTTAAATATGCTCATTTTAATAGGCAATATTTACTAATTTACTACCGCAAGGACTATTGAAAAATATTTCTACGTATAAAAGACACTCATAAGTATGTGTATTCAAAGTTTCAAAAGAATTGTAAGAAAAGTGATTTTTTTGAGAACGTCCTTAAGCAACACTTGAGAGTACATATTGTTTAGTATTAGTGTCGATTTGAATTAAAATATACTCAATTACTCTCAATTATATTAGACACACTTTTCTACGAATTTCAACTCGCAGACGATGAACATATCTCAGATTGATAATAATACCTTGTTCTATCCGACACGAAATAAAAAAATAAAAAAAATCAAATATTTAAATGCTCTACTAGCACATCTTGACAAACAAAAAAAAAAAAACGGTTATTCAACATTTCGGTTAAAAAAAAATACACCAAAACGTTAGCGCGCATCTAAGCTTAGTCTGCCGGTCATCTAGAATGGAGGCGTTACCATCAGGTTGTGGTGTTGGGGCGGAAAGTGCTGGGGTGGGTTCAGCTGAAGGGGGGCACCCGGCGGTCCGGCGGGCGACACCGATGAGCCGCACACCACCCACTGTTGCGTCTGTGGAAATAAAATAATGGTAACAAGCAAGTCTATCACGTTGAAGAGCAAGAAAAATTTGAAGAAAGATATAACTGTATAGATTTGAATAACTGTTAAGCCAATAGTGCTATATATATATTTTTTTTATTACTAAAATTTATTTTACACTTAGGGCCGGTTGTGTAATCAGTAGTAACTTTTTACTACAGTAAAAAAATTGAGAAAACAGATTGTTTGATTGTTATTAAAAAAATATTTACTTCTCAAAGGTACGCCCCATAGTAAACTCATTTTACTCTGCGATGTCCGATAGTAAGAATGAGAATCAATAGTTAACCGTTTGAATGCTACGCGTCGCAAAAGCGCTGCGATCGTTTGTATTGAAAATTGCTTAGCACTAAAACGGTTAAATATGGCG
Source organism: Eubasilissa regina (assembly GCA_022840565.1). Lineage (NCBI taxonomy): Eukaryota > Metazoa > Arthropoda > Insecta > Trichoptera > Phryganeidae > Eubasilissa > Eubasilissa regina. The sequence continues at coordinate 5,700,926 of JAINEB010000026.1, forward strand.
GACTGAAAGTTGTAGTATATGACAATTATTAATCATTAATTATTCAATATTTGAATATCTATGTCCAAGAACACACAATACTGTATCTTCACCTGCAAAGGCACTGTTATTAAACAAATAATAGATATATAATAAACATATTGAAATATTGCTAATAATATACTGGTCAAAATAAGAAAATATATAAAAATGTATTTAAAAACATTTTCAGATAAAGAATATTGCTTTAAATAATTTCAAAAATAATTAGATTCCGATTCTGTTGACATCTTTGCTATTTCAGGGAAATGAATATCAAATTTAATCCATAGATGGCGATAGTGTTATGGTATTCGAAATGTTTCCGCATATACATATGGAGACTGATTAATGGGTGAGAACGGTGAACGTTATAGCCAGTCGAAGACATGTCGTAAGCCCTATAATTACCTATACTTCCATATCTATCTATTAAATATTATAAAAATAGCATCGTCTTTATGAGATGTCTATCCAATATTTGTGTATACGTCCAAGAGCACACAATTACTGGTTATTAAACAAATAATAAATATCTCATAGGTACAACGAAGCTATTTTTATTATATTTATAATAAAGTATGGGTAATTACAGATGGCGATAGTGTAGTGTTTCCACATATTAACAATTATATACAACTTCCAAAAATTTGATCGATATTGAGATTGATCAATGGGTGAGAATGGTGAACGTTATATTTGTATAAAGTGATCAATTAAGACAGGTCGTAAGCCTTGCAATAATAGCTTCGTTTCTACGAGATATCTATTATTTGTTTCATTCAATATCCCGCTATTTTAGTGATGGGAGTTCGTCCAATGATGATCTCGTTGTTTAATACATAGTATGAGAAAATATCACCACCAAAGTGACAGATATCGAACGCTTGGGCTAAAAAAATCATAAAATAAAATACAACATACTTCATATTATTTGTCGCGCCTATAGACATCTCCATCTATGCTCTGACAGTAGTATATTTGATGTATCGACATTAGTAAAATGTTACTACTGATCACACGACCGACCCTCAGTCAATGTACACACGGGTCACAATTTATTCTGTATTTTTAAATACTTAATTAATTTCAAAAATCATATTGACCAAATTACCTCAAAGGCCTATAGAATGCTAAGATTCATACTTCGATCATAAAAACGCTTCCAAAATTAATATTGTCTCAAAATACTGTATTACGCATTCGTTCATAGTCACTTGGAGTATGCACCTCAAATCAGGAACCCATGGTCTACGAGATTAGAACGAATACAAAATATGTTAATGCTAGATCTAATTTATCATTCAACTCCTATTTAGATGCAAACTTCCAGAATATGAACATCAAAAGACACGTGCTGACCGAATACTTCTCTTTAAACTACCGCAAGGCCATATTGACTGTCCCAGCCGATTAGAATTAATATCTCTCCATGCACCATCTAGATCGACCCGGCAATCCACACTCTTCCACATTCCTAGAAGTAGAACATCTTACATACTAAATTCATTCATTCACCGGTCATGCAAATACCATATGAGAAATTTACAGTAAATTAGTCTTACTACGCTCAAAAGGTTCTTCTTATGAACCAGCACAATCTCAATTTTGGCCAATCATATCACCTATAAACACATGTTGCTCTCCCTTTACCGCAACAATAGTTGCAACCTCCCCACCCTTTATCTTCTGCACCTAAACATTTCTGAGAATTTTCATAAATAATATCACATGTTAAATATTTATTATGTTAGTTATATTAAGTTTACATCCCTCAATAAAATAAAATATCTCACCCCAGACTTGGCGAATTAGTATCTCACCTGATGCTGTGGCTGTCCGTTGGGCTGATGCGTCGGCGGGGGCAGGCAGTGCTTGAGGTAGTGCGGCGGAGGGCTGTTCACCGGCGTGGACGGGTTGGAGCCGTACGAGGAGATACTGTGCTCGCCACCTCCCGGGCCGCCTCCACCTCCTCCCGGGAACATCTGTAACCGACCGCAAATGCCATCATAAATCATTTGTTTCATCTCTTGCTGAGATATTAGATTTTCAATTTTGATCTTTATAATTTTTCCTACAGCTGCAATAGGCGCACAAACTGAATTATAATGAAATTAAAACAGAAAAATAAATAGGGCTCATAACAGATCCCTGTTAACCCTTTCTACCAACTATGTCTTCCTGTTGTGCCAATTTTCTGACGATACTGTCAAGCTTACATACTAGATTTATTTAGACTTTACTTATTTTTTTGTTATGTCAACACTACGACGGGTGAAATGTCCGTTGCGCATTGTTACAAGTTTAGTTTTGACGCGCTTGTATTCCTTGTGATTGTCATTGCAAAGTCTGACTGTACTTAGAAGTACCACAAAATATAATTATCAATATTTATATACCTAGACTTTTTGCTTAGTTTGTTAGCTAATTAGGTGTTACTACAAAAAATATAGTTAAATGTTTGTTAAGATCGGTAAGACTCACCGCTTGTAGAGACGCCTTGGTCAGCAGATCAGGGGCTGGCGAGGGCTGTCCACCGCCCCCTCCCCTGAAACTGGACATGGGCGGCAGTGGCTGTTGAGGGGGCAGGTCTCCCCCGAGGGCTTCCACCACTCCGTGGCCCGGGATACCTGAAACAGAAAAAGGACAAAATACATAAACTAACGAATTTACCATCACGCCGTTTTTTCGTGAAGACACCATCTGAGGACACCCACGGGGACATTACCTACCTATTACCACCTTCCATATACCCAGAACACGACCTTTTTCTTTATTTTTGTTATCCATAATTTTGGACCAGTTGAAGATTGCCAGTTATCGTTTACCATTAGGTACAAATAAGCTGTGAAAACTGTGTGAATTATCATTCTGCTGTGTGGGGCTGATACGTGATTGCATGTTTGGTTTCTAGATGTGCGTGCCGAAACTTGTACATCTTGGTATTGTGCATGGTGCTTGTATGACACTTCGCGCCATCACCGATTTGTGTGTCCAGGAGTACTTCATGTGGAACAATGGAGTACGTGTTCTGAAGCCAGAAGACCTGTAGCTCCAGTGGAAGAAGGAATTCAGACACCAAATAGAAGCAACTGTCAAGTGGGTCATGTTTCTTCATGGTTCTGGTTGGCCCGTTCCCTATTCTTGTCCCTTTCCTCAATTCCTTCCACTTCCTACATCCAATTTTCCCCTACCCCTTGTTTAAATCTGGTCTACCTGGTTTACCTGGTCGTGCCAAGTCTTCCTCTACTTCTGGTGGCATCAAACACTTGCGTCATATATCTCTCTTACCATTCTCTCCTCATTAATCCATTCCATACAACCAAACCACCTGAGTGATCCTTTCTTAATCTTACTCACTATGAATGAAAAAATGTCCATGTCTTATTTGTAACAGAGCATCCTGGTAAAATTAATGTATAAAGGGACAATAATAAAACCAAAAAATGTAATAAATCGGGCCCATAACAGAACCCTGCGTTACACCAGATGTTTTTTGTCAACGTCGTGCTGTAATCTTCATGTATCGTCATGTTAAAAGGACTCACCTGGAGACATGGCGTACGGGTCGTGCTGCAGGTATGACCCGGGCGGTTGGTACGCGCTGTACGGGGGCCACTCTCCACCGCCGCCCCCTCCTCCGTAATAGCCGCCACCCCCTCCGCCTTCCTGGTGGTACGCACCGCCTCCGCCGGCGGCGCCCTTGGGCGACGAGTATCGTGACGGCGAGTCCTGACCGAACTCATCGGAGCCATACTGAAAAAGAAAGAAATAAAAAAAATCAATCATCGATTGGAGCGAGAATTATTTATTTACAGCTAAAATGTTGGTCACACCACACCACACAATATGTCCTGCAATTTTTTAAACTTTCAGCACGGAATAGAATATCTCTGCGCTGCAAAGATTTAAAAAAGAAAAATTGTTCGCACGATTCTGCAAGTTAAAAATGAATCGAATATTTTGGGTGCGGTTTTCAGCCAAACACAATGAAATAAAATTCGTGCCGCTGCCGCAGGCGGCCACTCGGCCGATGTCATGTTCCATAACATAATTGTAATAAACCAAATAATCGATAAATAAAAACCAAATTAGAAAAATGGGCTTCATTTCAAAGTTATTTAAAAACAAAATCGGCCTGGAAAATAATATTCAAAATATAAATATTATATTTATTTGTTTTATCAAATTTGGAAACGGTCGCACTCTATCGCGAGACAACTACAGCCGCAACAGTCGATCGGTTTCTGCTAGTGTGAAACAAATGGGTCATATTTGTATTTAAACTACCGCGGCCGGACCATTTCCCCCCCGTTCCCCCCAGGCGGAAGACATTGGTGTGATTTACTAAAGGAATAAAGAAAATAATATATTTCGGGCCGAATATGTAAAGCGACCTCCGTAGGTGGTGGCCACTTTAAAAACGCCACTCTTGCAAAACGGACCGCGGGGGTTACGGGTGGGTGAGGGGGGAGGGGGGAGCAGGAAACAATATAACATCATACGCCACGATACAGGGGATGACCGGGCGTATTTTTTTTTTTTTGCGTCCCTTTCGTACGGGAGAGCCTCGCCTCGCCGGCAGGGCTGACAAAAAGATAAAAAATAATATTTAACCACCCGAATTGTTAACGACAGAAAAATAGCTCATCTCATCGGAGGGGGATGAGCAATGAACAGGTTGACCGACGGAACCCCGCAACGGGATCCGAAGCATCGGGCCGAGAGAGGTCGACCGCGTGCGGCAGAATAGCCCAGATAACTGTGCACAGAAGATTTTGAACGGAAGTGAAAGTATTTTATTTATATTACAGTAAATTTTTTGATTAAATTATTCCATATTTTCCCATTTAATATAATATAATATAAATAGCTTCGTCTCTATGAGATATCTATAATTTGTTTAATATTATATTAGCTTATATTCTAATGGCGTGCAGTAGGTATATATTTAGGTTATGCTGTTACCAATGATATTACACAATATATGTACTTTAACGTCTTTAGACAAAATAAATCCGTCGTTTATACAACCCTACCATGTATTTATTTGTAATTTTAAAATACTATTAATAGTGTTTTTAAAGTTTAAGTTTTAACGTAAAATAATACCTTCTTACCCATATAAAAAATGTATGGAGGTTTTTAACACTTTCTATGACTGAACATGATTCATTTATTGTTTGAAAATCTTTCACGTAACGACTAAAGGAAATAATTATTTCTATTAAATGTTAACATAGGAAATAGTTCTGCCAATTGCTTTTTGTTTTTCCCAAATCAAAAACCAATCCATGCACCAAATTTAGAGAACGATCATGAAATCAACACGTTAAAAACAGTAAGATAGTAAAATTCGCGAATTAGTAAAAGAGGAAGTAGACACTTCGATGATTTGCACGCAGTTGTAAGCCTTTCTAATGTTATTCTGTTAAAAACCAGTAAAGGTAACGACTGCATACAAAACGAATCAACCGAAAGGAATTTTCAATTCAGTAAATAACCAATTACGTGACTTGAGTAACTCACTAGCTTACAGACAGAACACAGTAATGCGAATAGCTCGATGCGGCGAATGCACAAGAGCTCTACTGGTAAACAAATGGCGCTAATTGTAAAAGAATATTTGCATTTATGTTGGTACAATTATTTAATTTATATTTGTTTTCCAGAATTTTTACTAATGCACAGCTTTTTTTGCTTACATTACGTACTTTGCCTGAACAAGGGTATCATAATACAAATTATACTGTTATAATTCCATTAATTAAATAAGTATTGAGAATATCTTCGCGGCTATCAAACCGACCGCGCACAGCCCTGCCGATGTCGAGCGTGGACTTTTTACTGTGTCCGGCGCAGGGGTGGCGGAGGTTTTACGTCTTTATTATTTAGACGCGCATAAAAAAAAAATCTTTGTATTTTTGTTCGAAAATTTCGCCGGGTCAGCGCGCCCCCAGCTCTGCCGTCACACCGAGCGCCGCCACCGCCGCCGTCGTACGGCTACGGACACGTCGCGCGGGGAGGGGGCGAGAAACGTTTCTCGGTCAGGTTGCGATCATGTCTAGCGGACACCAACCACCGACCACCCTTGAAGAGCAATGTTGAAAAACGTGCACTTCTTGTAATGAACGATATGATAGTTCATATAAGCTAGTTGCCATACAGGCGCGACCATTTAAATTTCAGAGTAGTTAAGACTGCTATCGGTCGCATCGTGATATAAATTGTTTGTTGCAAAATCAACTGATTTTGCAACAAATAATTTATATCGAAAAGAGCTAAGTTTAATTGTTAATAAATTAACACATTACTTTCCGACGACACTCTAGATTTTGTCGATTTCACAGCACACGATTTTTTATTAAGATTATTTTATTTTAGTTTATTAAGTATTTTAAATCGCCGATAAAAAAACACATTAATAGAATGGACATAAATATTGGATTGGAAATAGAGATCCTGGTTCATATCCCGGTGACGCAAAAACAATATTTTTCGACAAAATTGATTTTATATGTATATCTTTATAATGAATACATTTAATTTATATTTAAAATATCACAGAGCTGTGTTCTGAATAATTACAACTTCACAATAAGAATGTGTTCTCCTTAATAAATATTATTTGATATAAAACTTGATTTTACATAGTAGCTGAAGCCTCCAAAGCATTGTAAGTAAATATATATATTGTTTTTAATAATTTGTATTCACTAACACACAGAGTGTTTTAAAAAACATAAAAAATAGAATAATTTATAACTCTATTAATTTTTTACATTTTTCTAATTTCGTTCGACACGAATTTGTCTCCGCAATCTTAACTACAAGATTATAAGAAAATATATTACGCATATGCGAGAACCTTCTATACAAATGCAATTTTGTGGCAGGCGCAAAATAAATTAAACGGTCGCGGTCATTCTTATAACGCTTGTATTTTCTTAACTGTGACAAATAACGTTAAGTTTATCAGTTTCACAAAAGTATAAATGTCCTATCTAAGTGATAGTTTTAAAAAAAGTGTATATAATGCGAGTAAAAAGTGGATATAATGCGAAAATTTGATGTCAACAAATTTTGTGAAATTTTTCACTGTTGATATTTTTTGATTTGATTTAATAGCAGTGTGAGGTGTATCTATTCAATAAATATTATATTTTACTGTCTTATGTAAGAATGGCACATGGTAATAAGAGCGGTTGAATTGACTGTCGGCACGCGTTGTGGACCTCAGTCGTGACTCACTTTCAACAAAAGAGAAACACCTTTTTAGACGGACGACGATTTGTTTTGAATTATCAAGAGACATTTTCACGAAAAAAAAATTTAATTATATTAAAAATTTCCATAGTTATTTTTTAATTCAATCATAATATAATGATTGTGGAATATTTTTTGTATATTTCACGGCAACAGCGCGACGACATTAACATTTTAATGTTGAGTAGTAGGATGCAACCTCTGCATCGCGGTACCGGAAACCGGATGTATCGAGTTGCATCTCCCGAGGGAGACGCGATGAAAAAATGGCACACTGCAGGTAGAATCCGTGCGGCTGGCAACACCAACTCTACAATACATAAGATTATCAGTCAAATACGAATTTGATTTCATTTCATTTTGAAAATCTCTAAAACATTTAGCATTAGTTAATTACCATCACGCCGTCTTCCGCGGAGATTGATAGGCAGAGAGGATAGAGCGCCACACTATTCTGTCCTGACAATTAACAATTTTACATCTTCTCATGCAAGTTCGACGATTATCGAGGCTTCTGACGGGACCCATCTGGTTTACCTGATCGTGCCAAGTTTTTCTTCTACTTCTGGTGCCATCAACACTTGCGTCAGATATCTTTCTTATCATTCTCTCCTCATTCATCTGTTCCATATGACCAAACTACACTAAGATCAGTTATACATTATTTCTTTATTTCTTCAAATACATATGCCACACAAGTGATCTCATTTCCACTCCATTCAATCTACTTTCGTTCCTCTTCTGCCAGTTCCAGACCTCAGTGTATACATCGCTAGTCTCGCCTCAGTTGACAAGTTCCCATTATCTATAATTCCATTCAAAGCGCCGTTCACTTTATTCCCTGCAGTCACCCTCCTTTCCGTTTCTATCAAACATACTTCCCAAATACATAAACTTATCTCCTTGTCCCAAACATAGATCAGCTCCAAATATCAAGTGTCTCGCTTTCCTCCTTCTCGAATACCATCACTTTCCACATGTTAACATTCATCATAAGGTCGCTTTCCTTGCATACATCGTACATTCTACTCACTGGACTCAGCAGTTCCTGTTCATTATTCGCCATTTTCGCTCCTACAATCATATATTCTAGTTCTTTCACAGAATTTGAACAGTCATTGAGACATTACAGAACCCTACTCGACATCTTTGTAACGTCAAACCACAGTGCTAATGATCCATTGATCCTTACACACGCAGAACTTCCTTCATATAGTGATGCGAAACTATACACATTCGCGTACTCACTGCATATGCTCTCGATCGATCGTTCCCCGAATAATCATTTTCCCGCGTGTGTCGTTTATTCATTAATAAATAATAATGGATAATTTGTATAGCGCCATTTTCGTAATTACTATTTTCACTTATGGAAATGAGTCGCGAAATACGTACGAACGTGACTTTTTTCTATATTCCCGCATTTCATAGTTTATTCTAGTAGGTCCCTTCAAAAACGACAGATGGAGGTTTTAAAAGCTCGACACGCATTCATCGAGTTAAATTTGCAACGTCGACCCCTCAGAATAACAAGGTTCCATCTGACACTGTTTTGAGATAATGAGTTCAAAAATGTTGATTGAATTTCAACATATATTCGTGCATATGTTGTTTTGAGTAATGCACACATGATCAGTTTTAAGGTCTTAACTTATTTTCAGTATTATCAATAATGACCACCGTGGGATGGGGAAATTAAAAATAATAAAAAAACATAGTAAATGAACAATAACGATCCATAAATAGAAATAAACAATATATATATACGCAATAACTCAAATAACCCCAAAAAATGTTAGTTGAAAAGAAAGGGACAAGGGAAGGTGACATTTAATGCAGCCATAAAGGATTCATTTCTCATCTCCTGGAACGATATTTTATTAATATTCATACTTAATATACTGCGTATAAAAGTATTTATATGTGTTTTCATAGAAAGCAATCACTTTGTATGAAACCACGAAAATTATTATACGTCAACCGGTTTCGCTTATCTCAAGCTTTATGCCAAAGTCACAAGAGCCTGATGAAGCTCGAGATAAGCGAAACCGGTTGACGTATAATAAATATCGTGGTTTCATACAAAATGATTGTATTTTATTTGATATTTATATATGCTCTAATACAATCAAAATCGTTTCCTTTTACTACAACTTATTAGCATAGTTTAATTTTGAATCTGCGTAGTTTCTCTTCCTTTCTTATGTTTTCTAGCATTTAATAGAAAATCTTCATCACCGGCTTCTGAGATTTAGTCTACTTCTCAGTCTAACTCTTCCTCTCGTATGATGCTCGCGCTCATGTTGAATTGCAACCATTTTTATTATAAATTCTACCGATATTTGTTTAGTGAGAACTGAAATATATTTTACATTTAAAGGTTATCAATTAAATTAATATTTTAAAAGAAATTGACACTTCACACCGATAGCGGTATCGTTTAAAATTTGCACACAAAGAATGAAGCTGCGCCCCCTGTCGCCGTTGCAAAGATATTAGAAGATAAACAAAAAAAATACAGAATACAACCGACATTGCATACCCCGCTGTCCAGACTGCTCGCCTGCGGCCACGCCCCCCGGCGATGCAGCCACCAGGACTCTTCGACGGCGACGGGCGCGGGGCAGCACCCCAGGCTGGGGATCCTGCCCGACGCGGGCCCGGGCCTCATGACGATAGCCACCCCGCCCGAGTCGGCCGTGCCGCGCCCCTTCACCACCTCGTGCTGCCGGACGTCGAAACCGGGCACGATGCAACCCTGAGCGAACACGTCGTCGTCGACGGGATCCGAGGATACGTCCTCGAATAAATTCTCGCTGGCTCTGCCTTTATCAGACTCTTCACTCTTACACTCGTGAACGGCAGTCTCTCGCTTCACGTCGCCGCCACTCCTTCTTGTATTCTTCCTCGGCTTGTATTTACGCTTCGGCGGTTCATTTTTCTTGACGGACGGGGGCGGATTTTGGCTCAAGATCTGGACGCTCACCGGCAGCAGGGTCTCCTCGGCTTCTGGACCCATCCACGAGCAACCGGCGACCCTGGGCGGCGAATAGTTGCAAACGACGCGCGGACTATTTTCGACGTACGGATTGTACTTGAAGAAGGGCTCCGTCGTTCCGCCGTCGGGCAGGACGTACTGATCGCCGTGATTCGGATACATTTTAACTACAGTTTCATAGTTTTTGTCTGTTTTTTTTTTATAACTGTAAAATTGTAAATAACTTAAAAAGAAGTTCGTCTTTAAATGCGTGCGTTTAGGAGCCTGAAGCAAAAATATAAAATAATAAGCACGTAGATAGAAAAATATCATACAATAATATCGTCGGCAACAGTACAGAATTTGATCAGTAATTAAGTCAGGTATCCACCGATAAAATATTGTGAAATAGATCCTCCGGCGCTGGACCCCTACTACCCTAGTACCCATGAGCAAACTTTTCGACTTAAGATTTAACCGTGAACCGTGGCGATGCAGACGCCGGACCATTTAATCTGAGATAGATTATGAATGATGCGCGTGAGATCATTAGAAGAAATTAAAGGAAACTCGTACATATCCGGAAATTTATTAGGGTGTGGGTCTCACGTTGGGGGTTGCTGGGATTCTATTTTATTTTTAAAAGAAACAAACAGTACAATAATAATAACTGATATCAATAACATGATACCAGTGAAGTTTCTTCGGAATTAAACAAACTAAGAAATAGCACGTGATAAACTAAAAAATTGTAGAAAGTGTATACACATGTATATATAATTTATGTTATTAGTTATTAAAAAATTGGCGTAATTTAATTTCAAAGGGAAGTTCAAGTTATTAGAAGAATGTACGGTATTATATTTTGACGTACAGCGGGACACAAAACAATTTTTTATGTAATTAGTTCTGCCAAAATTTGGATAAAATAGATTATTTGATCTTGGCGTGTCTTCTATTTAAAAGAGGGAGAATTTTATGGAAACACTCACTTTCTGAATATGATTTAATGTCTAAGCGGGAACGTGAATTTAATACTCGTGTTGAATATATTTTCAAGTCGGTCGCTGTAGGTAGAATAATGTACGTTCCAAATTACCGATCCGAATTCAAGTTGACTGCGTACAAACGATAAGAGTAAAAGATGATTGGAATGGGTCAGACGTTCTAGCAATGAATCCGAGGAGTCTATAGGCCTTAGCAATTATTGACTCTATATGCGGGACAAAAGTTAATTTAGAATCTAGGTTTATTAATGACATTTAGCAATATTTAGAAAAAGTTGATTTTTTTAGCAGTACATTAAAAGTTAATTAATATCATCTGTAACAGGAGACAATCAGTGGGTGATTTAATTTGGCATCATCTGCAAATAGTGGAAATTCAGCATTTTCAAATGTATGGATGGATAAGATGAACGATGCCGGGAAGAGCAGTGGCCAGAGAGACCTAACGACCTGGACAGGGTGAATTTCTGCCGGACTGTGACCGAGTTCTGCGGCTGCAACACATAAATGTGACGTCTACCCTACCCTAACACTATTTCTATAGCTTCTCTCTGGCTGCCCTCTGAATTGAATGTGATAACGAGTATCACTGCATTGTCGGATTGTGCAGGTGTGGCTCTGGTGCGATGGTGCCGGAGCCAGCCTATCATGGTATTAAGATATTAATAACTGAACGTAAAGAAACAATAGTAAACAACCCTAAAATCGATTCGGTATAGGGTGTAAATAAATAAATAAATACACCTTGTATCATTAGCAGTACCACAAGGGTCAGTTCTTGGACCTATCCTTTTCATTATCTATATAAACGAGTGTTGCAAAGTAAAGCTTTGAGAATAATACTAGTCAGTGCAATGCTGGAAGATCTCAATATGATGACCTTTAAGCAGAAAATATATTTTATTATTTATAAATATCAGCGGAATTTACACGAAAAGTGTATGCAAATCAACATGAGCACGAGCACCGTACAAGGGGAAGGGACAGACTGAGACTGCCATTCAGGGAGAAGGACAAATCTCAGAAATCGATGATGTACAGTGCGATAGAGGTTTTTTAATGAAATCCCAGAAAACATAAGAAATTGAATAGATTTAAAATGAAACTGACTAAATATGTTTTAGTAAAAGAAAAGGCTTTAATCTTGTTTATATTAGAGTATATGTAGGAGTGCTTATATATGCACTATGTTAAGAATTTAAAAAAATGTTAGTTACACCTGTGCGCGTCTCGGTATGTCTGTCGCATCTTTTGAATATGTCAATATTCAGTGAATTGTCTTATCCGTAGGGATACGTGATTACCAAGGCGCAAATGTTGTGTTTCATTCTCGCCGAATTTTTGGGATCTTTTCACGTGTTTTGAATAATTTCATTGTATCTCTCAATGAGACTTTGACCTCCGAGTATGTAAAGGCGCGTGTGTACTGTGGATGTGTCATTGTAATTCGCGAGCAAAGTAGCGATTTACGAATCGTCTGCACATGTTTTGGGCACGGATTAAGATGACGCGTGCTTTTACACAAATACTAATTAAATGTATTAATTAGAAAGATATACATATAAAATCAATTTTATCGAAAAATATTTTTGTTGCCCCACCGGGATTCGAACCTGGATCTCTTTCCAAACCGGTGAAGGTGCATTATCCAACTATGCTACAGTGACAGTACTTTTGACGACAAATTCTCGAACCCATATTTTTTTCTTTCTTATTCAAATTAATACATCTATAGAGTTCCATTACTTTGATTTTACAGAATCTCAAATACTTTACCGAGTAAACCGATAGGCCAACAATAATATTTTTCTATAAAATTGATTTTATACGTACATCACTCTAATGAATACGTTTAATTAGTATTTAAAATATCACAGACTTATGTTCTGAATAATTACAAATTCACAAACAAGAATTAAAATTTCTCAGTATTTAAATTCATTAACTTTAAAGTATGTTTAAATACGTTTCATTTCCAATATTTTACCAATAAATATGACCAATTGAAAAAAATATTATTCTAAGTAATTTTGGAACGTTCTTAAATACACGGGATAGGTAAACAGGCGGGTTGAAATGGCAACATACTAATTGCACCCCTAAATCCTAATCCCGTGGGAACAATGGCGATTTGTGGCCGGACTGCACAAGGCATGCGGATGGACGGAATTACCCGGCTGTGCTGTGTGACCAAAAGGTTCGCTATCAATCGGAACTAATATGGGAAAACTGCAAGTCGGGTAATGTGTCGGTGTGGCATTGTTTCATCTATAATAAGCAATATTAATTATTAAAAACTTTGTTTTTAACTACTTGAACTACACCAGTTTCGTAAAATACCATTTCCTTCATCGGAATGTCAAATTAACTATCTAAATATAAATTATATTAAATTATATTAACTATATAATTTATATAACTATCTAAAACTATACATATCGAATTGTTTTAATGTTGGTGATATCAATCACCTGATTTGACGGCTCCATGCGCACATAATCAACGTGTGTTTTTAATACAGTGTGAATATTGTGTTCCAGGCCGATTTTTTTTGGCCGCCATTTCGGTTTGGCGGGCATTTGTCAGTTCGCATTTGGTATAGTCATAGAGAGTAGTTGATTACAATTTATTATGCCTCAACAAAACATTTTATATAAATAATAATGACAATACGGTGATCGCTATCGTTGCATGTTGGAATACTTCCAGATGACCGAATAGGGTCGATCGGACCTTACAACACATGTGTTTTTCCCGTCTGCATAATGTCAAAAAGTGGTGATATCGAGTGGCCTCCTCGATCACATGATTAGACGGATCCCGACTATTTTCTGTAGAGATACTTAAAAGGAAAGGTCTACGCCTTAATAATAAGTTAACAACAATTCCGATGCTACAGGACAATATTCAAAATGAAATTGCTGAAATAACACGCGAGAATGTCATGAAAAATATGGTTAAAGGAGCACGCATCTGTGCCGCTGCCAGAGGCGGCCACACGGCCGATGTCACATCCAATGCATAATTGTAATAAACCAAATAATCGATAAATAAAAAAAAAACTTAGTTATTTTATTTTTTTTAAATTCCCTCTGCACATTAAGATTGTGTGACCAGCTGCGAAGAATCCGCCATATTTAACCAACGATTTTGAGATTTTTACCATCCGATATTTAAGGGTCTATAATGGAGGATGGTCCTGAGAGCTTGTATGAGAAGAGGTATGAATATAGATAAGACGAAAATTGTGTGTCAAAACAGCGCGATCATATTCGAAAGTAAAATTAGTTAACCATTGCATTTTTACCACAATGCAAAAATCTTAATGTTGATGTAATGTAATAGGGCGTCTTTACGGTCACCCTACCTGCAGCGAGGGGTTGTAAAAGAGAACGAATACCTGAAACCGATTAGGTCCGGCGGACCTTTGACGACCCCGAGAATATAAATGCATTTCCACAGGGATGAAAGCCAACTACACCCACCTTTACGACCGAGGCCGGCCCCACGATGAAAAGGATTAAGTCGAAAATAAAGTGCTCGGAAAAACCAAAAATATAATCACCATAACTGTATTTACAAACGTGTCTAATTCCTTACCAGTTAAGGCGATAACAATGTTATGCTCAGACCGACAAATGGTAATATGAATACTAAAAAGGGAATGATCAGTACCGAGTCTTGGTAAATAGTCTACAACTCTTGTTATTTATTATTATTATTGTTAATAACTTGGCTGATGAAGAAGAAATGCAATAATATTCGAAACGGTGCATCTGAATATGATGACCTTTGAGTTGAAAATATTCAGCATCATCATACAAGAGGAAGAGTTAGACTGAGAAGTACACTAAATCTCAGAAACCGGTGATGTACAGTGCGATTAAGATTTTTAATAAAATGCGACAAATGTTTACATTAGAGCACACATAAATACTTTTATAAGCACTACATTTACACGGATATAGCGCCACACTATTCTCGCCCCATCCACATTCGTGCATCTCATCACGCAAGCTCGCCGATCGTTGACACTTCGAACAGGACCGTCTGCTTTACCCGGTAGTGTCAAGTAAGTATGCCACCGACACTTGCGTCATATACATACCTTTCTCGCTATTAATCCGAAGAAAATTGTGACATATTAATTATTTACCTATGTCGGGTAAGAACATGTAAATTCTACAGAATAAGAAAAGTTATTTAGTCTCTTCACAATACGTAAACATTTTGTCAATTAAAATGTCAGAGATTTATTTTACATTTTCCAGTCCATTCTAAAACAGTAAATTTATAAAAACAAACCGATCTTAATTTTTCCAGCAACATTTATTTATTTAGTAGTAAATTAGACATATTACACCCTGCACATTGATATTTCGGATACAATTAACACCCTCGACCAAGTATCGCGGGAGAGAAAAAGTATCTGCAATTAACATCACAGAAAATAAAAATGAAACGACGGACCGAAGTTAGTTTTTAAATCGCAATTTTTTCTGTCTTCGTCAGTAATATATTGAGTACGAATGATTGAGTATAGTATAGTACGTAGATTTAATATAGTTAACGTTATTGTTGTAACAACACAGACAAAAAAAAAAACTACTAATTATTCAACTAAATTAATTAATCAAAGAGAACACATACTTATTGTGAAGTTGTAATTATTCAGAACGCAGCTCTGTGATATTTTAAATATTAAAATTGAATGTATACATTCGAAAAGTGCAACATGTAGTAGGTTCGAAAATTGGTGGCGCAGTTGAATAATGCACCTTCCACGAATTTGAAAAAGACCCAGGTTCGAATCCCAACTATATTTTTCTTATACGTATATCTTTCTAATGAATACATTTAATTAGTATTTAAAATATCACAGACCTGTGTTCTGAATAATTACAAATTCACAAATGTTGTATCAACGTGTCCAAAATTTAATAAAAATGAATTATGGTATCTGCTATCGGTTTACTCAAAGGTATCCTGAGATCGATATTCGAGAACAAAGAAGATGGCTTTCAAATAATAAAATATAACATGTAAATTCTAAAATTCGTCGTCAAAGAACTATATTGGTCAACGCATAACGATAACTTTGTGCCGAAAAAATTTAACAATTCAAATTTGACCAGTTTCAGTTTCAGTACTTGTCTTAAAAATAAAATATTATTTTAAATACTAAATTAACGTATTAATTATAAATATATACATATAAAATCAATGTGTTTTCCTTAATAATATATGTTGTATCAATGTGTCCAAAATTTAATAAAAATTAATTGATAATTCTGCCGTCTGCAGTCGGTTTACTCAAAGGTATTTGAGATTCTGTACAAATAATGTAGAGATGGCTTTCAAATAATGGAACGACAGATGCATTAATTTGAAAAAATGTAACATATAGGTTCGAAAATTTGTCAAGAAAAATACTGGCGTTATAGCACAATGGTAGTCCACTTTCCCGGATTGGAAATAGAGATCCAGGTTCGCATCCCGGTGACGCAAAAACAATATTTTTCGACAAAATTGATTTTATATGTATATATTTATAATTAATACATTAATTTAGTATTTAAAATATCACAGAGCGTCTGTTCTGAATAATTACAACTTCGCAATAAGAATGTGTTCTCCTTAATAATATATTATTGTCAAGATTATAATTTTTTCATCACGAGGTTAGATTTCAGAGTCGCGCTGTACGCATTTAAAAACGAACTTCTATATTGCAAAACGGATAGATAAATAATAACAAACAATTCACTTGCATAAAAATGCAACCACCTTAATTCAGTCACGACACAACACTCGCGGAAGCCGCTCGCGACCCGCGGGGGGTCATCGGTCACAAATGTCAAAACGATACAGTTCGCACGCCGAGTGACGGACCGTGCGCGATTGCCCGACCTACCTGGGCGACCTACCGCTACCGTCGACGGAAATAGACTAAGTGCACGCGGTGCACGGAGACAATTAGCACTGCATTGTTTCTGTTGCGGCGATCCGCCGGCAGGAGGTGCCCGCGCCGGTCTGTGCGACGTCGACACGGCGAGAGTGCGGCGTTCTACACAATATTTCGCAGACGTCAATATAAAACTCGGTCTATGTTAAATCGTTATTTAATCAGTTAATAACGTTGACTGGTAACTGATTATATTTATTTATTCATTCATTATACTCTATTGACATACATGCTAAACATAAGGTACAATTATATTGCAATTAAGTATATACTCGTAGTTTATTGTGCGGGATGGAGTAGACTCCACCTCCTGATATATACAGCGTTGTCCTGGTTACTTTGCTAGACTGCCGTCTGTGTTAAAGTGGACAGTTTTTTTTCGTGCTGTTCTGGTGTTTTATTTTATTGAGGTATTTTGACAATGTAAATATATTATAACAAACATAATAACTATTTAACATGTGATACTAATAATGAAAATCTATTAAAATATTTAGATATGTTTAGATGCAGAAAATTAATGAAAAGAAAAAAAGAGAGAGTAGGGTGGGGAGGTTGCAACTATTGTTGCGGGTAAAGGGAGAGCAACATGTGTTTATAGGTAGAATGATTGGCCAAAATTGAGATTGTGGTGGTTCATAAGACGAACCCTTTGAGCGTAGAAAGGCTAATGTTGAACAAGTCAATTACAAATAGTATTCGCATGACCGGCGAATGAATGAATTTTGTATGTAAGATGTTCTACTTCTGGGAATGTGGAAGAGTGCGGATTGTCTGGTCGATCTAAATGGTACGTGAAGAGATATTAATTTTAATTGCTGTAGAGAAGCATTCGGTCGGCACGTGTTCTTCGATGTTCATATTGTTTGCTGCATCTAAATAGGAGTTGAATGATAGATTAGATCTAGCATTAACCTATCTTGTATTCGCTCTAATCTCGCAGACCGCGTGTTCCAGATTTGAGATGCGCACTCTAAGTGACTAAATACAGTATTTTGAGGCAATATGAATTTTGGAAGTGTTTGCAGGTTGGAAGTATGAATCCTAGCATTCTATAGGCCTTTGAGGTAATTCGGTCAATGTGATTTTTGAAATTAATTAAGGATTAAAAAATACAGAATCCCAAGCATGTGGTTCACGAGGATGTCTGCTTCACCTGAGCGCAAACACACCACGGTTCACGGACAAGTCGAAGAGTCATGAAATTGCCCGGCGCCAATGGACCACCCCCACCTTTCATTTTCACCTCCACGATGGGGAGAGAGGTGCAAGTCCATCAGCGTCCCACCTCAATGTGACTATTCACATTCGAGCAACCAGAGCCTGGAATCGGTCACCTGAGGAGCTGAGAGTCGTTCCAAAATGATCAAATTAATTGTTACGTTCGCCAAACACCCTCCCACCCCCGACTGTCTTTTGTTTTACTGCGTCTTCCGTCTCTTTGACGAGATTTTTATTATATTTTGGATTAATATTAATTGAATTAATTTGTAAGCAATATTAAAGGCGCGCTTTCAGAAAACGATGAATATTTTGGCGTTTTTTTAAGAAATTTTTGGTTTTCATTATTCGTTTATATCAGAAGTCGTACTTATTATATTATATTATTATTACTTAGATAGGACCTTTACACTAATGTAAAACTAATTAACTGAATGTCACTTGCCGTAATTAAGAAAATACAAGCATTATAAAGAAAGACTGCGACCATTCAATTTATTTGCAGCGTGCCACAAAATTGCCTCAATATAGAAAAATTCTTGCATATGCGAGATATATATTTTTTATAATCTTTAAGCCAATATTACCGAGACAGATCTGCATTAAACCAAATTAGCAAAATGTTAAAAATAAATAGTTATAAACAAGTATAAGTGATTGTGTTTTATTTAAAATATATATAAATAATAATTAAATGTATTAATTAGAAAGATATATATATAAATCAATTTTATCGAAAAAATATTGTTGTTGCGTTACCGGCATTCGAACCTGGATCTCTTTCCAATCCGGGGAAAATGCTTTATCCAACTATGCTACGGCAGACAGTACTTTTGATGTCAAATTTTCGAACCCATATGTTACACTTTTTCAAGTTATTTGAAATATATATAAATGTATAGGGTCTTTCAACGAGGACGCTCGATTTTAAAATGTAAGTTAAAGAGGTTGTATGTGAGATATTCACTCAATTTTTCTTTCATTTGAAAGTATATTTTATGGCATTAAGTGTGGAATATAACGTTGTTCGGGTGGCATATTTGGGAGGTCCAATTTTCTATGACTTTATCGCATAAATCTGGCTAAATTTGCTGGATGGCGTTTGTTATGTTGACTTTGAGGGGGTCAATTGTTTGCGGCTTATTCGTAAAGACTTGCGATTTAAGATAGCCTCAAAGAAAGAAGTCTAAAGGCGTTAAATCGCACGATCTCTGTGGCCAGTTCGCGTCACCGCCGCGCGAGATAACCGTGCCCTCAAATCGCTCGTGACTTTGATAATAAAATTTGATGATTTACACACGTTGTTCAACCTTCCGTGGTGATTTGCCGTATACTACTTAACAATTGACAATAAATTTAACAGATGTCACTTTAACAACATGGCTGCTATAACCTAACAAATTTTGAGCGTCCCTATTAAAAGACCATATATATCTTTCTAATTAATATATTTAATTAATATTTAAAATATCACAGGGTTATGTTCTGAATAATTACAACTTCACAATGAGAATGTGTTCTCCATAATAATATATATATAAATATATATACATATATATTATTATGGAGAACACATTCTCATTATATATATATATGTATATATATATATAAATTATTGTTGCCTTAGGTACACTATTATATTGAATTTATCATAAAGATATCTGTATTTTGTTAGACATGTAACCAGGTGGCGAATGAGATGGACCGATGTGTACCGATGAAGAAGACGAAGAAGTTTGAAAATATTAAGAGTATTGATGTAAAACGTATTCCGTGCACGCGTAAGTTTTTTTAATGCACCGTTCCGGCGGCAACGCACGTCCACCGCATTTGCCTGATGATTTGGCGCTCGTAGCACAATACACTAAGACGTAATTTTTAGATGGCGCAAGTGGTTGGCAAGAATTACAAAAGAAAGCTCTATAATATAATTGATGGCTTGACTGAATTTAGACAGACCTAATGTGAGACATGTTTTTTTATAAGGAATTTATTCGGGTATGGGTGACTCGTTAGAGCTCCTTAGGTGTGTAGTTAGGCCGGCCTGCATGGGTGGGACTCCACATACGCGCCTACCTCTCACTCTCCATACCTCGTGTTTTGCAACTCCGTGTAAGTGTGACTCAATCAATTTTGTGTCTCATCCAGTGTCCCTCTTTTGGAAGTGTTTTTTTGATGAATGGATCCCTGAGTGTCTGCCTCGAACTGCTGCACCTTAATTTTCCATCTGTATGTAAAACTATGTTCCATGGATTTTATGTTATATAAATTTTAAATCTTAATTGCAAACAACCACCTTAAATTTTTTCTCCTTTTTCGTTTTGCTTATACTTAAATACGTAATCGAATTACAGTCGCGTATTTTTATTAGCTTTTGGGGTGGATTCCTTCCCCGCCCTTCCAGCTGTCCTATTAAAAATATATATATATATATATATTTACTCGTTTGGAGATTGTGACAGGATAGTCCGAATGGACGAAGGTAGCCAATAACGAAATTAATTAACCTGGAAGCGAAACTAGAGTTTCCAACACACCGCGCACACTAGTAGCTCCACTCGACGTGAACCTGTCGGATCATGCTAATTAAATTCAACGTGTTATACAACAGACACCACCAGCGCCGGCGGTGACACAACTTTCCGAACAGACGCCCGGCCGCGAGGGGTGCCGGGCTCTGAACCTGGAGCCGAGGTGACTAAATAAATTATTTTTTAACCCAATTTGCCACAAAGATAATACATATTATGTTACACATTAAGGTTATGAAATAAATATAATGCTATGAAAAAAAAAAACCAAAGAAAATATTAATAAATAAATAAAAATTTAAAAAAGTTAAAAAAGTAAAAAGTTTTCATATATACACACAAAATATAAATATTACATATATAACTACTTCAGTCACGGCCCTTGTTGTATATGTAGCTATTCTGTAGGCGCTGCCATTCTCTGGTCAGGGAACTAGCTTTCCACGAGAGCGCCGCTTGCACCAACTCGATTTCTTAGAAGCGGAACGAATCCATGTATACGGCCTTCGGTAAACATTGTAGATGCACTGCAATAACGCGCCAATCCGAACAGTATTCTGTACGAGTTGTTATACCGAATTCGGAGACGGTAATGCGTCACTTGCTTGTATTTCAACCAGAGCTCAAGATATAAATACTTGTACAAATATTTTAATGTAAAATTTAGTAATTTTCCTACCAGATGTAGGAAAAGATGCAGATTTTGTATTAAATTAGTTAATTTACCAATCTACTAACTATGACAAACGGGATAGCACGCCACGCTCTTCCTATCTCCTGATGTAGCACTCGTGCCTCTCATGCAAAATATACAAATGCTCCCGGGATTCGAACTTGGACCACTTCCGATCCGGGGAAGCGCGTGATTCGCGTTTGCTGTATAGTCCGCGACCAACGTAAATTGGCGAATTGTGACATTCTCCCCGTCCGCGCGCGGCTGTTCCCCTCTTCGTAAGGTTCAGTATGAGTACAGTGACGCCCTCTGCCGTTCGCCAATTTACGTAATAATAGTAATTGAATACATTTTCGACAAACTCTGAACTTATATTCTGTAACTTCAATTTCATTATATTATATTATAATAAGGTGAATCTCAAATACCTTTGAGTAAAATCCAATAGGAAACTTTAAAATAACTTATATATTAACCATTTAACTGTCAACTCTATTTGAAATGGAAGACTAGGCTTTGAGGATCTTGACTCATCTATCAAAAGCTGGGACCTGTCGTCCACAAATGGCAAAATGATTTTAAAATACGACTTTAATCCCTGCAAGTTTGCAAAGTCCAAAAGTGCGTGTTAACACGCTCATAGCTTGGCATAGTATACAAAGCTTGGCGTGTTAACGCGCTCGCGACATTTAAAAGAGTTAAGAAGAACACTTTTTTTTTCTGTACATCTTTCTATTTTATTAATTAAATTTGTTTTAAATACCACAAAACAATGTTTTGAAAATGCAAATTTACTACAAAAATGTGTTTTTCTCGATAATATTTTCACCGTATTAATTATGAAAAAAAATCTACATATTGATGCAAGTTGTATAAATTGCTAAACGCCGATTTATCGCCACTAAAAGATAAATAGTGCATAATTTGTATATTATATATATATATACTCCTTGAACATTATTTATATTAATTTTAGTACACGTGTAAAATATGATGAACTAGGCCAACTCCAACCTGCATATCGATTGGGCCGATTCCGATACGCACATCCCTACAGCCGCTATCTAAATAACAATAATTCCGTTGACACCGTTCGATTTTCAAACGCGATCCCGGCGGCCGAACTGTCTCCGACCGAGCCGAGCCGAGCCGAGCGGCCGCCGGCTCGGCTCGGCCGGAGACCGCCGAAGGCCGGCGGAAGCGGCCGAACGGGGGCAGCTGTTCGCCGGGGTGCGATCGTGATCCGGCGACAGATGAGATCAATCGCCATTATAATGGATCTTTCGAGCGAGCTTGGCCCCACAAGTGAATATATTTTTTTATCGAGATTTAGAAAAAAATTTGCACGATCAAGTAATATATTTTAAATTTAATAATATTAAGGAAAACACGTTTATCATTGTGAAATTGCAGATTTTTCAGAACATAGTTGTGAACTATTTTAAATACAAATTATTCAATTTATTTTTTAAATTTCTAATAATAGGTGTATCAATTCTACTTTTACTCTCCGATTATGACATTACCTCTAATTCTGTTACTATCTCTGTTATTCCCCCGTAATATATTTACGTATTGTATAAGAATAAAAATGTTTTCACGAAGAATCTGACGTGAATTTGTTAATACGTGTATGTATGCATAACGTGCGGAGAGGTGCGCAGGGCGCGGGTTTGCGGATGCCGATCGTAACTTTAGCGGCAGAGCGTGCGCTGGCCGAGTTAGACGTGTATTATGCGTCTTTATGCCGTCATTCGTGATGGTAAATGTTTTCTCTCATTTTTTAGCATTTTACACAATAATTTATATGTTCGCTTTTATATGTATATGTCAACTATTATTTTAATGATGAATAAATATACGTAATAAAAGTAAAATATTATTGTAATATTTATCATATATACGAAAAATTGTCGTCTACTTACGTACTCCGTTGGTGTCGTGTAATCGGTTAACGCATTTTACCGGATAGGAAATGATCCAGGTTCGTATCTCGGTTAGTAACGAAAATAATTTATCGATAAATTGAATTTTCTTGTACATCTTTTTAATCGATATATTTAATTTGAAATTAATAATAATATTTTTATTTTCAGCGTTATCGGGTTGTTCGCGCAAGACCCGATTTGCCATATAAATATTGTTGTATACAAAATAATATATACGATAATTATTGTATCTGAAGCTACTCTGCAGTCGATATCATTCGCTGGTCAGAGAACCAGCCTTCCACGAGAGCGTTCGAGCCACGGAATTTTTTTTTCTACGCACACGGCCTTCGGCAAACATTGTACATGCGCTACAATAGCGCGCCAACCCGAACAGTACTCTGCATGTATCGTTGTAACGAGAATTAACTCGCTGCATCGGTAATCGTGTCGAATGTCATCGTCGCCTTGTCTATTTTCATTGAAGATACGGCCGAGGTATTTGACATTTCTTCGAATTCTCATTCTCGTCACAGACACGGGGGGGATGTAATCTGACCAGTTTCCATACTTCAACGTCAATCCATATTTATTAGGAAGCGAACCTTTGACGTATTGGCAAATGAGAGAGAGAAAGGAAAGAGATACAACAATAATAAATTAATGTTGTAACGGAAACGAATGGACTAGATCTGTTACACCTTACACGCGACTATTTAGTACATTACTAATGGGACACAAATTGAACTTGTATAATAACAGTTGCGGAGCGCACGTTATTCTGAAATTAAGATAATATATTCATACAATCGATATTTAGCAAATATCGGACATAGAGACAAAGCTATTTTTATTATATTTAATATAAAATAGAAAATATATGGAAGTATGGGGTAATTACAGGGCTCACGACCTCTCGTCGGCTGGCTTAAGTGATCGCATTATAAACATATGCAATGTTCACCAAATCTCATCCCTCAATCTCTACATTTTATCAAATTGTATTAATTAGTATGCGGATTTGTACCACTACACCATCGCCATCTACGGACCAAATTTCATATATCATTTTTCCTTTATTTTAAAAAGCAGAATTCTTTATCTGTAAAATGTTTTTTTAACATATTATACTTGAGTAGACCGAAAAATCAATAACAGTGTCTCTGTAGGTAAAAAAATCCAGTAATTGTGTGTTCTTGGACATATTCTACTATTGATAATCAATATTTTAAATATATTAATTAGAAAGATATACATATAAAATCAATTTTATCGAAAAATATTGTTGTTGCGCCACCGGGATTCGAACTTGGATCTCTTTCCAAACCAGGGACGGTACATAATCCAACTATGCTACAGCGACAATATTTTTAGCGACAAATTTTCGAACCTAGATGTTACCTTTTTTGATATTAATACATTTAATCGTTCCATTATTTGAAAGAGCCATCTACCATATTTTTATAGAATCTCAAATACCTTTAAGTAATCTGATAGCAGACGTCAGAATTATCAATTCATTTTTATTAAATTTTGGACACATTGATACAACTTATAATATATTATTAAGGAGAACACATTCTTATTGTGAAGTTGTAATTATTCAGAACAGACGCTCTGTTATATTTTAAATATGTATTAAATATATTCATTAGAAAGACAGTTCAATTATTTGTAAAATGTAACATGTGAGTTTGAAAATTTGTCCACAAAGGTGTTGTCTGCTGTAGCACAGTTGGATAATACACCTTCTACAGATTGAAAAGAGATCCAGGTTCGAATCCCGGTAGCGACAGCAATATATTTTTCGAAAAAAATAATTATACAATGTATATCTTTCTAATTAAAGCAATACCAATCACGAAATTTATTATACGTCAACTGGTATCGCTTAGTTCAAACTTCGTCAGGACATATTTAGAACTACTCGTGTCGAATAGTTCTTATACCCTTTCTAAACGTCTCTTAGCCTACCGCATCTTAAACCTGTTCATATATTAGTACAAATTTGAGTATAACAGCAACTAATTAATATATTTAGCTGATATTACAGCTCTTCCATCATTTACTTTTATATATGTTCTTCTAACAAAGTCGTCTTCTAACTGATCGTGCCAGATTCTTCTTTATAATCCATACTTAATTTAAAAACCATTTAAAACAACAATTTTTTTTCCACTTTCAGTACGGATAAATTTGCGTTTAATATTTATTTATACACAACAAAATAGCGAATTTATATTGTTTATTTAATGTATATAATTTTGCAAGCCTATCGAACTCTACCTGCAACCCTAGGTACACGTAAATATAACTGCTCTGAGGTAAGTAGCAATTGATTCTAAAGTTTGTTGATTAGGGCCGATTTTTTCGCCCAAGCGTTCGATATCTGTCACTTTTATTTTGAAATTTTTTCGTATTGTGTGTAATAACGTATATTAAACAACGAGATCTTCATCTGACGAAATCTCATCGCTAAAATAGCGGAAAATTAAATGTATTAATTAGAAAGATATTATTATAGGTGATGGAATGTTTGGAACAAGTAGATGAGTTCGTGTAATTGGGAAGTATGTTTGATAGAAACGGAAAGGGGGGTGACTGCAGGGAATAAAGTGAACGGAGCTTTGAATGGAATTGTATCTAACGGGAATTTGTCAACCGAGGCGAGACTAGCGGTGCACAATGGAATCCTGGTATGAAGTGAGGCCTGGAGCTGGCAGAAAGGGAACGAAAGTAGACTGAATGCAGTGGAAATGAGATCACTTAGGCGTATTTGTAGCAAATCTATTTATGACAGAGTAAAGAATGAAGAAATAAGGAAAGAATGTAAAGCTGATGTTAGTGTAGTTAGTAAGATTAAAAAAGGATCGCTCAGGTGGTTCGGTCATATGGAACGGATGAATGGTAAGAAAGATATATGACGCAAGTGTTGATGGCGCCAGAAATGGCGGACGTTCGCGGAAGACTCGACACGACCGGGTGAACCAGATAATGGAGGACGGTTCTGTTAGAAGCCTCAACAATCGGCGAGCTTGTATGAGAAGATGTATTATGAATGTGGACGAGGCGAGAATTGTGTGTCAGGACAGAAGAGTGTGGTTATCTATCCTCTCTGCCTACCCCGGCGTAGTAGTAGCAGTAGTAGTAGAAAGATATACATATAAAATCAATTTTATCGAAATATATTCTTATTGCTACCGGGATGAATCTCTTGCAATTTTTCAAATGAATACATCTATCGTTCCATTATTTGAATATCCATCTAATTTGTTCTTTACGGATTCTCAAATACATTTGAGTAAACCGTTAGCAGACGCCAGTGTTAACAATTATTTTTTGATACAACTTATGATGGATTAATTGTTGTACACTGCGCCTTGCAAAGTATCAATGCGTCGGACGACTTTTGTAACAGCTGTGAAATGTCCGCCATATTTAACTATCGATTAACGATTTTACTACGGGATGTATTTTACTTCAATAACTAATTTATTTACACGGTCAGTTAATTTTAATTCTTTACATTTACTTTGATGACAAAAAATATATTTAAACAAGAAAATCAGTACAATAAAAAAAAATTATTAAGGAGAACACATTCTTATTGTGAATTTGTAATTATTCATATTTTAAATACTAAATTAATGTATTCATTATAAATATATACGTATAAAATAAATTGTGCCGAAAAATATTGTTTTTGCGTCACCGGGATTCGAATTCGACAAATTTTCGAACCTATATGTTACATTTTTCAAATTAATACACCTGTCGTTCCATTATTTGAAAGCCATCTACATTATTTTTAGATATAGAGATCCAGGTTCGAATCCCGGTGACGCAAAAACAATATTTTTCATGACAAAATTGATTTTATATGTATATATTATAATTAATACAATCATTTAGTATTTTTTTTAAAAATAGTTAGATACAAGAATGTGATTGTACAATAGTCAACGTTGAATTTTTACCACATTCGGTCAATATCTTTTTGCCACTATATATAAATAAAAATAAAATTATGGATCGCGGCCCGACCTCTGACGGCCCCGCGCGGGAAGAGGTCCGGTCCCGCCGCGACATCTGGCCACCTCGATCGGGCGATATTTCAAAAATCAAAATTAAACAACCTAATCAAAAGGCACATTTCATTCCCGACGCGTCGTATATAATTTGATAATCGACGAACTTTTATATACATCATGTTGCGTACTTATTTATTTATTTTAAAAATAAAGGTTTAAGGCGGAAAAAAAAACACCATGTATGTAAGGTATAGCATATAAGCTTATATAAGGTAAGCAAAAGAAACACCATGTATGTATATAACCATATGTATGTTTGTAACCATGTATTTTAAAAATTGAATTTATTTTGCCAATGTATTTTTTTCGCTAACTTAAATAAATAAATAAATATTTTAAACGTTAAATATCGGAATATATCTTACAAGACCAAAATCGCTCTCTCAAGTCTTTTGTGTGGATGCATTCGTATAAAAATTAGTATATGATGAATTTACATTGGCGCCGTACTCCGCGCAGGAACACGGTATACAATCAGTTCAGTTAAATTATGAGTACTTGATACCTTAAACTTGTATTATACAAAATTTTAAAAGTTATCGTCAAAACTAGTGATGAGAAAAAACGCTACTCTTGAATCACAGGTGTGATTGTGATTGATATTCGACAATATCAGTGATTGAAAACTGTGACTGTGATCACAGTTTCTGATTTCACAATACACCAAATAAATATTTTAAAAAAAACGTAATTTGCGTAAAAAACATATTAATAGAAAATGATTACACATACATAAATACATACCCATAAAATGTAAAAAAAGAACAAAATTAAGTTAAGGAAAATCCGGTTGATAGCACTGATTCAAGTGATAATCGATTTAAACAATGGCATCAGAAAATCAATATAATTTAAAAATATATATATTTGATTCACGAATCACGATATTCCCAGATATTCAATCACCGATAGCGAGTGTGACTCAAAGACATCAGTGATTGACTCGCGGTTCGTGATTTTCAGCTCATCACTAGTCAAAACCCAAATCACAGCGAAATTTTTAATAAGACAAATAAAGTCGACTCCGCTTAATTGGGACACACCGGGATCAGGATGTTTGGCCCAATTAAGCGGCTTCCTCAAGTAATCTCCCCTAGGGGCTCCCTTCATTGCATTCCCGCATAAAACAACCCCGTAACGCGGGTATAATTTTTTTTTCCCCCGGATACTTACAGGCACAGTTGGATATTAATCATCAAAGTCTTCTTCATCTAATTTCTGATGTTTAGATTTAATGCTTCAACAATTGCATTACAATTTCAAACATGTCCTCCTCATTGCTCAAAATTTCGGAAATATCTAAAGGTTTATATATGGTGTTGATTTTTATAGTTCGCCAACTGTCAGCGACGAGCTGCACCTGTATTTGAAATGTACGTATTTTAATCTTAAATTTACTGTCCCAATTAAGCGGAATGTCGTCCCAATTAAACGATGTATTAGTTCCTTGCTAAAGTTTCCGTTAGTCACTTTAGATTTGGCCCAATTAAGCTGCTGCCCCCATTAACCGGCGGCCCAATTAAACGGAATCGACTGTATATACTAATACTACTCTTAACTAAATATAATAACCACACATAGCATACAAGCAGTGGCGTGCTATGTTATGTTGTTACCAATGATATTATAAAATCTTATATAATATATGTACTTTCGTTTAACCAACGTCTTTAGGCAAAATAAACACTTCGTTTTTAAATACTAAATTAATGTATTAATTATAAATATATACATATAAAAACAATTTTGTCAAAAATTATATTGTATTTGCGTTACCGGGATTCGAACCTGGATCTCTATTTCCAATCCGGGGAAGTGCACTACCATTGTGCTATAACAAATTTTCGAACCTATATGTTACATTTTTCAAATTAATACACCTGTCGTTCCATTATTTGAAAGCCATCCCGTATCCCGGTGACGCAAAAATTATATTTTTCGACAAAATTGATTTTATATGTATATATTTATAATTAATACATTAATTTAGTATTTAAAATATCGCAGACTTCGTTTTTATTTATTATTTTAGACTACTGTTAATGGTGTTTTTAAAGTTTAAGTTTTAACGTAAAATAATACCTATGACTATACATGATTCATTTATTGTTTAAAAATACTTCACGTAATAATTATTTGTATTAAAAGTTAAAGTAGGAAATAGTTGTGCCAATTGCTTTTTGTTTTTCTCAAATCAAAAACCAATCCATGCACCAAATTTAAAGAACAATCATGGAATCAACAGGTTAAAAACAGTAAGATAGTAAAATTCGCCAATTAGTAAAAGAGGAAGTAGACACTTCAATAATTCGCACGCAGTGTAACCCTCTCTAATGTTATTCTGTTAATAAACAGCATAATTAACGACTCCATACAAAACTGATAAACCAAAGGAATTTTCAATTCAGTAAATAGCCATTTATATGACTTGAGTAATTCACTAGCTTAAAGACAGAACTAAATAATGTAGATAGTTTATAGAACTAAGCCTAACTAAGTGTCTACTGGTACACAGATACTACTGGCAATAATTGCAAAATAATGTTCTCGTTAAATTTTTAATTTATATTTATTTCTCAGAATTTTTAGATATACACAGCTTTTTTGATTGCGTGCACCGCACGCCCCTGCCTACAAGCTCCGAGAGCACACACAGCATATGGCCAAAGGAAACTACTAATATTTTAGGTCTAAACTATTTATATATGATGCTGAAAGATTGAACTCAATTGAATTGTCTCAATAACCTGAAACTGAAAATAAAAACTAGAATTCGTAATATGGTATTCGTAATATGTAGACCTAGTGTCGGTGCGCTCGCCCAAACATATTGATTCAAACCATTAAGAATTATTGTCGCAAATTTCTACATAATGATTTATTTGAAATTCCACTTCATAATTGTACAATTGCTTTGTTAAACTATGCCCGTCTCAATACATAATGTCACATTATTACATATCCCCTGTTATTAACAAACTTCCATGTCCATGTCATAGGATTCGAACCTGGATCTCTTTTCTAACCGGGGATGGTGCATTATCCAAATAAGGTAGATGGCTCTTTCAAATAATGGAACGATTAAATGTATTCATATCAACAAAGGTAACATGTAGGTTCGAAAATTTGTCGCTAAAAATATTGTCGCTGTAGCATAGTTGGATTATGCACCTTCCCCGGTTTGGAAAGAAATCCAGGTTCGAATCGAAGGTGGCGCAACAACAATATTTTTCGATAAAATTGATTTTATATATATACCTTTTAGATTAATATATTCAATTCATATTTAACATATGTTTTTGATTAGTATCGACATCCTGAAGAAGAGAATGATATTTTTCGAAACTCCATCATCAGTTTTTTTTTAAATTCTACTGGTTTAATTTACTTGAGACGCGTTCCGCCTTCCTTGCAAGGGCATTATCAATCTAACAATTTAACTTAACAACTTGTATTTATAACTATAATGGGGGACAGCTATACAATTTTATTTACATGAGGTGGAAAGGGGCAAGATTATTCATTGGAATTCTGAGGATTTCCATACATTGTGCGTCACGGACAGAAGCGTGTGGCACTCTATTTTCTCTGCCTACCACCGCGGTGAAACGGCGCGATGGTAAGTAAGTAAGATTGAAATAAACATTTAAACGCTAATATATAATATAATGCATACTCTTTTATGTCATAAAATATCGGATTTATGTTTCAACAAATAATGTGTGTAGTACACTTTATTTCATGTCTATTCATTGACTGGTCTGCGAGGCGTTTCCCATCTTGATGCGCACGACAGAAAAGTTCTTATCTAATTTGTTTTACGAAAAACATATTTTAAAAAAATATTTAACTATTTGCAATAATACCCGGGCCCGACGCACGGCAGAATCGCCCAGAAAATGTGAAATGAAACAGGCTACCGCCGCGATGCGTGCAGCGGGTTACCTGCTCGCCACCCCCGCCCCGCCGCTCTCCGCGCGGCGGTCCACGGCGCAACATGTGGTCGGCGCTTATGCCCCCAAATCACAACGAGCCCAATCAAAACACGGAAAAATTTAACTTACAGTATAGAAAAAATAAATACTGTTAACATACACGAGAGAGAGAAAGAGACAGCGGTGGAGTGACGTAATATATTAATTTTAATTTTGGATAATTTTTCCTACTGGTAAAAACATCAAGAATATTTAATCATTATAGAATCGGCGTCAACTTTGTAGAGTTTCATCATAACGGATTGATATAAATGAAACAGTGTTATTACTCTGCTTGAGTTTATTAGCACTACTCGAGATTCGAGAGAAACAACAGTATTAAACTACTAGTTTAATACTTCAAACTTCTTTGATACAGTTATAACACGTAGTAAGCCCTGTATATCTATATATCTTCCATTAAATATAATAAAAATAGCTTCGTCTTTATGAGATATCTGATATTTATTTTTATGTAACGATGACTGATAATTATTTTTAAAAAATCTATGTATGTGTTTTCCTTAATAATATATGTTGTATCAATGTATCCAAAATTTAATAAAAATGAATTGATAATTCTGGCGTCTGCAGTCGGTTTACTCAAAGGTATTTGAGATTCTGTAAAAATAATGTAGATGGCTTTCAAATAATGGAACGACAGGTGTATTCATTTGAAAAATGTAACATATAGGTTCGAAAATTTGTCAAGAAAAATACTGGCGTTATAGCACAATGGTAGTCCACTTCCCCGGATTGGAAATAGAGATCCAGGTTCGAATCCCGGTGACGCAAAAACAATATTTTTCGACAAAATTGATTTTATATGTATATCTTTCTGATTAATACATTTAAAATATCACAGCCCGTCTGTTCTGAATAATTACAACTTCACAATAAGAATGTGTCCTTAATAATAGAATATACTCTTTTTGCTCACGCCGCGGCACTGTAACAATCATTTTATTCCTCAATATAAGCCAAGATGAATACTGAAATATTTGTACACGAACAATGATCAACGCGGATCATCATATACCTCCATGGCTGTCACTAAATTTTACAAAATCGTTGTTTGAATAGTTGTTTACTCTCGATTCGTGCAATATTTCATATAAAGACTTCAAAGCTTTTTGGTATATTATATATTTTAAAGTTAAAACAGTCAGTTAGTTACTATAAAAATATTAAGGACGTTCCCAAAAAAATCACTTTTCTTACAATCCTTTCGAAACTTTGAATACACATACTTATGAGTGTCCTTTATACGTAGAAATATTTTTCAATAGTTCTCGCGGTAGTAAATTTGTTAATACTGACTAGTAAAATGAGCATATTTAACACACGAACCATACCCCGATCGATGTTGTAGCGCACGTTTCATTTTTTATAGTTTTTCTTTTTTTATTAATATTAAAAATATAATACAATTTCAATAATATATATATATATATTTTAACATTTGTTTCTTCTCTATGAGAGTAAGACTCGTGTATAGAGATGGAGTATATTCGAGTTAATTAATGTTTCAGTTAGTCTGTGTACATATTTTTTTACTTCAGTTACAAATTTATGATAGTCCGTAATTTTTCTAATTGTGATGGGGAGATTGTTAAAAAATTTGATGCCTTGATAAATATATTGATTTTGAGTTGCGGTGTATTTTAGTTTTATCTCTATATCTTGTAGATCGGAATTCGCTTCTAAGATTTAATTGATTTTCAATTTTGAAAATTTGAATTATTGAATCTTTTTTGTACATGTCTACTATTTTTGGTACTTGAAAATCTGTGAACAGTTGTATACTTGGATACTCTTTTTTTTTTTTAGAATAATTTTTATTATTATTTATTGAGTGATTTTTAATTGTGACATTGAAGTTTTATATGCACCTCCCCATCCGATAATACCGTATTGCAAATGTGACTGTACAAACGCGTAATATATTATTTTCAGATATTTAAGTGTTGAGATGTTTCCGAGTCCAAAAAATATGTAGACAGTTTTCCTTATAGCGATAGTAACTTTCTTACCATCGTTTTGGAAAACTGAGAATCATTAGTTAAAAATACTTTTGAATGGTTTGGACGTTTTCTTTTATAATTTGAATAGTGAGAGATTTTTGAACTTGTGCGCATGCGAACGGAAGCGAAAAAGTACACTGTACCTCAACTATTTTTTATTCTATTCATAGTAGTTAACATACGGGGGAATCTTCTTGAAGATTGAGTACGACTGCTCTTTGGAAACGTCCTTAAGGAGAGCACATTCTTATTGTGAAGTTGTAATTATTCACAACAGACGCTCTGTGATATTTTAAATACTAATTAAATGTATAGAATGATATACATATTAAATTAATTTTATGGGAAAATATTGCTGTTGCGCTACCGGGATTCGAACATGGATCTCTTTCGAAATTTTCGAACATATATGTTACACTTTTAAAAAAATTAATACATCCATCTGAACCTTACGACTTTTCTTCACAGTTAACTCTTTTCGTTTCCTTTATTAAATAGTACAATTATTATGAAATTATTTGTTAAAATTAGGTAAACAAACGAAGCCATCGATTTTCACTTACCCTTCCTAAAAGTAACAAACTATATTAAATAATTCAAGTTAACTAATTACTTTTTAATTATACACGGTATTGGCTAAACCATTAATGTAGAAACTGCAGGAATTTCCCTCTATAACCTGAAATCATATCTAATACCCTTTTAAAGACATAATCGACGACTGTCATTAGTTTTGTCGATTCTTCGAAAAAAATGATTTTAAACCGCCAGTGGCGTGCGATGCACATTCGAATACCTGCCAAAAAAAAATTATTTCGGCAAGGATATTGTTTAAAGGCAGACATTAATGCATTTTGAACGAAGGAATAATTGAATACTGAAACACGTTAAATGACCAGAATAAAATAAATGACATATACTAACTAGAACTAGTGAAATAATGGGGAAATCCATAACAATTAGTATTTAATTATTATACAGTGTATAACAGACCTGGTCCGCTATACTTTATAGGTGGATATACCTGACTAAACTACAAGTCGAAAATATCCAAGGAATATGTGCCTGATCTCAACCATGTCAGAGATATAATGATTTAAAAAAAAATCGTAAATTTTAATATAAAATATTTAAAAATCATCAAATTTCAAGCGCCTAGACCATTATTCAGAGCCTGAAACAATGATATAGATAAATAATGGGTAAAGTTCGCTAATATTTATTTCCAAGTACGTATTGTAAACATTTTAAACAAAAATATTTTCATTATTAAAGGAGAACACATTCTTATTGCCAAGTTGTAATTATTCAGAACGTAGCTATGTGATATTTTAAATACTAATTAAATGTATTCATTAAGAAAGGCATAGATATAAGATCAATTTTATTGAAAAATATTGTATTTTTTATTTATTATCTTTATTTTATTAACGACTGAATTGAGTTTAAATACATCTACCGGTTTTGAAAAATACTATTTTCTTTAAATACTAAATTAATGTATTAATTATAAATATATACATATAAAATCAATTTTGTCGGTTTACTCAAAGGTATTTGAGATTCTGTAAAAATAATGTAGATGGCATTCAAATAATGGAACGACAGGTGTATTAATTTGAAAAATGTAACATATAGGTTAGAAAATTTGTCAAGAAAAATACTGGCGTTATAGCACAATGGTAGTGCACTTCCCCGGATTGGAAATAGAGTTCCAGGTTCGTATCCCGGTGACGCAAAAACAAAAAAACAATATTTTTCGACAAAATTAGTTTTATATGTATATATTTATAATTAATACATTAATTTAGTATTTAAAATATAACAGACCGTCTGTTCTGAATAATTACAACTTCACAATAAGAATGTGTTCTCCTTAATATTATTTTCTTTATTATTCTATTATTTTCTATTATTATAACTAACTATAATGACATTCTGAAGAAGAACGAAACCGGTTGATGTATTTAAACTCAATTCAGTGGTTAATAAAACTAAGATAATAAATAAAAAATATGAATTTTAACCATAAACTTAATACTGCTAATTTTAAAAGAAAAATATTGTTGTTGCTACCAGGATTCGAACCTGGATCTCTTCCAATCCAGGGAACGTGCATTATCCGATTATTCTATACCAACACAGTGGATAAACGACAATTTTCGAACCTATAGACATATCTATCTTACCATGATTTGAAAGCCATCTACATTGTTTTTAAGGAATATCAAATACCTTTTGATATTCCTTAAAAACGGCTTTCAAATAATGAAACGATAGACGTATTGAAAAGTGTAACATATAGGTTAGAAATTTGTCGTCTATCCACCGTGTTGGTATAGCATAATCGGATAATGCACGGTCCCCGGATTGGAAGTGATCCAAGTTCGAATCCCGGTAGCAACAACAATATTTTTCGATAAAATTGATTATATATATATATATATATCTTTCTAATTAATACATTTAGTTTAATATAGTCGGGTATCCACCCATAAAATATTATTGACTAGTTCTATTACACCCTTTGTAATATATAACTAGCTGAAGTGCCCGGCGATGCCCGGGCTTTACGCGGAATGAAAAGACTTAATTCAGGGGGATGGGAGCAGTAGTTTATTTTAAATCAGATGTGGACAGTAATTTTCCTCTTATTTTGTCAAGTGTGCAAAATTTCATCAAGCTAGGAATAAAACTGCAGATTTGTAAAAAAAAACAACCCCACAGATACTCCTATATATATATAGATTTCCTTGTGTTCCGATTATATTTCCAATATTTCCAAAACAAACAAAAATATATCGTCAATTTAGTAGAATACTGTTCAATAATCGGCAAATTGCTAGCACTTAGGAATTGAATGAACCTAACTTGTTTTTCAATCTTTATAATAATCGGTATCCTGAGTTACATATTTTTTTACTGAATCTATATCGGCATCATGACGTGATTTTTAAAAACAAAATCTAGGAAAGAAAAGGGACTCATCTTTATTTAAAAAAAACTACGTATAATAACATTTCTATATATCGCATACCTAGATCAAAACTAAGAACTCAAAAAGTCATTTTTCAATAGATAAAAAAATTAAAGCATTTTTTTCCATTTTTTGTTATTAAAATTATGAAACTAAATAAAATTTTAGGTAATAAATGTATTTGGGAACTGGGGCTAAGTTAATTGCGTATAAGACAGAGTATCTGAACACAATAATAACGATGCGTTTTACTTGAAACTGAACGTTTTGCGTTCTTAGTATATTTCATATTTGTAACTATGATTCCATTGTTGGGTGTTTGCGTAGATAACATTTATAGGTTATATAATTTATCAGCTGATAAGCGAGCGAATTCGCATTTTTCAGGATATTATTAATTATTAAATGTTCAAATATAATTATTTCTGTTATGAGTTTCGGCTGTGCTAATATGTAAAGCTAGTTATTTAAATAAATATTTTTAAACAATGTTAATGAAACATTTCAAATCCATTGTCCGAAAGAGAAATTGTAGAGAATATTTTAATCGAAATCGAAATCAGAGTACGGTACCGAGCAATAAAAGAACTTGCCCGTTTTAAAGTAACAAATTTCCAATTATATTCTTATTTGAAATTGATAGAATTGTTCTCAATATTAAAAAAAAAACTTTTTGTTTTTTTGATACCTAGTGTGTATGTAATTAGTTAGCATCGTAGGTAACAGCATAACCCAAGTTTGTGCCTACTGCACGCCACTGGTAATAAATGACTACTGATCACACAGCCGGCCCTATGAGGAGCAGGAATTTGTGAAAATACATCATATCTATCTGCACGTCAGTTCCGAAAGCAACAACGACATTTTATCAAAGATACTACACGTTCTTAGCTCCGAAACTGTACAACACACTTAATACTAACTGGAAATCGTTCACGTCCAATAAGATTACACAAATATGTAGAGATCAATCAGAAGCATCACTATCCAATATTCTAACATAATCAGTATTTTTATTCCTGTCGAATCTATATCTTTATTGAATTAAATAACACCACAACAGCACGAAAAAACTGGCTACTTTAACACAGACGGCAGTCTAGCAAAGTAGCCAGGACAGAGCTGCATATATCAGAGGTGGAGTCTACTCCATCCCGCACAACAAACTGATGTTCATCGTGTTATATTATAATATATTCACCTCTGTTACAACAAAAATGTGGATATCAAAATAAATTAATAAAAATAGAGTCCATTGTCACGTACGTCTCTGTTTGTTAGTCATTGGTCCGAATGCGGGCCGAGCGCGTCTCGACTCGAAATAATTCATAATAATCCTTTGAACCGCGCGCCATATTTATGCGTCCGCCGCTGAAGATTCGCTCGGCGACTGTCCGAATCTGATTATATATATATATAATAATAAAAAAATAAAAATTTCGAAATCGAGGAGTCACGGAATGGCGGGGAGTATAAATACATCAATTTAATAACTTCCTTCGCGGACGCAAATATGAGGCACGACTCCGCATTTAATGTGCATTTATGGACTAAAAATACGCACGGCCATTGGTCGCCGGCGCACGTGTCCTGCCGCCCGTCCGGCCCTTCGGCGGGACTGCGATGTGACGTCACGCGGACGGGGCTACTCTTCGTCTGATGGGTCAGATAAAGAGGAAAGAAAGGCTACCCTTTCGGCCATAACACACCTTCAAGGTTCACTCGGGTACGGGTGACACGTTGGAGGACTCCACCTGCGCGCCAGCCTCTCACTCTCCACACGTCGCGTTTTGTAACTCCGTTAGTATGTACGTGCAAGTGTGACTCAATCCAGTTTGTCTCGTCCACTGTCCCTCTTTTGAACAACTGCACCTTAATTTTCCATCCATATGTAAAACAATGTTCTATGAATTTTGTGAATATAGACAGCACTTAAAGGAGGGTCTAAATTTTAAATCTTAATAGCTAATAACCGCATTGAATTTCTTCTCCTTTTTCGTTTTTCTTATACTTAAATATGTGATTGAATTACAGTCACATATTTTTATTCGCTTTGATGAGTGGGACCGACAATTAAACCGGTCCGTAAACATGTCCGCTCCGCTAGCAGTTTGCATCGAGGAAGAACAACGAGCATTGATCCGATTTCTCTGGTCGGAGGGTGTAGAAAGGGGCTGAAAATATCACGTAAAAGAGTAAATTTAATGTTCGCGGTGTATCTTATAACGATTGTATTTTTTTAATTATGGCAAATAACATTTAGTTTATTAGTTTTATATTCGTGTAAAAAAGTTCTATCAAAGTAATAGTTTAAAAAAAAAATCAAATCTAGTGTATAACTTCTGATATAAATGAATAATAAAAACTCATTAATTTTATTTTTTAACTTTGTTTCATTAACCACTTATTGAGTTTAAATACATCAACCGGTTTCGAGAAATACCATTTTCTTCTTCAGGATGTCAATACTAACTAAAAACATATATTATTGTTTCTTTACCAGAATCTATTTTTAAAATACAATAATTATTAAAAAAATAAATTTAGTACTTAACTCA
This sequence comes from Eubasilissa regina, assembly GCA_022840565.1. NCBI lineage: Eukaryota > Metazoa > Arthropoda > Insecta > Trichoptera > Phryganeidae > Eubasilissa > Eubasilissa regina. Next base: position 5,740,136 of record JAINEB010000026.1, read on the forward strand.
AATTTTTACTTAATACACATTTACTCGAATATTTTAGAATGGGACTCGTAGTTAAATAAAAAAAAATTGATTAGTTTTACACGACCATCAGAACCATGACCATTTTCTATCAAATGATTAGAAAATTCTGAAAACCCACTATTGTTCAAACATCTCAAATGCTCTCTTACTCTTATATTAAAATTTCTCACCGTTTTCCCAATATAAAATGCAGCACAATCCTCGCAACTGAGTTTATAGACACCAGAATTGTTCAATTTATCATCTTTGTCTTTAGAATTGATGAGTAAATCTCCTATAAAATGCCGGTCTAATGTTTCGCGGCAGGTGTTTAGATAATGCGATGATAACAAAGTCGATATATTCACATTATTCAGGATACAGTATGCTAATTCGCACAAACACGTGACAATACACAAATTGCTACAAGGTCAACGACGATGCACCAAGATCAACTATTCGAAGACGGGAGACGAGGGTACCGGTAACTGGGTGGGTGCACAGCACCACCTGCCGGGTGAGGACCGGGCCGCTGGCCTCAATTACAGACCGCGAGATGTTTAACTTGGCGTCAAATTGATCCGCAGAGTCTGTCGACTAACTGGGAGGATACAGCGCCACAGTTCTGGCGCACAATTATCACATCTACTCACACACGCTCGCCAATTATCCGAGTCCTCCTTATAAGAGGATCATTTTTACAGTGCAGTCGGGTGTGCTTACAAGCTACGACGAACCTATTTTTTATTAATGGAAAAATATGGAAGTATGAGTAATTACAGGTCTTACGACCTGTATTCGGGTGGCTTAAGTCTCCATATCTGTCAAATTTTTGGCATTCAGTACACACAAGCAAAAAAAAAACTGTGCATTACTAAAAATTCTGGGAAACAAATATAAATTAAATAATTGGATTAACATAAAACGGAAACACAGAATTGAAAATTCCTTTCGGTTGATCCATTTTGCATGGAATCGTTATCTATGTTGTAACAGAATAACATTAGAAAGGCTTTACAACTGCGTATAAATATACATTGAAGTGTTTAATTCCTCTTTTACTAATTGGCGAATTTTATTATCTTACTGTTTTTAACGTGTTGATTTCATGATCGTTCTTTAAATTTGGTGCATGGATTGGTTTTTGATTTGGGAAAAACAAAAAGCAATTGGCACAACTATTTCCCACGTTAACCTTTAATACAAATAATTATTTCCTTCAGTTATTACGTGAAAGATTTTCAAACAATAAAAGAATCATGTTCAGTCATAAGAGTGTTCTTAAAAACGTCCATACATTTTTTATATGGGTAAGAAGGTATTATTTAACATTAAAACTTAAACATTAAAAACACTATTTATAGTACTCTAAAATTAAACGACGGATTTACTTTGTCTAAAGACGTTAGTTGAACGAAAGTACACGTATTGTATAATATCATTGGTAACAGCGTAACCTAAATCTATACCTACTGCACGCCACTGACGTTCTATCCTTTGTGCCTACCCAAGCGGGGAAACAGCGTAACGGTAAGTGTGAGAAATTTGTACACTCTTTCCGGGGGAACGGCTCTCTTCCATCACAGCTTCTCCAAAATAACTTGTCTGTATTCCCGGACATAATGACTTTTATATTACAAGGAATTGGAGCCCAAGTATTTAGACAGCAAGCAGAGGATAGAACCCCAAGGTAATCTGGTGATACTTGGAAAGTCATCACAGTAATATTTTCGCATTAATTTTATCTCAATCGAGAATGTAAGTGAAATTGAGGTCGATGCAACATTTTTAAGACATTCGAACTCATTGAGAATACGTCAACAATGTGATTCGTTGTATGTCATACAGTGAAATGAAATCTAATCTGCAATATTTGTTAGCATATTAATAACAATCGCATATCATTTATTAAATATATATATATATATATATCATTAATAAAAACAAATCCGTGAAGAATCAGATTGGGTACGACTAAAAAATCGCCACAATACTACGTACCTGACCGCGTGGTACGAACAGCTGTTCTCGGCCGCGTTATTTGAATATTATTCACCATAACGGAGAGACCGGACCGCGATCGGATCAAACGACACTCGCCCCGCCGAACAAGATACCGTCCGGTAATATAACGCGCAACCTCGTCGAAAAGGTAATACGCGATGATTTCATTTTCTTTCGCCGCGCTGTTGCCTTTCTGCTGTGTGGTCGCGTGCCGCGCTACCGTTTCGACGTGGCGCGGACGGCGGGCAGAAAGAATCCGTTTTAGGAGAAAAAAAAAATCTAGTCACGGGGGCCTTCCGGTGGGAGAGGGATGGAGCTCCACAATGAAAGGGGATAGAGTTTATTAACACTTTTGGTACGGGAACTACAAATATTTTGGACCTAAACTGTTTAATAGAATGCTAAAAGTCTTAAATCAATTGAATTGTCCCGAGAACATGAAACTATATATTAAAACTTGGATTCATATTGACTCATATCTGTATTAATTATTGCTACAAAGTGATCTAAAAATTAAGTCCATTATAAAATAGTTCTTCATATACACCTATTATATAGTAATAAATGTAATTCTATCTACTACTTACAATTGCTTGTAAACTATGCCCGTCTCGACACAGAATTCTCTAGTGAGACGGGCACAGTTCAAACAGATTCTTACATAGTATTATATAGTTACTAATAAAATAATAATAATAAATAACGTAATTTCAATATATTCAATATTTTAAAGGAAAATATGCAATGATCATATCAATGATTAACACAAATTAGAAAAATTTCACTAACCTAGATTTCTTCATACAAGCGTTATCTGCTTCTAGTGTGAAAAATGTATGTGCTACAGGGTGAAGAGTAAACAAATTAGGAGCGAATGTTGAACTTCTTGTACCATTATTTATAGGGTGGCTAAGATGTGATGTGCAACATACGAATGAGGAGATGATGAGAGGTAAAGAAGATATACAGAGTTATCCAACAAGCGTGATAGATCTTGAACACACAATGACTGGATTTTCACCTACAAAGGCACTGTTATTAAACAAATATTAGATATCTCATAGAGACAAAGATACTTTTTATTACAATTAATGGAAAATATATGGAAGTATGGGATAATTACAGGGATGACATATATGCTGCTTAAAAAATGGAAAAAATGAATTATCAAATTTGGTCCATAGACGGCGATGGTGCTCGAAGCAAGTCCACATACTAACATATATATAAATTTCAGAAATTTGATAAAAATTGAGATTGAGGTGTGAGAATTGGTGAACGTTAAGCCAGCCGAAGGCAAATCGTAAGCCCTGAATTACCCGATACTTCCATATATTTTCCATTAAATGTAATAAAAATAAATAGCTATCTCAACGAGATATCTGATATTTGTTTAAAATAAATGTACATTATTTTTATTTTCAAAAAACGAAAGAACGCCATTTGGACTTAAAATAATATATACGAATAGTAACAGACCTAGTCCACAATATTTTATGGTTGGATACCTGCGTAAATTACGTGTCGAAAATGTTCAAAGAATATATGCAAATTCTACACCGTTACGGAAAATATTATGTTAAAATATCGTGTTAAGCTTTAAATCTACGTACTTCGAAATAAATATTTGCGACTGCAACTTCACCAAAAAATAATTCAGTAATCAATCAATGTGCCGTTATATCGATCTCGCCCAGTCAGAATGCGACGATACCGCATTGTAACACGCGCTCAACTGCGATGTTACAATTTATCGGAGCCACTCGGCGTCGCGCCAGTCGCCAGATCTTAGTTACGAATGCCACAACAACGGTAAATCTTCTAGGGCCTTGAATGGTACGTTAAACAATCATATTAAACACAATTTCTAAGTGCAACAACACTGTATATCATCGACATAGTCCAAAATATTTTATTGGTGGATACCTGATATTCGACGAACATGTGCAAATTCTGCACCGTTATTTATCTATATCTATGCTTCGTGACATAAATCGTCTGGCCGTTCGAACTTTTATAAACTTTAATTTCTCGTATTCAATATATCAACTATACGAAATAATCGCATATGTACAATTTTTTAGAGACGCTAAAATCTTTGACGTGACAGATTAGGCACATATCCCTTGAATGTTTTCGACACGCAATTCAGTCGGGCAATATAACTTAGTCGAAACGGCGCACAAACGCACTAAGTAGGCAAAAATAAAATGAAACAAAAAAAAAACGGAACACCCGGACGTCAAAGTGTCGAGCGCGCGAGCGAGAGGGCTCCCGCGCGCCCCGCGGGCCGGGCGAAGGGAGACGGCGCGAAAGCAGCTGCTCGCGGGTCGGCCAATCGCGGCACTGGAAACCTGCCTGCCCGCCGTACAATTTTTTTTCCCTCCACTTCACAATAATAAACTTTCTTTACGACGGGCGATACGTACTCTGCACGCCGCATAGCGTGCGGTACTAGTATACGCGCGCGCACACACGCGCGCGCCAGCGTCGAGCGCGTGTTTAGGTGTTGATCGTCACTGTACTACTCACAACCGATCGGCGATAATGGGAAATATTTGAAATTAGAAAAATCGCATTCGAAAACTGCTCTATAGTGTGTATTGATGCCGCTCAGCGTTTAATTGGTCAGATGCGGGCGTTATCGTTAGAAATTAGCTAAAATTATGTACGAAATGTTTGAAATATGTGTGTATTAGGAGAGTTTATAATTTTAAATACTAAATTAATGTATTAATTATAAAAATATACATATAAAATCAATTTTTTCGAAAAATATTGTTTTTGCGTCACCGGGATATATTTATAATTAATACATTAATTTAGTATTTTAAATATCACAAGACCGTCTGTTCTGAATAATTACAACTTCACAATAAGAATGTGTTTTCCTTAATAAGAGTTTAATAATTGTTATTTTTTTAATGTACAGTCTGAACCTGACTAAAAAATGTTTCGATTTGCAAACAGTAATCCAGAGAAAATGTCTAATATGCCCCCAGATTGAGGTCATCGAGACACAATTCATTATTCTACTGCAGTGGTAATGTTTCAGCTAACTTCGCAGTCCCCAGATTGCATTAATAATAAATATATTAATAATAAATTTAACTGTTTATGGGACTATACTATTACAATTGAAGGATTAATAGTTTTACTTCACATTTTATATTTATTTCTTTGTGTATTGCAATTCTGGTGAAATTTTCTGTTATTTCACAAATCATGTTAATGGCTGAGAATAGGGCGTGCATAATAATAATATTAAATAAATAAATATCATTGATCGATTTGGCAGTTAGTACTATTAAATATTAAAATTAAAATAAATAAAATAATATCTGGATTTCTATTATTTATTTTTTTAGAAATAATAAAGCCACAGCCGACTGAATTTAATTTTAGTCCAATTTACACCTGTAGATGAAATATTTCGTGTATTGTGATATCGTATTTTTCAATCACTGATATTATAATCAATCACACCAGTGAGTCAAGAGTGGTGATTAGCACAAAATCACGAACTGTGAGTCAATCACTGGTATCTTTGAGTCACACTCACTATCAGTGATTGAATATCTGAAAATAGCGTGATTCGTGATTAATTTTTGAATGATGTTATAATTCGTGATAACCGCCATCTAGTAGATTCTGCCAAAAAGTTTTACGCACTTGACCCGAAAAATAAACTCACACTTTGATGGGTTCTTCATTCTTTTTGTGATGATACAAAATTAGAGATATATCAATTATATATGCTAAAATATGTTTTTTACGCCAATGAAGTTTGAATAATACAAGTTACTTACTATCACGCCGTTTCCCCGTGGGGGTAGGCAGAGAGGATAGAGCGCCACACTCTTCTATCCCGTCACACAATTCTCGCCTCGTCCACATTCATACAAACTCGCCGATTGTTGAGGCTTCTAACGGAGAACCAAAACAGTTAATGCGCTCAAAATTATGTTTATTTATTTATTTCGTGTATTGTGATGTCGTATTAGTAATGAAACCGTGATCACAGTCACAGTTTTCAATCACCGATATTATCGAATATCAATCACAATCACACCGGTGACTCGAGAGCAGCGTTCTTTCTCAACACTAGTCGAGAGTAGCATTTTTTATCATCACTAGAAAACTATCTGGCAAAGCGTATTTTGGAATTTTGATAATCTGTTTAATTAAAAAATTGAACAGTATTTCGTTGCTCCGAAACATTTTAGAAAAATTCAGTTAGCCGCTTTGCAGATTAACGGGATATATGTTATAAATCGAGAAATATACGGATATATGTACTGACTGCTAAAACTGCGTAATTTTGCAGGCAGTATGCCGCCACCCGAATGTGAACGAACCGTAGGGTTAACTTTCAACTACAATAATAGGGTCGGTCACGGCTTTCGGCTCACGGGGACGCGCTTGGCCGACCGCAGATTGACGCACGGCAATGTTGTATTTTGACCGTGGGTTGTTTGAAATATGTTATTTAAAATGTGCATAGAGTCTCCCCCCCCCCTCTTCCCGCACTCTCACCCCGCACTCGAAATAAAATCAAAACTAAAAAGGAGCACTCGAGACGTTTAAATAGCAACAATTATTCTGAATTCGCCAATCAACTTTTAGAAAAAAAAACATTATTTTGACATTAATAACGGTTTAAAAGAACCGATGCAATAAGCTCAAGGCTCATATCTCGGTCCCACTCATTCGCCGCCTGGTTGGCATTTTGAATGCTATTAGGCAGCTGTTCGATAACGCCCCGCATATTAACAGGGCGATACTGTACGTGGCAGATCCATTTGTGTGTAAGATTGAGAAAGGATCATTCAGGTGGTTTGGTCATATGGAACGGATGAACGAAGAGAGAACAGTAAGAAGAATATATGACGCAAGGTCTCGTTAGAAGCATCAACAGTCGGCGAACTTGTATGAATGTGGATGATGCGAAAAATGTGTGCCAGGACAGAAGAGCGTGGTGCTCTATCTTCACTGCCTACACCGGGGTCAAACGGCGTGATGATACGTAAGTAAATAAGCTAGTAATTTGTGGAAACCGACCAAGACCATGGAACATCACCAGCAACCCAGCAATCTAGGTTAGTGGTGATATGTCTCACTAGAGCGACATGAACGTTCATTGCTATCGAAGGTGTTTAACATCTCAGCGAGCTGATTCGCTCCTTATTTGATACACATCTCTCCATCACACCGAGGATGAGGCTTCTCTACCTCCGCGGCCCTTTCGAACCGGGCCCGCTCGCCGCCCCGCCTGGCCGGGGCCCCGCAACAGAGCTCCCTTACAAATGGCGGAAAATACTCGAGTAGATTGCCATGTACATGATGAATATTTTATAAGCCGGGCTCCGAGACAAGGACCCGCCGGGAGGGTCGGGAGGGGTGCGATGACGTAGCGCCCCGAGGGCTCGGGAGAACAGCGGCTCAAGTGCGTGCGATTATTTTAATTTTATTTCAACACAGCTCGATGATCTGGATGACAGATTTGCGTGGATAAATCAAATCAAAGAAAGACTTTTTTTTTGGCAATTATGAGCGAAAATTGAATTTCTATAGGTCCGAAGACTGCGGTGGGCTAGCCATGTTGAAATAATGCCAGGACACCCCAGTGGAAGCGACCTAGAGGACTGGAGAAAGATGGGAGGGTCTGAGAACTGGACAAGAATGGCCAGGGATAGGAACCGGTTGAAGAGCGCTCGTTTAGGAGGCCGAATCCCATCCAGGGATGTAGTGCCGTGAAATAATTAAAACAAATTACTATTTCGATAGTCGTAGGATAAAACTTCTTTACTCAGTACCTTATAAATGATTCATAATTAACAATTTTGTTAAATACAAACGAATTTCAATTCGGGAAAAACACTTAAAAAACAACATAAAATTCCCTAATACTTCGCCTTTACTGTCCATATGCTCGCCCCAATGCCCTAATAGACTACAATACTGAAACTAGTAGGTAACTAGTAGTAAAAATAACCCAGCGAGTGTGTAATACAAAGTTCCGCAGTGATAATTAAAATATTACATACATACACATCATCTCTTTTCAGAAATGTACTTCAGTTCATAAAGATTATTTTTCAAATTATTATTATTAACGTTTTAAGATTGCGGTTGAGGCAAGATGCAAAAAAAATAATTAATTAAAACGTTTTCGACGCTTACTGCGTCATCGTCAGTAATAAACTAAGGCTAATACTAGAAGATAGACTATCGACTACATGGTGGTGGAAGTGTACGAGAGCGGTGCGGAGCGGAAAAGTGAAAGTGGTTGTGGGCGAGGTTAATACGGACAGGAAAGGAGACGCATTAGGAAGTGTTTGTATTTTAAGTACTTCTACGTTGTCGTGGGCGAAACGACGACCAGATCAGATCTTGCACGGTCTGCCGTCCCTGATTTTGTTGCTGACGCTCCGAGTTCTTTATCACCTTAAGATGCTCTTTATACAATAATTACAACAATAAAAAGTCGCTACTGATTACATCCGCGATTTTATCCAAGAATTTAAATCCGACTTGATTCAGTGTTCTGCTGAACCGCTCGGTCGGATAGGTTCGACTGCTACGGAACACATATTACGTGCTAGAAGAAAGAAAAAAAAGAAAAAAAGAGGATGATAGGAATGTACATTGAATATGTATAGAGAAAGAAAGGAAGTACTCCATAATAATGGAACGGGAAAGACATTGAACCAGAACAAAAAAAAAAAATATATATATATATATATATATATATATATATATATATATATATAATGAAGAAATACAACCGAGGCTCGATAATCTTTTCGAGAGAAAGATGGCTTAAATGTAAATCAGCTAACTCCTATTTAACACTATCGGGTTAGATTTCACTTCTTTGCTCTTTCGTCAGTATGTATATATATATATCGTGGCTTCAATCAGACGAGACTGAAAATACATCCGTCGCAAAATAAACTTTCCAGTGACATCTATTACACAATGCGGAAAGATTGCACACACATCGGACACAATGTAGCGATATTTCTTGCATCCAAAGATACACGATCGATTGTGTGGAACCGGTTATCACGATATCGAGTAACCTGTTAAATATCAAAGGCACACGAATATCAAGCGCCGCCAGTCGCGAGGCTCCCGTACGATCGCACGATCGGCGTGCGTCATAAATTTAGCATTGCTTGTGCATTGTGCGCGGATATACGATTGAACCAACTGAAATGGATTGATTTTTATCACGACTCGACAGAACAAGAGAGAGAGAAATAGTGTGGTCAAGAGCGGTAAAGTAAAGAGCTAAACAAGCTAGATGGATAGACGTACGAATGAATATATAAATCTGAAAACTTCAATATCTCGGGAACACGTGTTGGGCACCTTATTTTATTTTATTGAGAGATTTTTACAATGTAACCATATTATAACAAACATAACTATATAACATATGACACTAATTATGAAAATCTACAAAAATATTATACACGTGGGTGTATTTAGATGCAGAAAATAAATGAAAAGAGAAAAAGAGGGAGAAGGGGTGGAGAGATTGTAACTATTGTTGCGGGTAAAGGGAGAGCAACATGTGTTTATAGGTAGAATGATTGGCCAAAATTTAGATGTAAATTTCGCATTATGGTATTCGCGTGACCGGCGAATGAATGAATTTTGTATGTAAGATGTTCTACTTCTGGCAATGTGGAAGAGTACGGATTGCCGGGTCGATCTAGATGGTACGTGAAGAGATATTAATTTTAATTGCTGCAGAGAAGAATTCGGTCGGCACGTGTTCTTCGATGTACATATTGTGTAAGTTTTCTGCATCTAAATAGGAGTTGAATGATAGATTAGATCTAGCATTAACCTATCTTGTATTCGCTCTAATCTCGCAGACCGCGTGTTCCAGATTTGAGATGCGCACTCTAAGTGACTAAATACAGTATTTTGAGGCAATATGAATTTTGGAAGTGTTTGCAGGTTAGAAGTATGAATCCTAGCATTCTATAGGCCTCGGAGGTAATTTTTGAAAAGCAGTTTGCTATCGAGGATTATTCCTGGGTCTTTAACATCGCTTTTATTTTCTATTGTGTAAGTAAAATAAATATTGTTAAATTTTCTTGAGAATGTTCTTCAGAATTAGTGTCCGACCGAAGGTCAGCTCTTGGCCGAAGCCGAAGGTTCAATCGTGCTTAAAAATGTTAAAACACCCCCTAAAAAGTATACACAACAATGCAAATTCTACACTGTTACTTATTTTTCTGCGTTATGGTGTTGATTATAATTATAAATATATCAGGACGTCAACAGACGTCAACTTGACCGATATTTGTTCGATCTCGACATCGTGATAGCATTCGCGGTGTGGACTTTCAGCTCCATTGCACCACCACTGTATTTTGTGATATGATATTGTTTTTTGATCGAGTATTGTTTGTGCGCCGTGGGGTGAAATTGTGATATCGCCGTCTTCAATTGGAAGCGGAGATCTGCTCATCCGCGTGCCACTTCTGTGATCTCGGCGGCGACTGCAGGGGTGACGGAGCCATTATATACAAGGTTGGAATTTTACATAAATTTATTACATTCATAATAGTTTGTGCATTTTCGACACTTTTCAGTATACATTTAAGATGTTATTTGACACGAATATTGACACTACGAGCAGTTTTGCCTATATAGAATGAGGGACAGTTATTGCAAGATAATTTATATGTACCCGAGTGGGCTAAATTCGTTATCTTTATCTTTTGAGTTTATTAATTTTTTTTCTAAATTGTTGTTTGTGTAGAACGCTGGTCTGATGTTAGAAGGAAGATTATTCACGCAAAGGGGTGAAAAATTATTAATATATAGAACTCCACGCCGTTGGTAACTTGCGTCATTATTAATGTTTTTTACCGGGGGGACTAGTGAACAAGAAGTCATTTGTAACTATCTGTTTAACTATATATAAATGAAATAATCTCTAATATGGACCGTGAACGTATATTTACGGATTAATTACTAACTACCATGACAGCCCACCGTTGCAGCCGTAGCGCTAGTAGCGTACAGTCGACGCATTGTACATTACTATCGTCAACTTTTAAACTAGTGAATTACTCAAGTCATACAATTGGCTACAATTTAATGAACTGAAAATTCCTTTCGGTTGATCCGTTTTGCACGGGGTCGTTACTTAAGCTGTCTTTTGAACTAGACAAGAAGAAAACAGTGACCAGGTCGGCGGATCGTCTTCACAGTTTGTGGAATACTGCCTATGAAGATGCACTCATGCTCTAGTTACGATCTAGATTCAGCCTCTCCCGTCGTATTGTATGATTTGAATAAATAAGTTATCGCGCGATTGGCGACATTAAAATTGATAAGACGAGAAATATAATATGCGGTCGCGCTCGCCGCAATACACCGCGTGGGTGCTCGCGCTGTGCCGGATATCGTACACGAGACTGGATCGGACGTGAAATATTAATAAGACAAGTATCGATCTGAGGGCCAAGTTTATTTTCTCAAGACAGACAGACACACGACACGGAGGGCCTATTATTTAACGTCCGCTATAATTCAATTATTACTATTGTATCGGTGCGGGTCCCCGCTAACTGCCGCGAGAGGTCGCACCACCGTACAGCCGGTGGTGATCCAGACTAGACCGTTATTTTATATATTCGCTTGACAAATTTTCTGTAAATCTGTCAAATGAGGCTATCGAATGTCATTTTGCAAAGCAAAAGAGTATTTACTCCACAATCACATATCTGCAAACCGGCTAACTCCATATTATTGTAAAACGTTCAAGAGCAACAAAAAATTATTTAATTTTGTAATACAACAGATTGAGAAAATGCCAAAACACACTTTGGCAGATTGTACGAAATATATGTTGTCGTATATGCAGAAACAGGGTGACTGAGAAATTTTATTGATATTTTGATCTATCTCGTACTTATAGGGAATATTTTGAGTTAGCTGATTATCCATGATGATGTAGTGCAACCATTACGATTTCCGCAGACGTCATGAACACTTCTATCAGGTACACATTTAAGGTTTTTTGGATATGTCCAAGAATACACAACGACTGGATTTTCACCTACAAAGGCACTGCTATTAAACAAATATCAGATATCTCACAGAGACGAAGCTATTACATGGATGACATATATGCTGTTTAAAAAAGAGCAAAAAAATGATTTCTCAAATTTGGTTCACAGATGGCGATGGTGCAGTGGTACTCGAAGCAAGTCCACATACTAACATATATACAACTTTCAAAAATTTGATAAATATGGAGATTGAGAGGTGATAATTGGTGAACGTTATATATATTTATAAAGTGATCACTTAAGCCAGCCGAAGACAGGTCATGAGCCCTGTAATTACCCCATACTTCCATATATTTTTCATTAAATATAATAAAAAATAGCTTCGCCTCTGCCTTTGTTTATATAAAAGAAAATAATGGCATGATAAACGGTTTTTTGACCATGGGTGGAGATAGCTGCTTTGCAGATTGAAATATATATATATAGATATGTGAAAATAAAACATGTATTTTTTATTCTACTCGTTTAACTTATTTGAGACGCGTTTCGCCTTGCAAGGGCATTATCAATCTAACAATTGAATCCAAAGATTCCCCACACGTTGGAACCCTAAAATCATGATGACTTTGTATTTTTTTTTGACTTTATGGAAGATAAGCTCCTGTCGCGTGTATCTAATATAGATTTTATTGTTACACAAACAGGGACCGCTACTTTGCTCATCACCATGTCGTATCACCCGTGTCCGACAGTCGAAAAGGTTTATAATTGGACTGTTTAAAATATAATATAATATAAATGTAGATTGGTGTGTGTCGGCGAAGCGGGTCTTCGGTAGGTGAAAATTGTACACAAGTGGGGTGGCTTTTGTTCGCGAATGAAACGTGCTGACTTATTAATGAACTGAACATTTGTACGAGAATCGATTCGAAGAAAAATTACAATTCTTTATTCTAGGCCACGTCACTAGTTCAGTTCGCCACGTAATGTCTTCTGTCTATGGTTATTTTTGCAACGAATAAGTATGTATATACAATATATATATATAGAAGAACACATTATTATTGTAAAGTTGTAATTATTCAGAAAAGGCGCTCTGTGATATTTTAAATATTAATTAAATATATTAATCAGAAAGATATACATATAAAATTAATTTTATCGAAAAATATTGTTGTTGCGCTACTGAGATTCGAACCAGGATCTTGATTATAGGTATATTATCCAACTATGCTACAGCGACAAATTTTCGAACCTATATATGTAACCTTTTTGATATTAATACATTTAATCGTTCCATTATTTGAAAGAGCCATCTACCTTATTTTTACGGAATCTCAAACACCTTTGAGTAATCTGATAGCAGACGCCAGAATTATCAATTCATAATAAAAATAAGGTAGATGGCTCTATCAAATAATGGAACGATTAAATGTATTAATATCAAAAAGGTAACATATAGATTCGAAAATTTGTCGCTAAAAATATTGTCGCTGTAGCATAGTTGGATAATGCACCTTCCCCGGTTAGAAAAGAGATCCAGGTTCGAATCCCGGCGGCGCAACCGCAATACTTATCGATAAAATTGATTTTATATGTATATTCTTTCAAATTAATATATTTAATACATAAATTGTATCAACGTGTCCAAAATTTAATAAAAATATCCGCTATCGGTTTACTTAAAAGTATTTGAGATTCCACAAAAACAAAGTAGACGCGCGTAAACAATGTTTAAGAGAGTTGACACATTTGAGATGTGGGTCTGCACACGAACAGTAAAAAAAAAAAAAAATAATGAATTGACGTGATCAAAAATGTATTTTTAAGGACAACACATTTTTGTCGTGATGTTGCAATTTCAGTACACAGGTAATGTAGTATTTTTAACAAAAATTATATTAACCAATGCGAAGGACAAAACAGAAAAAAATCAATGTATCTAAAAAAAATTTTTTAGTCGCTACCGGAATGTATTCTATTATTATTGTTATTAGTATTGATTCGTTAAGTGTATTTTTAAATGATTCATTTAACTACTTACTAAATTACAAAAAGACAGCCAGGACACGAGCCCTGGAAGAGTGTCACGGCGATGGCCCTGGAGTCAAATGAGAGGGCGACCCGTGCAGGTGTATTGCGAACCGAATCTCATCTAACTGAGGCCACTACATGTCACCACAATCACGAAGAAGAAAAAAAAAGTGAAAAATAAGGAATTAGTTTCTAGTATTTAAATACATCTAACGTTTTCGAAAAATATCATTTGCTTCTTCCGGATGTCATTAACTAATCAAAAAATTGTTGATACAAAATTACTAGAAAAAATTTAGAAGTTGGTTGTTTATATATATATATATATATATATATATATATATATATTTCGAATTATTTAATTTATGTATGACCCAAAAAATTGACAATCTCAATTTTTTTTATCAAAACCATGACCATTTTCTACCAAATGATTAGCAAATTCTGAACACCCACTATTATTCAAACATCTCAAATGTTCCTTTATTGTTATATTAAAATTTCGACCTGTTTTACCAATATATATATATATATATATGTTTTTGATTAGTTATTGACATCCTAAAGAAGAAAATTATATTTTTCGTAAACGGTAGATGTATTTAAATTCATTAAGCGGTTAATGTGAGCTTTAAAGACAAACTCTTGTATATTTTAAAATAATGAATTTAAGAATGCTTCTCCACGGTCTGTCTGCTTCTCTTTGAGCATGTTGCCAGAAGAGATGGAAAAGTGTAGAGTGGATGCACTTCAAGCTGTAGTTCGCTTCAAAGATGGTGATACCAGCGTAGGCGACAAGTCACTAAGGGGTCAATCTTAGGACTTTGATGAGCAGGCCCTCGAAGAGGACGATAGTTGATCCACTAGGACACTGGCTAAGAATTTCAACATCGATCAGTCCATGATTACTGTGACTATGATTGACTGACTGACTAACTAACTTAACTCGTCACTTTAGAGCGCCACAACCTTCTGTCCTGACACACAATTCTCGCCTCGTCCACAGTCATACATCTTCTCATACAAGCTCGCCGATTATTGAGGCTTTTAACAGGACCATCTGAATTACCCGGTCGTGCAGAGTCTTCCTCTATTACTGGTGCCATGAACACTTGCGTCATATCATCAGCGACATCTATACTGTTACACGGGAATGAATATCAAATTTTCAACCATATATGGCGACAGCGTAGTTTGTAATACATAATTGAAAAGTTTCTACATGATAACATATATACAACTTACAAAAATTTTGGATAATGCACTTACCCCGGATTGAAAAAGAGATCCATTTTCGAATACAGAAATATATCATATTTACATCTTTACATACATTCAAATACATTGCCCAACTAGGAGAGCCTGTTTTAGGGCAAATTATATATATAAGTTTATAAAATCAAAACTCATCAAAGGCATAACGCAGTAAGATCGAATACATACATAGCATATAATGTGAAAATGTTTAAAGAGAGAGAAAAATAATAATAATAAAAAATGTATATATATAGAATATAAAAAAGTGAATAAAAAATAAAATGATAATAATAATACCAATAATGTAAGCAGATATAAGGTAGATGTAAATATACAAGACCAAAACGCACAAAAGCAGTTATACAAATTATTTGATTATATAAAAGAGTTGACTCTCTGTATCTGCTCTTCCTAATTGCAACAACCAATTGGAAATATCCTTTTTAAAAGGCTTAATGTCAGTTACATTTCTAATTTGATTATATATTCTGGGAGCTTGAAAGGTAAATAATCGTTTGACCAAAACTAGTTTTCATTCTCGGAACTATTTGAGGCTCGTTTGCTCTTGTGGAATAATATCTCTCAGTCCTCACAGATGGAGCTCTCATTTTCCTATGAAAGCTAGTTAATATATTCTGCACATATAATAATTGTCTTATATCCAAAACCTGAAATTCTCTAAAAAAAATGGCTCTGAAGGATAGGAAATATATCTTTATAATTAATTAGTATTTTAAATTATATAGATCCACACTTCGGTCACGAAGAGTCTCTCAACTTAAAAAGTATTTTAAAGTGATTATATGTAAGTGTAGTTTATAGTTTTTTTATTAAACACCAAAGTGCCCTTTCCCAATCTCGCTAATTCCTAGTGTTACCCCCCGGTGGTGAATTATTCCGTGCATTACTCCCCCCGCCCCGTGTCCTTATAAACAGTATTCCCTCGCAGGAGGGTGGGACAAACGTATTTTCCACTATAGGGACGCAGCAAAGGTGTGCACAAAAAAAAAACCTAGTGAAAAATATTACAAAACAAATAATAAGATATCTCTCACAGAGACGGAACAATTTTTTTTTATTAACCCCGATTTTAAGGTTTTGAAGGAGACGACAAATAAAAAATGCAAACAGAGTGGAAAAAGTGAATTGTGGTGGGGGGGGGGGGGGGGGTATTAACTTAAGAAAGGGATCATTTAATTGGAGATGTGTCTGTATTGAAAATATTGAAAAAACTAATAGCTAGTGAAACCCTATTATCGATCATAAAATTACATAGTGAATGGGTTTATATAATTTGATGACATAATTTAAGACGATACGACATCTAAAAGTTACAAATTGTCGAACCTATTTGATATTAATAATATAAATGTAATAAAAATTAACTGATAATTCTGGCGTCTGCTATCAGATTACTCAAACGTATTTGAGATTCCACAAAAATAAGGTAGATGGCTCTTTCAAATAATGGAACGATTAAAAGTATTAGTATCAAAAAGGTAATATATAGGTTCGAAAATATGTCGCTGTAGCACAGTCGGATAATATACTTATATTGCAAGATCCAGGTTCAAATCTCTGTAGTGCAACAACAATATTTTTCGATACAATTGATTTTATATGTATATCTTTCTAATTAATATATAAATTTCTGAATAATTACAACTTCACAATAAGAGTGTGTTTTTCTAATAAAAACAGATTATATTCAAACGATGTTCTTAAATACTTAGTTCTTAAAATATTATAAATTAAATGTGGTTCATTAATGGCGAATAATGAACGAGAATTACAGAGGCTAGTGAGTAGAATGTACCATGTATGCAAGGAATGCGATCTTATTATGAATGTAAGTTTAATTAATACTTGACTCGAGTAGTGCTAATAAACTCAAGTAGAGTTATAACACTGTTTCATTTTTATCCATCTGTTATGATGAAACTATATAATGTTAACGCCGATACTATTACATAATAATATTACTATATATTCGTCATTAATCCATTTCTGGGGGATCTGACGAATATAGAAACAGTTTTTTTCATAACTAATAACTGAAATTCGATCAATTCGTTTCCAGCCCCCAAAAATAGTACACAAATGAATAAATTTGATGTAAAAACTTTACCTTTATTGTACTGGGGAGACATGATGGTAGAAGCTGCAGAGAAAAAGTTTCTAATATTTGGGAGACAATTTAAAAATCAGATAACTCTAATTCTGGTGGTGGTTTTCAGTAGCACTCCGTTTAACAAAGAACTTGTCCAATGATGCCAGTTTTTTAAAACCTTCACGAAGCAGTCAATAGTAGTACTGTGTTTTGGTTGACCATGGCGCAGCTGGACAGCATTGCCGGCCGGTGGAAGTGGCAAATATAGAACATATTAATACGAATATGGAAACATTTGATATAATGTGACGAATATCGAGGTTCTACTGGACTTCTTAATCATTATTGCATCGCTCTTACGGCGCAGCGTTGACGCTGCGGCACACATCATAGTTTGTTCGCATACAGGATTTGCAATTTTCAACTTCGAATGAAGAGTGTTTTACCGTGACAGAGGGGAGACCGCGGCGGGATCCGAAGGGACCAGGATGTTCTGATAAGACAACGAAATGATAAAAAAAAAAAAAAAAAACAGTGCCTTTGTAGGTGAAAATCCAGTAATTGTGTGTGTTCTTGGACATATTGCAATGTCACAAATGATAAATTACCGTTACCGGCTATGTCCATTTTTTGCGATATTGTGGTGGCTTCACGAGCGGGCGTACGTTTGGAATTGACATATAACAGTTTGCCAGTAAAACTGGACATTAAATGGTTACCACACGAGAGTGATGAAAATGGAGATAGCCGGTTTTATCACTTCGGTAACGAAATAAGTCCGGATGGTGGCCACCGAAATGTGACTCGAAACGTCGGCCTCGGCAAAAAAAAAAATCAGAAGAAATAATCAAATACGTCGAATTCTAAATATAACGCGATTACCAGGAGTATATATACAAAGATGGGTTAATTTTTTTTGTGCTTTTTTCGCCAACTTTGGACTATCGCGCGGGGCTGTATATATATATATATATATATATATATGTGTGTGTGTGTGTGTGTGTGCTAGTATCAAAAAAGACACTGCGAAGATAAAAGCCCGAGAAGACGGGAGACGGGGCGGGCGCGGAGGAGGGGGAACACTTCAAGTTGTGTTTTACGATTTAATTTCGGTAATGGCCGTAAAGCTAGAGCCGTAGCGCGGGGGTGGGGACGGAAAGGGGGAGGGGTGGAGAAGGGGTGGGGGCGACACAACTCACGGCCCGCCCCCCACCCCCCGCAAGCCCGACACTTTCACTCTGCCGGCGGGCGGCGTCACTTTACATTCGCGAATTGATAGAGAAGAAGAAAAAAAAAACTGTTCACCGTTAAGATTCTTTTAATATCGCGTTGTTGTAAAGATTGGGGGTTCTAAAAAACACGACATTACTAAACATGCGTCGCCACCATTATTGAGGCACTTGTCATAACGGGGCACCAATTTGTGTATACCTTCGTCACAGAACAACGCCGCCTGGGATAAAAACCATGTCTGTACTTCGTCTTTGAGTTCATCATAGTCAGATGAAAGAAAAGATGGAAATCACTTGACGCCAAATCACGAACCGTATACTTATTGTCGTGAACATTTCAACCACTCACTGCAAGATGGCCACACTTTGTGAATGCCTCTAACGTTGCGTGCGATGAGTCAACAGATGAGGGAAACCAACAGTAGCGCTACACCGTGAATATCCGGCAACGGTACTCACTTGAAAACGCACCTCGTATTTAAAGTTAGACGTACGATAGAATTAATAGATCATTTGGAGTGTAATGCCAATCCGGCGGCGAATACAGGAGGTGTAGCTCACATCCTGGGTAAGCGGCGGGTCACCTTTCGCTGGAGGTAAGTCTGTTAGCGGGATAGTCGATAGTGTGAGCTAGGAAAGATTGTTGAAGGCAATAGGAATAGAGAGAGATGTATAAAAGTGGACGATGAACAAGAGTGTGGAGGTCTATCGCTTCCATAACCTGCACGCACCCTGCATATACCTGGGTGCAAAACGGGGCTCTCATCAACTTCAAAAACGTATCTAGTACCGAATAGGGTCTGCTTATAAAGGGTGTCCACCGGAAAATTTACAAGTTTAATATTAAATAAAAAATAAACTACAATGTTATTGTCATTTTATTTATACGAAATGGAGTTTACAAGACGGATTTTGAATTTTATAAACAATATCGTCTAAATGCCGGACTCTAAAATTTGCGAACACGCGAGAGCAAAGCGTCGGTTCAATGACAGCAACTTCACGACGGATATTTTCTTGTAGGGCCTCAATTGTTAGAGGATTGTCGCTGGAAACTCTCGACTTGAGGTATCCCCAGGCGAGGTGTAAGGTCCGGTGACCGAGGTGCCCAGGGTATGTCTCCGTACTTGCTGATTAAGTTATTGGAAAAAATTCCCCTCAGCTTCTCCATTGAAACTCTAGCTGTGTGCGGAGCGGTCCCGTCTTGCTGAAATTGTATTCTGTTGTTGAACTCGGGAAGTGGCTGCAGTTGCGGTACCGAAAACTCGTCGATCATTCGGCAATACACGTCAGCAGTGACTGTCTCTAGCTGGATAAAAAAATAAGGGCCAATCCTAATTATCTCTCCGGCAGAAATGCACACCACTCCGTCGGTTTTGGACAATGCAAACGTTTTTGATGGCGTTCCCTCGAGTTGTCGGGGTACCTATATCTGATGTTGTTTATTAACATAGCCATCGATATGAAAATGTGCTTCGTCAGTAAACAATATGTTTCCAAGCGTTCGTGCCGTTCCAAAACATTCCAGCATCGTTCTCGCTAAGGTTTCACGTAAAGAATAGTCATTTTCGTTGAGAAACTGGACGATTTGCAGTCTGTACGGGTGAAACTGTAGTTTATTTTTCAAAATAACGTGCACTGTTGATATTTTTATTCCAGTACAGGCTGCAATCTTCCTTATCGATTTACGAGGATTGCGCATCATTTCACGTCGACCTTGAGCCACATGTTCTGGCGTCGCTGCTGACGTCGATGGTCCCGGAGGAGTTCGATTAACCATTGTCCCTTCTTGTCTGAACTCGGCCCAGCGCTTACCCGTTGAAAATTAAAGTGAGTACAAAAAGGGCGACGCGCACGAACCAATGAATCGCCGAACTTTAAATATTGCTCAACCAGTGACCAGTGACTCATTGCGACTGGCAAATCAGCAAATCACGCCCGTCGAACAGTACCCCTCTCGCTTACCTCACCGTGATGGTTTACGAGCAATCACAATTTAATCTTGATTTTTTTCCCCGCTGAACACCTATATTTGTAAACTATTTTAATTTTTTTCTAGCCGTATGTTACCGGAAGTCGGTTACATAATAGCCAACCGTTATATTCTTTTCAACTAGCCATCAACAACTGCTAACCTCCAAAGGCGCTAACCGTTCATTGATGTTTTACGCGACACTTGGACTGTTCACGATAACAAACCGCGTCGCTGAACCGAAGGTGAGTCAGCTGAACAGATTAAAATTCAAATGGAGATGATAAAAATGTGGATGAATCAAATTTATTGATACCTTATCGTTATCGGGTCGACATCCTGGTGTCAATCGATATATGCAGGGGTGTGAAATAGGTATAGATTTAGGCTATGCTGTTACCACTGATATTACACAATATATGTAATTTCGTTTAACCGACGTTTTTAGACAAAATAAATCCATCGTTTATGCGACCCTACCATGTATTTATTTGTAATTTTAGACTACTATTAATAGCATTTTTAAATAATACCTTCTTTCCCATATAAACAATGTATGGACGTTATTAAGAACACATTCTATGACTGAACATGATTCATTTATTGTTTGAAAATCAGTCACGTTAATAACTAAAGGAAATAATTATTTTTACTAAAGGTTAACGTAGGAAATTTCAAATTCTTTCCCAAATCAAAAACCAATGCATTCACCAAATGCAACCATGAAATCAACACATTAAAAACAGAAAGTTAGTAAAATTCGCCAATTAGTAAAAGAGGAAGTAGACACTTCAATAATTCGCACGCAGTGTAACCCTCTCTAATGTTATTCTGTTAATAAACAGCATAATTAACGACTCCATACAAAACTGATAAACCGAAAGGAATTTTCAATTCAGTAAATAGCCATTTATACGACTTGAGTAATTCACTAGCTTAAAGACAGAACAGACAAATGTGAATAGCTCGATGCGGCGAATATAAAAGAGCGCCATGGGTACAGCGGTGAGCTGTCGTGGTGGTTTTTAGAACTAAGCAATTGTAAAATTTTTAGTAATGCAATTTAGTAAATACATATAAATAATAAGCGATTGTAAATTTATAAAGTGCTACAATGTAACCCCATTGATAACGAAGGCTATGAGAATGATTTTACTTTTTGTCTTTTCAAAAGTCAAAAATGAACTAAATATTTTATCAACAGTTTTAAGCGTTTGTATCGTGGTAGAGTTTAAAGAACTTGGAACGTCCGGTGCGATACGACGCACTTGGAGAAGGTAAAAGAGGAGGAGGAGGAGTGTACAGTGGCCGAATACCGGAACATGAACGTGAACACGAGCCAACGCGGAAGATTCGAAACGTAAGCGGGCGTATAATATCAAGCCACATCGTTGAAGAGTGCAAAGAAAAAGTTTTCATCATACCAATAAAATAAACATCAAACCTTATTAGGTATCGAACCCCTAGCATATGGATGCGGCGCGGTAATACAAGTACCAATTATTAGGGTCATGTTTAAATGTGTATTTAAACATGACCCTAATGCGGTATGCGGTAACTGCTCTAAGCCCCTTAATAATACTTTTTTATTTAAAAAAAAAAAGGACAGCTGGAGGAGGGGGGGACCACCCTTTCCCGGGACCGGTTTCCCTTGTCGGTCCCACTTATCAAAAGCTAATAAAAATACGCGACTTTAATTCAATAACATATTTAAATATACGCAAAACGAAAAAATAAAGAAATTCAATGTGGTTATTAGCAATTATCGAAAAGATTTTAAAATTTAGACCCTCCAGCGTCCCTTAAGCGCTGTCTTTATATAAGCGTAGTTTTACATACAGATGTAAAATTAAGGTGCAGCAGTTCAAGGCAGACACACACAGGGATCCATTCATTAAAAAACTCACCCAAATTGAGGGACAGTGGACGAGACAAAAAATGGATTGAGTCACACTTGCACAGATAGACTATACCAGTGACAGTAACCCAACGTGTGTGTGTGTGTGTGTGTATGTGTAGTACAAAATTTAGTTGTGAAAATTGAAATAACAAATTATTTATTTATTTTGTGTGCAGTTGTCATGTGTGCAGTTATCTGATAACCCCCAAAAACGCACACAACAATCTGTACTAGTTTACAAAATACACTTTCAAAATGGGCACTAACTTTTATTGCATCCCTACAATAAATCAGTTAATTAAACCTAAAATGTAATACGCGCAGCCAATAATGACTATGCGGGGCAGGGTAAAAAAAAAAAATACACTGTGATGCGAAGTACTATTAAAATTACAGTAGACTCGTTAAAATCAGTAGAGGGAGTCATATTTGATGAGATTTATAATGATGTACAAATTGCTAGGAGAAAATATGTTAAGAAAATTCAATCTATCAATTGGTAATTTTAAAAAAAAAAGATAATGGCATAATCATCGATCTAATTGCAAAAAAATAATAATTTTGAAGTCGATATTAAAATTGCGCTTTTTTTTTTTCACATTTTACGTGATACAAAATTATCAATTTCAATTTTTAATCACGCTACAAACCAAATTAAACAATTGTGATCGGGCCAGTCACCGATCCGCCCCTGGCGTACATCAATCAGGAAATAAAAATCAATGAACAAAAAAAAAAAAAATCAAACCTCCGACAACAGCAAGCATATGAAATAGTGTAACAACAAATATGTCAATACAGGGTGGGCCTAAAGTCACCGTAACATTTATAAATTGAAAACATTTTATATTATTTTTATTTTATCTTATATATGTTATTCAAGGTGAAAATGAAGAACATTTTAACATACAAGAATCAGACCCTCAACAACAAGCGGATGAAATAATGTAACAACAAATATGTTAACCGTTAGAATGCTACGCGGCGCAAAAGCGCTGCGATCGTTTGTATCGAAAATTGCGGCGCAGCGCAAAAGCGCTGCGAGTTTCAGTGTGTTTTCGGTGCTCCTACAGGATGGGCCTAAAGTCACCGCAACATTTATAAATTAAAAACATTTCGTATTATTTTTATTCTATCTTTTATATGTTATTCAAGGTGAAAATGAAGAACTTTTTAACATACGCGATGTAACAGATCCAGTACAAAACATTTTGTGAAAGTAATCGAAAATGTTCAAGGAGTGTGTACAAAGTACGCGGACTCAAAACACAATGTGATTATGTGAAATTTAATACAAAAATATTTATAGTAACATATTTAACTATTAATATAGTCAGATATGTACCCGCAAAATATAACACATCTCAGTACGTTTGTCCGTAGTTATGTTAATTGTCCCGCCTGTAGCTGTATTAATCTCGCCGAATTTCTGTAATCATTGGTACACCCTGTATTTTATGCAAAAGTTAAATAAAAGCATTAATAGAAATGTAAAGATATAGAGATTTTTAAAATGTCAGATGATGACTTTAGACGCACCTGCCGGCACACAATGACCATAATCAGGCGACAATATATAATATGCGGGTTATCATCGCTCGTGAGGGTAACGGCGATGGGGGTGCATTTTGTCAAAACCACACCGAAAAATTTAAACAAGACAGAAACAAAATCAAATACCAATATGTAAAACAACAATTCTAGATAAAATAAATAAATGAAGAGGTCAAAAATAATTTGAAACGATGCAAACGACACGGGCAGGGTGGGAGAACAATGACAGTAGTGCAAGGAAAGCCACAAAAAAAAATGTGCAAAACGTACAATTTGACAGCGAGAGAGAGGTAGATGGATGGAACATAAAAACAAAAACAAACAAAGGGGAGGCGGGCGGAAGAACGGTAATGGCGGTGCAAATAAAAGCCACAAAAATGTGCAAAATGTAAAAAAACGACAAGCAAATTTGACGGCGAGACGGAACATATAATAAAAACAAAACAAAACAAGAAAAGAACAGGTTGGGAGAAAAATGATGAAAGTGCAAAAGAAGCCACAAAAAATGTGCAAAACGTAAAACAAGCAAATATGACAGGGATAGAGGTAGATGGGACATGAAAACAAAACACACACGTGGACAACGACAATGCAAAAGCCAAGACAAGACAAGACAACAGCAGCGGCGTGGGGTGCGGGGGCGGTCCGACTCACCCACTGGGGCGGCACGTCCGCCGCGACGCCCTCCGTCGCCTGGTGGTGCTGGGTCTGCTGCTGCTGCTGCTGCTGCTGCGGATGGTGGTGGTGGTTGTTGTGGTGGTGGTGGTGGTTCTGGTGGTTGTGCCCCGCCGGCTGGTGGCCCCTGGACGCGCCGCGGCCCGTCCGCGCGAACGGGAAGTACGGCGAGTCGGGCCCGTAACCGTTGTTCGTGGGCGCGACCGCGTACTGCGGCGCGATCACAACATATATCGTTACACACATTGTCATAACGAGCAACCAAAAAAAATATGCTACAATGCCAGGATAATATAGGTCATGGGGGCGGCGACACACGGTTGGCATGTAACATTTCAAATATGCGCGTCACACGGACACCGGGCAGTCGACAACGGTCCAACATCTCGAGGGAACCGTGACAAATTCAGTAATGTGGGGCTTCCAATTAACCGTCTATCCGAATAACTGAATATTTTCACATCCGAAGAACCAGTTTTTCAATAGTTTATACAAAGAAATAAAAAAAAGTAATAAGACCTGTCATCGGCTGGTTTAAGTGATCACTTTTTACACAAATTTGTTAAAGTTTTATATATGTTAATATGTGGAAACACAAAATTTGACAGTGTTTCCACACATCAACATGTATACAATTCAAATATTCAAAAATTTGGGAAAAAAGTGATCTAATAAGCCGGCCGAAGACAGGTCGTAAGTCCTGTAATTACCCATACTTCCATTAAATATAATAAAAGATAGCATCGTCTCTGTGAGATATCTGTAGGTGAAAATCCAGTTATTGTGTGTTCTTTGACATATTTAAATATTGATTATTATACAAAGATATATTATATATATATCGTCGTTGACACTGCATTATATCCTTATATAAAAAAAAAAAAACCTTTTTTTTGGATCTGCATAGGCAATGAAATGCAATTTTTTAAATCACACCAATGTCCTCTGTCTGGGGGGTGGTCCGGCCGCGGTAGTTAAAATAGAAATATGACCCATTTGTTTCACACTAGCAGAAACCGATCGACTGTTGCGGCTGTAGTTGCCTCGCAATAGAGTGCAACCAA
This sequence comes from Eubasilissa regina, assembly GCA_022840565.1. Taxonomy (NCBI): domain Eukaryota; kingdom Metazoa; phylum Arthropoda; class Insecta; order Trichoptera; family Phryganeidae; genus Eubasilissa; species Eubasilissa regina. The sequence continues at coordinate 5,765,981 of JAINEB010000026.1, forward strand.
ATAAATTTAAAAAAAAAAAATGTTTTGTAAGATGTAATATATTAATAAAATACTGAATGAATATTATATATATATTTTTATACAATGAACACTGCACTTAGTTAAAGTTATACGTTGTAATTATATGTTATCTGATTGCATTTTGCTGTACTCTTTACATATATATATATATATATATATATATATATATATATAGAACAAAACATTTACTTGCTACAATGTATTTATCTAATCTGATGACATCTTGTTTACTACTACACCGGAAAATACTTTGCTGAAATGTTTATCCGATTATAATATAACTAACTGTACTATGAATCAAATAAATTATTATTATTATTATGGAATGCAACATCGGCCATGTGGCCGCCTCTGACAGCGTCGCAAATGCGTGCTCTTTTGACCATATTTTTCATAACACTTCACAGAAATTTCATTTGGAATATTGGTCCTGTGGCATCGGAATTACTGTTGGCTTATAGGCGTAGACCTTTCCTTTCATGTATCCCTAGAGAAAATGGTCAGGAGCCGTCAAATCAGGTGATCAGGAGATCAGGGTTCAACATATGTTGCAGGTCCAAGAAGATTTCCAACATAAATCTAACCGTTGCCATTATTATTTAGATAAAATGTTTGTTGTTGAGGCGTTCAATGCTCTATAATAAATTGTAAACAACCTCTACGACTAAAAATTGCGAACTGACAATTGTCTGCCAAACAAAATCTGTCTGCAACATAATGTTCAAGCTATACATTTAAGATCAGTACGAGCGTAGCTACAGATTCATTATCACAATAATATTGACAAATTGTTGTAGCTAGACTCGAACTACTTCATATACAGGGTTTAATAGACCTACTCGACAATATTTTAGGGGTGGATACCTGAGAAATTATGAGTCAAAATTGTTCAAGGAACGTGTGCAAATTCTGCTCTGTTACAGAAAATATTATTAGCATTATTAGAATACGTCCAAGATCACACAATTACTGGATTTTCACCTACAAAGGCACTGCTATTAAATAAATAAAAGATAGCTCACAGAGACGAAAATATTTTTTATTATATTTAATGGAAATATATGGAAGTATGAGTAATTACAGGCCCTAGGATCTGTAACGTTCACCATTAGATCCAATCAATCTCTACAAGTAATAAATTTTTAAAAGTTGTATATATGTTAATAATGTGGAGTCACTTCGAATACCACTACACTATCTAAATTTAACTAAATTTGACATTCATTTTTCCTGAAACAGCATATATGTCACAATGAGAATATAATTATTTTTTGAAATTATTTATATTAAAATGTTTTTAAGACATTATATTAAAATACGTCTGATGAAGCAATATTTTTAAATTTTTATATATTTTCTTATTGTAACCAGTATATTATGGAATACGTCCAAGAACACACAATTACTGAATTTTCACCTACAAAGGAGCTGTTAATAATAGATATCTCATAAGAGACGAAGCTATACATGTAAATAGCATACGCATAAATCTATATCTAAAATAATAGTCTAGCCCGGCTCGAAATCTAATGACAATTAATTTTTTTATATTCAATATGTAATTTGGAATCGATAAAATATTTCAATCAACCGAAATAATTGCATAATTACGCTTATATTTCTGACACGGTGCAATCGGGCACATATCCCTTGAACATTTTTCACTTAGGTATTCGCCCATAAAATATAACATCTCGTAAACCGCGTATTGATATTACGTACGAATGTAACATTTTTATTACTTGTGTATCAATGAAGAAAAAAAAATTTTTTTTTTCACATTTCAGTATCAAACGACGATATACAATATACAATATTATTATGATTGGTACAGCGGTACTCGCGTACCGCATGCGTCATTCTAATTCGCGAGCTAAACACATGCAATACATCTTTAGCCCCACTCTGGTGTGCGATTTCATCCTCGGGCCACCCCGGCTATTGTGACATACTATCCTGTAGCCTGATATAAGATAGTTATTTAAACTTATTATTATTATCAAAGTGGTCCAAGTCATGTTTCTTTTTATTTTTTTATTTCGAGATATTTAAAGGTTCGCGTTAGAGTTGATTAAAATATATTTTTATATTACACAATACACTGAATATAACGCTATAAATTCAAAACGCGAAATAATTGATATACAATTTCTTGACTTAGACCACTTTCACAATAACCGGTACATATATTTGTTCCGAGGCGCGATCACTTTTATTGTTGGGCAAATATTCACTTTTAATCTTCTTCTACCTGTCTGCGTTCTGCAGTGTTGAATAAAAAAAGCCTCTTTCCCGACAACTTGCGTCCAGACAAGCCCAGCACGCCAGTCTTAAGAATACGTGAATAGGCCTACAGCAATAATAATGGAGTGATTTTTATTTAATTTTTTTAAACTTTGTAAATTCGGATTAAAGATAGATATATATATATAATAAAATTTACACCAATCTGTATCAAGTACCTAGAAATCATAATAGATAACAAACTAAAATGGAAAGAGCACATTACTAATATTATAAACAAAAAATAAGGAAAACTGCCTACACATTTTTAAGACTCGGAAACATCTTATCACTTTCAAATCTGAAAATAATTTTTGTTTGTACAATACGGTATCATTGAATGGGGAGGAGCATATAAAACTTTAATATCACAAAAAATATAAAAATATTCAAAGTAACTAAAATAATACATTACAAAAAAAAAAAATAAAAATACATTCCAATCTACAAGATTTAGAGACCAAATTAATATTGTAAAACTAAAAACATCACTATGTATATCAACGTCTCAAATTTTTTAACAAAATCCCCATCACAATTAGAAAAATTACGGGCTATCATAAATTTGTAACTCAAGTAAAAAAATATGTACACAGACTAACTGAAACATTAATTAACTCGAATATACTCCTTCTCTATACGCGAGTCTTACTCTCATAGAGAAGAAACAAATGTTAAAATATATATATTATATCTTTTAATATTAACTAATTATTTCTGTTTAGGATTAGAAAACTTGTTAATAGTTTAGATGGTATCAGAAAATAATAGCAAGTCACCTTTATACGACACATCAACAACATACCAAAATAATGAAAAATTTGTATAACCCGTAATCTAATAAAAAGTAACTGGTTCTTTAGAAATTATACAAATAACCGGTTAACCGGTTTCGCTTTAGATCGGTTTGGAAGCCCTACAGAAGAAGGGTACGAACAATAAAAATAACATTGTATGAATAAATTCACAGTAATAGAACAAAAAATGTCTGGAACAATTTTAACCAATCAAAAGAAGGAACAGGAATGATGTCATGAAAGATGGATTCAAAATAAAACAAAACAAAACAACACCAGAGGGTAATATAACTTTTAACAAACGAACAAACATACACACAATCTTCGAAAGACCCAACAGCACGCATTGTGCATTTTGCATTCATCGTCTATATCAACACTGTTGGATGAAGGCCTCCCCGAGTGTCTCGGTAATTTTATGATTTCGTCAGACAAGCGGACCGTTGAATTTTTACAACGAATGTCCGTCCTCCGAGCGATCTTAACGTAGAATGTGAATACAGCGTGTGTCACGAAATTAATCTAATAATGTATTGATTTATATTTTTAATATCAAATTTTAATACTAATATTAAATTTCATTTGATAAAACTTATGACTTGTGAACCTTGTAACTAGCTCTTAATCCTTAACCTCTCCCTTACGGTGCTGTAAACTCAGTGTACATGTAGACTTTTACGATTCTGAAGTCGGATAAATATGAATATTTCACATTTATTAATCATTAAAATAATACTATCAATTATCGTAAAAAAGTGCTAAAAATTTGAATAAACAATGGTCATGACGAACGCGACAGCATAAAGATGTATAAGACACGTCTAACTCGGCCAGCGTACGCTCTGCCACTAACTAAAGTGTCGACACCCCGCGCCTCACCGCATGTACACATACACGTATTGACAAATTCACGTCAGGTTCTTCGAGAAAACATTTTTTATTGTTGCGTATGATAAATATTATACTAATATATTGTAATTATTTGATCCAATACATAAATATATTACGGAGGAATACCTAAAATATAAACTCTGTATTTAGTATATTTACAGAGATATTTACATCATCAACCTAGGCAATGACAAATTTGGGTTAAATGTCTCTCCAATTTTCATAAAATGCCTTCAATATCAATTATCTTAAAAGGTTATATTCCAATTTTTAAAGACTTAAATTAGCTAAAACAATGATCATTCTATTAATATTCCAATTTTTAAAGACTTCAATTAGGTAAAATAATGATCATTCTATCAATATTCCAATTTTTAAAGACTTCAATTAGGTAATGTAATGATCATTCTATCAATATTCCAATTATTAAAGACTCGAATTAGGTAATGTAATGATCGTTCTATCAATATTCCAATTTTTAAAGACTCCAATTAGGTAATGTAATGATCAATATTCCAATTTTTAAAGACTCCAATTAGGTAATGTAATGAACATTCTATTAATATTTCAATGTCATAAAAGGAGATGTCGATGATTTAAGATTTTCATACAATGTTTATTTTTTCGCAAACGAATTGATACGTAACAAATCAATAAAGCTTAAAAATTTTCTACATTACTTACATCTTCGTTGAAAAAGAAAAATCGCACGGCATTTTAAACACCTGGATGACACAAGTGCATTCAATTCTTGATAAATATGAAATTAATTAGAATCGAAACAAATTCGACCACCACCTGAGACGCCGGACTAGGTAGGTGGTCGTCTGTGTGAAGATCGATGATTGCAAAAGTAATGTGAATCTATTTTACATTATGCTGCTGATTTGCAGGTGCACCCACCCGTCTAGATAATATTTCCACAAATTCGATAAAAATTGTCATTTCTCTGCAAAAACAACAAAATCGCGGGAAATTTTTCACATAATATATTTCGAACACATCAAAAAATATTTTTATTTTCGATATAAGATATTTTTCAACAAATTGTATTAATTATATAACTGTTCAAAGAAAGGTATTTGGTGAAATTTTATAAATCGAGTTTTATCCCACTATATTTCATTAAAAAAAAAACTTCAATCTAAACTGCGTAATGACCGAGCACGCAAAAACAATTACCGTCTGAAAATGTTTGTAATTTTAGTTGAATTATATTATTGATAATGGGAAGATGTTCCCGAAAGCGTTCTAACGTTTGACACAATAAAGTGCAGTGGAATAAAGCAAGTGTTTTAAATTCAATTTACACACGTGTCTGAGGCGAGAACTTTAAATTTTTTAAACATGTTCTGAATAGAGAACATAGCTTGAATGAGCTTATTATGATGGACCACGTCGAAGGAAGAAGAGCAAAATCCTCCACCCATTAAGACAGACAGAGTGAAAAAGACAACAGACTCTTCTCTCTGGTGACAGCACAGTCAAGAGGGCGAGATCATCAGTAATGAGAGACGAGAGAGAGAGAGATGATGATAATGAGTCATGCCTGCTTTGGACATTTTGGATTTTAGCTTCGCATCAATCAGTATTTATAAATATAATAAAGAAGTAATGTAAACTAATATAATAATACAGATTATAGGGAATAATATATGGAGAGAACGTACCATCCACATAGTTTAATTTATTTTTTAATGTATACTTGTGTGAATTACAAGTAAAATGCGAACTTATCTTAGGGATTGACAAACAAAATAGTACAGCTGAAAAGATATTTAGAAAATTGGTGTTAGAATTCTGACATTAAATTTCATTCTCCCCCGGACCATCATAAACCATGCAAACTATGAAATTATCAAAATACCAGAATGGTGGCATAATTTACTGATCACTGTATATATATATATATATATATAGAGAACTACTAATTCTAATATATTAGTAGTTCTCTTGACTTATTCATGCGTCATAGTAGCCTTAGTATGGGTTGATCACAGTACTAATGAAGAAGTATTAAGACGCATGAATAAGTCAAGAGAACTAATAACAACTGTCAAGGAAAGCTGCATACTTCGTATACATCTTTCACGATAAAACATATATTTTACAAGTCATTATGCAGGGGGAAATAAAAGACAGCAGAGCTACTAGTGCTAGATAGAAAGAGATTAAGATGTCTCACCGAGACGAAACTATTATTTACGTGGGAAGGTAATTATGAATGGACAGAACAAACAACATGACTCGTATTATTGATGAAATTGCACCAGATTTGTGTGAAAGAGTGCATTGTATCAAACGTAGCCGTGGCGCACATTTGAATTAAATTATATTTCAAGGAAAATATATGGAAGTATGGGGTAATTACAGGGCTTACGACCTGCTGTTTAATAAAGAGGGAAAGATGAATTATCAAATTTGTAGTGATATTCGAAGCGAGTCCACATAATAACACATACAACTTTTAAAAATTTGATAAATGTGGAGATTGAGGGGGTAAGAATTAATGAATTAATATATATATATATATATATATATAGTCGATTCCGCTTTATTGGACCACCGGTTTGTCGGGACAGCCGGATATTTGGGCCAAATTCCGAGAAAAACCATATAAAGTAACAAATAGTTATTTACTTCGGTTATCTGGGACACCACTCCGTTTAATTGCGACAGTGAATTAAAAATTAAAATAAATATGTATTTATGTACTTGTAAAATGTTTGAATAATCGTTAGTAAAAAAATTTTTTTTTGCAGGACTTGTCATGATCTTTGATTTTAATTTTTTTTTTATGAATTTCCATAAGTGTTACATAATTAATATATTTATTAATTTTTAGTATTATTGATTATTTTATTTTTTCATATTCATATGTATACATACCTAATGATTATATATTATTTAATAATGTAAAAAAATATATACATATTATTTATAGAGCCAGCCGCTTATTTGAGACATGTTTGGGCCCAATGTGTCCCAAATAAGCGGAATCGACTGTATACATATATATATATATGATCACTTCAGCCAGCCGAAAACAGACCGTAAGCCCTGTAATCACCCCATGCTTCGATATATTTTCTATTAAATATAATAAAAAATAACTTTGTCTGTATGAGATATCTGATATTCGTTTAATAACAGTGCCTTTGTAGGTAAAAATCCAATAATTGTGTGTTAAAGATCTATCACGCATGTTGGTTAACCCTGTATATCTTATTTATCTCTCATCATCTCCTCATTCGTATGTTCCACATGACATCTTAGCCACCCTATAAATAATGCTACAAGAAGTTCAACATTCGCTACTAATTTGTTTACTCTTCACCCTGTCGCACATAATTTTTTAACACTAGAAGCAGACAACGCATGTGTATAGAAATCTAGGTTAGTGATATTTTTCTAATTTTCGTTCCGAGATGATCTCGCGATGAATGAACACGGATCTATCAGTGGGTCCGAGTAATCAACAGAGAGCGTTGGAAGCGCGGTATCTACGAACGATAAATAAAAATTGATTTAATATGTAAATCTAAAAAATCGAGCCACAAACACCTGACATTATTTTAACAATGTACAAGCTAACACATGTTACATTTAAAATTAAAATAAAAAAAAAAGCAAGAGCGAATAAGAAAAAAAAATTGTCGTGTGTATAAATGAATTTCTCACGGCGACAAAAAGACCACCGGCGCGGCGTGATATTTGACGACCGTCCGAATTGGGGGGCAGACAGACCGCCCGACCGACCGACCGAAACCCGACACGGGACCCCCGCCCCACGCAGCCACGTAACGCGAGGCGCTGTAACCCAAACATTGAGAAGTCCAACAGTCGATGCACCGACCGGCGCGAATATAGCTCATCAATTTTTTTGATTTTATTAATATATGAGTTGTATCCAGGGGTCGTTTCTTTCATTTATCAAGACTATGCGAAAAATTTTCAATTCTATTATTTATTATAATTATAATACACGTCCTATTCAGCCAAAAATATACATACAAAAAAAAAATATTATCGAAAAATATTGTTGTTGCGCCACCGGGATTCGAACCTGTATCTCTTTCCAAACCGGTAAGGTGCATTATCCAACTATGCTACAGTAACATTATTTTTGACGACAAATTTTCGAACCTATATGTTACCTTTTTCAAATTAATACATTTATCGTTCTATTATTTGAAATAAATAAAATAAAATATCACAGAGCGTCTGTTCTGAATAATTACAACTTCACAATAAGAATGTGTTCTCCTAACAATAATTTGTTAAATTTAATCAGAAGTGCAATACACAAAGAAAAAAATTATAAAATGTCAGCATGTTTATTCATAATCCAACTGTAATAATGCAGTCCTGGTGTCGACACTGATGTATGGAAGTTAGACCAAGAGCTGACAGAAGAGGAACGAAATTAAAATGAATGCAGTGGAAATGAGATCACTGCATATATGGGAAATCTTTTTTTTTAATTCTTAACACAGTGCATACATAAGCACTCCTATATACACCCTTATATAAACAAGATTCAAGTCTTTTCTTTTACTAAAACTTATATTTTACATATTTGGTCACTTTCATTTTAAATCTCGCACTATATACATCATCTATTTGTCCTTCTCCCTGAATAGCAGTCTCAGTCTATCCCTTCCCCTTGTACGGTGCTCGTGCTCATGTTGATTTGCATACATTTTTCGTGTGAATTCCGCTGATATTTTCTTATTGGGGATTTTGTAAATAAATACCATTGTATTAAAATATTTATATGGATTGCACTGATCCAATTATATCTTGAGTATTTAAATAAGGAAATAATGTAAAGCTGGTGTTAGTATAGTGAGTAAGATTAAAAAAGGATCACTAAGGTGGTTTTGTCATATGGAACGGATGAATGAAATGTAGTATTAATACTTGTACTTTCTGGTATATTTGTTACTTTAAGGATTTTTATATTGATGCAAGCTTTAAAGGAATGGTGTTTTTAAAAATAAACGCCAATTTATCGATAGTGAAAATAAAAAAAAATATGAGACATTACGCCAGCAGTCCACTCTTGGCGAGGCGACGCAAGCCGCGAACTGCAGTACATTCTCGTGCTCGGTATATATATTTCTTTTTTTTCTTTTTCTTCTGTATGAGAGTAAGATTTTTGTACAAAGAAGGAACAGTAAAAGTATTTACTCTTCGAAAATTAAATCTTTGTATGAACAAGACGTATTATTTATATTAATGCATATTATATTGTCAGGGTTTAAATTTTTGTTCCAATCGAGTCATATATTTAAAAAAAAGTCTGGAACCTGGACCTGTTCCTATTCGTTAATATACAAGTTGTATTAATTATTAAAGAAAACACGTTCTTATTGTGAAGTTGCAATTTTACAGTACATCTGTGATATTTTTAATACCAATATTAATTAGAAAGATATTCATATAAAATCAATTATCGAAAAAAATATTATTGTTTGCTACCGGGATTCGAACCTGGATCTATTCCTATAAAAATGATCGCTTTCAAATAATGAAACGACAGATGCATCAATTTTAAAGTGCAACATATAAATTCGAAAATTTGTCGTCAACTCAATCTGTTGGCGTAGCATAATCGGTTAATGCATTTCCCCGGACAAGGAAGGGATCCAGGTTCGAATCCCGGTAGCAACAACAATATTTTTTTTGATTAATTGATTTTATATGCATGTCAATTACGGAATCTATATTGGTGTATTGGAACCTTGTGTGTGTGATAATCCTATATACAGTCCACTTACGAAATGGGGTGATATTTTTTTTCCCTCCTCGTCTTGTATTTCTTCTGGTATCTAAAATTGAGTACCCACACCACACAGGGGGGTGTCTCAATATATTAAGAATAGCAGATTCGTCGTTATTCAAAAACTCTGCTCATTTCGAAAGACACTCTTAAGAAAGAAAAAAAATGCAATAACTCCTCAAGTCTGGGACAGGACGCGAGAGGAACAACATTACGGGCAGATATTGTCGTCATTAAAGTCGCACGAGCGGGGCGAAACTTTGTTGTCCCGCTCGCCGTGAGATATTGCAGCTAAAAACGGAGAAACGGACTAAAGTTTACACCGTTAAGTGCAATACACGGTCCCCCAACGCGGGGGGGGGCGGGGTAAAAAAAAAAATCGCTACGCCACTGCTAAATTTCTCGGGGCCATTTGAACCGCGCACGAGCGCTGGTGTGTCGAGTTGTGCGATGTTTTGAAATTTTACCCGTCTATTTGTCCTCGTAAATTCACAATCTTTAAAACAGTATATTACAGAATAGAATCAGTCCTGAATAGATGAATGAATGGCGATGGTTGATACGCTTCTAACAATGCAACCCCCTAAAACTGATTTCGGATAATTAAGAGTTAAATATGAAGTTACACATGTTCAAAATCAGGGTTGGTTCCAAAATACCCTAAAGCGGAGTATAAGATGCTTTTCCCCCTAAAATGAAATCAGCCAATAACAACGCATGTTGATGAACACGCGATCTAACATCCAGTATGGCTGTCAGAACTATATATACACAAGAAAAAAAATACATAACAGAATTGTCCCTTTAAATTTAAAACACATAAAGTCGTTTTTAAGGGGTTTTAGGATTAGATGCTACATATATACACCTAGAGAGCTATCTTAAATTGATAGATACAGAGAAAATTAAAAAAAATATATACGGACAGATAAATATTTGTGATACAAGAAGATGAAAGAAATTTGAGAATGTTGCTAGGAGATGTGAAGAATTGGCGATTACGACGAACGCACAAGGGCGGAGAGCGAGAGGCGTTGTCATGAGCGCTTCGACTGAAAGAAATCAAACATAATAGCACCTGTGTGATCACTATAAACAGCGCCGCACGTTAATTTTGAGCAGCCGACTGAGCAAATACAGATAAGAGAGAATCAAAATCCAGAGACACAGTTCGATCATTATAACCGGCGCAAATTATAAATTTCGAGCAGATTTGGGAGATAATCAAAATCTACAAGGATCAGCGTGATCACTATAACCGGCGAAAAGTGAAAATTTCGTGAAGATCTCCACAGATGTGAACGAGAATCAAAATCGTCGAAAAACATTTAGATCACTATAAGCGGCGCAGACAGTAATTTTTCTACCCTATCTTCTCCACAGATGTAATTCAAAGATGATTCTTCGACCTCCGCTCCTTCCACGCCGCCGGACCTGGTTAATAATAATACGACCCGGTCCGGCTAATGTGCGACAACCTCTCTCCCATTCGGCCCGGCGGAAAGTTTACGGATTGCGGTCGGCGAATCAACTTTTCCAAACACAATATAGCGAGAAAGACAAAAACTCCCACCTAAGAAATATAATAATGTAACAAATAAATAATACCATTCGGCGACGCGGTGTGGGGTGGAACCGGGATAGACAGACGCAACGAGTTTGGGAGTTGACAACATTTTTTTTATTTAAAAAAAAAAAAAACCTGCGTTAGCTGACGCAAGACGTTTGGCAATGAATGGTGTGGAAGAAGCGAACTTTGGCAGGCGACAATCGTGGTCACAGGGTGTCGCAAAATTAGCGTGCTGTTTTTTAAATTAAAAATTATTATTTTCTTCTTAAATCAAGTCATTTATGCAATGTTTCTCACGACGGAGGGCAAAAGGTTCTACAACTCTTCCAGCGGCTGACCTCTTGAAGATACAGATGCCCCATGTTGTGCGTCATTTTGTACATCAACCGGCACAATTTAAATTCAACTCTTTCAGGGAATCGGAGCCAATTGAACCTGATATTATCCGTGCAGCCGCATTTAGAATGACTTCTGGCAATGGTTGGTCGGTTCTACAACCCTTCCAGCAGCTTCTCTCAACCGGCGATAATGAAGTTGATTATAAGGTGGGAATAAATGAAACACAAATGGTGTTCAATATCGGTACCCTACGGCGACACGACACAATCGAGAATGGCTTCCCGCCTGCAGAATACCCTGTTTTTATTCAGATACATAACAATACATACAGTCATATTTACAAGTACCTACACGGCGACAGACCGCCGTGTAATGTTTTACTAAGACGTCATTGTTTTCCTGAAATCTATCCCACGGGTTTGTTGGCGCCACGTCGATGATTACACCTTTAAATTATTGACACGTGTCTCATCATATCAATTATACGGCGCCTCTGCTGCGACCTAGCAATTCTGTGCGATACACCGCTTTTCCGTCTGTGCTGTGCAGCTCTGAGGCGTAAAACGGTCGCCTTTGTAGTATTAAAAAAAATTGAAGGAGCGACATGGACTTGTATGGAAGCCTCTGCTCACCTATTCACAGTCCATTCAGTGCAGATTGTACCATTATTTATATAAGTAAATATACATACAAAGATAATATAAAAAACAGAGTACAGTGTTACATTGCCGGTGGTGGACGATCTAAATATTCCACAGTGCCGTCACACAAATCTTTATCCGGCTCACACAATCCAAAGTTTCAGCCCGCCGAAACAGTATCACAGGACGAAGATAAAGAAGAAGAAGAAGAAGAAAAGGGGTCGACCAAGTCTGAGCGGGGGTAGGGGGGCGTAACAAAGGCAATAATTCTCGGACAGCGCTGCGTGTGCCGAGGAAGGGGCGGCGCGGGGGACGGCCGAGAGATAGATGGAAAACTTTTACAAAGTTTCTCGCGAGGACTGCGTGGGAGGAGTGGAGGAGGCGCTCCTCTTCCCTTCCCTCGGGACGCTCTCATTTGTCAAGCGCGGGCATCTCAATCTGTGCGACGCGCACTTCCAGAAGACATTCTTTCACATTTGTTTAATACACAGTCCGCGGGTAATATACAACAAAATTTTTACTTTTTTTTAAGGAGAACATTTTAATATAGTAGAGTTATAGTTTTTTTTCTTAGAACAGTTCTGTTGTATTTTAATACAAATTAAATGTATCAACTAGAAAGACATACAAAAAAATATATATTTATCGAAAATATATTTAATCGCGTCGTATTGTGATCTTAAGGTTAATGAGAGCTCTATTTTGCACCTAGGTATTTGCAAGGTGCGTTCAGGTTGCGGAGGCGGTAGGCCTCCACATATGCAAGATATTTAAAAAACAAATGAAATAACGTAAATATTAATTAAATATATGAATTAGAAAAATATACACATAAAAACAATTTTATCGAAAAATATTGTTGTTGCGCTACCGGGATTCGAACCTGGATCTCTTTCCAATCTGGAGAAGGTGCATTAACCGACTATGCTACAGCAGATAGTACTTTTGACGACAAATTTTCAAACCCATATATTTAAATCTATTCCTAAAAAATAAAGTTAGATGGTTTCAAATAATGGAACGATAGATGTATTAATTTGAAAAGTGTAACATGTGGATTCGAAAAGTACTGTCTGCAGTAGCATACTCGGTTAATACACTTTCCCCAGATTGAAAAGAGATCCAGGTTCGAAACCCGGTAGCGCAACAACAATATTTTTCGATAAAATTGTTTTTATATGTATATCTTCCTAATTAATACATTTAATTAGTATTTAAAATATCACCCGACCAATGTTCTGAATAATTACAACTTCACAATAAAAATATGTTGTCCTTAATAATAAAATAACAAAATGAATAATATACTTGAAGCAATAGCAAAGCTTCGAATTATTCATAATTTAGTATAGATCTAATTTTGATAACCGAAAATATTGTTCTACACTTAGGATCGGGTTAGTTTAGGTTAATCACCAAAATAAACCAAATAAAAAAATATTTTTAATTTCTTGCCGCAACACATTTTAGTCTTTCGAGTCGGATATAAAAAAAATGCTGAACAACATGAATGTACACCAAGAACGAAAAGGAAATTATGCAATAAGTGACTGCGACGGGGAGCTTGACAACCGCCGCCGGTCCCGGGCGAAACGGGGGAAAGTCAGAAAATGATTACGAGTCCACTCCACCCCTTCCGACGGAGAGTTATCTAAGTGGCATTAGTGGAGGCCGTAATGAACACCGATAAGACACTGTGTAGCGCTGCGCTTCCATTGTTCCCACCCTGTAGCCCCCAACCCTATGTCCCGAATAATATTTAAATCGCAAACTTTGATATAGGGGTGTCGAACGGTCGACGGCGTTTTAATGATACCTGAAGATGTTGTAAATAAGAATATGCCTGCAACAAATCCTGCTTTTTATAGGCGGCTGTGCGGTATCGCCCTGTCGCTATCGAACAGCCGCCTTTGTAACATTAAAAAAATTCCAACCGGGCGGCGTAAGAGTAGGACCGAAATAGAAGCCTTGAACTCATTTAACGGTCCTGGGAATGCGGTGGGTCCACTCTCATAATGCAGACAGCTAACTTTGTTATAGGCGGCTGCGCGGTATCGCCCTGTAAAATGGTAACATCTTGGGCCGGAGAAGACTTGGAGAGACCCTGGACTGAGCTGTGAGCCACTGGAGCCACTATATATCAATACTGACTGGTGGAAAGAGCAAGAAAAAAAAAATAATGTAATTTTAATTTTAAGTATTGTATGTCCAAGAATATACAATGACTAGATTTTCACCTACAAAGGCACTGCTACTAAACTAATATCAGATATCTCATATAAACAAAAACAGTGCCTTTGTAGGTAACAATCCAGTAATTGTTACCTACAAACCTGTTCTTGGACACATTCAAATATTACTAATATACTGGTCAAAATAAAAAAAAATGAAAAATATTGATTTTTTTCAGTATTTTTTCGTATTCTAGTATATGTTAAAAAAAAACATTTTACTGATAAAGACGATGTGATGACGTATATGCTGTTTAAAAAAAATGGGAAAAACGAATGATCAAATTTGGTACATAGATTGCGATTGTGTAGTGGTACTCGAAGCGAGTCCACATACTAATTTTCTGACTGATTTTCAATAGTAGACAAATCCAGGCAGGTTTATTTTCAAACATCTTCAAATCCATTACAACCGATCACGTCATCGCAAAGGCAGAACCTCATACATTGTGATGGTAATCGGAAGGAGCGTATTGTCGTTTACGGTGCTAAACTAGTTAGTATACCGTCACGCCGCTTCCCCGCGCGGGTAGGCGGAGGGCATAGAGCGCCACACCCTTCTCGCCTCATCCACATTTATATATCTTCCCGCACAAGCTCGCCGATTATTGAGGTTTATAACAGGACCATCTGATGAGTGCCAAATCTTTCTCTATTTTTGGTGCCATATATCTTTCTTACCGTTCTCTACTCATTCGTCCGTTCCGCATGACCAAATACTCACTATACTAACATTTATCTCTCATTTCCTCTCATTTCCAATGCATTTAGTCTACTTTCGTTCCTCTTCTGCCAGTTCCAGACCTCAGTGTATACATCGCCAGTCTCGCCTTAGTTGACAAGATCCCATTCCATTCAAAGCGCCGTTCACTTTATTCCCTGCAGTCACCCTCCTTTCCGTTTCTATCGAATATACTTCCCAAATACACAAACTCATCTACTTATTCCAAACAGTATTGAGCGCGGTGTCTCCCCTTCCTCCTTCTCGAGTACCATCACTTTCCACTTGTTGACATTCATAATAAGGTCGCTTTCCTTGCATACATCGTATACTTATTTGTCTTAAAATCATTAAGAGAACACATTCTTATTGTGAAGTTCTCTGTGATAGACCATGTTCTGAATAATTACAACTTCACAATAAGAATGTGTTCTCCTAATAATAAATGAATTGATAATTCTGGCGTCTGCTATCAGATTACTCAAATGTATTTGAGATTCCGTAAAAATAAGGTAGATGGCTCTTTCAAATAATGGAACGATTAAATGTATGTATATCAAAAAAATAACATATAGGTTCAAAAATTTGTCGCTGTAGCATAGTTGGACAATGAAAGAGATCCAGGTTCGAATCCCGATGGCGCAACAATAATATTTTTCGATAAAATTGATTTTATATGTATATATTTGTAATTAATATATTTAATTCATATTTATCTTAAAATCATTTAATATTCTATTGTGTCACTTTGTTAAAAAGTAGATTTAACCCCTCAGAATAACAAGGTATATATATTTTTTTTTTTGAGTACACAAATATGATCAGTTTTGAGGTCTTAACTTATTTTCGTATTATCAACGACCAGCGTGGAATGAGGGAAATTAATTTTTTTTTTTAAAAAAACATAGTAAATTAACAATAATGATCCATAAATAGAAATAAATAACTGATGCTGTTGGAAAATATATATATAGAATAAAATATTTGGAACTATCCCGAAATATTAGTTGGAACCTTGTTATTCTAAGGGGTCAGATATAGTGACTGAAATTTAAACATTGATTGACATGTACGATGGTCCTTAGAGGAAAATAATGACATCAATCAGTTGCTTATTAGTGTAGTGGCGTAGTTCCAGGACGCCATCAAGTTGATCCTATTTTCATAGCACAAGCGTTTAGCTTAGTTTGAAAATAGTAAGAATATTGGTGTGACGTGTATTCCGTGTACGCATCTCCATTAAAAAAAAAAAAAAAATGTATTTACTGAAATTCATTTAACAAGGTTAAGACAACCACGAGAGCTGTCCGACCCCAGTGATTATTCGGTAAAGTACCACACCACTTCAGAAACTATCCAAGACTCGCTCTTCACTTCACACTCTTTCAGTTCAACACATACAATAATATTGAACACAAAAAATAAAATAAAAATACGGTACACTAAAACAAAAAAAATACAAAATTGCGTGAGGCTGGAGGGGTGGGGGGAAAAAAATAAATAAATGAATAGACTCACCATCCCATTGTCCATGCCCGCATATGGCGACTGGAATCCAGGTTTTTCTGTGACTGCAAAATTATGAAAAACAAATAAATACCTTGCATGTTATGAAAATAAAAATATATATTTTATTAAAAAATTTTTATATATATATAATAGATTAAATTTTAATTTTGGCGGTGTGATAGGAACAGCTTTCATTAATTTAGAAACGATTCGTATTCACTGTTATTTGTTTATAAACACTCACTTTTATTTATTTAAATCATTATTAAAACACAATATTATTATTTAACCATGTTAATAACAAAAAACACTCAGTTTAATATTAAGATTTATGTAAGTAGTAGAAAGGATAAATCCATCTGTATGTATGTATTCACTTGCACGACCACATATTAAAATATGAAAACAGCGTGTACTCCATACAATAAATTATCGGAACGAAGGGTTAACTTTTTTACTAACGACCTTGGTTAAAATCGTTTGCGGGTTGTTCGAACATCAAAATTGTCAAAGCATAGGTGGAGATGTCTGTAGGTGTGACAGATGATCATGAATCAATTTTTTTCGCCAAGGCGTTCGATATTGATGCGTTAATCTGCAAAACGGCTAACTCCATTTTTTTAAAATGTTCAAGAGCAACAAAAAACTATTTTAAATTTGATAATAAACAAATTATGAAAATTCCAACGGTAGATTGTTTATGCAGAAATGTGGTGTTTAAGAAATTGTATTGATATTTTGATTTATCTCGTGCTTATAGGGAATATTTTGAGTTAGCTGATTTTCCACGATGACGTAGTGCAACCATTACGATTTCCGCGTACATCTCAACACTTGTCAGGTAAATATTTAAAGTTTTTGAACACGTAGAACTTACTTATTATTTTAAAGCGCGTGTTTTAAAATTAATGGGAATTTTTATCATTTAGTGTGTACCATAGAGCAATAAAAGAGGAAAATAATTGCATCAAAAACTTCTTTTTTTTTTTTTTTTTACCATAGGTGGAGTTAGCTGCTTTGCAGATTGAGATATAGATATGTCACAAATTGTGTAAAATATGGATGTCAAAATATATTTAAATAAATAAAAATAAGCCGACAACAATTCCGATGCCACAGGACAATATTCGAAATAAAATTGCTGAAATAACACGCGAGAATGTTATGAAAAATATGGTTAAAGGAGCACGCATCTGTGCCGCTGCCAGATATTCCATAAATAAAAACCAAATTTGAAAATTGTATTTTATTTTCTAGTAATTCAAAAACAACATCGACCTGGAACATAATGTTCACCCTGCAGTAATACACTTTTTCGCATAATTTATTTAAAACGTCCAAAGACTAAGAAGAAATTAATGGTTATGCTACTCCATAGATAAGATCGTATAAACCCGGAACATCGTCATCTATTTGAAACTCTTACGCGCGATGTATACGAACACGAATGATAAGCCGAGTTTGGATTATCTCATGTGTTGCGTTATCATATCATGATCAGAAACATCATAAAAGCGGAACGCGAAAATTACTGCTACGGCTGGTGCGTTCGGTACTGTGTCCGGATCACCTTCTATATATATAAAAAAATTAAGTATATCTGTTATTTTTCTGATCGTAAGGGGGAGATTATTGTAGAATTGAATACCTAAATAAATAAATTGGTTTTGAGTTGCAGTATATATTTAAGTTTTGGAATATCATTTTTATATCTAAATCGCTTCTAACATTTAATTTATTTTTAGATATATATATATATATAAGGAGAACACGTTCTTATTGGGAGGTTATAATTATTAAGAACATAGGTCTGCGATATTTTAAATATTAATTAAATGTATTAATTAGAAAGATGTACATATAAAATCTATTTTAATATTGTTGCGCTGCCGGGATTAGAACTTGGATCTACTCCAATCCGGGGAACATGCATTAACCGATTATGCTACAGCACACAGTACTTTGACGAGAAAGTTTTCGGACCTATGTTACATTTTTAAAAACCATGTACTTTATTTAAAAAAATACGTTTAATTTGTAAATTAAACGTATTTATAAACGAAGTTAAAAAAATATATATGTTATGTTTTTAATTTTTTAAATTTAGATAATTGAATTTTTAAAATTATTTTTGGTTATCTGAATTCTGTAAAAAGTTGACCACCTGTTACTTGGACATATATATTATCATTTTTTGAGTAATTCTAATTGTGATTTTGAAGTTTCGTATGCTCCTCCCCATCCAACAATATCATATTGCATATGTGACTGAACAATATGTCTTAAAAATATGTAGGCAGTTTTCCTTATTTTGTTTGTAATATTAATAATATGTTCTCTCCATTTGAGTTTGTATCTATCATGATTCCTAGGTACTTGATATAGTCTTTTTCTAGAATTGATAAACATTGGTACAGAAATTGGTATGAAATGAGCGAACTGCAGACTCCGCCGCCCTGGACCGAACCCTTCTGGCTCTCGGAGCTTCGAGCTGTCCGAGAAATGGAAGCTGAACGCGGAGACCGATAGGGGTCCGAGCGATAGGCGACCCTGACCCAAAAAGGTCATCCGTCCCCCAACGATTTCGGGGGTACTTTACCTGCCGTAGCGCCCCGGGCCGGCGCGAGGGTATCGTGCGCCCTGAGAGAACCTTCCACAACTCAAACATCGGTTGACCAATTCTTAGATTTCAACAATCCTTAATAATATTGCACGTCGTCGCTATTTTAAATGTCCTTTAAAGAAACCTTTAATAAAATTCCGCAAGGTGGCAGTGCAGATTAGCAAATAATGAATATTGATCAAAACGGATGGAAGCATGTATTAAACGAGACAGGTTCGTGCGACACTTTTTCCAGCGACAACCAATTTGTGCTCAGTTTGGTTTGCCATTTCAACGTGAATAGACTTACGCCAGTCGTCGTACGGTGCGCACCGAAGAAGCTGTTAGGCCGGAACGTTACAGGCAATGGAGAGCGCTGTAGATCCATGATTACTCAGTTCTTCGTTCCCCAATTGAATGGTATTAATATGGAAGAGCTGCGGCTTCAACAAGACGGCGCAACATGCCGCACAGCGCGCGACACAATCTATGTATTGACCTGTGAATTGGCCTCCAAGATTGTGTGATTAAACACCTTTGGATCATTTTCTGTGGGGATATGTGAAGTAGTGGCTGGTCTACACCGATAAACCGGTGACGACAGACGACTCGGAAGCCAACATTCGTCACGTTATTGCCGATACACTGCTCCAAAAAGCGGTCGGAAAATCGTATTTCCAGATCTTGCTTTATCGGAGCCAGCCGCGGCGCCCATATGCGCGAAATCATATTTCAATATTAATGGCATAAAATTATCTTTCCAATAAAGCCAATGCCATGATTTTCATGTGTTTTATTTCATTTTAAAGTTCTGTATACCTTAAAAAAAAAAATGTTATCTATCAATAGAAAAATGAAACCATTATTTTCAATATAAATGAAAAATATTAAGAATGAAGTAAACAGGGACAAAACAAAACAGAAAATTTACATGAATATTTTTTTTCTGTCAACACGCTTTACACTCGTAGTACCCACACGTGTGCGACATTGAAGAGAGTTGGGGTCACTAGCAAATAAACACAAGTAGAGTTATAACATTGTTTTATTTATATCCACCCATTTTGATGACGAAACTCTACAAAGTTAACACTGATAAATTAAATAAAATACAATCACTTTGTATGAAACTACCAATTTTATTACTAGCCAACCGGTTCGGCTTAGCTCAAGCTTCGTCAGGACGTATTTTAAACTAATGTTTTAAAACAGTTTTGTACGTTCTTGGATGTATTCAAATATTGATAAAAATAAGATATTTTACGAGTCATTATGCAGAGGAAGACAGTGTACCAGTGCTAGAAGAAGAGTTTTAACACTAAATGAATGTATCAATTAGAAAGATATACAGAAAAGATCTATTTATCGAAAAAATATTTTAGTCGCTGCCGCGATTCGAACCTGGATCTTTTCAAATACCACAAATATATACTGAAATATCTTACTGTCTACGATAGTAAACCGAAGAACTTTCGACCAAAGAAGACTTGGAAGAGTGCTGGAGACCCTGGTGTCTGATGTGAAGGCGACCCAGGACCGGGATATGTAGATGAGCATTACGAACCGAGTCTCGTCTAACTAACTTGATTTATTATTTTTATTTAAAATAGTAAATGGCACGCAGGACGCCCTTAATTTGACTGAACTGAATGTATACCATGTTCCCCGCGCGGAGTGCCAAATCGTTCGACGCTGTTCCATGTAAATGCATCATATACTAATTTTTACGGTAATGGATACACCACACAAAGACTTGGGAACAATTTTGATCTTGTAGATATATTCCGATGTTAATATATAATGTTTAATATGTATATATTCATTTTAATTTTATTTTTTGCCAACCTGTATGGCAGCTTTGCGGCAAGGACTGCCGCCTTTAAAGTAGTTAAACATTTTTTTTTTTTATAAACAAAATACCCAAAAGGGATAACAATTAGATAAGGAGATGTAAGATGAATTACTTAGAAAGATATAATGAATAAAATCAATATTTCGAAAAGATATACAATTTTCACAGGGTGTAACAGACCTGGTCCACAGTATTTTATGAACATAATACAACATAACAAGGAAATAAAAAAAAGTAACGTTCAACAGGTCTTTATTTATTTTGTTAATTATTCTTGGCGCAATACATTCTCTCGTTCTTTCACCGATCGCTACTCTCGTGGATCGTCCCGAGGATCTGCTAGACGAGCTGTGTATAGTGAGGATCAGTAATAATATTTCCATTATTTATCAACTCTTGGTGTAATGTTACTTTTTTGTCAATTGATAAGATTTTGCATATTATAAATAATTTACTATAATAATTCGTTCTGTTATCTATTATTAGTTTTAAAAATCTTAATTGTAACTATTTAATTTTATTAATTTATTTGTAGCTATATAATACAATGTTAAAAATCTATTTAGACTGAGCCCGTCTCACTAGAGAAATTCTGTGTTTTACATGTCAGTCCATAGCTACTCACTCCATAATTGATTGATTTTGATATTCAGTCATTCTGTGTCAACCTTAATTTTATATATTTTTTTCTTTTAAATCAATCTATATTTATTTCGTGCTACTTATGTGCATAATTAATTTTGTAAAAGCCTACAAGGACGTAAACACATACATAAAGGAGAAAATAATATTTAGACTACGCCGTGTAGTCGGCCAGATCGCCCCCATCCGGGCCGGTGATCTCGCCCGCGCCGGCCCTGGTGCCTCGATAATAAATTCGGCCCAATTTCGCCGAGTGGGGTGCCGAGGCTATCCGTACACCCGATATGTGGAGCCATGAATTCATCTGATAGCGCTACATTACTCAAGCCGTTCCCTTTGCCGGTCGGCGGCTACGCCACGGTATCGGCGACACCCGGAGCGCAAAAAATAAATGGAACAGTTTTGACGATAATCACTTCATTATCATCGACATATTCGTAATCCATCTGAATTGATGACATACCTCACCAGGTGTGTTTATACCTGATTTAAAGGACCCCACGAAAAATAAGTAGAGACTTTTGACAATGAGCCTGTCTGGACGACACTCGAATACTGATCTAATGTATATTCTTGGTACACTTTTACTGGCACAAGCAAAATTACCAACTAATGACGCACCCTCACTCAACAAGGACACAGGCTGACTGTCACTATATTGTGCCAAAACTAAACAAAACTTTTGCACAAAGATTCCATTTATTTCTAGCCAAAAATATACAACGGTCTAAATGCAAAAGTGAAAGATTGCAACCATGGTCTTGCATATTTTTCACGAAAAGTGCAGTTCTGGCTCCACGAAATGGGGAGAAATTACGCCCAAGAACTTTTAAAGGTCTGCTAAAACTACTACAGCGGTATATTGAAATATCTAATTGCATCTCTTGATTAAATGTATATATATATATATATATATATATATATATATATATATATATATATATATTTTGTACATTGATAAATGCACTTTGCTTACTGCTATATCGGAGGAACACTGTGCTATAATACAGTGAATTACTAGTGTAGCAGGCAGGGTACCCAAATGTGTCTTACTTTCTTACTGATATGTTGTATTTACTTTGCCAAATTTGATATTAATACCCTCGGTACATTTGTCCGATATTAGAAATATGACTAGTCAACTAGGTGAAAATGTATACTTAGTGAATATTAATTTGGAAGAGTAATATGTCAGACCGTTAGACATTATTTATCAATGTAAGTACATAATACATGTAAAAAAAGTGAACCTAATAAATGTATATTATTTTTAAAACGGTCGGGTGTTCGAGCCTTGTTACACAAGACCGTCAAGTTTTTGTGAGAACTGTCACTTGTTGTGTGAATGTGTGTGTCCGCCATGAGAGTGTAATTATGAATGGGGAGAAGCAAAATTTATAAGGCGCCGCATTAGCGGAGAGCGCTCTCTCATTTCAGCTCCATCCAATTATAATTAGTGTATAAATTATATTAATCTCTGTACACGTGTGTTGAAATAAACTGATAATTATCACACGGTAGACCGAGTTTATCTCACCAATAATCCGGATAACCGGACCAGCAGCAGAGGATAGTACACCATAGTAAACTAGCTGTAAAGCGAGGGTTATCACAGTATTATTTTCACACATCCAAGCGCCGGTGATGTGTTCAGTGGTAACTTTTTCGAAAACGAGTTGTTCGATCGTTGGTAAAAGCGTCAATCGTTAATTAAAAATGTATATATATTAACATTTGTTTCTTCTCTATGAGAGTAAGACTCGTGTATAGAGAAGGAGTATATCCGAGTTCAGTTAGTCTGTGTACATATTTTTTTACTTCAGTTACAAATTTACGATAGTCCGTAATTTTTCTGATTGTGATGGGGAGATTGGTAAAAAATTTGATACCTCAATTCATACATATGTCTAATTAAACAAGCCGTATAAACATAAATTCGCCTGGCTACCGGTTGTGCCGAAGTTTATTTTCCACACAACCCACAATTTAAGCGCAGAACGAAATGAAGGCCGCGTGGGGGATGTCACAAGGGTGCATCCAAGTTTAGAGGGGCCGTCGGGTGCAGTGCAACATTGCACGGCCGACTGTATTATCACCGTCGGCGGCGACCGTCCGCGCTAGCGGAGCGGAATCGTGACGTCACAACAGGAACGCAAACAACACCGAGTTTAACCATCTAACTGGTAATAATCCCGAAACGAACACATCTACTGGGCAGATGTTCTAAATGTACAGATTTAATAAAATACAATCACTTTGTGGGAAACCACGAAATTTATTATACGTCAACCGGTTTCGTTTATCTCAAGCTTCGTTGGGACGTATTTAAAACTAACCATAAATTACAAAAAAGGTGCACTTTAAAGTTTAATAGAGCAGGTTAAATAATTGGTTTAACATAAACGAAAACATTATTTTACAATTAACGATGTACCAGTAGATGTTAATTGCTTAGTTCTAAATCCTACCACGACAACTCACCGCTGTACCCATGACGCTCTTGCGTATTCGCCGCGTTGAGCTATTCACATCACTCTGTTCCATCTTTAAGCTAGTGAATTACCCAAGTCATATAAATGGCTATTTACTGAATTGAAAATTCCTTTCGGTTGAACCATTTTGTATATAGAGTCGTTACTTATACTGTTTTTTAACAGAATAACATTAGAAAGGCTTACAACTGCGTGCAAATCACTGAAATGTCTACTTCCTCTTTTACTAATTTGCGAATTTTACTATGTAAACTGTTAACGTTGTTCTTTAAATTTGGTGCGTGGATTGGTTTTTGATTTGGGAAAAACAAAAATCAACTGCCAGAACTATTTCCCGCGTTAACCTTTAATAAAAATTTACTTTGGTTATTACGTGAAGAATTTTCAAACAATAAAAGAATCATGTTCGGTCATAAAAAGTGTTCTTAAAAACGTCCAAACATTTTTATATGGTTAAGGAGGTATTATTTTACGTTAAAACTTAAAACATTTAAAAACACTATTAATAGTAGTTTAAAATTACAAATAAATACACGATAAGTTCGAATAAACGACGGATTTATTTTGTTATATAGTATATATAGTAGTTGTGAAGAATAAATATTTTTAATTTTTTTTATTTTAACCCAGTATATTATTAGCAATATTTCAATATGTATGTCCAAAAACACAAAGTTCGTAAGCACATTACACATTTCTATATATTTATATTAATAAAAAATTGCTTCGTCTCTATAAGGTATCTATTATTCGTTTTATATTATAATAAAAAAATAATAATGAAAAGGGGTTGACGATCTCCACCCTCATCGTGTAACTTCACGGCCGAGCTGAGAGTGAACTGCGAGGATTAACATTTGACAAATCCGATCCGAGTCCTTGGGGGTTGTGCGCTTTTCGAGAGGAACTTGTATAGGTCCTTTTCAAGCTGACATCACCGGAGGGAATATTAAAATGGGGGTGAATTGGATTCGCAGCCCTTTGAAGTTCATGTTCGTACTCGTGTCGCGTCGGAAGGGGTTGGCAATTAAAATATGATACTACGCCCGAAAGGGCGCAACATTAAACGCAATCATATTATAAAAAAAAAAATTAAATAATATACACAGACAAAAATTTAACATCCCTTCGCGAAACAACCGAATCACACGGTATTATTTCAATAAATATATTTTTGAACCGAACAGATTTCGCATCAAAATAATAATTTATAATGTGGAATATGATCGACATATATTTATTTATTTATCTATACATATTTTGACATCCATATTTTTGTACTAACAGAGGTGGATACATAATAAACATACATAATACATAGTTTATTGTGTGGGATGGAGTAGACTCCACCTCTGATATATACAGCGTTGTCCCGGCTACTTTGCTAGACCGAAGTCTGTGTTAAAGTAGCCAGTTTTTTTTTTCGTGCTGTTGTGGTGTTATTTGGAATAAAAAGAGAATTACAAATATGTATAAAAAAGTAAAAATAAAATAAAAATATATGGAACATAGCACACATAAAAGAAAAAATGTGTAATTCGCGCACGATAAAATTAGTAATTTCTAAAGCATTTGTCTTCCTGCACTTGGGTCAGAGTAGAAAAACAGTCTACATATTTATAATACAGTATGTCCTAAAAAATCTTTTTCATTTTGATTCATTCGCTGCACCAACGCACCGAGCGGGGGGTACACCGATCGCTAGCCGCGCCCTAGGGAATTCAGTGGCTATGGAGCGTGTCCTTACCAGTTTTGTTAATGAAATTTTTCCTGGAAAATTGATATCGCGGAGCTCATGATCAATCACGTTGGTGCCACCAAAATGCAAATATCGGAACAAGGTCTATTTATGTTCATGTCTATTTATTTGATGGTGTGAAAATATAAATATATACAGGATGTAACCCACCTAGAGCACGATATTTTAAGGGAAGATTAGATACGTATTAAAAATATGAGTCGACCATACAGTGCGTCTCAAAAGTCTTTTCCATTTTGGTTCATTCGCTGGACCAACGTAACGAGCGGGAGGTATACCGATCGCTAGACGCATCCCGACTTTTTTTTTCCATGTGGCTACCTTAAATCAAAGGTATACACTAACAACCCTCCCTCTATGAACCAATGAAGAGAAGAAATGGCAGCAATCACGGAGAATACGCTCCGAGCAGTTCTCAGAAATTTTGCCTCCCGTTTAGAAGAGCGCCAGCGAAATAACGGATCACATTTAGAAAACATCAATCTCAAGATATAAATTCCTAGAGGCTGTGCTTAAATGCAAAATATTATTTTTTTATTACAGAATACCGCCATTCTACATTACTCTTTATATTTATTTATAGCTAAATGCATTGACACACAAATCCTTAATTATATTACAATAATATAACATATTCAAGAAGCGAAGATTTAAATATTCCCAGCTGCGATATTTTATAATACTTTTATATTCCCACTGCGTTTCAGCCAAGACACAAACCGCTTTATTTGGTGCTTCTAAGACACCCCGAAAATATGTGAAGATTAAACTCTGATATTTAGCCAAGTTACAAACCGCTTTGTGTGTATCTTGTAAATCTGTCACCAGGCGAAAATTTAACATTAAAATTCCGATTGCTTTCTGATAGTACATTACCAACTTCCTCCATACAAATGGATTACAATGGCCCGAGGTCCAATAAATAAATACAAACATTAACGAGACGGATGACACCCCCTAGAGTATGACAGTTTTAATATGATTTCACACTAGATGCACCCTTGGCAGTGGAGGGTTGAGACACGCTCGGTTTGGCGAACCCGGTCACGGGTAAATACTAAAAGCCGAGGGTGCAGTCCCTAAGGCCTCAGTCCCTAAGGGCTGATCATCCGGTACGGCGGTCAAAACGTCCCGATGGTTACAGTTCACCCAAACAAACCGGGGATAATGTATTCCAGTCGAATAAACAAATTTCTAATTAGTTTGTTCAACGATGCCTAGATTGCACACTAGAATTGATAACTATTAGTGCGAGATAATTAACAGGTGTATATTTTGTAGAACTCTGCTGTTTTTATAGTATTATAATTGTCAATACATTAAATGTGTATCAATATACACGTTCTGCAGTCGTGATCTCAACCATAAATAACGAATGCGAATGGTCATATGATGTGTTCTCTACTTACTTACTTACCAGGCAGAGAGGATAGAGCGCCACGCTCTTCTGTCCTGACACACAATTCTCGCCTCATCCGCGTTCATACATCTTGTACAAGCTCGCCGATTGTTGAGGCTTCTAACAGAACCATCCTCCATTATCTGGTTTACCCGGTCGTGTCAAGTCTTCCGTGAACGTCCTCCATTTCTGGCGCCATCAACACTTGCGTCATATATCTTTCTTATCATTCTCTCCCCGTTCCCGAACCACCTGAGTGATCCTTTTTTAATCTTACTAACTACACTAACATCAGCTTTACATTCTTTCCTTATTTCTTCATTCTTTACTCTGTCATAAAAAGATTTGCCACAAATACGCCTGAGTGATCTCATCTCCACTGCATTCAGTCTACTTTCGTTCCTTTTCTGCCAGCTCCAGGCCTCACTTCATACCAGGATTCCATTGTGCACCGCTAGTCTCGCCTCGGTTGACAAATTCCCGTTAGATATAATTCCATTCAAAGCGCCGTTCACTTTATTCCCTGCAGTCACCCTCCTTTCGATATCATTCTCTATCTACGGTAGAATACTCAAAATAAGCTGGATGGACCGAGTTACGAATGAAGATGTTATGGTTCGGATAACTAAAGATAAATAAATATTTATAAACTTCTTCAATTTTTGCAAAATTACTTTGTGGCCTCATTTCATATTAATAATTATACACTATTTATTGATTATTCTACATGTTTCGATACCTGTGTGGTATCTTCTTCAATGATTATAATATTAAATTAATAGATCATTTGTAAAACAAAAAGTTTATCAGATCATATGTTTACCCACCTAGGAAAAATTGTGTTAAAAATTCAATTATAAAAAATATTCCAAATTCTATACAACCAGCTTTTTACATTAGTAATAAATGAAATAATTATATATTAAATAACAAGGATAAGATCGGGGGTCTACAAATTAATTTGCAATGATTGAAATTATTTTTACATAGGTAAAATTCGCAGAAATTTTTAGAATTAAGGAGCACTTAAACATAAACAACTATTCAGAATATTCTAATCACCTTTTGGAAACAAACCATTCGTTTGATATTAACAAGAGTTTACAAATTATACATACGAATACTAGGGGTTTACAGTTAGATCAATTTGAAATTTTAGTATTAATGGCAAGCTTAATATTATAAATAACCAAATCATCTTTGCAAATAGTCACCTTTTAAATTTGTTTTCATATTAGTTTCTACTTATTTATAGTTTTGTTTTTATCTACGCTTGTAAAGGGTCTTTCAACGAGGACGCTCGATTTTAAAATGTAAGTTAAACAGGTTGTGTGTGAGATATTCACTCAATTTTTCTTTCATTTGAAAGTATATTTTATGGCATTAAGTGTGGAATATAACGTTGTTCGGGTGGCATATTTGGGAGGTCCAATTTTCTATGACTTTATCGCATAAATCTGGCTAAATTTGCTGGATGGCGTTTGTTATGTTGACTTTGAGGGGGTCAATTGTTTGCGGCTTATTCGTAAAGACTTGCGATTTAAGACAGTCTCAAAGAAAGAAGTCTAAAGGCGTTAAATCGCACGATCTCTGTGGCCAGTTCGCGTCACCGCCGCGCGAGATAACCGTGCCCTCAAATCGCTCGTGACTTTGATAATAAAATTTGATGATTTACACACGTTGTTCAATCTTCCGTGGTGATTTGCCGTATACTACTTAATAATTGACAATAAATTTAACAGATGTCACTTTAACAACATGGCTGCTATAACCTAACAAATTTTGAGCGTCCCTATTAAATGACCCTATATTTTAAACTTCACTACTATACATTGTTACCTGAAGAAGATACCATAGGTATCGAAACATGTCGAATTTTCAATAAATAGTGGTTTAAACAAAGTATTTTGTCTAATTATTTAAACAATAAAAATTAGAAAAATTCAATATAAAATAAACATCTGGAGAACTATTTGATCTTGCACCTCAGAATGCAGGGAAAGATTGCTGGAAGAAGGAGAACATCATGGCTGAAGAACATAACGCAACTGGCTTGGCCAGTCCGCTGTGGGGCAGTAAACTAAGTCCGTTGAACGGATAAGGCACGAAAAGAACAAGAATATGTAGGCGTTAAATAAGCCCAACTTACAAACGGTCAACGGAATGAATTTTAACGTTTCAGCTACGTTTGTTATGTGAGGCGCGATACGGCGAATCTCTGAGAACAATGTGGGTACACGGGAACAAGGAAAGCCGAGAGTCGTCTCCAGAGTCTCATGGGAACAAAATCTATGTCTCACGCGTGGACACACTTCACGTTCAGTAATATAACTGATAAGAATCTGTACGATAATTAAAAAAAAAATTAATTAAATGTATTAATTATGAAGATAAATATATAAAATCAATTTTATAGAAAAATTTGGATCTCTTTTCTAATCCGGGGAAGGTGCATTACCAACTATGCTACAGCGACAGTACTTTTTGACGACAAATTTTCGAACCTACATGTTATACTTTTTCAAATTAATACATCTATCGTTCCATTATATAATTTATTTTAAATATGTATCTTTCAAATTAATACATACCTAGTATCTGCGTGAAAAAAGTTCGTATCTAACTAATATAATTCTTAATTAATTAGACATTGTTGATAAAAATGAAATAAAATAAAAAAATGTACTATTTCAAGAACAATTATATTTATTGTCAGATGGGAGGTGATACAAATAATTTACACGATCGTGGGAATGCAGAAGGTTTGAAACCGCCAGCTCGTTAAAATAATCCCATAGAGCAATAAACGAATGAGCGAAGGCAAATTAAATCTATTGGAGTAGAAAGAGACGCTTCAAAACTGTTCACGGCACTCTGCTCCCACCCTCGTGATTGGTTCCGCGGCCTGTCGGCACGCGCGCACAATGCGACCCCGACGCGCGCCCGGCACGCGCGTATACGCGCATTTCGGCACGGTGGTTTCAGTAAAATGTCCTCGGACCGGTCAGCGGCTTTCGGTATTCACACTGTTATAATTAATGAGTAGATGCGAACCTTTTTAATTTAATTTCACATATCTATGTAACAAACGAAACATAAATAAAAAGAGACGCGCGATAGAGATGTATTCTCGCGCGGATGCTGTACTTATATTCAGAGGAAATACACAATGAAGCTACTCAAGCGCTCCGTTATAAATGAAAGATTCTAAATAACCTATGTTCCAAATTCGTAAATTTGTGTACTCGTGATTTGTGTGGCGACGGAGCCATCATATACAAGGTAAGACGAGCACTGGAACCATTATCCCTCATCGACCTCATCCTGTACCAATGTTTCCCTACTTCCTTGCCCTACCCTGCGGTGATTACGATTTACGACCGGAATTGTCGTAATCTAATTCAACCTGAAACTGTAATTCTAACAAGTAATACTGAGGATCTACAACTTCTGCCGAACCAAACAGTGAAGACGTGCGAGGCCGTAGAAACAGTCGGGAGTAGAGCCTCCAATCCGAATATTCGAACGCCGAATATATTCGCCTGTTTTTAAGTATTCGTTACTCGAATACTTTGAAAAGTATTCGCTCATATTTATATTATAAGATTTTTAATATTTTACGAACCCTGAAAGTCATATGCGAGCATTCATTCATTCATTCAGGTATACGGTTTTTTTCTCCAGAAGCACCGCTATCGGCTATATGGAAGTCGGACAATAAAGATGTAAACGCCTTTGTCGGACATCTTTCGCATTTGCCTTTTTTTTAAGTTTTCCGCTTATCTTTACGGTTTTATGACGACGAGCACTTATAATACATTGTTTTGTCAACGACGGAGTCGGCTTTCTGTTATTCTTTAGTATTTAGCTTTCATAAATACTCGAACTGACAAACAAGAAGTTATATACAAAATAATGAAAAAAAAACTTGCACTCAGGGTGTGAAATGTGAAGTAATATAAACATATCTAAAATGTAGTCAACTATCGAGAGAAGACTGACTCCTCTTTATCTCCACGAAGAGTTGGAGTTCTGCAAGTTATTAATCACGAATCTTACATTTTTGGAGAAACATTTGAAACATTTCTGTATTTATCATCCGAAGTAAATTATTCCTTTCTTAAAAAATTTACGAATATATTCGAATAGATTATCATTAACTATTCGATAATCTAATAGTTGGAATCACGAATATTTGGAGGCTCTAGTCGGGAATCGTCAAATCGGACGATCGAGGAAGCCAGTCATTTTTTTTTACAACCCTTGAATTTCTTCGGACTCTACACACCTCAAACTACTTCTAAACATAGTCGTCACCATTATTGAGGCACGAGTCATAACGGGGCACCAATTTGTGTATTCCTTCGTCACAGAACGGCGCCGCCTGGGATGAAAACCATGTCTGTACTTCGTCTTTGAGTTCATCATAGTCAGATGAAAGAAAAGATGGAACGCTTGACGCCAAATCATATTTCGTGCATTCGAGAAACGAATCACAAACCGTATATCTATTGTCGTGAACATTTCAACCACTCACTGCAAGATGGCTACACTTTGTGAACGCTTCTAACTCCTCCGTCTTAGAATTCATCATAGTCATTGAAAGATGAAGGAAAATATGGCAATCACTTGGCGCCGTATCAGGACACACTTGGCGATGAACGCCAGCTGGTCTCATGTTTCGTGACCGGACCGTATCTCACAGTCCGTGGTCTTGAACATTTCAACCACTCGCTACAAGATGGCCGCACCGTGCGAACGTCACTAACGTTGCATGCGGTGAATCAACAGAAAGAAAACTTAAAAATCGCGCCTCGTACACACTCACGGGCGGATGATCAGCTCGAGTGCATCCGAGGGTGATAATTGTATTTGCGTTTCCCTCGCGCGAGGGTGCGACGATTATTTACATTTATTCAATACAGCCGTTATATAATTATTTAACCCCCTCATCAATCTGGTCGTGCAACATTTATCAGGTTTGGGAAGTTTATTACAACCACGATTTAGTACTTTGTTGTTGTTAGTTAGTGAAAAAAAAAAATATGATCGAAAATCTTAACATCTGTTAGTACAACAGGGTTTAATTTTAATTTTTTATTAATATTATAAATATAATACGATTTCAATAATCAGTGGATATATATATATATATATATATACACATTTTAACATTTGTTTCTTCTCCTTGAGAATAAGACTCGTGTATAGAGAAGGAGTATATCCGAGTTCAGTTAGTCTGTGTACATATTTTTTTACTTCAGTTACAAATTTATTATAGTCCGTAATTTTTCTAATTGTGATGGGGAGATTGTTAAAAAATTTGATACCTTGATAAATATATTGATTTTGAGTTGCGGTGTATTTTAGTTTTGGGATATCAATTTGATCTCCATATCTTGTAGATCGTAATTCGCTTCTAAAATTTAATTGATTTTTAATTTTGAAAATTTGAATTACTGAATTTTTTTTGTACATGTCTATTAATTTTGGTCCTTTAAAATCTGTGAAAAGTTGTATACTTGGATAGTCTTTTTTTTTTAAGAATAATTTTTATTATCATTTTTTGAGTTATTTCTAATTGTGACATTGAAGTTTTATATGCACCTCCCCATCCGATAATACCGTATTGCAAATGTGACTGTACAAATGCGTAATATATTATTTTCAGATATGTAAGTGATAAGATGTTTCCGAGTCTAAAAAATATGTATATCTAAAAATATATATAAAATGATAATATTGATAAAAGACAATCTATAACGTTTTACAGAATCAAAAAACCCCGTTGTTTTTTATTACACCATAAACTTAGCGTTACTCTTTAAAAAGCATCTCAAATTATAGATCTTGGTGCATTATTTGATGAAAATTCCATACATTAATGAAATCACGAATAAAGCTATGAAACGTCTTGGTCTTGTATTAAAAACGGGTGAAAGATATCAATTCACTTATAATCGCTTAAAGTTTTATACGCGGCGGCTGTGGTTCGTAGCAATTTAGAATTCAACTCAACCATTTGGTCTCCATTTCAAATTTTTAATGTGGATACCCGTTGAATAATTGAATTACGATTTTCCAATTAACACTCTTCATTTAACTAACATGTCGTGTAGAAGAACTTTAAGTGATTTATTATTTTTATTTAAAATAGTAAATGGCACACTGGACGCCCCTAATTTAACCGAACTGATTGTATATCACGTTCCTGTGAGGAGTACGGCGCTGTTCCATATAAATTCACCATATACTAATTTTGATAGGAACGCACCCACATAAAGAGTTGGGAACGATTTTGGTCTTGTAGATATATTCCGATATTTAATGTTTAAATATAAGGGTGATATTTTAGATGGTGAAAGATACAATTTATTTTAATTTTTATGATTTGTTTAGCTTACTTTAAATTTTTTTTAAGCTATATATGTATATTTTATACTTGTTTTTTTAATATTTTTTATACCAAACCAACATTGTTAAAGTCCGCAAAGGCGTTAATAAATAATATCTATTAGAATGCTAAACAAAGATTTGAGAATAATATTTATTTGCGGTACATAAACCTTTTACATACATACACAACAGACTACCAAATATATAGACATGAAAAAGCTCGCCGATTATTGAGGCTTCTAACAGGACCGTCTTGTTTACCTGGTCGTGGCGAGTCTTTCTCTATTTCCGGTGCCGCCGACATTTGTGTCATACGTCCATCTTGCCATTCTCCCCTCATTCATCCGTTCCATACATTTACAATTAGATTATTTTTCTTCGGTCGAGTTATTAAAATATGGGATCCGATCGTGGGGTCACTCTTGTAAAGAAAAGATATAGAAGATAGCTTTCAAATAATGAAACGATAGATGTATCAATTTGAAAAGTGTAACATATAGGTTCGGAAATTTGTCGTCAATGCACTGTATTGATGTAGCGTAATCGGTTAATGCGCGTTCCCCGGATAAGAAGAGATCCAGGTACGAAACCCGATTTACCTTACCTTAATGTCATACTAGGACTTATACAGGTTATTAAACGATAATCATTACATACAGTAAGGTACATTAAAAAAATAATGACAATAATACGTAAATGTAAGTGAGGTTAATACAAAAATTTGATGACAATTTAAATTTAGAATCTACTTTTCGTCTCGTGCTTCTCTCTGACGAAAACAACAAATTGGAAGGAGGTTAAAAATAAAATCTACATATTCGTGATTGATATATATTTTTTTTTTTTCTGTACCATTATTCCTTGTCGAATGGTGTTACGTTACTATGATATATTGAAAATAAACGTGCAATTATCCTAAAACGCATTTAGACGGATATTATTAAGCGATTATACTCGCGGGCGGCGCGGACCATACCATACGGCAGGCGGCGCGCTGAACGGTTCGAACCGGCGACCCGCATTAGCGATACCGGTGCACAGGGGCGTAGAGAGGAGGGGGGGGGGGGTGTTCCCCGATAATCGGCCAATAACGTGTAACATTGCAATACCGTACGGCGTTCATCCACACCGGCAACACTCCACGCTACATACGTACACGAGATATGGATTAACATGAAATTATACAGAGAAAAGTCTAAAATTTGATGATGTTGAAGCTGTCTATCGCCTCCGCGTAATGTACGCACCCAGCATACGCGCGGGTGCGAAACACGCTCGGTAACAAACTCCAACAGGCAACGCGTACTGATAAAATTAAACATATTGTCGTTTTCGCTACTGAGATTCGAACAACACAATATTTTCAGCGACAAATTATCGAACCTACATGTTACCTTTTTTAATATTAATACATTTAATGGTTCCATTATTTGAAAGAGCCATCTACCTTATTTTTACAGAACCTCAAATACCTTTGACTAATCTGATAGCAGACGCCAGAATTATCAATTCGTTTTTATAAAATTTCGGATACATTTTCTAATTAATATATTTAATTCATATTTAAAATATCACATGTATGTCCAAAATTTAATCTAATAATCTGTTTCAGAAAAATTAATATAAAATTTAACCCATAGATTGCGATAGTGTAGTTGTATTCGAAGTGTTTCCACATAACAACATATATACAACTTCGAAAAATTTGATAGATATGAAGATTGATTAATGGCTGAGAATGGTGAAAGTCATATTTATAAAAAATGAATCACTTAAGCCAGCTCTCCACGAGATACGAGTATCTGTTTAATAAACAGTGCCTTTGTAGGTGAAAATCTTGGACATATTCTGATAATGCTAATAATATTTTCGATTGTAATTATGATATAACGGTTTAACCGACACTAGTAATTTTTTTTTTTTAACATAGGATATGTTTTCGAAGGCTTCTCGGATAAAATATGTCACGAATTTACAATAAGAGTAACATTTTATAGAAAAATATGCAATGCACGAAATAAACGCGCATCGTTTTTACTTCCAACAAAACAAAAGAACGCCATCCGAGTAACCAAAAAAAAAAAAAATAATAGACTCAATTTTGTCTAAAATGTTTAAATGCAGCCATGTTAAAAAAAAATGTAGAAGTGTCGTGAACCCCCGACCGATCACTAAATAAGTCGTGTGATATATTATGTATTTATTTATTTATTGACATACATATTTTTTGTTTTATAACAGAGGTGAATATATTATAATATAACATTGTAATATGTTTATTGTGTGGGACGGAGTAGACTCCACCTCTGATATATATATATATATATATATATATATATATATATATATATATATATATATATATATATATATATACAGCGTTGTCTTGGCTACTTTGCTAGACAGAAGTCTGTGTTAAAGTGGACAGTTTTTTCGTGCTGTTGTGGTGTTATTTAATTCAAAAAAGATATAGATTCGAAGAACTAGTGAATTATTAGTGTAGGCACTGTATGATTGTTAGATTATTTATATTTATTATTTATTTTATTAACCACTTAATTGAGTTTAAATACATCTACCGGTTTAAAAAAAAAAACATTTTCTTCTTCAGGATGTCAATAACTAACTATAAACATATATTATTGTTTCTTTACCAGAATCTATTTTTTTTTTAAATAAATTTAGTACCTAACTCAAATTGTTACTTAATACAAATTTACTCGCATAATTTTAGAATGGGACTCGTAGTTCAATTCAGTTGGTTGTTTATAATTGTTTGATTAGTTTTACACGCTTTATTTATCTCCAACGATTCCTAATTATTTAATTTGTGACCAACACCGTTTGTATGCAAAATTGACAATCCCAATATTTATCAAAACCATTGACCATTTTCTATCTAATGATTAAAAAATTCTGAAAACCCACTAATGTTCAAACATCAAATATGAATTTTAACCACAAAGTTAATATTGCTAATTTTAAAAGTACGATTGTTAGAATATTGGATAGCGATGCTTCTGATTGATCTCTACATATTTGTGTAATCTTATTGGAACTGAACGATTTCCAGTTAGTATTAAGTGTGTTGTACAGTTTCGGAGCTAAGCACATGTAGAATCTTTGATAAAATGTGGTTGTTGCTCTCGGAACTGGCGTGTAGATCTGTTGCGTCCGCGATTTATTGGTTGGGGTGAGTTATGACATAAACATCGTCATGATCACAGTCGCGCTATCCGTGATAATATTACGATTCCCCATCTATATCCATAACTTTCTGGTAGTGTCATTTGTGGCTGTAAAGTGCTTGCTTAAACGGCCATACGAGGAGGGCAAAAACTACTTAAAGTTATTTTCTATTTTATATGTTCAATAACACTACGTAAATATATGTAGTTAGAATGTAGTGAATTATTAGTATAGGCATTGTATTATGATTACGTTGCTTCTGATTGATCTCTACATATTTGTGTAATCTCATTGGAAGTGTACGATTTCCAGTTAGTATTAAGTGTGTTGTACAGTTTCGAAGATAAGAACATGTATTATAACGTTAATTGTAATGGCTGTCCCATACATAATAACATGAGTTTTTAAATCACCTTTTAGAAGAGACGGGCCACAGTTAAATAAAGAAAACAACTTTGAAATCATTATATTGTTCATTCTAATTGTATTGAATGAACCCTACTCTCAAGTGACACCCGTTGCATGGATTGCAGGAGGCAGCTGAATGCGGGAAACAGAGACAGTTATACCAGTCAACCTTCGTTTACACGTCCCCCATCCGCCCCCCTCATAATACATAGCTCGTAATGGAGCTTATCTGCGGAGGCTCCGAAGCCATAATCTCAAGATACAGAAAACCACACAAAAGAAAATTAACCCAAGCGCAATTGGCTCCTAGGACCAAATTGGTTTGAAGGAAAATCGAGCAAAGTTGGAGAAATGTAAAGTAAAATAGTAGCAATTTGTAAAAAAGAGCAAATGTAGATTTATTAAAAAAAAATAATGCAAAGCGAATAAGCCGTTCCTTATTATCAAGTGTCAATGTACTGCGCGAATAATTTGAATTCACGCGTACGGGGATTCCAGCGGTAAATTGACAAAAAAAAAAAAAACCAACTTTGACCACTGTGTGAAAAGTAGTAAAGTATCTGTTTGATGACGACAGTGACATTGTACTGGCGTCGCGTCCCTTTTTGCGAGGTGTCGCCCGGGCGCGGTAAATTATTAGTGCAGGATTACAAACGAGATTAAGGGATAAGCCCGGCGGGGGGATTTCGAGCCTTATGGCCCGTACGTCTTAGGGTTTATTATCGGGTGCGGGGCGAACAAGGACACGGTCGGGGCAGCTGGCCGCTCTATCGGAGATCTCGAATGGAAGGTTTTTTTTTATTTGCTACATTTTAATATTTAAAAAGAAAACATTCTGTTTAAAGTGAGAACAATATCAAAGCGGGTCGAACAAGATGCAAAACTAATAACGGTTACCAAAGTAACGAAATTTTCAGAATAACGAAGTATTTTTAACGGACCTGCCGAATTTTCATACTAAATTTATTTAAAAAAAAATAACGAATAGAAATTTCAGTATAACGAATTTATGACCGGCAATCGTCGCATTCAGCACTTCCCCGAGCGGCGAAGCGGTTAAATCAAAAGCGGTGATTAAGTTTTTGAAGGGACCAAAAAAAAAATGTAAACAGTAAACAAAATCTCAAGATTAAGAGACAAAATTAAAATATACCGCAACCCAAATTCACTATATTTATCAAGGCATCAAATTTTTTAATAATCTCCCCATCACAATAAAAAAAATTACAGACTACTATAAATTTGTATTTGAAGTACAAAAAAAAGATTAAGACGTAAATCGCGGGAAAGACAAACGTAAAATAGGGATTTTATGTACTAAGATGACACGGGACTGCAGAAATACACGCAAATGCAAAATAAACTCTTTGTCCAAGACGTAAATCGCGGGAAAGACAAACGTAAGATAGGGGTTTTATGTATTGAGATGACACGGGACTGCAGAAATAACACGCAAATGGAGGAAAAACGTGAATTCCGGGCATGTAAAATGGGGTTTCCACTTACTAATCAAACGTTTTTTTATTGAATTTTTTTTTCAAAAATCGTATTACAATGGACACAATTAAGCACACTAAAAAATATAAACTCGGGAATGGATAAGGTGACGTTATCAATAAAATGACAATCATTAATGGGTACAGAAATGTCATTATTACTTAGATAAAATGTTTAAATGACTTAAACACGTTGTTGACGCGTTAGATGCTCGATAATAAATTGTAATCAACTACTCTCTACGACTACCAAATGCGAACTGACAAATGTCAGCCAAACCAGAATGGTGGCCAAACAAAATCGGCCCGGTTAAACTAATCAACATTTAAAAATGAATTAATTTAATTGAGATTCGTCGCAATATAAAGTTGATTACTTTTAAAAATGGAATAACTAGAACTAAAATATTTTTTTCTGTATATCTTTCTAGTTAATAAATCTAATTTGTATTAGTCTTTTAGGGCAATAGTTAGATAATGATAGAGAGCTTACTTAGCAAATCAGTGGTATCAAAATCGATGCATCTGATTCGCTAAGGTATGCGCCTGGTACCGATAAATTTATTTATATATTTATATATATTTTGACATCCATATTTTTGTACTAACAGAGGTGGATACATAATAAACATACATAATACATAGTTTATAGAGTGGGATGGAGTAGACTTCACCTCTGATATATACAGCGTTGTCGTGCCTACTTTGCTACACTGAAGTCTGTGTTAAAGTAGACAGTTTTTTTTCGTGCTATTGCGGTGTTATTTGGAATAAAAAGAGAATTACAAATATGAATAAAAAAAGGAGTGGGAGTATTGTAGGACTAGTGAATTATTAGTGAAAGAATTGTATAAATTATATTAAATTGTTGGATATCCATGCTTCTGATTCATCTCTACCTGATTGGATCATATATCGGGTCCATATTAGTGTAATCTTATTGGAAGCGAACGGTACTGAGTGTGTTGTACAGTATCGGAGCTAGGAACATGTAGAATCTTTGATAAAATGTGGTTGTTGCTCTCGGAACTGGCGTGTAGATCTGTCTTGTGTTGTGTCCATGATTTATTGCTTGAGGAGAGTTGTTGTCAGTATGGAAATATTGAACGAGTCTCAACATAAAGATTTGTCTTATACCAAGGACATTGTACTCTTTAAATATAAGATCTGACGGATATCTAAAGGGACGACCAATTATTACCTTGAGAATTGTTTTAAATATAGAAGTAATATATAACAATAATAAATATAGATAGAAGTAATATATAACAATGTTTTTAAATTGACATTTTTCGTGATACACGCATACATACGCATTGTACACATATATATGAAAATCTATAGTGAATGTACATATATGTTTACATTAGACGTCTCGTTGCGGGAGTCTTCCTGAATCAGACTACTGCGCCGCATCATCCGAATTGGCCGACTGGCCTCATGATCAGCTAATTCCACGGAGAATGTTTACGTGATAAATGACCATTCAGACAGTTCGGTGTCACTTCGGCATAACTACAAAAATTCACTGTTGCAATTTTAAAATTTACTTTTTCGAACTTTATAATAAATGTATGTGATATTCTTAAAAAATAAAAAATTGAGATTATGTACACATAAATGATTATGTACACGTAAACTCATTCTTTGACAGTGCGCGACCATAGAAAAAAATGGTACGACGTCTGTGATACGACGCGAGATGACATGTTAAAATTCATACAATTTCTCAATTTACGATAGACGATAATACTAGCCAGTTTTCGCTACATTTCAATTAAATATATATTTAATTACTGTAAAAATAGTATTTAATATACAAAAAAAAAAAAAAAAATTACGGACCAATTGTGTGTTACTAAAGTAATATTTTTTTTCCGAAAACGAGTTTGATTCGACTACTCGAAAGTGCATCCAGCAGTAAACTCATTTTACTCTCCGATATCCGACAGTTAAATAAGGCGGACTTTTCACAGATGATGTGACACTCTGAAAGTTCTTAATTCTTAAGGAGAACACATTCTTATCTGAATAATTACAACTTCACGATAAGAATGTGTCCTCCTTAATAATAATAATATACAAGTTGTATCAATGTGTACAAAATTTAATAAAAATGTTTTTCTCAAATGTATTTGAGATTCATTCCGTAAAAACAAAGCAGATACAATGGAACGGTAGATCTATTAATTTGAAAAGTTTAAATCTGATATTTGTTTAATAACAGTGCTTTTAATAATAATAATAATAATAATTAGGAGAACACATTCTTATTGTGAAGTTGTAATTATTCAGAACTTAGGTCCATGATATTTTTTTGAAGGTAGATGGCTCTTTCAAATAATGGAACGATTAAATGTATTAATATCAAAAAGGTAACACACAGGTTCGAAAATTTGTCGCTGTAGCATAGTTGGATAATGCACCTCGAAGGTGCAACAATATTTTTAGATATAATTGATTTTATACGTATATCTTTCCAATTAATATATTTAATTCATATTTATAATAATAATAATAATGGATAATTTGTAAAGCGCCATTTTCGTAAAAACTTTCACCGTAAGGTTGCTTTAGACATCAACTGTTTATAATTTTACAATTATATTTGTTTTTTTTTTTTAATTAAAAATTATCATTTTCACTCATGGAAATGACTTTTTGACAAGATGCGTTTTTAGTTTCTTCTTAAATAAAGTCTCTGATGCATGCAATAAATCATGGACACAACACAAGACAAACAACAAACATCTACACACCAGTTCCGAGAGCAACAACCACATTTTATCAAAGATTCTACATGTTCTTAGCTCCTTGTACTGTACAACACACTCAGTACCGTTCGCTTCCAATAAGATTACACTAATATGGACCCAATATATGATCCAATCAGGTAGAGATGAATCAGAAGCATGGCTATCCAACATTCTAATATAATTAATACAATACCTTCACTAATAATCCACTAGTCCTACAACACTCCCCCTACATATATTTTTATTTTATTTTTACTTTTTTATACATATTTGTAATTCTCTTTTTATTCCAAATAACACAACAACAGCACGAAAAAAAAACTGTCTACTTTAACACAGACTTCAGTCTAGCAAAGTAGCCAGGACAACGCTGCATATATCAGAGGTGAAGTCTACTCCATCCCACACAATAAACTATGTATTATGTATGTTTATTATGTATCCACCTCTGTTAGTACAAAAATATGGATGTCAAAATATATATAAATAAATAAATTCCTTGTACCTTATGACGGAGGACTCTTGAGCCTGCCCTGCTTCTACAACCCTTCCCGCCAAATTCTACCATTCAAATTATCCGGGATACAAAGTTGTGTGTCGCCTTGTACATCAACCGGCACAATTTAGGTTCAGCTCTCTCAGTGAAACGGAGCCAATGTAGCTGCTGTAAGAGGGATGTTATATGAGAGAATTTGGAAACTCCATATATTATCATTTGTAGGTAAAAATCCAATAATTATGTGCTCTTGGACATACTTAAATATTGCTAATAAAAAAATATTCGCTAAGTAGCAAAATGTCGAAACGCGTATCTACGGGTCGTCGATACATCAAATATACTACTGTCAGAGCATAGATGGACATGTCTACAGGCGCGACAAATAATCATGAAGTATGCTATATTTTATGCGTTATCTATGATTTTTTCAACCCAGGCGTTCGATATCTGTCACATTGTGATATTTTTTCGTATTACGTGTAATAACGCATATTAAACAACGAGATTATCATCGGATAAACCTTTCATCACTAAAGTAGCGGGATATTGAATAATTGTTTAAATACAAATTAAATGATTAAGGAGAACACATTCTTATTGTGAAGTTGTAATTATTCAGAACTTAGGTCCGTGATATTTTAAATATTAATTATAATATATAATATCCGATAGCGCAAAGACAATATTTTTCGACAAAATTAATTTTATATGTAATATATTTCTAATGAATACATTTAATTAGTATTTAAAACATCACAGAGCTATGTTCTGAATAATTACAACTTCACAATAAAAATGTGTTTTCCTTAAATATGT
The DNA here is from genome assembly GCA_022840565.1 of Eubasilissa regina. Lineage (NCBI taxonomy): Eukaryota > Metazoa > Arthropoda > Insecta > Trichoptera > Phryganeidae > Eubasilissa > Eubasilissa regina. Next base: position 5,809,075 of record JAINEB010000026.1, read on the forward strand.
TGTATCAATGTGTCCAAAATTTAATAAAAATGAATTGATAATTCTGGCGTCTGCAGTCGGTTTACTCAAAGGTATTTGAAATTCTATAAAATCAAGGTAGATGGCTCTTTCAAATAATGGAACGACAGATGTATTAATTTGAAAAAGTGTAACATGTAGGTTCGAAAATTTGTCATGAAAAATACTGGCGTTACAATACAATCGGCAGTGCACTACTCCGGATTGGAAAGAGAGATCCAGGTTCGAATCCCGGCAGCGCAAAAACAATATTTTTTCGAGAAAATTGATTTTATATGTATATCTTTCTAATTCATATATTTAATTAGTATTTACAAAATAAATGTATTAAAATTACAAAGATATAAAATAAATTTTATCGAAAATTATTGTTGTTGTACCTGGATCTCTTCCAATCCGGCAGCAACAATATTAAAATAGATTTTATATGTGTATCTTTCTAATTAATACATTTAATTAGTATTTAAAATATCACATATAATAATTACACATTCACAATAAGAATGTGTTCTCCTTAATAATTATTAACTAAATTACCCACAGCAGGGGGGGGGGGTAGGCAGAGATGATAGAGCGCCACACTTTTCTGTCCTGACACGCAATTCTCGCCACATCCACATTAATACATCGTCTCACACAAGCTCGCCGATTATTGAGGCTTTCCAACAGGACCATCTGATATACCCGATGGTGCCCAGTTTTCCTATATTCCTGGTGCCGTCAACACTCGCGTCATATATCTTTCTTACCATTCTCTCCTCACTCATCTGTTTCATACGATCAAACCACCGAATGTGATGGACCTTTGAGCGGAAATTATATTTTAATACAATGGTATTTATTTACAAAATCATCAATACGAAAATATACACGATAGATGGATGCAAATCAGCATGAGCACGAGCACCGTACAAGGGGAAGGGATAGACTGAGACTGAGAAGGCCAAATCTCAGATGATGTACAGTGCGATGAAGATTTTTTAATAAAATGCCAGAAAACATAAGAAATTGAATAGATTTAAAATAAAACTGACTAAATATGTATTAGTAAAAGAAAAGACTTTATTCTCGTTTACATTAGATCGTATATAGGAGTGCTTATGTATGCACTGTGTTAAGAATTAAATAAATAAAAGCTCAAAATATAATTTCATCTTCTACGAGCTACAGACCTCACCTCCACACACCAGACTCCGTTGTGTACAGTCAGTCTTGTCGCGGTTGACATTCTTTAATTTAACATGTATTGCAAATGTATTGATAAAAATAAAACGAAATTTTTAAAGCGGTAAAAACTACTATCAATATATTGGCAGTGTCCAGAAAAACGTGAGAACTTGCATCACTACAGGTGAAATGTCCCGAAAAATGAACCTTCAACATTGATGGATACCGTTGGGCTAGAATGAGCTTTCTCCGAACCGGTCGGAACGGATAGTATCCGGTGCAGATAATTTTTAATGTGACCAGTTCGATAAGGAGTAGAGCGTCACACAATTAAATACATATAAAATTGACAAAATAACATTTATGAATGCAGAAATTTAGAGAAAGTTATTCTACAGCACGCGAATATATATTTGAATTGCAAACTAATCATTATATACAGGGTTATCCAATAAACGTGACAAAATTTCAAATATGTCATTGAAATTTTTATTCAGTACAGTCTGGAGATGTTCAAGACCTTCGTGAGAGTCTGGGTGTCCAGATGGGAACTTTTAAGAAGCTCTTAACATCAATATTTTTATCTTTAACGATCCGATTCGAAGGAAACTAGGAGCAAATTTAAGGATAGAAAAATGGATACCAAATTTGGTCAACGATCTTTCTTGTTTTGTGCACCGCGTATATTTAATAAATTGCCACTAAATCAAAAGTAACAAAGCGGTTGCTTAATGTGAATAATATACAAAATTAATCAGATAATTGCTTTAGAACAGACTACGTCTAGTAAAGTAATTAACTTTATTTTAAATATATTATTTTTTTATGCTTAAAAAAATAAAAATAAAACTTTACTTTGTGCCAGTGTGTATTATTTGTTATTTTCATTAGTCGCTTCTCTCTCGCCTGTTGTATAAGCTTATATTTCTTACGGACTCTTTTGGTCTGTCTATGGGCTCGTTATCTGCCGGCAGTGGTGCTCGGATGACTTAGATTTTTTGTTTTTTCCTTTCTTTTGGGGCGTGTTGCTTTTTCCGGGGGACGCGAATCTTTTCAATGTAATTACACTACATACTTTATGGGATTATGTTGATAACTATTATCGAATATAATTGCTGAAGATTACATAAAATATTCGTTTTCTATACTTTAATAAATTATGTCCACATTTGATTTATTTCGTGTTGCATTTTTATTAACTTTGATCACAGACAACCGAATTCAATATTTTCATTATGGCGCCACCCACGTGATCACTTTGGTATCTCACTTACGCAATCAAATAGCGCCGCGGGTTTTTTTTAAATATATGACCCGGTTGGAAAGAAAATTTAAACGCTGATAATATAATATAATATGTAAAAAAAAATACGTCTAAATATTTAATTTTCAAAAAACTTTTACTGTTGTATAAATGAGTCATATAAACTATCGGGTTTATGTTTCCACAAATAACGTGTACAGAATGTCAAAACCCCTCTCCTATATGTACACTTTATTTCATGTCTATTCATTTACTGGTCTGTGGGTGGAACCGACGAGGGAACCCCAGCTTATAAACTGTTAACGATGTCTCCCTAGGGTTTAAAAAATCCGTAATAGGATGCATATACGACGACACGCACCAGAAATGCGGTTCACACTCCGGAGAACTCATCCTCAAGGATTTTTAAGTCAATTCTCTATTTCGTGGAAGCTTAAGTACACCGGGCACACCGCAAGGCGTGCAAACGTCGAAGGTTCAAGGTTCAAGGTGGAAGGACGCCAGTTCGCCCACGCGCTGGGCTGATCTGTCCAAGGATTCCGCAAATAGTCCGCTCCGAGAATGCGCCAGAAATACGACGGGGCCGAATAACTTCCGCTGCAGTTTGCGGCGGCCCGCCTGCAGGGTGACTAACGGCCACGAATGCCTCGACGAAAGAAGGCCAGGAGACTTTCTTAATCGTCGTCCTTCCTAAAGTCAAACATGTTTAAAAAAAAAAAAAAAAAATTGCCTTAGATGATGCAAGATGAGATGACTAGCAGATCTTCTATTTAAATAGTACAATGTGCTAGAGACGTAACACTAATTTATATTTTTTATTTATAAATAAAAAATATGAATCTTAACCACCAAGTTAATATTGCTAATTTTAAAAGTACTAATTTATATGTTGCATTTAAATAATAATTCACCCCTAGCAATAGAAAACACAAGAAATGAGGGGAAGCTACTACATACATTCAAAAGGAAAATAAGCAAATATGTGAAAATATATATAGAACTTTTAAATGAAATAAAAATCGTAGTAAGGCCATAATATTGGCTTAATTAAAAATATTATTTTATGCCATTAATATTTAAATATGATTTCACGCACATGGGCGCCGCGGCTGGCTCGAATAAAGCAAGACCTGGAAGTCTGGGGAAGTATATCGGCAATAACGCGACGAATGTTGGCTTCAGAGTCGTCTATCGTCTCTGGTTTATCGGCGTAGACTACCCACTTCACATATCCCCACAGAAAATGATCCAAAGGTGTTAAATCACACGATCTTGGAGGCCAATTCACAGGTCAATACATAGATTGTGTCGCGCGCTGTGCGGCATGTTGCGCCGTCTTGTTGAAGCCGCAGCTCTTCCACATGAGTGCCATTCAATTGGGGAACGAAGAAGTCAGTAATCATGGATCCACAGCGCTCTCCATTGCCTGTAACGTTCTGGCCTAACAGCTTCTTCGGTGCGCACTGTACGTCGTCTCTGCGGATGCGTATTATCAATTAGAGTATTCGTGGTGTGAAAACTGTCCATGGTTATTCGAATTACTAGCGCACGGTGAGTTTCACGAACTGAACCACGATTTTCGTAATAAATTTGCGCAATTTGCAAGCATTATTCATAGTGAAATGACAAACCAAACTGAGTACAAATCAGATGTCGCTGGAAAAAGTGTTGTATATATAAAATACTTATGTACGCATTATATTAAGAATAAATAAATAATGGTCACAACACACAACGAATAAACATCTATACACCAGTTCCGAGAGCAACAACGACATTCTTTCAACATTTCCACACGTTTTTATCTCCGAAACTGTACAACACACTTAATACTAACTGGAAATCGTTCACTTCCAATAAGATTACGCAAATATGGACTCAAAGTATGATCCAATTGGGTAGAGATCGGTCAGAAGCATCGCTGGTCCAACATTCCAACTTAATCACGATGCAATACACTAATTCACTTTTTAATTTTAATTAAATCACACCACATCACTAAAATTAAATAGTGGCTACTTTAACACAGACGGCAGTCTAGCAAAGTAACCAGGACAATGTTTTACACAATATATCAGAGGTGGATATATACTGCATGCCACACAGTAAACAAGATTGTAACAGACCAGGCGCGGTCGCTTCATACACGCTATGGATGCTCCGCATCCCTCATGTTCTAGAGTCAAAAAGCTTTGGACATTTTGTTTCTAGCCGAAAACAGAACTGCTGCAAATAAATTCGTCCATTCTCGTCTTTCGTACATCTATGAATTACGTAAACAAACAGATGCCAGCAACGGCGGATTCTATCATTCGTTCCGTATCCACAAAGTTTGATAGTATTCGTCGTTCAGTTTTGCCTGTCAAGGTCTTCGGATACTGTATACGCATTCGTTAATGGCATCCAACGTACAAAAAACGACATTAATGCTTATGGGTATAATGCACAAAATAGCAAACATATTACGAAGCGAGCGGATTGTTTGCGTGATGCATTTTTGACAGTTTATATGTTATATTTGTACAGCATCCCTCGTACAAAAAGTCACCGACCGCCACTGGTATCCACCCAGAAAATATTGTGGACTAGATATGTGACATCCTGTATATTGAATACAAAAAATAAACGCCTACTTTTGTTTGGCAATTTTTAACACGATTTTGTACAGTACAGAATTTATACATACACCTTGAACATTCTCGACTGGTAATTTAGTCAAATATCCCACCTACAAAATATTGTGGAGGAGGTCTGTCACATTCTGCGTATACATTAATATATAAAAAATTGAAATGGGCGAGACGCGTGACCGAACCCACGACTCGACACTATTCCAGAAATGACCACCTATTTGTGGTAACACCGCGGGGAGGCCTTCATCCCGCAACAGATTGATGATATGATGATGTACTCATAAAATCAGTGTAACTGTATTATGAACAACATTGGTAGGACGTCATCGTTTACAAATTTAATTTAAGGTTATGGGGGGCCAGCTGTCGCGACGCACCGGCGTGACACACAAATTGTTTAACGGGCGCACTATCGAGTGCAATAATCTACCTGTCAGACAACATTTTAAATTGAAGATAGTGTTATTGGATTTTAATGTATTTTTAAACAATCTGTTATACATATGAATTTAAATTAATATATATATATAAAATAGAGGCGAGAAAGAGAAATTATAGAAATGCAAAAATATTAGGCATGCGTCTATGTTACCATTAAACCCCGTCATAGGACGGGCACTTAAAACGTACACAAATAGTTTTCCATCATTCTCGCGCATGGCGATTTATCTTTCTCTATCTAAAAGACGCTTCTTCTGAACCGGATCGTCTTCCGAATTAACGTCAACTTTGCGTCTATTCCCATGTTTGTTGCCCGTGACGATTTACCATTCTATCAACATGTTCCTTATGTTTAGTGCCGTTACTTTCGCGCTCGCCATTTCTCTATCTAAGCGTCGCTTCTCCTGAACTGGATCGTCTTCCAAATTAACGTCTACTTTGCATCTCTTCCCATCTTTGTCATTAAGCAGATCAATAAAGCTATTTTCATTATTTTAACAATTTGTCAGAAATAATAAACTGGATGCTCTTACCCCAAATCTGGGGTAAGAGCATCTACTCGTACAATATTCATAAAATGCTTTCAACATCGGCTATCCTTAAACATTACATTTCGATTTGTAAAGACTTGAATTAGGAAATGGTAATAGATCCTACTGTCAAAGTCATAATAGAATAATCTTATGTAGTTTGAGAACATTTCAAAGTTTATGTAGATGATTTTACATGTCGCAATTACATTAATTCACCTTACCTTAATGTCATATTAGGACTAATACAACGGGATCATTAGCGATAATCATTACATACAGTAGGTACACTAAAAATATATATACAAGGTGAAAAAAAAAAGTGAGAACATCTCGTAACACACGGGTTATTTCATAATATAATTAATTATAATTCTTAATGTAATTTTTTTCGCACAATATTTAGCTAATCAGAAATCATCAAAATACCCCCATATTGAATAGTCTACTGGGCTGTTCGGTGGCCACACGCCTGACTCGATGAAATTAACATTCTCACGATGAAGAAAGTTGATTGTATTTCTGGCTGTGTGAGATGGAGCTCCGTCCTGCTGCAATGCCTAGCTATACTCCACGTTTTTCAATGGCAATTTTTGATCAGAATACGGTCTTCTAAGCATGTGATTTTTGTCATTCTGGGCGACAATATGAAAAAACCCAAATATAACAATGGGAAAATTAATAATCAAAGATGGCGACCGGAAATTGTCGAAATAAAACGTAATATAGGTAAAACTATTTATGCTATTGTTGATATAGTTAAAACTAACTTTGATATAATTATATCACATTTTACGAAATGTTCTCACTTTTTTTGGGCCATCCTGTATGTATATATATATATATATATATTATTGTACATCAGACGGAATATTCTGACAACAAAAAAAAAATAACGACAATACGTTGGTGAATGTGAAGTAATACAAAAATTTGATGACAACTCAAATTTAGAACGGTTTAAAAATAAAATCTACATATTTTTGACTGATATATCTTCTTTTTTTTTGTATCAATGTTCCTTGTCGAATGGCTTTTCGTTAGTATGGTATATTGAAAATAAATGTGCAATCATCGATAATTTATATTTAGCATTTTTCAAAATCAAACCAACGTTTCGCGACTCCCCCGAAGAGGTTTCGTAACGCCTCAGTTTAGAATAAGGTATGTATGTCATAAAAATCAAGTACAATTGTATCGGAACGAACACGAGACGCGCGAGACGCCGCAGGGAACTGCCCGACCGACCACCTGTCGCATCAGTGTACGCCAGCTCGCTCGGAACACGCACACCGGGGCGCGTCCCGTCGATAATCTCACGCGCGAGTCAATGTGAAAAGCGTCACGCAGTCTTAGTGCCGACACTAACCCCAGCGAGTGTTATATCTCTAAACCGTATCTCCGTGCGAGGACGTAACTTTGACAATAATAAGAAAACTAGCAAACAAAAACGGAGAATCGGAAGATTGATTTGTACAGTCATGTCAAATAGTCTACAGTTCTGTTATTATTCCTCACATCGACTGCTGCAGCTGCATTTTGGTTTTGGCTAACGACGAAGAAATGCAACAATTGTCAGTGGTGCAGAATAAAGCTTTGAGAATAATACTAGTCAGTGCGATGCTGGAAGATCTCAATATGATGACCTTTGAGCTGAAAATATATTTTAATATAAAATATCAGCGGAATTCACACGAAAAATGGATGCAAATCGACATGAGCACGAGCACCGTACAAGGGGAAGGGATAGACTGAGACTGCCATTCAGGAAGAAGGACAAATCTCTGATGATGTACAGTGCGATGAAGATTTTTTAATGAAATACCAGAAAACAAAGAAATTGAATAGATTTCAAATGAAACTGAATAGTTTTAGTACAAGAAAAGACTTGAATCTTGTTTATATTAGAGCGTATATAGGAGTGCTTATGTATGCACTGTATTAAGAATTAAATTAATAAATGTTCAAAATATAATATTTTATCAAGAAGTAAAAATAAAGACAGGCGGACGACAGGGGTGTATTTTCTTCATTTGTGACAGAGCTAAGAATGAAGAAATAAGGAATATATGGTTCGTCATATGGAACGAACGAATGGGGAGAGTAATAAGTAAGATATATGACGCAAGTGTTGATGTCACCAGATGTAGAGGACGTCCGCAGAAGACTTGGCACGATCAGGTAAACCAGATGGTCCTGTTAGAAGCGTCAATAATCGACGATGAAATTACTCGCGAAATAAAATACAATATTAAATTTCATATTGATAAAAAATACAAGTCATGTTTGGTTAGGAATGATCCTTCATTTCCAATATAGTTCGTATTTTTTTTACCATAAAACTACGGGGTAACTTAATTATATATACCGTCTTCTAATGAATACTCTTCAGTTGTTAAAGCTTTTAACAGGGCCGTCTTCTAACATATGGATTATCTGATTATGCCAGATTATATTTAGAGACTCAAATGACATAAATAACGCACAAATTTTAGAATCCAAACAAAACTACATAACTAATTACAGACTTATCCTGGTTTGTCAGTAACGCAATTATTCACAGACACGCAAACATACCCTCACTCAAACGACACATACACGATTTATCGTTAAAATTTTATTCTAAATTAGTTTCCATCCCAAACTCCCTCGGCCTGTATGATCCCTCATCCGATCCCCATCATCTTGGTCCCATTTCACATCTCTACCCTGCTCTCGGTCCTATTGAACAAAATATATAAAAAGATTCTATTCCCTAAAAAAAATTAAACAAAATATTTAAAAAAAAACTTTACCCTATTTTGCTACTTCTTTATACATTTATATACGATGTTAGAAATACCTATGAAAAAAAAAAAAAAAAAAAAAAAAAAAAAAAAAAAAAAAAAAGAAATTTAGGGTCCCCCCAAAAAATCTTAAGCCATTGCTGTTACCTCATATGTCGGAAACGAGGGCTCAGCCCTTACCCCTCCCCTCTTTTAACAATCGAATCAGAGAGCCAGATTATATCTTGTGTATATACGCTCTAATATCTCTTTCACATATTTGCTTAGGTTAAATTGAATCCATGTAGTTTTCTCAACTTTTCTTATGTTTTTTGGCGTATCATTAAAAAATCTTCATCGCACTGTACATCATCTGAGATTTGTCCTTCTCCCTGAATGGCAGTCTCAGTCTATCCCTTCCCCTTGTGCGGTGCTCGTGCTCGTGTTGATTTACATCAATTTTAATTATAAATTCTGCCGATATTTGTTTACTGAGAATTTTAAAAATAAACACCGCAACACTAAAATATACTATTTAGAAAGATATACATATAAAAACAATTATATCGAAAAATATTGTTGTTGCGCTACCGGGATTCGAACCTGGATCTCTTTCCAATCCGGGTGCGGTGCGTTAACCAACTATACTACAGCGACAGTACTTTTGACGACCTAATGTAGATGACTTTCAAATAATGGAACAATATATGTATTAATTTAAAAAAGGGTTCGAAAATTCGTCGTCAAAAATAGTGTCACTGTAGCATAGTTGATAATGCACCTTCCCAGGATTGGAAAAGAGATTCAGATTCGAATCCCGGTAGCGCAACAACAATATTTTTCGATAAAATTGATTTTATATGTATATCTTTCTAATTAATACATTTAATTAGTAAATAAAATATATTTTCTGTTTGAAAGGTCATGGTATTAAAGTATTTCAACGTTGTACTGATAATTGTTAATAATACAATTTAGAATTATCAGTAGAATATAGATATGTATATTTCATATAACATTTATTTCTTCTCTATGAGAGTAGGACTCGTGTATAGAGAAGGAGTATATATTTATGTTTCAGTTAGTCTGTGTACATATTTTTTTTACTTCATTGTTCCATTTGTGACGGGGAGGTTTCTTTTTCATAACAAAATGTTGCCGCAGCAGTTTATCAAAAAAATTATAAAAAAATTCAACTGTCCGCCAACAGACAGATTAAAAAAAAAAAAAAAATCAAAAATATACAAATTACAAAATTTACAAAGCGGGTCGTTAATCCCCCCGCGCACGGGGTACGGGAGGTATAAAATAGGCGCGCGTCACGACACCGACCCCATTGGGTGCGCGCGTTAAACCACTTTACATACTAGAATTTTACAAACCAGGTGTGCGACCAAAACTCAAGGGTAGGACGAGGACGAGTATTACTCGCGCTACCGCAGCCCGAAGAGTGCAGCACACCGGTCAAACACCGTCGAGCACGTCAGAAAGGGGCAGACGTATTCTGAAATGCTGCACCGCCAAAGAAACCACGTTTTTAAAAAATATCAAAAATAATCAAAGATCAACGCAGATCAGAAAATAAATAGACATGAAATTAAGCGTACATTTTTTTTTTTTTAAATAGCGATGCGTACACGGAATACATGTCACATCAATATTCTTACAATTTTCAAACTAAGCTAAACGCTTGTGCTATGAAAATAGGACTAACTCGCTGGTGTCCTGGAACGAGACCCGAACCCCCGACCACTAGATCACCAGGCCAACGTCTTGATCACTACACCAACAAGCTACTCTACTACGTATAGAAGAATTTGAAACATTTATTTATTTATTTATTTATTAGACTTTATTGACACACATGTTTTTGTTGTAACAGAAGTGAATATATTATAATATAACATGATATACATAAGATACTATTATATTATGTGGGATGGAGTGGACTCCACCTCTGATATATGCAGCATTGTCCTGGCTACTTTGGTAGACTGCAGTCCGTGTTAAAGTAGCCAGTTTTTTCATTCTGCTGTGGTGTTATTTAATTCAAGAAAGATAAAGATTCGACAGGAATACAGAATGTTGGATAGCCACGCTTCTGATTGATCTCTACATATTTGTGTAATCTTATTGGAAGTTAACGATTTCCAGTTAGTATTAAGTGTGTTGTACAGTACAAGGAGCTAAGCACATGTAGAATCTTTGATAAAATGTGGCCGTTGCTCTCTTGTAGATCTGTCCTGTGTTGCGTCCATGATTTATTGCTAGAACTTGCCGGCCACAATATTTTAATGGTATATATATATATATATTAAAAATATACGATTTGAAAATGTCCATGGGTCTAATTCCAAAATTATATATTGAAAACAAACAAAATAATTATGTATATATGTATATATATATATATATATATATATACAGGATGGCCCAAAAAAAAAGAGAACATTTCGTAAAATGTGATATAATTACATCAAAATTAGTTTAACTATGTCAACAATAGCATAAATAGTTTACTAATTTACTTGCTTACGTATATTACGTTTCATTTCAACAATTTCCGGTCGCCATCTTTGATTATTAATTTTCCCATTGTTATATTTGAATTTTTTCAAATTGTCGCCCAGAATGACAAAAATCACATGCTTAGAAGACCGTATTCTGATCAAAAATTTGCCAATTGAAAAACGTCGGGGTGCTGGGAAAACGATCAGAGTTTCAAAACAAAGCCTGGAGTGCAGCAGGACGGAGCTCCATCTCACACAGCCAGAAATACAATCAACTTTCTTCATCGTGAGAATGTTAATTTCACCGAGTCAGGCATGTGGCCACCGAACAGCCCAGTAGATTATTCAATATGCGGGTTATTTTGATGATTTCTGATTATCTAAATATTGTGCAAAAAAAAAATTACATTAGGAATTATAATTAATTATATTATATTATGAAATAACCCGTGTGTTACGAGATGTTCTCACTTTCTTTTTTTTCACCCTGTACATGTAAAAAAATGACATTAAGAATTATAATTAATTACATGGGCCATTCTGTATATTGAATTATTATTTTTAAAATAATCAGTAGGATATATATATATATTTCTTATAATATTTATTTATGCTCTATGAGAGTAAGACTTGTGTATACATACGAGTAATTAATATATGTTTCAGTTAGTCTGTGTACATATTTTTAGATTTCAGTTACAAATCGTTCTATTTGTGATGGGGAGATTGTTAAAAAATTGATTACTAATATAAATATAGTGATTTTGGGTTGCGGTATATTTTAGTTTTGGAATATCAATGTCTCTAAATCTTGTAGATCGGAATTAACTTTTAATATTTGATTTATTTTTAATTTTAAAAATATGGGATGTAGAATTTTTTTTTTTGAATGTCAATTATTTTAAGTACTTTGAAATCTGTGAAGAGTTGGATACTTGGATAATAATTTTTGAGTGATTTCTAATTGTGATATTAAAGTTTTATATGCTCATTCCCATCCAACAATACCGCCAGGATAAATAAGAGATGTGTGTGTGTGTTGTAACTGAGAGTCACGGGGAGGCCCTCATCCGCCAACTGATTCACATCGATGATTTACTGTACATACATTCTCAAAATCGAAATCCGTCTGCTCAACTTCGCACGAAAACGGCGCGACCTAGTTTATATAATATTTCGCCGCCCCTGACGCGGCTCAACCCTTCGCGGTGTTCCGGACGGAGGGGAGCCGGGAAGGCGATAATCAGTGCCGGCCCTAGCCCCCGCGGCGCCCTCGGGCGAAATTTTTATGATTTAAAAAAAAAACGGTGGAACTGTTAAACAATCTCAGCTGCAAAACGTCCGCCTGCGACCAGTCCCTCTTTTTCGTAATTCAATCTTGCGCTGATGATAAGGTAAGACTTAGCTGCCATTCTCCAGGGCAATACTGCAGCGGAGACGTATGAGATGATATTTGAAGGAGCAGAAGATGGCTCTTCTGGACAGCTGGAAAGGGTAGGAGACCCACCCTTTCCCGTGACCGGTTTAGAAGCTAGGGCTTCCTTGCCGGTTCCACTCATCAAAGCTATTAATAATACGCCACTCTAATTCTATTACATATTTAAGTAAAAGCAAAAAAAAAAAAAAAAGGAGAATAAATTCTATGTAGTTATTAGAAATTAAGATTTAAAATTTAGACCCTCCAGCGTCCCTCATATAACATAGTTTTACATACAGATGGAAAATTAAGGTGCAGCAGTTCGAGGCACACACTCAGGGATCCATTCATTAAAAAAAAAACACTCCCAAAAAAGGGGCACTGGACGAGACACAAAATGGATCGAGTTACACAAACACGAGGTATGGAGAGTGAGAGGTAGGCGCGTAGGTGGAGTCTAACTAACTAACCTAACTAGCTCCAACGCGTCACCCATACCCGAATAACTCTTCTGGATCTATATGACGTTCGTCTTGCTTTTCTCGTATTAATTAACAGTTCAAACTGTAGTTCTTTCTCATTTTTCCGTCCCGCCGCGGGCCGACCCTGGTGACAGTGATTCGGAATCGAAAAGAGGGACAGCCAGGTGTCCGTTGACTACCTGCCGCGCGGCAAGGGTGGTTTCGCATGGGCCGTTTTTTTTTGTACACCGAATTTTTTTGTTTCAACCGCGCGGTGAAAAATATTACACTGCATTTAAACACGTTGAATACAGTCCAACTGCAATACAATGGTCTACATTGACGTTCCGTTTCACTGAAAAAGGTGAATATAAATTGTACTGATTGAAGGCGCCACGAGTAGAAAAGTTTGTTATTATTTTAGCACATAGATCTGTGATGTTTTTACCGAGATTGGAAGAGATCCAGGTTCGAATCCCGGCAGGAACAACAATATTTTTCGATAAAATTGATTTTATATGCGCATTACAATTCTTCACATCAAATAAATGTCCCTCTGTGTCGAGCGAAAGAAACTTCTAAATGAAATTGACACATTACATTGCTTTGAAAGGCAATTTTATGCAATATAAAATACATACAAATAAATAAATTTGTTATTTTTCTGTCAAAAATTTAATATAATGTTTTGAATGAATACAATTAATAACGAAATCTTAACGAACACTTCAGCCACCGCAGGTCTCACAATTACGACTGTTTATTTTCTTCACTGTGCATCTTTTTTCTTTACATAATTATGCGAACAATTAGCCTAGTAAAAAAAAAAAAAAAACAGGATTATTTGAACGTGTCCAAGAACACATGATCACTTGGATTTTTCAGTTAATGATGGATATCTCATAGAGACGAAGCTATTTTTATTATATTTAATGGAAATATATGGAAGTATAAATAATCACAGGGCTTATAACCATTTTCACACGTTAATGTAACATAATGTGTTAGAAACGTTCACAGATAAAGAATATTGCTTTAAATTATTTCAAAATAATTAGATTCTCATTAGTGACATCTATGTACAATGTTTCAGGGTAATGAATATCAAATTTAGTCCACAGGTGGCGATAGCGTAGTTGTACTGTTTCCACATAGTAACATATATACAACTTCCTAAAATTTGATACATACGGAGATTGATTAATGCGTGAGAATGGTGAACGTTATATTTGTGTAAACTGATCACTTATGCCATAAGCCATCGTAAGCCCAGTAATTAAACTTCACAATAAGAATGTGTTCTCCCTAATAATATACAACTTGTATCAATGTGTCCAAAAATTTAATAAAAATGAATTGATAATTCTGGCGTCTGCTGTCAGATTACTCAAAGATATTTGAGATTCTGTAAAAATAAGGCAGACGGGTCTTTCAAATAATGGAACGATTAAATGTAATAATGTGAAAAAAGGTAACATATAGGTTCGAAAATTTGTCGCTGTAGCATAGTTGGATAATGCACCTTCCTCGGTTTAGAAAGAGAACCAGGTTCGAATCCCGGCGGCGCAACAGCAAAATTGATTTTATATGTATATCTTTCTAATTAATATATTTAAAATATTGATTATCAATATTAGAATATGTCCAATTACTGGATTTTTACCTACAGATACACTGTTAATGATTTTTCGGGCGTACTCTAGTATAATATGTTAAAAAACATTTTACAGATAGAGAATACTGCTTTAAAATAAAGGAAAAATGATTTATGAAATTTGGTCCGTAGATGGCGATGGCGTGGTGTAGTAATAATCCACATACTAATTAATGAAATCTGATAAAATGTGGAGATTGAGGGATGACAATTGGTTAACGTTGTATATATTTATAACGTGATCACTTAAGCCAGCCGACGACAGGTCGTAAGCCCTGTAATTACCCCATACTTCCATATATTTCCATTAAATATAATACAATATCTATTATTTGTTTAAAGTAAACATGCATTCGATACATTGCTCTTAAACCGTACAACCATATAGCAGCAAATATAAATGTTTACAAAAAAAAAAAAGAAGTTATAAAATGGATTAAAGATCTTCAAAATTATTAGAATCTGATCAATTACCCAACATTTTTATACATTGTTAATCTTGTATTATATAAGTATTGATAGCCACCCCCATAATTCAAGATCTTTCTTATTCTACCGTTTTTATTTTTTTATCATTGTCGAATATATAAATAAATAATTTGTGGCGAAAAGTCAATCTCGTCATATTGGTACGTTGTCTCCGTTAATACTGTTTCGAATGGTAGGACGTCAAACTCAGATCATCGGGTACATCTCTCTAATTGATTCATTTAATTTGTGTACAGTACTTAAAGCAAAATGGTAACATATAAATTATCCAAAATTATATAAACAATTAGACAAAATATTTTGTTTAAACCGCTATTTATTGATAATTCAATATGTTTCGATACCTATGGTATCTTCTTCGGAAAATTCAATATATATTGAAATTAAAAATACAAACATAGATAAAAATCAATAAATAAATAGAAACTAATATGAAAACAAATTTAAAATGTGATTTGGTTATTTATAATATTTATCTTGCTATTAACACATAAAATTTCAAATTTATCTAACTGTAAATCCATAGTATTTGTATGTATAATTTCTAAACCCTTGTTAATATCAAAAGAATGGTTTGTTTCCAAAAGGTGATTGAAAAATTCTGAATAGTTGTTGTTATTTAGGCATTTTGAGTAGCTTGTTGGTGTAGTGGTCAAGAGCTAGTGATCTAGTGGTCGGGGGTTCGCGCCTCGTTCCAGGACACCAGCAAGTTAGTCCTATTTTCATAGCACAAGCTTAGTTTGAAAATAGTAAGAATATTGATGTGACATAGTATTCCGTGTACGCATATCGATTTTAATTTAAAAAAATAAATCTCAGTGGTAATGTTGAATTATCAATAAATAGTGGTTTAAACAAAATATTTTGTATAATTATTTATTATTGATGGATTCACAAGAATCACACGTGGAAAATACTTTAACACAGACACTAACCTAATCTAATTTACGTACACACATAAATTTAAACTAATACAAATATGCTAATGAACTGGCCGTACGCGGCTCGTAACGGGCGCTACGTGTTTCTGTGCACGGGTCTCACCGACTGAATTATTACAAATGTCGTTGTAGCCGATAAAAATTAACATACTCTACTGATGCTTTGTACGAATCACCACCTTCGATCGGGTCGACGTGATGTAATCGTAATGAACGAAGTCCCGAGATTGACGGGCTTGCGTATTGGGGCCCGTCGGATCGAGATAAACTATGGAAATCGGATATATCGTAAGCGGATACAACGTAAATACTGTTAAATCGTAAATGGAATGCACAAAAATATCAGAATCTCAGAGAACAATTTAGCAATTCCTAGGATGTGCGCCACGTACGACGTTTTTGTAGTATCCAAGTTGTATAATTCGCAACACAAAACAGTTTATGGACGCAATAAAATTCTGGCTAAAAAAACTAAGACCGAACGAGTGTTCATAGCATGGTCACACCTTCAATACGAACATATGCAGAGTCAAGACTTCAGACCCAACACCGATGAGTGAACACGCGAGTGTGTGTGTGTTAAATTAAATTGTACTGTAATATTTAAACTTGTTGCAAACAAATCCATATAAATTATAAATTTCTGAAAATCAAATATTTCATCATATTTATTTTTTCCTTCTTTCTTATTCTAAATTTATATCAAGATGTCTCATAGGGACGAAGCTATTATTTTTTATATGAGAAGTATGGAAGTCCCGAGCATTTCAGAGCTTACGACCTGTCATCGGATGGTTTAAGCGATCACTTTACACAATGTAACGTTCACCAATTTTACCCGACTACCACACCTATCAGATTTTTTACAAGCTGTATACACGTTATCATGCAGAAACCTTTCAATTATTCATCACCAGCTACGCTGTCGCCATCTATGCTTTGAAAATTTGTTATTCATTCTCATGTAACGGAATAGATTTTTAGTTGAAAAACTAATTATGTACAGTGTGTTAAATAATTAGACAAAATACTTTGTTTAAACCACTATTTATTCATTATTCGACACGTTTCGATACGTATGGTATCTTCTTCAGGAAACAATGTACACTGAAATTAAAAAAATACAATCATATATAAAAACAAAACTATAAAATGGTGAATAAGTAAGAACTAATATAAAAACAAATATAAAACGTGACTATTTGCAATGAAGATTTGGTTATTTATAATATTTAACTTGCTATTAACACTTTTTTATTTTTAAAATTTCAATTTTACCTAACTGTAAACCCCTAGTATTTGTGTGTATATTTTCTAAACTCTTGTTAATATCAAAAGTATTTGGTTTGTTCGTAATTAATATCCCAAAACTAAAATACACCGCAACTCAAAATCAATATATCTATCAAGGCATCAAATTTTTTAACAATCTCCCCATCACAATTAGAAAAATTACGGACTATCATAAATTTGTAACTGAAGTAAAAAAATATGTGCACAGACTAACTGAAACATTAATTAACTCGAATATACTCCTTCTCTATACGCGAGTCTTACTCTCATAGAGAAGAAACAAATGTTAAAATAAATAAATAAATATATATATATATATATATATATTATTGAAATTGAATTATATTTTTAATATTAATAAAAAAATAATAATAATGCTTTGTTTCTAAAAGGTAATTGGAAAATTCTGAATAAATGTTATTTAGGCATCTCAAGTGCTCCTTAATTCTAATATCAAAATTTCTAAATAAATAGTGGTTTAAACAAAGTATTTTGTTTAATTATGAATATAAAATGAGGCCACAATTTTTAATTTTGCAAGTATTGAAGAACATAATATGATTGTTGATTAAAAATGTAAAATGTTAGCCTCAACACGGGCGAAGCCCAGTGAGGCAGATATTAAAAGACCAAACGTACTTACAAAATATGATGTGAAATAAAAATAAATACAGCGAATTGGGTTAAAAAGGGTATCAATGAACCAACATACAATAATATGAAAAATCAGTAAATATTAGACGAGTAGCAGGCTCTACAAATCAAAGTGGCTCGGTCACGTCTTGCGAGTGTCAGAGGAACTGTATCTTACCGACAACTCCGGAAGCTAGTCGACGTAAACAGCAAGACTTCATGAATACAGATTGCACCTCGATTTATCATATCAAATACTGAAAAGGCTTAAGACACGAGGAAGTTCACGTCGAGCCGCCCTCCTCAGAACGAGGGGATGAGAATGACGACAAACTTGCATAAAAATTATTTAAGATAAATTATTATTTTGTGATAGACTCAACCGGACAAAAATGTCGGATTATCCAAACATTTGTCGTGCTCCGAGCCGTCGTGACGTGCGGTGGCGTGATCGCCCTATCGCGACAGTTTTATCTGTCAATCGAATCGCCCGCAGCTGTAGCGCCTTGGGTACCAATAAAATAATATATTTAAAAAAATATGAAATGCGAGAATTTTTTAAACATATTTTCTTGTTAAATTACAATTTTAAATATAAGAAGAATCGCCAATTATGACGTGATATCTTTATACGTGTGTACCATTGAAGAGGTACTATGACGCATGGATAAGTCAGAAGAACTGACTATGCTGCCCTGTTCGGACACATCCTCATATCGATCGAGCAAGCTCCAAAGTGAGAAAATTAATTTATATTTTCAAAATTTTACTGTACTAAAAATGGTATACTATTCACTTTTGTCAGAGTCTCATCAGTTATGCAATGTGTGCATGGGGCGGTGCAGCTCTTACTTCAATAGATTCTCTAATTAAGGCTCAGAAATCGGTCATCAGAGTAATGAACAGGGGGCCATTTAGAACTCTTTAAGTCCTTCCAAGTTTTCGATATAAGACAACTGTTTACCAGAGCAATCTTAAAAGTATTAAAAAAAAATTAAAAAAACTTTACTTCCACGATCCGATCCAAAGGAAACTAGGAGCAAAGTCTCAGTGCCAAAATTTAATACCAAATTCGCTCAACGAACTTTCTTATTTTGTGCACCGCGAATATTTAACAAATTGTTACTAGACTTCGAAAGGTCTAGTGATTAACGTGGATATAAAGCAAATTTTGTCTCCAACTATTGTGTATATTGCAGACAATAATATATCTATAACTTACTTAACATTATACTTGCTTACCTCAAAACAATTACAACTTTTAAAAATTGTACAGGTAATTGCTTTAGAACAGACCACGTATAGCAAAGTAATAATATTAAATACGATATAAAGTGCAGGGGAAGAAAAAATAAAAAGTAATCAAAGTTAAGTAAATAAAATAAGAAAAACTGCCTACATATTTTTTAGACTCGGAAACATCTTAATTACTTACATGTTTGAAAATAATATATTACGCGTTTGTACAGTCACATTCGCAATACGGTATTATTGGATGGGGAGGAGCATATAAAACTTCAATTTCACAATTAGAAATCACTCAAAAAAATGATAATAAAAATTATTCTAAAAAGACTATCCAAGTATACAACTTTTCACAGATTTTAAAGTACCAAAAATAGTAAACATATACAAAAAAAAAAAATTCAATAATTCAAATTTTTAAGACTAAAAATCAATTACATTTTAGAAGCGAATTCCGATCTACAAGATATAGAGATAAAACTAAAGTATACCACAACTCAAAATCAATATATTTATCAAGGCATCAAATATTTTACCAATCTCCCCATCACAATTAGAAAAATTACCGACTATCATAAATTTGTAACTGAAGTAAAAAAAATATGTACACAGACTAACTGAAACATTAATTAACTCGAATATACTCCTTCTCTATACACGAGTCTTACTCTCATAGAGAAGAAACAAAAGTTAAAATATATATATCCACTGATTGTTCAAATTGTATTATATTTTTAATATTAATAAAAAAAAATTGATTAATTTGAAACCCCGACAAAGATAGTCAGTTACGCGTATAATAAACTGAGCATTGGAAGGACTCGTAATCTTTATCTGCCTGACCTTGCGGAGAGATAAGGCCGCGCGGCACGCACGGCGGGGTCAAATACCCAAGAGTGCCAACAAAGAACAGTCAGAATACTGCCGTATCGCGTCACGTCTTCCCCGATAATTAAATGCATCATCAGCTCAATCAATGTGTTGTACACGATGGAGTTTTGATGATTTGAATTAGAAAGAAAGCAAGACCGAATGCGGTGGAAATGACGCAGAAATATTAATAATTAAATCAGTTCAGGGATGACTGACGTGTTCACACGTCCCGTTTTCAGGTAACAACACAGCTTCGGAACGTCGAAACGTCCCGTTTTCAGAAAGAGAATAACCCGCGGTAACAATTTCAAAAAAATAGGCACGAAAAATTAAATAAAAAAAACCTAAGGTAGCGCGGTGATGAAGGCGTGGCCAATTTATTTATTTATTAGACTTTATTGACATACATACACGTTCTTGTTGCAATAGAGTTGAATATATTATAATATAACACGATAAACATAAGATACAATATGGCTACTTTGCTAGACTGCCGTCTGTGTTAAAGTAGCCAGTTTTTTTTTTTGGTGCTGTGTTATTTAATTCAAGATACATTCATATTTGCGTAATCTTATTGGAAGTGAACAGTTCCTAGTGTGTTGTACAGTTTCGGAGCTAAGAACATGTAGAATCTTTGATAAAATGTCGTTGTTGCTCTCGGAACTGGCGTGTAGATGTTCCTTGTTTGTCTTGTGTTTTTGTGTCCATGATTTATTGCTTGGGGTGGTTTGTTGTAAGAATGGAAATATTGAACGATTATTAATTCTTCAAGCATTCTTAGTTACCAATATCCATGATAATATTACGATTCCCCATTTATATCTATAACTTTCTGGTAGTGTCATTTGTGGCTGTAAAGTGCTTGCTTAAACGGCTATACGAGCAGGGCAAAAACTACTTAAACTTACTTTCTATTTTATATGTTCAATAACAGTACGTAAATATATGTAGTTAGAATATAGTGAATTATGAGTATAGGCATTGTATTATGATTACGTTGCTTCTGATTGATCTCTACATATTTGTGTAATCTCATTGGAAGTGTACGATTTCCAGTTAGTATTAAGTGTGTTGTACAGTTTCGGAGCTGAGAACATGTAGAATCGTTGATAAAATGTCATTGTTGAAATATTGGACAAGTCTCAATATATAGATTTGCCTCGTGTCTAGGACATTGTACTCTTTAAATATAAGACGCTATGGCTATCTAACGGGACGACCGTTTATTACCCCCCGAGAAATGATTTTTGGTCTAGCACATACGCGAGTCGGTCGGAAGAAGCCCGCTAGTTAGATCAAACATCAACAAGTCCTAAACGCAAGTGCACTTTCAAATGTTGACTAACAAACTCAGTGCCCGTGTATATAATAAAGCAAAGAAATACTCCATCACGACGTCAGATGTGAAAAGTGTCTTACAAAATGAGTGGATGTTGCGTTTTGAAGAAATAAATAAATCCGTCACGTTAGGGCAAAATCATACAAACCAAATACTGTAGAATGACCCTGTTAAAATTTGCAACAGCGGTGGACGAAACAAGAAACGTGTGGCGTTCTAGCCTTTCTGCCTACCCCTGCACAGAAACGGAATTCAGAAAAACGGTAAGTTCGCAAATAAAATGTGATGTTACTTATAAAATTATCAATATTAACTTTGTGGTTAAAATTCATATTTTTTTATGTATTATCTTTGTTTTATTAACAATCACTGAATCGAGTTTAAATACATCTATCTACCGGTTTCGAAAAATACAATTTAAAACAAAGATAAAACAAAGATAATAAATAAAAAAATGTATTATTATGAGTAACATAGGGTCTGTGATATTTTAAATACTAATTAAATCTATTCATTAGAAATATATACACATACAATATCAATTTTATCGAAAAATATTGTGTCGCAGACAATACGCGGATTGGAAACAGATCCAGATTCGAATTCCGGTAGCAACAATATATTTTTCGTTAAAATTGATTATACACGTATATCTTTCTAATTAATACATTTAATTAGTATTTAAAAAAAAAATGTAATGTTTTATAAAACACAATCACTTTGTATATAACCACGAATTTTATTACACGCCAACCGGTTTCGCTTAGCTCAAGCTTCGTCAGGACGCGTTTAAAACTCTTTTTGTATTTATTTTTAATTATTATTACACATTATCTATATGCAACCATCGTGTGCCATCGTCAGTTTTGGTAAGCAAATCCGCTAGATGGCATTACAGATTAACAAAAAATAATAATGAATATTAATATTAATTTACAATCTTTTCGCATTGTGCACCAATTAAGGTCTCCTGTAGATGTCGCCGTTCAAAGCAGATAAATAAATTACATAGTGACGGATTAATACGTCCCTGGCCCGTAGAAATGTTGATTTATTTTTTTATATATTCAATACAGTAGGAAAATATCTATCATTTTAGCATTGCAGTTGAAAACGGTTTTACCGCAGACCGGTAAATGAATAGACACGAAATAAAGTGTACATATAGGAGAGGCGTTCGCACCATTAGTTGCGTGACGAGGGGCATTCCACACACATTCTTGGTGGAAACATAAATCTGAGAGTTTATGACACATTTATGCAAAAAAGTGTTTACGTATTTTATACATTAACGCATATTGAATGCCTTTAAATAATCGTTCTAATCGAGTCGCAGAGCTATTTAACCGCGGTACCAAAGTGATCACGTGTGCGACACCAAAATGAAAATATTGAAACAATGAATTTGCGTTAGTCCATGTCTATATAGTAATACACAAAATGTCGTACTCACTTGAGATTTTATATATATATATATATTTTTTTTTTTACCCTCTTACATTGTGCGTCGGGTTGACCCGATTTCTTTAAAATATGAAGCCTTTATATCGTACTAAGACTATCTATTCGCGTCATTAACGACCTGTTGACAGTATGTGTATATTAAAAATAAATAACCCGCGAGCTCCACGAGAGCTGTGTTCAGTGGCGTCGTTTAATTCGAGCCATTACGCTGATTGCCCTACTAGCGTGTCGGCGTGTGCGTGTGCACGGCGTGTGTACGTTGCGAGAAATAAAAGCGTACATAGCCAGTGGCGTGTCGGATCATAAACGTCAAACGCAGGGGTCATAACTCGCCCCTTCAGTCGCCGGCCGGGTTCCGGGCGCGCAACGGTGGTGCGCGCACAATAATTGATGACGTAACAACATCGGCAGCTGTCAAAGTGTGTGTGTGTGTGTGTGTGTGGCGTGAAATTTTTTTTTAAGAGAACACATTCTTATTGTGAAGTTGTAATTATTCAGAACAGACGCTCTGTTATATTTTAAATATATTAATTAGAAAGATATACACATAAAATAAAATTTGTCACTAAAAATATCCTCGCCGTAGCATAGTTGGATAATGCACCTTCCCCGGTTTGGAAAGAGATCCGGGTTCGAATCCCGGTCGCGCGACAACAATATTTTTAGATAAAATTTGATTTTATATGTACATGTTTCTAATCAATATATTTAATGTAACCAAAAATAAATAAATTTTTAAACAGCTTTAGAAAACGAATACGGTGCACGTTGATATTTTTGAAATAGTATTTTTTTTAAATCTATACCAAAGATTTATTTGATTCTGAATTAGCAAGATATTAGTGTTGGATAAGATATTGCTGCTAGATCTGGAGAGCTGCTATTTTGGCCGCCACGCGGTCAGTGTCTCGATAGAATCAGCTGATACAGCTTTCCCCAAAGCAAACCAACCACACGCAAATAAAACGAAGATGTAATAAAAATTATTCCACCTTTGTAAGTTAGCTATCAAAGATGACACGACCGGGGATAGACAATTTCTGTGGTAAGTTTGATTTCTCCCTTACAATAAGACAGCATAGATAAGTAAAGGTGCAAAACAATCAAATTCAACTAGCAGATAAACACAAAAATTGCATTTTATATCGGTAAAACAGGTAGAAATTTTAATATAAGAGTAAAGGAGCATTTGAGATGTTTGAACAATAGTGGGTTTTCAGAATTTTCTAATCATTTGATAGAAAATGGTCATGGTTTTGATAAAAAATTGTGATTGTCAATTTAGCATATAAACGGTGTTGGTCACAAATGAAATAATTAGGAATCGTTGGAGATAAATAAAGCGTGTAAAACTAATCAAACAATTATAAACAACCAACTGAATTGAACTACGAGTCCCATTCTAAAATTATTCCACTAAATTTGTATTAAGCAACAATTTGAGTTAGGTACTAAATTTATTTTTTAAATAATTGTTTTTTTTTAAAATAGATTCTGGTAAAGAAACAATGCTATGTTTTTAGTTAGTTATGACATCCTGAAGAAGAACGAAACCGGTAGATGTATTTAAACTCAATTCAGTGGTTAATAAAACAAAGATAATAAATAAAAAATATGAATTTTAACCACAAAGTTAATATTGCTAATTTTAAGAGTACAAAAATTCTATTTCATCAGTAAAATGTGACGGAATCGGATGAATGTTCATCTCACCAGATTTTGACAAATAACAAGTAGCAAAGATAACCAAAAATTGTCGTTTTGAGGAAGTGTTTCATGGTAAGTACCATAGACAGCATAGATAAGAAAAGGTGACAGATGTCGAAACATTTGCCAGTCTCGTACAACAATGACAATGTACACTTGATCATCTAAAATTGAATATATATTTACGCACTGTTATTGAATATATAAAATAGAAAACATTTATGTAATCTTAACCTAGAGACATTAAAAACACATTTCATTTTTGCCCTGCTCGCGTCTCACAAACCTGGCCGTTTAACCAAGCACTAAACAGCCAGCACTATTTAGATTAAATTGGTTAGATTAGTTAATTATAATCCGACGATGTCTACACATATAGATTACGGTTTTTCACGAAAATCCAAAAATGTTTTTTTAAATTTTTTTTTAAATATTTTCGACTCGAGCTTCATTTTTAATTATGTATGACACTGTATTTTATCGTGAAATGCGCCCTTTTCAGAGGTTGACCATAGACAAAATGTAATAACGGTCGTTTACAGTCACAGAGTGTGGCACCAATCGAATCAGCTCCTAATTAGAGCCGCCAGAGGTCACTCAAAAGCGTACCAATGTTTCCAAAATTTAATAAAAATGAATTATTAAATCTCCCATCGGATAACTCAAAGGTATTCGAGATTCGGTAAGATGGCTTTCAAATAACGGAACGATAGATGTGTTAATTCGAAAAGTGCAACACGTAGGTTCGAAAATTTGTCGTCATTCCACCGTGTCGGTATAGCACAATCGGTTAATGCACGTTCCCGGGATTGGAAGAGATCTAGGGCCGAATCCCGGTAGCGCACAACGACAATACTTTTCGATAAAATTGATTTTATACGTACATCTTTCCAATTAATACATTTAACCAATAATGCCCATGTACTGACAAAAAAAATAAAAATATATATATATATATAAAATGACACACACATATATATATGTGTTATTTTCAATAAATAAATATGACAATGCGAAGTATATAATGATAATTTAAAAAAAACAGTTTGACAACCGCTGTGGCGAGCGGGGGGACCCACGATAAGATTTATATAAAAATATTTTTATCGTTCCTTTGACCATTTCACTTTTATTTTCGGCAATATATATCCTCTATCGGGAGAGCGGTCGTATTTTCAGTTGCCACATTGTTGAATTGTAACTGCGATCAGTTGGCGAATTGTCCAACGGGTGATCCTGAATTGTCACGAAGTCGAGTGCGAAAAAAAAAAATAAAAAATAAAAATTGTTTAACTGTTAAAAAAAATTCACTGCGTCATCTTCAGTAATAAACTAAATTTTAAATCTAAAAGATAGACTATCGGCTACATGGGCGGGGAGGGTAATTACGGGCGGGGGTCAATATTAATCTTTATACTTTCTAGAATAGTATTTCTATGTTGTCATGGGCGAAATGATTTTGCCATCTCTGAATTTATACCGAAGCTCTTTATCTAAATATTTAAAACTAATAAAATTCCACCTGGCAATGACCGCAAAGAAACAGGTATATTTCTTTAGTGTGCATTTTTTACCGGGCATCGGTAAACAACGTTCAACGGATAAAGCACGAAATGTACAAACTAATATATTTTTAAAGCTACGTACTTAGCAGAGCGCGACGTGCGGCGCACGATCCTCTATTCAGGCGTCTAGATTAAATATTTATAAATTCATTGAAAATATAATACAGCATAATTACAGTTGCAGTCGGCCGGAAATACAAAACAACGATTGTTCGTGTTTTGAAAAAATATCTCCGTCATTTCACGCGCGTTGGCACCATTGTAGCGCTGACGTACACGAGACGCGCGGACGATAGCGCCGCTACGCCCTACGTAGGCGGGCAGAGCAGATTTTTTTTTTGGCAGACATTTGTCAGTTCGCATTGATTTTAATTAATTATGGAGCATGTAACGCCTCAATAATGGCAATGCTGAAACCATTAATTGTGATCGCTTTCGTCACATGTTGAAAAACTTGGGTCGATTGGGCCTGCAACACGTGCGGTTTCAACAGGCCGGTGCCAACACACACACGGCCCGAGCTACGCTCGAAAATTATCTTGATATTAAATGCCCTCCTCGATCACCTGATTTTCTGTGTGGGGTACTTGAAAGGAAAGGTCTACGCCGATAATCCAAGAACCATTCCGATGCTACGGGACAATATTAAAAATGAAATTTATGTTAATATGGTTAAAGGAGCACGGATTTGTGCCGCTGCCAGAGGCGGCCGCACGCCCGATGTCATATTCCACACGCAATTGTAATGAACCAAATAATCGATAAATACAAACCAAAATAATAAAAAATGTGTTCAAAAACAACATCGACCTAGAACTCTGCACCATCCTTTATATTGCATTTTTTTTTTAATTGCTATTTTCCCGCACCTTAGTTTTTCTTAATTTTTGACCTCAACAATGGAGTTGTCACGTAGAGAAAAACTAACATTTTTCGACATATATATTTTTGTTATTAATTCTTAACATATAGCATACATAAGCACTCCTATATACGCTCTAATATAAACAAGATTAAAGTCTTTTCTTTTACTAAAACTTATTTAGTCAGTTCCATTTTAAATCTATTCAATTTCTTATGTTTTCTGGCCTTTTATTAAAAAATCTTCATCGCCCTGTACATCATCGATTTCTGAGATTTGTCCTTCTTCCTGAATGGCAGTCTCAATCTATCCCTTCCCCTTGTACGGTGCTCGTGCTCATGTTGATTTGCATACACTTTTCGTGTAAATTCCGCTGATATTTTATAAATAATAAAATATATTTTCTGGTTAAAGGTCATCATATCGAGATCTTCCAGCATCGCACTGACTAGTATTATTCTCAAAGCTTTACTTTGCACCACTGACAATTGTTGCATTTCTTCTTCGTTACCCAAAACCAAAATGCAGCTGCAGCAGTTGATGTGAGGAATAATAACAGAGCTGTAGACTATTTGACAAGACTCAGTACTAATAACTCTTCTGATCCTTCCCAGAAGTGAGTAATCTTTTTAGTCACGTATCTTGTACTTTGCGATAAATTCAATTTTTAATATATTATGACTCAAATATTTTCGCCTTTAATCAAGATTCAAAAGGTCTGGGAACCTCTGACGCATCCACGCTACAGTCCCGAGCTCGCTCGTGTCAGATTATCACCGTTCCCGGTCGCTCTCCAATCAAATAGGCTCGATAAAATAGACCAGCCGATTTTTCTAGAAAAGGTATCAACAAATTGATTGAAAGACGGGATGAAATCCACGACTATAATAAAGAATACGTCATTGATTGAAAGTTTGTAATTTTTGTTAAAAAAAATTGGTTTAAAAACTACACTAGTATAAGACAAATCTTTATGTCGAGACTCGTTCAATATTTCCACGCTAACAACTCTCCTCAAGCAATAAATCATGGACACAACACAAGACAAACAACAAACATCTACACACCAGTTCCGAGAGCAACAACCACATTTTATCAAAGATTCTACATGTTCTTAGCTCCTTGTACTGTACAACACACTCAGTACCGTTCGCTTCCAATAAGATTACACTAATATGGACCCAATATATGATCCAATCAGAAGCATGGCTATCCAACATTCTAATATAATTTATACAATACCTTCACTAATAATTCACTAGTCCTACAACACTCCCACTACATATATTTTTATTTTATTTTTATTTTTTTACATACTTGTAATTCTCTTTTTATTCCTGTTGATGACTTAAATAGCACCACAACAGCACGAAAAAAAAAAGCTGTCTACTTTAACACAGACTTCAGTCTAGCAAAGTAGCCAGGACAACGCTGTATATATTAGAGGTGGAGTCTACTCCATCCCACACAATAAACTATGAGTATTAATTATGTCTTATGTTTATTATGTATTCACCCCTGTTAGAACAAAAATATGCAAGTCAATACATATATATATATATAAACTTTCTTTCTTCTTTCCTCCTTGTCAGTGTTGACATACAGTGGCCAGTGGCGATTGGTGATTTTTTTTGTAGAAGAGATGCTGATTGCTGAATAATAAGTTTATACTTACCAATGTTTCAATTATTCACTATTTTCTTTTTTAGCGTTAAAATACAATACTTTCTATATTAATTTTATTTATTTAAATTATGAATACAATAGATAATCGAAGGATATTCAATGTTTTAATAATTCGGCTTCGTAATATGTACGCTATTACGTGCATTACATCCAATATAATTAAAGTCGTATTTTGTACGTCGGATGCTGTTAACGCACGCATCATGTGCAGTATTCGAAGACCTCGACAGGCAGAACTGAATGTCGAATGCTTTCAAACATTGTGGATACGGAACGAATGACAGAATCCATTGTTGGTGGTATCTGTGTGTTTACACGATTTATAGATGTACGAATGATGAGAATGGACGAATTTATTTGCAGCAGTGCTGTTTGACCCTAGAACACAAGGGATGCGGGGCATCCATAGCATGTATGAAGCGACCGCGCCTGATAGTGACCTCAATCAGATGAGACTCGGCTCCTGGGTCGCCCTAACAGCTGACTCAGAGGTCTTTCGTTCACAACGTAGAATTTAAAGCGTGAAACATTATATCGTTAAAAGCTCTTATTTAAATAAATAATCGTGTGGATGCATATTTGCCATATTTAAAAAAAAAAAAAAAACAATTTTTTAAATAATGATTGTCGCCGTTTGTGCGACGGTCACACTTTTTGATAACGAAAATCATATGCACGCATATTTTAAATTTTCTACAATCGTCTAGAACTGTCGTCACTTAGGACCAGTTGTGACTATTGACAATAGTAAAACGGGTTATTTGATCGTTAGTAAAAAATCATTTACTTGTAGTAGAAGAAAATGATTATTTTTCGAAACCGTGGCGATTAATAAAATAAAGTTAACAATTTAAATACAAATTTGATTTTGCCTATCTTAAAAAAAAAAATATATATATACTTTTAAAATTAGCAATATTAACTTTGTGGTTAAAATTCATATTTTTTATTTATTATCTTTGTTTTATTAACCACTGAATTGAGTTTAAATACATCTACCGGTTTCGTTCTTCTTCAGGATGTCATAACTAACTAAAAATATATATCATTGTTTCTTCACCAGAATCTATTTTTTAAAAAACAATTATTTAAAAAAATAAATTTAGTACCTAACTCAAATTGTTGCTTAATACAAATTTAGTCGAATAATTTTTAGGAAAAATTTTTAGAATGGGACTCGTTAAATTTAGTTGGTTGTTTATAATTGTTTGATTAGTTTTCCACGCTTTATTTATCTCCAACGATTCCAAATTATTTCATTTGTGACCAACACCGTTTGTATGCAAAATTGACAATCCTAATATTTTATCAAAACCGTGACCATTTTCTATCAAATGATTAGAAAATTCTGAAAACCCACTATTGTTCAAACATCTCAAATGCTCCTTTACTCTTATATTAAAATTTCTACCCGTTTTACCAATATAAAATGCAGCACAATCCTCGCAACTAAGTTTATAGACGCCAGAATTGTTAAATTTATCATCTTTGTCTTTAGAATTGATGAGTAAATTTCCTATACTATTATTTGTATAAAATGCCGGTCTAATGTTTCGCGGCAGGTGTTTAGATATTTGTTCGGAAAAGTTATTTATGTATAAAATCCTACGCCAATAATGTATGTTTTTAGTTAGTTATGACATCCTGAAGAAGAACGAAACCGGTAGATGTATTTAAACTCAATTCAGTGGTTAATAAAACTAAGATAATAAATAAAAAATACATACATATATTTACTTATTATAAAAATGGTATTTAATGTACAAAAGAGAAAACATTACGGTAATATTTTTTCAAAAACGTATTGTTTGATTCGACTTCTTGAAAATACATCGCGCGGTAAGCTCGTTGCACTCTCCGATATCGGACAGTAAAGCGACAATCTGTAGTTAAAATGCGGTGAACTCTTAACAGCTGTTTCAATAGTCATCTTGACACACTGATACTTTGAATGTTGCAGTATACGACAATTAATACGATAAGAATGTGTTCTCCTTAATAATAATATATAAGATGTATCAATGTGTCCAAAATTTAATAAAAATTCTTTATCTGCTATCGGTTTACTCAAAGGTATCTGAGATTCCGTATAAACAATGCAGATGACTTTCAAATAATGGAACGATAGATGTATTAATGTGAAAAGTGTAACATATAGTCAATCCACTGTGTTGGTATAGCATAATCGAATAATGCACTTTTCCCCGGTTTGGAAAGAAATCCAGATTCGAATCCCGGTAGAGCGCAACGATAATATTTTTATATAATTTGACAGCCCATTTTTGTCAGTAGTTGCATCTTTTTCGTAAGCTAGTCTATATATTTGATATTAGGCATAAACTCATTATCTGGCATCCTTTCTACAAAAAGTCACCGGCCGCCACTGGTGTCGACCAACTATACTCCGTGAAAATCTTCGAATATATTTTTAACTCGTTAGGAAACTGGTACATTGGTAATCGAAGTTAAAGTGTAAATTTCATTTGAAATGCACGAATCTGACAATCATGCTAACCTCTCTGTCCTGAGGGTTCATTTATAATTAATTTTAAATGTATCAATTACAATGATGTAGAGATAAAATCAATTTATGGAAAAAATATTTTTATCACTACCGGGATTCGAATCTGGATCTTTTCCTATCCGGGGAAATGCATTAACAGATTACACTACACCAACAATTTTCGAAATTATATGTGTATCTTTCTAAATATAATACATCTAATTAGTATTTAAAATATCACAGACCTATGTTCTGAATGTGTTCTTAAAAATCGTGCGGTGCTTATTGTAGATATAATTTTTTTTATTGAAATTATGCACGTATAATTATATCAAAATAATGCACCAATCAAATAGACAAAAAAGGTTTTAATACTGTAACAAGACCTAGTCCACAATATATATTTTATGGGTCGAAAATGTTCAAGAGATACGTGCATAATCTCGATATGAGCATTTCGAAAAAAAAAAAGTATCTATGCGATTATTTCGATTAATTGAAATATTAATTATTGCTACAGAGTGATCCATTTTAAAATTATTCTTCAAATTCACCCTTTATATAGTAATAAATGTAATTCTAATTAACTGAACAATTGGTTGTAAACTATGCCCGTCTCGACACAGAATTTCTCCAGTGAGACGGGCACAGTCCAAACAAATTTTTATTTAATTAATTCCAAATTATATATTGAATACAAAAAAAAAAATTAAAAGTCATCGAATTTCGAGCGGTTATACTATTTTTTGTTAGACGATTTAGGGCCCGAAGCAAAGATATACATTAATAATAAATAAATATCGCAAACATTCATTTCGAAGGACTCAACGTGATTTTGTAAAAATTTCAAAAAATTACATTTTTCGCAACCGTGTTAGAATTTGCGCACGTTCCTTGAACATTTTCGACATAACGCAACGCGGAGTAGGTATGTCACATCCTGTATATTGTTATTAACGATCATTTGTTTTATTAGCGTCACATTATAATGATAAAATGAGTATTTTCTAATCTCGGGACTGATACGGCGGGATCGTTTAAAGCGAAATCGCTACTCTCGGGGGAATCGGAGTGACGATACTGTCAAGTGAGCTAGTCTAATTATTCACGAATTGTATTAATAATATATTCTGTAAGATGACACTATTTTCGCGTACTAAATATTAAGGAGAACACATTCTTATTGTGAAGCTGTAATTATTCAGAACAGACGCTCTGTGATACTTTAAATACTAATTAAAAAATATTGTTCTTACGCTACCGGGATTCGAACCTGCATCTCTTTTTCAATCCGGGGAAGATGCATTACCAACTATGCTACAGCGACAGTATTTTTGTATTTACTCAAAGGTATTTTTTGAGATTCCGTAAAAACAAAGTAGACGACTTTCAAATAATGGAACGGCAGATGTATTCATTTGAAAAAGTCTAACATATAAGTTCGAAAATTTGTCGACAAAAATACTGTCGCTGTAGCATAGTTGGTAATGCAAGGTGGATTGGAAAAGAGGCACAAGTTCGAATCCCGGTAGTGCAACAACAAAATGTTTCGAAAAAGTTGATTTTATATGTATATCTTTATAATTAAATATATTTAATTACTATTTTATTTTATTTAATGGAAAACATATGGAAGCTTTGGGGTAATTACAGGGCTTACGACCTGTCTTCGACTAGCTTAAGTGATTACTTTATATATATATATATATAACGTTCACCAATTCTCACCTCTCAATCTCCACATTTATCGGGTCGTATATATGTTAGTATGTGGACTCGCTTCGAGTACCACTACACCATCGCCATCTATAGACCAAATTTTATAATTAATTTTTCCTTTTTTTTAAACGCATATATGTTATCACTATGAAATTCTGACTTTTTATTTATGAGAATTGGTGAACGATATATATATATATAAAGGGATCACTTAAGTCAGCCGAAAACAGGCCGTAAGCCCTGTAATTACCCCATACTTCCATACATAGCTATACCTATATATATATATATATAAATATATATAGCTTTGTCTCTATGAGATATCTGATATTAGTTTAATAACAGTGCCTTTGTAGGTGAAAATACAGTAATTGTGTGTTCTTGGACATTCTGATATGGCTAATTTAATTATTAATTTAACTTAAACGAATCTCAAATATAAAATAATATCATTTTAACGGAACATCAACAAAATTGTACTAATGAAAATAAATATTCAGTAGTCATATAATATACATTTTGGATAACTAATGTTTCGCACCCTTGGATAAGAAATATCTTGTATTACAGGGGTGGCTTTGACATTTATGTAAAAACATGAAAATAGATTATTTTCTAATACAATACTAGTTCATCGAACACGTCGCTACTTGATAACTAACTGATTTATTCATCGCGCCGTTTCTCAGCGAAGATAGGCAGAGAGGGTAGAGCGCCACACTATGTTATCTTATGACACCCATCTACTTTAGTATACATTTTACCCGATCGTACAAAGTCTTTCGCGAACATGTGCCATCAATACCGCGTCATGTGAACAAACCAACTAAGTGATAACCCATTCTTAATCCTGTTAATTATGCTAAAATTAGAATTATATTAATTCCTAATTTGTTCATTATTTACTCGTAACTCTCATTTCCGCGGCATTCAGTCAACTTTCGTTCCTCTAGCCAGTGTTGATATTAAGACTCAATTATATCAAAATAAAATACAAAGAAAAACACGAACCCGAGATATTTATATTACTGGTATAATGCTCTAGCGCCGAGCCTTGTCAGATTTGTTTTATATACATCTTCTTCAGTGACATATCTATTGTTCTGCATATTTGATCCTTGACGATTTACAGTGACATATTTTTAAAATGATTATAATATGTTTTGACAACCCCGATGTAGATTGCGATATCATTAGCGTTAATTATGAAGTTTCGTGTGTAAATGTGTTAATTCGGCCCCGCGCGTAGAGCTCAGATAAACAGTAGTTCTGACAGCAGAGCGAACACACGACAAAACGAGCACATAACGAAATATGTACCAAATAGCCAGACTCCCTATCAGAAAGTGGTTTCTTTTTCACATCGCCCAAGGCCATTGAATAACCAAGTTAATGAGTAGTATTTCTTTCTCTCCAGCGCCGTACAGCTTCACACATCCACTTACCGACCAGCCAGCGTATTCAACAAGCTAGGATCGTGTCCCTCCGTGGCACAACACGCACAAACGTAGATTATAACACACACGATACCCTTTAACACACGATGAAATGTCTTTCGTGTCAACTGAGCACGCAAAAGGCTCGATTTGACTCACTTTCAGTGACGAAGCGCAGGAATCCAGCGACGAATGAAGCACACACTCTTGACAATCAAACTGAAAACCAAAACAAAGCCGGATACCTAATGAATCACTATATTTTTAGAGGCACAAATTCACCACGGAAACGTGTTTAAATGTCCAGTTTTAATTTATTTCACCGCTGCGGCCACAGGTAAATTTATAAATCGACGTTTTAATGAAAGCTGTTAGGATTTTTCGGAGAGGAAAGGAAGGAACACACGCGCACTAACATAGGTCGAATTGCACATTCAGGGGCGACACTTTGACACCATAGATCACTTTTTAGACGCGTATTGTGATAAATTACGCGAAAAAACACTCACCTGGTTGTTTGTTGGCGATTTTATTGAAACAATTTTGAAAAACTTCATATAAATGCATAGGTTCGTCATCGCTAGTCGCCATTTTGAAATTTACTGCGACAAGCGAGGATGGGGATCGCGGCCTCCGCGAGATGAAAACATATCACTGGCCTTTGCTACTCAATTCCATAGACAGGTCAAACTTCTACTGAAATAATACCATATGTAAAAATGAGAGTTCATGCAGGTAAGGTGTCAAATCTATAATGAGTAAGTACTTTTAATTAAACTAACAATATTTTCAGATCCACAGGTTTACTAAAAATAAAACATAACAGAAATATCGTTTAAACATTTCTGTCTTTGTGATGAGTTCGTCTTCAGCCTATATCCATACAGGGTTTGATAAAACTCTTCTAATGATTATCACTACTCTCTATCTTTCACAGAATCCTAACTAACTAACTAACTAACTTACCATCACACCGTTTCCCCGCGGGGTTAGGAAGAGAGGATAGAGCGCCACACTCTTCTGTCCTGACACATAGATCTCGCCTCATCCACATTCATATATCTTCTTATAAAAGCTCGCCGATTATCGAGTCTTCTAAAAGGACCATCTGGTTTACTTTGCCAAGTGTGGACGTCCTCTATTTCTGGTGCCATCAACACTTACATCATATATATCTTCCTTACTATTCTCTCATTCATCCTATCTATATGACCAAACCACCTTAGTGATCCTTTCTTAATCTTACTCACTATATACATATTACATTTTTTTTATTTATTATCTTTGTTTTATTAACCATTGAATTGAGTTTAAATACATCTATCGGTTTCGAAAAATACCATTTTCTTCTACAGGATGTCATAACTAACTAAAAATATATAGCATTGTTTCTTCATCAGAATCTATTTTTAAAATTTTTAAAAAACAATTATTTAAAAAATAAATTTAGTACCAAATTGCTGCTCAATACAAATTTAGTCGAATAATTTTTAGGAAAAAATTTTAGAATAGGACTCGTAGTTAAATTTAGTTGGCTGTTTACAATTTCCTGATTAGTTTTACATGCTTTATTTATCTCCTACGATTCCAAATTATTTATTTTTTGTGACCAACACCGTTTATACGCAAAATTGACAATCCCAATTTTTTATCAAAACCATGACTATTTTCTATCAAATGATTAGCAAATTCTGAAAACCCACTATTGTTCAAACATCTCAAATGCTCCCTTACTCTTATATTAAAATTTCTACCCGTTTTACCAATATAAAATGCAGCACAATCATTGCAACTAAGTTTATAGACGCCAGAATTGTTAAATTTATCATCTTTGTCTTTAGAATTTA
Source organism: Eubasilissa regina (assembly GCA_022840565.1). Lineage (NCBI taxonomy): Eukaryota > Metazoa > Arthropoda > Insecta > Trichoptera > Phryganeidae > Eubasilissa > Eubasilissa regina. The sequence continues at coordinate 5,845,537 of JAINEB010000026.1, forward strand.
TGAGTAAATTTCCTTTACTATTAGTTGTATAAAATGCCGGTCTAATGTTTCGTGGTAGGTGTTTAGATATTTGTTTCGAAAGGTTATTTATGTATAAAATCCTACGCCAATTATCATTATTATCATTATGTTTTATCTGTGATTTATATAAAAACTGATTATTATATTCTTTTAATTTATTTTTTAAAATAGTGTCTATCAAACCTGTATTATACCCGTTATTAACTGCTATTTATTTTAATTGTATTCAATTCAATATTGAAATTGGATGTTGACATAGGAATATTGACTAAATGATGTATCATGGAGTGGGACCCTGAATGTTTGTGTGATAATGGATGATTAGATTCATTGTGTATGATAGTATCTGTAAAAGTTAGTTTTCTAAAAATTTTGAACTAAATTTTATTATTATTTTTAATCAATGTTAGATCCAAAAAATTTAGGGTAGAATTATTTTCCATTTCTAATGTAAATTGTATTTTATTATTAAATGAATTAATGAAATTTAGAAATGTAGTTAGTTGACGTTGTGAACCTTACCAAATACACAATACATCATCCACAAACCTTTTCCATAACAAAACATTTTTTAACAAAGAAGAATCGCAATCAAAATTTTTTCTCTCTTAATTGTCTACAAAAATATTTGCTGTTAGTGGACTTGTGGGTGCTCCCATAGGAAAACCCTCTGTTTGATTATATATTATATTATTGAATTGAAAATAATTTTGGTTCATACAAAGGTTTAACAAACAATGTATTTAAACTCAATTCAGTGGTTAATAAAACAAAGATAATAAATAAAAAATATGAATTTTAACCACAAAGTTAATATTGCTAATTTTAAAAGTACATAAAAGTACATTCTTTCCATATTTTTCATCTGACACACTAATACTTTGAAAGATGCAGTATTTAATAAAAATGAATTGTTAAATCTGGCGTCTGCTATCGGTTTACTCAAAGGTATTTGAGATTCTGTATAAACAAAGTAGACGGCTTTCAAATAATGGAACTATAGATGTATTCATCTGAAAAGTGTAACATATGGGTTCAAAAATTTGTCGTCAAAAGTACTGTCGCTGTAGCATAGTTGGATAATGCACCTTTCTCGGATTGGGAAGAGATCCAGGTTGAAATCACGGTAACAACAATATTCTTCGATAAAATTGATTTTATATGTATTTCTTTCTAATTTATACATTTAAGTAGTACTTTAACTTTAGTTTGAAGTTTTAATGCTTCACCTGAAGATGAGAGTTACTGTTTTTTTCGAAACTCGAGTAGTGCTAATAAACTCAAGTAGAGTTATAATATTGTTTTATTTATATCCATCCATTATGATGAAACACTACAAAGTTAACGCCGGATATATAATAATATAGGAATCATGATGTTTTCTGATACTCAATCAATGTTGTGATTGTTTGATTAAGAAGTGTCAGTGATTAATTCATAGTTTGTGATTTTAAGTTCATCTCATTTAAGAGCTCTTTTATCGCATTAAATACTTTAAAAAATATTAGACACGAAGTCCCCTGAGTGAATTAATTTAGTTTGTTCCGTAGCATTATGCTGTTTTTGTAAATGCAGTGAAAATGTGATAACTCAAGAGTTTATATGGAAAATTTATGTATGAAAGAGTGAATAATAAATAAGTGAGTAAATGTAGTCGGCATGTACCGTACCATAGTCGATAGAATTAAGAAAGAGACACTATAATGGATCATGATGTAGAGAATAGTAAAAATAATAATATATGAAGCGAGTATAAAAAACAACGCGAACAAGAGGTATTCGAGAAAGTCCTGGCTTGATCAAATAAACTAGATATTGGAGGATGACCTTGTTAGAAGCTTCAACATTCATTGAGCGTACCTGAGAAAATGTATGAAAGTGAACGAAATAAGAGAGGTACGCCAGATATGCATATAGATAAGTTAGTTGGTTTAATGTTTTGTGTAGCTTGTGCATTAGCAGTCTAATTAAAATAGTCTCATCCGACATTAACATTAATCTCATAGCATGATTCCCGAGTACTAAGACCCCTTGCTTCTTCATCTATTGTAGCAACCAATGCGGTAATTGGGTTAGATGGTATTCAACAAAGAGAGAAGTTACTGTTGGCAAGGGGCATGGATCTACTTTCTTGAGGCAGGATTTATAATAATCTAGTAGGACCATCTTTAGTCGCCTAAATCTAAATCGGAAGGGTGAAATTGAATCGTATGTTGAGAAGATATTTATTGTGGGGTTCGGATGGTTTAAGTCCGGCATAAAAATGTTTGGAGAGATGTTTTATGTGATCCCATATTAGAGGGATACCTGAGTCGTGATGGATGAGTATAACTCACGATCAGCTAGGCGCACCCAGGGCTAACCGGATGGCTTTACTTTGGAAAGTTTGGTGTCTTTTTATGTGACTTTTGGAGACGTGACCTCAGGCATAGGTGAGAGTAGGCCCGAGAATAGCCTTGTATAGCAGGAGCTTGTTATTAATGGACAGCTTACTATTTCTGCCCATTAGTAGATAAATAACTGATAGTGCACGTAAAGCGATAACGATTTTATTCTGTACGTGAAGGCTTTACATGAGTTTGGTGTCCGAAGTCATATCAAAATGCTTGATGGATTTGATCTAGGGAATGTTTTTGCCCAACATCCTTATGCTGGGCTAGTGTCTGGCTTTCTTGCGCGAGAAAAAGATGGCGGCGCTTTTCGAGAAATTAATCTCGACGCGTCATTTTTTGCACCACTCTTCGAGTTTGGTGGCGTATCTTTGTACGCGTCTAATCGCTACTGTCGCGTTTAGAGAAGTTGACAGGCCTGCCGTATCGTCTGCGAACGTGGCAACTATCGTATTTGCGTCGGGTAGGGGTGAAATGTCGCAACCTTGCGGTACTCCCGTTTGAGAGGACGCCTAGTAAATTGATCCTAAAGGAACGTCCCGAAAGGAAACGGGCTAGGAGTTGGCTAATGTTCGCTTTGTATAGCAAGCCGTTGTGCCATACCCTATCGCAAACTTTACAGACGTCGTATGTTGTTTCGTGTTGATGCCGAGGTTAATCTGTTCAATGATCTATGTTCAATGCTGTTGAATGATTTGGCCTAAAACCGTATTGGATGTCGGGGATGATTGAATTTTCATCGCTACATTGGACAAGTCTGACGAGTATAATTTTTTCAAGGATTTTAATCAGGCTGATTGGACGGTGGTTTTGAGCCAGGAGGGGATCCTTGCCTGGCTTTGGTATTAGTATTACATCTGCTAGTCTCATCCAACTAAAACGTTCTGTTTGATTAGATGTAACATAACAGCCATAAAAATTATTATTATTCTACTTGCCAACAGATGTCACTGGCACATTTTTCATGTTTGTGATGTCTTCATCTTGACGTGAAATAACCAATTCTTCTGCATTTCGGGACGTAAGTAAATTCCGTCGTCTCAGTAAACACAATAAAAATATTAATTCACATGTACGATGTTTTCTTTGAATTCGCTAAACACACACAACCAGGTGAGTTTCGCAATATTTACGTCACATTGTATTTTGAAACAATGACAAACGATAGCGATTCGACAGTCGTTTTAACCTTGCTTATCGCGATGTTTTCCGCTTTTCTAGTTACTGTATAGCCTGAGCCAGCTGTCGTCGAGGCACTCGGTGAGTCTTTTCAAGTCCAAGAAGCACGCTGGCGTCAAACATGAGAGGAGCGCCGAGAAGTTGAGTGCTGCGTTGAGCCAAAGCGAATTCGAATCGATCTGCGAAAGCAGTTTGATCGAGGCCATAAAAAACTGCGACAGGATCACGTTGGCGGACTTCCAAAAGTTCGGTGTTGTGAAAAATAACAAGATATTCGCCCGACAACGCAGCAGAAGCGCTCCGAGCTGTCACAAGGACGATGTCGCTGATAAAATTGATCCTTGGCATGTGTCTTACGTTTCCGGCTACTCGTTCGAACAGAATAAGAATGATACCAAAGTGGACAAGATATTGAACGATGTTTTCACCACGCCCAGTCTCTATGTGGACACGTCCCGAGGTTACAAGAATACGAAGATCTCGTACTCTGAAAATTTTGCGAGCTATTTAGCCAAGAACCTTTGCTCTCCAAAATTCAAGTATGGAGTGCAAGTCAGGGGGTTTAAGACAGAGAGGACCGTCGTCTCCGAGTTGGAGAGGAACCCATCGGTGTTGCAGAGATTTAAGAAAACTTTAGGTATGTGTAATTTGACATATTTCATAAACATTTTGCACCATATGTCCGTAATTTCTACGCACAGAACATACTTTAGAACGCTGTCCGTATTCCATAATCCATAAAACGTCTGGACCTATTTGATATGTCAATATTAATTTAACTAACTTACCATCATGCCATTTCTCCGCGGGGGTAGGCAGAGAGGATATATCGCCACACACTTTTATCCTGACAGTTCTCGCCTCATACAACCTCGCCGATTATTGAGAATTCTAACAGGACCATCTGGTTTACGTAGTCGTGCTAAGTCTTCTTCTATTTCTGGTGTCATCAACATTTGTGTTATACACCATTCTCTCCTCATTCATCCGTTCCATATGCCCAAACAACCTTAGTGATCCTTTTAATCTTACTCACTACACCAAGATCAACTTTACATTCTTTCCTTATTTATTCATTCTTTACTCTGTCATAAATAGATATATTACACAAATGATCTTCATTCTACTTTCGTTCCTCTTCTGCCAGCTCTGGGTCTCACTTCAATACATCAATGTCGGTACCAGGACTCCATTGTGTACCACTAGTTTTGCCTCGGTTCACAAGTTCCCATTAGCTATAAATTTCATTCAACTTTATTTAAAAAGATAATGCAGGACTATAAACAGTTTATGTGTAAAGCGCCCTTGAGGTGAAATTTTTTACAAAAATGGCGCTGTAAAAGTTATCTATATAAAATAAATATTAACCATGAGCAACACAATAGTATAGCCTCTATTAAACCAAGCGTTATTTACCTTTTAAATGCCACGAGCGCGTTAACACGCCATCGCGTAAGCGTAACACGTGTAAGCGTTTTGGTTCGGTCGACAATATTAATTTCTTCTGCTAAAATAGATGAACCTAACCATTGACTATGATAATAATACAACATATTGACAGTTCGTGCGCAGCACTGCCAAAAAATTTTTTGAAAGAATTTGAAAAAAAAAATTATGGATTCAAGTCAGTTTCTTATCAATTCAAAGTGGTTTTAAAAAGTGTATTTCTAATGTCATAAATTAGAAAAATTGAATTTGGAAACAGTAATATTTAGTTCTCTTATGCTAGCAGTCTACTCTCGCCGAGGTGAGGCAAAGCGAGAGAAATCGAGGGCTGGCTATAAACTCGCGGCGAGGGCAGATGGCACGAGACGACCCGTGTCAGTTGATGCAAGCCGAGTGCTGCAGTACATTATCGTACTCGGCTCCTCTCGTTGACTCAAAAATGAACTATGAAATAAAATGATAAGTGCCATCTAGTAGATTCTGCCAGAACGTTTTACACATTTGACCCGAAAAATAAACATACACTTTTTTTAATGGATTTCATTCGCTCTGTGATGATATTAAATTAGATATTTGTTCATTATATATGCTAGAATATGTTTTTTTACGCAAATGAAGTTTTATTTATTTATTTTGTGTATTGTGATATCGTATTAGTGATAATAAACTAAACTATGATCACAGTCACAGTTTCCAATCACTGATATTTTCGAATATCAATCACACCAGTGAGTAAAGAGTAGCAATAACCATTTTTAATTTTAATAACAAAGATAACGTAGGACTATAAACAGTTGACGTGTAAACCGCCCTTGAGATGAAAGTTTTTATGAAAATGACGCTATATTAATTATCCGATATTATTATTTAAATGTTTTTTTTCTTTGAAAAAGCAAATCACCCAATGAGGCAATAAAATTCACAAATTATGAAATATTTAAAAATGTTTTTATGAAACAACCAAATTTTACATATTTACTCTTTAGAACGCTGTACAAAACGGCAGTAAATTAGGACAACTCTGTCGGACCGGTTACGTTGTAAGAATGGACGTCAATCTTGCAGTACGGAAAAGTATCAGGAGGCTTAAGTTAAGGTGGACGGATGTTCTAGAGGCAAACACAGCAGTCTTGGGCATAGTTTGGAGATAGGCGATAGTGGAGACGTTTCTTGGAGGCGACCAGAACTCACAATGGGAATGAAATCGTCACATTATTTCCAATGAATTCCGGCAACTGAAACATTATAAAACACATTAATACAAATTAAATTAATCAATTATACAAAGATATATCGAAAAAATAATCCCGGTAGCTACTAAAATGATTTTTTCTATGTACATCTTTTTTCTATATATCTTTCTAATTGATTCATTTAATACAGAGAAAAAAGATCAACTTTTTGAACACCAACACTTTTGGCAAAATTCCCAGTTCACAAAATAGAATACATTAATCAATTACTTAAAGAAAATAACACTGTCAAATTTGAAACAGGCAACATCATTAAGGTATAAAAATAACTTTAAAATCCCTAAATCGCTAACCAAACACTATCAGCAAAATTTTATATACTTAGGGATAAAAAATTTCAATAGCCTCCCTACACAAATTAAAGAAATAAAATATATAAAAGAGCTTAGAAAGAAATTAAATGAACACTTCAGAAGGACATAATTAGAAAATAAATAATATTATAGGACACTTCAGAAGCACACAAATAGATAATAAACATTTATAGACTACAAATGTATAACTCTCTATATAAAATTATTACAGTGTAACTCCCTCTCCAAGCACAAGAGCTAGTCTCTTTTTTGGAGAGGTAAGCGAATAAATACCATGTCATTTTAATACTTAATTCATATTATAAAAAAATTGCAACTTCACAACATTTTTTGTATTTTCATTAAAAACATTATTAATTTTATCTGTTGAATAACTCTATTCGGAACATGGTATTAAATAGTCTTTGAAGTTATTCATTCATGCCATTCTAACATGACATGTTGCAATATTCTATTTCGTTCCAGGAGTTTCGTCAGCGAAACACTCCGTTTTGGACGTACCCGAGAGGAGCGTGATGGTGGAACGTCTTCTCAATTCTGACGATACTGGACTCAAACCCGAGCACAAGGATAAGATCAAGATTGCCTTTGCGGAAGGCTACATGGCCGGTGAGTCGCATGCTGGATAATTTAAAAAAATATATATTATTTCAAATCCAAATTTATCCCCTGAGGGATTGTCATGAAGATATATATTATAGATGATGTCTCATAGAGATTTTGTAATAAATAATTGAAAGGTTTCTACATGATAACATATATACAACTTCCAAAAATTTTATTGGCGTGCTAGTCGAGCGTGGATAGAATCGGTGAACGTTACATTGTGTAAAGTGATCGCATCTGTAATATATATCATAATTTTTATTACTTTTTTGAAATGTTCGACATTTATTTATTTTTAATGAAGCGCGTGCGTGCGGACATTTCGCTCGAGTAATTATTTTTAAATTTCTTCAGGCACCAGTCCCGATAACCAGAAGGGGGCCAAGACAACCAAATATCTGAAGCTGATCCAACAGCTGTTGACTATTGTAATATTCCTAGCTATATTTGTCAGCCTCATGACGTCGGCCAGTGGCTCTGTCTTTAGGTAAGTACAATAACCGTTGACCATCAGATTATTACAAAATCTACAACCTATTTAAAAATGTGTTTATTTGACGTGTAAATTTTTTACGAATCTCGTAATTGTTATTTTTAAGCAGCTTATTATCGGGGGGAAAAAATAAGGAAATTTTAACGATAAAATCTTCATCTAAATTTTATACTATTTACAATCTTGTTAATAAATTTTTAATAGGATAGGATGTAATAGGAATTTTTAGATTTAGTTGCAAATAATGAAGAAAGCCAGGTTTTGGACTCTAGATTTGAAACTACCTGTGGACGTCAATTATGATCAAGTTTGGCTTTCAATCAATATTTGGCAAGTTTTGAAGTAGTCAAATTTTCACCATTCTGATGACATTTAATGCAGCCATTAATGATTCATTGGAACGATATTTTATTATTATTCATACTTAATATAGTGCGTATTTATATATGCTCTGATATAAATATTTGTTTAGTTTCACATTGAATCCATGTAGTTTCTCCTCTTCAACGCAAAGCCCGACACTGTAAGCACGGTTATTGTCTTTAGAATCTCCATTCTTCCCGTCACGCTCTTTTTCTTGTGGGGACACACCGTGCCACCGATTTAGCGATTCGATCGCTGCCCAGTTTGCCACGCCCCGTTCCAGAAGTGAACTTTTCTCCCGAAGGTCACCCCGATGCTATCCGGTTGCTGTGGAGTCCCTCACACGATTTACACGGGCAGAACAAGGCCCAATTTTCTCTTGTTCTGCCGCGAAAATGGTCCTTCAATTGTCGATCTCCATCGCCAATACTATAATTTCGGCGGAGCGCCGCTCGGCGCTCGCCTCACGCACCTCTCAGCTCGGGCGCTCGCCACGAAGTCCCCTGCTACCTTTCTCCGACCTCTCTCTCCACCGGCCGCGCCTACTCGCATCGGTAGATGGCGCCCTCGGTCTTGGTGGCGCGTATATTTGAAATGTCACAATATTTTTAGCGTAAATAGTACATATGAAAAAATAAAGATAATCGCTTTACTAAACGTATTAAAGCAATTACCTGTACAGGTTTTAAAAGTTGTAAATGTTAAGAGGTTAGTAAGTATAATGTTAAGTTATAAAAAGATATTTAAAAAAAAAGTTATAAAAATATTATTGTCAGTCATATACAATAGTGGGAGACGAAATTAGGTTAGCACAAATGATACATTCGTTTCATTTTGCTTTCTGTCCACATCAAGTTTTTAGTTCATTTTTGGTTTGAAGTAGTTTTAGACCCCTTTAAGGTCTCTAAATATTCTCGGAGCACAAAATATATCTTCAGGACTGCGTCTCAGACAATTGTACTTGGATTCATAGCTGCACAGAAGTTCATTTTCCTATTTGTGGACGCTAACCAATACCATGTCATTACAATATCATTGATTTTTGAAATTGTGAAATCAAATGAAATTTTGAATCGCGGCTACGTCATCAGGCGGCGGTCTTTCCTTTTAGAATTGTTTATACATATTATATAAATAATGTTTTAGTAGAATTCAGCTGGGAAATCAAGTGGAAGTGGACCCCGAGGAGATATCCGTGACGTTTGACGACGTGAAAGGGGCTGATGAAGCCAAACAAGAACTTAAAGATGTCGTAAGTGGATTTTTTTACATCTTATTTTGACCATTTTTATTTATTTTATCTCTAGTGCTTTCGGTACCTGCCATTCATATTCAGAGTTCTTCTTAGACATGGACCTACTTAAGTGTCATACTTCAACAAGGTCTCAGTGGCAATGTAGATATTTTAGTCGGCATTTATTTAGTTAAGCGGTAAAAGTTTCTTAACATATTCTGCGCCTGTTGAAGATATATCATTAATAGTGCACACAGATCATTTATACGTAATAAACTATTATAAAATTCATACGATTTCGCAATTTACATACCGTATAAAAATATAAAAAAGACTGTTATTGTATATGCAAAAGGGAAAACAATTAAGTAATCTTAACCTTATTTAAAAAACACGTTTGATTTTGCCCCGCTTTTGTCGTCTCACAGACCTGGCCGTTTAATCAAGCATTATATAGCCATAGACACTACATACTAGACGTCCAGAAAGTCATAGAAATATATGAAAATAGACAGAGAGACGTAATATTATTATCAGGGGCGCGCACTGCATACAAGCAAAAAAGTTGTCCTTATACACATATAAATTAAATAATTTCGCTAGCTCCCACCGTATATCAGTAGAATCATTAGTTGCGTAATTCTGAATGGAGTCACCGTAGCGCTGTAGTCTGGGTTATTCTTCATTTTTGCTACTACAACTGCTAGCCACTATTTTAATCTATTGTTCTATCCAAGTCATACAATTGCTACCTATTGAATTGAAATTTCCACTCGGCAAAGTCAGAAATGGATCAGTACAGAGTCTTTACTTATGCTGTTTCCTAACAGTATGACATTTGATAGGTTTTGAACTTTGCTTAGAGCTGATTGAAGCATCTACTAATTAGCAAATTTGACTACTTTATTAAACGTGTTGTTTTCGTGATTGTTCTTTGCGTAGGATAATGAATTTTTAATATGACGGATTTTCATTTTGCCTAGAGACGTCAATTAAACCAAAGTTCATAAACCTATGTACAATGTGGCATATAGTAGGTATATTATATAATATCACGGTAACAGCATAACCTAAGTCAATACCTACTGTGCGCCACTGATTATTATGGGTATACATGCTACTATTTAAACAGACTGATTTTGCATTTAAGAATGAGTAATTTTTTTTTAATACTTTAAAATATTCTAAATCCCGGTTGTGTGTTAGTATGTTTACTTTTTACCATCGCCCGTGGTAAAAAAACGTTTACGCGTTGTCGGCACGTCAAATTTACTGCTGTCAAAGTCAATCCCGTCTAATAGTGTAGCAAAGCGAATAATCATAAAATATCTGCGTATTTTACCAAAATTGATTTATTTACCAATGCGTTTGAAATCTTTCACTTTGCTGGCGAAAAATATTCAGTAATATCGGACGAACTTTCATTTCTAAAATAGCGGGATATTGAATGATTCATCGGCGTATTACTGCAACTTTCAAAGTATGACCGATGACTTAAAACAGCTGTGAAGTCTCCCATTTTGAACTTAACGATTTACAGTTTTTACCATGTAAAAATTTACAACTTCTCACACAACCGGGCCAAAATGTCAAACTTAAAATTTTATAGTTTATGGAGATGTCTTCTAAAACAATTGAATTTATTATTGACATTTCTTTCGGCGTCTAGGTGGAGTTTTTAAAGTCACCGGAGAAGTTCTCCTCGCTGGGAGGTAAGCTGCCCAAGGGCGTGCTGCTGGTGGGTCCGCCCGGCACCGGCAAGACGCTGCTGGCGCGGGCCGTGGCCGGCGAGGCGGGCGTGCCTTTCTTCCACGCTGCGGGGCCCGAGTTTGACGAGGTGCTGGTGGGGCAGGGCGCGCGGAGGGTGCGCGATCTGTTCAGTGAGTTTAATCTGTTAATTAAATTGATAGATTTATGTATAAAAAATCATTTTGTCTTGATATCTCATAGGGACAAAGCTTTTTTAAATATATTTAATGGAAAAATATATAGAAGTATGGGTAATTACACGGTTTACGACCTGTCTTCGGTTGGCTTAAGTGATCATACTAGTCAAAATAAGAAAATGTATAAAAATTGAAAAATATTAATTCTGGTATAATGTATTAAATAAATTTTACAAATAAAGAATATTGCTTTAAATAATTTCAAAAAAATAATTAGATTCTCATTGTAACATATATGCTGTTTCAGGGAAACGGAAGTGTTTCCACATATTAACATATATACAACTTCCAAAAATTTGTTAGATATGGAGATTGATTAATGGGTGACAATGGTGAACGTTATATTTGTATAAAGTAATCACTTAAGCCAGTCGAAGACCATTAAATATAATAAAAAATAGCTTTGTCTCTATGAGACATCTATTATGTGTTTAATAACATCGCCTTTGTAGGTGAAAATCCACTAATTGTGTGTTTGTGGACATATTTAAATATTGCAAAAAATATTAATTAATACAACCAGCTAATTTACACTCTCAATATAATGTATTCACAACTTGGAGTTCAATATTTTAATTTTTTTCTTGTAGAAGCGGCCAAGGAGCGAGCGCCGTGCGTAATCTTTATAGATGAGATTGATTCCGTCGGTGCTAAGCGCACCAACAGCATTTTGCACCCGTACGCCAATCAGACCATCAATCAGTTGCTCTCGGAGATGGACGGCTTCCACCAGAACGAGGGGGTGATCGTGCTCGGTGCCACCAACAGGAGGGACGATCTGGACCCTGCATTGCTGAGGCCGGGAAGGTTTGATGTTGAGGTTAGAGGGATATTATTTTTAATTGTTAAGATGATAAGTTGTTATAAACATATAACAGGAATGCGGGATCATATGATGTTAGCAAAGACACAAACCTGTTACGCCACTTGAACACACACTTTGCTGATGCGCACAAAGTGAACACAACGCGCACAAGTCATAGATGACATGCCATAGAAATAGGTTCAGTTCTACGATACAGGGGAAACGAGTAGGTATGTACAGGAACCATGATATGTACATGGTTGCATTCGGGCATGAACAATAATAATAATTATCACCACCAGGGTGGCGAGCAAACAAAGTGTCATATTAGAGAAATTTTAAGTTGCTTAAATAAAGATGTGTCTCATTGGATATTTGTTTGCGTTAATTGTTTAAGTTAGGTTGTTCTGCGGTAGACCGATATCAATTATTTTTCTCCTCTCAAAATATTTGATGTTGACAAGAAACACATTTGACCTAATCAAGATCTACATTTACTTTCAATATTACACCACGAAATGATCTGATTCCAGCTTCTGACCGCTGTGTTATAAATCACCTCCGTTTTCAGGTGAATGTCCCCACACCGGATTACTCTGGCCGCAAGGACATCCTCAACCTGTATCTGAGCAGGGTGCTGACCAACGGAGACGTGGACGTAGAGCTGTTGGCCCGCGGGACCACCGGCTTCACCGGCGCGGACCTGGAGAACATGGTCAACCAAGCGGCCCTTAAGTTAGTACTGTTTGGAATTGTGGAAGATAATGTTTGTATCACTTACACATCATTCACAGTTGTTTCACATTGGATTTATTCACGTGAACTGGTTACAAAATATTTACCATCATTTTATATAAGCAGATTTCACGGCAGACGGGACATGAATAGTTTTTACATACGAATAACGTGGGAATTAGTCCCAAGTAGGGTGTTCTTTTCACCCATTAAATTTTTTACACAGGGCATCACGTATTTGTTTAATTTTCAGATAATATTGTTATTCACATTCGTAACACAACACTTTTTTAATCTTATTTACTATGCTAATACCTTACATTCATTATTGTTTGGAGCATGTATTTGTGTATAAATATATTAATTATTGATGCAATATAAATGATGCACTGTGCTTTCCTCCCCTCCCCTTTCCTTCCCCTCACAGTCGATTGGCGACCTTGAACCAATACGGTTACAACTTGACGGACATAGTGAGTGAAAAATATATAGTCCACATTTTGAAGGTGCTAGCAGAATCCGGATTGGTGGTGAGTGCCTATTCCTTCCTGTCCTGAGACTTCCGACATCTATGCTACATTTTGTTTCTCTTTATTAATGCATATTTTATCTGCCGTTTCAGGGCGGCCATAGACGGTGCCAAGAATGTTGGCATGAAGCATCTGGAGAGCGCCAGAGACAAGGTCCTCATGGGCCCTGAGCGAAGATCCAGGTACTGCCGTGCCGCTGAGTGCACACTCAAATCATTATTTATCGCGAACGTGTGCAGACGTCTAATAAAATGTGCCGTGTTTTCAGATTGCCGGATGAGGAAGCAAATTTAATAACTGCGTACCACGAGGGTGGACACGCCGTGGTCGCCTATTACACCAAAGTAAGGTTTTTGAAGATTGTTTATTTAACAAATAATAGATATCTCATAGGGACGAAGCTGTTTTTGACCTGTTTTCAGTTGGCTAAAGTGATCTCTTTACACAATGTAACATTCTCGCCCATTAATCAAATTTTTTCAAAGTTGTATATATGCCAATATGTGGAATCACTTCGAATACCGCTACACTATCGCCATCTATGGTCTAAATTTGATATTCATTTCCCTGAAACAGCAAAGATGTCACAATGAGAATCTATTTATTTTTTTGAAATTATTTAAAGCAATATTGTACTAGAATACGCCTGAAAAATCAATTTTTATATATGTATGTATATATTTTTTAATGTTTATTAATCTGTTTTGTTCTACATTTCTCTAAAAAGCATATATTTGTGCAGAGAAGAGGACTACATGTCTATAATTATTGTTTACAATAATTAGCTTGTAATAAAATAGAATATAATTAATTAATTGCAATAACCATATAAAAATATTGTAGTGTTTTTTGATAGCATTAATTATTTATTATCATTAATTTTCATAATGTTTTCTGGTAATATATATTTTTTTATTTTGACCAGTATATTATTAAAAATATTAGAATATGTCCAAGAACACACAATGACTGGATTTTCACCTACAGAGGCAGTGCTGTTAAACTAGTATCAGATATCTCATAGAGACAAAGCTATTTTTTATTATATTTAATGGAAGATATATAGAAGTAGTTACGGGGCTTACGACCTATTTGTTTATTTGATCAGATTTTGTGAATGCTAAATTAAAATTTGAAAAGATAAATGTGTCACACTCGTTGCTATGTTAACACATTTGCGACATTTACACAACCATGTCATTCTAGAATGAAATTTGGGGGCAGGCGCGAGGCGGGCTGATTACATATTTAATAAATGTGTACGTGATCATTTGTGATATTTTTACGGTGATTCTTTTTGCGTGCGCGTTGAGCCAAATCGACAGCGCTCTGGGCGTACGTACCCTCTTCGCAGCTGTCTATAAGCATGATTACTGTCGTAGGAATCTCATCCCCTGCACAAGGTGACCATCATACCGAGGGGACCGTCGCTGGGGCACACGGCTTACATTCCAGCTAGAGAAAGGTAATTGTTTAAATGTTTTCCTCTCAAATTATCCTCTCTTTACACATGCGTAATGATGAACTGAATGCAGTATCGAGAGTGAATGTGCAATATAAATTGAATAAATTGTGATTAAGAGCAAGTATTGATGGCACCAGAAATAGAGGACGTTCGCGGAAGACTTAGTACGACCAGTTTAACCAGATAATGGAGGATGGTTCTGTTACAAGCTTCAACAATCGGCAAGCTTGTACGAGATGATGTACGAATGTGGATGAGGCGAGAATTGTGTGTCACGACAGAGGAGTGTGGTGCTCAATTCTCGTGATGGCGAGCTTTAATTTTTCCAGTTTGTAATTCGAGAAATAATACATGAATTAGATGTGCTTTCAAGACGAGGTTAATAGTTAAATTTTTATATTGTTTTGTATTATTATCTTCTGATTATTGTGTTTTCGATATAACATTTCCTGGAGCATTTTAATGGATACTTTTTGACCTTAGGCATCTTGAGTCACAGGAGGCAGTAATTTCAGAACAATAATGTGTATAAATAATATATTATTGACTTTTAATGAGAATCAAGAACAAAATTTCACGAAAACGTTGCATAAAATGCGGTGTTGTCATTCAGCACATGTGCGCTGGCCGAGCATGCGCTGTGATATTCTAAAACATCACAATGATATGACGTAAATTTGAACGCATGTATAAAATTAAAATGTCAATAACAGCTCAAAATTATATAATTTACAAAAATAAGCAATTGGCGTTGAGAATAAGTATAATATTCTTCCATATTGTAGTTAAAATGTGTTTTAACGGATTCCACGACCGTCGTGACCGGATCGAGCGGCGTATTGAAAGTTCGATAGACAATTAAAATTATCGTATTTTATGAGACTGAAAATATATTATTTAAAAACTGATTATTGTATTTTTGATATAAAACTTAGTTTTTAATTGTAGCTGAAACCTCAAAGCGCTTGAGTAAAATATAATATATTAAAATTGAATGGTTTATAACACTATTAATTTTTAACATTTTGTTAATTTGTCTCAATTGAGATTTGTCTCTGTAATCTTGGTTTCAAGATTATCAGAAAATATATTTCGTTTATGCAATAATTTACAGTATTAACACAATTTTGTAGCACACGGAAAATGCATCTGCGGTCTTTCTTATAATGCTTGTATTGTCTTAATTATGGCAAATAACATTCAGCTTATTAGATTTATATTAGTGTAAAGGTCCAATCTAAGTAATAGTTTTAAAAAAAAATCAAATCTAGTGTATTACTTCCGATTTAAATTAATAATAAAAATACATTTTTGTAAAAGTTACAATTGAGCTGCTCGAGTGTAGACACGGTGTTAATTGAAAGAAACAATTTTTTTTATGTTTGGGTTAATATAACTAACATAATTCATAAATAAGTTAGAGTTGTTTTTATTTTTTGTTGAACTTTTATTATCAGACAATATAATAAAAATATTCATCGAAGTAATACGATTTAAAATTAAATAATTAACATAAGAACTAGTAATTTATAACGCATAACATATTTTGAACCGAAAAAGGAATTAGGATATTTTTTTCCTAATCTAATAATGGAATAACAACAGATGTAGTGGAATTGTAATACGTTTTCCCGAACAGGAAAAGGTTCCGGTTCGAATCCCGACAGTGACCAAATATATTGTTTTTTTCTAAGTTACGTAATATAAAACTATCAGTAAACATTGGATGACCTAATTGTAATTTTCTTCCCCTCCCTAGATACCACGTGACCAAGCAGCAGCTGCAGGCGATGATGGACACCATGATGGGCGGGCGCGCCGCCGAGGAGCTGATCTTCGGACCAGAAAAGATCACCAGCGGTGAGAGCCTATACACTTCTAGCCAACACTCGAGCCATCCGGGTATTTATGAAACGAGATAGAAGGATATGCGATGATGACTGTGTATAATAATATTTAATATTCACTACAACTACAGTGAAGAATTTAGACAGTGGCGTGGCGTGAACGAAATAAAGTTCTATAGGAATCAAAAATTGTGAATTGATCTACTGTGGAGCAGGTTTACTGGTCAATGTATATGAATGTATGCGTGTGAGTTTATGACAGATGAATCAGAAGGATTTGTTGCAGTGTGAGTGACCAGCGCCAACAATTCGCGGAGGAGTTGGTCTACCAGATTGTCGCGGGCATATTTTATTGGCACCCGACTTCGGTGCCAGCCGTGTTTTTGCGGCTGTTAGGAGCTCTAGTTTTACGCACTGTTAAATGTGGATGTGTAGACGATAGACCTCCGCATCTCTTACTCGATTTATTGAATACAGGTTAATGCGATTCAAGTTCAAGTGAAGAGTTGAGTGAAAGATGTTGTCCACTGACCGCTAACCGTACATCCCGGGCTTCACGTTCATACACCGGTGTTGGCATCTGTTACGCAATCTTAGTCTCGCTTCGGATGACAAATCTGGCAACAAGGCGAAGGTTTAAAAAAATCATTTGTAATTAATCTCATTCATAACTACAGTATCTCGACACTTGCCATCATTACAATTACTGTTGGATTTTGTCTGCAGGAGCATCGTCCGATTTGAAGCAGGCCACCTCCATCGCCTCGCACATGGTCCGAGACTGGGGCATGAGCGAGAAGGTGGGGCTGCGCACCCTGGAGACCCCCCGGGGCGCCTTCACATCTGGGGAGACTCTGGGACCCAACACCAACGAAATGGTTAATCAAACACAGCATTAATATTAAAGAAGGCTATTTATTTACAAAACAGATAATAGATATCTCATAGAGCCGAAGTTACCCGTCTTTGGCTGGCTTAAATGAACACTTTATACAAATATAACGTTCACGATTCTCACCCATTAATTAATCTCCATGTTGTGTATATGTTAATATGTGGAAACATTTTAAATACCACTACACTATCGCCATCTATGAACTAAATTTGATATTCATTTCAAATGTCACAATGAGAATCAAATTTTTTTTTTTAATTATTTTAAATTGATATTTTTCAATTTTATATATTTTCTTATTTTGACCAGTATATAATATTAGCAATACAGTAAAACCGCGATATAACGAAATCCAAGGAACCAAAAAATAAAATTTCGTAATAACGAATTCCCACATATAACGAAAAATTTAAAAAACCTATATGTTACGCGCCGTCGCAAAAAAATGTTGCGCGGCTTCAAAAAAGATCGCAAATTCTGCAAACAAAGGAGGAAAAAGGCCATGGGGAACTGAATACCTACATATTTTTAGTAGTTTTGTTATTAAAACAGATAAGCAAATGGATAATCAAAGGAATTAAATTAAGAACAGAACCTATTCAACACCAATTGGAAGATATTTTTGTAAATTCCAGAATATTGCAAGCACAAAACAATATTTTAATTGTGTTTAAATGTAGAGCCGCTTCAAACATAGTTTTGGGCGTGAAACATACAAAATAATTCAAAAGTAACAATTTTACAGTTGAATCGCGGCATTTTTATAAAATGAGTCGTATATAAATTATGAAGGTACTTACCGGTAACGGCGGCAACCATTTCAAAATATATTTATAATCATTAAAATTGTTCACTTAAAAATTATCGTTAACATTGTTCACTTAAAATACACGAAAAGAATAGTTAATAGAAATACAAAATGCCGTACAAAAATAGTCCATAAAATATTTTAACGAATTATTTATATTATTGACGAGTTCACACAAAAACAATTGTCAAACGAAAATGAATTTATGTAAATATTCAGTTCGGTCATGCAATAATCGCGTTAAAAGCTGAACAAACTTAACTCTACAGACATTACACTGAGACTGACATTTCCAATAAGTACATACTGCAACTTTCGGGGGGTTCCTGTTAATTTTTGTATTTTCCAGCTGTTTGGGTCTGGGATTGCAATACATATTAGAGGCGTATGCGTGCGTAAAACGTGTCTAAGGGAACGCCGCAAGAATTATGTCAAATGGTTTTATGGACCTACTATGAACCCAAGAAGAAGTTTGAATTGTTTTACTACCTTGTCGGCCGACCGCCGCGCACCGCCGAAAAGGCCATAAAACCGTTCGCATACGGTAGATGCATCGGCGCGGCTTTGTAAGTGCGAAATAATATTTTCATCTTTTAACATTTTTTTATTTCGTTATAAATTTACGTAAATGTATTGGCATTTTTTCGTACGGGACAAAAATGATTTTGTTATAAATATTAACGGGATTTCGTTATATAAATGTATTTTTGTATGAAAAATTGGTTTTAGGGACTAAATTTCGATTTTTTTTTCGATATACGTCATTTTTCGCTATATCGGGTTTCGTTATATCGCGGTTTTACTGTATTTGAATATGTCCAAGAACACACAATTACTGGATTTTCACCTACAAAGGCACTGTTATTGAACATATATCAGATATCTCATAGAGGTGAAGCTATTTTTTTATTACTGAGGACTTTGGACCTTATTTTGAGCATGTCCAAATCTTTGTAGGAACTATAATTACAGAGATTTATTCTCCGAGAGATTGCCGTCAAGATATATATTATAGATGTCTCACAGAGACGAAGCTATTATTTATTTATATGGAAATGTGAGTATGGAAGTCTACATTGCCATATTTTTTTTCCCATTGGAACTATGTATTTTTAATTTAAAGATTTATCCAACCACATTGTGGTAAAGGACATTTTTATATACATTTACCACAATTAACGCAAATTTCTTGTCCCAATATTTTCATTTTGGTATCACCCACGCAATCAAATAGCTCCATGACTTTTTTTTAAAATATGACTCGATTGGAACGAATATTTAAACACTGGCAATATAATACGCATTAATGTAAAAAATACATCTTGTTTACACAAAGATTTGATTTTCAAAGAGTGAATACTTTTATTAATTAAATGTATTAATTAGAAAGATATACAAATAAAATCAATTTTATCTAAAAATATTGTTGTTGCTACCGGGATTCGTACCTGGATCTCTTTCCAATTACGGGGAAGGTGCATTTTAACCAATTATGCTACAGCAGACAGTACTTTTGATGACAAATTTTCAAACCTATGTGTTAAAGTACTGTCTGCTGTAGCGTAGTTAGTTATTGCACTTTCCCCGGATTGGAAAGAGATCCATCCCGGTAGCAACAACAATATTTTTTGATAAAATTGATTTTATATATATATATATATATATCTTTTTAATGAATACATTTAATTAGTATTTAAAACATCACAGACTTGTGTTCTCCTTAATAATACTTTTACTGTTGCATAAATGTGTCATAAACTATTAGATTTATGTTTCCAAATAATGTGTGTAGAATGCCCCTCGTCCCGCAACTAATGTTCTGAACCCCTCTCCTATATGTACACTTTATTTCATGTCTGTTCATTTACCTATGAAATATTGTTTAGATTATAATATGTGTTTCTATGTTTCAGGTGGATATTGAGATCAAGCGCATCTTGTCGGAGAGCTACGAGCGTGCGCGCGCCATCCTCAAGGCCCATTCCAAAGAACACAAGGCGCTCGCGGAGGCGCTTCTCAAATACGAGACCCTGGACGCGCAGGACATCAAGGCGATAATGGCCGGTGAGAAGCCGGGCGTCGAGCTGACACACAAAGAAAACAAGGAGAACTCGGCCAATACCCCGGTGAAGGGCAAGGAGACGGGCACCCCCGCGGCAGTGACGACGACCACGGCGCCCGTACCCTCCGTACCCGTGCCTGCATAGTAGCATCGCAAATTCCACATTTGAAATGTTAAAAACACCACCGATGCCATTTTGTTTTTGTCTCAAAATTTGTAATTATTATCGTGTTCCTGGTGACATTCTCTCGTTTGAGAATTGCTAGTTGTTATATGACCGAGGCGATATCGTTTGCTTCTTCGCTGTTTGGGAGTTTTGACTTAGATTTCGACGGCCGTTTAGATCCGTTTCCGGCTATAAAAATACGAGATAACCGCAAAAAAAAATTGTTTTGTTTTCAAAGTTTGCTGTGGTTCAATCAATTCATTTGTATATTATTAATACCTATTAATTAATTAATTGTGAAACAATTTTAGAAAAGTGATTTGCGCAAAAACAAATTACAATATTTCCAGTGCTGCCGTATGTAGAAATATCACGCTCGCCCAGCAGTGTGGAAAGTTGTAAGAATGTAATAATTTAAAATATATATATTTTAAAAGCGCACGCAGCACGTACTGAATTATTCCTAAGCTTTTAGATTATCAAAACATTGTAGATTTAAAAAATATATATCCAGTTAGAAAAATTATTGACTATAATAATATTATTTTGAAGACGGATGAATGGCCGAGTATAGATGAAAAATCAACTGTTCTATCTCTGTTTTTTTTTTGGTTAGATATATATCACAATCGGTCACGAAATTTGTAGAATTTTGAATTGAAAAATGGTGAAGCGTGGAACTCTAGTCACGTGTCTATTATTTCTATTGGATAATCTGTCTCCGTGGCATTGTTGATAGTAGGAACCTTAACCAGGTCCACCTGACGTGTTGCGTGCTTTTTTCCGTAATCCACAAGTCTCTCCATTTGCTTATGTCTAGTTTGTGACGTAGACGTGAATTATATAATATAATTAATGCAGTGGATGAAATTAGTCTGTTCGTCACATTGGTATTTTACTCCTACACGTGTAAATAAATAATTTTTTAAATATACCACCGGTGACTTATAATATTCATAGCTATTTTAAAATGTAAATTTCTGTCGAGTTGTTTCCTCGTGATTGAGGTTCGCGATCTCCGATGACGCTTCTAATAAGATGTCTGAAATATTAGGCGTATAGTTGCGATGGCATATAAGGAGATGGAAAATTTGAAGATTACCAATGATGACCAACTTTACTTTCACCCCTGTTCTTCTGAGTGTTGTCCCGGCCGCATTCTCCATTCATGGCCATTACTGATCCGAGATATTTAAATTCTAACTGGGAATTGATTGTTGCAATCACTGTTTTCAATTTCTTTGTATTTCGATCAAGTTTTTTTAGTTCCGGTGCCTTCCTAAGATTATAGTCCCCATATGATCAAATAAACTAGAGAAAGTAAAGTATGTGGTGCACGATGGAGTCCTTGTACCGACACTGATGTGTGGAAGTGAGGCCTGGAACTGGCAGAAGAGGAACGAAAGTAGACTGAATTCAGTGGAAATGCGATCATCTGTGTGACATATCTATGTATGACAGAGTAAAGAATGAAGAAATAAGGAAAGAATGTAAAGCTGATGTTAGTATAGTGAGTAAGATTAAGAAACGATCACTTAGATGGTTTGGGCATATGGAACGGATGAATGAGGAGAGAATGGTAAGAAGATGGCGTATGGAACGGATGAATGAGGAGAGGATGGTAAAGAAGTGTTGATGGCACCATAACCAGGTAAACCGAATAACGTAGGATGGTTCCGTTAGAAGCTTCAACAATCGGCGAGCTTGTATGAATGTGGATGAAGTGAGAATTGTGTGTCAGGACAGAGGAGTGTGGCGCTCTATCCTCTCTGCCTACCCCCACGGAAAACGGCGTGATGGTGGGTAAGTATGCGTGTACTGTTGTATTTTGATTATATAATGTGATGCGTCATTGCTGCGACGAGCTTTCATGTTGCGAACGTGCAAAATAACGTTAGGTATTCCTTGAAATGATATTGTTTTCTTCTTCTTCCACGGCACTACATCCCAGGATGGGATTTGACCTCTTCCGCAAGTGCTCTATGCCGACTCCCAACCCTGTCCATTCTTATCCAGTTCTCGGACCCCGCCATCCTGCTCCAGTTTTCTTCCGCACAGTCAGCTCTCCGGTGTCCTGTCATCTGACATTCTTTCAACGTGGCCAGCCCGCCGCCGTCTCTGGGACTCGCAGAATCTTACAATTGTTTTGAATTGAATTTTCAAACTCATGATTCATTTTAATTCTGATTATGTTAAAAGTGTATATATATATATATATATATATATATATATATAGAGTAATTATTTCTATAGGATGACGGGTTTTTTCGTCACGCCCACGGTAATAATCGCAATGATGAAATATGTCCTCACGCCCGTAGTAAACAGCTAAAAAAGATTAAATAAGATGAAAACAAGAAAGTGTAGTAAATTTAAATTAACATCAAATTGTAAAAAAAGAATTTAATAATGGCTTTGGTTAGCTAATTAGTTAATTAATAAGTGATGGTTGTTCTCCTACGTTAGAAGAAGGTTGTCTTTGAAATGTTTTACAATACATTTCTCCACCGCCTCAATAGGAAAATGTAGCCTTTGTAGTTTTCCTCCATCTTTTTTTTATAAAGACTGTGTGAATTTAGGCATATGTAAAAAAATCTTGAAATAGTATTTTTTTTTTTTACTCTGTTTCGGACAATTTTATACGATCGCTCAAGTCGACACCTCCCATATATTTGTTATAGTTCAAGATAACTTCTGGTTTCGCTATGATTTTTTTCATATCACGTTAAAGTATTCGGAACGATTACATCTTTTCTATCCTTTCGCTTCATATCCATCATCTTATCTTTATACCTTGAAATGTGCCGACCTTTGCCCAACTTACATGCCCAACTTACACGAAATTCCATGCGACACTGAACAAAGAGTATCAACGCCTAGATGTATTTTATATATGATAGCCAAACAAATTAAATCGTAGATCGTCACGCCCGTTAGAGGGTAGTTTTAGAAAGGTCTCGACGGAATATTTCGTCATACCCGGTTAACGGGTTAAGTGACCGCTGGTCTTATTATATTATATTAGTATAAAATGGTACAAAAATGTTAAAAACAATTATTGTCTCTGACACTAAATTATAAATTCAGCGCTAGTTTTCAGATTCCACATATTTTTGTAGCTAGTTGTATATTTTCATATAGATTAATATACACAATACGATAACGTACACAATTTTTAACTTTCTTTCAATACCATCAAATGGCTCATGAAATGTTAAATATCATTAATTTTTTAAGCAATTGGATAATCTTTTAAATACTAATTAAATGTATTAATTTTAAAGATATACACATAAAATCAATTTTATCGAAAAATATTGTTGTTGCGCTACCGGGATCTCTTTTCCAATCTGGGGAAGGCGCATTACAAACTATGCTACGGCGACGGTATTTTTGATGACAAATTTTCAAACATATATATGTTACACTTTTTTTAATTAATACATCTATCGTTTCATTATTTGAAAGCCATCTACATTGTTTTTATATGTTTCATAGCATACGCCAGAATTGATAATTGTTAATTAACAAGACAATCTTTCGTCTGATGGGCGTTAGAAACGTTGTAGAATCTACGCACATGCAAACGATGCGTTTAATTACTTTTGACATTTTGAGTTAAAACATACGACTATATAAATATTCATGAAGTTCACTATTCCATCATGGAGAGACACTTGCCACCGCGCGCATCAGGTGCAGTTTATTTTAAATGGGAGACGTTGTTGTCGATAAATCTTTGCGCAGGCAGACAGATTCGTTACAGAGCGATGAAAAATATACATACATCGCTTCAACGCCGCTTTTCCACTTGTAGGATTTGATGAGAAAAAATTACGATATTCCGATGCTTAATAAATAATATATATATATATATATATATATATTTGTACATTACAAATCATGTGCAAGAATAAATAATGAATTACATATTACTAAATTAATATTTAAAAAATTCAATATATATGTACGGGGACTGACAATTAAGTTGATAGAATAAAATTGATTACAACTGCAGAACAGTCTTCCTAAACTAATATATTAGAGCATGCATCGTAATCCGTTCCACCTTCGCTCGTGACCCCCAATGATGTGTGTTGCAATATGGTGATTTGATGACAATGGCTACGCACGCTGCAGCATTGTTCCGATACAACATCTGTCTTTTGTCCGCCAACTATTCAGGCTGGTCGCGCCTCACTGCTAATATAGGTGTAAAATTTTTTGAGAAAATACTGAAATTTTGATTTAATCATAAGGTAGACATACGGGAATTATGTACGAAACAATACATCTGATAAATGTTCTCCTCGGCTTTGCTGTCACATTTGCGTTCTTTTGATATCAATCACGGTTTGGCACAACTGTGACTGGGTTTCAATGTACAGCGTTTAATCTCATCCATCAAGGCTCGGGTGGTCGTGGATTTGTTGACATATACTGTCCAAAGGCGTTAAATCGCGCGATCTAGGCGCCGAATTCTGGTCGCCCAAACAGGGAATGTCTCGTGCAGAAATGCTATTATTTCAAGTGATGTGTGGCAAGTTACACTGAACCACACGTCTTTGAGATCCATTTGAGGTACAAAAAACTGGATTATCATGCCCCGATACCATTCACCATTGACTGTGCATTCCCGGTGTTTGGTCTGACATCAGTAATCGACCCAGTTTCCTCGAATTTTTCGATTATTCTCTTCACATTTCACATCACACTGGAACATTTTGATTATCAAAAAATTAGACGCAATTTGCAAACCGTGGCAGTCAAACTTACACAATTTTTTAAAAATAATGCGTTGTTGTGTCGAATAACGATGTATTTAAAATTCTTGCCGTATTAACAGTTTGTCCTCTGGATACAAACACTGTTGTACTGCTCGGTCAGCTGTTTGCCACGTAAGGTGCATAAAAAATATTCCACAAATGTAAATCAGTCTTCGTAATTTGTAATTTTAGACTTATCGGGTGATTTTTTTCTTTGATAGTCTCCAACCGAATTTTATTATCAATAATAGAAATTTTTTTTTATCCTCCATAACAAGAGTTATTCAAGGTCTTCTTAAATATATATTATTTTATTTATTTTTATAACATTGGAATGTATTTTTTTTGTTTTGTAAAAATTGTTAATAAAATTTTGTTAACTTCCATCGTTGTTTCATTGTGTCGGCACTTTTTTTTTTTTTTACTGCCGGATCTACGCCGTCACAGAATTGTGACAATGGATAATATTTAAAAATATGTCACATGTTAATTGCAGTTAAATTAATAAAATCAGAATATCCCTGTTATTAGCAGTTTACAAATATCTTGAGGTCATTATCAACACTAACTTCTTACAACATTCAACATGGCCAACTGTTTTTTAACGATGTATATCAAAAATATTAAACAGCTCATTAAATCCTGATAAAAAATGGATATTTACATTTTCAATAATTAAACTTGTTATAAAGTTCACCAGGTATGACTATTTTTCAAATAGTCAAATATAAATCAATGCAAAATAATTGTTTCCGCTTGTTGGTCCAGTGGTAAGACACACTCGCCGCCTAGTGATCCAGTCAATCTCTTGTGGAAGATCACCAAGTCCTATTTTCATGACTGTTAGAAAAAAAAATCTACATTATATACATTTGTGTAACAATTTGATACCACAGTCTATTAGGGTAGGAGAAAGATGACATTCGATGACAGATGGCACTCGACACATCCAAAATATTTTTGATTTCGAAAAAGAGGAGGCTGGTGTCGATCCCGGTTCCGGTAAAGCAGAAAATAAATCATGAGGTAAATCATCGTTTATCTTTTATATAAGCATTTTTACTGTAGAAAAAAAAATTACCAATTTCCAGGATTTACGGAGGAAGTCTGGAGTCCCAATGTATATAAACCTCACAGAAATGAAAACCATCAAATAATTCTGATGACACTTTACAGTACAATATAGCAGTGGCGTGCAGTAGGTATAGATTAGGTTATGCTGTTACCAATGTTATATAATATTTGTATTAAGTAATAATTTGAGTTAGATACTAAATTTATTTTTAAATAATTGTTTTTTTTTAAAATAGATTCTGGCAAAGAAACAATAATATATGTTTTTAGTTAGTTATGACATCCTGAAGAAGAACGAAACCGGTAGATGGATTTAAACTCAATTCAGTGGTTAATAAAACAAAGATAATAAATAAAAAATATGAATTTTAACCGCAAAAGTATTATATGTACTTTCGTTTTACCAACGTCTTTAGACAAAATAAATCCGTCGTTTCTACGACCCTACCATGTATTTATTTGTAATTTTAGAATACTATCAAGTGTTTTTAAAGTTTAAGTTTTAACGTAAAATAATATCTTCTTACCCATATAAAAAATGTATGGACGTTTTTAAGAACACTTTTTATGACTGAACATGATTCTTTTATTGTTTGAAAATCTTTCACGTAACGACTAAAGGAAATAATTATTTCTATTAATGTTAATATAGGAAATAATTCTGCCAATTGCTTTCTGTTTTTCCCAAATCAAAAACCAATCCATGCACCAAATTTAAAGAACAATCATGAAATCTACACGTTAAAAACAGTAAGATAGTAAAATAGGCGAATTAGTATAAGAGGAAGTAGACACTTCAATGATTTGCACGCAGTTGTAAGCCTTTCTAATGTTATCTGTTAAAAAACAGCATAGGTAACGACTCCATACAAAACGGATCAACCGAAAGGAATTTTCAATTCAGTAAATAGCCAATTATACGACTTGAGTACTTCACTAGCTTAAAGACAGAACAGATTGATGCGATTAAACTATACTGGTACACAGATGGCACTAATTATAAAATGATGTTTCCGTTTATGTTAATTCAATTATTTAATTTACATTTGTTTCCCAGAATTTTTAGTAATGCTCGGCTTTTTTACTTGTATGCACTGCACGCCGTAGTATTTTATTTTACCAACAGATGGCAACCTACACAAATCGTACATTTTCCAAAATGTATACATTTATTTTAATTAAAAAAATGCAGTAGCTACTTTGATTTTTTCAAAATCTGATAAATAAACGGTTAAAAACAGTGAGGAATAAATACTACTTATTTCAAAATATTTTCATGTAATATTACCTCGTTGGAATAAAATTCAAAAATGTCTGTTTGTGATCCCGGTGGTCGCAACTCCAATTTGAGATATGCCTTTTTTGAAAGATAGATTATAAAATGTGAGAATATAAACATTCTATTGGGAACCCCCCGAACAAATAAATTCTAATCTAAAAATGTACAAATACAATTGCGTGCCATTATTGTGGTTTAACTCGCAAAATAAAACAACATATTTGTGGTTATATATTTATTTATATATCCGCAGTTAACCATAGTTACACAAAAGGTAAATATTTTTAAATTATAAAATCAGTTTAATTAATTTATTCCTGAAACAATGTTCTGCTTAATAGGACGGCGCGCAGTAAAGGACAGCCGGAAATTCGCACCACTCCCGCGTCTAAAACTGCATCGATTAATTTGTTAGCCGATGGCCTGTTGGATGTTTTCAAATCAAACATTTATTATTTATTTATACCGACATATAAAGATGAAAAACGGTAAAAAATTGTATCTATATTTAACCATTGTGAATTATTTTTACGTCAACCGATTGACTGTAGTATTCCACGAAAATAAAACATTACAGGGCGGGGGCGGAGTCTTAGTAGGAGTGGGGAGGCGATTGACAGGGAGACATTAAAATAGAGAATATATTTAAAATAGCGGTTTATACAAAGTTTAAATATAAGATACAATTTTTAATTATGTCTAACTACAAAGTTGAACATTACAAACATCAAAAATGAGGCAAAGTATTGTTTGAATATTTTCGAGACCATTTAAAATGTAGTTTTTTATTTCTCAATAATATTATCACATTTGATTGATCATAGAATAGCTCCGTCACTTTCTGAGCGTATCACACTGAGCTTGCACCGGCTCTATAGAGACAGTCTGCCGATTTTTGAAGCTATATAAGACTTCCTAGAAAATCCTTTACATTATCATAAAAGAAAAAAACAGAACCACTATGGACGGCAGCACTTAATACAGGAATCATTGTCTGCGAAT
The DNA here is from genome assembly GCA_022840565.1 of Eubasilissa regina. NCBI lineage: Eukaryota > Metazoa > Arthropoda > Insecta > Trichoptera > Phryganeidae > Eubasilissa > Eubasilissa regina. The sequence continues at coordinate 5,874,216 of JAINEB010000026.1, forward strand.
GCCAAATCTGCAGTTAAACTGTTGGACGTGCACTGTGGTGTCACGTATGGACTAACGGCTGCCAATGTTTCAGCTGGATAGATTGCAATCTATTCTAAATGCGGCTGCACGGATAATATATGGAGTTTCCAAATTATCTCACATAACGTCCCTTTTACATCAGCTACATTGGCTCCGATTCCCTGAAAGAGTTTAATTTAAATTGAAGTCAATTTGAATGTTAGATGTCAAACTCTCAGGTCAGCCGCAGGAAGGGTTGTAGAACCGGACGGGCATCAGCAGAGGCAGGCCCAAGAACGTGAAACTCTTTGCCCTCCGTCACAAGGAACAATGAATGCATCAGAGACTTTATTTAAGAAGAAACTAAAAATGCACCTTTTCAATAAACGAAAATAACAATTTTTAATTTTAAAAACTAAGAAAATATAGGACTATAAACAGGTGATGTGTAAAGCGCCCCCTTGAGGTGAAATTTTTTACAAAAATGGCGCTATACAAATTAACCAATATTATTATCTATCGTAGATTGATCAAAATTGAGCATTCTTTATGACAACACATTAAATAACCAGAATCAAAGATGATGTCTGAGGAGTAGCTGAGATGTGCGATCATCAGACAAAAAGAAGTCACCTAAATAATTTAAACTAGACGTCATTTTTAAGCAGATCATTATTTTCAGAAAACACAAACGCATATAATTCCTGGACACAAATCAACACCGCAAAAACAATTGTGAATAAAATAATATATATATGTACATATCGAGCTAAGCCCCATTTTTATTTCGTATAAAAACTCCGCACACTCGCCAAATTATCTAAGTTTATTTTTTTTTTATAATATATTCACAAAGTTGAGAGTACATTAGAATGTTAAAAGAAAAAATGTAGTTGAAAATTTGCCTCCTTTAAACATGTCCTCGTTGTCAAAACTCGCGTTACTCTAATAATGCTATGAACAGATGACATTATTACGGCAAGTGTACAAGAATATTGCGTCAACGTCGTGTGTTAAGTTGTAGCATCGACCGGTAATACACCATTTGTACACAACAATATAATTACTGTTTCTGAAGATGCAATGATATCGAAATTGGTCAACGCCAAAGCGGTAAATACAATATTTTGACAACTTCAATATTTGCAAAATTACTTTTCGTGGCCTCATTTCATATTAATAATTAGACAAAATACTTTGTTTAAACCGCTATTTACTGATTATTCTATATCTTCTTCAGGAAATAATGTATACTGAAATTAAAAAATACAAGCATACAAATACAATATATAAAAATAAAAAATACAAACTATAAAGTGGAGAATAAGAATAAAATTAAGGAAGGCCTAAATAACAACAACTATTCAGAATTTTCCAATCACCTTTCGGAAACAAATCATTCTTTTGATATTAACAAAGGTTTAGAAATTATACATACAAATACTAGGGGTTTACAGTTAGATAAATTAAAAATTTTATAAATAAGAAAAAGTGTTAATAGCAAGCTTAATATTATAAATAATCAAATCCTCTTTGCAAATAGTCACCTTTTAAATTTCTTTTCGTATTAGTTCTTACTTATTCACCACTTTATAGTTTTGTTTCTATCTATGCTTGTATTCGCACAGAAATTACTTGCCGAGGAGGCGACATATAATTGATACGATAAGACACGTGTTAATAATTTAAAGGTGTAATCATCTGCGTGGCGCCAAAAAACCCATCTCAAGCGGCGGCCTGTTGCCGTGTAGGTACTTGCAAATATAACTGCATGTATTCTAATGAATTTAAATAAAAACAGAGTATTCTGCTGGCGGCAGACATTCTCAATTTCGCAGCCGTAGTGTGCTTATATCAAACATTTTTTGTGTTTCATTTCTTTCGACCTCATTATCATCATCATCATCATCGCCGGTTGAGAGAAGCTGAGATCGGCGAATCACCCTTGTTTTCTTATTTGCTGTATGGAACATATGGTTGTTTTTTTTTAATTTCAGTATACATCGTTTCCTGAAGAAGATACCATAGGTATCGAAACATGTCGAATAATCAATAAATAGTGGTTTAAACACAGTATTTTGTATATTATTAATATACAATGTTTAAAATGAATACTATACCTAACTGCAATGCACCGTATATAGTCGAGTAAAAGGCGATCAGAAATTGACGGCCACAATGGTAATACGCGCAGGCAAATTGGGTGTGTATTTATAATATGACACATTCATATTTTTGCCAGTCCCAAAAATTTGTTCATTAATATCGAAGTCCAGAATTTGAATTTCTACAAATCTGCATATTCTACTACCTTCAACATCAAGCCGGATTCATACATTTGTTTGACTTATAGTTTATTTTGGTGATAAAAGAAAATAAATTCGACAAGTCGAAATTAATATCCATTGTTTTAAAATGGTAACAAATTTCTCGAGTATATACGGTATTATAAGGCCAGTCTGTGAGATCACGTGTACGGGATTATTAATTTCTTAATATTGTGTTTACGAACCAATTCAGCGAGTGAACAAAAGATTCTTTCAATTCTTCAGCCACAACTTTGGAAGAAGACTTGAAGACGTGAACTGATGCGTTGCATTTGTTAGTTCTGGTGTCAGCTGAGAGGGCGACCCGTGGCCGGGATTTATAAAGCTACACTACGAGCCGAGTCTCATCTGATATGTTTACAAACAGATTGTACAATATTACAATAATTAAGTCAAATAATAAAAATGACAGTAGATTTTCTGGCACACTGCAATATCACAATTATCCTCGATCTCGGTTGAAGATATATTACGCAAATGGCGGTGATACTCACAGATTACTCTAAATATCGGCAACGAGTTGAAAAAATGTTTCAATACAATGTTATACTACTGACACGACTATACAAAATGGAAGATTTCAAATTGGGACCGTTTCACATCATCGATAACAAAGAACATAAACTCACAGACTAACCTGATACAATATTTACAAATTGATAAGTGATTCCGAGTACGTTAACAATGCATTAAACAAACACACAACCGATGTTGACATTCTGGACTATAATTAAAATGAAAATATATACACAATCAAATATATAATGTGATATTTTGGTTAATTGTAAAAATGAAATTAAAACTTCACAAATTTTTTACTTAAAACAAAAATGGAATATTGTGTTCGTAATTCAGTCTAGGTGTCGTAAAATAACACTTAATTAACCCATCCGCCTGTCATTCAATTATTATATTGTTTTTAAAATACAAAATGAGAAAATTTTTAATCGGGACTTTGATTCGGGCGTACGGCAGGCCGACGGGTTAATGAAATAACAAATTATGCTATAGTTTAACAAAGCACAGTGACCAAAATTAACTTATGAGATTACAGTTGTTACATATTAAAGATAATAGCCGTAAGCTTCACCGCAATATAATATAAAGAATGGTCGCAATCTAATTCAATGCAATTTGACTACGGGTGTTGCAGGTTCTTGAATTGTACTGATCCGTATGAACTTATTTATCTTGCACAGAGGTACACATTAGGAATATTAGGCCCGGGATCGCAAGCAGTTTGCGCTATAGAAGCCGACCTAATACTTGAGCATATTAAATGAGAGAGAGAGAGAGTACAGCAAGCCTCTTCACTTAGCAATATAAATGTCAGATTTAATCATTTACTTGAAGAACAATGTATTTAGTATTTTGAAAGACAATTGCTATAATCTGGTTTAAAACACAAAATAAATGCAACACCTTCTTTCAAAAACAAACTTCCATTTAAATTTCAGAAGAGCGAAGACTGCTATTGGTCAAATATTAATGTAGATGGCTCTGAGCAAAAGCAACTGACACTGATTTTAAATTATCAATTCACATTTAAAAAAAATCTAAATTTGATTGTTAATATATTAAGAACGCGCATTAAAAACTAATTCATATTTTCGTGTTTTTTTACGAAAATGTGGGTTTTTATTATTCATTTATATCAGAAGTAATATACTAGATTTGACTTTTTTTTAAACTATTACTGAGAGTGGACCCTTACACTAATATAAATCTAATAAACTGAATATTATTTGCCATAGTTAAGAAAATACAACCATTATAAGAAAGACGGTGACCATTTTCTGCGTGCCACAGAATTACTTAAGTCAGAAAATTTAGACGTATTGAACTGTCCTATGATGCTGCCTTACAGGTGAAATCATGAGGTACAGATTCTTCATCATTCCATTGTAAATTACATTTGAATATTGGGCGGAGTTGTAATATGTCCAGGATTCTTAATATTCTGTGATTTATTAAAAATGAAAAAATTATTTAGTGCCACATTTAACTCAATATATTAACATTCTGGCGCATTGGACTGAATTGGTGGAAGCGTCAGTTTAGCGTGTGGGCGATCTTCCACTCCACCTCGAAGCGACAATCTTTCTGTTGTCTTGTGAAGCCATTAAAGCAATGAAGCACGTCTGTATTAAGAATTAAGTCAAGTTTGTCTAAATAATATTATTGAAAAAATATCAATATATAATGTTTCGAACAGGTTTTTATCAATTCTGAAATATTATTGTATATGACCTGTACATGACCTAATAATTAAATAATCCATTTAACAAGCTTCAGAAGACAACTCACGAGTTGAATTTTAAGATGGTATTCGGTACAATTATACAATTCAAGCCTCAAACACAACATTAGTCAAATTACATATCCGATTGCCGCTGATTCTCGTCAAACCTTGACCCAAATACAATCTGGTAACTTCACACATTATTCATCGTATTACATGTCTGGTGACAATTAAATCACCGAGGGGCTGTCTCTACACCTCTGGATAAGTAGCCGGACCCACTGAATAAATTTTAAATCAAAAATGTATTTCACGTACGTAATTGATTAATTCATAATATCAATCGAGTAGCATCGATCAGAAATTCACCAGAGGTGACGAAACAGTCTCCGGTTATAACAAAATTAAATCAATTTAACCAACATTGTCAGTAGCAGGAAAAATTCAGACATTTAAATTACTAAAATTTCCACGCAAAAGCTTTGTATATAAAAGGATTCTTCTGCCCTGCTAAGAAAGAATGTAAAAGTCCACCAGAAAAAATTTAGCAAACATATATGAACGTACGGCGTTACGCACTTTTAATGGGGATCGGACGAGCAACACTCTTTCTCGGGACGGCAGCACCTGTTTCGATAGAAAGAAGCAAACAAGTCTTTGCATGACTCCAACTCGAGATGGACAGATTAAAAATTCAGCCTTTCTCCGCTCTGATACTCGGGAACGAGATAAATGATAATTACAGGGCGGCGTAGCTGCTGTACAGAGGCTTCTCAGGCAGCATCCAGAGGAGACAGGCCCTCATCAGGGAGGACAGACATCACTGATCCGTCTCCGCCGGAGGGTCCGGCTCCGGCCCGGTTACCGCCGCCTCGGCGCTCACGATAGCCGGGTCCGCCGTGGCCTCTGCGAGATTCGTGACAGACTTGGATTTGAAGCACTGGAAGTCCACGTGTCTGCTCTTGGCTTCCTCCTTCTCCCACGACATGTGGATGAACGGGCGCTGCACATAGTTGTAGATCACCTCTGCGCGGCCGCCCGGACGCTTCTTTACCTTCTCTTTGTAAGTCGGATAGCCCTCGACTCCCAAACGAATCTTCTTCAGGCCGCGTTCTTTCATGACTTGTTTGGCGACGTCGCGGTTCTCTATGTACTTGAAGAATCGATACAGCGGCGTGCTGAGGACCGTTTGAGAGTACTCATCCCCCATTTGCGGGGGATATTCTTCGTCCCAATCGACCGCGTCTTCGTCCAGCAAGACCACGACGTGACACTCGCGATCGCCTCGCCGCGCAGAGGCCACCATAAGCGGCAGCACGAGTTCTTCTAGAAAGCTCTCGAACTGTCTCCTCGCTCCCTCGTTGCTCAACTCATGCAGCAGACCCCGAAGGTTCTGGCAGCGGACGGTGCTGGAGTCGAACGGGACCAGGAGGTAGTCGCAAGCCTCTCGCAGCTCCTGAACGGAGACGGTCGGGGGGCACCGGATAATGCCGCTGCGGTAGTAATCTAGGATTGCGCGGAATAGCGTCGCGGATATTCCGTCAGCGACCTCAAACTCGCCTCTTTCATTGGTGCGGGCGAACTCCATCCCGGAGCTGAACATCCTGCCCAGCATGGTGTTGGGATGAGCGGTGAAGAGCGCCGGGTCGATCACGAAGCGCGTGTTGTCGACGACAAGGGTGATCCTGTCGTTGACGACCGGGTCGTCGGCCGGCTGGCCGGGGCTGAGGCTGCAGGCGGGCTGGTCGGGCCGCAGCTGGCTCTTGGACAGCATGCCGTGCGGTCTGGTGCGGGAGCTGCCGGGAAACTTGCCCTTGAACAGCCTCCTGCTGCGCTCGTCGCTCTCCTGCTGGTAGTCTTCCGTGTCGCTGCTGCTCTCACGATCGTATGACCGCTCTTTGGGGGGACTTGACATTTCATTCATCACAGTGGGTGTGGGGTCCGCTTGTCGCTCACTTGTTCTGCCAGACGCCGAGCTTACATCACGGCGTGGCCCGACTCGCTATTTCCGACGAATCTACTAGAAAAGACACTCGCAAAATGGTTGAACTCTCACTTATCAGACGCGACAATTTCTCGTGAAAAATCGCAAGAACTTTCGGACAAAGGCCTGTCAACTTCTCTATGGCTTTAAGGCGTGTCGCTGGAAATTTTACCAGACATGTCAATTTAATGGTACCTACCTAATAACAAATATATTTTCGTGTTTGTGGTTTGAAATATTATATTAAATAAAATAAAAGAGTGCACTTATATATACACAAAGAGGGAGGTAGAATATAAAATTATATGGGAAAGAGAGAGACAGAATACATATACAGATAGACGGAACATTAAAAGAGAGGAAAATACATTGTTGATGTATATTAAATTGATTTTATATTCTGTCTCCCTTGATGTTCTATTTAACTATATATGTATTGTGTCTCTCTTTCACATGTAATTTTATATTCTATCTACCTCTTTACGTATGCATAAGTACACTATTTTTGTATTTATGATTAGTTTCAAATACGTCCTGATGAAGTTTGGTTTCATACATAGTGGTTTAATAAAATATACAATGGATGTAGGTCTGCAATATATATTGTAATTCATACGTTGTTTACGTTTAAATATGAGATATATTTCTTAGTGAATGTTATTGCTATTGGATGATATTAGTGATTGAAAACTGTGATTGCGATCACAAATAGTATTCGATTGTACTTCGTCGCCTCAATTATATCAGAAGTTATACGTTTGTTTTTTTTAACATGGATACACGACATGGACCTCGAGAAGGAAAGAAAGGTGTGGTATTGGCGTCGCATACTAGACTGCAGAAATAATTAATGTCTACCTTCTTCTAAAACTCCACACTAAAGAAAGGCTCTCTACAACATGCAGGGAAATAATTATTTCATACTTTGGGCATGTTGCTAGAAGAGGGGGTGACAAGACTTTCAATAAAATGAACCTAGACTTAGATAGAAACACGACCCAAGTCTCAAGGTAATAAGATAATAAAATTCAAGATCAACAGACGATGCTCAGTCTTTAGCACATCGACCAAGGGACAGAAAGAAGCTACAGACATGATCCTGGGCCAATGCTGTCAACATAGTCTCTAATAAAATAAAAACAAGAAGAATTCTTTCACACAAATATAAAAAAAACCCTGGGTAAATTCTGCTCTATACAATATTGAATAATGTAGATTACATTTTTTTATAATAATATGCTTACTATGTAAATCATTCCATATATATGAGTAAATAAATAATAAGAATCTATGTGTGTACAAGCTCATTGGGGGTTATCGTGACAGTATGATAAAACAAGGAAGACAGATATTACGAACAAAAATATAAATAATATTACATTACTCTTAAGTGCTTGTAAATATATAAATGGCTGTAATTGTCTTAGTATAGCAAGTTGATTTAGGTATTTTAAAGTTATTTTTAAACCTTAACGATGTACTTGTTTCAAATTTTCTAGTGTTATTTTCTTTAATTAATTGGTTAATTGAGGTTTTTTTGTAAATGTTTTCAATTTTGGGGACTGGGAATTTTGCAAAAAGTGTTTGTGTTGAAAAAGTTGATCTTTTTTTTAATATCACTTTAATAACTGTTACTGAGTTCATTATATTATTGTATGCTCCTCCCCACCCAATTATTCTATACTGGAGTAGTAAGTGAACAATAGCAAAGTATACCTTTTTAAAATAATTTATACTTAGAATGTTCCTTAATCTTATGAATATATAGGGTCTTTTAATAGGGACGCTCAAAATTTGTTAGGTTATAGCAGCCATGTTGTTAAAGTGACATCTGTCAAATTTATTGTCAATTGTTAAGTAGTATACGGCAAATTACCACGAAAGGTTGAACAACGTGTGTAAATCATCAAATTTTATTATTAAAGTCACGAGCGATTTGAGGGCACGGTTATCTCGCGCGGCGGTGACGTAACTGGCCACAGAGATCGTGCGATTTAACGCCTTTAGACTTCTTTCTTTGAGGCTATCTTAAATCGAAAGTCTTTACAAATAAGCTGCAAATAATTGACCCCCTCAAAGTCAACATAACAAACGCCATCCAGCAAATTTAGCCAGATTCATGCGATAAAGTCATAGAAAATTGGACCTCCCAAACCTGCCACCGAACAAAACCGCAGCGGATATTCGAACAACGTTATATTTCATACTTAATGCCATAAAATATACTTTCAAATGAAAGAAAAATTGAGTAAATATCTCACATACAACCTGTTTAACTTACATTTTAAAATCGAGCGTCCTCGTTGAAAGACCCTTTATATGTACTGAATATCTTAACTAGCTTTCATAGGAAAATAAGCGCTCCATCTGTGAGGACTGAGAGATATTATCCCACAAGAGCAAATAAGTTTAAAATAGTTCCAAGAATGAAAACTAGTTTTGGTCAAAGATTATTCACCTTTTAAGCTCTTAGATATACAATCAAATTGGAAATAAAATTAGAACTTTAACTGACAGTAAGGCTTTTAAAAGGGATGTTTCAAATTGGTTGTTCAAATAAGGTTAACAAGGTACAAGGTAAACAATTCTCAAAACGATTCCGCGATAAGATGGGACCCTTTGCGGTTTTCTTCGTAGCGCGAATATAAATGAAAATGACATTTTTTCCCGCTTTAAGCGACTAATTGTTTGTCTTCCTCTTCAGAAGAGCTAAGCGAGACTTCAACTAGTAGAACAGCGCATATATGAAGAGGAACAAGAAGGAATTGTAAAGAAATTAACTCGAAGACATTAACGTATCAATAACACGGAAATAATTGGTGAAATTTGGACAAAGCAAATCGCTATAGCGATGGTTGATATTTGCGTCCCGGTGATTTCAAATCACCGGAACACTCAGTTACTCGATATCATAATAACTGATTCCACAAATTTGACTTGGGTATCGTAGGATATAAAAAATATCAGTATCATTGGTCAAACTTAAAAACATAAAGAATCTGTTTTTGGAAGGTTACTAATTCTTAGCAATGATCTGATATTAATCGAGAACTGAAACTGGTGTTCCAGCAAATCGACGATATCAACCATATATGACCAAATATAGAAAATTCCTTGTTGAAATAAAAACGCCTAGCTCTGTTCAAACACCATAGCTAATATTTTATAATATATATTTTTCATAATAGTATCATTAAATTGTGTTTTATTCATTAATATTTGTATCTTCTAAGATATGTAGTGTATTTTTTTAGAACTGTCATCAGTGGCTTAACTACGCCAATGCAGCCAATGCGAATCATCGAGGTCCACGGCAAAATAGGGCCCCAAAAAGTACAAGCCCTACCAAGTTCTGTGAGTATTCTTACTCTTCTTTTCAAAGCATTAATATAAACTTATTAATATCCAATTTTAAAATACTCTCTTACGTATATCGCGAGACAGTGATGGTTAAATCGTTATTTAAACCGTTGTTGCGACTGTGATTGTGTTCGATAATCGGTAACTGATTATTCGTAATTCGCAAAACAGGGCCCCAAAAAGCACAAGTCGTACTAAGTTCTGTGAGTATTCTTACTCTTCTTTTCATAGCATTAATATAAACTTATTAATATCCAATTATACAATTTTAAAATACTCTCTTACGTATATCGCGAGATAGTAATGGTTAGATCGTTATTTAAACCGTTGTTGCGACTGTGATTGTGTTCGATAATCGGTAACTGATTATTCGTAATTCTTCTCTTCATACACTACAAAGTAAACCTCCGACACTTAAATCTCAGTCACTGATCATTGTCGCAATTACATCACAATTGCGAGATCGACGTGATTACGTAAAAACATTGTCGACTTATAAACGTAGGGTTAGGTTAGGTTAGGTTAATTTAGCCAAACAAGACTTTTTGGCGTATGAACGTTTAAATAGCAGACTTACGCCAGTATTTATTTCTTTGGTCTCGTAAAGCTGTAAAAAGGAAAATTACTTCGTTAATTATTAATCACTGCATATTCCAAGTCATGATTTTTATAGGTCCCTTTTTTTAATTATGTATTAGTGTTCAATTATTGTAGTTGCGCCACTGTCTGTCATGTAATCATAATTGATTAATTAGAATTAATCCTATTGTCTATCGTGTCTGATTTACGCAATTTCAAGCTGAATAATCGTGTTTATCGAGGTTTTCCTGTATATAATATTTTAAACGAATAAAAATTGATATCATCGACAATGATACTATTACTTTTATGATGGTGGTAATATTGCAGCCGTAATCACAACTGCGTAATAGGTTTATGAAATGTTTAACGATATTAATTTTTATTTTCTAATATTTATCATTCCTTTCACCTTGGTAAGGCAGATTCGTGTTATGACGAATCAGCTGTGAGTCGTCGCTGCCATCTAGCGAGCGCTCCTATAAACACTTTTCTTATGTTTTTGTGAACAGCTGGGGTCCGACCAATCGGGTTACATTTCCCAAAATATCAATATAGTGACACGAAGTGCGCCGCACGTACGTCCCCATTTTTGACAGCACTTTAATATTTTGATAACAAACGAAAAACCACAATTAATCGCCCCAATCAAACGCGGATACATACGAATTCGTAGGAAAATATACAAAATACGTTTTTGAAATGGTGAAAATCATATCGTGCGAGGTGAGATAAGAAATTTCGTGTTTTCAAGGTCAGATTGCTCCCCTGTCATCTGGCGCTAGAGAGAGACGCGCGGGTTGAGACGGAGCGATTAGTCTTGTCGCGGATCGCTCCGCGCGCACATTTCCTAATTGATTATCCAATCAGCGAGCTCCTCTCCCAACAGCTGACTGCTCAGTTTGCCTCTGTCCGCTGAAGTCTGCGGTTCCGACTCGGTGATTCGCGACAAGTCGAGTGCGCGTTCTTTGTCTGAACAGGCAGTGCAAAAACAGTGAAATAATGCCTCTGATACGGATAAGACGTAAATACAACAGTGTAATTTTATAGCGTAAGCATTTTCGAGTGGTTTTACTTGCCGACATCGCGCTGGAATGGTGAGTACTGACATATTATGCCACTCTTTTACGGTCGTCGTGTTGCTAAGGGCTCCAGATCTGGCGCACAATCTCGGCCACTCTGTTTCTAGTCGCTTTCTACGACACATCACTTCTTCTCAACGCACAAACGGCAGGTTCTAACGTTTGCACAGCGCGTCCGTACGTCGCGATATTATTCGCATTGTCGAGCCTCCGTTTGCCGATTGTTGTTAACGGCGCGCATATTAAGTTGCGAATAATTCATCACAATTATAATATCGCGTATATAATACAACGTATTTTATCTTTTTAAGTACCCATCGCACGAAACACAACAATAACTACACTTTGAAACCATACCGAGTGCGGCCGTCGATTAAACAATTAAGTTTCAAGTTAACCGATTTTTTCTGTATTACGAAAAATCGTTACCCTTTGTCCGATTCGAACTTGCTACTAACAACGGCCCCTTTCAAGCCAAAATCAATCACAAACCATAATATTATACAATTTAGAACTTTTCTGTTTTGTTTGTCCCATACACATCACGACACCCATTGTGTCAGATTTTCTTTGCAAGTTTTCAAATGATTTGATGTGTTTTCTGTGTTAACCCCCCGCGAGGGGGATGTAATTTTATCGCTTAAAATCGTGTTGACGTCATTATAAAGTCGCAAGGAAATTAACATGATCTGATCGCCATTGCAACGAGATAAAATTTGAAACAACGTTTTGTATATGTTTATTATTGTGATTAATTAGATGATTGATTTTCTCACTAAGTATATATAATAAATGTCTTTTTTACACCATAAAACATCTTCCAGAAGCTGTTAACAATATTTTAATTCCTCGTGTTAATAATTAGTTCTATAAACCAACCAATACACAATCAATTCTTCTCTTCTGAAGTTTTTATATTGTATCGTTCATTTTCGTGCACATTCTCAACGAGTCCTCTAATATCTGTTTTACCTGATTTTTTTAGTTAAACGCAAAGGTGAAACGTCGCTTTGAATGGTGTCTTGGTACTGTGACAGGGAGGAACGAAAGTTGACTGAATGCGGTGGAAATGAGATAGATCACTTGTGTGGCATATCTATTTATGATAGAGTTAAGAATGAAGAAATAAGGAAATAATGTAAATCTGATGTTAGTATAGCGAGTAAGATTAAGAAGTGAACGTATGAATGAGGAGAGAACGGTATATGACGCAAGTGTCGATGGCACCAGAAACATATGAAGACTTGGCACTACCAGATAAACCAGACGGTCTTGTCAGAAGCCTCGATGATCGTCGACCTTGTATGAGGCGAGAATTGAGGCGCTCGGGACAGAAGATTGTGGCGCTCTATCCTTTAAGTGAGTAAGTAAAACAGTGGTACCACCACCAACAATATAATGATATGACGACGAAATTATGTGAATTTTCGATTCTGTTCGAGGCGCAATATTCGCACATGCGCGGACAACGACAGCTGTTAAACACTTAACTGTATTCTGAAAATGCAACTTAACAACAAAAATGTGTTCACCTTAATATGTAAGTTTTTTTTATTAATTAATTTAATTCTTACTTACTTACCATCACGCCGTTTCCCCGCGGGGCTAGGCAGAGAGGCGCCACACTCTTCTGTCCCGACACACAATTTTCGCCTCGTCCACATTCGCACATCTTCTCTTACAAGCTCGCCGATTGTTGAGGTTTCTGACAGAACCATCCTCCATTGTCTGGTTTACCTGGTCGTGCCAAGTCTTCCTCTATTTCTGGTGTCATCAACACTTGATAATATCTATCTCACTGAGTCTACTTTCGTTCCTTTTCTGCCAGGTCCAGGCCTTACTTCCACACATCAGTGTCGATACCGGGACTCCATTGTGCGCCCGCTAGTCTTGCCTCGGTTGACGAATTCCCGTTAGATATAATTCCATTCCATTCAGGTCTTACTCGATGGTATTTGAGATTCTTTGTAATATATAGTGTATTGCTTTTTTAAATTGGAACATTTGTCGAAAAATGTATTCGATTGCTATGTAGGACACGAAGAGGTCTTTTAAATTTACGATTTTTAATAAAAAGTATTTATAATTATTATTATTTTTTTGAAAGAACTATTTTTAAAAAAAGACATGCATTATTACGCATATTTACATTTTTTTTTTTTTTGTTGGTCTCTTCAAAGACTTACGATCGGGATTCTGCTGTACGTTATTAGATATAATACGAAAATAAGGTCACAATTTAAAGACGATAAGATTGCCAAAACTATGATTTGACCTCTGCGTTCGCCAATGTCTCACCGTCACTTCTAGCAACATGCTTAAAGTGTGATATAATTATTTACGAGCTCCAGTACAGTGGAGGCAATCATTTAAAAAATACATATTACAAATCATAAACGAAAACATTATTTTTACCATTAGCGACATCTGCGTATCAGTAGAGACTTTAATTGCGTTACTCTGTTCTGTCTTTAAGCTGGTGAATTACTCAAGTCATATAAATGGCTATTTACTGTATTGAAAATTCTTTTCGGTCGATAGCATTAGATAGGCTTACAACTGCGTGGAAATAATTTTTAACGTGTTGATTTGGGAAAAATCAAAAAACTGTTTAACCTTTAATAAAAATAATTATTTATAGTTTAGTTACTACGTGAAGGATTTTCAAACAATAAATGAATCGTGTTCAGTCATAGAAAGTATTTAAACGTTAAATAGTATTCTAAAATTACAAATAAATACATGGTGTAGGGTCGTAGAAATGACGAATTTATTTTACCTAAAGACGTTGGTGATTAAACGAAAGTACATATATCGTGTAATATCATTGGTAACAGCGTAACCTTAATCTGTACCTGCAGCACGCCACAGGTTGTAATGATTATTTTGCGCACATTTTGATACTATTGTATTTAAAAAATAATAATAATAATTCTCATCTAAGAACAGTGCACCTGACAGGTTTGGCAACTATGTTGGTTTTTTTTGTTTACCACGCTAATTCTGTCAACTCGCTAACTCTATTGTTAGAATTACACGACGCGCTATGTAGTGAGGGATCACATATGTATATAAAATTATTCCACCTTTGTAAGTCAGCCGTCAAAGCGAACAAATTTAGGTCGCAAACGTAACCAAGAATTGTCAATTTTTGAGCATGTCCAAGAACAAACAATGTTGATGTATGTGGTGGTTGATTGTGGGCAGAATTGGTGAACGTTATATTCGGCGGCGTGCGGTCAGTATGTACATTGAAATAAGCCGTACTCATCTCGTAATATTCCTGTTATTTTCATTTTATTATTTTATTAGTAACTATATAATACAATGTAAAAATCTGTTTGGACTGTGCCCGTCTCACTGGAGAAGTTCTGTGTCGAGACGGGCATAGTTTACAAGCAATTGTAAGTAGTAGATAGAATTACATTTATTACTATATAACAGGTGTATATGAAGAACAATTTTAAAATGGACTTAATTTTTAGATCACTTTGTAGCAATAATCAATATAGATATGAGTCAATATGAATCCAAGTTTTAATATATAGTTTCATGTTCTTGGGACAATTCAATTGATTTAAGTCTTTTAGCATTCTATTAAATAGTTTAGGTCCAAAATATTTGCAGTTCCTTTGATCGAATGTAGTATGTGCTCTCGAGGTTTGTAGTTTATTTGTATTTGTTATTCTGTCAGATAAATATTTAATTTCGTTTTATTTCTCAAAATATATAATTAAGTACAGCTTATTTCAATGTACTGACTGCACGCGCCTGGAAGACAGGTAGTAAGTAAGCCCTGTAATTATCCCACACTTCCATATTTCCCGTATAATATAATAACTTTTCGTCTGTATGAGATATCTATAATTTGTCTTAATAATTAAAAATTGTCATTTTGACATTGCGATTAAGAAAGTCCTTCATTCTACGGCAGGTAAGAGATCTTACCATGGATAGCATAGATAAGAAAATATGTTTTTTTTTTACTCACTCGTAATAAAGGCAATGTACACGCCATTTCAAATTGAATATACAGGGTGGGCCAAAAAAAGTGAGAACATCTCGTAACATAATATTATAATTAATTATAATTCTTAATGTACAATATTTAACTAATCAGAAATCATCAAACCACCCCACACTGCATCATCTAGTGGGTTTACATCTGCCCTGTTCTGTGGCCACACGCCTGGTGAGATCAAATTAACATTCTCACGTCGGAGAGAAAGTTGATTGTATTTCTGGCCGTGTGAGATGGAGCTCCGTCCCGCTGTAATGTCTAGCTATACTCCAGGCTTTGTTTTGAAACTCTCTGATCATTTCCTTAGCACC
This sequence comes from Eubasilissa regina, assembly GCA_022840565.1. Classification (NCBI taxonomy): domain Eukaryota; kingdom Metazoa; phylum Arthropoda; class Insecta; order Trichoptera; family Phryganeidae; genus Eubasilissa; species Eubasilissa regina. The sequence goes on from JAINEB010000026.1 coordinate 5,890,122, forward strand.
CCGACCTTTTTCAATTGGCAAATTTTTGATCAGAATCCGGTCTTCTGCGGTGATTTTCGTCATTCTGGGCGACAATTTGAAAAAACATATATAAACAATGGGAAAATTAATAATCAAAGATGGCGATCGAAAATTGTCGAAATAAAACGTAATATAGGTAAGTGAGTAATGAGTAAACGATTTTCATGTAATTATATCACGTTTTACGAAATTTTCTCACTTTTTTTGGGCCACCCTGTATGTATATTTAAGTACTGCTATTGAATATAAAAAAAGAGTAACGTATATTTTTACTACTTTTGGGAATTTTTTTTTTTTTACACACTACGTTCGAGACGTCCAGTAAGTCGTCGTATGGAACAAAGTGTATATTTTAATGTATACGTATTTTAAAATAAATCCCTGTAAATAATACATCATTTAACGCACCGCTGGGCGTCGGCAGAGACACCCATCGGCGCACTATCCTCTGCCAAAATCTGCGCACGCGCTGTCGGGTGACGCACGGGGGCGTCTCGGTGACTAACTCGGGTTTAGCCGAGACGCGCGTCTGAGCTATCCCGTTAATGAGAATATTTGCGTGCTGAAATATAATCGTACCAATACTAATAATACTGTATACCGTTGTCGAATCGTCTCGACTGCCGTGGGGGCGGGCAGAAAAATAATAATCTCTTTGGGGAAGATTGTGTGATCGGTACCCACCATATTACTATAGTAAAAAAAATCTCCTGCCCTGTAATTATCTATACTTTCATATATTTCCATTAAATATGATAAAAAAAATAGCTTCGTCTCTATGAGACATCTATTAATTACTATTATTCTGCATTTTCTTAACTGTACAACACACTTAATACTAACTGGAAATCGTTCACTTCCAAATATGTTGAGATCGATCGGAAGCATGGCTGTCCAACATTCTACTTACTTACTTACCATCACGCCGTTTTCCCGTGGGGGTAGGCAGAGAGGATAGAGCGCCATAATCTTCTGTCCTGACACACAATTCTCGCCTCATCCACATTCATACATCTTGTCATACAAGCTCGCCGATTGTTGAGGCTTCTAACAGAACCATCCTCCATTATTTGGTTTACCTGGTCGTGCCAAGTCTTCCGCGGACGTCCTCTATTTCTGGTTCCATCAACACTTGCGTCATATATCTTTCTTACCATTCTCTCCTCTTTCATCCTTTCCATATGACCAAACCACCTAAGTGATCCTTTCTTAATCTTATCCAAAATTCTAACATAATCGTTATACAGTGCCTGCATTAATAATTCACTAGTTCTTCGAATCTTTATCTTTCTCTAATTAAAAAACTGGCCACTTTAACACAGACGTCAGTCTAGCAAAGTAGCCAGGACAATGCTACACGTGTCAGAGGTGGAGTCTACTCCATCCCACACAATATAATTGTATCTTACGTTTATTATATATTATAAAGTATTTTTACTATATCTGATCTTGCACATGTTGTATAAATATTTGATTCGATGTAGTTTTAGTATTACAATACGACAGAACTATATTCTGAAATAACTTCAATTTCACAATAATAATGTGTTGTTCTCGAAAATCTCCTCCTTTCTCTTATATCATCTAGCATTTAATTTAATATCTTCATCGCACTGTACATTATCGATTTCTGAGATTTGTCCTTCTTCCCGAATGGCAGTCTCAGTCTATCCCTTACCCTTGTACGATGCTCGTGCTCATGTTGGTTTGCATCCATCTTTCGTGTAAATTCTGCTGATAATTGTTTAGTTTTTTTTTTTTTAAATAAACAATGCGAGTATATTTTCTCAATGTATGTGTATACCTGAGTCCTTTGTTCAAATCACGAGGCGAGTCCTGTTAGTCGTGTCTAATTAATTCCGGGAAACCGCCTGCCCGTGACGGGGCACTTTCCGAGGACTTGGCCCACGCCTTATGTGTGTGTGCGTAGTAGGTGTCATCTGTTCCAGGACTACCTGTCGGTCATCGTACCGCGAATCTCGGGCGTTGCTCACCGTCGCGGTGTCCAGATGGAGACGTTGGTATTTCTGGTGTCCTGGCCGGCAGCCAAGATTCGCCACAGTTGTTCCTCAACTTCCGATGTCTAAACAAACGGTGCATTCAGTGTATCGGAATGATTTTGAAGCGAGGAATACTCAAGGTGTCATTGAATACCGTCTCTTTCAATCTCAACGTTTTGTCAATTTTTTTTATTATTTATTAATGCCAGTAAGTAAGCAAAACAAAACAATAAAAAATAAGGTTTGATACAGAATGGCCGAGTTTCAAAATTAATTATATCTTTGATATAGAACAGCGTCAAAAACATCGCTCGGAATATATCTACAATACCAAAATCGTTCTAAAGTCTTTATGTGGGTGCATTCCTATACATATTAGTATCAGATATGTGACCTGGTACTCTGCGCAGGAACGTGGTGTACAATCAATTCAGTTAAATTAGCGGCGTCCTGTGTGCCATTTACTATTTTAAACAAAAATAATAAATCACATAAAAGTTCTTCTACACGACATTTGATAAGCGTTGAATTTGTTTCACGATAGCGTCCGCTAGGCGCGTGCGAATCAAAGTAATGTAATCACAACGTATCATCTGTAACCTCCCTGTCAAGTGCGCACGAGTCGAGAGAATCGCACTTAAGTTTAGTTCAGTTTCAGTTTAGAAAGAAGCTGCCCCTCTTAACAAACCTATAAAGTACACAATTAATTTATTTATATATATTTTGACATCCATATTTTTGTACTGACAGAGGTGGATACATAATAAACATACATAATACATAGTTTATTGTGTGGGATGGAGTAGACTCCACCTCTGATATATACAGCGTTGTCCTGGCCAGTCTAGCAAAGGCTAGACTGAAGTCTGTGTTAAAGTAGACAGTTCTTTTTCGTGCTGTTGTGGTGTTATTTGGAATAAAAAGAGAATTACAAATATGTATAAAAAAGTAAAAATATACGGAGTGGGAGTGTTGTAGGACTAGTGGATTATTAGTGAAGGTATTGTATAAATTATATTAGAATGTTGGATATCCATGCTTCTGATTCATCTCTACCTGATTGGATCATATATTGGGTCCATATTTGTGTAATCTTATTGGAGGTGAACGGTACTGAGTGTGTTGTACAGTACAAGGAGCTAAGAACATGTAGAATCTTTGATAAAATGTCGTTGTTGCTCTCGGAACTGGCGTGTAGATGTTTGTTTATGATTGATGAACAAATATTACATTTTGCTGTATCTTGTGATTTTGTTAAACAGAAAATGTCTCCATACGCCAGATTTGCGCTTCGAGCTTGCCGTCCTCAATAATATTCTTTTCAGGGATTGTAAACTGTACAAAAAAAAAAAAAATGACAAATTGAAAATATAAAAATCGGGTAATTAAAATTTGTAAAATTCGTCTTATTGTATTTTTTATACATCTGTTCGAGAGCCGTACCGAGTCCGACTGGTTAAATTCGGTATCGGTTCCAAATTAAAAAATATAATTGGCGTTCTACTGTATTAGATAAATAACTAATTCCCCGGATTATCGGGTTCGGGGAAACCCGGGTCCAAAATCCCGGTTGCTGCTGACGGTGACGGGACAAATCGTATACTTACATACATGCAACAATACTTTTTACAAATATATACTTGAAATATCCCCGTCCGACCGCTGAGATCTCCATCTGTATTTCACTCAGTACAATTTGTTTTTACTTATTTATATATATATATATTGACATCAATATTTTTGTACTAACAGAGGTGGATACATAATAAACATACATAATACATAGTTTATTGTGTGGGACGGAGTAGACTCCACCTCTGATCTATATACAGCGTTGTCCTGGCCACTTTGCTAGGCTGAAGTCTGTGTTAAAGTGGCCAATTTTTTTTTTCGTGCTGTTGTGGTGTTATTTGGAATAAAAAGATGTATAAAAAATGTAAAAAATAAAATAAAAATATATGGAGTGGGAGTGTTGTAGGACTAGTGAACTTTACACCCGACCAATGGCTAGTGCCTAATCTCGACCATGTTAGAGATATATAAACATTTAAAAAAATCCTAATATTGCGATTGTCTTTGATTAATTGAAATATTATATAGATTCAAAATTATGTTATGTATACAAAAAAAATAAATTAAAAGTCATTTAATTTCGAGCGGTTAGAATGATTTAGGGCCTGAATTGAACAATTTCGCAGATATTTATTTCGAAGTACGTAACCTTCAAGCTTAACACGATGTGGTAAAAAAAAATTTGCGCATATTCCTTGAACATTTTCGACTCGTAATTTACCCATAAAATGTATATATAGAGTAGCTTGTTGGTGTAGTGGTCAAGACGTTGGCCTGGTGATCTAGTGGTCGGGGGTTCGCGCCTCGTTCCAGGACACCGGCAAGTTAGTCCTATTTTCATAACGCAAGCGTTCAGCTTAGTTTGTAAATTGTAAGAATATTGATGTGACACGTATTCCGTATACGCATCTCTATTTAAATATATATATATATATATATACATATACAGGGTGGCCCAAAAAACTGAGAACATTTCGTAAAATTAGATATAAATACATCAAAATCAATTGAACTATATCAACAATAGCTTAAATAGTTTATTAATTTACTTACTCACCTATTTATCTATATTACGTTTTATTTAGACAATTTCCGGTCGCCATCTTTTATTATTAATTTTCCCATTGTTTATATTTGGTTTTTTTAAATTGTTACCCAGAACGACAAAAATCACTGCAGAAGATCGTGTTCTGATCAAAAATTTTCGAATTGAAAAACGTTGAGGTGCTAGGGAAATGATCAAAAGTTTCAGAATAAAGCTTGGAGTATAGCTAGACATTACAGCAGGACGGAGCTCCATCTCACACGGCCGGTAATACAGTCAACTCTCTCCGTCGTGAGAATGTTAATTTGATCTCACCAGGCGTGTGGCCACCGAACAGGGCAGATGTAAACCCACTAGATGATGCAGTATGGGGTGTTTTGATAATTTCCGATTAGCTAAATATTGTACATTGAGAATTATAATTAATTATATTATATATTACGACATGTTCTCACTTTTTTCGGGCCACCCTGTATATACATTCATCAGCATAATACGACAGAGTAGAGTTGTGTACCCCCAAATAAGAAAGATCTCGAATTATTTAACCTTCACCGTACCGTGATATAAAATGCCCGTATGCAGCCACGCTGTCAACTCGTGTTGTCTTAAGAAATTTTTAACATTTTAAATGGCTTTAAAATTATTAATCCTGTAAACTTTACTCTAAATATTGAACATTAATTGGAAAAATGGTATCAATATCCTTATATAATTCGGAACATTATTCATCAAGTCCTATACAATACTATATTTTTTCTTATCTCTCTTCATTAAATTAGCGTGTCTCACCACAAATTGTATTTCACTTGTCGGCTCAAAGCGTCAAAAATTTTTCCTTATAATTAAGTAAAATATGATTTTTTTTGTTTCGTATATTAGCCAGATTATTATAATAATGTATCAATTTAAAAAATGTAATAACATATAGGTTCGAAAATATGTCGTCGGGTTAATAATGCACGTTCCCCGGATTGTAAGAAATCCAGGTTCGAATCCCGACATCGACAACTATTTAATATAATTTTAATTGCTCGCTAGATGTCGGCGTCTTCCTTTCCACATTATCTACGGTTGGTTCGCAGCAACTGTTGCTAGTTGTGCGCGTTTTGGAATTTCCTTTGCCGTGTCGAGGATATTCGCCCTTCGTTTAGGATTTTTTTCAAGCGTCGCCCTCAGCACGTGACGCGTCCTTTTTTACGGCCAGCTGTTCGGTCGACGAACGCTGCAGAAAATAAACACACCATTTCGCCAGACGGGCCGTCTCCGCGCTGTGCATATTCTGGAATACTGATCATTCCACAGCGGACGTATGTTCGCAGGACACAATCGTCGTGTGGATCGTCGCGTGTGCGCGTCATCATTTGTGCGGTGGTTGAGAAAACGAGACAAAGATCACCACACCAGACTGAATGATCAGTGGCGTGCAGTGCGTACAAGCAAAAAAAAGCTGTGTGCGTAACTAAAAATTATGGGAAACAAATGTAAATTAAAAAATTGGATTAAAATAAACGAAAAAACATTATTTTACAATTAGCGCCGTCTGTGTACCGGTTGAAACTTTAATTGCTTAGTTCTAAAAATTCGCATTTTTTATTTGCCGCATCGCTCTATTTACATTATTCAGTTCTGTCTTTAAGCTAGTGAATTACTCAAGTCATATAAATGGCTATTTACTGAATTGAAAATTCCTTTCGGTTGATCTGTTTTCTATGAAGTCGTCACTTATGCTGTTTTTTTAATAAGAATAACAATAGAAAGGCTTACAACTGCGTGCAAATCTACTTCTCTTTTTACTAATTGGCGAATTTTACTATCTTAGTGTTTTTAACGTGTTGATTTCATGGTTGTTCTTTAAATTTAGTGCATGGATTTTTATTGCCAATTGGCAGAAATATTTCCTACGTTAACCTTTCATAGATATAATTATTTCGTGAAGGATTTTCATACAATAAATGAATCATGTTCAGTCATAGAAAGTGTTATTAAAAACATAAAAAAAGGACTATTAGTAATACTCTAAAATTACAAATAAATACATGGCAGGATCGTATAAACGAAAGTACATGCATTGTTGTATTATATATGATTGTATAATGTCATTGGTAACAGCATAGCCTAAATCTATACCTACTGCACGCCACTGCCAATGATCATGTATTAAGACACGTCAATACGTCAAGATAACTATTAAGGAACGTTGCAGAGGTTATCTTGATCGTGCAATCTCAGAAAATGATTCAATATCTGATCTTATACAGAATAAGCAAGCTTGTTAACGATTGGATCTGGTCCATGATGCCACATCTGCCCACCTTAAACGGAACATTGGCTACATTTCCTGTCCTTGTAACATCGAGGCATCATCTGTCATTTACGTCAAACTGAGATATCGAACCACAGCGGCGTTAGCTACCGCTCGGGGAGTCGAGGAAAAACCGCCTGGATTGAAAAAGAAAAATATCTTTCATAATTTTTGACCGTATTATTTATAAATATACATATAAAGTACTATTGCGCTAACGAGATTCGAAGCTGGAACTGCTTCCAAACCGGAGAGGGCGCATTATCCAACTGTGCTACAGCGACAGTAGATGGCTTTCAAATAATGGAACGATCAGTGCAACATGTAGGTTCGAAAATTTATCATCGCTTCCCTTCCCAGGTTTGGTAAGAGATCCAGGTTCGAATCCCGGTAGCGCAACAACAATACTTTTCGATAAAATTGATTTTATATGTATATCTTTCTAATTAATATTATTTCTGGCGAAATATCGAATATCGTGGACGGCCCATGTTCCGGCTGGATAGATTACAATCTATTCTAAATCCGGCTGCATGGATAATATATGGAGTTTCCAAATTCTCTCATATAATATCCCTCTTACAGCAGCCACATTGGCTCCGTTTCCCTGAGAGAGTTGAACCTAAATTGTGCCGGTTGATGTACAAGGCGACACACAACTTTGTTTCCCGGACGATTTGAATGGTAGACGCGGGAAGGGTTGTAGAAGCAGGGCAGGCCCGAGAGCCCTCCGTCATAAGGTACAAGGAATGCATCAGATACGTTATTTAAGAAGAAACTAAAAACAACCTTTTCAAAACATCTACCTTATATCTGCTTACATTATTGGTATTATTTTTTTTTTCTTTTCTCTCTTTTTTATTCACTTTTTTATATTTTATATATATATATATATACATTTTTTATTATTATTATTTCTCTCTCCTTAAATATTTTTACATTATATGCTGTGTATGTATTCGATTTTACTGTGTTTTGCCTTCGATGAGTTTTGATTTTATAAAATATTATATATATATATATATATATATATATATATATATATATATATATATATATATATATATATATATATATATATATATATAATTTGCCCAAAAACAGGCTTGCCTAGTTGGGCAATGTATTTAAATGTGTGTAAAGATGTAAATATGATATATTTCTGTTAAAATCAAAAAAAAGTTCAAAAGTTCAAAGTTCAAAAAAAGAATCATTTCCATAAGTGAAAATAACAATTTTTAATTTGAAAAACAAATATAATGTTGTAACTGTAAGCGCCTTAGTGGTGATATTTTTTACGAAAATGGCGCTATACAAATTATACAATGTAAAAAAGATGTCACATGTTTGAAAAAAATATGTCCTTATTGATTAATAATCTTAGTTAATAATTATTATTTGTGAATTGTGTTTTCTGAGTGGCGGCCGGGGGGGGCCCCGGTCAATACGTATGCACGCCAATGCCGTAAATAATTTTAGTAATATTTAAATATGTATAAGAATACGCAAAAAATCAGATTATCATTGTGTCGACATGTATGCTGTTTCAGCAAATAATGAATGATCAAATTTGGTCCATAGATGGCGATTGTGTTGCTGTCCTCGAAGCGAGTCAACATATTAACAAATGTACAACTTTCAAATGTTTGATTGATCGATGGGGTGAGAATCGTGAACGTTGTGTTTGTATAAAGTTATCACTTAAGCCAGTCGAAGACGGGTCGTAAGCCCTGTAATTACTCCATACTTCCATATTTGTCAAACACCCGGGTCAGATTTGACCCGGGTGTTTGTAAAAATATGAATTACGCAACAAATATTCGTTTAATGCTTTTTTACTTCTGGCTAATGTTTTATTAAATATTTTCAAATAATTTTAGATATAAATAAATGTTATCGGACGAGATTCAAATGAGTTATTGATAAAAATGTAAAAAACGCTCAAAAACTGACCTATGACAGTCGCTATTACGGGATTGAATCTCAGCGCTTACGCCGAAATTACGCTTTATTGTCAACATTTTGAGCGGGTAGACAAAGGATACCAGGTATTTGTTTTGACTTATTTTCGTCTGGCGGCCCCTAGACAATGCCAGTAATATAACTATTTGAGGGGCGTCGCGTCTACCTGTCAGTTTTATGACACCACTTGCTCGGGTTCCGACGAGAAGATCACATGCTCAGTGGATGTTTGTATATTGAGTGTGTAGGGCGTCTGTTGATGTATGAGAATATGTACATTATTCGTAATATTTTTTTAATTTTTAACTTTATTTTTTTAGCAGAATCAATACGGCACATCATGCCATTCAATAGTATTTAAAATGAAATATCTATAAAAAATCTCCCACAAAATTGTTTTGACTCACCGGGTAGTAAGTGTTAAATGTCTCCGTCTTTATGAGATATCTGATATTTGTTCTATAGACTACACAGAATATTCTATTACTTGCATACAAATAAATGACGTCTTAGTATATTGCTTAAAGACATGAACGAGTCAATGACTCTAGGTAAAGGAACTGTCCAATAAGGTTGTGGAGTGCGACAACTCTTCATTTCATTAAGGGGGGAGGGGTGGGTTCACGACCCTTGAACTCGTCTGGTTCGTTATACCCGTCGGGCCGAATGCCCGCCGGGTTCGGCAACCCGAACAACCAAACGAGAAATAAAAGGGTGTAACCGATCATAGATGCGTTGACCCTTCAACGTCACTAAAAAGTATTATTCTACGTACACGTTGAGACGTCTCCATTCTGCAGGAGCTGAACATCATGGACGGACCCTCAACCTGCAGCCTGAGGCTAATCTTTTAATTTTTTGGACATCTTGCTCAAAGACAAGATAGCTCGGAGAAGCTTGGTGGACTACGACGAAGGAAGATACAAGAGGGCGGGAGTTCGTGGAGATCGCCATCCTCAGTCATGAGGGACCGACGTGGATTACTGGACAGCTTAAATAATTTTTAAAGAAAACTCACTTCAAAGCAATAATAGATACCCCATAGAGACGAAGCATTCTCACCAATCAATTCATTTCATATCTTTCAAGTCGTATATATGTTAATACGTGGACTCGCTTCGAATACCACTACACTATCGCCATCTATCGCCTAAATTTGATAATTCATTTCCCCGAAACAGCATAGATGTCACTAATGAGAATTTTTTTGAAATTATTTTATTTATAACATAAATATGTTTGGACTGTGCTCGTCTCACTGGAGAAATTCTGCGCCGAGACGGGCATAGTTTACAAGCAATTGTAAGTAGTAGATAGAATTACATTTATTACTATACAATAGGTGTATATGAAGAACAATTTTGAAGTGGACTTGATAAATTAATTTTGGATCACTTTGTAGCAATAATTAATATAGGTATGAGTCAATATGTTTGGGCGAGTGCACCAATACTGGCTCTACCCGTATTACAAATATTTTTAAATATATTTTTAAAACAATATTCTTTAAATGTAAAATGTTTTGAACACATTATACTAGAATACGTATAAAAAAATCAATATTTCAATGTCCCAAGAAAACACAATTATATTTCCGTTAAACATAATAAAATATAGCTTCGTCTTTTTGAGATATCTATTATATGTTTAATAAACAGTGCCATTGTTGGTGAAAATTCTGTAATTTTAATACAAATTAAATTAATCAACTAATTAAAGTTCCGACATGTCGAAAAAATATTTAGTCGCTGCCGGGATTCGAACCTGGACTCTCTTCCTATCCGGGGAAGCGCGTTCATCATTTTGCTATATAGCAATCGAATACATTACATCGACAAATTTCTACAATATTTCCAATTAATATGTATATTATTCAATTTTTAAAACATTACTATGTCACTATCTATTTTCAATATGTAATTAATAATAAATACTATAAAACAAATAGCCTTAATAACGAGTATAATAATAATATATTACTAACTAACTCACCACACTCTTCTGCCCTGACACACGCTTCTCGCCTCATCTACATTCAAACATCTTCTCATACAAGCTCGCCGATTATTGAGGCTTCTAACAGGACCGTCTGGTTTACCTGGTCGTGTCAAGTATCTCTCTGTCAAGTATTTCTGGTGCCATTTCTCTCCTCATTCGTCCGTTCCACATGACCAAAGCACCTGAGTGATCCTTTCTTAATCTTACTCACTGCACTAATGTTTGGGACATATATTTATTTGATGTATAAATATTGATTATTAAACGAAAATAATGCACTGTACCTCCCCATCACCCCCTTCCCTTCCCCGTCCGGCCGAGCCGCCGATCAGTCGATTGGCGGCCTTGTGCCAGTGCAGTTATACGTGCACGGAATTACGTGAAGGATTACGATGTTATACTAATCGGAGACTTCGCGTCTATACTGTGTGTGTGAACCTTTGACGAAATAGTGAGTTTATAAAATATGCAGTCCACATTTTGTAGATGTCTGCAGAATCCGGATTGTGTAGTGAGTGCCTATTTCTTTCGTATCCTGAATTCTTCCGGCAACTAAGATCGGCTTTACATTATTTACTTACTTACTTACCATCACGCCGTTTCCACGTGGGGGTAGGCAGAGAGGATAGAGCACCACACTCTTCCGTCCTGACATACAATTCTCGCCTCATCCACATTCATACATCTTGTCATACAAGCTCGCCGATTGTTGAGGCTTCTAACAGAACCATCCTCCATTATCTGGTTTACCTGGTCGTGCCAAGTCTTCCGTGGACGTCCTCTATTTCTGGTTCCATCAACACTCGCGTCATATATCTTTCTTACCATTCTCTCCTCATTCATCCTTACTCTTGTCATAAATGGGTCTGCCACACATATCTCATTTCAACTGCATTCCTGCATTCCATGCAGCTCCAGGCTTCACTTCCATACATCACTCCATTGTGTACCGCTGGTTTTGCTTCGATTGACACGTTCCCATTTGCTATAATTCCATTCAAAGCTCCGTTCACTTTGTTTCCTGCAGTCACCCTCCTTTCGATACCATTCTCAGCCTTTCCGTTATAGCAATTTGACATATTTGGTTTTAGTAATGAAAGAAATGGTTATTTTTCGAAACTGGTCGGTCGTGTTTCTTTCGTTTCGAGATATTTAAAGGTTTGCGTTTGATTAATTGATTAAAAAATATTTTTATATTACACAACACGGTGTTTCAAAATTTATTTAGTCTACTAGATTTATAATTTATTACTATATATTAATTTTGCACGTAGCTTATAAGGAAATAAAAAAATTGAAGGTTGAAATGACTTAACTGTATTATCAAAATAAACACCAGAGGAATAACGTTGAACGTCGTAGCAATACACTGAATATTTTTATTATATTTAATGGGAAATATATGGAAGTGCGGGGTAATTACAGAGCTTACTGACGGCGATGGTGTAGTGTAACATTTATACACTTAAACCCTGTAATTACCACATACTTCAATATATTTTCCATAAAATGTAATAAAAAATATCTTTGTCTCTATTAGAGATATCTGATATTTGTTTCGTATTATATTAATTTAAAACAGTATATATATATTTTTGTAATTTCTTGACTTATACCTCTTTCATTATAATGGGCACAATTATAACTCATAAAAGTGTTTAAAATCGATGTTTTAAATTTTTTTTTTGTTAAGATTGATTGGCTCTTGTCTGATGCGCCCCTGGCCATCTCCTCTGCGGCTGTAGTCGGCAGTTTGGCACACACACACACACACACACGCAGACGCGGTACACCTGTGCCGGGTTGAACGTCCTGTGCCTCCTCGCTCGGTGGTCGGCCGGCTATTTCGGGATGCTGCCAGTTCGGCTGTCGTTCCACCGCGTCGCGTGTTCTTCGAGATTTTTAATTTTCTCTTAATCATGAACTCCGTGAATTTCCGCCCTATGCTCCTCTTAGAACTGTCACCAGAGGTGTGCTTGTCAATCGGCTCGCCCCACCGCAATAAGTTTCCCCAAGCTATCTTCCCTTCTCTCAAGATGCCCGCAAATTGAAGGATTCATCTCAGACAGATGGTTGATAGTCTGTCCACGGTATGTGCAATATGTGTCTCCGGCAACACATCTCAAAGGCGTCAATCTGTCTATTCACCCTTACCTTCAGGGTCCATGATTCCGCACCAAATAAGAATATAACATGCACCAGAGACTGAACATGCCTGAACTTGGAAATACTGCGGTCTTTCTATATTTTGGTTATATTCAAGTCTGGAAATAATAAATAGAATGATTATATAATAATTAAGGCTGTAAACACTATATATATATATATATATATATATATATATATATATATAGAAATAAACGTACAGTAAATTCGTGGATACATACATATAGGTAAATTTGTAGAACCCCATAAACACACACCACTAATAATGGCATCAAAAAATCATTTTTGTTGGTATTATTTTTTTTTTTATTGTTGTATGGTACAACTTAAAGAAAAAAATTCGCATCAATTTTAAAACACGCCTTTTAAAATAATAAATAAGTATTACTACGGTGCCGAAATATGTTAGATTGTTACTTGCAAAATGAAAAATCAGTTAACTCCCAAATTTTACATTTTTACAATTTTGGTAAAGGAAATCAGCTAACTCAAAATATTCCCTATAAGTACGAGATTAATCAAAATATCGAAAAAATTTCTCAGCTACTCTATTTCTGCATAGACAATGTTCTACCAAAATGTTTTCTGGAATTTCTTTAATTCGTTTAATTAAAAAATGGAGTTAGCTGTTTTAGATTAACGTATCGGTATATTAAAATAAAGCACTTGCGTTTTGTTTCTACTCGTTTTAATTTATTTGAGACGCGTTTCGCCCTGTAACTGCATTATAAATCTGACAATTTAACTCGACAACTTGTTAGGAGAACACATTCTTATTGTGTGAAGTTGTAATCGTTCAGAACAGACGGTCTGTGATATTTTAAATAAGTATTATATATATTAATTAGAAAGATATACATGTAAAATTAATTTTATCGAAAAATATTGTTGTTGCGCCATCGGGATTCGAACCTGGATCTCTTACCAAACCTGGGAAGGGAAGCGATGATAAATTTTCGAACCTACATGTTGCACTGATCGTTCCATTATTTGAAAGCCATCTACTGTCGCTGTAGCACAGTTGGATAATGCGCCCTCTCCGGTTTGGAAGCAGATCCAGATTCGAATCCCGTTAGCGCAACAGTACTTTATATGTATATTTATAAATAATACAGTCAAAAATTATGAAAGATATTTTTCTTTTTCAATCCAGGCGGTTTTTCCTCGACTCCCCGAGCGGTAGCTAACGCCGCTGTGGTTCGATATCTCAGTTTGACGTAAATGACAGATGATGCCTCGATGTCACAAGGGCAGGAATTGTAGCCAATGTTCCGTTTAAGGTGAGCAGATGTGGCATCATGGACCAGATCCAATCGTTAACAAGCTTGCTTATTCTGTATAAGATCAGAATTGAATCATTTTCTGAGATTGCACGTTCCTTAATAGTTATCTTGAAGTATTGATTCGAACCTGGATCTCTTTCGTTATCCAACTATGCTACAGCGACAAATTTTCGAACCTATACGTTGCTTTTTTGGTATTAAATCGTTCCATTATTTGAAAGATCCATCTTACCTTATTGGAATTCTGAAGATTTACATACATTATAGAATGTTTCTAATTATTCTAAGCAATCATACTGTTTTAACGCTAATAATATTTTAATGTGTAGTAAAAAAAAACAGCTATATCAGTAATGTGGTCAACCCATAGCAGCCTTATACTGGCATGGTATTTTTTTTAATTTTTTTTTTTTATTTTCTCCCCCCGCGCACAAATAACAGTATCGATATTTAAAAATGTACTAAAAAAATTTTTACGCATACAGCGTGATCTAAAATTAAAGTAAAATATGAATTAAATATGTTAAATAGAAAGATGTACGTGTAAAATCAATTTTATCGAAAAATATTTTGTTGCGCCACCGGGATTCGAACCTGGATCCATTCCAAACCGGGGAAGGTGCATTATATTTGTCGCTAAAAATATTGTCGCTGTAGCATAGTTTGATAATGCAACTTCCAACGTTTTGGAAAGAGATCCAGGTTCGAATCCCGGTGGCGCAATAATAATATTTTTCGATAAAATTAATTTTATATGTGTATCTTTCTAATTAATATATTTAATTAATATTTAAAATATCACAGGGCTATGTTGTGAATAATTACAACTTCACAATAATAATGTGTCCTCTTATTAAAATTAGAGTAGCTCCGAACGCTCTCGACCCACCTCTATTAGCCATCTGGCTAGAAATATATTATTCCATTCATATTTGGTTGCACTGTGGAGTCTAGTAGTCAGGAATACATCATCATCGAACTGGAAGGTAGGCCATCATGCAGCAGTGGATTGGTATGGATAACGAGATATTATTTTTATTATCAATCAGTTCTCTTCATTACTGAAGGTCGTGACCCCCGATTTGTGGCCTACTGATGTCCTCGTGTCCGGCTTTCTCTTCGGCCCGCAGTTCTGAGAGCAAATTGGACGGCCCGAGTGGCGTCCTTGGTCTGACCCTTCACCTCGAGTCGTCTGTCCGTCGCCAGTTTTTTGGCTATGTGTCAAATGCGAGTGGTGTCGTGCCGGATACCATCTTCGATCACCAGTTTTACCTGGTCTTCGTATCATAAAGTAAACCGCTTTTTTCTGTGATATTACTCTATTCTTATACAGGGTGAAATAAACCTAATCCACAATATTTTATGGGCATAATTACATAGTATGTGCAAAATCTGCACTGTTACGAAAAATATTATTATAAATAATAAGACAAAATACTTTGTTTAAACCGTTATTTTTTGATTATTCAACATGTTTCGATACCTATGGTATCTTCTTCGTGAAACGGTGTATATTATAAAAATTAAAAATACAAACATAGATAAATACAAAACTATAAAATTGTGAATAATTTAAGAACTAATATGATATTAACAAAGGTTTAGAAATTATACACACAAATACTAGTGGTTTACAGTTAGATAAATTTTAGTATTAATAGCAAGCTAAATATGATAAATAACCGAATCCTCTTTGTAAATAGTCATCTTTTAAATTTGTTTTCATAGTAGTTTCTAAGAAGAAGTTAAAATATTATTAAATAAATATCAGATATTTCACAGAGACGAAGCTGTTTGTATTATATTTTTTAAAATGGAAATGATATGGGGGATGAATTACATGGCTTACGACCTGTCTTCGGCTGGCTTAAGTAACGTTCATCAATTCTCACCCCTCATTCTCCATATTTAAACAAATTTTTAAAAGTTGTATATATGTTACTATGTGGGCTCGCTTCGAGTACCAGTACACCATAGCCATCTATGGACCAAATTTGATAATTAATTTTTTCTTGAAAATAGCCAATAGCGAATCTATTTTGTTATTGATTTTTTTTTTTTAAAAGCAATATTCTTTATCTGTAAAATGTTTTTTTAACATATTATACTAGAATACGTCTGAAAAATCCATTTTTTTAAGATATATTTTTCTTATTTTGACCAGTATGTTATATTAGAAATATTAGAATTTGTCCAAGAACACACAAATTACTAGATTTTCACCTACAAGGGCACTGTTAATAAATATACATTAGATATCTCGTAGAGACAATTCTATTTTTTAATGAAAATCATATATAGATAATGTATCATTTCACTGATATTAAATCCAGGTTATAATTCAGTAATTGTGTGTTCTTTATTAACATATTCAAATATTATTGTTTGAAATTTTTAATGTTTCCTGCTGGCCCTAAATAATCTAACAAAAAAATAGTCAAGTTGCTCGAAATTCGAAGACGTGTAATTTTTTTTGCATTTTTATCGATAATACATTTTTTTGAAAATTTTTCAATCGCTCCGCCTGTACCGTTGGGCCGCGCGACGCTGACTCTGTGACCCACACCCAATCAGCTGGTCGTGGATATTCAAATCCAAGGTCCGCTTCGCGTTACACACCGACGCGCGCGCGTATCGTGTGTCGGAACACGAGGCCGCGGCGCGCTAATTTCATCCTTAGCGCCGTCGCAGTAAGGCTCAGAATCGCGCGCGCGGCTCCGCGGCCTTACCGCGTTCCTGATCTTTTACGCAACCGCAATATTATGTCATTATTCTCGTCCGCGCGTAAACCTCGCTAGCGAATCTGACCCCTGCGCGCGCGGATGCAAGGTGCAAAATTCCGCGCGGAGTGTGACGCAATTTTAATTTTTAAATCTGCATATGCGAATCGCTGCATGTGCGTTTTATTTTTCACGCTGAATTCGTCCTTACGCACCGTGAACGCAAGGTGCAAAATCGTTTACTTGTGTAGATTTACAAACGCCGTTTTCACTTTGTGTTTTATTTGTGTGTTCCGTCCTCACTTGCAATACGAATTTTCGCACAATTTAGAGTTGTCCAGTAAAACGGTACTGTTTGTTGTTTTGAAGTGCGTGCTGGCGCAATACACATGATTTGACACTTTTTACCGCGTGGCCCGGATAGATTAGTAGAATTTCGCGTGGCGGGCGATAGGGCCATGTGTGTTCGTAAGGTTGGGTTCGATTATATCATGCAATTAATTTCGGAGTCGTTTTATTTACGTTTGTTGTATCGGGACGAATTAGACGAGGGCCGCGTGTCTCCGGCGCGACGCTCCAACGTTTCGCGAGACGTTCTGTACACCGACCTTAGCACAAATGCGGTTTCGTAATTTTGCCCGATTCTGTTGTATTATTTTTTTTTTTTTACATATGTTATTTAAATCCCGCACGTGTATTCCGATGACGTCAGTCAGTTTCATATTAAATTTCAACATTATGAATTTATGTGTAACTAAAAAAAATAAAAACACTTAAATACATGTCATTCCTAGTGCGACAAACGTAAAATAATCCGTATAACATTTAATTAAAATATTTGGTAGAATTATTTCATAGTTTTTAAAATATTTTATTTCTTCTTCTTTTTCTAACTTCCCACGCAGCTGTTCTGTTCAAATACCGCGTATATTTTTAAATAATAACCTTGAACAACGTTTAGTACAATTTTATTCAGAATATATCGTACAATTATCCACCGAATGAATGAAGGCCTCCCCGTGACTATGCCACTCTCAAGTTCGTCTTCCTGAGACATTCGTTCGTCTCCCCAACTATGCCGGATATGGCAAAATTAGTATTAATTAGAAAGATATACATATAATATCAATTCTGTCGAAAAATATTGTCGTTGCGCTACCGGGATTCGAACCTGTATCTCTTTTCCAACAATCCGGGGGAGGTGCATTGCCAACTATGCTACAGCGGCAGTATTTTTGACGACAAATTTTCGAACCCATATCCACATTGTTTTTACAGAATCTCAAATAATACAACGATATATGAATTTATTTAAAAAAGTGTAACATATGTAGCATAGTTGGATAATGCACCTTCCCCGGTTTGGAAAGAGATCCGGGTTCGAATTCCGGTGGCGCGACAATAATATTTTTTTGATAAAATTGATTTTATATGTGATATATTTAAAATTATTTTATATTCTGTATTATTATTGTATTTTGTTGTTAGTCATATACGTAGATATTTTACTAATCTGATTATCATTCTTGATCGTATTACCAGAAACGTTGTCAAACCTGCCGTCGTTCGCGTCAGTAATGACTGTGCACTGACGAATTCATAATTATGTATAGATAACTAATTATTTGTGTACTCGATCGTGACCCCCGTCTTTGTAATACGATATTAACTTTATCATACACGTTTATATTCGTAATGCCAGCATTACCGCCACGTTAAGTGTTAAAAAATAAATTAAAAAATTAGGTTCGTTCCCAAGCCTGTGAAGAGTTTGTGTGTGTCCATTCCTATATAAATTACTATATTATGAATTTACATGGAATAGCACCTGGTACACGGTATACAATCAGTTCAGTTAAATAAAAAAAAAAAATCACTTAAAAAAGTTCTTCTACACGACAAGTTAGTTAAATGAAGAAGAAGCTGATTAGAAAATCATAATTCAATTATTCAACAGTTGGTAGTTAATAAATCTTAAAAATTTAAAATGGAGACCAAATCGTTGAGTTGAATTCTAAATTGCTACGAACCACAAATATTTATATATATAGACATACATATTTTTGTACTAACAGAGGTGGATACACAATAAACATAAACATTCTCATAGTTTATCGTGCGGGATGGAGTAGACTTCACCTCTGCTATACACAGCGTTGTCCTGGCCACTTTGCTACACTGAAGTCTGTGTTAAAGTAGCCAGTTTTTTTTTCGTGCTGTTGTGGTGTTATTTATCGACAGAATTACAAATATGTATAAAAAAGTAAAAATAAAATAAAAAATATATGTAGTGGGAGTGTTGTAGGACTAGTGAATTATTAGTGAAGGTATTGTATAGATTATATTAGAATGTTGGATAGCCATGCTTCTGATTCATCTCTACCTGATTGGATCATATATTGGGTCCATATTTGTGTACTCTTGTTGGAATTGTACGATTTCCAGTATCCAGTATTTCCAGTGTATCTTTCACCCTTTTTTAATACAAGACCAAGACATTTCATAGCTTTATTTGTGATTTCATTAATATGTGGAACGAATGATTCATCAAATAATACCTTTTTAAGAGTGAAACAGTACTCTGTTTAGGGTTCGTTTTCAACGAATTTTCTGCCAAATATCTGACTTAGTGCAGTTGCGTTCTCCGATCAAACTGTAACTAACGGCGCGATGCCATCTGTTGACAGTTCCAAGGTCTGGAAGTTAAAAACTGGTTATGTCTACTTTTTCTTTCTTCGCCAGTATTGATACGTGGTGGCTTCAATCGGGTGAGACTCGGCTCGTAATGGTCCCGGTCCCGGGTCACCCCTTCACAGCTGATTCCAGCCATCTATCCATCGCTGTGGTGGTGCTCTTTCAGGTCTTTCCCTTTTTAGGGTGCACAGTGCGGCCGAAGATTTTTGACAAATAATGCTAGCTGTTGTTGGATGGGTGACATCTTTCTTCGGTGATATATTCTCCGCTTGTCGTTTTTGCCGACTGTCCAAGTCAAGACTGTTAATGAGTGCGAACCGTGTCACTGTCTTTTCATATTTTCTACAGTTGGGTTCGCAGACTAACAAATATATAGACACAAACTAACGGGAGTACCTCGTTTCAATATTTCGTGTTCACTTTTTTTTTTTAAATATATGACTTGATTGGAACGTATATTTCAACACTGACAATATAATATTGACGAGAAAAAATGCTACTCTTGAATCACTGGTGTGATTGCGATTGGTATTTGTTAATATCAGTGATTGGAAACTGTGACTGCGATCACAGTTTCATTACTATTACCCGTGAGCAGCACGATGTCACAATGAATAAATGAGAAAACATAATTTTTAGCGTATTCACTTATGTTATTCAAACTTAATTTGTGAAAAAAACATATTAAAATCTTCATAAAGATGTGAGTTTAGTTTTCGGGTGAAATTGCGTAAAGCGCTCTGGAATTAACTCCACTAGAAGGCGCTTATCACGTATTATAACGTCATTCCTTCATTAATATTTTCGTTTCATGTGCGCGTGCGCCGAATCACGGTTCACAACCAAAAATAAATCAAATGAATCGCGATATTTCCAGATATTCAATCACTGATAGCGAGTGGGACTCACGGTTCGTGATTTTGAACTCATCACTACAATATAACATGCGTTAATGTTAAAAATACGTATTGTTAACACAAAGATTTAATTTTCGAAGAGTAAATACTTTTACTATTGCATAAATGTGTCATAAACTATCTGATTTATGTTTCTACAAATAATGTCTGTAGAATGCCCCTCGTCACGCAAATAATGGATAATTTGTATACCGTCATTTTCGTTGTTTATAATTCTAGGATTATCTTTGATTTTAAGATTGAAAATTGTTATTTTCACTTGAAGAAATGACTTTTTGAAAAGGTGCGTTTTTAGTTTCTTCTTAAATACAGTCTCTGACGCATTCATTGTACCTTGTGATGAAGGGCGAAGAGTTCCACGCTCTTGGGTCTGCCACCTGCCAATGCCGGTCGCTAAATTTAGACTTGTGTCAACGGTTGGTCAGCCGATCAACGATAGCTTAAATAGTTTACTAATTTACTTACTCACCTATTCACCTATATCACGTTTTATTTCGACAATTTCCGGTCGCCATCTTTGATTATTAATTTTCCAACCTTTTCACCGCAGAGGACCGTATTCTGATCAAAAATTTGCGAATTGAAAAACGTCGGGGTGCTAGGGAAACAAACCCTGCAGTATAGCTAGACGGAGCTCCATCTCACGCGGCCAGAAATACAATCAACTTTCTCTCCGTCGTGAGAATGTTAATTTGATCTCGCCAGGCGTGTGGCCACCGAACAGGGCAGATGTAAACCCACTAGATGATGCAGTATGGGGTGGTTTGATGATTTCTGATTAGCTGAATATTGTACATTAAGAATTATAATTAATTGTATTATGTTTTGAAATAACTCGTGTGTTACGAGATGTTCTTGTTGGGTCATAGCATCTTGGAGTAGTCTTGAACCGCCTTGCATCATGTTGTTTGGGAAGGTTGTCACGATGCAGCCATTTTTACTTCTGTTGTGGCATTTTTTTTTCTGTACAAATTTCACTGCAATTTATCTAGACAAGGAACAAACTTTTTAATATGATATTTATTTATTCTTACTACAGTGCATACATATATTTTTATAAATACTCTAATATAAAAAAGATCAAAATCGTACCTTTCTACTACAGCTTATCTTTTACGTATTTGATTAGTTTCATTTTGAATCTATTTAGTTTAGAGGAGTGTGGCGCTCTATCCTCTCTCCTTATCCCCGCGCGGAAACGGCGTGATGGTAAAAGTAAGTAAGTACATAATATGAGCAATATTTGATTATGTCGTAGAACACTCAATTACTGGATTTTCACGTATACTGTTGTTAAACAAATATTAGATATCTCGTAGCGACGAAGCTATTTTTAAAAATTATATTGATTAATGGGATAACATGTCGTAAGCCCTGTAATTACCCATACTTCCATATATTTCCATTCAATATATAATATGATCTAATAAACAATATCAATATTTTCATTTTTAGTATATCTGATCTTGCACATTATTATATAAATATTTATTAAATTTAATTTTCAATGTATATATAGTTTTAGTATTAAAATACTACAGAACAATATTCTGAAAAAAACTGCAATTTCACAATAATAATGTGTTCTCCTTTGTTATGTGTGTACCTACCCTCCGAAGCCACATCCCTATCTTTTAGTTTGTCAACCTTAACCTTTCTTGATTTGAGAAGAGATATCGGTTAGAACCATTATTTTAATGGTTTTGTCTTATCTTATTATTTATGTGTGTTGAAATGATTATTGTATATCATTTAATTTATGACATTATTTACCTGGATTTAAATAATCTTCTATATTATTTAACGGGAGAAATATCTTTATAAACTATAACACAGCCCTTCAGAGATCAGATCGTATCTAGATCGATCAGTCGTGATTTTAAGACCTCCCAAGGAAAGGGATCTTAAACCTTAAAAAAATCTCCTCCTTTCTTATGTTTTCTGGATCTTCATCGCACTGTACATCATCAGAGATTTAGCCTTCTTCCTGAATGGCAGTATCGGTGTATCTCTTCATCATGTGCGACTTTTTATAAATAAATAAAATAACTATTGGATGAAATATCATCCGCTACAGCACCGGCTCGAATGGCGGGTAGTTAAACAAAAATTACGTAAAAAACAAATAAAAGTAACGATGATTACACTATCACGACGAAACGCGCGCGCGCACACACACACAACCGGTGTTGCGTATCGATTGGCATCGCATGCACGCTGTGTCTGTTGCGAAATTGGAAAATTTACGAGCCGAATCGGCGCAATTCGTTTGAAAATGGGACGAGGCTGGGGATAGAGGGGTCTGGCGCGCGATTGGCCGGCCAGGAGACCGACACGTGATGATCAAGGATTTTATTCGAATATAACTTGGACACGTGTCGGGGCCGGGTTTTTCAAATAGCATTTGTTTTGTATCATCCACAGCTCAAGGTTGAATATCTCTACGATCTCGACTATATATTCATCTTGTGAACACGATAACTGGCGTAGTTTTGTCTGTAAAATTAGCCTTGTAGTAATGTAATATAAAATTAATGAAATTACAAATTTTATACATTTTTAAACAGCCGCCATTTGTGGAAGGAGATTGCGAATTCGGTTGAATATCAAACATGGCTAAGATTATTAAAAGGTTAAATTTTTTTTAAAAGTTTGATTGAAATCTGATGGAACTACTTCAACGAAATATGTTATATCCCGAATTTATTTTTTAATTGAGGGTTATTTCGGAATAAACTGGTTATTTATTTATTTATATATATTTTGACATCCATATTTTTGTAGTTACAGAGGTGGATACATAACATACATAATACATATTTTAATGTGTGGGATGGAGTAGACTTCACCTCTGATATATACAGCGTTGTCCTGGCTACTTTGCTAGACTAAAGTCTGTGTTAAAGTAGCCAGTTTTTTTTTTTTTTTTTTTTGTGCTGTTGTGGTGTTATTTGGAATAAAAAAATAAATCAAATATGAATAAAAAAGTAAGAATAAAATTAAAAAAATAAAAGTATAATAAAATAAAAATATAATAAAAATATGTGGAGTGGGAGTGTTGTAGGACTAGTGAGTTATTAGTAAAAGAATTGTATACATTATAGTAAATTGTTGGATATCCATGCTTCTGATTCATCTCTACCTGATTGAATCATATATTGGGTCCATATTAGTGTAATCTTATAGTAATTGTACGATTTCCAGTTGGTACTGAGTGTATTGTATAGTTTCGGAGCTAGGAACATGTAGAATCTTTGATAAAATGTCGTTGTTGCTCTCGGAACTGGTGTGTAGATGTTTGTTGTTTGTCTAGTGTTGTGTCCATGATTTATTGCTTGGGGAGAGTTGTTGTTAGTATGGAAGTATTGAACGAGTCTCAACATAAAGATTTGTCTTATATCAAGGACATTGTACTCTTTAAATATAAGGTCTGATGGATATCTAAAGGGACGACCAATTATTACCTTGAGAATTGTTTTTTGTGCTTTTTTAGCCGACTCCAATATTGTTTTTGCTGCTCCTCCCCAAACTAAAATAGCATAATTGATTAAAGAGTAGCACAGTGCAAAGTACACCGATCTCAAGAGTTTGCAATCGAATTCCTTTAAAAAAGTAAATTAGTTTTCTTATGCGTTTTGCTAGATTCGATATATGTTCTTTCCAGTTAAGATGATCATCGATCAGTACTCCCAGATGTCGAATAATTTTGACTCTTGTCGATTTTTCACATTGGCATGCGGACGCCGTGGTCTTGTTTGCTTTGCAGTCATGAACGACGAGTGTAGGACTTTGACGTGGTGTTGTTCTTTCGTTAATACAGAAACATATATATTTTGATTTTTTTGTATTAAGTGATAGGAGGTTCGTATCAAACCATTTTTTCGCCTTGTTCAGACCATCCTGTGCACGAGTATTGACCTCTTCCCAAGACTTACCCTCAAAGCAAAGCACGGTGTCATCCGCGAAAGTGATTATTTTTACATTGTTTAGGGTCATATTACAAAAGTCGTTAATGTATACTAGAAATAATATAGGACCTAAAATGCTTCCTTGTGGAACACCGTGTGTTATCAATGATGGATTGCTGTATTTTTCATTATTTTGGACAATTTGACGTCTATTTGTTAAGTAATCCTTAAACCACTTATATGCTATGCCCCTTACTCCTATAATAATAATGTGTAACTCCAGCGTGATCAGGTTTTTTTTTTACATAAATAATACATATTATGTTATACATTAAAATTATGAAATTAATATAATGCTATGAAAAGAAAAAGTTCACACATATATACACACAAAATATAAATATTACATATATATACATACATATACTTCACTCACGGCCATTGTTGTATATGTAGCTATTCTGTAGGCGCTGCCGTTCTCTGGTCAGGACACCAGCTTTCCATGAGAGCGCCGCTTGCACCGGAGAGTCGGTGCTGAATGCTGAGCTCCAGCCGCAGTTTTACGCCAGCAACTCGATATCTCAGAAGCGGAACCAATCTGTGTATACGGCCTTCGGTAAACATTGTAGATGCGCTGCAATAACGCGCCAATCCGAACAGTATTCTGTATGAGTTGTTGTACTGGATTGTACGTCACTCGCTTGTATTTCGAGCAGAGCTCGCAGGTATACACGGTGGTGAAGAAGGATTTAAACAGGATGCTCTTCACCTCCTCACTGCATCGGTAGAAACGCCGTGACAGCATATTTGCACGAACGCTCAACTGTCTCCTCTGCCGCTCTGTATCATCATCGTCCTGTCCATCTTCATTGAATATATGGCCAAGGTATTTGACCTTATTTTGAACGCTCAATTTCGTGCCGTCCAGCCACACGGGAGGTTAAAGAACATGGTTGAAGAAATTGCATTGAAATTATCAGTAAAGTGACGCACTGATTTATTCAGTACAGTTCTGTTTAAATACAAATGTAAATACATACATTATCATAATAAACATCATATTTTCTTATTCATAATATTACCATAAAATGCTACTCCGACTCACTGGTGTGATTGTGATTGGTATTCGATAATATCAGTGATTGAAAACTGTGACTGTGATCACAGTTTAATTACTAATACGATATCACAATATTTAAAAAAACATAATTTTGAGCATATTTACTTATATTATTCAAACTTCATTTGCGAAAATAACTTAATCTAGTATATACATATAATTTAATATAACCGAATCACGGTTCACGGAACAACATATAAATAAAATAATCACGATATTCCCAAATATTCAATCACTGATTGTGAGTGTGATTTAAAGATATCAGCGATTGACCCACGATTCGTGATTTTGAGCTAGCAACCGTACAGTTGCAGTTGATATGGTGTTGGTAGCATAGTTGTGTGACACCTGCTTCCAACACCTAACCTAACTTTTTTGTCGTGTTCTGAGATCACTGATGACGGAAATAAAAAGTTTCTATTATATTTGGAATAAAAATGTCGCGGAATATGTGAGAGGATACTAATTGCAAAGTTAGCAATCTTAATTATTATTATTATTTTTCTACTATTTAATGCAGTTGGATCTCATATAGTTCCTACACAGTCAAACTTTGCCATTTCTGATTGGTCATTCAAAATCGGCGTTAGTTCTAAAATCAGTCGCTTCTGTCCGCTGCCATTTATATTACAATTCAACCAATAGCGGTCTCCGCCGCTATGAAATTTAAATGGCCGCCAGTATGGGAACTAGCTTGGGAGAAGGCGCTGTATTTATTTTGCATTTTAAACCAGATTAACATTCATAATGAGAACTGTATTAATAAATTTTGTGCTAATGAAGCTTTAGAATAACATTTCGGTACCTTTTTACACTCATCACTGACGTCTTCACCAATAACGCCTTCGCCTAGCTAAAATAGCCTTTGCTGTCATCGGTTTCTTCCCTGACGACATTTTTATTATCACTTCATCATGTCTATAGGCTGCCCTGCGTAGTTACATTACGATTAACATACGTGATGATCGTTATTAAAATGTTTAATGCCCATATTTTTAATGTAGCTCGTTTATTCTACCCGATGTTGTGTCATTAAACTGTTAATGCCGTCTTTTTTACGAGTGGGTACCTAATAAAATGCGTCACACTCATTTGTTCTTATTTCAGTTATGTTTTAAACTATCTTCACGCGTTTTTCTTCTATTAAAATATAACGCCCGAATGTGTTGAGTGCCGAGATAAGAATTGACTATCTTTTCAATAGTCACGCGAAATGTCATCGATAAAACGACAATCAGAATGCACAAACAATACGACAAAAATAAAAGCCGAAACCGGTTAAAACCGAACACAACAAAAACGATGAAATATTTTTCAATTTTTCTCTTCCTGTACCCGTCTCGCTCGCGCGCGGCGCTCTCGCCGCGAGGGCGCGAGGGACGGCGATACTTTTTCGCACGGCGGTAAAAAAAAAAAAAAAACGAGCACGCGCGGCTGCGTGAGCGAGACGGCACGCGCGCTCTGCGAAAATCGCATTTCCACGCGTGTTCGAATTTAGAATGTTGTCGGGAGTCGCGGTCGGAATTGGGACACGGCGTTCGCGATCGTTCTCGGTGCCCGCGGACGTTTTCTGTATAGAGTTTTGGCGTTTGAGCACGGAGTTTGGCGATTGCGCGGTTGTGGAATTTCGATTATTATTATTTTTTTTTATTGTTATTTGATGTGAAAATTTTAGATTTTTTTTTTTTTTTTGTTACGGAATAGTACTGGTTACCATGGTGACCACATATTTTATTGAGCACCTGTAAATGTCGAATTCACGTATTGGCCCGAATATCATCTTTCTTTAAATTACGTTCGCGTTATATTTGAGACCTAAATAATTACTATGAAAACTACGTCACTACTACAGATAGATTGCTACAAAATTCAAAATATGTAATTTTGCAGCTGTGGCACTCGAAAAATTGATCTAAGGTGTCGATTTTGACGATATTCATAAAAGTGACAATATATCGAAAATTAAACGATTTTTATTACTAAGGGACATATTTTGATATTCTGGTCTGTCTGGCTGCCTCAAAGGGATGTCGTTGACTTTTGGGACAACTGTATATGAGGCGAGCGTTGAAGGTGGTACTAGATAAATCTAGCACGTACACGAAATATTCATATATTATGGTCATGGTTCACCCAACAAGCTTCTCCAAGATAAGTTCCCCTCTTGCAAAATTCCCATTCGTCTCAGGCTGCAGGTTGAGAGTCTGTTCACGACGTTCAGCTCCTGCAGAATGGAGACATTCGCGAGTCACGGTATGCGCAACACGTGTCTCCGGCACCACATTTCAAAGGCGTCCGTCTTCTCTCACTTGCCGTCAAGGATGTCGACATGTCACCTTGGCATTCAAGCGCTTGTGTAAATATGTAAACACAACTAAATTAATACCAATCTCACCAACAGTTATCATAGATGGTGACAGTCTGAAGGAAGTGACTGAAATCAAATATTTGGAATTTATCACAAAATACAAAATAGATTTATTAGTACCGAGTCTTGTAAAATAGTTTACAACTCTGTTATTATTCCTCACATCAACAGCAACTGCAGCTGCATTTTGGTTTTGGCTAACGAAGAAGAAATGCAACAATTGTCAGTGGTGCAGAATAAAGCTTTGAGAATAATACTAGTCAGTGCGATGCTGGAAGATCTCGATATGATGACCTTTAAGCAGAAAATATATTTTATTATTTATAAAATATCAGCGGAATTCACACCAAAAATGTATGTATGCAAATCAACATGAGCACGAGCACCGTACAAGGGGAAGGGATAGACTGAGACTGCCATTCAGGAACAAGGACAAATCTCAGATTGTTTACGCGCTTTATACTTCGATAGGTAGGCCTGATATAAAATTTTGAATATGTGTGTTCTATTTGTGTAGATTTGAATTTACAGAAAACAAAAGCGATGCTGCTTCTGGAAAAAGAGATTGTGATTCGGACGGACTTTTTACGGCGGAAATAATAAAACTTTTAGTGTATATAATTTCGGATTAGCGGTTGTGTGAAGGTGTGAACGTGGCTGACCAGCATATTTGCGGACCATCAAGCTACAAGGATAGCGACGTCGGCCTCAACCAGCACAGGTTCGCAAAGGTTTGTGTAATTTGAATTTACACAGATTGAATAACTGTATTCATCATTACCGATAGAAAACTCAGAACTAGCTATCGAAGTATTTACGGAAACACAGATGAAGTACAGGGCGATGAAGATTTTTAATGAAATGCCAGAAAACATAAGAAATTGAATAGATTTAAAATGAAACTGACTAAATATGTTTTAGTAAAAGAAAAGACTTGAATCTTGTTTATATTAGAGCATATATAGGAGTGCTTATGTATGCACTATGTTAAGAATTAAATAAATAATTTGAAGCACTTTGTGACATGTTGTAGGAGTTGGACTGTGTGTTGAGGTTACTTAAATATGATTGACTCGTGATTGTGTCTGAAGGCAATGTTGCTGTGAGACAGAAGTTCCTAACATGTAGAAATGGAAGGAGGACTTACAAAATTGATGAATCATACAGTTAAATTCGCGTTGAACTCTGGAGTGCTGGGATGCTGCTGAATGGAGATGTTTGCGGAAGAGTGATCGCTAGCTGCTTGGGCAGTATCCGTCTCTGGTCGCTTTGGTTGACAGGTGAGTCCTTACACGGCCGTGTCTATGGGCGCGTGCAGGTCACCACATTGTTATATTCCCAATTGATTTAAATTCTTGCACCTTAATGTCATACCTAGAATTGTCTATCAGAGTTGATAATGACTTCGTCAGTTAAATTCGCGTTGAACTCTGGAGTGGCTCGCTCGAGATGCTGCTGAATGGAGATGTCTGCGGAAGAGTGATCGCTAGCTGCTTGGGCAGTATCCGTCTCTGGTCGCTTTGGTTGACAGGTGAGTCCTTACACGGCCGTGTCTATGGGCGCGTGCAGGGTCACCACAATGTTATATTCCTATTTGATTTAAATACTTGCACCTTAATGCCATACCTAGAATTGTCTATCAGAGTTGATAATGACTTCGTCAACCGTAGTATGCATAAGACAATGTATGAAAGAGGACGAGGCAAGAGTGTGGCGTTCTATCCTCTCTGCCTATTTACTTAATTTACAATTTGGCAACACAGTATTTAAAATGAAACATTGTAATTCGAACTTATGGATATGATTATTGAAAATATGCTTTTTTTGTCTCTGATGCACTACTTCTCTTGTTTCTCGTAATTAGTGTCCTACCGAAGGTCAGTTTTTGGCCGAAGCCGAAACCGAAGCCGATTGTACGGCTCTTGTCCATTACTTTCGGCCGAAGCCGAAGGTTTAATCGTACTTAGAAATCTTAGAACACCCCCTAGAAAGTATATTGTTAATATATCCATTCAACTAATAAATTACACTCGGAATTAAAAAGGCAGTGAATAGTGGTAAGCCAATTCTTAATAATCAAATTAATTTATCCACTAGCCTCATATTAGATATATTTCTTTTAAAATCCATCAACACTGTATTTTCCCCTTCCTTAATGTTCCGTCTATCTGTTTATGTATTCTGTCTCTCTCATTCGCATATAATTTTTATATTCTTATATATCTCCCTATTTATTTTGTATCTACGATTAGTTTTAAATACGTCCTGACGAAGCTTGAGATGAGCGAAACCGGTTGTCGTATAATAAATTTCGTGGTTTCATACAATGTGATTGAAAGTGATCCCTTTCTGAGAAAATAAATATATTACAGTTTTCTAGAAATGATATACTGAATTTTATTCCATTCGTAATAGTTCGTACGTTTTCGGCACTTTTCGGCGGCTTCGGGCAAAACTTCGGCAGATTTTAGCCGAAGCCGAAGGTGCATTTTTTGGCCGAAGACGGCCGAAGTCGAAGGTTCGGTCGGACATCACTCATAACACGCAAATTGCCCGTTCACTTGGCTGGTTGACACTACAAACCTTCTAGAGGCTGACCTGAGTGTTTGGGATTCAGAGCTCTTGAAGATACGTGGTATTTAAATTATACGGCGACATTGGCAGGCCACCATATATGACTACAACACCATTCCACAAGTGACACCAGTGAGTAGACAGACGGGCTGCCTCAGGACTTGTTCGATGTTACATTTAACGCTCCTGCCGCGGCAGTCTATCCTCTTGTCGCGTGCTGCATGCAGGCAGTCGAGGTCCCCCGCCGAGCCGCTGCGCTGGCGTCTGTTGAATCGCTTGAATGGCAGAGAAAGTGATTCTCGTTGACCTGACGGTGCACTGTTACGGGCGTTCTCAAACAGTTGCAGATTATATAAATAATCAAAGAAAAAAAACTTTGTATTTAAACCACTATTTATCGGTACATATTTCGATAAACAGCAACAGTTAGTCTGAATTTTCTAATCATCTTTT
Source organism: Eubasilissa regina (assembly GCA_022840565.1). Lineage (NCBI taxonomy): Eukaryota > Metazoa > Arthropoda > Insecta > Trichoptera > Phryganeidae > Eubasilissa > Eubasilissa regina. The sequence continues at coordinate 5,921,228 of JAINEB010000026.1, forward strand.
GGAAACAGACCATCGTTTTGATATTAACTCCAAACTGTGCGTGTCACGCCGAGCTGTAAGCGTGTTAACACGCACTTTTGGATCTTGCCATCTGTAGACGGCAGGTCCCAGCTTTTGATTGATATGTCAAGACCCTTAAAGCCTAGTCTTACCACATGCGGTGTCTTCCATTTCAAATAGAGTTGGCAGTTAAAAGGTTAACGAGGGTTTAGAAATAAGAAAAAATATTAATAGGAAATTAAATATTATAAATAATTAAAATTCTCTAAACACGTTGTTGTATCGAAGTTTTTTTATCTTATTATTTATATAATATTATTAATATTAATTTTGCTAATATTGAAAAAAGTTGTATATTATTTTCTATTTTACCTTGTAGTTGCCTATTTTTATTGTACCAAGAATGCAAAAAAATATATGGTAGCTACATACGATAGCGCATATTATGAATAAGCACTTAGCTTGGTTTAATCTAACCTACACCGTATTTATTTATTTAGTTATTTAGACTTTATTGACATACATATATTTGTTGTAAAAGAGGTGAATATATTATAAATATATTAATTAGAAAGATATATTTACATATAAAATCCAGGAAGGTGCATTATCCAACTATGCTACAGCGACGATATTTTTAGCGGCGAATTTTTTGAACATTTTTAATATTAATATATTTAATCGTTCTATTATTTGAAAGAGCCATCTGCCTTATTTTTACAGAATAGTTGGATAATGCATCTTCCCCACTTTGGAAAGAGATCCAGGATCGAATCCCGGTGGCGCAACAACAATATTTTTTGATAAAATTGATTTGATATGTATATCTTTCTAATGAATATATTTAATTAGTATTTAAAATATCACAGAGCGTCTGTTCTGAATAATTACAACTTCACAATAAGAATGTGTTCTCCTAATTATTAATTAATTATTATAATATAAACATGATAAACATAAAATACAATTATATTGCAAGTTTATTGTGTGGGATGGAGTAGACTCCATCTCTGATATATGCTGGATTGTCCTGGCTACTTTGCTAGACTGCCGTCTGTGTTAAAGTAGCCAGATTTTTTTTCGTGCTGTTGTGGTGTTATTTAATTCAAGAAAGATAAAGATTCGAAGAACTGGTGAATTATTAGTGTAGACACTGTATAATGATTATGTTATAATGTTGGATAGCCATGTAATCTTGTTGGAAGTGAACGATTTCCAGTTAGTATTAAGTGTGTTGTACAGTTTCGGAGCTAAGAACATGTAGAATCTTTGATAACTAGCGGGTAGATGTTCGTTGTTTGTCTCTTGTTGTGTCAATGATTTATTGCTTGGGATGTGTTGTTGTCGGCATGGAAAAATTGAACGAGTCTCAACATAAAGATTTGTCTTATGTCTAGAGTATAATATTAAACGACAAGATCATCGTAGAACGAAGCGTCATGACTGAAATAGAGGGATATTGAATGATTCATTGTCGTACCAATGTGTCAGATGACTTTTGGAACAGCTGTGTAAAGTCCGCCATATTTATCTATCTATTCTCGTTTTTTACTGTCGGATATCGCAGAGTAAAATGAGCTTCCTACGAGATGTACTCATGTCGGAAGAATCTCAGGAATCTCGGAAGGAATTTACCACTCACCACAACACCGGATTCTGCTGATATCTCCAAAGATGTGGACTGTATATTTTTCACTCACTATTTCGTCATGGTTCCGACACGAAGTATAATATAAGTATCGAGATTGTATAACGTATACACGTCTAGTTCAAGGCGGTGTGGTGGGGGGGGGGGGGACTGTATATTTTATGATATATGATGTGGACTGCGTATTTTAATCACTATTTCGTCAAAGGTTCCAACACAGTATAGACGACACAGTCTCGAACGTATTTTCACGTATGACCGCACCAGTTCAAGGTCGCAAATCGAGGCCGGGAAGGGGGGGGAAGGCACAGTGCATTATTTTCGTTCAATAATTAATATATTTATACACAAATAAATATATGTCCTAAACAGTTATGTATAATAAACTTTGTCCTTAATCACAGTATTAAAAATAAATCTGTATCAATATCTCTTTTCCCAATGTACCGAAAATTGTTATTTAACTTTATCAACTGTAATTAACTTTATATATATATATAAATATATATGTTGTTATTAATAAAGAAAGCTCATGGGGGTGTCGGAGGGCGTAGTTTTAAAATTTATAAACTGCCATCTCATCTTATTTGTTGTTGAAATGAAATAATTGCATATACGTATTGTATATTCTCGTGAGTTTAACTGTTCTTGTGTTTGACGTGAGGTACCGGTGCGCGAGTGAACGGTTCCGGGAGGGGTTGGGGTCCTTTTCATGACGACGATAAATCCCTCTCACCTACCTTTCCACCGGAGGCGTGCGGTGCAAGCAAAAAACGCTGTGCATTACTAAAAATTCTGCGAAAAACAAATGAAATAATTGGATTAACATAAACGGAAATATTATTTTACAATTAGCGCCGTCTGTTGTACCAGTGGAGACTTTAATTACTAAAAAATTTGTATTCGCCGCATCGAGCTATTCACAATTACTCCGTTCTGTCTTTAAGCTAGTGAATTGCTCCAGTTGTAAAATTGGCTATTTACTGAATTGAAAATATTACGCTATTTAATATAAAATATTAAACAAATTCTGTTAAAAAACAGCATAGCTGCATATACGTGCAGTGCATACAAGCAAAAAATCTGTGCATTACTACAGATGACGGGAAACAAATATAAATTAAATAATATGTTATATAGACGGTATATTTACGGACTTAACGACCGCGACAACCCACAACAATCGACGCATTGTAGCTATTCACGTTATTATCTTCAACTTTTAAACTAGTGAATTACTCAAGTCATACAATTGGCTATTTACTTAATTGAAAATTTCTTTCGATTTATTCGTTTTGTATGGAGTCGTTACTTATGCTGTTTTTTTTTTTTTTTTAACAGAATAACATTAGAGAGGCTTACAACTGCGTGCAAATCGTTGAAGTGTCTACTTCCTCTTTGACTAATTCGCGAATTTTACTATCTTACTGTTTTTAACGTGTTGATTTCATGAGTGTTCTTTAAATTTGGTGCACGGATAAGTTTTTGATTTGGGAAAAACAAAAAGCAATTTATGTTAAGTCATAAAAAGTCTTTTAAAAACACTATTAATAGTAGTCTAAAATTAGAAATAATTACATGGTAGGGTCGTATAAATGACGGATTCATTTTGTCTAAAGACGTTGGTTAAACGAAAGTACATATGATTGTATTATATCATTGGTAACAGCATAACCTAAATCTATACTTTTATAAAAGGACCCACCCTTAACCGGGACCGGTTTCGAATCTAGGGCTTCCTTGTCGGTCCCACTTATCAAAACTAATAAAAATACGCGACTGTAATTCAATTAGATAAGATTCAAGCAAAATGAAAAAGGAGAAAAAATTTAATGTGGTTATTAACTATTAAGATTTAATATTTAGACCCTCCAGTGTCCCTTATTCATAAAAAAATCATATAACATAAATCCACAGAACATAGTTTAACATGCAGATGGAAAATTAAGGTGCAGTAGTTCAAGGCAGACACTCAGAGATCCATTCATCAAAAACCACTCCCAAAACGAGACACAAAATGGATTGGGTCACATTTACACGGAGAGTGTGAGGTAGGCGCTCAACTACACCTAACCTAACTAACTAACCAGAGGAGCCCCAACGAGTCACCCATACCTGAACAAATTCCTTATATAAAACAATTCGTTACAAGTTCACAAGATTCTAAATCGAATCTCGTCAAAGTGATGTTGTAAAGTTTGAGAAGTTTTCTATTAATAAAGTCAAGTTTCACTCGGCGGAATTACACCATCAAACGCTTTGAAATTGTCCATTTACAATTGCTTGCTCCGCCCGCGGGCTGTATCGAACCCAGGGCACTGCCGTCGAGCGCGTCTCTGTTGCGAAATTTATACAATTTGGAAATAAGTTAACACATTCCTCATAGAATTGTGTACGTCAAATAATGTCGTGCAGCGGTCGCGTATTACGAAAGTGCAAAAAAAAATAAAAAAATAGATGTATCATTTAGATATATAGGGTCTTTTAATAGGGACGCTCAAAATTTGTTAGGTTATAGCAGCCATGTTGTTAAAGTGACATCTGTCAAATTTATTGTCAATTGTTAAGTAGTATACGGCAAATCACCACGGAAGGTTGAACAACGTGTGCAAGTCATCAAATTTTGAGGGCAATTTGACAATCGATTTGAGGGCGCGGTTATCTGGCGCGACGGTGACGCGAACTGGCCACAGAGATCGTGCGATTTAACGCCTTTAGACTTCTTCCTTTGAGGCTATCTTGAATCGCAAGTCTTTACGAATAAGCCGCAAACAATTGACCCCCTCAAAGTCAACATAACAAACACCATCCAGCAAATTTAGCCAGATTTATGCGATAAAGTCATAGAAAATTGGACCTCCCAATATGCCACCCGAACAACGTTTTATTCCACACTTAATGCCATAAAATATACTTTCAAATGAAAGAAAAATTGAGTGAATATCTCACACACAACCTGTTTAACTTACATTTTAAAATCGAGCGTCCTCGTTGAAAGACCCTTTATTATTAATCAAATAGCTCGGCGACTTTTTTTTTTGAGAAAACAGTCAACACGTGAGAAAAAAAGAGTTCGTAGCAATTTAGAATTCAACTCAACTATTTGGTTCTCCATTCTATTAACTTCAAACTGTGTACACCCGTTGAACAACAGCTTCTTCTTTTTCTTCGTTTAAAGAACTTGTCGTGTAGAAGAATTTTTGAGTGATTTATTATTTAAAATAGTAAATGGCACGCAGGACGCCACTAATTTAACTGAATTGATTGCATACCGTGTTCCCGCGCGGAGTACCAGGTCGCCGGCGCCGTTACATGTGAATGCATCAGATACTGATTTGTATAGGAACGCATCCACGCAAAGACTTGGGAACGATTTTGGTCTTGTAGATACGAGTATATTCCGATATTTAATGTTTAAATATAAGGGTGATGTTTTAGATGCTGTTCTGAGTCAAAGATACAATTTATTTTTGATACTCGGCCATTTTCTGTCAAACCTAAATTATTTTTTAGAAGCTATATATGTATATTTTGTGTAGTTGCTCATATATTCGTTTTTTTTTTTTTTTATATCAAACCAAATTTGTAAAAGCCCATATAAATGATCAATATGTTTCCACCAAAAATGTGTGTAGAATGTCCCTCGTCCCGCAACGAATGTTCCAAACCCCTCTCCTATATCTACACTTTATTTCATGTCTATTCATTTTAATTTTCAAAACGTGAAAGTCATTACGAGAAAATTTATACGTTTTTTTGTTGTTGTTGTTGAGAATTGGATCATCTAGGCGCGTATCCAATTCTTTCAACTATTGACCGACCACGTGCACTTGGAGACGTATTAAATATAGGATTGGAGATGAATATTGTATTGTTTATGTTCATATGTACCTATTATATTATACTTTCGTGTATTTTGCATTGCAATTTGTTCAAATATGTACTGTAACATATAATTTTTATATACTATTTATATACTTTATTTATTTTAATATAAATTGTTTATAACTTTGTTTTTAACCATTTTGATGAGTTAAATTTAATAAACCAACCGATTTCGGAAAATACAATTTCCTTCATTAGGATATCTAATACACATTTATAGGTTACGGAGGGTATTCACATTATTTAAAGTAGTTCAATGACCATATTTATTCAATTTTATTTTTTTAAATTTAATTTAATTTTATTAAGTTTTTGGCGTTTGACCTGTCGCCTCATGCATACACTCAATTCGCGAAAAAGTATATCTTTCACATTCTTTCTTATTATCTATCCTTGAGCACATTGAGTCGTCTCTAACTTTACACGTTATATAATAATGTATAGTTTTAGCGCTAACAAAAGCTAATTTATTACTGGCTAAAATCATTTATTTAGTACTACACCACTGGGGAGCACAACGTCAATAACGTGCGCCGGCAGCCGTCCGGGAAGGCCGGCTCTTGAGCGCCACTCCACTCGCGGCTCTAACGCACCTCGGTGTAGACTTTTTATTGCATTTTTTTCTAACTGTAACTTTGCTCAAGCAACTTTTGTCGACTGTAAGTAATCTCACGTTCTCTAGCCTGCGCGACTTCAACAAACCTCTAAAAACAAACACCCTTTAGTTATAAATAGAAGGTGTTGAGATAAATTTTTAGATTGATAATGCCCTTGCTAGGCGAAACGCGTCTCAAGTAAAGTACCGTTTTATTTTTACACATATGATTACGGAGTTCTACAAACTTACTTCGGAAACGGGAAATATATCTCTTCTTCGTCGGCGGGCCTTACCTCATACCGTACCTTTCTGCGTAAGTCGTGCAGGTGCATCCACTGGACAGTGCGTTCTGAGGCTTAAACCGTCCTCATTTTCTCTGTAATTGCATCAGCCCTCTTCCGTTCGCATATATCTAACCATTTAAGAGCGATTTGGGCTGTATTAGCCAGGCCAACATTACCAACGCAGATTGGCGACCACGACTGGCCGCTTTTGCAGAAAAGTGGCGCGTGTGTATGTGTGACCGCGTGCGAATGTGTGTGTGTGTGTGTGTAGTCTCTCACGGATTGAGGTTACTCTATAAAGAACCGACTCGTGGTCGGGTTAGGCTGATCGGGGTCGACAGCCATCGCGGTACAGGTTGCCCATAAAAATACAACCGGATTTCTTGATTCGTAATTGATAATTTTATTTTTCGCTTTAACTGCATGCGTGTATATATTTTTATTTAGTTGTAAAATTTATATAATAATAGTATGCGATATTTTGGAATATTTGAATATGTCCAACAACACGCCGATTACTATATTTTTCACCTACGGAGGCTAAAATTATTAAACAAATAATAGGTATTTTATAGATACAAAGATCACTTTGTATAAATATAACGTACACCATTGTCACCCATTGATCAATCTCCGTATCTATCAAATTTTTTAAAGTTGTACGTATCCATACTGCTTCAAAATACTGTATTTCGCATTCGTTCGTAGTCACTTAGAGTCTGCTTCTTAAATCTGGAACCCATGGCAGATTACATACATTGCGAGATTAGAGCGAATACTAAATATGTTTATTCGGCATCTGAATGTTAGATCTAATCTATAATTCGGCTCCTATTTAGACGCAGCAAAATTCCACAATATGAAGAACCTAGAACACGTGCTGACCTAATACTTCTCTTCGAACTACTGCAAGGCCACATTGATCGTCCCAGCCAATTTGAATTAATATCTCTCCATGTGCCGTCTAGATCAACCCGGCAATCCGTACTCTTCCACATTCCCAGAAGTAGAACATCTTACATACAAAATTCATTCATTCGCCGGTCATGCAAATACCATAATGAGAAATTGACTTGTTTAATATTAGCCTTACTGCGCTCAAAGGGTTCTTTTTATGAACCACCACAATTCTAAACTTTGGCCATTCACTATACCTATAAAAACTCATGTTGCTCTCCCTTTACCGCAACATTAGTTGCAACCTCCCCACCCTTCACCTTCTTTCATCTAAATATTTATGTATCCATGTAATATTATGTAGAAACACTTCGAGTACTACTACACTATCGCCATCTATGGACTTAATTTGATAATTATTTTCCCTGAAACAGCATATATGTCACAATGAGAATCTGATTATTATTTGAAATTATTTAAAGCAATATTTTGTAAAATCTTTTTTGTACCAGAATACGCTTGAAAAATCAATCTTTTACAATTTTATATATTTTTTTTATTTTGACCAGTTTATTATTAGCAATATTTGAATATATCCAAGAACACACAATTATATTTCCATCAAATATAATAAAAAATAGTTTCGTCTCTATGAGATATCTATTATTCGTTTAATAATAGTGCCTTTGTTGGAGAAAATCCAGTAATTGTGAAAATCAATTTAATATCCATCAACACTGTATTTTCCCCTCCCTTAATGTTCCGTCTATCTGAATATGTATTCTGTCTCTCTCTTTCACGTGTAATTTTATATTCTATCTCCCTCTTTATGTTTATATATATAAAAGTGCGCTCTTTTTGCACTTATGATTAGTTTCATATACGTCCTGATGAAGCGTGAGATGAGCGAAACCGGTTGACGTATTGTAAATTTCGCGATTTCATACAAAGTGATTGTTATTTTATTTAGTATTCTATTATTGTTACATACTTCTTGACTTCTTAGTACGTCTTTAGTGTACACCTCGTAATGTGAAGGTCCAAGAAATAGACTTTGTAACAATTAATTTTTTATTACAATAAGCTACAATTTAGTACAAGGTATATCACTAGTATAGGTCAAACTATTAAACCGATGAACCACAGATAAAAGGCGCGCACTCCGCCGTCTTTATTGCCACACATACGCGCACCGGCGGTGCGGCACATATACACACACACCATCCCGCCATTCCAAAGACATCACAATTATAATATTAAGAGGCGAATCTCTCTCGTGGGAAGATGCAAAATACAAATTCAGCCAACTTCTTTCTCGACACCCTGTCGCGCGCACGTTTCGCGCAGTGATTGTGGCGAACTGGAGTGATAGTGAAAGTATGTCTTGTAACAGCTAGAGTTGAGAGGTGTTGTTGCTAACTCAGTTTTTTTTGCAAAGGCGGACGAACGCCAGAACAGGGCTGGCAGAAATCATGTTCCAACTTTTCTCGGGATATCTTTTCGTTTTTGATCTATGTTGTCAGTTTCTGAGTACTTTTCTTCGCAAATCGCGAATGTCAATGTTGCCAAATTTCTTCTTCGTGTGACGATCGAAGGTTGGCGTCCATGCTGATTTATCGTGTATAAGATTGCCAAAATTGAACTGCTTCATGAGGTTACACAGCCAAGATAACTTCTTTCTAGCACCGCTAATAAATAGCTCTGCTGCCTTCTATCTTCTAATGCATATGTGTTTTAAAACAACATATTTTTCTATTATTGATTGAATCGGCGTTAACTTTGTAGAGTTTCGTCATCAAAATGTACAATTTGACGTGAGACTCGTTATCACATTCAATTCAGAGAGAAGTTATATAAATCGTGCACCCCCACATTCGGTGACAGTCCGGCAGAAATTAACCCCGTTCAGGTCGCAAAAGAGCCAGTAGAATGTTACGTCAGGTCTCTCTAGTCACAGCTCTTCCCTGCATCGTCCATCCCTGCAATCCCCAGCGAGAGATCCGCACCCTAATAAATTTCCGGAAATGTCCGAGATACCTTTCAATTTTTAATAGGTCATCGTTCATGAAGGTGAAGTATTAAACTAAACTGCACACAAATATAGGAGACAAGACTTGGGTGGTAGACATACAAGTAATTAGATACTGACAGATGGATGGGAAGGGGGCGGAGTTTCTGGTGGATGGTGGAGTGGTGGTTATAACGGGAAGATAAAAGTTACTGTTTCTCTCGAAACTCGAGTAGTGCTAATAAAGTCAAGTAGAGTTATAACACTGTTTCATTTATATTCATCCAATAGATTTTTCATGCCGATTTATTTGATTCGAATTCTTTTGGCTTATTTAAGGGTGGCTGAATTGTGAAAGTGGTTGTGGATGGAATTAATGTGGCCAGGAGGGGAGGTGTAATAGGGGATGTTGATGGGCGAAACGATGACCCTACGATATGCCATCGCATGTATTTGAAATATTAAAATGAAGTATGAATAATGCAAGCGGGGAATTCATTCTCGATTCTGTCGCCGCAGTGTCCCTAGAAAGAACGTATTTCTGTGTTTCATTTCTTCTGACATCATCTTTGCCAGTTGAGAGCGAACCACCTCTGTTTTCTTGTGGCTGTATGCTCCAGCTGGCCTTTAAGATCGTCGTTGAAGACTGTCATTCCAGATCGGAATGGAATTGGAACTCCTCGCCGGAACTGCGGGTGACAACCCTGCCCGGTGCGCCGTTATTTTGGGCGGATCGGATTCGCGTTTTTTGCACCTATACGAATATATATATAATACGAAACCAGTCGCAGGCAGAGACCTGACGGCGGTGATATCATCTCCTAACTGCACTCCTCGATGGAAACTCACGCGTGTAACATGACAAAGATGTGTTTGAAGTTGGTTTATGATCCACATTTTAGAAGACGGTCAAACAAAACAATAGTCCAATAGAAACCTTTAAATATGAAGAATACGATTGAAAGAGAAAGGAGAACGCCTTCTTTTCCGAAACGCATCCATAGACAAATATTTTTAGCATTGTTTAGCTTACTAGTTTATTGTCTAGTTTCTGATTTACCTGATCGTATTGTCTATTTCTGTAGTCACCAGCATTCGTGTCCTATACCTTACCATACTCTCCAAATCTTATGCGACCGTTTATTATATTATCATTTAAAAAATTGAGACGCGTTATACATAGCGATTCCTCGTCCATTTCTATTACTCTCTGGATGTATTTGACGCAGTGTCTTTATGACTGTATAGTGCTTGGTTAAACGGCCAGGGGTGTGAGACGCGAGCAGGGCAAAAACGATCATTTTTTTAATATCTCTATTTTATATATTCAATAACAGTATGTAAATATATATTCAATTTAAAATTATGTGTCTTAATTGCCTTTATAAGAACAAAAAATTCGAACCTCTGATCACTCAATCAACGAGCGAGTGCGCTACAATTGGATGATACGGATCAACTAAGCTGAGCCTGTTCTTGAGTGGCGTATTATTTCCATATTATATTTTACATAGAGAAGATTTACCCACTACAGAAGATCACAAAATGCAACTTTCGTAAAATTTCAATGCACTTATTGTCGATCACGACCCGGAGACCCCCGAAACGACCCACCGTCCACACGTCTATATGGGATACAGCCGATTTCGTGGATCATCAGTAGTATCAGATTACGATAAATTTTTTGAAAAATTATCCTTGTCGCCTATGTTCGTTCAAAAACGGAACTCCCTTAATATTGGCCTTGGAGAAAAAAAAATTGAAAAAGAAAATACTAGACCAAATCTATTCCTCAATAATACATAATATTATTTAGATGGTCCTATTACTATAACTGTAAGCCTCCTAAGTACTTGTATGTAAAATTTCTAAACTCTTATTAATATCAAAGGAAAGGTTTGTTTTCAAATGGTGATTGAAAAATTCTGAATAGTTATTTTTATTTAAGCATCTCAAATGCTCGATAAATCTAATATCAAAATTTCCGCAAGTTTTACCATTATCCATTCCTTATCCTTTCTTATCCATTTGTTATTTAATATATAATTGTTTTATTTGTTATTAGTGTAAAGAGCTGGGTTGTGATAAACTTTTTCTTGTACTTTTTATTTAACAAATTATCTATTAATTTAATAATATAACCATTATTAATTGCAATTTGTTTAATAGTATTTAATTCTATGTCGAAGTTATTTAACAATTTAACTTAACAACTTGTATTTTATACGTACAGTGGGGGTACAGCTGTACAAAATTTATTTGCGTGAGATGAAAGAATTTGCACAAATTTTCGCTTCAGTGCGAAGGCCGGATTCGAACCCGCGACCGCATCACAACAATAATCGACACGTTACAGTAATAATTAAGCCATCAGCTTCAAACTCGTTTCGATATACGTCCGGTTCGGCGCCGCGGAGCGGGACGGAGCTGGGCGGGCGCGCGCCTGTGCGAGCGGTGCGGCGATACCCCCCCCGCCCCGCGTGCGCCAATTGTTACAACTGTAAACAGAGAGGGAGGGCCGCACGCCGAGTGCCGCGGGAGCGAAAGGGAGGCAGACAGAGATGATAATGGAAATGGAACAAAGAATCGAAATTACAATATAAAACTTATTGTCTCGGGCACAATTACGTAATGGTGCTGGCGGCCGAGGTCGCTGCTCGTAATCGCCGTGACATTTAAAAAATGACGTAAAATTCTAACGCGGAGATGAAAATGCGTCACGAAAATTTGCACGACACACACATCATCTGCATGCGATAAACGCCTTTTTTCCCGGGTGGTGACGACTGGAGCGCGTGACGCATTATCATCTCAGTGCTGGATTTCGAATTGTAATTGCCGGTAGCAACTCTTACCGTGCACGGTCAAAACTCGTTTGCGGAGATGATAATGCGTCATGAAAATTTTCACGACACACACATCCTATGCATGCAACAAACGCCTTTTTCCCAGGGTGGTGTCGACTGGAGCGCGTGACGCATTTTCATCTCAAAGCTGGATCACGAGTTGTAATTGTCGGCAGCAACTCTTACACGGTCAAAACTCGTTTGCTGAGATGAAAGTGCGTCACGTAAATTATTACGACACTCGGGATACTTTACTCGTAACAAATGGGTTTTTTTTCCTAGGTGGTATCGACTGGAGCGCGTGACGCCTTATCATCTCCGGTGCCGTGTTTTGAGTTGCAGTTGCCGGTAGATACTCTCACACGATTAAAACTCGTTCGTGGAGTTGAAAATGCGTCATCCATATGCCTCTCATATAATAAACGTTTCGACCGGGGCGGTTTCGACTGGAGCGCGTGACGCATTATCACCTCCAATGCCGCTTTCAACGTTCAAATCAACGACACGATTGTTATTATGTCGGAACTGATTTTTTTTTTATCAGAAATCAATCACAAAACGAATGGAAAATGCAAAAATGTATCACTTTAAACACGCGTAATGAATACAGCGGAAATGACGTCACTGTAAAAATGTTTAAGTCATGTCGAACGGAACAAGAACATCACTGGAATATCCTAATTAAATCATAAATCCATAAAAAAAACTGACAATTTTACCTAAACATCAACCATTCGTTGCGCGTACCATCTTAGTACGCCTTAACGAACGGCGGCTCGTTAACGTTAACGTCGCGTTGCGTGTTAAAAATTAACAAAGAAAATGCTCTCGTTTTCGTTAACAAGCCGCAGCTCGTTACGCCTGTGCGCTTTGTACGTTCCAACGAACGGCGGTTCGTTACGGTGTACTTTCGTCAGGTGAGGTCATATCTTGGAAAATTTGCAAATGTATTTGTTTTGTTGTGCACGCAATACGGTCGGAACTGCACAATCTCGTCTGAGCTATTTCTTGGTGGTCTCGTAATATTTCTGTACGTGTATCGCGTTTTGAGCACCGAGTTCTGTACGGAGTATGGTCTTGTAAATTGACCCCATTTTAGCTAGTACGTATTTTTCAATATGTTTTTTTTTGGTCATTTTTTTTTTTTTGCATAGTTTCTGTACAAAATGCTCTCCCATTCTAAATTGTACTAATTAATGGTTATCTGTACAGTTCACCGGCAAGGAAGGAAAGAATAAAATTTTATTATGATTATTTATGACATTTACAAATTTTATTAATTTAAAAAACGGTTATCTAGTATTTATTTAATTTTTTTAATTCAAATTTTTTAATTATCTACCTGATGGCACTGAATTCTAAAGAGTATCTAAACGCGAGATTAACATTTATAAGTACTGAATAAAATATATACTCAACATTGTTAACGATTGTGACGTAGTTAACTCTTTACGAGCTAAAATATTTGTTTACACATTACAAATATCAATTTGCCGCCATTATTGACGATCGTGTAAGTATTTTAAATTATAAATTATACAGACGTTAATGTCGAACTTGTCGCTTCTGTAATACAATTCCACAGAGTATTGCGATTGTTTGCATCAGCCATATCCGTCTTGAACAAATTTTGCGAATCCTAATTGCGATGGCGCCATTTTAAATCTTCATAAATATTAAAAATCTAATTCATCCGCGACGTGTGTCTGACTCGTGTAGTTTTCCACTAGTCTCGCTGAAGGGACGGCGAATAGAAAAACGCATCGGCGAGAGGGGGACGCCGCGCGACGTGCTGTCCGGAAAAGTCGAGTCTAGTGCGAGCGACGAAGAAATATAATTAAACAGATTGCACAGAAAGAGACATATAGCGAAGACGCGCGTGTGTTTTAACATTATCAGGTGTTATGTCGTAATTGGTTGCTCATTAAAAACAATGGGTTAGAGAAGGATGACAATATTTATTAGTGTGCTATAAGGAAAATATTGTTTGTTGTCATTAAAGTTGGATTTATAATAGGTTGAAAAAACTATATATATATATATATATATAATTATTAAGAGATCACATTATTATTGTGAAGTTGTTATTATTCATAACGCAGGTTCGAATCCCGGTGGCGCAACAACAATATTTTTCGATAAAATAGATTTTATATGTATATCTTTCTTATTAATATATTTAAAATATCACAGAGTGTCTGTTCTGAATAATTACAACTTCACAATAAGAATGCGTTCTCCTAATAATAAAGTTGTATCAATGTGTCCAAAATTTAATAAAAATGCATTGGTAATTCTGGCGTCTGCTGTCAGATTACTCAAAGGTATTTGAGATTCCGTAAAAATAAGGCAGATGGCTCTTTCAAATAATGGAACGATTAAATGTGTTGATATCAAGAAGGTAACATACAGGTTCGAAAATTTGTTGCTGTAGCATAGTTGGATAACGCACCTTCCTCGGTTTGAAAAGAGATCCAGGTTCGTATGCCGGTGGCGCAACAATAATATTTTTCGATAAAATTAATTTTATATGTATATCTTTCAAATTAATATATTTAATTCATATTTATATAAAATTGATTGTGTGCAAGTATCCTTGGACCGATTTAAACCAAATTTTGCACAGATACTCTTTAGGATTAGGACTTTTTAGATTTAATCTTTAGATCGTCTTGGGACTGCGAGATGAACGAACGTCTTCACTATTCGAAGAAACGCTCGAAAAATGCTTGTTATTGTATTGCACTCTAGGACCCTGAGGATTTTTGCACTGAGTCACCCAACCCCCCGAATATGTAAATCTGGTTTGAGTAAATAAAACGATGCGAAAGAGAGAAGGGAACTACCTTTTCATTTTAAGTTATGAGAGTGGTTACTCTCTCATTAATTCCTTTCATCAAAGCAAACCACAAATTTAGTTGGATGTTATTTTATTAGGAGAACACATTCTAATTGTGTAATTATTCGGAAAATATTTTTTCACTTCTTCAATATTAGCAAAATTACTTTGTGTCCTCATTTTATATAAATAATTAGTTATACAATACTTTGTTTAAACCACTATTTTAGACCATTCTACATGTTTCGATACCTATGGTATCTTCTTCAGGAAACAATGTATACTGAAATTAAAAATACAAGCATTGATAAAAACCAAAACTATAAAGTGGTGAATAAGTATGAATTAATATGAAAACAAATTTAAAAGCTGACTATTTGCAAAGAGGATTTGGTTATTTACAATATAAAGCTTGCTATTAACATTTTTTCTTATTTCTAAAATTTCTAATTTATCTAACTGTAAACCCCTAGTATTTGTATGTATAATTTTTAAACCCTTGTTAATATCAAAATAATGGTTTGTTTCCAAAATGTGATTAGAAAATTTGTCGTCAAAAGGACTGTGTGCTATAGCATAGTCGGTTAATGCACCTTCCTCAGATTGGAAAGAGACCCAGGTTCGAATCCCGGTAGCGACAAAAATATTTTTCGATAAAATTGATTTTAAATCTATATCTTTCTAATTTATACATTTAATTAGATTTATTATTTATGTCATATTTATTAATATTATCAGGCCGATCGCAAGTTCATGCGATGAAGTGACTGTGAATGTAACTGCCAAATGCCTTACTTGTCCCAGCTACATGTAGCATACCATCCCTCTGCATACAATATGTTTTTTTCGATTCTTGCCGTTGAGCCTCTTAAAAAATTCTCCGAATTTTATTTGAGTTAGTGTTCTTTTGTTTTGTGGAAATATTTCATCACCGTCAAAGGTACTAAATACCTGTGAAAACGTTCTTATCTATTACAGCCCCACCCGGTGACTTTTAAAGTGATTTTTTTATACAGTTTCATGACAGTAAAATATTAAGCTTCTATCGAAAGTTGGCGACCAACTAGTAGTATGGTGATTTATCCTGCGTTATATTTTGGACGTTGAACAACATTCTGAGGTGACGCAGCCAAGATAACCTTTTTCTAGCTACACTACTTGCTCTGCTGCTCTGTTGCCTTCGTAAGGACTTAAACATATAAGGAAGGGTGTTTTTTTTAGAGATTTGTTTTTCGAATTGGCAACACTTTTTCCAGCGACAACTAATTTGTGCTCAGTTTGGTTTGCCATTTCACCATGAATAGACATACGCCAGTCGTCGTACAGTGCGCACCAAAGAAGCTGTTAAGCCAGAACGTTACAGTCAACGGAGAGCGCTATAGATCCATGATTACTGATTTTTGTTCACCAGTTAAATGGCATTAATGTGGAAGAGTTTGGTTTATCGTTTTACCGTGAATAGACTTACGCCAGAACAACACAATTTATTTCGAAAATCGTTGTCCAGTTCGCGAAAGTACGTCTATTTTACGGTCGACGTAATCGTCCATCCGAGCGAGTAATTGGAATAACCATGGATCGTCTTCGCACCGCGCATACTCTAATTGGTAATACGCATCCGCAGAGACGTCGCACAGTGCGCACCGAAGCTGTTAGGCCAGAACGTTACAGGCAATGGAGAGCGCTATAGATCCATTATTACTCACTTTTTCGTTCTAATGTGGAAGAGCTGCGGCTTCAACAAGACAGCGCAACATGCCACACAGAGCGCGCCACAACCTATTTATTGAATGAAACATCCGAAAAGCGCATAATTTGGGATAAATGGACCATTATTAAGAAACAGCTAGAAGGGGGGGGGGACCCACCTTTTCCCAGGACCGATTTAAAAGCTAGGGCTTCCTTGTCGGTCCCACTCATCAAAGCTAATAAAAATACAAGACTTTAATTCGATAACATATTTAAGTATGAGCAAAACAAAAAAGGAGAAAAAATTCAATGTGGTTATTAGCAATTAAGATTTAAAATTTAGACTCTCCAGCGTCCCCTAAATGCTATCTATATTCATAAAAAATTACATAAATTTATAAAAAACATAGTATTACATGCAGATGGTCAATTAAGGTGCAGCAGTTCAAGGCAGACACTCAGGGATCCATTCATCAAAAACACTCCCAAAAGACGGACAGTGGACGAGACACGAAATGGATTGAGTCACACTTACACGGACAGACTAACGGAGTTTCAAAAACATGAGGCATGGAGAGTGAGGTAGGCGCGTAAGTGGAGTCCCACCCACGCTCCAACGAGTCACCCATGCCCAAATGATTTCCTCACGTAATGGACCTGTGAATTGCCATCCAAGATCGTGTGATTTAACACCTCTGGAATATTTTCTGTGGGGATATGTAAAGTCGCTAGTCTACACCGATAAATAAACCAGAGACGATAGACAACTTGGAAGGCTAAATTTGTCGCATTATTGCCGATACACGGCCCGAAATTTTCCAGATCTTGCTTTATTGGAGCCAGCCGCGAAATCATATTTAAACACTAATAAACTCATATTTAAAAACATGATCTTTCCAATAAAGCCAATACCATGTGTTTTATTTCATTTTAAAGTTCTATACTTCAAAAAACAATACGATACCATTATTTTCAATCTAAATAATAAAAAAATTAAGAATGAATTAAACAGGGTTATAAAATAATCCTAATAACATGATTGAGACACAAAATAAAACAGAAAACTTCCATGTTTCTTTTCTGTCAACACCCTTTACACACGCAGTACTTGCAATTTGTAAATTGTCCCGCCATAAATGCCAACATTTGTAAGTTGTGTATGTATATATATATATATATATATATTCACATTGAGACATGCACCCACACGTGTGCGATATTGAAGAGAGTTGGGGTCATTAGCAAATAAACTCGAGCAGAGTTATAACATTGTTTTATTTATATCCACCCATTTTGATGACGAAACTCTACAAAGTTGACGCCGATTTTATCAATAATAATAAATATTCATTTAAATTAATTCTTCTATCATAGTTTCTAAGTCATAGCATAATAATTCATCGTTTATATATATATTATTATTTATATATATATATATATATTATGTAAGGTGTATCGGGGTAAATGTTACACATATATATATATGTAACATTTACCCCGATACACCTTACATAAAATGAGTACGTGCAAACGCCGTGTCGTCCTATGGCCACCGGTTCCTGTTACCCTTACGTGCGATTGTGAAACCGTCCGTAGCCGTCCGCGCGGGCGAGACGGAGCTACGACAGGTCGGCCGCGTCGCGGTGCGTTGGAGAGAAACGACAAATGCGGCCGGCCGTGTTTTACCCGCCGCCGTAGGGCCGGCGGCTTAACGGTAAAAGTGGGACAGCCGTATAAGGTTTTGCATTGGGGCGGCGCTGGTGCGAGCGGGACGACACGAGGCGAGAGGCGCGCGATGTTTCAGTGTTACTGGGCCAAGTGAAAGAGAGAATACATTTCTGCAACGCGGTGCGGGGTGCATGCAAAACTTTACAGTAATATATATATATATATTTATTTATTTATTTACAACTGTTGCTTTGAATACAATTAAGATGTATTATATATATATATATTATCGTGAAGTTGTAATTATTCAGAACATAGATCTGTGGTATTTTAAATACTAATTAAATGTATACATATAAAATCCTATCGAATTCCTCGAAGATATTTGAGATTCCGTAAAAATAAAGTAGACGGCTTTCAAATAATGGAACGGTAGGTGCATTAATTTGAAAAGTGTAACATATAGGTTCGAAAATTTGTCGTCAAAAATAATGTCGTTGTAGCATATTTGGATAATGTACCTTCCCGGGATTGGAAGAGATCTAGGTTCGAATATATATATATATATATATATATATATACATATCGTTCTAATTAATACATTTAATTTGTATTAATAATGAATTAGTCCACAATACTTTATGGGTGGATACCTGACAAAGTAACGTGTCAAAAATGTTCAAGGAATATGTGCGTAATCTCAACCTTGTCAGAGATATGTGCATTTCAATAAATAAAAAACGTAATTACGCGATTATTTCGATAAATTGAAATATTCTATTAATTCTTTAAGAATATAAATTAAAGGTCATCGAATTTGGAACTGTGTGACTATTTTCTGTTAGATGATTTAGAAAAGATGCAGATTGATAATGGAACAATTTCACAAATATTTATTTTCGAAGTACGTAGACTTCGAGCTTAACACGATTTTGTAAAAATTTCAAACAAATTATAGATATCTCATAGAGACGAAACTATTTTAATTATATTAAATAAAATAATAATAACTTTGTATGACACCACGAAATTTATTATGCGTCAATCGGTTTCGCTCATCTCAAGCTTTAAAACTGACGTATTTAAAACTGAAAGTTATTGTTATTTTATTTAATATAATATTACAAACCACAAAGTGATCGCTTTCTACGAAAATATTTTAATTATATTTGATGGAGGTATGGGTAATTACAGGACTTACAACCTGTCTTCGGCTGGCTCTAGTGATCACTTTATACAAATATAACGTTCACCATTCTCAGCCATTAATCAATTGTTTAATAACAGCACCTTTATACATATATTTATTTTTTAAATAAAAACGCAATTTTGTTGTGAAGTTGCATTTTCAGAACATGGTTCTGTGGTATTGTTATGTATGTACCTACGCTTCGAAGCCACATCGTTATTTTTTTGTCAACCTCAACCATTCTCGATTTGAAGAGAGACATGGGTTCGAACTATTATTTTATTATTTAAGCTTTCTGTAAGTGGATGTGTATTGAAACGATTATAATTTATGACTTTGTTTAATATCTCCAGAAATATCTTTTTAAACTATTACACAGCTCTTCAGAAATCAAATCGTATCTAAGATCCGAACGAGAAAGAACTGAAAGTCTATTCGTTTCAATACATCTTCGTAGACGAATTATTTACAAGTACCGATTTTAAGAGGAAAAAACATAAAAGTATTTAAAATTTTTCATACAATTTGTCCAGCTGGTTGGAATATTTGTCTGTCGTAATTCCTTCTCAGAGTTTGAGTAATTCACAATAAATTCTTCTGTAAATGTCCCCCACAAAACAGACAATTGCGATCTTTTTTTAACAATGGCCGGGTTTCGGGGTAGTTTTTGCTACCTGCTACGTCGATGCCCTTTGCCTTTTACGTCGTTTATTGTCGTACAATATCCATTTCTTCTCCCCCCAAGTCATTAAATGGTCTAAAAAAGGGTGTTTCTATTCGTTTCAGTAAAATGTACGATGTATGCAAGGAAAGCGACCTTATCATGAATGTCAACAAGTGGAAAGTGATGGTATTCGAGGAAAAAAGCAAGACAACGTGCTAAATACTTGGAGGTGATAAGCGTTTGGAACAAAGAGATGAGTTTATGTATTTGGAAAGTATGTTTGATAGAAAAAATAAAGTGAACGAGGCTTCGAGTTGAATTACAGCTAAAGGGAACTTGTCAACTGAGGTAAAACCAGCGGTACACAATGGAGTCCTGGAACTGACAGAAGAGGAACGAATGTATACTGGTTTGGTCATATGGAACGGATGAATCAGGAGAGAATGGTAAGAGAGATACATGACGTAAGCGTTGATGGCACCAGAAACAGAGGAAGACTTTGCAAGACCAGATAAACCAGATGGTCCTGTTAGAAGCCTCAACAATCGTCGAGCTTGTATGGGAAGATGTATGAATGTGGATGTGACGAGAATTGTGTGTCATGACAGAGAAGTGTGTCGCTCTATCCTCGCTGGAGTGTTGCCCTGGAGAATGACAGCTAATTCTCCAGCATCACAATAGTTACAGCTTATGGGGTCTGGCCATAGGTGTAATCTTAATAATAACTGCGAAATTTTCTAAGAAATCAATGAAGATTCTGGAATTAGAATATTTAGCCCATGTGATGCGAAACTTGAGAGATATATGTATAACAACACTCTCCACTCAGTGCGAGATCGAATCACGAAAAAGAGGGTCTGGTCGCAGAGGAGCACCACTGCCGGCAGATTTAACCCACAAAAGCGGTACATCGCAGATCATATTTGGGCAGAAGATAGAAAATAAAAATAAGAAAATAATGATGATAAAGCTACTCGGCAGTTCTCCGGAGGATCTCCCATCTGGAGACAATGGTCGGTGGACTTATATTAAATTTAATTTTAAATAACATGTTATGTATATACATACCCTTCGAGGCCGCATCCTTATTTTTTGTCAACCTCAACCTTTCTCGATTTGAAGAGAGATGTGGGTTCGAACTATTATTTTAAGAGTTTTGTCTTATTTTATTATTTATGGTTTCTGTAAGTGGATGTGTATTGAAACGAGTATAATTTATGACTTTGTTTAATATCTCCAGAAATATCTTTTTAAACTATAACACAGCCCTTCAGAGATCAGATCGTATGTAACATCCGAACGAGAAAGAACTGAAAGTCTATTCGTTTCAATACATCTCCGTAGACAAGCTACCTTATACATTTGTGCACCTATAATATTTCAATAAATGAATTATTTACAAGTACGAGTCGTGATTTTAAGATCTCCCGAGAAAGGAACATAAAAAACACGCTTCCTCGGTCATTTTCAAGCAGATGGGATAAAACGATGAAAGTATGCAGGTCATCTCCATCTCCATCTCGGAGAGCGTTGCACCAACTTAGCTCGTAAATTAGCCGTATTGCGTTTGAAATTTTGCCAAGTTTTTGTGCTTCGCGTTTATTAATTTTGTGTGACGACGATTGAAGAGTGAATGTGTTGCCAAACGATGGCAATGCTTTAGTGCACTGGACAAGTTTAGATGCAGTTATGCTACACGCTCACAGACCTCTGACGCTGGAGATCTTCAGGGCTCTTATTATTTAATAAGACTTCTTCTTCGTATGTCGCCGTCTGTGGATGGTTGGCGACCATGTTGATTTATCCTGTGTAAGATCGCCAAGGTAACCTCTTTCTATGTAATCTGCCGCCTTCTACAGGATGAATATTATGTTCCAGGCCGATGTTGTTTTTGAATAACTAAGAAGTAGAATGCAATTTTTAAATTTTATTTTTATTTATCGATTACTTATTTTATTACAATTGATAAGATAAGATCCCGTGGACTGTATTGATGTAAAATTAATGGTTACTTGACGCAATTCGAATTGGAATAAGAAAGGAATAATGACGGATGGATCTGGCTTACTTTGATCTCGGACCTGGGTTGGCGTCAAGTTTCACCTATTAGACTCGCACTTTTGTAGTTAAGAACGGAGATATCACTGCACTCCTGATGTTGAAGAACACGGGTTTCTTTTTCGTGATCCTGACCTTACTCTCGACCGATAAAATAAACACGTGTGCCAGAAAAGTACAGGTATAAAAAGGCTTATTGGATAGAATACACAGGGAGTATTCATCTTGCGTCAACAACGATCATGTATGGAATATGACATCATGTGTGCTCCTTTAACCATATTTTTCATAACATTCTCGCGTGTTATTTCAGCAATTTCATTTCGAATATTGTTCTGTAGCATCGGAATTATTGTTGCCTTATTGGCGTAGACCTTTCCTTTCATGTACCCCCACAGAAAATAGTCGGAAGTTGTCAAATCAGGTGACCGAGATGGCCAGATCGAGCTCGTGTGTGAGGTGGCACCGTTCTGTGTTGCAGGCCCAATCGACCCAATCCGGCCACCAACAAATTTTCCAACATGTGAAATGTTTTAATGACTTCAACACGTTGTTAAGGCGTCAGATGCTCCGTAATGATACCAAATGCGAACTGACGTATGTTTTTGATTAGTTAATGACACCCTGAAGAAGAAAATGATATTTTTCGAAATCGGTAGATGTATTTTAATTCATTAAGTGGTTAATAAAATAAAGTTAACAATTTAAAATAATTTATTTTTTTAACCACAAAGTTGATTTTGCTAATCTTAAAAATATTACGCTTAATTAATCAAAACCCTCCAGTGACTATGACTTATTAAAATACTTGTATATCTGAAATGGTTGAGAATAAGACACGGTAGCTTGAACATTATCAACTCGTATTATTAAAAGGTAAATGTTTATCGTACTTGTCTTTAGTGGACACCTCTTCCTGAGAAAGTCTAAGGAATAGACTTTGTAACAATTATTGGTGTATTACAATATGATACAATTATTACAAGATATATCACTAAGCTGACGTTAACACGGTGAAAGAGAGCCGCGTCTTGTCGCGCGCCACCCTTTATAGCCTCACACACACGCTCCGGCGGTGCGGCACTCACACACACATACAATTCCAAGGTCGTCACATCATCCCCTCCTTAACTCCAACCCTCTTTCATGCCCCATTAAGCCACTCTTTAGGTATTTCATCATGACGCCAGGAACCCGTTGTAGGTCTGTTCCCTGCGAAGTAGCCTGTCCAGCATCTGAAACAGAAAACCCACGTTAAGCCTTCATCGACTCATGTGCTGGTTCGGCCCGTCAGGAGTCAGCCTGCAGCTTCAGCCTGGGACTGAATCCACTTCTTATCCATCAAAACCGCGTTACCTTCTTGCATTTAATTTGGTTCAGATGACGCTTCAAATCTGGTCTGTGCCATTAATTCGTACTGAGTACACCGTGGAACCAATATTTTTTACTATTTCTCTATAGTCCTTTACCAGACATAACTGACCAATTTTAATCTAATCTAATCTCCTTCTCCCCCATAATACAGTTTTTCTTTCTTTTGTGTAAACTTTCAATTTTTCACAATACTATCTCCCAACTTTCGAGTACTCGGAGATATTTCCTTAGGTATAAAATAAACGAATTTCGATCAAAACCTTCCACCAAAACGTACCAATACCTCCTAAAGTATTGTGGCCTAGGTCTGTTACACCCTATATAATGGCATCCTTTCGTAGAATATGTTAAATGACTGCCTCTCTGGTGTCTGTTCCTAAGTAAACATGACTAATAAACAGAACACAGTTGATGACATAGAAAGTCTTCACATTGTTGGAAAATATATAGAGTACCGTTAACCTGCGTTGAAATATTTGTGAAAGTTGGGGTCGAAATTCGCATTGAACACGTTCACACAACATTTATTGATCAGACGCTCTTTTTTCTTGGTATTACTGTACGGAATGAAAACATGAACAAGGCGAGACTACTTGAAATATTTGAGATGTGGATCTACGGAAGAATATCTCAAAATATGCTGGCTGAATAGACATAAATATTTAAAACAATAGAAGTTAAATATTTCGATACATCTAGAATGTTGTGAGATCTTTTGCATTACTTCTTAGGGAAAGATTGATGGAAGTCGGGGCACTGGATGAGGGAGAACACGATGGCTGTTGAGCTTGTATAAAGTAATGATAGCTAGCAAGAAAAAGAAGGATATCTAACTTGAAGGAGTATGTATGAATTCTGTACCGTTACGGAGAATATTATTATAAGGGTAAGTGCATCTAAGTCTCCTAATTATGTTAGAAATTGGATTCCAGTGCTGCTCTAATCTATAAAAAATGTTATAAATGGCGTGCAGTAGGTACAGATTTAGGTTATGCTGTGTTGCCAATGACATTATATGTTCCTTCCTCGGGAGGTCTTAAAATCACGACTCGGTACTTGTAAATAATTCGTTTATTGAAATATTATAAATGCACAAATAATATTATAAGGTAGCGTGTTTACGGAGATGTATTGAAACGAATAGACTTTGAGTTCTTTCTCGTTCGGATGTCAGATACGATCTGATCTCTGAAGGCCTGTGTTATGGTTTAAAAAGATATTTCTCGAAGATAGTTTAAATCCGGGTAAACCAAGTCATAAATTATAATCGTTTCAGTACACCTACTTACAGAAAGCTTAAATATTAAAATAAGACAAAACTCTTAAAATAATAGTTCGAACACATGTCTCTCTGCAAATCGAGAAAGGTTGGGGTTGGCAATAAAATAAGGATGTGGCCTCGAAGGGTAGGTACGTACATAACACAATCATATGTAATACACTATACGGACTTTCGTTTAACCAACTTCTTAGACAAAATAAATCCGTCGTTTAGACTACTCTGCCATGTATTTATTTGTAATTTTAGAGTACTATTAATAGTGTTTTTAAATGTTTAAGTTTTATCGTAAAATACATTTTTAAGAACACTTTCAATGACTGAACATGAGTTGCTTTTTGTTTTTCCTAAATCATAAACCAATCCGTGCGCCAAATTTAAAGAACAATCATGAAATTAACACGTTAAAAACAGTAAGATAGTAAAGTTCGCGAATTAGTAAAAGAGTAAGTAGACACTTGAATGATTTGCACGCAGTTGTAAGCCTTTCTAAGGTTATTCTGTTAAAAAAACAGCATGGGTAACGACTTCGTACAAAACGAATTTTCAATACAGTAAATAGCCAATTATATCTACCCAGTGGTTGGTTACGATGCCGGCTTTCAAATAATGGAATGATAGATGTATTAATTTGAAAAGTGTAACTCTGATTTGATTGTTAAAGGGGGGAGGGATCCTATACGGGGAACATACTGAAATTTTTTTTTTTTTTTTAATATTAGGTAGTTTTAAGTTTGTGTATAATTATATAAAGTAGTAGCGTGGCATAAATGGGTAAAGTTTTTTTAATGTTATACATTTTTTTTTTAAATTTTGTTTGATTTTGTTGAATTGAATTGATGATGGAGATCGGATGAGGGATTATATAGGCCGAGGAGCTTATGTGAGGGTTTGGAATGGAAATTAATTTAGACCATAAATCGTGTATGTGTTGTTTGAGTCTCTGTGAATGATTGTGATTCTGACAAACCAGGGTGAGTTTGTGATTCTCCTAAGGGTGTAGTTTTATTTAGTATTAATATTAGTAGTGTTACTTGAACCTTGGATGGGGCATGCGTATGTGAGTATAGGACGGATGATTTCTTTGTACAAGAGTCAATTGTTTTGTAGGGCCAGTGAACTGTATAAATTTAGGAGGGGGTATAGTCTGTTGTAGAAAAGTGTAATATATAGGTTTGAAAATTTGTCGTCAAAGCAGTGCACGTTCCCCGGATAGGAATTTCTAATTAATACATTTAATTAATTTGTATTTAAAAAAATATCGCCGAGCTATGTTCTGAATAATTACAATTTCTCAATAAGAACTTGTTCTTATTAATTTAGAAACAAATAACTATCAATAAATAATCTCATAATTATGAGTTTTTTTTTTTAAATGCTTATATCTCCGACACGGTTGAGATTACGCACGTGCGGCTTGTACATTTTCGACACGTATTTTTAATATGCATGTAAACCATACATTACAGATATTAATGGCCTCACATTAGTTGGCAAAGATTTGGCACGCGTTCACTTTGCACGTTGGAACTCGCCGATAATTTCAAAACGTCTCTGGTTTATTGATAAATAATTTTAATGGAATTGAGCAAACTTGGCGTGCGCCTCGCTCTCGCGCTGACGTCACGATTTAAGGCCGGCGTCCACCGCAACGACCGAACTGACGGCCGACGGAAACGACAACGGCAACGGCAAACCTCCCGCAGAGCAGATATTTAATTAATTATTTGTTATTTAAGGAGAACACGTTCTTATTGTGAAGTTGTAATTATTCAGTACAGACGCTCTGTGATATTTTAAATACTAATTACTTACTTACTCACTTACCATCACACCGTTTCCCCGCGGGGATAGGCAGAGAGGATAGAGCGTTACACTCTTCTGTCTTGACACACGATTCTCGCCTCATCCACATTCATACATCTTCTCATACAAGCTCGCCGATTGTTGAGGCTTCTAACAGAACTATCCTCCATTATCTGGTTTATCTGGTCGTGCCAAGTGCGCTTCCTCTATTTCTGGTTCCATCAACACTTGCGTCATATATCTTTCTTACCATTCTCTCCTCATTCATCCGTTCTGTATGACCAAACCACCTAAGTGATCCTTTCTTAATCTTACTCACTATACCAACATCAGCTTTACATTATTTCCTTATTTCTTCATTCTTTACTCTTTCATAAATAGATTTGCCACAAATACGCCAAAGTGATCTCATTTCCACTGCATTCAGTCTACTTTCTTTCCTTTTCTGCCAGCTCCAGGTCTCACTTCTATACATCAGTGTCAGTACCAGGATTCCATTGTGCACCGTTAGTCTCACCTTGGTTGGCAAATTCCCGTTAGATATAATTCCATTCAATGCGCCGTTCACTTTATTTCCTGCGTACCTTTTGATATCATTCTCAGCCTTTCCGTTTCTATCAAACATACTTCCCAAATATACAAATTCATCTACTTGTTCCAAACAGTATTGAGCACGGTGTCTCGCTTTCCTCCTTCTCGAATACCATCACTTTCCACTTGTTAACATTCATCATGAGATCGCTTTCCTTGCATACATCGTACATTCTACTCACCAGATTCTGTAGTTCTTGTTCATTATTCGCCATTATTACTAAATACTGATTAAATGTATTAATTAGGAAGATATACATATACGAGGCTTGTCCGTAAAATAAGTTCCACGGACTGCCGCTGGCGCTAGGATCGTTTCTATGCGCGACCAGACAGCAGAGGCAGGTTATTTGGTTCCCCCACTACAATTCCTCACCAAGCCAGCGTCGCTGCGACGTTTAGTCTAGGCCCAGCAGCCGTCAACGATGGAGCTTCCTCTTGCGTCTCCCGCCAGCTGCGAGTTGCGGTCTGTTATTCGTTTCCTGGCCGCTAAGAAGAAATCGGCGAAGGAAATTCACGAAGAACTTTGTGAAGTGTATGGAGAAGAGTGTATGAGCTCCGGGATGGTGCGCAGATGGGTCAGGGAATTTAAAAATGGCCGAACAGACATCCACGACGAAGCCCGTGCAGAGCGGCCATCGGTTTCCGACGAAACAATTGCCAGAGTCGAAGCGGCAATGCTCGAAGATCGACGGATTACAGTTAGGGAGCTGTGCGAACAGATTCCGGAGGCCAGCAAAACCACAATCGACAAGATTTTGACTGAACATTTAGGCTATTCAACAAGAGAAGAGGAATGTTGACCAAAGGAGTGCGTTTTCACCATGACAACGCCCGACCGCACACCGCCTATCGAACCACAGCCCTCATCGAAAAATTTGGATGGAAAATGGTGTCTCACCCACTCTACAGTCCAGACTTAGCACCAAGTGACTTCCATCTCTTCCCCGAGTTGAAGAAAAACCTTGGCGGAACCCAATTCAAGACAGATGAAGAGGTACAAAATGCGGTTGTTAGTTTTCTACGCGGACAGGCGGCAGAGTTCTATGACTCTGGTTTAAAGAAGTGGGTGCCTCGAATGCAGAAGTGCATAGAACGCAACGGCGATTATGTAGAAAAATAAAAGAAGGACTGAACTTTCCAAAAATATACTTTTCTTTAAAATTAAACCAGTTTTTTTATGTGAAAAAAATTCGTGGAACTTATTTTACGGACACGCCTCGTATAATCAATATATATGTATATCTTCCTAATGTATATAATAAGAATATAAATATATATTCTTACTGCAACCGCAGGCAATAGTATCTTTGTCGACAAATTTTCGAACCTATATGTTACATTTTTCAAATTAATACATCTACCGTTCCATTATTTGGAAGCCATCTACTTCGTTTATAATAATATAACAGTCGACAAAGGTACTGTCTGTTGTAGCATAGTTGGATAATGGAAAGAGATCCGGGTTCGAATCCCGGTAGTAGTAATAATATATTTTTAGATAAAATTGATTTAAAAAAATATATATTAATACTATTCTGCTACCATCGTTGGGGCGAGTTTAAAATGTTATATTCCATATCTAATGAATATTCTCATCTGATGCAACGCTGTACCCTCCCTCTGGGCCCGGTAGAGCCTCCAATCCGAATACTCGAATATTCGAACCCCGAATATATTCGCCTGTTTTTAAGTATTCGTTATTCGAATACTTTAAAAGTATTCGTAAAGTATTCGTTCATAAGATTTTTAATATTTTACGAACCCTGTAAGTCATATGCGAGCATTCATTCAGATATACGATTTTTTTCTCCAGAAGTACCGCTATCGGCTATATGGAAGTCGGACAATAAATATGTAAACGCCTTTGTCGGACATCTTTTACATTTACCTTTTTTTTAAGTCTTTCGCTTATCTTTACGGTTTTATGACAACGAGCACTTATAATACATTGTTTTGTCAACGACGGAGTCGGTTTTCTGTTATTCTTTAATATTTAGCTTTCATAAATACTCGAGCCGACAAACAAGAAGTTATATACAAAATGATGAAAAAAAAACTTGCACGCGGGGTGTGAGATATGAAGTAATATAAACATATCTAAAATGTAGTCAGCTATCGAGAGAAGACTGACTCCTCTTTATCTCCACGAAGAGTTGGAATTCTGCAAGTTATTAATCACGAATCTTACATTTTTGGAGAAACATTTCTGTATTTATCATCCGAAGTAAATTATTCCTTTCTTAAATTTTTTACAAATATATTCGAATATTAGAATATATTATAATTAACTATTCGATATTCGAATAGTTGGAATCTCGAATATTTGGAGGCTGAGTGAGTCTGGGGGGACCATCTACAAGCGAAACTTCCTTCAAAGTCATACGGATTTCAAACGAAAATGAATAATCATAAATACACCGTAAAATATTTAACAAAAATACTGACACTCGTTTAAAAAAAAAATCACGCAGTAACTCTGTGAAATATTTGAAATCTGTGCATGGGCGTGCGAAAGTGACGACACTGATCTCGGTATCCTAGTAAATTTTTGATCCGTGTGCGTGCGAAACAGACGGCGGCAAACAAAATAAGGTAAAATTAACATTTTGTGCATTTCGACGTGCTATATAGAAAATGAACAAACAATCCTTGTAAGAGTCTTTTTTAAACCTTTAATAATAATAATAATAATGGATAATTTGTATAGCGCTATTTTCGTAAAAACTTTCACCTCAAGGGCGCTTTACACATCAACTGTTTATAGTTCTACAATTATATTTGTTTTTTTTAAAATTAAAAATCGTTATTTTCATTTATGGAGATGATTTTTTGAAAAGGTACGTTTTTAGTTTCTTCTTAAATAAAGTCTCTGATGCATTCATTGTTCCTTGTGACGGAGGGCAAAGAGTTCCACGCTTTTGGGCCTGCCGCCGTAAATGCCCGTTCATTAAATTTAGACTTCTGGCAACGGTCGGTCGGTTCTACAACCCTTCCTGCAGCTGAAGTAGAGGCCGACCCGAGAGTTTGACGTTTACCATTCAAATTGTCTGGGATACGAAGTTCTTGAAGATACAGAGGCGCCATGTTGTGTGTCGCCTTGTACATCAACCGGCACAATTTAAATTCAACTCTTTCAGGGAATCGGAGCCAATGCACCTGTGCACGGGCGTGCGAAAGTGACGACACTGATCTCGCTATCGGTTTTTTGTTTGCATTTTTGATCTGTTTGTGCGAAAGAGACGGCGGCAAATAAACGTGCGAGTGAATCATCTATGGTAAAATAAACATTTTGTTGAAACTCGACGCGATAAAGAAAATGGACGAACTATCGTTGTAAGAGTTTCGTTTAAACAATCACGTCGCTTATACCGTTGTGACATTGTGAAATATTTGAAATCTGTGCACTGGCGTGCGAAAGCGACGACACTGATGTCAGTTTTGTTTGAAAGTTGCCCAAATTCACGCTCCTTGTAGAAAATCTTCTAAAAAATATGTAACTTTGTCGTTTATGTTGAATCTATATTTGTAAATAATTATATAATTATATGCCTATTGTGAATCCGTCTTAATATTGTTTATTATTTTTAACTTTTGTCAATTCCGTCTCGCTTGCGTACTCCGCCGCGTGTTGATAAACATTCCAAGTGACGTAACAACGTCGCGGCGCGTGTGACGGACGATTAGAATGTTATCCTTCGATATTTTTTCGAACCCGTCTCCGCGGCGGACACTTTGGACGACGCGTGTCAATACCAAGACACGCAGCAGAAAGCGACAATCTTCAAGTATTTGTAAAGATTTTAAATTAACGTGTTGGCGCGCGTCTTTTTGGCGTGTGACTGCCACGACAGTGGCAGCATTGCCAGGAACGTGTAGAATGTTTTTATTTTAAAATTTTACCGATTGGATTGGTGTTAGTTATATAGTTTTGAGTAGAAAATCATGTTTGTGATCATCGCTGTCGCACCGTGGCTGTTGCACCTTTTTACTCGTGTTCCAACATTAACGTTTTTAGTTTCGCCGCGGTGTGAATGAACCCACAGACGAGCGAGCGATAAGTTTTGGAATAATTTTGATAATGGAATCGTTCCATTCTAAACGACGTCGCCGGCCGCTGTCGTGTACAACCGTCGCTCAGAATGTGTCGTGTGTGTTTATTTATTTTATTTTTTTCTCTAATATACACGGTTTAGAGTTGCCATGTGTTGATACAACTAGTTTCGGCGGGCAAACATGGCCACTGGAGCACTGACGCGTCTGTCGATAAATTTGTATAGCTAAATAACTAACTAGAAGATTAATAATATTAGTATCTGATGCATAAGATGGCTTTAAAATTATTTTTCGAACCACTTTAGTGACACAATTGTGTCGGTCTTATGTCACGAATGTCATTTTGTAACTGATTTGATTTGATCGCGTCGTTTTTACGTATTTAGATTAGATGTTGGAATTGAATTGAATATTTTTCGATAAAATTGATTTTGTATGTATATCTTTCTAATTAATACGTTTAATACATATTTAACTAATATTTAATAAAAAATTTAAAATACATATCCCAGTATTATTAAGTAATAATTTTTGAACTGTTATTTTCTTAATTTTTCGACACTGTTGTGGCTAGTATCCTAAAAGGTTAGATTCTTTTCCGCCAGGGACATGTTTATTTAATTTATTTAACTGAATTTATGCACCACTAAAATGAAAGTATGTACAGTAGTGCACACGTGACACCATCACAAAGAGTTGACGGTGTCACACTCAGGGGAAAGATGTCCAAGAAGATATATAGTTTTTTTTTTTTTTTTGTGAATTAGTAAATCTTGTTTTTTTTGTCCACCCGGTAGGTTATATATATATTTTTTTCGCTAATGTCCAAGGCTGATGGTTTGTTTCTTTAGAATTGTTAATTAATTTATTCAAATAATAATAGCTACATCAGAATTCGTATAATACAATGCCATCTCATGAACATAGTCGCGACAAGGACGCGCTATATATGTGTATATAT
Source organism: Eubasilissa regina (assembly GCA_022840565.1). Classification (NCBI taxonomy): domain Eukaryota; kingdom Metazoa; phylum Arthropoda; class Insecta; order Trichoptera; family Phryganeidae; genus Eubasilissa; species Eubasilissa regina. The sequence continues at coordinate 5,953,568 of JAINEB010000026.1, forward strand.
CACTTCTCTTTCTCTCTCACACACAGTCGAGGTTATCTTGAAAGTAAACATTCTAGAAGCTGTCTCCGATAACTCGGCTCAACATTCGTGTTCGCGCTTGTCGCGATATTCATCTTGGCTCAGTGTGAGGATGACGTAGATATTAATAACAACGGCGTTGTAGTTCGAGCTTCAAAATTCAGCTTGTGGTCTAGTGGTTACGATACTCGGCCAGTGATCTAGTGGTCGTGGGTTCGAGCCTCGTTCCGGGAGGCCATCAAGTTAGTCCTATTTTTTAGCTTAGTGAGAATATTGATGTGACACGTATTCCGCGTACGGCAACTCTATTAAAAAAAATATAAAAATCTCGGCTCAATATTCGTGTTCGTGCATGTCGCGATATTCATCTTGGCTTGCGAGGAATGACTTAGGTATTAATGACAATGGCGTTGTAATTCAACTGAATCGCGTTACTTACACGATTATTCCCAATGCTCGCACGAAATTCGTGTTTGTGTATGTTGCGATATTCATCTTGGCTCGGTGTGAGGAATCACGTAGGTGTTATGTTTATATCTACACTCTGAATCAACATTCCTATCTTTTAGTTTATCAAATTTAACCTTTCAGTTACTAGAATTGATTTGAAGATTGTTATTATAGTTAGAACCATTATTTTCAATAGTTTTGTCTAATTATGAATTATTTCTATGTTAATAATTTAAAATGCCCCCCAAGTTATATTATCTTACTTAAATATGTTAATTGTAGATTAATATGTTTTGAAACAATACATATTTGTATCATTTCATATTGATTTGGTGTGAGTAATGACGTAGATACAGGGTGATTATTATGTTCCAGGCCGATGTTGTTTTTGAATAATCAAAAAATGATACACATTTCTTTTATTTTGCTTTTATTTAGCGATTGTTTGGTTTATTACAATTGTGTGTGGAATATGACATCGGCCAAGTGGCCGCCTCTGGCAGCTTAATTCATAAATGCGTGCTCTTTTAACCATATTTTTCGTAACTTTGTCCTGTAGCATCGGAATTGTTTTTGGCTTATTGACGTAGACATTTCCTTCCAAGTAACCCCACACAAAATAGTAGTTAAATCATATTATTATATCAAGATAAATTACAAGTGCAGCTCGGGCTGTGTGCGAGGTGGTACCGTTCTGTTGAAACCGCATTTGACGAGAGCGATCATTATTTAGATAAAATGTTTTGTTGAGGCGTTAGATGCTCCATAATAAATTGTAATCAACTACTCTCTACGACTACCAAATGCGAACTGACAAATGTATGCGAAACCAAAATGGCGGTCAAACGAAATCGGCCTGGAACATAATATTCATCCTGTATTAATGTCAGTTGCGTTGTAATTTTGGATTTATTACATTAAAAATTTCTAACTTTCACTAATCAGAGATAACAGAGGATAGAACGTCACATTCTTCTGCCTTGTTGGTTTGGTTGGCTTTCTACTGACAGGTTATATTTAATAATAACACTTATTAATAACCTGTTATGAACAGTAAATTAGACTGGTACTAGAATCGGTATGAAGTAATTTGACTTTTAATAAATCCAGTACTTAACTGGCCTACCAGCGATAAGGCGAAAGTGTCCCACTGACCTCCCGCCGCGCATTGGCCGGTTTGAATTTGAATTTGGAACTCGTTCTGGAACGGCGTTTGTGATTTGAATCTGGTTTTTCATTTTACACATTTATTTTTATATAATTGTATATATTTATGTATCTTTTTGTATCTAGGCTTAGTACTCGTAATTTAAAAAAAATATATATAATTTAGAATTAGAATTTTCTCTTCTGTGATCTCAGTTTATGTGACGTACAGTGGCGCAGTCGAAAAAAAGGTCTTCCTAAATAAGTACTGTTTATAAATATTTATTAATTAAATATTAAGAATAAAATTAGTATTTTGTTTCATATAATATTTACATTTTGCAAGGTTGAATATTATGTTCCAGGCCGATTATGTTTGGCCGCCATTTTCGTTTGGTAGACATTTGTCAGTTCGCATTTGGTAGTCGTAAAGAGTAGTTGATTACAATTTATTATGGATCATCTAACATCTCAACAAAACATTTTTTTTTAATAATAATGGTAATGTTGTAACCATAATGGTGATCGCTATCGTCATATGTGGTTTCAACACGACGGTGCCACCTCGCACACAGCCCGAACTACACTTGAAATTTAACTTGATATTGACTGGCCTCCTCGATCACCTGATTTAACTACTCTCCCGACTATTTTTTGTGTGGGGATACTTGAAGGATGCTACAGGACAATGTTACGAAAAATATGGTTAAAGGAGCACGAATCTGTGCCGCTGCCAGGGGCGGCCGCTCGGCCGATGTCACATTCCATACATAATTGTAATAAATCAAATAATCGATAAATAAAAAAACAAATTCAATAATTGTGTTTCTTTTCCTAGTTATTCATAAAGAACATCGGCCTGGAACATAATATTCACTCGGGCATATAATTATATGATTTATTCACCGCGGCGTTCGAAATCTGTCACATTGCTGGCGAAATTTTGAATGATTTATTGTCGTATACCGCGACATTCACAGTATCGACGTGGCGGACGATTTTTGAAACACCTGTGATTTTGATGATTGATATCGGAGAGTAAAATGAACTAATTTATATATTTATTTATTCTTAATATAGTGCATACATTATTTCACTTGCATTATATAGTTTCATCGCCTTTCTTATATCATCTGGCATTTCATTGAACATCTTCATCGCACTGTACAGACTTGTCCTTCTCCCTGAATGGCAGTCTCAGTCTATCCCTTCCCCTTGTACGGTGCTCGTGCTCATGTTGATTTGCATCCACTTTTGAAATATTCCTAAAAAAAATTATTTTTTAGCAATATTTCGGCACATATATATTAAATAAAGCTATATTCTATATCTGTAAATTTTTTTTAACACATTATATACTAGAATCTGCATGAAAAAATACAAATTTTAAATCTTTTATATATTTTGTTAAGTATATAGTACTAGCAATATTTGAGTATGTAAAGAAGTAAAAAGTATACATATATTACTTACTTTGAATATTTACATGAAATCGATCTATTATTATACGATATCTTCCTTCAAGCCTAATCATACAAAAAAAAAAATTGCATAATTATATTTAAAAATTATCTATATCTCTGATATGGTTTTGAGATGAGGTGCGCGCAATTAGAAGTGTGTTATACACACTATAAAATATATTTTGGACAATGTTCCCCTTTGTAAAAAATGGGGCGACCCCGTTCCCGGGTGACCTGGTTCGGCCCCATCCCCGTTTGACCTAATTCCGGATATGCAACAACCTTCCCCCAGGGTGGGTGGGAATTATACGAAACCTTGCTAGGTGCGCTGTTGCTAAAATAGGAAAAAATAAATAATTTATTGTTCGACGTGGGGGCATTCTGCACGCATTATATGTGGAAACATAATTCCGATAGTTTATGACAATAAATCTTTGTATAAATATATCTACTTTATATTTCAGTAATATTTAAATATATCCAAGAACACACAATTACTGGATTATTACTTGTTCAAATATGGAAAACGGCTAGATAATATCCCTCCTGTGTGGCTGGACGGGATGAAATTGAGCGTTCAAAATATGGTCAAATACCTTGGCCATATATATTTATATTCAATGAAAATGGACAAGACGATGATGATATAGAACGGCAGAGGGGACAGCTGAGCGTTCGTGCAAATATTTCCCAATATCAATAATACAATACAATTAAAATTTAAAAAAAATTTCAGACAGTGGTGATTAAGGGTACGCCTGCAGTTCAGAGAGGTGAGGTTGATTTAAAATAGATAAGATAATGGGAGTTATTTGAATGTTTAATATTTTTTTCATATTATTTAAAATTTCTAACTAAATATCTAAATTTAGTACTTTATAAAAGTCATAAATTGTTATTTTCTATTATTTCTTGCACGTTTAGCCATTTCGGAATTTAAATTGAAATTTTTTACGTTCTTATATTCTTTTTCCTATTCTTCTTCTTCCTCTCTGTCCAATATAAAATGCTTCACAAATCGTTGCAACTCAACTTGCAGACTCCGCTTTTTTCTTCTCGGTGTATTTTTCATTTATTATTCGAGATATATTTTTTGAAAATTGTATTTATTTCATTCTTAACATAGTGCATACATAAGCCCTCCTATATACGCTCTAATACAAACAAGATTCAAGTCTTTTCTTTTACTATAACTTATTTAGTCAGTTTCATTTTAAATCTATTCAATTTCTTATGTTTTCTGGCATTTCATTAACAAATTTCATCGCCCTGTACTTCTGAGATTTGTCCTTCTCCCTGAATGGCAGTCTCAGTCTATCCCTTCCCCTTGTACGCTGCTCGTGCTCATGTTGATTTGCATTAACATATATTCTTCCAGCATCGCGCTGACTAGTATTATTCTCAAAGCTTTATTTTGCACCACTGGCAATTGTCGCATTTCTTCTTCGTTAGCCAAAACCAAAATGCAGCTGCAGCAGTTGATGCGAGGAACAATAACAGAGCTGTAGACTATTTGACAAGACTCTGTACTGATCAATCTTCTGATTCTTCCCAGAAGTGACATTTTTTTAGGAATTTTTTTAAATATAATAATTTAGTATATTACGTAATCTTTCAATTCGATATTACACTAGTGTAAGAAATATAATTCATCTGCATACTTTGATAAGTTGTGCGTTAATTTTAAGAGATTATTCTGATTTTTTAGAAGCCTCGCGAGAAGGGAAGATAGCTTGGAGAAGCGAGAATATTATATCAACCATCGGAGCGGACGAGTACAGTCATGAGGGCGGATATTCACGACGGTGTTGTAATTCGTCCTGCAATATGGGTCACGCCCTATATCGACGTTTCGAGAGGTCACGTGGTCTTTGTAGGTTTCCTTCGTGTCGCGTAATAATTCATACTCGGGTGCCACTCGGTGACGTCATCCGTGCACCTGCGCAACGTCACACGATGACGTCGTAGCTGCTGTTTAACTAGCTTAAAATTCGTTCGCCATTACTCCGCATATGTGGCAGGCAGAGAGGACAGAACGCCACGCTGTTGACTCATTCACTTTCATAATGCGACATGTTAATGAGAACACATTCTTATTGTGAAGTTGTAATTATTCAGAACACAGCTCTGTGATATTTGAAATATTAATTAAATGTATTCATTAGAAAGATATACAATGTATAATCTATTTTATCAAAAAATATTGTTGTTGCGCTACCGGGATTCGAACCTGGATCTCTTTTTCAAACCGGGGAAATTACATTATCCAACTATGCTACAGCGACATCATTTTTAACGACAAATTTTCGAACCTACATGCCATCAACACTTGCGTCAGATACATCTTTCTTACCGTTCTCTTCTCTTCCACCGACCGTACGATTAAACCACCTATACATTCTTTCGTTATTTCTTCATTCTTTGCTCTGTCGTAAACGCCTAAGCGGTCTCGTTTCCACTGCGTACAGTCCACTTTCACTTCCATACATCGAGTGTCGGTACCAGCACTCCATTGCGGCGCCGCTAGTCTTGAATAACTTTTAAATAATAGTTCACCACGTCACGAGATAATTGACAATTGTTAAAAAAGGAGAAAATAAAAATCACAGTTAAAAAAATTGTATTTAAAGATGTTCTACTTCTAGGAATGTGTAAGAGTGCAGACTGCCGGGTCCATCTAGATGGTATTCTAATTGGCTGTGATATGGCAGGCAATATGGCCTTGCAATGGTAGTTTGGTCAGCACGTGTTCTTCGATATTCTAGAGTTTTCATATTGTGGAAGTTTGCTGCATCTAAATCGGTGTTGCATGATAGATTAGATATCGAATAAACCTATTTTACATTCGTTATAATCTCGCTACATGTGTAATCTGCCAATTAATATATATTTTTTTATATTTATTAATTATCTAACGTGATATATTTGATAATTTCTTATAACATTGTTAAATAATTTCAGTAATATATTCCTATCTTTCAGAGCCACTTTTTAGGGAATTTCAGGTTTTGGATATAAGACAATTATATGTGCAGAATGTATTAACTAACTTTCATAGGAAAATGAGGGCTCCATCTGTGAGGACTGAGAGATATTAACCCACGAGAGCAAACGAGCCTCAAATAGTTCCGAGAATGAAAGCTAGTTTTGGTCAAACGATTATTTACCTTTCAAGCTCCCGGAATATATAATCAAATTAGAAATATAACTGACATTAAGCCTTTTAAAAAGGATATTTCAAATTGGTTGTCGCAATTAGGAAGAGCAGATACAGAGAGTCAACTCTTTTATATAATCAAATAATTTGTATAACTACTTTTGTGCGTTTTGGTCTTGTATATTTACATCTACCTTGTATCTGCTTACATTATTGGTATTATTATTATTTATTTATTTTTTTCTCTTATCTCTTTTTTATATTTTATATATATACATTTTTTATTATAATTATTATTATTTTTTCTCTCTCCTTAAATATTTTCACATCGTATGCTATGTATGCATTCGAGATCTTACTGTGTTTTGCCTTCGATGAGTTTTGGTTTTATAAAATATAATATATTTATATAATTTGCTCTAAAACAGGCTTGCCTAGTTGGGCAATGTATTTAAATGCGTGTAAAGATGTAAATATGATATATTTCTGTTAAAATCAAATAAAGTTCAGATGTTTAATTATTTTATCAAATTGACGCGACTGTATTTCTTTCTTTCGTTGGATGAAGCCGCGGTTGACCGAGAGACTGTCACAGGTGTGCTCGTCAAGGTTGTACGGTATACCTGAACAGGTACACCTGTCAGGTATACCGCTGCGCGCACGGACAGGGTAGGGAAACTTTTATCGCGACACAGTTTCGTTTCGCACTTGACGATGTACTTCGGTAGTATATTTTACGCCGACCCAGTTTGCCCGGCGTGGCAACAGCGACGTGCCTCCCACCCCACGTGATCACCTATCAAACCTTCCCTCCCCCCCTCCGCCACTGCCTAGAGAGACAAAAGACGTCTAATGCACGCTCGTTCAAGGTGTTGTGTGACGAGAGAATTGTACTCACGACGTTCAGCTTGACCTGATAGCTATCTGAGAGTATGTGTGCTATTTTACAACATTTTCGATAAGAATGTGATTTTTTTTAACGAATCTCTAATGGTATAAAAATGGGTGACGATACGGTGACGTTTTACCATGGTGAATGCATAATTTATTCAGTACACGGAAACACTCACATTTTCGATTTATTAATTATTATTTTTTATATATTTATATGTTACAGACAGTTATCGTATATTATATAAGAATTAAAAAGCAAATATTATGATTATTTTTGGTGTGTTGTACATAGAAAATGAACGTGCATGTGGTCTAGTATTTACGATACTCGCCTAGTGATCTAGTGGTCGGGGGTTCAAGCCTCGTTCCAGTAGGGGAGTTAGTCCTATTTTTCGAATTGGCAACACTTTTTCCAGCGACAGCCAATATGACAGCTGATTTGCGCTCAGTTTGGTTTGCCATTTCACCATACGCCGGTCGTCGTACAGTGCGCACCGAAGAAGCTGTTAGGCCAGAACGTTACAGTCAACGGAGAGAGCTGTAGATCCATGATTGCTGACTTTTTCGTTCCTCAATTGAATGGCATTAATGTGGAAGAGCTGCGGCTTCAACAAGACGGCGCAACATGCCGCACAGTGTATGTATTGACCTGCGAATTGGCCTCCAAGATCGTGTAATTTAACACCTTTAGATTATTTTCTGTGGGGATATGTGAAGTGGCTAGTCTGCTCTGATAAACCAGAGACGATAGACGACTTGGAAGCCGACATTCGTCGCGTTATTGCCGATTTACAGCCCCAGACTTCCAGAAATCATATTTTAACACTAATGTCATAAAATTATCTTCCCAATAAAGCCAATATCATGATTTTCATGTGTTTTATTTCATTTTTAAGTTTTATAGCTCTGAAAAAAACACCCTTTACTTTAGTCACCATCTACGTCAATTACTGCATCCCATTTGCTTTGGAAGACAGTCGATTCGGCGGGCGAAGAAGCACTGGTTTTTTGAGACAATCCACGATCTGACATCATCCATCGACTCGTCGAAATCTTCATAGACTGCCAATTTTCCAGAGGGCTGTTGATAAGGTAGACCGCGGGGGCGTAGGGCAGATGGAGAGTGAATTCCATCTCTCGCTAGCGATGGATACGATCAGACGGCGTTCCACATGGAATACGATAGCTGAATGGCGGTATAAAAGCGATCGAGCTGGGCCAGGTACACGTCGCTGCTGATGCTGTACCGCCTTTGGCTATTTCTGTCCGGATTTCGCAACTCCTGACGCTCATCGTTGACATTCCACCAGTAAGAGTGGCGAAATACGTTGCGAAAAAAAACGTCGGATGATATATTAGGTCGTCCCATAAATGATGCGGTATTTTTATAGTTTTTATTTTTAAAAATTAAGATAAACAAAGTTCTTTTTTAATCTAACATATATTTTCCTTCATTTTCTATAATGCTCTTCCATCTTTCTGGTAGACTTGCAAAGGTGCCTCTTACAAAATTCACTTGTCCGCGACGAAAAATACTCCCGTACTGTTGTGATCTCGTCTACAGAATTCGTATTTTTTCCGTCGAAATTATTTTGAAAACATCGGAATAAATGATAATCAGATGGGGCAAGGTTCGGCGAATACGGGGGGTGGAGCATCGTTTCCAAAAAAAAAAAGGTTCATTCGCACATGGCGCACAGGTGTCGATGAATGGCTGAGTGACCAAATCCAAGTCACTCTGCTAGTTACAATGCGATTTTGTTGCACCTGGGTTTGCTGGGCGGCGTCCTCGTCTTCTAGGCTGTTGGAATTTCTTGAACCATCGTTGACATTGGCCAGATGGGGCAAGGTCCGGCGAATATGGGGGGTGGAGCATCGTTTCCAAAAAAAAAGGTTCATTCGCACATGGCGCACAGGTGTCGATGAATGGCTGAATGACCAAATCCAAGTCACTCTGCTAGTTACAATGGGATTTTGTTGCACCTGGGTTTGCTGGGCGGCGTCCTCGTCTTCTAGGCTGTCGGAATTTCTTGAACCATCGCTGACACTGGTCTAGTCCTCGCACTTTCCGTCGCGCTGTGTTGCCTCTATTGAAATACAAATTAGAAAGATATATAAATTTTATCGAAAAATATTGTTGTTGCGCTACCGGGATTCGAACCTGGATCTCTTCCGATCCGGGGAACGTGCATTAACCGATTATGCTACAACACACAGTACATTGATGACAAATTTTTCGAACCTATTGATACATCTATCATTCCATTATTTGAAGCCATCTACTTTATTTTTATGGAATCTCTAATAATACCTTAGAATTCATTTTTATTAAATTTTGGACACATTGATACAACTTATAATATATTATTAAGGAGAACACAGTCTTATTGTGAAGTTGTAATTATTCAGAACACAGCTCTGTGATATTTTAAATATTAATTAAATCTCTAATTAATACATTTAATTTGTATTTAAAATCACTACCATCATAGATCTGAAACAATAATTGTTAAAATCGATCTGCGCTCATCGAAACTTGTACTAAGAATAAATAAAACCTGGATCTCATTCCTAACCGAGGAAAGTGCATTATCCGACTATGCTACAGCGGCAATATTTTTCGATAAAATTGATTTTATATGTACATCATTCTAATGAAATACTTTTAATTAGTATTTAAAATATCACACAGCTGTGTTCTGAACAATTACAACTTCACAATAAAAATGTGTTCTCCCAATAAGAACAACTCTCTCTGACATTTAGTTAATGTATTTGAAAAAAACCGCATTATTTATGGGATGACTTAATGTTTTGTATATTTATTTATTTATTTATATTTTGACATCCATATTTTTGTACTGACAGAGGTGGATACATAATAAACATACATAATACATAGTTTATTGTGTGGGATGGAGTAGACTCCACCTCTGATATATACAGCGTTGTCCTGGCTACTTTGCTACACTGAAGTCTTTTTTTTCGTGCTGTTGTGGTGTTATTTGGAATAAAAAGAGAATTACAAATATGTATAAAAAAGTAAAAATATACGTAGTGGGAGTGTTGTAGGACTAGTGAATTATTAGTAAAGGTATTGTATAGATTATATTAGAATGTTGGATAGCCATGCTTCTGATTCATCTCTACCTGATTGGATCATATATTGGGTCCATATTAGTGTAATCTTATTGGAAGTGAACGGTACTGAGTGTGTTGTACAGTACAAGGAGTTAAGAACATGTAGAATCTTTGATAATATGTGGCTGTTGCTCTCGGAACTGGTGTGTAGATGTTTGTTGTTTGTCTAGTGTTGTGTCCATGATTTATTGCTTGGGGAGAGTTGTTAGTATGGAAATATTGAACGAGTCTCAACATAAAGATTTGTCTTATATCTAGAACATGTAATTTATTTATTTATTAGTAACTATATAATACATATAAAAATTTGTTTGGACTGTGCCCGTCTCACTGGAGAAGTTCTGTGTCGAGACGGGCATAGTTTACAAGCAATTGTAAGTAGTAGATAGAATTACATTTATTACTATATAAAAGGTATATATGAAGAACAATTTTAAAATGGACTTAATTTTTAGATCACTTTGTAGCAATAATTAATATAGATATGAGTCAATATGAATCCAAGTTTTAATATATAGTTTCATGTTCTTGTGACAATTCAATTGATTTAAGTCTTTTAGCATTCTATTAAACAGTTTAGGTCCAAAATATTTGTAGTTCCTTTGACCGAATGTAGTATGTGCTCTCGGGGTCTGTAGGTTATTTGTATTTGTCCGTGTGGAAATTATGTTTTGAGTTATTTTAAAATGTGTCTGTTTGTATTTATATATGTATTTGAGAGTAGTATTATATGAAGAAGATGTTTATAAAACATGTTAAATAACACCTGACTACGTTCTTTAAACTGTCTTTCTCTGATGGATGATATCTGTCTGTGAAGGGATGCGTTCAGCATGTGCGATGGCTCTTCCACTGTCCTCGACCGCCGGCAGTCTGATCCTGCACGCCACACTCCACTGCTGCTCCAGATATCAAATCGACCGTCACTGTATAATTTCAACAGCGCCCCACATTTTAATCTGTAATTATTAATATTATCGAAGTAAATTTTCGCAAGACCTTGCCGCTTGTATTTTACCGAAACGATAAAGATAATAATAATCGCGTGTGTAGCGTTACGTTTGCGCACAGCTATTGATGCGGACGCGGCCGTGCGGGGTGACTCGGTCCCATGATTCGACCATGCTGGATGATTAAAAAAAAAAAAAAAATTGCGTCGGATATTCGGATGAATAGTCTCGATGGCGCGCGTTCACGAGTGAGATTTTCCGTTTTGAAAAAATACAAAAATACAGGGTGGTCCAATAAAAGTGAGAAAATTTCGTAAAATGTGATATTATTACATCAGAATCAGTTTAACTATATCAACAGTAGCTTAAATAATTTACTTACTTACCTATATTACGTTTCATTTCGACAATTATCGGTCGCCATCTTTGATTATTAATTTTCCCATTGTTTATATTTGATTTTTTTTCAAATCGTCACCCGGAATGACAAATAACACTTGCGGAAGACCGTATTCGGGTGCTTGCAAAATGATCAAAGAGTTTCAAAACAAAGCCTGGAGTATAGCCTGACGGAGCTCCATCTCACACGGCCAGAAATACAATCGACTCTCTCCGTCGTGAGAATGTTAATTTGATCTCACCAGGCGTGTGGCCACCGAACAGGGCAGATGTAAACCCACTAGATGATGCAGTGTGGGGTGGTTTGATGATTTCTGATTAGCTGAATATTGTACATTAAGAATTATAATTAATCATATTATGTTTTGAAATAACTCGTGTGTTACGAGATATTCTCACTTTTTTGGGCCATATGTATATAGTTTACTTTCTTTTTCTTATATCATTTAGCATTTCATTGAAGATCTTCATCGCACTGTACGTCATCAGAGATTTAGCCTTCTTCCTGAATGGCAGTCTCAGTCTGCCTCTTTCTCTTGTATGATGCTCGTGCTCATGTCGATTTGAATCTATTTTTCTTCTATATAATCTTAGCGAGGATTTAAAAAATATATATTCTGTTTAAAGGACACACCATATTGAGATCTTTCAAAGTTTTATATTGCAACACTTACAATTGTTGTATTTCTTCTTTCACTAGACTCCAGTACTGATAAATCTTCTAATCTTTCACAGAAGTAAGATTTTTTCGTACATCAAACGTCAAGTGTCATTGTCGTTCGTCAGCTGGGTGGCTTTGAATCCCCCGGCCTATTCTACCAATATTTAAAAATTATCTCCATATCGAAATCTCAATTAATTTTGTCTCTTTTCATCGCGTGCAAATGAAATTCTACAGCTGTCCCCCACTGTAGATATAAACACAAGTTATCGAGTTAAATTGGTTTAAACCTATTATTTCTTACGTATAATTTCTGATTTCGGTAGTCATACAAAAAATAAAAAATTCTGAATTTGTTTGACCAATTATCGTATGGAGAATGTTACAACTTTCGACACTAATTTAAATATAATATATTACATATTTTTTGCACCAAAGTACTCCGCAGTGGAACAAAGTCAACCCACCTCACTACCGCAGCGGTCTGTTTGTAATACTGTTAACCTTTTGCTCGCGGACGTGTTTTAAATGAATTAAAATCGCGTTGTCACGTCACCTAACCTTTCGTTTCGACACATCTTCGATTTATCTCTTATTGACTCGCAAATCCAATTATTAGATTACCCGGGCCAAATGTGACTCTCTTGATGGTGCGAGTTGGCATTGAAATGTTATATTTATTTGTGTATCCCTTCTTGCCGCGGATAGAACGCCAGGCCTGGCCCAATGGGGGCGGACACACCGCTCACCCGGGACCGATGCGATAAGCTCAAGATTCCTATCTCGGTCCTACTCACTCGTAGCATTTTTTAATGCTACTAGGCAGCTGTTTGATAATTTGCCCTCATTGTCCCCGGCTGTGTCACTTTATTAGTATATAATATAATATAAATTTATACAATTAACAAGGCCGGAGAGCGGAGGGGAAGTGAAGAGGCACTCTCTTCCGGGAAACGAGACGGCACATAAGAAAAAGCATATAAGAGACTCACCCTCCGCGCATGACTGCCGGCAGATTTAATCCGCATGTTTGGGCAGAAGGTTGAAAATAAAAATAACAAAATAGTAATGATGAAACTATGCGATATTATTTTTGACGAAATTTGTTTATATTATACATTTAATTAGTATTTAAAAAATATATATATATATACATACATAATAATTACTTCACAATAAGAATGCTAACGTTTGCTATCAGTTTCGGAGATTCTGTAAAAATAAAGTAGATAGCTTTCAAATATACAATAGATGTATTAATTTGAATGTACTGTAATTCAAATGTACAATAGATATATTAATTTGAAAAAGTGTAACATACTTACTTACTTACTTACCATCACGCCGTTTCCCCGCCGGGGTAGGCAGAGAGTATAGAGCGCCACACTCTTCTGTCCTGACACACAATTCTCGCCTCATCCACATTCATAATACTTCTTCTCATACGAGCTCGCCGATTGTTGTCTGGTCTCAATTGTCTGGTTTACCTGGTCGTGCCAAGTCTTCCGCGGACGTCCTCTATTTCTGGTTCCGTCGACACTTGCGTCGTATATCTTTCTTACCATTCTTTCCCCATTCGTCCGTTCCATATGACCAAACCACCTAAGTAATCCTTTCTTAATCTTACTCACTATACTAACATCAGCTTTACATTCAGTGTAACATATAGGTTCGAAAAATAATGCCGCTGTAGCATAGTCGGATAAAGCACCTTCTCCGATTTGGAAAGAGATCCATGTTCGAATCTTGGTAGCGCAACAACAATATTTTTCGATGAAATTGATTTTATATGTATATCTTTATTTAATACATATTTAAAATATCACAGAGCGTCTGTTCTAAATAATTACAACTTCACACAATAAGAATGTGTTCTCCTTAATAACATAATATCTTCACTCGTAACTCTTATCTATGCAGTTTATTTTGTGTGGCCTTCTGTAGATCCACATCTCAAACGCTACGAGCCGCTGAAGATGGTGATGGATGAACATCACGGCCGAAGAACGGATAAGTCACACCAAGAAGAACGATAGATTGAATCTCAACGATCGCGGCTGTGTCGCTCGAGACGACGGCCGCGGCAGAGAGGTTAGACAACAGATTTGCAATGAGCTATCGAGTCACCTTGGGCGCGAATCTCAGACGTTGGGCAACTGCCTAACTGGCTCAACGCAAGGAAACTAGCCAACGTGGTGTACTGCACATTCGGCGTGGCAATTTGCGAACGGCGGTAGACTGCTCGACGCCGAGTGTCGCAATAATCGCAAAACGTGACGCGTTGCATTGCAACGGCGAAGATTTAAAAACTCTCAATTTTGTATCAACAATTGGCGTATGATGATGGTGATCCTGACTGTCCTGGAACCGCAGACCACCGCCGAATATAAATAGGCCACTTTCGCAATTATATAGCATCGCGATTTTTTTTAAAAATATGACCCGATTTGATCGAAAATTTAATTAATTTTCGAAGAGTGAATATTTTTACTATTGGATGTCGTAAACTGTCTGATTTATGTTTTCACTAAGAATGTGTGTAGAATGCTCCTCGTCCCGCAACTAATGTTACAAACCTTTTTTTAATTATATTAATATTAAAAATATAATACAATTTGAATAATCAGTGGATATATATATATATGAAAGTAAGACTCGTGTGTAGAGGAGTTAATTAATGCTTCAGTTAGTCTGTGTACATATTTTTTTACTTCAGTTACAAATTTACGATAGTCCGTAATTTTTCTAATTGCGATGGGGAGATTGTTAAAAAATTTGATGCCTTGATAAATATATTGATTTTGAGTTGCGGTGTATTTTAGTTTTATCTCTATATCTTGTAGATAGGAATTCGCTTCTAAAATGAATTAATGAATTTTTTTGTATATGTCTACTATTTTTGGTACTTTAAAATCTGTGAAAAATTGTATATATATATATATAGTCTTTTTTTTTCTCTTTCTCCTATATGTACACGTTGTTTCGTGTTGTATAGTTGGAACGCTAGATTTATTATTGAGCTTTCTTATCTTTTATTTATGATTTACTGGACTGTATTGTACTCTGACTGTACTGCCATTGTGTATCGAACGAATTTTTATGACTGGCAACCTTATCTATGGTCGCACTGTCAAATGTATAGGAAAGATATATGCGACGTGACGCGAATGACAGATACGCGTGTTTTGACTTTGTTCACATGCGTATTGACGATGGAGTCCAATTTTGGAGCACTGACGCGACGAATGTTGGCTTCCAAGTTGTCTATCGTCTCTGATTTATCGTCGTAGACTAGCCACTTCACATATCCTCACAGAAAATAATCTAAAGGTGTTAAATTACGCGATCTTGGAGGCCAATTCACAGGTCAATACATACACTGTGCGGCATGTTGCGCCGTCTTGTTGAAGCCGCAGCTCTTCCACATTAATGCCATTCAATTGAGGAACGAAGAAGTCAGTAATCGTGGATCTGCAGCGCTCTCCATTGACTGTGACGTTCTGGCCGGCATCATTTTTGAAGAAACACCAGCTTTTGTGTTGCTGTCATGCGTGGTGCGAAAACGATCCACGGTTATTCGAATCGCTCGCTCGTATGGACGATATTGCAAGCGTTGTTCTAGCGTTACTCTGGAAATCGGTGTGCTGTGGACCAGGTTCAGGACTGATCCAGGTAGCCATGATGAGCCAGGTAGGCAATGCCAGCGCTCACGTTCGTTTCCTCCGCTCTCAGGATTTGTCGTAGCGCGTTCGATGCGACGTCACGCGCCGACAGCTGAACAATCACGACACCTGCGAAATATGCTAATGTCACCACTGGTGGACTGCCAACTGTGTGACGTAGCTCGGAACAATAATATGTATTTAAATACGTCGGGGATTGCGTAACGTGCGATATTCAAAATTGAAAACATTTACAAAAAAACCTCAATTAATGAATTAATTAAAGAAAATAATACTAGAAAATTTGAAACAAGCACATCATTAAGGTTTAAAAATAACTTTAACATCCCTAAATGTAACACCAAACACTATCAGCAAAATTCTATATATTTAGGGATAAAAAATTTCAATAGCCTCCCTACACAAATCAAAGAAATAAAGGATATAAAAGAGTTTAAAAAGAAACTAAATGAATACTTCAAAAACATAAACAATATTGTATATTATATAAGGTATTATATAAAATTATTGTAGAGTAACTCCCTCTCCGAGCACAAGAGCTGGTCTCTTTTTTGGAGAGGTAAGCGAAAAAAAAAAATAAAGTAATGTCGGTTAAGACTTTTGTCTCGATCGCGGCGGACTTCTTCTGTGGCAGCGACATGTCGTTATGTCTGCCTAGAAAAGGGGATTATTCAGGCCGAAGAAGAGCTGGACGAGTGCAGCAGCGTTGCACCTAGCTGGAGAGTCACTGGAATGTTAATGCAAAAAGCAGAAAGCAATCGGCGATAGGCGATAGGCGATATTATATAGCATTCTGTATTGCTATCCTTGTAAATATACAAATAGTATTCTTAATGAAAACATAAATCAGACAGTTCACGACACATTCGTCCAACAGTAAAAATACTCACCCTTCGAAAATTAATTAAATTTTCAATCAAATCGGGTCATATTTAAAAAAAAATCGCGATGCTGTTTGATTGCGGAAATGGTCTATTTATATTTGCGGCGGCAGTTCGGTTAAAATCGTCACACGCCAATTATTGATACAAAATTTGGTACAAAAAAAAGTGAGAACATCGCGTAACACGCGAGTTATTTCAAAACGTAATATTTATTTATATATATTTTGACATCCATATTTTTGTACTAACAGAGGTGGATACATAATAAACATACATAATACATAGTTTATTGTGTGGGATGGAGTAGACTCCACTTCTGATATATACAGCGTTTTCCTGGCTACTTTGCTAGACTGAAGTCTGTGTTAAGGTAGCCAGTTTTTTTTTTCGTGCTGTTGTTTGGAATAAAAAGATAAATCAAATATGAATAAAAAAATAAAAATATGTGGAGTGGGAGTGTTGTAGGGCTAGTGAGTTATTAGTAAAAGAGTTGCATACATTATAGTAAATTGTTGGATATCCATGCTTCTGATTCATCTCTACCTGATTGAATCATATATTGGGTAATATGATTAATTATAATTCTTAATGTACAATATTTAGCTAATCAGATATCATCAGAACATCTCCATTATTAACATTCTCGCAATGAAGAGAGTTGATTGTATTTCTGGCCGTGTGAGATGGAGCTCCGTCTAGCTATACTGCAGGGTTTGTTTCCCCAGCACCCCGACGTTTTTCAATTGGCAAATTATTGATCAGAATACGGCCTTCTGGGGTGATATTTGTCATTCTGGGCGACAATTTGATAAAACAAAATATAAACAATAAGAAAATTAAATACTAAATTAATGTATTAATTATAAATATATACGTATAAAATCAGTTTTGTCGAAAAACATTGTTTTTGCGTCACCGCGATTCGAACCTGGATCTCCGTTTCCAATCCGGGGAAGTACACTACCAATTGTGTTATAACGCCAGTATTTTTCATGACAAATTTTCGAACCTATATGTTACATTTTTTCAAATTAATACATCTGTCGTTCCATTATTCTATATTTTTCGACAAAATTCATTTTATATGTGTATATTTATAATTAATACATTAATTTAGTATTTAAAATATGACAGACCTATGTTCTGAATAATTACAACTTCACAATAAGAATGTGTTTTCCTTAATAATAAGAAAATTAATAATCAAAGATGGCGACAGGAAATTGTCGAAATAAAATGTAATATAGGTAAATAGTAAGTAAATTATTTAAGCTATTGTTGATATAGTTCAACTAATTTTGATGTAATTATATCACATTTTACAAAATGTTCGCACTTTTTTTGGACCACCCTGTATGTACACTTGAAAAAATACGAACAAGACATTCATGTCGATACCTTAGTCTGCAAAGCGGCCAAGTCAATTGTTGCAAAACGTTCAGGAGCTACAAAAAAATTGTTTAATTTCGTAATTAAACGAATTACGAAAATTCCAAAATGTTTTTTAGTAGATTGTTTATGTAGAAACAGGGTGACTGAGAATTTTCATTGATATTTTGATTTACCTCGTACTTGTAGGGAATGTTAAGGGGAGTAATCTGAATTATTACATACTGATAATACTACATATCCTATCTAAATCAATCAACATATTCCAGAGCATATGCGGAGCCAGCCATTTCATACGGTGCTAGTTTGGAGTTGATCCGACAGATGTCACTGTATATGTCTAGTTTACCATAAATTTGTTTTATACCGTAGTAATATCCTTACAATCATTTAATATATATAATCAAATGCTTCTTGGTGGTGTCCTCGGAATAATCACAATATTATTCATTTATGTCCTTATTAAATATAAAATAATTAAACTCTGGTCGAAATACAAGCAAGTGACGTATAACCGTCTCCGAATTTAGTACAACAACTCGTACAGAATACTGTTCGGATTGGCGCGTTATTGTAGCGCATCTGCAATGTTTACCGAAGGCCGTATACGTGGATTCGTTCCGCTTCTGAGACATGGAGGTGCTGGCGTAAAGCTGCTGCTGGAGTTCAGCACTCAGCACTCAGCACCGACTCTCCGGTGCAAGCGGCGCTCTCGTGGAAAGCTGGTTCCCTGACCAGAGAACGGCAGCGCTTACAGAATAGCTACACATACAACAATGGCCGTGACTGAAGTGGTTATATATGTAATATTTATATTTTGTGTGTGAACTTTTTAATTTTTATTAACTTTTTGTATTTATTAATATTTTCCTTTGTTTTCTTTATCAAAGCATATTTATTTCATAACCTTAATGTATAACTTAATATGAATCAGGTTTAAAAAAAAAACCTGATCACGCTGGGATAAACACATTATTTATATTATTATTATTATTGAATATCGGAATATATCTACATCGTTCCCGAGCCTGTGAAGTCAGGAACGTGGTACGCAATCGGTTCAGTTAAATTAGGGGCGTCCAGTGTGCCATTCACTATTTTAAATAAAAATAACAAATCACTTAAAAATGCTCATTTGATTCGATACATTGTAATACAGACAATCACTAGTTATAACTCGATATCGCAGTTTTCTTCAGTGGTTTGTTGATGTCGCGCTCTGGGGCCGATGAACCGGTGGATAAGGTGGGAACGGTGCGAGAGTCGGATGTACAAAAGGTGTTTCGTAATTAAAAATAACGCGGTGAAAAACAACTTGGCACGGCACGCCAGGGCGGCCGTTGCTGACGTCACGGCACGCGGAAGTGCCGCCTCCTAGAGCTGGTGACCGGCCAGAAATACCGTTCCGCTACTCGTCACTTTCTTCGTACTGATCATTTTTATATTTATGTATAATATTCCTCGCTTTTTTTGCAAATGGCGGAGACCTGACAGATTTCTATGTGCTGAAATTTATGGCCCCTGTTCCCGATATCGTAATAATTTTTATAATTTTACGAAAAATTTATTTATATATATTTTGACATCCATATTTTTGTACTAACAGAGGTGGATACATAATAAACATACATAATACATAGTTTATTGTGTGGGATGGAGTAGACTTCATCTCTGATATATACAGCGTTGTCCTGGCTGCTTTGCTAGACTGAAGTCTGTGTTAAAGTAGACAGTTTTTTTTTCGTGCTGTTGTGGTGTTATTTGGAATAAAAAGAGAATTACAAATATGTATAAAAAAGTAAAAATAAAATGAAAATATGTGTAGTGGGAGTGTTGTAGGACTAGTGAATTATTAGTGAAGGTATTGTATAGATTATATTAGAATGTTGGATAGCCATGCTTCTGATTCATCTCTACCTGATTGGATCATATATTGGGTCCATATTTGTGTAATCTTATTGGAAGCGAACGGTACTGAGTGTGTTGTACAGTACAAGGAGTTAAGAACATGTAGAATCTTTGATAAAATGTGGTTGTTGCTCTCGGAACTGCGATAATAACTACGAATATATTGTTAAGTCATGTACAATTAGTTATTATTATTATTGTGGCTTTTCTATATGTTTTCGTCATAATTAACAAACAGATATTTATTAATAATATTTGAACATGTCCAAGAACACACAATTACTGGATTTTCACCTACTGCTATTCAACAAATACGACCTTACGACCTGTCTTCGGTTGGCTTAAATGATCACTTTATATAAATATAGCGTTCACCATTCTCGCCCAAGTTGTATATATGTTAATATGTGGACTCGCTTCGAGTACCACTACGCTATCGCCGTCTAGGGACTAAATTTGATAATTCATTTCTTAAAACAGCATATATATGATGTCCATCGGAAAATTTTCAAGTTTAATATTAAATAAAATAATAAACTACAATTTTTTATTTATACCGTAATATCGTCTAAATGCCGTCCATTTCTCTCAAGATACTCTTAAATTTGCAAACACGCGAGAGCAAAGCGTCGGTTCAATGGAAGCAACTTCGCGGCGGATATTTTCTTGTAGGGACTGAATTGTTCGAGGATTGCCGCTGGAAACTCTCGACTTGAGGTATCCCCAGGCGAGGTGTAAGGTCCGGTGACCGAGGTGCCCAGGGTATGTCTCCGTACTTGCTGATTAATTTATTGGGGAAAATTCCCCTCAGCTTCTCCATTGAAACTTCAGCTCGCTGAAATTGTATTCTGTTGTCGAACCCGGGAAACAGCTGCAGTTGCGTTACCGAAAACTAGTCGATCATTCGGCAATACACGTCAGCGGTGACTGTTTCTCGCTGGTTAAAAAAATAAGGGCCAATTATCCCTCGGGCAGAAATTGCACACCACACTGTCGTTTTTGGAAAATGTAAACGTTTTTGTCGGGGCACCAGTATCATATGTTCTGTTTATTAACATAGCCATCGATATGAAAATGTGCTTCGTCAGTAAACAATATGTTTCCGAGCGTTCGTGCTGTTCCAAAATGTTCCAGCTTCGTTCTCGCTAAGGTTTCACGTAAAGAATAGTCATTTTCGTTGAAAAACTGCACGATTTGCAGTTTGTATGGGTGCACTGTTGATTTTTTTATTCCAGTACAGGCTGCAATCTTCCTTAGCATTAATTTCACGTCGAACTTGAGCCACATGTTCTGGAGGAGTTTGGTCAATCATTGCGCCTTCTTGTCTGAACTTTTGAACCCGACACCGGACAAGTTGCGCGCCCGGCCCGTCACTCACTCGTCGAATATTAAAGTGAGTACAAAAAGCGCGACTAATGAATCACGGCACTTTAAATATTGCTCAACGCGGTGCGCTCCCGACCAGTGACTCATTGCAACTGGCAAATCCGCAAATCACGCGCGTACAACAATGCCCGTCCCGCTTACCTCACTCTGATGCTTTACAAGCAATCATAATTTAATTTTGAAATTTTTCCGCTGGATATTCTATATATATATATTTTTTTTTTTTTGTGCTTTGAACATCGCATTTTGGAAAGCACTGTCTTCTATAATATAGTAAAATACTAGTGTAGCAGCCTGGGTACTATGAATAATAAAATGAAAAGACTGCACTGTTGGATTCTGAATCTGAAGTAAATCGAAGATAAACAGAGATAGTGCGAAGAGCTACCAGCAGCTCGTCGCAGACGATACCACCACAAGTTGTTGTGGCTAGACGCTTATCGGTGTCGCGGGATATTTTTAAATCATTTATCAATATACTAGTATAATCAAACGCACGCTTCAAACCCGTGACGATAATAATGACATATTAAAATTTAATTTACCGCCATCTTGATGTTAAATTCGCATTGAATTGCTAAAAAAATATTGACACGCGTCCCCGCTCCGAGAATCGAACTTTTGTCACTCGCCGGCGACGTCGCGTAATCTTACAGTTTGCTGTATTCGTCTTAGTTTACGAATAGCTTATTTAATAATACTTGCTCGTTACTGAGTTCGGCAGGGTGTAACAGGGCCGCCCTAATGAGCCGAATTAAAAAAGTCAACGTAGATCCAGAAGATCCATCTGCTTCTACAGACTTCTCCGCTGCAGTGTTGCCCTGGTGAATGGCAGCCAAGTCTCCGGTATCACAATGGTTTCAGATTATGGGGTGTCGTTAAGAAAGTGGCTGTTACGGTGACTGATTACCTATACTTCCATATTTTTCTATGAAATATAATAAAAAAAGCTTCGTTTCTATAAGATATCTATTATTTGTTTAATAACAATGCCTTTGTAGGTGAAAATCCAGTAATTGACATATTCAAATATTGATAATATTATTTTAATTAAATAATAATAGAATATTTCGTTTTAAACCATTTCATTATGTATAATATACAGGGTGTGGCAGACCTAGTTCACAATGTTTTATAGTTGGATACCTGATCAAATTACTAGTCGAAAATGTTCAAGGGATATGTGCCTAATCTCAACCGTGCCGAAGATGTAAGCATTTGATTATTCCGATTAGTTGAAATATTTTATTGATTTCAAAATTATATATTAAATACACAAAATAAAAGTTTTAGAATATTTTATTTGTTAGATTATTTAAAGCCTGAAGCATATATTTTTTATTAAGAATGATAGTCTTTGTTTCCTGAAATCTACCCCACGGGTTCTTCGGCGCCACGACAATGATTACACCTTTAAATTGCCGATATGTGTTTTATCATATCAATTGATTGGGATCTCCGCTGCGACCTAGCAATCCAGTGCGATACAGAAATTATAGACCTCGTGTATAGCGGACATGACATAAATAACCGTTATATTATACCTGGTGGAAATGTGAGGAAGAAAGGAAGGCACTCACTTTTCGTCACTGCGGGATGGTGGTTCATTTGTTGATTCCTCTTCACCACGAGTACAAGCGTTTGAGCGGCGCGTATAATAACACTCGCGATAAAATGATTATTACATATGAACGGAATTAAGGTTAGACTATTAACTAAAAAGTGGAGTGAAGCGACGGTAGTGTTTCCGTATGAAGTTGAAGTTGCTGTAGTTGAAGTTGAAGAACTTGCTGTAGTTCATTAATGCGACATCTTCTTTCTTCCTTGTGCTTTGTGTGTAAGAAAGGGAAGGATATACGCAGATTAAAATTTGGGTAAATAGCAAACTGAATGTATGCATGAGGCAATAAGTCAAACGCCAAAAAACAAGTGTTTTTACATACGAATAACGTGGGAATTAGTCGAAAGTAGTGCTTGCGGGTGTACTTTTTTTGCAGTATGCAAATACGGCACACAGGAAATGTTATATATAGGGCATCATATATTCGCACGTGGATAATATTTATCTTCGCTCGTTATACTCCACTAATCGGGACATTGCACGGTATCAGTGGACTGTCACCAGGTTTAGATTTGAAGGCAATTTTGAAGATGAAGTAATTTAAAGTGGCCGTTTTCTTGTTCCAGATGCATAGCTGCGAGGTGGTCGTGGCGCCGCCCCCCCAGGGTGCTGCCCTGCTCCTCGAGCTCGGCACGCTGATCATGGAGGGCCGCGCTTCTCGGCGGCCGCGGGGGCCCAGGTCCCCGGAGCGCTTCCACAGCAGGAACAACAGCTTCGGTAGCGGCGACCAGAACTCGAGGAGGCCGCCGGAGGACAAGGACCGCGAGCAGGCGAGCGCGGCCGGCGGTGATGACGGAGAAGGCCTGAAGCTCATGGAGGACGCCCACAGGAAGGTACTGGTGGCGAAGCTCCTGGGCGTCAAGATCTACCAGAGGGCGCAGTTCGGGAAGGACGGCGAAGAGGAACAGGAGAGGGTTAGTGTGTCTTGTATTTATTTTATATTATTAAGAAAACATATAATTAATCACTATAAACAAATATTGTCAATGTTGATGTTAGACATAATTTAAAATTGTACAGGATGAATATTATGTTCCAGGCCGATTTTGTTTGGCCGCCATTTTGGTTTGGCAGACATTTGTCAGTTCGCATTTGGTAGCCGCAGAGAGTAGTTGATTACAATTTATTATGTAGCATCTGACGCCTCAACAAAACATTTTATCTGAATAATAATGGCAATACTGTAACCATTAATGGTGATCGCTGTCGTCACACGTTGGAAAACTTCTTGGTGGTGATGGATTGGGCCTGCAACATATGTTGATCCCTGATCTGATCACCTGATTTGACATATTTCCTCTAGGGATACTTGAAAGGAAAGGTCTACGCCAATAAGCCAATAACGAATCTGATACCACAGGACAACATTCGAGATGAAATGACACGCGAAGTGTGCGAGAATGTTATGGAAAATATGGTTAAAGGAGCACGTATTTGAGCCGTCCATACACGCGTAATCGTAGATGCATAAGAGGAGCACTTTAATAGTACAGCCACTGAGGTACAGGTGCACACCTGCATCACACCTCGTGTTGTACGCGTTGCACACTTCAAACACTGTACAGAGGAACATCTCATAACGAGCATAATTCGTTTCAGAATCTTACTCGTTAAGTGAAACATTTTTTCCCATATAAATTAATTACTCGAAAAAAATGCTAATTTTTTTTTATTTTTACTTACTTACCATCACGCCGTTTCCCTGCGGGGGTAGGCAGAGAGGATAGAGCGCCACACTCTTCTGTCCTGACACACAATTCTCGTCTCATCCACATTCATACATCTTGTCATACAAGCTCGCCGATTGTTGAGGCTTCTAACAGAACCATCCTCCATTATCTGGTTTACCTGGTCGTGCCAAGTTTTCCGCGGACGTCCTCTATTTCTATTATTTTTAACGTTTATATAAATAAAATTACTTATTATTATTTATGAATTTATGATAATAACTAATTTTTTTTTACTGACAGTATTAACATTGAGTAAATTTGTAGGGCGCATATCCACCGCCCTATTAGGGTGATTCTTCTCGAATACGACGCTGCAGTTTCCCATTTCTCTTATTGCGCCAGAAGATCTTACTGCTTTGCGAACTCTTCTCTACAACTTCTTGCTGCGAAAGACGATTCAATACCGTAAGCTCTTCCACAAGCTCATCGATGTCATTATTAACCACTTCCAGTCCCATGATATTCGCCAAAGATACAATCTACAGACACCCCAGGTGCTGTCTCAAACATTCGACAATGCTAATCCCTTCTCGTGTCTCGTAAATCATCTCGAGGCGAGCGACGATGTGGAAGTGATCTTTCCGAAACTCTCTGTGGGTGTGATCGGTCCCTTCAGTCGCCTCAAAACAACGTTCGTGGAGTGTTTTAGTGTAGAGTTTCTTAAAGTTAGAAATAATCTGCTGGTCCACAGGCTGGAGTGACTGAGCGGTGTCGGGAGGCAGAAACTGGATCTTGAAGAAATTAAATTCTTTAAGGAGGGGAGGACCAGACACTTGATTGATTTAATCAGTAAAAATGGCACGTGTCTTCCCACAGCCTTCTAGTTGGATCTCCACATCACATTCAGTGTGCTCTTTTACACATTACACTTCTTGAAGGCTCGTGGAGTTTCTGAATGGTAAACAAGCAAAATGGCGCTCGTTAAGGGAGCCGTTTTTTTTTTATTAATACAACACAAACCATAGCCGTCGTTGGTTCACGTTTCAGGTTGCACCACACCAGCAGGCGGGATCGTCGTCATCTCCGGCCCGCGACCCTCAGACCGCGCGCGGCCGCTTGCTGGCGCTGCGCGGCCACGCGGAGGCGCTGTGGCGCGAGCACATCCCGCTGTGCATCGAGGCGCTGCTGGCCCCCGAGTGCGGCAGCTGCCGGGGGCCGCTGGTGCTCGTGGAGCGCTGGACCATGTCCATCTACTGCAAGAGGTCCGTCTCTATTGACTTATTCAGATCTCCTTTCTTTCACTCTCAATTGATACGCATCCGCCTGATTCATACGTTCCATACTTCCATACTTTTTCTTTCATCATCGTCCTTATCCTATTAAGATTCTTCCGCATTATAGTTTCCGCATTCAATGTGCGACCCTTTACTTTTGCATAGAGGTGTAATGATAGTCCTTCTCCAATTGAACAGAGTGTGTCTCTACTCCGATCACTGATTGAAAAGTGTATGAAACCACGAGATAACTAATGGTCCTCTGGTGCGGCAGATGCCAGGGGCCACTAATGGAGCGCTGGACCATCTTTCAAGAGATTCGTTTTTACTCACTTATTCAGATCTTTTCTTCTTCTATATCAATTAATCCGCATCTGCCTGATTTGACCACTCAATTAATCAATTACTATGACTCTAAATATCAGAAGGACTTTAGGTGAAGTAAACAGAAGTTCTGCTAGTACCATATTTAAACTCCAACAATAGCAGCACTTCTTCCTCTCTTGACAGTCCTGACCCATTGACGTTCGCGGTGAATCAAGCCGGTCGCGACATGATCAGCTTAACGTTTGACCTCTGCGATTGCCAGGAGTCGGCGGTGGCGGGTGGCCAAAATACATGATATACTTGACCGTGTTTAAAGTAGCTTCAATCAGCCGAGAGGGTGGAGAGGTGTGCCAGCTAAGTGCGGTAAATACAATTATTTTAAGAAGATAGAGGAGTTAAACAATGTAATTATTAATAGAAATGGTTTGGTAATATTAAATGAGACTAGCGCAGAAGATAGGCATGTTAGAGGTGTGCTGTAATCACACAGATGTTCACAGAATTAATAAAATAATTTTACAAGAAATACACGAGACACTCCCGGCTACCAAACCCGGTAATTTTACAAGAAATACACGAGACACTCCCGGCTACCAAACCCGGTAATTTTACAAGAAATACACGAGACACTCCCGGCTACCAAACCCGGTAATTTTACAAGAAATACACGAGACACTCCCGGCTACCAAACACGGTAATTTTACAAGAAATACACGAGACACTCCCGGCTACCAAACCCGGTAATTTTACAAGAAATACACGAGACACTCCCGGCTACCAAACCCCGTAATTTTACAAGAAATACACGAGACACTCCCGACTACCAAATACGGTAATTTTACAAGAAATACACGAGACACTCCCGGCTACCAAACCCGGTAATTTTACAAGAAATACACGAGACACTCCCGACTACCAAACACGGTAATTTTACAAGAAATACACGAGACACTCCCGGCTACCAAACCCGGTAATTTTACAAGAAATACACGTTTATCTGTTGTCACATAATTTTTAAGAAACAAAATTCTTCGGCTCATTCTTCTATTTCGCTAAATAGATTTAGATATTAGGCGAACCCCTCCGGGCAACGATATTTAGTTATACATTATATTATCATTTTTGGTGTTATTTGATATTGAAGTTTTGATTAATTTCCCAGGGCGCAAGATCCGTCCAATCACATCACCTCGCAGTGGCTCCTCAACGCCGTCAGGTCCCAGCTTCACTTCTCTCAGATATCAGCCTGGAGCGCCAAGATCAGGGACGAGCAGAAGACCAAGGAGATGCGGGAACAGTCACCGTCGGAGCGGCAGCGAAAGCTCAGCAGGGAGACGTGCAACTTCAAGAAGTACGAGTCTAATTTGGACGAGGAGGACAAGGAGGAGAAGCAAGATAAAAAAATGAAGAACCTCAACGTCGTCTATTGCCTCAAAATACCCGGAGAGACGTATAGAATCGCGGACTTCAAATGCGAGCCTGTCAAGCACACTTTTCCCATAACCGACATCGGTAGCGACGTGTACTTGAAAGTCTTGCTGGAGAGTCTGCCTCGACTGGAAGACGTCCCTCTCGTCCGCTGCGGCTGCCTGACGAACAATCTCGGAAGCCTCAAACGGAGACGGAGCAAGGATATGATGAACAGCGTCGCTCTGTCCGATGAAGTCTTGGCCAGCACTCTGGCAGCGGCGTGCTCGCTGGCGGAAGACAGAGCCTGCTGCTCTAGGGTCGGAAACTATCTGGACCAGTGCGCGAACAAGATGGAAGGATCGAGCGAGGATTGGAAGACCAGAATTAAAGGAGCCACGTTTTCACCAGATTTAGGAATAATTAATCCGGACAAAGGATGTGCCAGCGGTATCACCAGAAAATTCACAGCTTATTCAACACCCGATTCCGACGTCTATTGCGCTCCGAATTCGAGAGGATCCACTCCGGAGCATTCTGATCTGAACGATTCCGGGTTTTCTTGCTCCACGGGCGCCCCCTGCGAAGGACCGCTGCACTGGGCCTGCAAAAGGAAGTCTAAACTCGCCGATCAGTTGTACAACGAGGCTAACACGCGAGGCGTTTTGGATAGCGTGGTCGGAGCCAACTTCGTTCTGGTGGACGACAGGATGCAAATTCCGTGCAGGCAAAAAGGGAAACATCGGTGTAACTGCGACGAGGAGTCCGACCAGGGCAGTCAGCTGAAGGAGAAGGAGCCGGGCAAGACCACCAAGCATGTTGGTTTTTACAATGTTGATGAGAAGGGCGAGGCGGAGGAAAAAGTGAAAATCCTAGACGAAAAGCGAGCAAAAGAGATAGCTAAGTACATGAGGAGGGTGAGGAAAGAAGCCAAGCTGAAGCTGCGGGAGAGCGGACAGTCCAGCCAGGAAAATTCGGAATGCAAGGACAACAAGCGAGAAGCCTCTCCTAGATCCAAATCCAGCCGGAGAGACGCTAGCAGACACAATGATCTCATTTCTAATAAGAACTGCGCTGACGATTTTAAACATCGTCTGGACCCGTGCAGCGGTCACGACCCTTCCGTACCTGAGAAACAATCCAAAAAGATCGCTCCCGATGTTGCCAACCAGACAAGAACGCCCAAATCGTTAGCAGGCGCAAAATCGTCCGATTCCCACTCGGCCACGTCCATTGCCATACTCCAAGCCTCTCGGTTCGATCACGCGATTCGCATGGGCAACTACAGGAACTCCGTCTCGCTCCACGGGGCGCTATCGTCGAGGGAGATTTACTCCATCAAGGATGCCGACTGCATCTGCTCGTCCATCGGCTGCGACCAGATGGCGTCTGTCAAATCTTGCAGCCAATTCGACGACGGCGATTCAAACACATATCATATAGTTCAGGAGGGCAAGCGCCGCCCGGCGGGCCCTCGCCACCCCGACGACGCTTCCAGCAGATTCAGCAGCGACAATTACCAGCCGTCCGTCAAAAAACTGATTTCTAGCTGCACGCAAACCGACGACTACGTCTGCGACTGCGGCAAACCTTTAATACCAAAGTGCTTCGAGTGCAGCAACGGTGGCGCCGGGAACGAGGAGATGGACGATAGCGAGTATTACCAAAGCGGGATGAGACGGTCCGGGGGCAGCCGCGACTTGGCCACCGTTAACAAGTCGAAGCTGCTCCTGGAAGCCATAGAGCGGACCAGCCGGAGGATGGAGGAAGGGGTAAATGCCATTGACAAATGTGATACGGGTGCGGTGCGGGACGATGCCGGTCCGAGTGTTGCCGTGATTGAGAACTATTGTGATAGTAGCGATAATGTGTTAAATATTAGTAACTATAATAAAAGTATATTAAATATAAATAATTATTCTAGCGGCGACGCGCCTTCTCGTAGCGCGTTCGTGTTTAGTCATAGGTTCGTCAAAGACAATTATTCTCAGCCCTCGGGCGCGCATGATCTCATCGCGACGGACGCGGCGGACGATGGCTGCCCCGGCGGCGGGAAGACACCGTCCCGGTATGCCGGGCTCGTCCAGAACTTCGACAGGGCTGTCGACTTCATACGGAAGCCCAAACTGAAGAGACTCATACCGATCGCCGACAAACTCGACAAAATAGTCATGGAGCGAAATGAACAAAAGAAAAGGGAACCTTCGCTGATTTGTCCCGAAATGACGAAGTCGTTTGATGATGCAAAGTTTCCGCAAGATTTGACCGGCGAGCGAGACGAAGATTTTCTGTACAAAGATGAAGTGTCGGGTATTACGTACATGACCAATTCCAGTGTGTATTTAGACCACGCGAGCAATACTTACGAGAGCCTCCCCCGAGACTGCGACGTCAACGGCCGAGTCGGGCCGGAACCTTTGGGAATTTTCGAAAAAGGCAATTTTGGTAAATTTATGCACATCGATGCGAAGCAAATGAGGAAGCACGCGCACGAGGACGTCGAAAGTGACCGCGGACAGAGCAGCAAACACTTCAGAAGGGACGAAGACACCGCGCAGGAATCTCACCAGAACATATGGGACGCCGAATGTCAGATGATCAACAGCTTGCACGAGAGCTTTGACAAGATCGGGAACTTCGACCAGTCTGCTGTGCCGTCCGTATCCGAGATGGACCACTTCCGTTGGAGGTTGGACTCTGCCGCCTCGATGGTGTTCCACTCGAGGACGGGGCTGCCGCTGACGTCCAGCCCGGCCCCGTTGAGGAGGGGAAAGTCCTGCTTCGATTTCGACAGCTCCATCAACAGCGTGTCTGGCATTAAAAGGTTGGTGTTTCCTATTTAAAAATACTTTTTGTCTTATATTAATATTAATTAAATGTATTAATTAGATAGATAATACATATTGTAAAAAATACGTAAATCCTGCACCGTTAGGATCTAATGAACGAATTGCGCTGTCTCCGGGTCGCGCGTCTCGCGGATTGGATTGCGACGATTCCGATCGTAAATCAGAATCGCCGCAGAAGGGGTAAATGAAGGAAATAAGGGAATCTGGATATAAGGGTCGGTGATGGGATAGGGGTTCCAGTCGAAAGACCAGTGATCTCGGGGAACCGGGGTTTTAAAGGACTGCTCGCCTTACCTTGTGTATGACGCCTCCGTCACCCCTGCAGTCGCCGCCGAGATCACACAGATCTCCGCTTCCAATTGAAGACGACGATATCACAACTTCATCCGCGGCACGTAAAAAACAAAACAACGCGTGATCAAACACAATATCACAAATACAGTGCTGGTGTACTGAAGCTGAACAAATCCACACCGCGAATGCTATCGCGATGTCGCGATCGAACAAATATCGGTCACGTTGATGTCTGCTGACGTCAAGGTCACATTTCATACTAACTAGACGAGCATTAAGGAAAGGTTATGGGTGTGAATTTGGACGGGAAAAAGGTGTCAATAACACTTAGCAAGACGCGCCAAAAATGTGTTTTACGAATCCGGAACACATATAAAATCAATTTTATTGAAAAATATTGTTGTTGTTTAATTTTAGTCACTTTTTAATCCGGGGAAGGTGCATTAACCGACTATGCTGCAGCAGGCAGTACTTTTGATGACAAATTTTCTAACCCGTACGTTACACTTTTTAATTGTAGGAAGAGGTTAGGTCCATTCATCATCGTTACAATCGAACACAATCACAGTCACAATAATGATTTAAATAACTATATATCACTAGTTACAAACAATAGAGAACGTCTCGTGACATATTCTGCATTATTTAACTTACACTCTTTATATGTATTGTATTTATATGTTAAATTGTTTGAACTCCATTTCCAGCGCTCTGTACGGCCTGAGTCCCGAGATCGAGTCAGAGCTCACGGGGCAACCCTGGTCGCCCGGCTCGAGCCCCGGCTCACCGCTGCCGTGGGGCTCGCCCCCGACGGCCTGCCGCGTCCCTCCCGTCTTCATGGGCGTCCACAGCAGCGCGTCAGCGCCGCTCTTGTCCGCGGTCGTGGCGACGGACGTCACGAGAGTGTCCAGCAAGAGGAAGATCTTTAGACACGGAACTACGAGTGGACTATTGGGTGAGTTGGATATAAAAATATACAGGGTGGCCCAAAAAAAGTGAGAACATTTCGTAAAATGTGATATAATTACATCAGAATTAGTTTAACTATATCAACAATAGTTTAAATAGTTTACTCATTTACTCACTTACTTATTTACCAATACCGTATTCTGATCAAAAACTTGCGAATTGAAAAACGTCTGGGTGCTAGGAAAATGATCGGAGTTTCAAAACAAAGCCTAGACATTACAGCATGATGGAGCTCCTTCTCACAGAGTCATAAATACAATCAACTCTCTTCGTCGTGAGAATGTTAATTTCATCTCGCCAGGCGTGTGGCCACCGAACAGGGCAGATGTAAACCCACTAGATGATGCAGTGTGGGGTGGTTTGATGATTTCTGATTAGCTGAATATTGTACATTAAGAATTATAATTAATCATGTTTTGAAATAACTCGTGCGTTTTGAGATGTTCTCACTTTTTTGGGCCACCCTGTATAAGTGTTAAAATGTGATATTTTATTTTAATTATTAAAATGTCTTAACTGTAAAGCTATCGCTGTAAACATTATAATAGAAATTATGGGAAGGGTTGTAGGGTTTAGCGATGGCAGGCCCTAAAGCGTGGGACTCTTGGCCCTCCGTCACAAAGTGCAGTGAATGCATCAGAGACTTTATTTAAGAAGAAACTAAAAACAACTTTTCAAAAAAGGTTTTTACAAAAAAGGTGCGATACAAATTATCCAATATTATTATTAAATGTATTTTTATTTATATTTATTATTGTTTCCAGGGAGTTTCGAAGAGTCAGTTCTCAACGGCCGTCTGGAGCCGGCGGCCACCGTTGCCGGCTTCACGGCCGAGATCGGAGCTTCGGGGGCGTTTTGCCCCCCCCACCTCAAGCTGCCGGTCACCGTGTTCTTCTATTCGCTAGGAGACAACACCACGTCCGCCCCGTACTTGGTGAGGATTCAATACATTATTGCACTATCGTGGTGGTATTGTGCTAACGGTGTACGTACGGTATGAAATAAACTGTTATTGGTGCATGTATATTTTTATTTAGTTGTATTAACACTTTTAAATACGAAAGAATATAAACACGTGAATTGATTTGTTGTATTGTTCACTTAACCTGAGAAAAGTTATGTTATGAAGGTTATGTTGCTGTGTGACAGAAGCTCTTAACATCTTCTAGTCGTGTTGGTTGTATGTCGCAGTGTAGGGTGTCTGCTGTCGTAACTAGAGCAAGGTGTAGAAACGAAAGAGTACTTACGAAATTTCATTTATAGATAAATTATACAGTTAAATTCGCGATGAACTCGCTCGAGATGGTGTTGAATGGAGATGTCTATGAGAAGACGGCTTGCGGAGGAGTGATCTGCGGAGGAGTGAGCTGATTGTTATTCCATACTTCTATATATCTTCCATTAAATATAATAAAAAAGAGCTTCGTCTCTATAAGATATCTATTATTTGTTTAATAACAGTGCCTTTGTAGGTAAAAATTCAGTAATTGTGTGTTCTTAGGGATATTAAAATATTGTTGAAAAGACCCTGAGAAAGAAAGGGAGCTATGGCACGGACTGCGTGACAAACGAGCGTTCTTTACCAACTCTGCCGACTGAAGAAAAGTTCTTGCTTGAAGAGATGTAGAAATGAGTGCTTGTGCACGGAGACATGAATCTCTCTCTTTTTTGACTTTGATTTCATGACTTGCGGAGTACATGCCTTAATGGCCTGATAAACTATTATTTTATATTATTATTAAAATCACAAACTGCAATTAATTATTGTCTCTAAAGGAGGTTGGATCGTATTTAGATAACGCGTTTATCGTGGCGTTTAGGTGCTTTGGGAGTTCATCGTAAAAACGTTTGGAGATCTGTGTTATGAACTCTCTTACGGGGAGAATGGTCGATTCGTGATGTAGTCGTGTGATCCTTGACCATTTGGGTGCATCTAGCGCCGACCGGATGAATTTATTCTGGAAGGTCTGTAATTTCTTCGTGTGTGATTGAGCCGCGTGACCAGGCCCCAGAGTATAGGCTTTAGTACGGCCCTGTACAAGAGAAGCTTGTTGTCTCTGGCAAGTATGCTATTCCTGCCTAAGAGTGGATACGTTGCGCAGAGTGCACGTGATGCAGCGCTAAATTTATTTGAATCTCTCTCTACATCGTACAGTGCAGAAGAACAGTTGGCGCTGTGGAAGTGTAGTTCAGCAGAAATCTTTCACGATCCGTACAAAAGTTCCAAGCGCACTGAACTTGCTGCAGTTGAAAGACTTTAATTACTGCGACATTTTCTTTCTTCCTTGTGCTTAAGTGTTAACTTAAGCTGTGACCAACGGAAGGTTAAACCTATTGTGACACTTTTACTAGTCTCCGCCTGGTACTGCAACAGTGTGGAGTGGCTGGAGGGTTCATTCGGATTCCAAGTATAGTGTTTTTTGCGTATTTTGTATTTCTTAAATGAAATAAAAAAATTTCTCATAATTTTTAATTAGTAATCTGTTTCTGAACACGAACACACCCTGAAATATGCATCACGTAAACCTGATGTCGGAGACAATAAAATATGTTTTCACCATTCTTCTCCAGGGCCACATTAATTTGGGCAGGCGCGGCTACTGCGTGCCCCGCGCGGGCACCATCCAGGCCACGCTGTTCAACCCGCACGGCACCGTGGTCAAGATGTTCGTGGTCATGTACGATATGGCGGACATGCCGGCCAACTCCAAGACTTTCCTGCGCCAGAGGACCCTGTGCGTGCCGGCCGCGGCCGCGTCCGACGGCAGCCCGCCCGACCCTAGGGCGCTGCGGTATCTGATACATCTCAGGTGAGGATCGCTCTGCTCAGCAACCGAGGTTCAGAATAGCAAAATCTTGGCTATTTATCTGAGAAATACACGGTTGAAATACTGTCTCTTTTAACTGCTAGCTCTTACTTACAGTTCTGTTCGAAGACCATCAAATCACTGTTGTCCCCAGGAGAGCAGAGAGATTAAAGATATAAGATGTGTTGCGCTGTCTACTTCTAGTGTCGTGTGAGCAGCCGTTGAATTCCTTAATATATAGTGCACTCTGCGTATATACAGTCAGTAAGTCAGTGACTAGTGTGTAATAAAATAAATAAATTTCATTACAAGAAAATACAGTGTGGAACAGAATCTGGATGAGGAGTTGCCGTATTCCTGTAATATTTAAAATGACATAAATTAAAATATAAATGCACAAATTCTATCTGGACTGCACAATGGATGAATCCAAATATTCCCCGCACCCCCTGGTTCTCCAAAAGGAAAGTCTCCGAAAGAACAACATCAAAGTACAGTGCATCCGGTGTACATATGTATCAAGTAAGCATTGCTCAGAAGGCTACACTCTGAGTAATACACCGCCGTGACTTTTCCTGTCCTTCAGAGCCACTTTTTAGGGAATTTCAGGTTTTGGATATAAGACAATTATATGTGCAGAATATATTAACTAGCTTTCATAGGAAAATGAGGGCTCCATCTGTGAGGACTGAGAGATATTATCCCACGAGAGCAAACGAGCCTCAAATAGTTCCGAGAATGAAAGCTAGTTTTGGGCAAACAATTATTTACCTTTCAAGCTCCCGGAATATATAATCAAATTAGAAATATAACTGACATTAAGCCTTTTAAAAAGGATATTTCAAATTGGTTGTCGCAATTAGGAAGAGCAGATACAGAGAGTCAACTCTTTTATATAATCAAATAATTTGTATAACTACTTTTGTGCGTTTTGGTCTTGTATATTTACATCTACCTATCTGCTTACATTATTGGTATTATTTAATTTTTTTTCTCTTCTCTCTTTTTTATATTTTATATATATACATTTTTTATTATTGTTATTTTTATATATATATAATTTGCCCTAAGACAGGGTTGCCTAGTTGGGCAATGTATTTAATTGCGTGTAAAGATGTAAATATGATATATTTCTGTTGAAATCAAAATAAATAAAATATCTCTAGAATAACAATTGTGCATTGCCAGGTAGCCTCACATTTATTCAGATTGAACTTAATAGATTCCCTAATGTGAGTGTGGTGCCGAGGAGGAGACCCCTGACCATATCTTTTTTGCCTGTCCATTGCGGATCACAGGTTTTTTTTACAGTAATCTCGTCAATGCTAATTTTCATCTTCCGGTTCACTTGTGTCATCTTCTTTCCCTTAACTCGCCAAATTTAATCTATACAATAGCAAATTTTTTGGACGACAATGGTATTGACTTGTAATATAATATTTCCTATTTTATAATATTATCGTACTTTTTTAAATAAATAAAATAAAATAAAGTTTTAACTTGATTAATGGCACAAATCGCTCTTGAAGGGTGGATTGCCTATTTAAAAGAAGAAGAAGAAATTAAAATATCTTATTCTTTCCAGGTTTTTATCATCTAAATCCGGCAAGGTCTACCTTCACACCGACATCAGGATCATCGTATCCCGCAAGGCCGACCTCGACACCGCCCACTCGCTGAACTCGGCGATGGCCCTGCAGTTGCAAGACGGTAACTCCGACGCGGTCGACGGCAGAAAAAAGAAGACCGTAGAAACGGGCACATTCGAACGGAGAACAAAGACGGAAGACGTCCCCAGAATCAACCGAATCTTCGGAGGCGGCGACAGCGACGCCGTCAAAAATAAAATGAACCGTTCCGAAGGCAGCTTCGAACTCGCCTCGTATTGCAGACAAAATGGAGTCGAAAACGACGAAGACGCGAGAGAAAACCCGAACATTCGAAGCCGCTCCGGATCGACTTCCAACAGTTACGCTTCGAAGGAACTGTCGTACGAGCTTCGCAGTTTCACGTACGGTCCTGACAATCCGAAATATTCGCCGAGGTAAAATTATCAATCGAATGTCTTTTTGACATCCGTCAGTCACGGCCAGAGCGATAGATAGATTATATTAAATATATATAATATAATATTATTATATATACTAGCGACAAGTTTGCAAAATTTATTTTGTAATACATATATTATATTTTTTACCAATAGTATAGATCTCATTTTTCGTGTTTGCGATTTGTTGTAAGTCACTCGCAGCTCATTGCAATATTGTTTGTGAACGATCGTCGGATATGTTTGTTTTAAATTTGCCGTCGCACAGTTTTAGCCGACATTTGTCCGAAAAACTCTTCAAAATTAAAACGACACAAGTGTATGAATTAGTGATATCGTCGTAACGTAACAGCCAACAAAATAATAACTATGCTATTTTTGTTAAACTTTTCACGTTGCGTCTTCCACTTTCGATGTCTCTCTCGTCATAACTATGGTTTTTATTTTGACTGCAGGCGGTGTGTCCAATACGAGGCCTTTGTTCATAACAACACCTTTCGATATACAGGGTGGCCCCAAAAAAAAAGAGAACATTTCGTAAAATGTGATATAATTACATCAAAATTAGTTTAACAATAGCTTAAATAGTTTACTAATTTACATACTTACCTATTTACCTAATTTCCGGTCACCATCTTTAATTATTAATTTTCCCATTGTTTATATTTGTTTTTTTCAAAATGACAAAAAACACCGCAGAAGACCGTATTCTGATCAAAAATTTGCAAATTAAAAAATGTCAGTGTGCTAGGAAAATGATCAAAGAGTTTCAAAACAAAGCCTGGAGTATAGCTAGACATTACAGCAGGGTGGAGCTCCATCTCACACAGCCAGAAATACAATCAACTTTCTTTTATCGTCGTGAGAATGTTAATTTCATTGAGCCAGGCGTGTGGCCACCGAACAGGCCAGATGATGCAGTATGGGGTGGTTTGATGATTTCTGATTAGCTGAATATTGTACATTAAGAATTATAATTAATTATATTATGTTTTGAAATAACTCGTGTGTTACGAGATGTTTTCACTTTTTTTGGCCACCTGTATATATAAAGTTAAATAACAATTTTCATTACATTCTCTGCGTTTCTGGTACCGTCAACATTTGCAGATATATCTCTTTTGACATCCTCGCGTTCATTCGTTTCACATGACCACTTGAGCGACTCTTTCTTAATCCTGTTGACGATTTGGTTTATTCTTTGCTCGATAATAAACAAGATTTGACAGTTTTAATAATATATGTAGAAGATTGATTTATAAAATTAGATCTGTTTGCAGGGTAATCGATACAATTAAGAAACGGTCGTCGAGATGATTTGGCCGTGTATGATGGAGAGACAATTTATTCAGCGGGATCAAAGACAACAGGAGTAGAGCACGGCCTTGTCAGAAGCTTCAGCAATCGAAGAGCGTGCATCAGAAGGAAGCAAGAGCGGTATGCAAGGACAAAAGAATGCGGCATTCTATCATCTGCTAAACAGCGTGAGGATCGCGATCTCTTAGGGCTGTCACCAGAGAAGTGTCTGTCGGTCGGTCAAACGGGTCGCAACAAGCTTCTCCGAGCTATCTCCCAAGATATCCAAAAAAATTGAATGATTTGCATCAGGCAAACGGTTGAGTGTCTGTTAGATCTGTTTTATATCTTGGTTATGATTAGATGGATATGCGATGACGATGGTGATCTGCCTTCATATTTCAGACTATCATCTGCGTTAAGGTATTTCAGTATTCACCTTGTATACAGTGTAAAATGGAAAATAATTGAGATATGTGCGTGAACATAGAAAGCACTCACAAGAGAATACTTGATTCATTTAATACAAGTTACTTCGCAATGTAGATTAATGAAATTTAAAAATATTGCTTCAATGGCTTTTGATAGAGATGTTAGTTGGTAGTCGATCCATA
Source organism: Eubasilissa regina (assembly GCA_022840565.1). Lineage (NCBI taxonomy): Eukaryota > Metazoa > Arthropoda > Insecta > Trichoptera > Phryganeidae > Eubasilissa > Eubasilissa regina. The sequence goes on from JAINEB010000026.1 coordinate 5,992,272, forward strand.
AGGTGTCACGCTACGTGGAACATTTACGATAAAATTCGTATGATTGTGATGTTACTGTGACATATTTCAGCGTAGCTCTTGAAAGTATGTTGGTTGGAACGTCTTCGTCAGACTGGTATCAGATATCGATATGTCATCTTATTCATATATATTATATCGCTAAATTTCAACGCACTGGTGACGTTTTAGTTTTCGGTGTTGCACGAATTTAAAAAATAGTTTATAAAACGGAATTGCGCGAGTAAGACTGTGCCGACGCGTTGCCGAAAGGCACATTTTTGTGTATAATATATTTTCACCGATGCGTTGATGGAAATTGTTAAATTGTGTTATAATACTTTGAATTTATATCATTTATTTATTGTGTAAAATCGTATTAATTGTATTTTTCAATCGAATGTTAACACCGCGACGAGGCCATTAAAAAAAAAATCAGTTTTGCATTCCAAAATTAGTTGAAATTTTTTCTCTCGGTGGGGACGTACGCGCGCACATTTCTTACGCCAGATTATTTGCTCTGATCGATTGAGAACATCTTCAGCGGAGCCCTTGAAAGTAAAATATCAAAATACAAATTATAAAATCAATTTCATTAAATATTAAGAAGGAAAAATTGTTTGCGTCGTGTTGTTGTTTCCGACAGTCGACGACGTTTTACAATATTATATCGGTAACGTTATTTGAAATTATTGGTCATGTACGGGGACTGACAATTAAGTTGGCTGTAAGTCATTCTCCGCGAGGCTGTTTAGAGCATGCGTCGTAATCCGTTTCTCCTCCACTCGTGACTCGCGATTATAAGAAATGAGTCAAGAGAGAAGCCAGCTTGTTGCCGACGTCCAGTGTCGCCGTATAATGCGCACAATCACTACGAATTTAATTGTCAGTTTTTGTATTTACGTTTCAGAGCGATTGCGAATCTATGTATGTTTATATACGTTGGCCAATAGATGAATGTTTAACATAAGCCGCCTTATAATATAAAATACTTTGTTGTAAATAATTGTACAGTCTCTTATTACTCTTATTATCTACTCTAATTTTTATTTCCACGTGTCTTATCTTCAAAACTCTACCGATGTAACAATTTGATTTTCCACTCTCTCTTTTTTTTTTTTTTTGTTTGAGTACGTCCTTTTATTTTAGTGAAAATGTGAAGTTGATAAATCTCATTGAATTGTCATTTAAATCTCATGTATATTTTTTATTGTCGGTGCGTTTGTGTGTCATTTGTCAAGTCCCATTTCAGATTGCAGATTGTCTATTTATTTAGCAATATTTCTTGCGGGTTCGTCTTGACAGTTTTGTGCACGATGGTTTTGTGTGTGTCACGTGCCTCGTCTACTGTAGATGCACGTCGTGCCCGCTGTAGGGTCCTCGCTTTCATTATCTTCACGGTATCTGGGATGGCAACACTATTCTCATTTTCATGTTAGATTGTTGCGTATTGGATTCAACAGTGATATCCAGATAATAATTGTTATTTTCACTTATGGAAATGATTTTTTGAAAAAGTGCATTTTTAGTTTCTTCTTAAATAAAGTCCTCGTTTCTTATGATGAAATCAGATAACCGAAATACCCGACAAAGATCAACATATCTCACAATTCCCTGTCTAAGATCGAACCGAACTCCTTTGAGAACTGCGCCAATATAGCGTTTCTGAACTTGTCGCACAACAATCTGACGACGATCGTTCCACCACTTATGTGACGGAACTTCAACTGTCTTATCAGGTACACTGATAAGTTCATGTTCTTTATTCCGGGTTATTCTGCTTTGGGTCAGCTGCAATCAAAATTATCAGCACCGGCGTGGCCTGAAATGTTGACTAAGGTCCGGTTGTGTAATCAGTAGTAAATTTTCACTGTAATAATATTGGATAATTTGTATAGCTCCATTTTCGTAAAAACTTTCAAGTGCTGTTTTTGTTTTTAAAATTAAAAATTGTCATTTTCACTTATTCTTAAATAAAGTCTCCGATGCACTGTTTCTTATGACGGAGGGCAAAGAGTTCCACGCTTTTGGGCCTGTCACTGTTGCTCGGTTTTACAACCCTTCCTGGTCTACCATTCAAATTGTCCGGGATACAAAGTTGTGTGTCGCCTTGTACATCAACCGGCACAATTTAAATTCAACTCTTTCAGGGAATCGGAGCCAATCTAGCTGATGTAAAAGGGATGTTATATGAGAGAATTTGGAAACTCCATATATTATCTGTGCAGCCGCATTTAGAATGGATTGTAATCAATTCAGCTGGAACATTGGCAGGCCAGCATGGATGCTGTTACAATAGTCCGCACGTGACACCATAATGAGCAGACGGACTGTCTCCGGATACTTCAGTTGATATTAGTTTTATTGATTTGTGTATTCATTGAAAGATCCGAATGTATATGGACGCCCAACAACTTAACTGCAGATTTAGCGTTCGCAGACATTGATTCCTGTATTAAGTGTTGCTGTCCATAGTAGTTCTGTTTTGGATGGATTCAATGTTAGTCTATTTTGCGCCATTCAGATATTCGAACTGTTCAACCGATTAAAAAGTTTTGATGATAATTGGGCCGATAAAGAGACAGAGCTAACTCAAATGGTTGAATCTTGCGTGTTAATTTGAGGATAGCGTTTTAATGCCGTATCGTAGTTATTCATACGTGCTTCTTTTGCGTGAAACCGTTTTTCTTTTTCTATGTCACCATTGCACCCTTCTATGAATTTGTTGATACATGTCCTATTTTGTTAACATTGTCCGCAGTGGAGACGGCGCTAGGCACTAACTAGACACAGCTGTCTAGGTGTTTTTGTATTAAATTTATTTTGTAATAAATATATGTTTAATTAATTTTATCACAAATATAGAAATTATATATGATTTATTTTTGTTTTCTTATTTTTATAATTTTCCATTAATTATTATTGCACATTTTTTCAGTACGTCCAGGTGTCAATTTTATTATTTTGTATTAATAATTAACTCGGGTCTGTGATTACATTTTAATATACACTAGAAGAATTCTAATACTAAAACGTACTTCATTAAAAACATTGATAATCTGTCACGTGTTGCTGTACTGTTATGCATGGAGTTTAACTTTGATCATTTATAAACATGGATTCGGTTTCATATTGATCAAGATAATCTTTTATCCATTTTGATGGTTTAATTCATATTTGGGTATTTAAAAAAATGTGCCACGTGCGAGTATCGGAATGTAGTTACGACAGATGGTGACATGCTCATCTGGCGCGACACATCTTATAACATTAGCGTCTATTCCGTGGTGACGACGATGCGACACAGAAGGCGTACGATTATTATTTAATAACTGATGTTTAAAATCAATTGTGGAACGACATCTAAGCTTCGCTTTTTCTAATTTAAATCTTTTTCCATATTAATCAAACGCCACAAACACTTTTTAATAATCGGTGTCTTGTAACATTAATATTGAAAAACGATTTTATAAACAGATATTTATAATTTTATTTTTTTAAATATTGCAAGTATACTCATATCAGAAATAATACTAGTTCAATGATAATACAAATGGAGTTGATGGAAAATGAATGGTAATTAGTTTTTTTATGTAGAAATAGAGACATCTTCGAGGCGGTATTTTTTTCAGTCAGTCCATTATTTCGCTCCTCGGCAGCATCAGAGGGAAAGCGGCCGGTGGATTGCCTCAGATTAAGTTAGGATAAACAGGAACTGAGGCTTCATGAAGACATAAGAAGGTGGAGACGCCTTGCACAGCAACAAACATGGTGTTGTGTCAGTTTGTTAATTTCCAATTTGAGCATTCCACCGAGGATATGAAACCGACATGTCCAACTTGGACTGAGAAATCGCAATTTATACAGTCAAAAAGGTGTCTCGGCTCTTGATGAGTCATTGTTATTAATACAGGTTTAATTTAATTTGAAAAAATGACAGGTGTGGACAAAACAATAATCAAAGATATATGTTTAATAACGAAATATATACAGTGGAACTTCAGTTTATTAACTTAATTTGTTTTGTAAAACTGTTAATAAGAATCAATGTATAATATATTAATTTATTTAAGACTCCAAGAAAATGGGTCTTTATAATCTTTATTTTGTTTGAAATCCTATGAAAGCGATAAAAACTCATGGTTTTGACATGAAAGGGATTATTAAGGAGAACACATTCTTATTGTAAAGTTTTTTATTTGATATTTTAAATATGAATTAGAAAGATATATATATATATATATATAAAATCAATTTTATCGAAAAATATTTGTTGTTGCTACCGGGATTTGAACCTGGATCTCATTCCAATCCGGGGAATGTGCATTAACCGACTATACTTCGTATATACGGTACTCAATTATGGAAGTCAGGAAGGTTTGAAAATTTGTCTTCAAAAGTACTGTCGCTGTAGCATAGTTGGTAATGCATCTTCCCCGGATTGAAAAAGAGATCCAAGTTCGAATCCCGGTAGCGCAATTTTATATGTATATCTTTCTAATTAATACATTTAATTAGTATTTAAAAAGGATCGAAAGTAATAAAACAAACTTTATTTTAACTTATCTTACAAAATATGTAGTAAAGTGTTATTGTTCGGAAGGCGACTCTCATTCCATGTACACATCGGGTGCTTGAAGTTCATCAGATTCAAATCTATCCAACAATATTTGTTTCTTCTTGCTTTTTATAATGTTATTAAGTTATTATTATAAAACGATTTGATAAAGTTTTATCAGGATGATATTTATCCACACATCTTTGCACCTCACTTCACTTGGCGCACATTTCGTGGAACATCTTCCATCAGTCTCTGAAAATAATATTTCCTCTATCACCGTCTATTGCTGCTCATTAAGAAGCTGTTCCAGTTCTTCCGTAATTCTGATCACAAAGTGAAGTATTTTTTCATGATGATTTTTGTCTGTAAACCGAGGTTCCACTGTACTTTGCAATTTATGTTGATACTAAACTGTCTGTAGACCGAATGGAGAATTGAGGGGCAATCATGTGTTGAACGTTGCACGCCGGCCTGTCCAAATACACTTTGAGGACTTTAGAATCTTACGATATATAATCTGACACTAACAATAAACTTTAGCTATAACAAAAATCACTCAATCATCAGAACAACGTAGAACTAATTAAAAATTTAGATTCTGTATACATCTTTAATGAGATGTGATGTGATCCATATTATTTTCCAAATGTCAGTACACAACCTTTGCCGAGTTAACGTTGAGTCATTGTTTATTAAAATAGGGATACTTTGGTGGTTCGGAGGTTGGCCAAACAGCAAAGTCACTGCTGAACACAAGTTTAACAGAGCGTAGTAGCTTGTAAAGGCTTAAGATACAGTGATATGATTTATTTACAAGCTTGTCACGACTCTCTCGATTCGTTCTGGAGATTTCTATTATCAATTTAGTGGTCATCCTCTTCTTGTCGTACCACTCGTAGTAAGTAGTGTTTTCTTGTCATTTTATTTTGAAAGATATATCTATTTACTAAAGCGCTAACGTATTAGCAAAATGTTGTGGAAGACAAATCAGTGACGCAAGTGTTGTACAGAATGCAAATATGAATAATAATAAGGGGTATAGACCTTTAAAATGAAATAAAACACATAAAAATTATGGTATTGGATTTATTAGAAAAACAATTTTAGTGTTTAAATATGATTTCGCGCATATGGGCGCTGCGGCTGGCTCGGGAAATCCTATTTTCGACCATTTTTTGGGGCAGCTGGGGCCGTATATTGGCAATAACGCGACAAATGTTGGCTTCCAAGTTGTCTAGCAATTTCACGTATCCCCACAAAAAATAATCCAAAAATGTTAAATCACACGATCTTGAAGACCAATCACAGGTTCATTAAAAGACACATAAATTTTTTAATGTTATATCAATATTTTAACTGGAACGAGGCTCGAACCTCCGGCCCCTAGATCACTAGGCGAGTATCGTAACCATAAACATGTTAAATTCTTTTTTTACTTTGCTTTCACACTATTGATGAATTTTTATTGTTTATGGCGATATCTTCCAAAAAAATAATGAATTTTAGGATGTCAATGGGGTCCAGCCACATGCGGTGAGTATACAACACTTTACAGTCTGATAAAAATGGTGTATTTGCTCTTGACAGAGCAGCCGTGACCGTCTCTCAAGACTCCAGCGACGATGACGTGCCAGCTGCACCAATCCAAGGAGCTTCGGAAACATCTACCGACGAGAAACCTCACTTGAATTGTCCGTCTCGATGGACAAATCCGTCCCCAACACTCCCTTGCACAGCCGTTGATTCGTGGAACTGTCTGACAGTGCAGCCAAAGTATCGTCGAAGAATGCGCTACCACGCCACAAATGAAAAAGATGGCTCTATTTATACTTCCTGCATGATTGAAATGCTTGTTTGTCGAGTTGTTCAAGGTGTTCGCAGCATTTTTCACCAGCACCGCATCTCATGCGGCCAGAACACTGACAACGGTACAGTTATGGAAGACAAATGATTAACTGTCAAATAAATAGTTATATCACGAAGTAAATGCCAAATCAATTAATCGTGACAAATGTCAAACTCATGTGATTTTGTCAGATATCTGAATCCCTTTTCCGAATAGCTGTAAATAGTATGAACAGCCTTGATTGATATCGCAATGAAATTTCATTAAAATGTATCTCCATATTTGAAGTGTACACATTTGCGAAGCTATTTGGGCAGAATTTTTTAATTCTTTTCGAAACGACACAAGAAAATGTTTAACCTTCTATCAAATCATTGATTTTTTAAATGACTGTGCTTATTTATTAGAAGTATGGATTTAAAGACAATACAGACATTAAATAAGAGCTCCGGAGTATGGATCCTGTATAAAAGGGATACATTTTGACGTATTATAGGATGATGGATGAAGACTAAGGTCTGCTGAACAGAGGAGCGCGGGAAGACTCGGGAGAGGCACACGCCCTGTACTGGATGCCGAGGATGTAATGATGACGATAAAAGGAACGCTTATGGATCAAAACAGGTCGTAAATAAAGCTACAATGGGATGTTTTTTATACGCAGCCGCAACTGATATCTCCGATAGTCTCCCCCGTGGACACGCACCGTAACAGCATTCAATTTTAAAATACCAATTGTTATATTTAACAAAAATGTACGCTGCAATGAAATATATTTTTATCTATCTATACATTGTCAATGTGAAATGTTTCACTATTGGTTAATCATATTTCTATTTTATTTCAATGGTACAATATTTTTAATATATAATATGTGTATTCACCTATACAACAAGTGACAATTGTAGCGATAATTCTTTTATATATGTACTTGTCTATATTTTATATATGTGATGGATTATGTCTATAGTTTATCATGTTCACTGCTGACAAACAATCCAAATACTGTATTGATTCTTAATAACGATATAAGAATTGTGCAATATGCCAGATGCGATGATGCTATGCACAGAGATGCACCTTCCATGCTACAGATGGAAGATGCTTCAATATAAACTCTTATAGTATAGCAACGACATCATATATTATTCAACAAAATAATGAAATTAAAATATATACAATCGCTTATCGCATTGTCAGCACGAAACGTGTTAAGCTAATTTCAAAACTAAACCACATTTTGAAGTGTCAAATTTAATTAAAAATCAATTATAACTTGTATACTTATAAGATTTATCTTTTATTTATATTGGGGGACTCGGGGTCGCCAAGAGAAATTGAGTGACAAATCATTGATACCGCAAGTCACAATTACTAATGGTGATTATTGTGAATAGTGATTGGTATATACAGAGTCTAACAGACCTAGTTCAGAATATTTTATGGCTGTATGAATATGTGCAAATTCTGCAATTTTTAAAAAATAAATACTATTTAAATGTATTAATTATAAAGATATACATATAAAATCAATTTTGTAGAAAAATAATGTTGTTGCGCTACCGAAATTCGAACCTGGATCTCTTTTCCAATCTGGGAAAGGTGCATTACAAACTATGCTACGGCGACAGTGCTTTTGACTACAAATTTTCAAACCTATATGTTACACTTTTCAAATGAATACATTTATCGTTCCATTGCTTGAAAGCCTAATTTAATTAGTATTTAAAATATCACAGAGCTGTATTCTGAATAATTACAACTTCACAATAAGAATGTGTTCTCCTTAATAACAATATTGTTTGAATTTTTTACAAAATCGTGTTAAGCTTGAAGTCTATGTACTTCAGGCTCTAAATCATCTAACAACAAAAAATAGTCACACAGCTCGAAATTCGATGACCTTTAATTTATATATATTTCAATTAATCGAAATTATCGCGTAATCACGATTTTATTTTGAAATGCTTGTCTCTGACATGGTCGAGATCAGGCACATATCCCTTGAACATTTTCGACTCGTAATTCAGTCAGGACTAAATCTGTCACACTCTGTATAACAGTGAAGTTTATCCGTGCGACTGTGACTGAATTTTTAAATTTATTAGATCTTGTTAAAGCTAGGAAAGGTATCTATGAAACATAACATAAAGTAACTAAAAAAATTAAGTACGTTTAATGTGCGAAGTTCTCTATTAAATTACAAATAAAATTAGTCTTTTTTTCTCCTATAATATTTTAATCTCCTATAATTTTTTCTCCCAGACAGTCGAGAGATATGCGGATTAGACTAGACTTTCTAATTTATATACAACTTATTCCCATAGATAATTCACATCATAAATACTTTTTTGACTTTGATCGCATGTCATACAGGGTACCGGGTTCGAAGAACCCCTTGCCCTATCATCGGTAGTATGCCTCTGAGGCCTGAAATTTTTTATTTTTAGGAATATTAACAAATTTTTTTTAACAAAACGGCTAATTAAAAGGTATTTTAACTATTCACGTTGCAGGAGACTGCTAGCTGGCGCAGTGATTTTTTTTTTAATCCTATAAGACGACAGATTTTGGACGTTTAAATCGTGTCGGCGTGTTCAAGTCGTGTTTAGCTAACGAATTGATGGTCGGATTTAGGTGCGATTCGAGTCCATTGTAAAAACGCTTGGAGATATGTTTAATGAACTCTTTTACGGGGAGTATGCCCGACTCTTGATGAAGCCGTGTGATTCTTATCCATCTAGGTGCACCCAGCGCTAACTGGATGCACTTATTTTGGAAGATCTGTAGTTTATTTATGTGTGTGGGAACCGCGTGGCCCCAGACGGGGACTGCGTACAAGAGTATAGGCCTTAAGATGGCCTTGTATATGAGGAGCTTGTTGTCGATAGCAAGTTTGCTATTCCTGCCTAGAAGTGGGTATATAGCACGTGTAGCAGCGCTAATTTTATTATGTATGTGGTTGCGCCACGTGAGTTTGGAATCCAGCGTAACACCGAGGTATTTAATTTCGCTGGTCCATGGGATGTTCTCTCCAAACATTTTTATATTTTTATTTTTATAGTGTTTAAAATTCTGTTTTTTGGTGAATAGTATCGCCGCACTTTTTGATGGATTTATTTTGACCACATTATCAATACATACTATAAGCCGGATTCTATCTGGATTTATAAGACACGTATATCCTCGAAGACATTATCACTCAATCTTAGCTTTAAGAAAAGTTAAACTAAAATTTTCTATTTCACGTTGTATTTTAGTTTATTTAGTATAGTATAGTATATTTCAGTTTCACATTAAACAATATAATGCGATTGCTACGTATTGAAGGTCTTAAAACAAATAACAGTTCATTAATGAGAACATTCTTATTGTGAAGTTGTAATTATTCAGAACATAGCTCGGCGATATTTTAAATACTAATTAAATGTATTAACTAGTATTTCAAATAACATTTTCGTTCAACTTTAAAAAAAAAAAGGTAATTTTGGATCTTTTTTGATTTACAACATTTTTCTATGAGATGTGCGATACATATTGAATCATTAAGATCGCTAGTATAAATTCAACCTCTAAATCGCAGTCACAGTTATCAACAAATACCAATCACACTCGCAACGGTGATTCAAAAGTGTATCTCTGGTCCCAGGAACCCTCCATTCTCTGCGACACTGGGTTCTCCGATCAAATGATATATTTGTGAGAAAAGTGCATGTATATTCGTCATATTTCTGGCTCGGTGACATTGCGAGTGTCTTTAGTACTACACCGCGATGTTTACTTCAATATTGTGATTAGCGCTCTATGGTTTTGGCCCTGACTGTCTACAAATAAGAATCTTTAATATGGTATTGGCAATAAGATATAAAGTATATTTTTGTAAAGATGTTATTTTGAATAGAAGGACATTGTGGTCTTAGTTCTAAAATGTAGGACATAGAGGCTTGTTTGTGATTTTAAATTGTGGCGATTGCCTTATCGTAGAAATGTAATCTCTCGCTTACTATTGTATTATTAGTGCATTCTCGGAATGTTCAATGTGCAAGTCATCGTCAACCGATGTTCATTATTTTATTATCGTTCAGGGTTTCGATATTATATAGATCAATTCGTGTAGCTGCAGACGTTTACACAAATGACAGAACGACATATATTGGGTTGATTCATAAATTAATGCCGTTTCACGATTGAAACTGAAAAATTTCTTTTATTTAAGCAATTGTGGTTTTGGATAGAACAATGCCAATCTTCTTGGGCATCCAATGGCATAATTAAACAATCATATCAAATAAATACTATTATACAGAATTTTTATGTGATCTTACTTGTGATAAATGTCATCCAAAATGACCGACACTTTGTCTATATTCAAGTACTTCCACGTCGATCTCTTTTCCAAGTTGAATCTCAGTTACCAATCACACAATTGCAGACACAGTAATTGGTATAGCTCATTACTAGCTTGTCACCAAAGAAATGCCTGTTGATTCAATAGGTGGGAGATCTCTTCGTCCATTGACGTGGCTCACTGCAACAAGCTTTTTCAGATTAAGATATCCAAATAATTGATGGATCATCTCAAGTAAATGGTTGAGGGCCATTGTTTGAGCGTGGGTCTCCAGATGGTAGATCCTCCAGAGAACTGCTGCTGCTATGTAGCTTCATCATTATTATTTTGTTCTTCTACTCAAATATGATCTGCGATGTACTGATCTTGCGGGTTAAATCTGGCGGCAGTGTATCGTGGAGGGTGAATCTCCTATATGTTTTTCTTTTATGCCGTCTCGTTTCCCGGAAGGGAGCGCCTCTTCACTTCGCCTCTGCTCATCGGCCTTGTTAATTGTATTATTTTATATGTCAATCGGGGACAACGAGGGCAAATTTTGTTTTGACAGTTGTGCGGTATCGCCCTGTCAATATGCGGGGCGCTATTGAATAGCTGCCCAGTAACATTAAAAAATGCCAACCAAGCGGCGAATGAATAGAATCGAAATGATGAGCGGTGGGTCCTCCCTCATTGTATTTCCTGGAGACGTTTGTGTGTCTAACTATCCAAAGTTTTCACAGATATCATCACATCTCAAAGGCATCAGTCCGTCTTCTTTCTCTTGAAATCGCCAGTTCACAATTTTACCCCGCAGAGAAACATTGAATGCACCAGACACTGCATAAGCCTGTCTGTATATACCGCAGTCTTTCCATGCTTTGTCAAGTTTGTACATAAAACTTTTCACCATATGTCGTTTGATTTCTGGCATACTACTTGTTTTCCCATTCATCGCATTTTGCAATGACCTGAATAGCTAAAAATCTGTTGAAACAAGGACCGGAGAGTAAGGTGGGTGCAGTAAAACAGATGACAAAAGTCTCAACCTTATTGTTTGCATTTCCAAACACTACAAGACAAAGATGCACATTAAAATCATTCATTTTCGTTTATAAAACTGCTTTGTGACTGGCGGCACCCAACTGTATGAAAAGCAAGTAGATGCCGTAAAGAGAACTGGCATCTATTTATGAATCAACCCAATAAGACAGATGTTATTGTCTCACTGTTTGAAAATATCCTTTTCCAAAATTAAACAATTTCTGTCCATTATAATAATGAATGTATATTGTAGAGATATTTCACTTCACGACAGCCCGTCTCCGCTCTAGTAAGTGCGCAAATTATCAAAGGATATACATCACCATCATCGTAATCAGCATCGCCAATATTCTGTCTTCAAGTCTTGTCAACCATCTGTTGATGTCTTTGAAGACAATGTTGGTCTATCTTACATTTGGGCTGAACTTGTATTCAGCAATGACTTCTGTAATTAGTATTTGGTGATCCACTCTACGTAGCTCGACCACCAAAGTCTTAATATATTAATAAACCTTATAAAACACAAAAATTCAAGGAGTTTATCTAAATTAGTTAAAAAAATGATAATAATCATTTATTGTGCTATTTGATCAAATTTTCATTATTAGATGCACTTCGGAGGATGGCAAGCGTAATTTAGAGATTTTGCAATCAGTTCTTGGTGTGTTGATTGTTTGATAACGGTTGATGAGAGACGTCATGAAGTTCGTGAAGAGTTTTTCACGCTGGATAAGGGACGTCGTGAAGTGAATAGTATTACTGTGAAAAAGGAATGCACCCATTATAATATTTTAATTTTAGAATAACTAATAACTAACTATACAAGAGAATTAGTATTTATTATAAGTGAAAATATAATAATATATTATATATATATACACAAAAATGTAATCTACTCTTTAAAGAAAGTATATTATGTATTGACAAAATAATGAATTGATATCTGCAGTGTCCGCATTAATTAATTATGTAATCAAAAATAAAGTATAAACTCCGAGAGCAAAGAACAATGTGAAAATCATTGTAATTTGTAACGTTTGTAATTGTAACTCTTTGAACTGTAACACTTGTAATTGTCAATGATTTGTAACTTATGCTAAATCATTGACAAAACCTTCAGATTAAATCCTGTTCCATAGCTCTGAAACATGGACCCTGGGAAGGAAATAAAAAATATGCTTTTGAGATGTGGTGTTGGCGTCATATGATGCGTATTTCATAGACTGAGACAAACTAATGTCAAAGTTTTTCAGTAACTCGGTAATATATCGTTTCGGCGTTAAAGCGACACAAGTAGGCTGCCTTATATAATAGCCTTTTCTGATAAAGGACTGAGTGGTTTGTATCTTGGCTAAATTACAGAGTGCACTGCTAATATCAGTATCAGCGTTTATAATTATGATTAAAAATACCTTATTGCTGATCATTTTGATTACCTGTTTCCATTTGGATCTGACTCCAGGAAGTCTGGAGGCTTCGTGTAAAGATCGAGATAAGTTCTTCGCTTGACCTGTTTAGCACATTGAAGAGTATCCTCTGGATCTATTCCTGGGGTTCTTATGAACACGATTAACCACGAAACTTGCCATGGACTGCATTTTTTATTACAGTCACACAATTGAGAGTCACGTCTCAATTTGAGGCTCTCGGAGAATAGACATTCGTTCTTCTGGAGGTGTTTATAATAATGAAACAAACGTCTCCAACACCACACTTCGAAAGTATACTTATATATCACATTTCAATTTGTGTATGCATCCTTTGATTGGATCGCAATATGGCGGTCGAATGTCAGATTTATTTTCTGAGCTGGGGACACTGCCCTACATCATTTTGTCAAATGAAATAAATTATGAACGAATATTTAGGCAAGTTGAGCAGATAAAAGAATAAAAACATATGAAAGAAAATATTTTATTTATTCTTCGCATACGCATCCCACTTCTGACACCAAAAAATATGTGACCTAATGTTCCATCTGAGGTGTACGGATATACGTGTGCGCACAACGTCATAGTTGGCGACCAAGTTGCAGTGGGCTGATTTATGTTGAACATCTGTGCGCTATTAATGGCGTAGCACAAGTCTTCACGGCAATTAATATAATTATAATAATTAATATAACTCGGAAAAAATAATAGTACGATTAAAAGTATATCTTGAGGTATGAACATTCTAGAATGATTTGAAACATTCTCCGCTAACGTAAATAATTAATACAATTCATTAAACCTACGATGCAATTAGCTCTTGTTAAAAATGATAACGTTAAAACTATCTAAGGTTTAAAAAATATGTCGAGTCATACCATCAATCATAATACATTTTTGAAACAAAAATGTAAGAGGAATTTTAATGTCACGAAACATCATTGTGTACAATGGTGTGGTTTCGTACCTGGAAATTTTAAATTTACAATGAGCGTATTTCGCCTTTCGGTCTGAGGTTATTCAGTCAACTTTTAAGCTCTTTTATTGTCCTTTGCTACTGCCAAATTCTACTTTACCACCCGATATCCTACGTACGATACGGTTTGGCTACATCTACCGTCTTCGAGTACGGTTTGGCCACAAATTCACTAATTTGTCTTTCGTTAGCGCGGAGAAATCCCCAGCACGCTTCTGATGATGATACAATACGGCAGACAAGAGACCCGTGATGCCAGTAATATAGAAGATTAAAAAGAGTTGGTTTAGATATGTAGTGTATTACTTATTTTTCACTGTCAATGTCTTTCGCCTCACGTATCCTGAACATACCTTGGTTCAAATTATAAGCTTTCATTAACCTTAAAGGTACTCCTAGTACCAACTGACAATACATCGCGGCGCAGCCGCTCGGGGAACCGGCCATAACGAGCCGGCTCTCTCAGCCGGCTTCCCGAACAGTCTTCACTGCTCATATCTTACTTGTTGTGCATACATCCGCAATAAACGTTTATCAACTGTAAGTTATTTATCTTATTTGCTCAACCTGTACTAGCCACATCTACTCCGCGCTATCATTCTCAAACGAACTCAGTGAAGAGCTGGCAGAAATTGGTCTTACGCTCTAACTCATACACACATCTCGATGTTTCTTGTATTTGATCACATAAACAACCCAAATCGAACATTAGCCTCCTCAATATTCAGCCTTCTGCCGCCAGTTTTAGATTATTTAACAGCAGTAGGTCCAAGTCATTCCAAATTCTGCATTCGTTGTAGGTGTCCTATTCATGTCAGTTAGAACTTATTTTAAAAATCTGGGTTCCTTCTGTAGACTAACATTCGTCATTGTACTCTTCATACTGCTTTCATCATTCATGGGTTTATAGATACGTGGCAAAATTTTCCTTTCGAAACTATAACAATTATTAAACGATCCGTAAATAATCTGTCAATAAAAATAAATTAAATGTAAGTAATATGAGTAGCTTGTTGGTGTAGTCAAGACGTTGGCTTGGCGATCTAGTGGTCGGGGGTTCGCGCCTCGTTCTAGGACACCAGCAAGTTAGTTCAATTTTCATAGCACAAGCATTTAGCTTAATTTGAAAATAGTAAGAATATTGATGTGTCACGTATTCCGTGTACGCATCTCTATTTAAAAAAAAAAAAAAAAATTTCCAATCCATTATTGTCTATGCTCCTGGCTCTAATGCATCATTTCTATGGTCGGTTCTGCTTGGACCGCGTCAATATATCTCTTATGACCGCGTCTATTGAATAAAGATCTGCCAGCCAGGAAGAGAGGGTAAGCCTGTCGTTTTCTAGATGGTGATAGAGCTACAATATTTATCTTTGTGAAGTTTAAACTAAAGGTTAACCGATTTGTTCAATGCCCAGGGTCAAATAATAAACCCCGAGAAAGCAAGTTTCATCAATGCCATGCTTATTGGTCCTGTCAACTGCATGGAAAAACAGCCCACTATATGAGTATTATATTTAAGATATACAAAATACTCGCACTTTCATGGAAAAAACTTAATTGTTTTTAGACATTTATTATATTATGCAACTCCTTGCTGCATTATCATAGTTACGCCACGGGTCCCGTGGTTAAGACACACACCTAGTGATTCAGTGTTCGGGGGTTTGAGTCTCATTCCAGGAGACCGGCAAGTTAGTCCTATTTTCATAACACAATCGTTTAGCTTAGTTTGAAAATAGTAGGTATATTATTGAGGAGAACACATTCTTACTGTGAAGTTATAATTATTCAGAACATAGCTCTGTGATATTTTAAATTTCTAATTAATACATTTAATTTGTATTTAGTAAGAATATTGATGTGACACCTATTCCGTGACCTGACATTAAAATAACAAACCTCTAATACAATTACAAAATTAATTAATATAGCACGAGCATCGTACAAGAGGAGATATACTGAGACTGCCATTCAGAAAGGCTAAATCTCAGAAATCGATGGTGTATAGTGCGATGAATTTTTTTAATGAAATGCCAAAAAACATGAATAGAAATTGAATAGATTTAAAATGAAAATGACCAAATATGTAAAAGATAAGTTTTAGTAAAAGAAAAGACTTAATCTTGTTTATAATAGAGCACATATAGGAGTGCTTATGTATGCACTATGAATGAAATAAATAAATAATAAACCTTGACAAACCTCTTCTTCCTCCTCGGTAGTTTTCGTTCCCACATTTTGTCCTAGAGACTGGAAATTAACCTAAACACGCGGTATGCATTTACATTATTCACACAGGAAGGTGTTGTAGAAATAATCTTAACCTCGCCTTCCCGAAGCGGGATATTTACATTCCTCATAGATCGCTTTAAAGTCTATAACTCAATAATTGTGCAAACGATTTTATTCCTATTTTTTATAATCTTGACGAAAATAATGACAAACATTTTGCCATTTTTAGTTTTTCAAATTTCTAGGCGTATAATATTTAAAAATATTGTTTTCGGTCCAGTGATCTTCGCGCGGTACATGTCGATACCATACCCTTGTGTCTTATCTTTTAGTTATTGTGCTTATTATTTGTTTCACTTTAACTAATGCATTGGGTAGCCTCATCCTACAGATGCAAATGAGGGAGACAGCTATATTGCAACTCGTGACAAGAACAAGACATTCGGAAAAGAAACGTCCGGCGAGGTGGTTGGGTCCGCGTCGCCCGTCACTCACTTTTTATTATATTTGTATGAATATGATCTGGGGTGTTTACAGGGTACAGACCCCGCTTCGGACCACACGAAAGTTCTGGCTGCTTAGTGACGAAAAGGTTAAATATTTGATCCAAATCTGATACAGTATTCTCTCAGATATTTTGAATATACACCTGCAATTATTACTTGTGAAGAATGTAGTAATGTCCTAGTAGTTTGTCGTACGCCGCAGCGTCGTAATATTGTGAGGGTTTCAGAATATGAAATAAGTTGTCAGTCACGATGACGTTGTATATTTATAAAATACAATTTAAATTACACGATTTACATTAAATTAATACACGAAACGAGATATAAAAAAAGACCGTGAATAGAGACAAAATATCAGGGCTGTGGAACTGAAGTATTAAAAATTATGCTATTTTTTCCAACACATATTAAAAAAATACGTTCTATTTGAATTAATAGACGTATGTGTCATGGGGACTTCAAAAAGCAACGAAAGCAACATTGTGTGTTTCAAAATTCTAGGGCGACAGCGAGTTAATAAAACCATATATATTTATGCGGGCAGTCATTCTTTAGCGAATTACATCGCATTCTCTCGCTCTAGAGCATGCAGTTGAGCACTGAGTGAAGGGTGTTTCTTTCATTGTCTTGGAGTAGGTAGATTTGTAGATTTTAAAACGACTCCACAGCCCTACAAAACACACTGCATCGTGGCGTCCTAAAATTTCAATCACGAGGATGGATATGGAAGCGAAAAATCTCGCACAACAATGATAAGTGATCATGGATAAGATGCGAAGTGGGCTTATTTTATTTTGTACGCAGAGTAGAATATATTAGATACCTACCTTTACTGACAAATTTCATATGACCAGAGTCC
Organism: Eubasilissa regina; assembly: GCA_022840565.1. Lineage (NCBI taxonomy): Eukaryota > Metazoa > Arthropoda > Insecta > Trichoptera > Phryganeidae > Eubasilissa > Eubasilissa regina. Next base: position 6,010,050 of record JAINEB010000026.1, read on the forward strand.
TTATTCGTGTACAAAATTCGACATGACACTTAAATTTAAGATAATTGCAACTATTAAATTAAACTAATATATTTCCATGCTTTATTTGCCGCAATACTTGGGCTTCTTCAGTGAGGCTATATGACAGCTAGGACGACCTAACTGCTGCATCGATCAAGTTACCAAAACTAGCGCAAATATGCTGGAAGAGATGAAGCAACATGGCACAAAAGAATCGGCGGTGGATTCCGCAGAGATCACGTTCTTCAGTATGAACGAATTTTGGTTCTAAAATTCGCGTTGTTATTAAATTATAGTTCAAAAAAACTATAGTAAATCTTTAGTTGACTAGAAACTTCGAAGCTTGTTCAATTATTTCAACTCGCACATGTAACGCTGTGTTAGGGCGCTGTAGAAATGTGGAAAAAATGATACTGAAAAGGATCCTGGCTTTTAGATTTGGTCACTTTCAGGAATACTAACACCATAAATGAGATAATTAGCGGAGGGCATGTTGGGGTTGAAAGTTGATTAAATTATTTAACAGGTGCGAAAATTAATAGGATCAAGTCGTTATAAATTATACAGTCTCTAGTGCATTATAAAGGTTTTTTTTTTTAGAGGTTTGACAGCTGATTTGTGCTCAGTTTGCTTTGCCATTCCACCATGAATGGACTTACCCCGGAACAACGCTTGCAAACTGTGCAAATTTATTTCGAAATTTGTGGTTCAGTTCGCAAAACTTACCGTCAATTTTACGGTCGACATAATCGTCCATCTGAGCAAGTAATTCGGATAACCATGGATCATTTTTCACACCACACATACCGCGCACCGAAGAAGCTCTTGTTTCTTTAAAAATGATGCCGGTCAAAAATGATGCCGTTAAAGTGAATAAAGAGCGCCATAGATCCATGATTACTCATTTTTTCGTTCCCCAATTGAAAGGCATTAATGTGGTTTCAATAAGACGGCGCAACATACCACACAGGGCGCGCCACAATCTATTTATTGAAAGAAACATTCATTGAGTCCATAATTTCGCGTAATGGACCTGTGAATTAGCCTCTAAGATCGTGTGATTTAACACCTTTGGATTATTTTCTGTGGAGATATGTGAAGTCGCTAGTCTACGCCGATAAACCAGAGACGATACACGACTTGGAAGCCAACATTTGTAACGTTATTGTCGATATACGGTCGATATAAAGTGGTCGATAATTAAACTTCCAGATCTTTCTTTATTCGAGCCAGCCGCGGCGCCCATACGCGCGAAATCATATTTAAACATTGATGTCATAAAATTACTTTTCAAATAAAGCCAATATCATGGCCATTACCACGAATTTTGTGTTTTATTTCGTTTTAAAGTTCTATACCTCTAAAAAAAATCACCCTGAAAGCAAGCGCGAGAAAACTGATTAATATGCTGTTTGATTCGCACGAGCTAAACCTAGCCTGAGACCAATCCTTCAGTTTTGGAGCATCTTGCGAGAAGGGAAGACATTTTGGAAAAGCTTGTTGCGGAGACAAAGGAGGAAGAGGAAGATCCTCCACCCGTTGGACCGACTAGCAGGCACTTCTCTGGTGACAGTCCCAATAGGAGCATAGTCAAGAGAGCAGTAGTTCATGGAGATCACGATCCTCAGTCACGAGGGACCGACATGGATGATAACTTTTATGTTATACGAAAATAAATACAAAACATTAATCAAATCGTTATTCGATGCCGTGAGTCTTCAAGTGCTTCACCAGGTTGCCCCTCTGACTATATCTGGTCGTGCACATTCCACAAGAAAACGGTTTCTCCCCCGTATGGGTCCGCATGTGTTTCACTAGATGTCCCCGCTCCCTGAACTTTTTACCGCACTCTTCACAGGCAAATGGTTTTTCGCCGGTGTGCGTACGATTGTGCAGCACCAGGGCGCTTCTCTGCCTGAATCTCTTGAAGCACACCTGACACGCGAAGGGCTGCTCCCCCGTGTGCGTCCTTTTGTGCCGCGTCAGGTGGCCTCGCTCTGTAAAAGTCTTTTTACACTCTTCACAAGTGAAGGGTTTCTCACCAGTATGTATTCTTATATGCCGTTTCAAACATCGTCTGGCGCTGAAACTTTTATTGCACGAGATACAAGCGAATGGTTTTTCGCCGGTATGTATTCTCCTGTGCTGCACCAGGCAACTCTTATCACTGAACCTTTTATCACATTCTTCACACACAAACGGTTTCTCGCCGGTGTGGACTCGCACGTGCTGTATCAGATGGATTCTTCTGCTGAATGCTTTGGGACACTCCTCGCAGAGGAAGGCTTTTAAGATCGGGCGACGATTTTGAACTACCGATCCGGTCGCTTCTTCCAGCTTCTGCAGCCCTGGATCTTGGCACACGCTGTTCTGCAGGGCCAATTCGGAGAGGCAGATTTTGCAATCTATTCCAGTGCAGTTGTGATCTGTGAAATAATTTAATCGGATTTAAAGTCTCTGAGGTTAACAAATCACTCGGCTTTACATTAAGTTTTGCTTAACCCTTCGCAAACCATGCAGTAACATAGGTCTACCGCCCTAAAATATATCGGTAAATATACACAACATAATATTAATATTTTAGTTAATCCCAAGGAAAACATTTACGCTTACAAATGAATAGTTGAAAACCAATTACGTAAAGCGAATTTTTCTATTTTATCTATTGTAAAATTAATACGTTGGTAAAAATATTACTTGTAAGACAGAAAGAGATCCCGCATTAATTTCACAGTGAAAATTAAGTTCCTTTTCAGTGATAAAATGAAGCGAGATAGGAAGGAAGGTTGTATAGGACTTAATGAATGCTCCGAATTATATTATATTAATAGGAGAACACATTCTTAATATGAAGTTGTAATTATTCAGAACATAGGTCTGTGGTATTTTAAATATGAATTAAATATATTAATTAGAAAGATATACATGTAAAATCAATTTTATTGAAAAATATTGTTGTTGCACCATCGGGATTCGAACCTGGATCTCTTTCCAAACCGGGGAAGGTGCAATATCTAACTATGCTACAGCAACGATATTTTTAGCGACAAATTTTCGAACCTATATGTTACCTTTTTGATATTAATACATTTAATCGTTCCATTATTTTAAAAAGCCATCTACCTTATTTTTACGGAATCTTAAATACCATAGCATAATTGGATAATGCACCTTCTCCGGTTTGGAAAGATATTCAGGTTCGAATCCCAATGGCGCAACAACAATATTTTTCGATAAAATTGATTTTATATGTACATATTTCTAATTAATATATTAAAAATATTATATTAATCCTTTTTCACATATGTTGCTCAATATTTAGAGTAAATTTTGCATTAAGCATTCATATCATACGGTAACACGAGTTGACAGCATGACTGCGCACGGGTATTTTATATATTATCATGAAATGGTAAAGGTTAATACAGTTTTCATTATTTTTTGACAACTCCCGGGCCAGTCGGTTAACAGAATTTCTTAATGACTAAATGCTTCACACAGTGTTTGTTTGCGGAGATCCTTTAGTCTTTCAGGAAACTAACATAGTAAACAATCATAGATGACGTGCTACATGGTTTGTATAATGCTATTTTGTTTTATGTGACAAAAAATGACAAACCATTCGATAGCATTTATTCTATACTAAAACGCCAGTGTCGCCGTTTTCTTGTATCTTATAATTTTTGGGTTTCAATAATGGAGTGTCACATTTTCGATACATAATTATTATAGTCTTTAATCAAGATCTAGGAAATTCTGCAGCATCCATCCTACAGTCCCGACCTCGCTTCGTCAGATTATCTTATTACCTTTTTCGGTCGCATTCCAATCAAATGACGATGACTTAAGAAATTAGCTCGATAACTATTTGGATTTTGCCGATTTTAATTGAAAAAGCATCGACAAATTGGTTGAAAGATGGAATGAAGTTGAAGATCATTGATTGAAATTTTGTAATTATTGTTTAATGATTTGAATTTATTATAAATAAATTAACAAAACCTTATATAGTTATTAGACAACCAACTCACATCTTGTAAATTAATATCCCCATTGATTTTTTTTTAAATTAACGGTATTTATACTCACCGCAGTTCGCTTGGTGAGCCAGGTCTGACTGATAACTGACATCGCATTCTTCCTTGATGACAGGAATCCATATATCCTCGCCGCAGTCGCTCAATTCTTCTTCACCGCTATAGTTGTCATCTTCCTTGACGTCGGTACCTTGGTGTTTGGTGACACCATTGTCTGGGATGTGAGGACTCCATGTTTCTTCTTCGTCTGAAGACGCTTCTAATTCTTGTTTCACTTCCATATCAGCACGGCAATCTAATATCGAAAAAAATGTGTGTACGTAATATGATTTAAGCTTACTCTACTGGACAGAAAAATACAAGTTCATTTGAGTATTTACAGATTATATTAGTGATCGTTCGATGTATGGAGGGATATGGATACCTCTCACCATCTAGCGACATATAAGCAATCTTATGATTCACTTATCCCTACTAAAACTGCTATCCCCTGTTTTTAAGCTATTGTTCTACTCAAGTCATACAATTGGCTATCTACTGAATTTTAAACTCCGTTCAGATGATCCGTTTTGTACGGAGTACTTACTTAAAGTGCGGAAGAACTATTTGTCGAAATATTCAAGAGGGACAAAAAAACAAGTTAGTTTTTAGTGAGGATAGTTTTTTCGCAGTATTGACTTTAGGCGAGTGCAAGCAGTCTATTGGTCAATTTCAAAATTTGAATAAGCCAATCAATGTGGCGTGTGCCGTGAATTAAAAGCGTGTTTTTAAATGATTGGCTCATACGCGTTATTGAATTTACATAGATGTTATGCTGTTTCTTAACAGAATCACATTTGAACAGCTGCGAGCAAAACATTGATGTGTCTACTTCCTCTTTTACTAATTGGCGAATTTTACTATCTTATTGTACTAACGTATTTACCTACGGTTAACCTTTAAAAATAATAATTTCTTTTAGTTATTACGTGAAGGATTTTCAAACAATAAAAGAATCATGTTCAGTCATAAATAGTGTTCTTAGAAACGTCCATACATTTTTATATGGGTAAGAAGGTATTATTTTACGTTAAAACTTAAACTTTAAAAATACTATTAATAGTACTCTAAAATTACAAATAAATACATGGTAGGATTTATTTTGCCTCTAGGCATGTCTATAGATTGGTTAAATTAAAGTTCATAATCCTATCTACAGTATAAAATAGATACATATATTATATTATATAATTGTTAGTAACAGCATAACCTAAATCTGTACCTACTGCACGCCACTGGTAGCGACATCAGAGATCATCGTTCTTTATCAACAGTTATAATTTAGAGATTGTTTTTTTTTTGACTGCTATAAAATGAACGGCGCTTTGAATGGAATTATATCTAACGCGAACGTGTCAACCGAGTCCTGGTGCCGACACTGATGTATGAAAGTGAGGCCTGGAGCTGGCAGAAGAGGAACGAAAGTAGACTGAATGCAGTGGAAATGAGATCACTTACTTTGGAGATCTATTTATGACATAGTAAGGAATGAAGAAATAAGGAAAGGGTGTAAAGCTGATCTTAGTATAGTGAGTAAGATTAAAAAAGGATCACTAAGGTGGTTTGTCATATGAGAAGAGAATGGCAAGGAAGATATATGACATGATATATAGAGAGACTTGGCACGACCAGGTAAACCAGGTGTTTATGTTAGAAGCCTCAATACTCGACGAGACGAGTTGCATGAGAAGATGTACGAATGTGGACTGGGCGAGAATTACGTGTCAGGACAGACGAGTGTGGCGCTCTATCCTCTCTACTTAAGTAAGTTGTTTTGATAGGAAAGTATTGTTATTTAATTTGATATAAAGATGCAATGCAACATCCACACTAGATCGTACAGAATATCAACAAGCCGTGGAAATGTTCAAGCGTCTGTCAGAGGTCAAATCTGTTCCTACCTGCTTGTTTCAATAAAACCCGGGCTCAATTGTAACTCTGTTACCTGTATCTGAAATCTGTAAATCACCTTCATTGATTGTTTATTTTCTAAATACAGAGATCGATGGGGGGACGCGTCCGACGCGTTTGACGTTTATAGTACGCATATATCTATGGTTTATAGAATTTTCGCCATGGATAATAAATTTTGTCATAGAAAAAGTCGCAGATGAAAAATATAACAAGCGGATTCGGCCATAGACGAATTAGAAGACATCGAATCATTTAGATTTTTGAGACTTACTCAGGATGCGTTTACACGAATGAAATTTCACTCTCGCTTCTCGGAAATTTGGTGGTCATTCTGTAGATAACTAACTTATCATCACGCCGTTTTTCCGCGAGAGTAGGCAGAAAGAACAGAGCGTCACTGTCTTCTACCCTAACAATCAGCTCTCGCTTGATTTACATCCATAAAGTTTCTCATACACGTTCGTAGATTGTTGACGCTTAAATTTTACGGCGTTTGATCATGTTAAGTCTCCCAGTACCGACGCCAGGTAACGACGGTCAGCAACGGAAGGCCATCTGACGAACTTCACACTTCTCGCCGCCGCCTTCCCAACAACAGATACAAGGCACGCCTTCGTACACTATTTACGCGTAGTAACTATATCGCTGGGAGTTTGATTTCACGCATCGATCCTGCAGGGTGCGTTCAGTAACGCCGGGCGGTGTTGACAATAGTGGAAACAATAGACCTCCACAAACCGATATTCATGTGGAACTGGAAATGATGTTCAAGCAAATCAAAAAATGTTACTGTAAAATAAAAGTCTGGAAATATATCAAAATTAATATTAGTTGGTAGATAAAAAAATTTCTAGAACAATGTTTTTGTCGGGGTATCCTAAAATGTTTAATATTGTCATTATTTGATTAATCAAATTAATCCAAAGTATATATATGTCATTGAAAGTAATAGTTCAATTAACCCTTTCAGATCTAAATAAAATCTCCTGGATATGAAAATTCTTTCTTAATTACACGTCCTGGTATTTTTTTAAAAATTTCTGTATAAAAATAAATCAACTAGGACCTATCTTAACGCCGGGAATCGACCTCTAGTATCATATAAAAAGTTACCAAATCATTAAACACTGAAGTAAATAGAGTAGTTAGCTAAGTTCCGACAGCTAGTTACTAAAACCTTATGGCGCCTCTTCAAATAAACTTTTTTTTTATTATTACAATTGGTCAATATTACATTTTAATACCATCATAGGTTGGCTCCGGCATCATCGTACCAGAGCCACGCCTATGCAATTTGGTGTGAGGTTTGTGATCACATTCAATTGAGAGGGCAGCCAGGGAGAAGCTATAGAAATCATGAAAGGGTAGTGTTTGGGACATATATTTATTCTTGAACGAAAATAGTGTACTGTGTCTTCCACCTTCCCTCTCTTCCTCATCCGGCACGCCACCGCTTCAGTCGAGCGGCGATCTTGAACCGGTACGGTGATTAATGAATCGAAGTATAATGTAACCTTGAGACGTCGTCTAATACAGTGCATTCTAAAGGACTAGGACCCCTGAACGAAGATAGTCACATAGTTTACAGTCCACCTTGGAGGTGCCAGAAGAACTGGACTGTGGTGAGTGCAAACCTCCTTCCGAATATTCTGTTTCTTCTGGCATCTATGCTTTTACGCAACACTTGGTATTTTGACAGGTAGGGTAGACGTCACATTTATGTGTTGCAGTCGCAGAGTTCGGGTCACAGTCCGGCAGAAATTCATCCTGTCCAGGTCGCAAGAGAGTCAGTAGAATGGTCTCCATTATGCCGATTAGGTCGGTGCGTTTCTTTACATATAAATCATAAGTAATAATAAAAAATAAGCATATATCATGTAGACAAACACAAAATACTGAATGCGTAATAGACGAAAACGAGCACATGAAAAACATTGCGAGAATTGTGCAATCTCCGGGTCACACGTCCCACGGAATGGTTTACGACAATTCCGGTCGTATATTGGTGTGAAGGAAGTTTGCACTCACCAAAATTAAGTTCTTCAGACATCTCCAAGGTGGATTGTAAATTTATCACTATCTTTGACTAGGGTCCTTTAGAATACACTGTATAGATGCGACGTCTCAATTGAATAATATTCTTAAATTCACGAATTACCGCACCGCTTCAAGGTCGCCATTCGACTGGGGCGGTGTGCCGGGTGAGGAGAGGGAGGAGAAAGGAACAAATAAATATATGTCCCAAACAATCGGAATAACCGCAAGGAAGGGAGAGAAGCAGAGAAACGTGGTACAGGATGAGATGGGTGAGGAGATAAGGATCAGTGATCTCTGAAACCGGGATTCGGAAGGACTGCTCGCCTTACCTTGTAAATAAAGCCTCCGTAATCCCTGCAGTCGCCGCCGAGATCACACAAAATGGCACGCGGATGAGCCGATCTCCGATCCCGATTGAAGACGGCGATGTCATAAGTTCACCCACGACACACAATATCACACAATACAGTGCTGGTGCACTGGAGTTGAAAGGTCCACACCGCGAATGATATCGCGATCGAACAAATATCGGTCAAGTTGACGTCTGCTGGCGTCAAGGTCACAATTCACACTGAAAAGACACGCTAAAAGTGTTGACGAATTCGCAACAACGAGTGTATACACGATAAGACGGTATTTAAATGAACAAGTACCCGACTGACGCGTACCGATCTCTCTTAGACGTGGACGTACACCTCTAATAAGCGAAATAAGAATTAGTAAAAATATACATTAACAAATTTCACGTACATTTGACAATCGCTGCTGAAGGAAGTCGAGCCGCACGCCCTCGGGGTGGCAGGTAATGAGGGCGGATTATATTTGTTTTATTTTTAAAAACATCCCCAAGATATGCTCCGGACGGCCGCGAGCTACGACTTACTTAGCAAAGAACAAATTAATATTTGTATTAATTAAAAAATATATTTATTCAAAGATCAGCTTTGTAAAAATGCGTATAAATCATCTTTTCGCGATTTTTTTTTTTTACGATAATGTGAGTTACTGATTTATATCAGAAGTTGTAGACTAGATTAGATTTTTATTAATACTATTACTTGGATGGGACCATTTGCTAATTTAATATTAATAATACAATGTAAAAATCTGTTTGGACTGTGCCCGTCTCACTGGAGAAATTCTGTGTCGAGACGGGCATAGTTTACAAGCAATTGTTCAATTAAGTAGTAGATAGAATTATTAAGGAAAACACATTCTTATTGTGAAGTTGTAATTATTCAGAACATAGCTCTGTGATATTTTAAATATTAATTATAAATATATACATATAAAATCAATTTTGTCGAAAAATATTGTTTTTGCGTCACCGGGATAAACTTCACAATAAGAATGTGTTTTCCTTAATAATATAAGTTGTATCAATGTGTCCAAAATTTAATAAAAATGAATTGATAATTCTGGCGTCTGCAGTCGGTTTACTCAAAGGTATTTGAGATTCTGTAAAAATAATGTAGAGATGGCTTTCAAATAATGGAACGACAGGTGTATTAATTTGAAAAATGTAACATATAGGTTCGAAAATTTGTCAAGAAAAATACTCGCGTTATAGCACAATCGGTAGTGTACTTCCCCGGATTGGAAATAGTGATCCAGGTTCGTATCCCGGTAACGCTAAAACAATATTTTTCGACAAAATTGATTTTATATGTATATATTTATAATTAATACATTAATTTAGTATTTAAAATAGAATTATATTTATAAAATAAGTGTATATGAAAAACAATTTTAAAGTGGACTTGATAAATTAATTTTGGATCAATTATTATAGATATGAGTCAATATGTTTGGGTGAGTGCACCAATACTGGCTCTACCCATATTACGAATATTTTAATATACAGTTTCATGTTCTTGGAACAATTCTTACTTGCTTACTTACTTAGCATCACGCCGTTTCCCCGCGGAGGTAGGCAGAGAGGATAGAGTGCCACACTCTTCTGTCCTGACACACAATTCTCGCCTCGTCCACATTCATAATACATCTTCTCATGCAAGCTCGCCGACTGTTAAGGCTTCTAACAGAACCGTCCTCCATTATCTGGTTTACCTGGTCGTGCCAAGTCTTCCGCGGACGTGCTTTATTTCTGGTGCCATCAACACTTGTGTCATATATCTTTCTTACCATTCTCTCCTTATTCGTCCGTTCCATATGACCAAACTACTTAAGTGATCCTCTCTTAATCTTACTCAGTATACTAACATCAGCTTTACATTCTTTCCATATTTCTTTATTCTTGTCATAAATAGATTTGTACACGCCTAAGTGATCTCATTTCCACTGCATTCAGTTTACTTTCGTTCTTTTTCTGCCAGTTCCAGGCCTCACTGTCGGTACCAGGATTCCATTGTGCACCCCTAGTATTGCTTCGGTTGACAAATTCCCGTTAGATATAATTCCATTCAAAGCGCCGTTCACTTTATTCCCTGCAGTCACCCTCCTTTCCGTTTCTATCAAACATACTTCCCAAATATCTTCTTGTTCCAAACATAGATCACCTCCAAGTATTGAGCACGGTGTTTCGCTTTCCTCCTTCTCGAATACCTTTACTTTCCACTTGTTAACATTCATCTTGCACGCATCATACATTACACTCCCTAGACTCTGTAGTTTCTGTTCATTATTCGCCATTAGTACTGCACCATCGACGTACAATAAACAGCATACAATCAAATCGGCCATTTTTGCTCCAACATTCATACATTCCGACAATTCAATAGGTTTAAATCTTGTAGCATTCTATTAAATAAGCTTAGGTCCAAAATATTTGTAGTTCCTTTGGCCATATGTAGTATGTGCTCTCGGGGTTTGTAGGTTATTTGTATTTGTCCGTGTGGAAATTATATTTTGAATCATTTTAAAGTGTACCTGTTTGTATTTTTATATGTATTTAAGAGTAGTATTAGCATATATATATATATTGGATTAATTGCAGAAATAGTCGCTCCTCCCCGAGCAATGATAATTGAATATTATTTGTTATAATTAAGACAATTACAAGCATTATAAGAAAGACCATGACCATTAAATTCACGTATGCTAATTAGTAATGATAAAAAATGCTACTTTCGACTCACCGGTGTGATTGTGATTGGTATTAAATAATATCAGTGACTGAAATCTATGAAAAATCACAATACACGAAATAAATTTTAAAAACCACAATTTTGAACGTATTTTATTATATTATTAAAACATAATTTACGTAAAAAACATAATCTAGAGAATAAAAGAGAATAAAAACTCTTTTGACAGAATCTGCTAGATGGCGCTGATCACGAATTATAAGGTCATTCCTTCATGAATGTTTTCGTCTCAAATGCGCATGCGCCGAATCGCAGTTCACAACCAAATATAAATAAGATAAAAAAAAAATCACGATTATTCAATCACTGATAGTGAGTGTGACTCAAAGATATCAGTGATCGACTCGCGGTTCGTGATTTTGAGCTCAACACGTTAACGTAAACGTGTCAATAATAAATTTGAGGGTTAGGACGATGGTTAAATGAAAGAAATATGGTTTGCGTGTTGAGGTGTCTATTGTGATGGATATAACAATGAAGATAAATGAGAATTAATAAGTGAAGATGTATTAGTTCGAAGTGACGCGAGTCGGCGGTCTCGCACGGCGCGCGCGGGCCGGCGAGACCGCCGTTGTGAAACAATGAAACTGGAGACACTTAGCTTAGCGCGGTGAATTATCGAGCCAGGCTTGTAGCAGTCGCTAGCGTCGATGCCGTCTGAGATGGCGGCGGATATGAATTCTGATCGCTACGTAAACAGCCCTATTTAGCATCGGACCATCTCGCCCCGTCGACCTCGTCAAAACCAATGAAAAAATGTATAGCAAAACGCAAATATATACATTTATTTAACCAATTTAAAAATCAATTGAGAGTTGTGTAATCAAGGATTTCATCCCGCCCTCGACACGAAGGGGAGGGGGAAAAAAAAATTAAAAAATTTTCCCCTCCATTTCGCTTTGCAAATATGTACTTCAAATATCGAGATCATTTTAATGTAAAAATATTTTTCCTTCTCGCGAAATCAATCTAGACCTGATATCGTATTATTTTTCATCAGTAGATTCTTTCGTTGTTTATTTGTATGTATTAACGGTACTAAGAAAACAAAATATTGATACAGAACTTTAAAATGAAATAAAACATATTAAAATTATGGTATTGGCTTTATTGGAAAGATAATTAGTGTTTAAATATGATTTCGCGCATGTGGGCGCCGCGGGTGGCTCCAATAAACCATGATCTGGAAGTCTGGGGACGTATATCGTCAATAATGCGACGAATCTTGACTTCCAAGTCGTCTATCATCTCTGGTTTATCGGCGTAGACTAGCCATTTCACATATCCCGACAGAAAATGATCCAAAGGTGTTAAATGACACGATCTTGGAGGCCAATTCACAGCTCCATTACGCGAATGTATCCTTCGATTTGACAACTGACAGCTGATTTGTGCTCAGTTTGGTTTGCCACATTATTATGAATACACAACGCTTGCAAATTGTGCAAAGTCATGGTTCAGTTCCATGAATCGTTTTGGCACCGCGCATACTCTAATTGATAATACGTCGTGCAGTGCGCACCGAAGAAGCTGTTAGGCCAGAGCTGGAGAGCGCTATAGATCCATGATTACTCACTTCTTCGTTCCCCAATTGAATGGCATCCATGTGGAAGAGCTGCGGCTTCAACAAGACGGCGCAACTTGCCATATTTATTGAAGGAAACATTGCAATTGGGTTCCAAGATTGTATGATTTAACATCTTTAGATTATTTTCTGTGGGGATGTGCGAAGACGCTAGTCTACGCCGATAAACCAGAGACGATAGATGTCTTGAAAGCCAACATTCGTCGCGTTATTGCCGATATACGTCCCCAGACTTCCAGAAATCATATTAAAACACTAATAATATAAAATTATCTTTCCAGTCAAATCAAATACCGTGCCCATATCCACGATTTTGATGCGTTTTATGTTGTTCAATAGATACATATTTAAGAAAATATAAAATTTTATTGTGTTTTAGTTTCGTATATATTGTTTGTACAATTATAATGTTCATTATTAATTTAATCAAATAATTAAAAAAATTTCACTAGAAAGCCTTTCTTTAAAAAATCATTTTGAAATTTTGATTTGTGGCTGTTATGCCGTTGGATCTAATGTCGGCTGAAGGCTGTTATGCCGTTGGATCTAATGTCGGCTGAAGGCTGTTACGCCGTTGGATCTAATGTCGACTTTAGTCTTCCGAATCTGCCGTGGACCTATTCTCGAACCCTCTCACAGATCAAAAGTTCATTGACAGATCATCACGGATAGCGAAGTAAGAAGTCGATCTTCTTTCTGAACCACGTGTAGCAAATATTATTGTAGAAAAGTTAGCTGTATTATGGATAGCGGGACGTAATTGGCAATTTTTCGCTCGACAGAGCAGCTCACGTCGACTCCTGGGCGAATCTAGCCCGCCCTACCGCCGACCCTGCGTCATAGATATATTTAGAAATTTTATCGAATTCGTCCCATCCCAGATATTCCAAAAATACCCACTTGTGTGACATTATTCAATCGGATCAAAGAGACCCACACGTTCCGCAAGGGCAGGCAGAGCTGGTGTATAGACACGCGTCTGCCTTCACGGCAGCAGTTGTAATTTTTAAAAAAATACTAATTAAATGTATTAATTAAGAAGATGTATATATAAAATGTGATAAAAATATTGTTATTGCGCCACCGGGATTCGAATCTGGATCTCTTTCTAAACCGGGGAAGGTGCATTATGCAACTATGCCACAGTGACATTATTTTTGAATATATATGTTACACTTTATCAAAATAATACATCTATCGTTCTGGCATGCACCTTCCTCGGTCGGGAAAGAGATCCAGGTTCGAATCCCGGTGGCGCAACAACAATATTTTTATGAGATTGTATATGTATATCTTTATAATTAATACATTTAATTAGTATTTAAAATATTAATGCTAATTTTAATGTATTAATTATAAATGTATACATATAAAATCAATTTTGTCGAAAAATATTGTTTTTGCCCTACCGGGATTCGAACTGGCGCTATAACACAATTGGTAGCGTACTTCCCCGGATTGGAAATAGAGATCCAGGTTCGAATCCCGGTAGCGCAAAAACAATATTTTTCATGACAAAATTGATTTTATATGTATATATTTATAATTAATACATTTAATAAGTATTTTCTGAATAATTACAACTTCACAATAAGAATGTGTTCTCCTTAATAAAATATTAATCAGTTACCTAAACAGCTTTTAAGAATAAATAGTTGTAGGTATCTATGATTCTAGGTGATGTTGTTTGTGCACACGTGTCATTGTTCAACGCTCTATCAATTAAATACTTACTCACAGTGTTCGTTTACATCTTTGTAACATTTTTTTTTTTAAATGATAGTAACAATAATATATTTAGGAAAAAAATATAAATATTTTTCGTCATAAGTTGGCTGTGCGTGCAACCTGATCAGACGATGTTTTGTGTGGAGAACCTGACACTGCTTCCGTTCGCGATAGTCGCAGCGCCTCCAGCTCTGGTTCTTTGCTGTGATGTAAACAAAGCCGCAATTAATTGTAAGATTGTACCGGATACCCTCAACATTGGGTCCGGTTTCTGTCCGCCACTGCGCCGGTCTTTCTCAAACTGTAAGAATCGAATAGTCCAAATACGCACACAACTAGCTAAAGTTGCTACGAACCAACTGTACACAATATGGAAAAACTGTGACGTCAAGTTATCAAGTACAATAATGTTGGTTCACATCCTTTTCTTTCCAATTGCATCTAACTAGAGTCAGCTGCGAGGGCCACCCGGGACCGTGAGCTGTGTTGGTGTCTTATCTGATTGAGGCCACTACATGTCAACACTGTCGTGAAGGAAGAAAAGAGAAAAAGGTTCAATAGGTTTTCTAATAGCCGCCATTTTGATACAAGATGGCGGATTAAGCTGAATGTTACATATGTAGCGACCGGAATTCAAATCCACCGCCATCTCAGTCGGCATCGACGCTAGCGACAGCGCTGCCGGTTGCTGCCACAAGCCTGGCTCAGAATTCACCGCTAGGCACTCTCTCTAGTTTCAGCGTTCTACAGCGGCGGTCTCGCCGGCCCGGGAGCGCCGGGCGAGACAGCCAAATTGCTTCACATCATTTCATTTCACATTCGTTCATTGCATTCTTTATTTCTATCTGTTTTCATCATACTGTCATAATGTAATAAAGCCAATCACATATCTTTCATTTAACCACCGACATAACCCCGAAACATATATTTATACCGATGAACAAATATAAATTAAATAACGCCTAGTTCTAAAGACTCACCGCTGTACCCATGGCGCCTCATCGAGCTATTCACATTACTCTGTTCTGTTTTTAAGTTAGTGAATTACTCAAGTCGTATAATTGGCTATTTACTGAATTGAAAATTCCTTTCGGTTGATCCGTTTTGTATGGAGCAGTTAACTATGCTGTTTTTTTAACATTAGAAAGGGTTACAACTGCGTGCAAATCATTGAAGTGTCTACTTCCTCTTTTACTAATTCGCGAATTTTACTATCTTATTCCATACATTTTTTATATGAGTAAGAAGGTATTATTTTACGTTAATGGATTTAATGAATTTTTAAAAAATAAAATAGAGATGCGTACACGGAATACATGTCACACCAATATTCTTACTATTTTCAAACTAAGCTAAACGCTTGTGCTATGAAAATAGGACTAACTTGCCGGTGTCCTGGAACGAGGCGCGAACCCCCGATCACTAGATCACAAGGCCAACGTCTTGACAACTACACCAACATTAAAAACAGTATTAATAGTAGTTTAAAATTACAAATAAATACATGGTAGGGTCGTATTAACGACGGATTCATTTTGTTCAAAGACGTTGGTTAAACGCGAAAGAACATATATTATATGTGATTGTATAATATCATCGGTAACAGCTGCTGCTTTTCAGAAAAGATTAATGGAAATTTGAAACCTGGAGAAGTTGTCGATTGGAAATGATATGAGACAGCTCAAAATTCGGTCCATTTCGCAATTTTTTGATGTACAATGTACACTTCATTTCAAATTGAATATATAAAAGAGAATTTTAACCTAGAGATATTAAAAACATGCCATGATCGCCTCTCACAGACCTGGCAGTTTAATGACACCGACGATACTGAAGTCGAAACCGGCACCCATTTATATATATATGTAGAAGAGAAGCGTACTATTATTATGAATGGTGTATAATAATGCACATGTGTGTGTGCGTGTGTGAGTATTGTCGCCCTTTTTTTTGAAAGCTAAGAAGACGGTAACCGACATTATTTTTACATCCCGTGCTACGACCGGTCCGCGCTTCGGTCGGTCGAAATGTGAAGAAGACAACCCAACTAAAAGAACAACAACATCGGATTAGAAAGGCAACAAAATTAAAAAAGGTTTGAGCGGTTCAAATATGGAAAAGGGCCAGTAATATCCCTCCCGTGTGGGTGGACGGGATGAAATTGAGCGTTCATTATAAAGTCAAATACCTTGGCTATATGTTCAATGAAGACGGACAAGACGATGATGATATAGAACGGCAGAGGAGACAGTTGAGCGTTCGTGCAAATATGGTGTCACGGCGTTTCTACCGATGCAGTGAGGAGCTGAAGAGCATCCTCTTTAAATCCTTCTTCACCACCGTGTATACCTGCGAGCTCTGGTCGAAATACAAACGTGTGACGTACAATTCAGTACAACTACTCATACAGAATACTGTTCGGATTGGCGCGTTATTGCAGCGCATCTACAATGTTCACCGAAGGCCGTGTACATGGATTCGTTCCGCTTCTGAGACACCGAGTTGCTGGCGTAAAGCTGCTGCTGGAGCTCAGCACTCAGAACCGACTCTTCGGTGCAAGCGGCGCTCTCGTGGAAAGCTGGTTCCCTGACCAGAGAATGGCAGCGCCTACAGAATAGCTACATATACAGCAACGGCCGTGACTGAAGTAGTTATATATGTAATATTTATATTTTGTGTTTTTTTATTTATTAATATTTTTCTTGGTTTTCTTTTTCATAGCATTATATATATTTCATAACCTTAATGTATAATATAATATATATTATCTGTATGGCGAATCAGGTTAAAAAAAAACCTGATCACGCTGGGATAAACAAATTATTATTATTATATATCATGTGATCGAAAATCTGAATTTCTATAATTTACAGAAATATAAAGTTGCATTGAAGTCATTGAGGTCATTTCAATCTACTTAGTCTCATTGAGAGATTATCCTCGACACGGGCTTTTAGATCAATCTAATGTAAATATGTAAGTATGCGTTTTAATTCTATTTTACATTTACTGCCTGCAATCAGCTCACACGATAGCAAGAGGGCCGAATTGGACGCGGATCACCATTCCCCTGTTAATCCTTCCGATATCAAGCAGTTAAAAGTTTTATATATTTTGTAACGCGCCCCACAGTTGAGGAGTGACGGCTTCCGGCAGAGATCTGTTTGTGTAATCCCTTCCCCTATTTATATTCTGTAGGGCGGATCAGTAATTCTCAATCAGCGGCGCAGCGGGCGGCGAGCCGGGGGTGAATTCTAATGTGGCCCACACACTACGGTGACAGACGGGCAGGGCCGGCCCGAGGGGGCGGCGAGCTGAGCCCCGCCCGAGGGCGCCGAAATAAAAATAACAAAGAACCGAGAAAGAGCTACAGTTTGAACAAAATAAAAAGTTTATAAGCATTATAAAGTACAACACGAACGTCATGTGGATCCTGAAGAGCCATCTTCTGCTTCTTCAAATATCATCACAAACGTCTCCGCTGCAGTGTTGCCCTGGAGAATGGCAGCTGAGTCTCCAGCATCACAATAGCTACATCTTAATAATAACTGGAAAATGATCTAAGAACTCAATGGAGATTCGGAAATTGGAATATTTTGCCTGTGTGAAGCGAAATTTGAGAGATATGTACAGGTGACTTAAAAAAAGTGAGAATATTTCGTAAAATGTGATATAATTACATCAAAATCAGTTGAACTATATCAATAATAGCTTAAATAGTTTACTAATTTACTTACTTACCTATATTACGTTTTATTTTGACAATTTTCCCATTGTTTATATTTGGTTTTTTCAAATTATCGCCCAGAATGATAAAAATCACCGCAGGAAACCGTATTCTGATCGAAAATTTGCGAATTGAAAAACGTCGGGGTGCTAGGGAAATGATCAAAGAGTTTCAAAACAAAGCCTGGAGTATAGTTAGACATTACAGCGGGACGGAGCTCCATCTCACACGGCCAGAAATACAATCAACATTCTTCATCGTGAGAATGTTAATTTGATCTCACCAGGCGTGTGGCCACCGAACAGGGCAGATGTAAACCCACTAGATGATGCAGTGTGGGGTGGTTTGATGATTTCTGATTAGCTGAATATTGTACATTAAGAATTATAATTAATTATATTATATTTTGAAATAACTCGTGTGTTACGAGATGCTCTCACTTTTTTGAGCCATACTGTATATGTAAAAGAACACTATCCACCTTATATCATCAGTGCAAGATTGGATCACGAAAAAATTGGATCATCTGGTCGCAGGAGGACGTTGTGGCTGCGGAATCTGAAAGAATGATTCAACCCATACACAGTTTTTTTAAATCAACGATGGGGGCACCCAGAAAAATTGCGCCCGAGGGCGCCACAAAACCTAGCGCTGGCACTGCAGATAACGTACGTGGATGGTTGATTTATTACACTGAAATCGAGAGATGTGATTCGTTTAGATGTCTCAATTTCGGTTTTATGTTTGACGCGAAAATATGTGGTTTTCTTCAAAAGTTTCCCATTTCTTTCACCTATCCATTCTTCCGCTTTATACAGTGTTAAAACACCTTTTGTTAATTAGTTTGTTAGAACTATTTTTTTAATTTTTATCATGCTATTCGAGAAGGAGGAAAGAATATATAACAAGTAGATGAGTTTGTGTATTTGGGGAGTATGTTTGATAGAAACGGAAAGGAGGGTGATTGCAGGGAGTAAAGTGAACAGCGCTTTGAATGGAATTATACCTAATGGGAACTTGTCAACTGAGGCGTAACTAGCGGTATACAATGGGGTCCTGGAGTTAGGCCTGGAACAGCGAGAAGTAGACTGAATGCAGTGAAAATGAAACCGCTTAGGCGTAAGTGTAGCAGCTCCATTTATGACAGATTAAAGAATGAAGAAATAAGGAAAGAATGTAAAGCTGATCTTAATATAGTGGTAAGAATGGTAAGAAAAACATATGACGCAAGTGTTGATGGCACCAGGAATAGAGGAAGATTCGGCACGATCAGGATGAATGTGGATGAGGCGAGAATTGTGCGTGGCGCTCTATCCCCTCTGCCTCCGCCGCGTTCATTGGTCACACATTCAGACTAGATACCTACCACAGTAATATTGAGTTTATTATCGAGTTATTTCAAAACATAATATGATTAATTATAATTCTTAATGTGCAATATTCAGCTAATCAGAAATCATCAAACCACCCCATACTGCATCATCTAGTGGGTTTACATCTGTCCTGTTCGGTGGCCACACGCCTGGTGAGATCAAATTAACATTCTCGCGACGGAGAAAGTTGATTGTATTTCTGGCCGTGTGAGATGGAGCTCCGTCCTGCTGTATTGCCTAGCTATACACACCACGAAATAAAACGTAATATAGGTAAATAGGTAAGTGAGTAAATTAGTAAACTGTTTAAGCTATTGTCGATATAGTTAAACTAATTTTGAACATTTTACGAAATGTTCGCACTTTTTTTGGAACATCCTGTATAATTTTCACGTATGTAATTATGTTCGTAAGTATTAGTTTAATCTTTTAAGTATTTGACGTTTTACTTTGTTCAGATATATGCTGTGACATTAATTAGTTTGTACATTATATTTCATTGTCAATGTTAACACATATAGTGTATTTTTTTAGACGTATAGAAATATATAATAATATATGAAATAAAATATAAAAATTATGCTAAAATGGCCGTGGTATTGTGTCTATTGGAAAGATAATTAGTGTTTAAATATACTGCCTTCAATATACCAAGATCTGGAAGTATTATTTTCGACAACTTTTTAAAGCAGCTGGGGAACGCGACAAATGTTGACTTCCAAGTCGTCTATCGTCTCTGGTTTATCAGAGCAGACTAGCCACTTCACATATCCCCACAGAAAATGATCCAAAGGTGTTAAAGCACACGATCTTGGAGGCCAATTCACAGGTCCATTGCGCGAAATTATGCGTTCGTCAGATGTTTCCTTGAAACCATATTAATGCCATTCAATTGGGGAACGAAGAAGTGAGTAATAATGGATCTACAGCGCTCTCTATTGACTGTAACGTTCTGGCCTAACAGCTTCTTCGGTGCGCACTGTGCGATGTCTGCAGATGCGCATTATCAATTAGAGTATGCGTGGTGCGAAGACGATCCACGGTTATTCGAATTACTCGCTCTTAGCTTTTTCGGTGAGCGCTGTACGAATCAGAGTATGATTATTCGAATTATTTTAGCGTAATGGCAAACCAAACTGAGCACAAATCAGATGTCAGCTGTCAAATTGTAAATGATAAGTAAAAACTGCCGTATAATTCATAAATACTCAAATAGTCGTATTTTACATTTGTTTTCACTGTAGTTCCTGATTTATAGTTTTGTTTTTATCTATGGTTATGCTATGCTATGTTTTAATACCATAGATATCGAAACATGTTGATTTATTAATAAATAGTGGTTTTAACAAAGTCTTTTATCTTATTATTTTCTTTAAAAGTTCACATTTCAAGTATTATCGAACGTGTCGTCTAAAACTTGAATTTTTCACTCGATTGCTTCACCGTTACATCTACGCGAGTGTAACCAACTTTTTAATTGACTCGATATATTCGAGCATCGCAGAGTTTTCTGAGAACTACCATCTCCCTCGGAGCTTGTGCTCGCTCATGCCTCGGGTGACTTCAAACCCTCGGAGCTGACGCAGTGCGCCAGATTAGTGCACTCGGTCGGCTGACTGCGTCACGAGGGTCCACAGGGACGGGATCCAAGGTTCGAGTTCAATATTGTCAACGTGTTTATTCGATAGAGATGTTAATTTGATTGAATTCATATACGTACCTCTCTCATTAACGATATTTGAATATGTTCAAGATCACAAAATTGCTGTATTTTAACCTACAGAGGCACTGCTAAAAAACAAATAATAGATATATCATAGAGACGAAGCTATTTTTATTATATTTTCTATATATAATTTTCCATTAAAAATATAATAAAAATAGTCTCTATGAGATATCTGATATTTATTTAGTAGCAGTACCTTTGTAGGTAAAAATCAACATATTCAAATATTGCTAAAATAAAAATAAGAAAAATAAATAAAAAATAATTTTTCAGGCGTATTCTAGTATGCATAATGGGGTTTAACACATTTTACAGATAAAGAATATTGCTTTAAATAATTTTCAACAAAAATCAGATTCTCACCGAGTTGACATATAATATTTGCTATTTTCAAGAAAAAATGAATTATCTAATTTGATCCATAGATGGCTATGGTGTACTGGTACTCGAAGCGAGGCAATGTAATAAGAAATATACAACTTTAAAAAATTTAATAAATATGGAGATTGAGAACTTTATAAATATATATTATAATATTTGCTATTTTCAAGAAAAAATTAATTATCAAATTTAGTCCATAGATGGCTATGGTGTACTGGTACTCGAAGCGAGGCAATGTAATAAGAAATATACAACTTTAAAAAATTTAATAAATATGGAGATTGAGAACTTTATATATATATAAAGTTATCACTTAAGTCAACCGAAGACAGGTCGTAAGCCCTGTAATTACCCCTCACATTTTCTATATATAATTTTCCATTAAAATGTAATAAAAAAATCTTCGTCTCTATAAGATATCTGATATTTATTTAATAACTTGAAAATTTGTGAACAATTGTATACTTGGATAGTCTTTTTAGAATAATTTTTATTATCATATTTTAAGTGATTTCTAATTGTGACATTGAATTTTTACATGCTCCTCCCCATCCGATAATACCGTATTGCAAATGTGACTGTACAAACGCGTAATGTATTATTTTCAGATATGTAAGTGATGAGATGTTTCTGAGTCTCTATGAGATATCTGATATCTGTTTAATAAGAGTACCTTTGTAGGTAATCCACTGATTATTGAAATTGTACAAAAAAATTTTTTTTTTTA
Source organism: Eubasilissa regina (assembly GCA_022840565.1). NCBI lineage: Eukaryota > Metazoa > Arthropoda > Insecta > Trichoptera > Phryganeidae > Eubasilissa > Eubasilissa regina. The sequence goes on from JAINEB010000026.1 coordinate 6,032,431, forward strand.
TTACATCTAATGAAAAATACATGGGTATGCATAACGGTCACCATTCTCACCCATCAATTTCTATATCTATCAAATTTTTGAAAGTTGTATATATGTTAATATGTGGATTCATTTCGAGTACCACTACATATATGGATTAAATAAGATAATTTATTTCCCCGAAACAGCATATACGTCACAACGAGAATCAAAATTTTTTTTAAACATTTTCTTATTTTGACCAATACATATTGTCTCTCATTAACGGTTGGGGTCGTCTAATCACTGCTGCTTCTACTGCATGAACTGTCTCTATTCTTCTCGATCCTGGACATTGTTTTATTATTCAATTTGGTGCAAAATATCTATAAATTGTGAACTTGTAATATTGAGGAATCATCTGACGTTTCGGTCAAAATTGATATTTTTGTATAAAAATGAATGTGACGTGACGAGACGAGTTTCAGAAATTTAGTTGAGATTTTAGGCAACCTGCACGCGCCCTACAGTACCTGGGTGCCAATACAGGCTCTTGACGGCCACCTACTATTTATTTAAAATTATATTTTTTTTATCTCGTACAGCCGATTAAATAACATTAATAGGATTGATATAAATATTATTTAGTATTAGTTATTATGTTTTTGATATCAAACTTGATTTTAAATAGTAGCTGAAGCCTCAAAGCATGTGACTAAATATAATATATTAAATAAAATAATTTGAATTCACTACCACAAAGTGTTTTAAAAATTGATTATACGTACAGCAAATTGAATGATTTGTAACTCTATTAATTTTTATTATTTTATTAAATTGGTTCAACGCAGATTTGTCTCCGTAATCTTGGCTTCAAGATTATAAAAAAAAATATCCAAGAATTTTCTATATTGAGGCAATTTTGTGACACGCGCAAAATAAACTGAATGATCGCGCTCTTTCTTAAAATGTTTGTATTTTCTTTATCATGGCAAATAACATTCAGTTAATTAGTTTTAAATTAGTGTAAAGGTCTTATCTAAGCAATAGTTTAAAAAAATATCAAATCTAGTGTATAACTTCTGATATAAATGAATATTTAAAACTCACATTTTCGTCGAGTCCTGTATTAATTACATACCTTGTTCTAGTCACAGCATATATACTACTCACTCGCACTAACCATTCATATACACTGCGATATTCATCCGCACGCGTGATGATTGAAAAGAGATAGGGGCTTCAGTCTCACAATGTAAAATCCGACTTGCATAACCTTTAAACGTCAGTCGCTCCATTCGAATGACACACATTTAGACAAATATCGCGAGATAAACTAGATAAAACTCTCAAAGTTTGGATATCCATCGCGTCCTAATCAATGTTGTTATTTTTAGAAGAAGCTCATGTAATTTGAGATTATTTCCAATGCTATTAAATTTGAGCACGTGCGAAACGTTCAAACTATTATTTGTGTACATATAATTTTAAAAGTATTCTTTCTGCGCCTGTGGAATACAAATTAATAACGCAGGTGTTGTACAGATTGCTAACAACAGGCGTAAACCAACTATTATCGTGCTATCATTACAGAAGTACAGAATAATTTTATTTAGGATGATTAGAAGCTCGTGAGTTGAGAGAAGACGGTCTCCTGGAAGATGGATAGACCGAATAAATAAGCTAACAGTTTGCTCTTTAAAAGCTGAATGCATTCAACCGTGATAAATGAAGACATTTGTTCCAGGCCGATTTTGTTTGGCCGCCATTTTGGTTCGGCAGACAACTAACAAACAACTGTAAAACTAATCAAACAATTATAAACAACCAACTGAATTGAACTACGAGTCCCATTCTAAAATTATTCCACTAAATTTGTATCAAGTAACAATTTGAGTTAGGTACTAAATTTATTTTTTAAATAATTGTTGTTTTTTTAGAAACAGATTCTGGTAAAGAAACAATAATATATGTTTTTAGTTAGTTATGACATCCTGAAGAAGAAAATGGTATTTTTCGAAACCGGTAGATATTTGATTTATTTTTTTATTCCAAATAACACCACAACAGCACGAAAAAAAAAAAACTGGCTACTTTAACACAGACTTTAGCCTAGCAAAGTAGCCAGGACAACGCTGTATATATCAGAGGTGGAGTCTACTCCATCCCACACAATAAACTATGTATTATGTATGTTTATTATGTATCCACCTCTGTTAGTACAAAAATATGGATGTCAAAATATATATAAATAAATAAATAAATTTAAACTCAATTCAGTGTTTAATAAAAGAAAGATAATAAATAAAAAATATGAATTTTAACCGCAAAGTTAATATTGCTAATTTTAAAAGTATTAACAAAATTACTTTGTGGCCTCATTTTATATAAACAATTAGACATAATGCATTGTTTAAACCACTAGTTATTGATAAATCAACATGTTTAGATATCTATGGTATCTTCTTCAGGAAACAGTGTGTACTAAAATTAAAAATATAACCATAGATAAAAACAAAACTATAAATAAGTAAAAACAAATTTAAAAGTTGACTATTTGCAAAGAGGATTTGGTTATTTATAATATTTAGCTCGCTATTAACACTTTTTCTTATTTATAAAATTTGTAATATATCTAACTGTAAACCCCTAGTATTTGTACGTATAATTTTAAAATCCTTGTTAATAATATCAAAAGAATTGTTTGTTTTCAAAATGTATTTTTAAGTTTAGTATACCTCGTTTCCTGATGAAGATACCATAGGTATCGAAACATGTAGAATATTCAATAGTGGTTTAAACAAAGTATTTTGTCCAATTATTAATATTAACGGTGAGCGCTATCGTCACATGATGGAAAACTTCTTGGTGGATCGGACCTGCAACATATGTTGAACCCTGATCTCCTGATCACCTGATTTGACGGCTCCTGACTATTTTCTGTAGGGATACTTGAAAAGAAAGGTCTACGCCAATAAGCCAACAGTAATTCCGATGCTACAGGACAATATTCCAAATAAAATTGCTATGAAATGTTATGAAAAATATGGTTAAAAGAGCACGCATTTGGGAAATGTTATATACAATACATAATTGTAATAAATTACACAATCATAAATAAAAATAAAATTAAAAAGTTACGTTTAATTATTTAGTTATTTAAAAATAAAATCGGCCCGGAACATAATATTCACCCTGTACTGGCTGCGCCGTATCGTATTTGATTCTACCATTCTACGTGTGAGCATTGCCAGACTACCGCTGGCCCTGATATCGAAGACCCTCACTCGGACGTCGAGATTGTTGCTATAGCGACCCCTGCGTCGGTCTGATAATACCCTCAGCGCCAGGAGTTTCGTCCCAGTCGGTGATAAGAGCTATCGGCGTCGGGTCGTCACGACTACCTCGCGGACTGCGTTCATGTTTAATATCTCCCCTAGAATTGAGACATATCAGTGATTGGTGAAATTTGGTTTAATTATTTTAATAATATATATACAACGACCGGTTTCGCGAAATACTATTTAATTTAAATTCTGCTGTTTTTAAAAATATTAATTAAATAACTACCTAACTTACCATCGCGTCGTTTTCCCGCGGAGGTTGGCAGAGAGGATAGAGCGCAACATTCTTCTGTCCTGTCACACAATTCTCGCATCATCACACACAAGCTTGCAGATTATTGAGGTTTCCAACAGGACCGTCTAGTTTACCCGGTCTCGACAAGTCTTCTTCTATTTCTGATGCCATAAATTCATCTGTTCTAAGTGATCCTTTCTTAATCTTACTCACTACACTAACATCAGCTTTATATTATTTCCTTATTTCTTCATTCTTTACTCTGTCAGAAATAGATCAACTTAAATTGTTACGATAAAGAAAGAGATGTTAATTAACTAAATAACACAAAATTATTAGAAGAAAAATAGTGTTGTAGCTATCGGGATTCGAACCTGGATCTCTTCCAATCCGGGTAACGTGCATTAACCGATTATGCTACAGCACACTGTACATTGACGACAACATTTTCGAACATATATATTACAATTTTCAAATTGATACATCTATCGTTCCATTATTTGAAAGCCATCTACATTTATAATAATAACAAAAATAATGTGTGGCCCAAAAAAAGTGAGAATATCTCGTAACACACGAGTTATTTTAAAATTAATTATAATTCTTAATGTACAATATTTAGCTAATCAGAAATCATCAAACCACCCCACACTGCATCATCTAGTGGGTTTACATCTGTCCTGTTCGGTGGCCACGCGCCTGGTGAGATGAAATTAACATTCTCACGACGGAGAAAGTTGATTGTATTTCTGGCCGCGTGAGATGGAGCTCCGTGCTGCTGTAATGTCTAGCTATACTCCATGCTTTGTTTTGAAACTCTTTGATCATTTCCTTAGCACCCCGACGTTTTTAAATTCGAAAATTTTTGATCAGAATACGGTCTCCTGCGGTGATTTGAAAAAACCAAATACAAACAATGGGAAAATTAATAATCAAAGATGGCGACCGGAAATCGTCGAAATAAAATGTAATATAAATAAATAAGTAAACTATTGAAGCTATTGTTGATGTAGTTAAACTAATTTTGATGTAATTACATCACATTTTACGAAATATCCTCATTTTTTTTGGGTCACCTTGTATAAGTTGTATCAATGTGTCCAAAAATTTAATAAAAGCGAATTGTGAATTCTGGCGTCTCTTATCGGATCACTCAAAGATATTTAAGATTCCGTAAAAAATAAATTGGTTCGAAAATTTGTCGTCAACGTAATGTGTGGTGTAGCATAATCGAATCGGAAGAGATCCAGGTTCGAATTCCGGTAGTGACAAGAATATTTGTCGATAAAATTGATTTTATACGTATATCTTTCTAATAAAGCGTCTGTTCTGAATAATTACAACTTCACAATAAGTTTGTGTTCTTGTTAATACCAAATTATTCAATTTGAGATTAATATTTTGTATATGTAAAACAGAAAATTCCCAAATTTTTATCAAAACTGTGATAATTTTCTAATAAATGATTGGAGAATTCTGAAAAACCATTACTATTTAAACATCTTAAACGCGTTTTTACTTGGTTTGATGTTGGTATATTTAAATAACTAATTAAGTTCTTAAACACACAGTTAAATAATCTATCTAAAAAATAACATTGACCCCTTTAATTTATGAATAATACAGCTGTTTCGCACTTTCTCCGCGGAGGTAGACAGACGATAGAGCGTCGCACTATCTCGATTCCATCTTTTTGAAGGTTTACCTGGCCGTGCCTAGTGTTTCTGTTTCTAGTTCCATCAATACTCGCGTCATATTTCTTCTTTCATTCATTCCACATGACCAAATCTCTGAGATTTGTCGGTAAAAGTGTACCGGTTGCATCATTCTACAGGGTGAATATTATGTTCCAGGCCGATGTTGAAAACACATGTGTTGCAGACCCTATAAACCCAATTCGGCCACTAAAAAGTCTTCATAAGCATTGCCTTTTGCACCCTGAAAGAAATAGGGTCCAACGATTCCGCCGGCTCACATGGTGCACCATACATGAGTGTATCAATTGTAGATTTTCAGTGCCCCAACAATGACTGTTTTGTTTATTAACAAAACCCGCCGAATCGAAATGAACTTCGTCGCTCTTGAAGATCATTTTCCAAAAATTGGGTTTAATGTTTTTACAACTTTAACACATTGTTGAGACGTTAGTTACTCCATAATAAATTGTAATCAACTATTCTCAATGAGTACTAAATATAAACTGACCAAAATGGCGGCCAAAAAAAATCGGCCTGGAACATAATATTCACCCTGTACTTAGTATTGTGGTTTTCCCACAGCCATCTTCTTATGTACATTCTTCGACTGTTAAAGCTTCTGCAAGGACCGTAATCTAATATTTAATTTTTCTGATCACGCCGTGCAGCGCCGGCGCTAGACTTAATACCGCCCATGCTCTCAATATTTGTAAAACCATCCCCATAAATTGGGCGCCCGGGTGTCGCACGCGTTATGGGCGGTATTTTGTTAGCCCGGCATTTTGAAACTTGCCAAAATACGTGTTGACTACAAAATTACTGCTTTATTAGAAAATAACTGTAATGTTTGTATGTATTTTTGTTACACACATTTTGTTTTTTAATTTTTATATATTTTTCCGCCTGTGCGTAACTCCGGGGCTGGTGCCAGGTCTTTCGCAGAGACGCCTATAACGCTTCTACCATCCTCCCTTCACTCATATACACCCATACATTAGTGTCGGCACCAATACTCTAATGTGCAACATTTGGCTATAAAGGTCGATATGATACAGTACTTCGTCCAACGATCACCCGTCTATTTACGGTGTGTAGAACTAGAACTTGGTGATATTGTCTCGTAACAATGATATGTGACAAATAACGCACAGGCGTGACAGGATCGTCTCCTGACTTCCACGGATCCATAGGCCAGGTGTCTGTATTTTAAATAATTAAAATAATAATAAAAAAATGCAATGAAAAGTGGTCCAGTTAGAGATATCCAATAATTAATTTAAATAAAGTTGACACTTCACAATCCCTCCTATCCGACTCCAATTTCTTATAAATCAATCTTACATTTATTATATATTACAATTTTTAAAATATGTGACACGTAAATAAATATAATTGGCGTGCAATCAAGCAAGACGTGAAAATATCTTGGCTCGTTACAAAGTTCAACAGGGAGCAATATAATACAATTTCAATAATCAGTGGATGTATATATATATATAATATTTTAACATTTGTTTCTTCTCTATGAGAGTAAGACTCGTGTATAGAGAAGGAGTATATTCGAGTTAATTAATGTTTCAGTTAGTCTGTGCACATATTTTTTTACTTCAGTTACAAATTTATGATAGTCCGTAATTTTTCTAATTGTGATGGGGAGATTGGTAAAAAATTTGATGCCTTGATAAATATATTGATTTTGAGTTGCGGTGTATTTTAGTTTTATCTCTATATCTTGTAGATCGGAGTTAGCTTGTAAAATTTAATTGATTTTAAATCAAATTCTGATATTAAAAATGTATATACAGTACAAATTAAATGAACCAACTAGAATACAGAATAATCTATCTATCGAAAATATATTTAGTTATAAATATGAATTAAATATATTAATTAGAAAGATATTAAATCAATTTTTTCAAAAAAATATCGAACCTGGATCTCTTTCCAAACCGGGGAAGTTGCACTATCCAACTATGCTACAGCGACAATATTTTTAGCGACAAATTTTCGAACCTATATGTTACCTTTTTGATATTAATACATTTAATCGTTCCATTATTTGAAAGAGCCATCTACCTTATTTTTACGGAATCTCAAATACCTTTGAGTAATCTGATAGCAGACGCCAGAATTATCAATTCATTTTTATTACATTTTGGACACACTGATACAACTTTATTATTAGGAGAACACATTCTTGTAGTGAAGTTGTAATTAAATGTATTAATATCAAAAAAGTAACTTATAGGTTCAAAAATTTGTCGCTAAAAATATTTTCGTCGTAGCATAGTTGGATAATGCACCTTCCCCAGCTAGGAAAAGGGTTCCAGGTTAGAATCCCGGTAGCGCAACAAGAATACTATGCTACAGCGACAATATTTTTAGCGACAAATTTTCGAACCTACATGTTACCTTTTTGATATGAATACATTTTATCGTTCCATTATTTGAAAGAGCCATCTACCTTATTTTAAAATTGATTTTATACATATATCTTTCTAATTAATATTTAAAATATCATAGAGCTATGTTCTAAATAATTACAACTTCACAATAAGAATAAACATTTAGTTATTGACGGGATTCGAACCTGAACTTGTAATACAATAAAAATGTATATTTAATCCCTGTTGAATCACGGAGACTGTATGCGCAGAATGCGTCGTGTCACAGCTGCGAAAAGCAATTTTTTCTCTTGACACTTGACATATATTTCGCGACCGCAGTCCGTGCTGCAGTAGCACCAATGAAAAAATAGAATTATAACATATTTTGAAGGGTAACACTTGAACTACCCCCGGGATAAAGAACTTATTTATAGACTTGTAAATGTCATAGCGTTTTCCCCAGTAAACTGCTGTCAGCTCGGAGACAGGCGCGTGCCGCTATCAGTGACACTCCTGGCGGAGGTTATAAATTATTGACACATCTAATTGATTTCAGATCCTTGCGCATACATATAAAATATTCGTATAACATTAACCTTCACCATACCGTGATGTGAAATACCCGAACGCAGCCATGTTGTCAACTTGTGTTACCGTAAATGACAGAAAAAAATGCTTTTACTTACTTACTTACTTACCATCACGCCGTTTCCTCGCGGGGGTAGGCGGCAGAGAGGATAGAGCGCCACACTCTTCTGTCCTGACACACAATTCTCGCCTCATCCACATTCATACATCTTCTATCACGAGCTCGCCGATTGTTGAGGCTTCTAACGGAACCGTCCTCCATTGTCTGGTTTACCTGGTCGTGCCGAGTCTTCCGCGGACGTCCTCTATTTCTGGTGCCATCAACATTTGCATTCCATTACCATTCATTTCTTACCATTCTCTCTTCATTCAATGCTTTTATTACTTTTAAAATTAGCAATATTAACTTTGCGATTATAATTCATATTTTTTATTTATTATCTTTGTTTTATTAACCACTGAATTGAGTTTAAATACATCAACCGGTTTCGTTCTTCTTCAGGATGTCATAACTAACTAAAAACATATATTATTGTTTCTTTACCTAACTCAAATTGTTACTTAATACAAATTTAGTCGAATAATTTTTAGGAAAAAATTTTAGAATGGGAATTTATTATTAAATTTAATTAATTCATTTAATAATAAAATACAATTTACATTAGAAATGGAAAATAATTCGACTTTAAATTTTTTGTATCTAACATTAATTAAAAATAATAGTAAAATTGAATTCAAAATTTTTAGAAAACCAACTTTTACAGATACTTATCATATACAATGAATCTAACCATCTATTATCGCGCAAACATTCGGGGTTCCACTCCGTGATACATCGTTTAGTCAATATTACTATTTCAATATTGAATTGAATACAATTATAAAAATAGCAGTTAATAACGGGTAAATAACACCACAACAGCACGAAAAAAAAAACTGTCTACTTTAACACAGACTTCAGTCTAGCAAAGTAGCCAGGACAACGCTGTATATATCAGAGGTGGAGTTTACTCTGTCCCACATAATAAACTATTTATTATGTATGTTTATTATGTATCCACCTCTGTTAGTACAAAAATATGGATGTCAATATATATATAAATAAATAAATATATTCCCGGTTTGGAAAGAGATCCAGGTTCGAATCCCGGTGGCGCAATAACAATATTTTTCGATAAACTTTATTTTATATGTATATCTTTCTAATTAATATTTAAAATATCACAGAGCTGTGTTCTGAATAATTACAATTTCACAATAAGAATGTGTTCTCATAAGAATCGAATATTATCATTCAATATCCATAGATAATCTTAACATGCCATCATCAAAAATCGCAATCTATTTTGTTTCACACAGGGTCCTAAAGATAAACTACGCAAAATTAGGTTTAGATCGGTCAAAGGATGTACGATTGTACAAAGAACGAACAGACATTAGAAGATGTTGAACAATAATGGGGTAATAACGCAAATATTTTTTTGCAGTATTTTAAGTATGTCCAAATAATTACTGGATTATATCCTCTGGGGGATTGCCGTCAAGATTAAGATGTATCACAGAGACGAAGCTATTATTTTTTATATGAGAAGTATGGAAGTCTCGGGTATTACATGCCTTACGACCTGTCATCGGCTGACTTAAGTGATCACTTTACACAACGTGCAACGTTCACCTATTTGCCCATGCGTTTTCAGACGAATTCTAGTATAGGTTAATATTTCGATTGAATTTCCTATACACGTAAAGGATATTCAGATCCATCAGATCTTATATTTAAAGAGTACAATGTCCTGGATATAAGACAAATCTTTATGTTGAGACTCGTTCAATATTTCCATGCTGACAACAACTCTCCTCAAGCAATAAAACATGGACACAACACAAGACAGATCTACACGCCAGTTTCGAGAGCAACAAAGACATTTTATCTAAGATTCTACATGTTCTTAGCTCCGTACCGTTCACTTCCGATAAGATTACACTAATATGGACCCAATATATGATCCAATCAGGTAGAGATGAATCAGAAGCACGGCTATCCAACATTCTAATATAATTTATACAATACCTTCACTAATAATTCACTAGTCCTACAACACTCCCACTACATATATTTTTATTTTATTTTTACTTTTTTATTCATATTTGAATTCTCTTTTTATTCCAAATAACACCACAACAACACGAAAAAAAACTGGCTACTTTAACACAGACTTGAGTCTAGCAAAGTAGCCAGGACAACGCTGTATATATAGCAGAGGTGGAGTCTACTCCGTCCCACACAATAAACTATGTATTATGTATGTTTATTATGTATTCATCTCTGTTAGTACAAAAATATGGATGTCAAAATATATATAAATAAATAAATAAATATTGCCTCCACTTCAAATTAAGTCTCAGCTTCAGCGACATCTATACTATTACACGAGAAAGAATATCAAATTTTCAAAAAATGTCAATAGATGGTGACAACATAATCGGTAATAAATAAGTGAAATGTTTCATCTTGATTTAATGTATACAACTTCTAAATATTTGAGAGATCTGGTAGCATGGGTAAATAGGTGAACATTATATTGTGTAAAGAGATCTCAGGGCACAGGGCTTCGTCTGTGTGAGATATCTCAATCTCGCAAATATTTATTCCGACGCACGGTGAATTGAAGCTCAACGTACTAAACTACAATAATATTTATCGTAACGGTGCAGAATCTGACTACATTTAGTAGTTAATGTTGATATTTCTTAATAATAAAATATTTTTTCTAAAGTCTGACAGACTTACGATGAAAAGTGCTGCGAGTTCCATAAAAAAACATCGCCACACCTCAGAGAGTCGAACAAGAATATACACCGCCATTGTTTTGACACATTTCTTTGTATTTCTGACGACATTTCCAAAGAACGCGTCGTCGCAACTGCAAAATGGCGGCTCGGCGCGAGATTCAAACGGCGACAGGGCCGTCGCGGCCTGCTCAAATTTGAAATTCGAACCGCGTCGCTTCTATTTCCAAGATGGCGTCCACTTTGACAGCTGTCAGCGTGAAATGGCCGACTGGCTGGACGAAATCAACCGGGACATGAGGGAATTCAATGTTCTGACTTCCGATTTCGCTTGGGGCGTGTCTGTGGACCCGGACAATCCTAAATTGGCAGGGAGAGGCGCCATTTTGGATAAGACGCGCTCGAAATGGAGGAGGGGTGTGTGCGGGAAGGTCGCCAAAGTGGATGTCGGTCTGCTGATCGCGAGCCAGAAACGACAACTGAATTTTCTTTGTAAGGGGGCAACTTTGAACTCGCAGGAAACTGAGTAAGTAATGTATAATTTATGATATTTACTATGATTGGTGTTTGGTAGCTAAGATTAAAATATACCGGTGATTATACGACGAATTTATGAGCTCTGGATTTAGGTAGGTCTAAACGTCTAGGGCCTCCAAATTTGTAGGCCCCCCCGAACCTATAGCAAAAGATAATCTTAGAAATTTAGTTGAGATACAACTCAATACCAACTAAAATTTTGAACTGAATGTAAACTCAGAGATCAGCTTGAGATTTGATTGCCATCTAGGTTAACTAGAACTAATCTCACATTTAACCTTCCAAACCAAACAAAACAGATACATTTTTGTTACACGTTTATTATAATTTTTTTTACATCGATTATATGTTTGTTTACCAATTAAAATAAAATTAGTAGAATGAGATCTAAAGTAACCGTAAATACCCATAAATATCTATTCTGAAAGTATACCACAAGTCATTAAACATTAATATAAGGCGATAAATTACAATTATTCAGTTTTAACTGTTGATTGCGAGATTCAAAATCACTCAACTGACAAACGATAAGTTTGACATATGCGACGAGTGTGAAATAAAGCGCAAGATGGTGAATTTCTAACGCACGGTGTTTACACACGGTACAACAAAAGCTGAGAGTTGTCTCTAAAGAATTTCATGGTATCAATTAAAACCTCTGAGATTATCTCGACGTTAAAAATCTCATTCGTGGACACGAGCTATAACGATGATTGGTAACTGAGATTTAAAAAACAAATCTCATGGAGACGAAGCTGTTTATCTTATATTATACGGGATATTACAATCATGACTAGTTCACGCAACTCGAATCGGATTCAGGAAGGAAAATATTGCTCTAAAGTCCTGGGTTGAACGTCGTTTTCACCTCCAGTTGACTCGCACCTTTTTAGTGAAGAATCGAGATATCACTGCACTTCCGGAGGCGTTTAGAACACCGCCTCTTCGTGGTCCTAACGTAACGCACGGCGTTGTAAAAAAGAACACAGATCTTGACAGTTCGGTGTCCTCCCGTCGGCGAATCCCTAAGTAATTAGTTGGCCAGAGCGGGACACGTATATGTTAAGATTTATATTGGAAGGACACAATGAGCAGGGATTAGGTACTCGACTTCCAAAAGGCCCAAAAGGTTTTTTTAGGTAAATTTGTAGGGCTCCCGAGACTAATATATTTAAAGTATAACGTTTTTGTTATATTTGTGAAGTCCTTGGCTCCATTCTTCGCAAACCTGGGCCTTGTTTAGTGGGACGTGCAGCAAAGCTCCAGTCACGTCTCTTGTCTTCTTGTCCATTACCAGTGATCACTCATTTCTCCTCATTGTGTCATGCAGTAATCAAATGAAAATGTTACTTTTCAGATCGCTCGGCATGGTCTTAGACGAGATGCAGTCCCTGTATACAACCTCGAAAATTTGCGTCCCAACTTCCAACCACAAAAACGTTGATAAAGAAGACTATGAAAATGACATATTCCTATTCCTTCGTGATGTAGATGACATACTATCCAAGAGAGAACTGTGTCAAAATAGTGTTCAAAGTTGCAACACAAATGATAAGGTAACCGAAGATAATTTAGAAAAAGGAATCGCTCATTTTGACAGCTACAAAGAAACAAATGACAATCAACGAAACAAAGGAACAGATGATAAAATAACGAATTTTAAACAGAAGCAGTCACTTTCAAAAGACGCCATTTCAATCGGCGCGAGGATGGCGGCGGATTTTGAAAACTCGGAGGAGACGTTCGACGGCATTTGTTTTTCCGGTGAGCCGGATTTGGAGAGGCTGATGACGCGCAGCCGAAACGAAGCCGTCCTGAGGTGGGCCTGGCTCGCGTGGAGGGAGAGGACCGGCCCACCGATGCGGCCGATGTACCAGAAGATGGTGGAAGTCAAAAATTCGGCGGCCAGGAGAAGTGGTATGTTTTGACGAAGTTTTTTTTAATTTGTCATCTTCACTGCTTGATACAGGTCTCCTCCGAGGGTCGCCAGTTCATCCATCTGTTCCCCGCCACTCTTCTTCTACTTTCGACCTTCCCTCCTTACTGTCCACCATGCTCGGTTGGGATTTAGGACCAACCAGGAAGAACACAACTTATCTTGTTTGCCCGATGAACTTTTGGGGGTTAGGACGGTGGTTAAATGAACGAAATGTGGTTTGCGTGTTGAGGTGTTTATTGTGACAATATGATAAAAACAAGGAAGACAGATAGAATTAAAGAAATGAATGAAGATGTAGAAGGTGCGCGTGTATTATGAAGCGTGTTTTGAAACGATGAAACTGGAGACACTGCTTAGCGGTGAAATATCGAGCCAGGCTTGTAGCAGCAGCCGGCAGCGCTGTCGCTAGCGTGGATATGAATTCCGATGGCTACAAACTTAATTCGGTACGCACAAGCGAGAAACCGAATACACGACAAATGCATAATGTATTTCAGTCGTACTCTGATATATATATATATATATATATATAAGCGGGGAACCGATATATATTAGGACAAAGACCATAGTTATGTTATTGTACGTTCTGGCTCCTGCGGATAGAACGCCAGGGTAACGCCACCGACTAGACAGTGGTTAACATGAAAATGTGAATTGACGACCTTTCTTTTACCTGTGGTAAATTTATTTCAATGTTGGGTAATTCAGACTAGAGTTTAGAAGAGGTAATCAATAAAAAGATCTTAAACGAAAAACAAAGACAAGCGTCGGAAACAAAAAATACATTCAAATACAGTTTATTATGACGGTAAGCCCCTCGGATCCGAAGTCAAGTGGTGATGCTATGAAGAACAATTTATTAGGCAGCTAAATCTTGAATAGGAAGTTACACCCACCTCTATGGTGGTAAATTGGTCGTTCTACTTGACATTAACTGCAGGCTTTGGTCTTCAGAAATTGTAGTGTTTTGGTATTGAGAAAGGCTATAGAAGACATGCACCCTCAAAAGGGAGGGGTTAACGTTACATTTGACGTGAAATTCACCCTGTCCAGATCGCAAGAGGATGCGAGGGAGAGCCAGTGGAATGCTCCACTAGGTCTCCTTAGCTACCGCTCTTCCCGGCATCGTCTAACCCAGCAACCCAGACCATAATAAATTCTCGGAAAATCCTGAGATTCCTTTAATTTCTTAATTTGGTCATCTGTCCGGAAGGTTCGATGACATATTTCATTTAATCCCTAAGCTCCTAACGTTCTCGTAGTGAGCAGTTTGAAACAACCACTTATATCTTGGCCGTCTTCTCGAACGCACCTGCAGTAAACTTTATCCTGTATTTTAACCTCAACTGTAAATTGTGCTCAACCTTTAATAAATGCCATCAATTGTACTTCATCCACTAGCATTTCTAGCCACAGACACATTCACACACACGCTCTCTCTGACATCATATATGGGAACACGGAGAGTCCTGTAGAGAGTTGACACCCCTAGCCTAACCTTTAAACAGATTCTTCTGATACATCTCATTAACCTATAAAACTCAACACCCAAAAGGGGAACACGCATAACCTTCTACACTAAACTGGTATCCTACGATGTAAATTAAGTATATTTTTCCATAAGTCCAAAGGTAAAAGCTGACGCAGCCTCTCTACAAGGCTGCCTGATGAGTCACATCAAATTCTCTTTAAATCTGTTCCATAACACTCGTCTTTACTTCCCAGGATATTCTGACCTGGGTGAAATCTGGCGCGAGGAATTAGAGACTCCAAATCTGGAAGCTTTAGTCGACGGCCTGCTGCAAGAGGTCTCCCATCTGTACAGAACCCTTCACGGAGTCGTCAGGTTCTTCCTCAGGCGGTACTACGGGCCGGACGTGGTGTCCGAGAGAGGGCCCATCCCGGCCCACCTCTTGGGCAACATGTGGGCCCAGAACTGGGAGTCTATTATAGACGTGATCCTGCCAGAAGCGAGGGAAGCAGACCTGGACAGGATAATCAGAAACACGAATTGGACCACTCATGATATGGTAAGAAGAGTGTGACTTTTATTAATTATAGATTTCAACAAATAAAGTTTGTCATACTTTGATAAAATACTCCTTGCTGACGCCTGTTCAAGTTCCGGCAAGCAAGGAAATACATTAATGAATAAATGTATTGTTTGTAACGAAATAAAAGGAAGTATTCTGCACGCGGGAATTCATTCTCGATTCACTCGCCGCAGTATCCCTAGTCTGAAAAATTTCCCACCTCAACATGAAGATGGCAGCACTCGTTAACAAAAGTTGGGGAACATGTTAGCACACGCTTTGATAAGTGCTCACCAAAATTTCAGCCATTTTGGACGCGCAGTTGTTGTTTGACAATCGTTTGAGTGAGTCGATGTAAGTGATTTTGTGAAAATGGAAAATATCGAGTATCGAGCTGTCATTTATTTTTGAAAGGCAATACGCCTACACAAATTAAAGACGAGTCTGACGCTGTGTACGGGGACTCTGCAGCAACAGTTACCATGGTGAACGTGGCCGCACCAGCTCGGGTGACGATGCACGCTCGGGATGGCCAAAAACTGCAACCGCTGACGATAACATCGCTCAAGATCACCAAATGGTGCTGGTCGACCGTCGAATTAAGATTATAGAGATAGCAGAGGCTGTGAACATGTTTAAGAGAAAGCTGGCTGCACGATGGCTGCTGCGTTTGCTCACTCCGGACCAAAAACGTGTTCGAATGAACATCTCCAACGCTCTGTTGGAGCAGTTTAGTCGCAATAAATGAGTTTTCGCGCCGATTAATTACTGTAGATGAAACATGGATTATACTCCAGAAGTAAAAATACATCCAAAAAAGGGAGAATTGGCTCCAAAAAAGTTAAAGGCTGCGCCTTGGCTGGGAAAGTGATGGCGACTGTGTTCTGGGATAAATAATAAATAATAATAATGATGGATAATTTGTATAGCGCCATTTTCGTAAAAACTTTCACCTCAAGGGCGCTTCACACATAAACTGTTTATAGTTTTACAATTTCTTTTTTTTTTTTTAATTAATAATTGTTATTTTTACTTATGGAAATGATTTTTTGAAAAGGTGCGTTTTTAGTTTTTTTTTTAAATAAAGTCTCTGATGCACTGTTCCTTATAACGGAAGGCAAAGAGCCGTGGAGTTGTCTTAATCGATTATCTTGAAAAGGGTTTTTCCCTTCGTAGTATGCATCGTTACTTGACAGGCTGAAGGCAGAAGTTGCGGAAAAATGGCCTCATTTGGAGAAGAAAAAAAAATTGTTTCACCAAGGCAATGCTCCGTCTCACTCCTCAGCGGTTGTCCAGGCGAAAATCTACGAATTACGGTTTGAACTGCTTGACCACCCTCCGTACTCACCAGATCTAACCTTTTTGTTCCCTAGGCTAAGAGTTGCACTCGGAGGACAGAGATTTTCGTCAAATGAGGGGGTCATCACCTTCGTATTAATAACTATTTAGCAGAGAAAGACTCCAAGTACTATTTGGACGGGCTAAAGGGATCGGAGCATCGCTGGGAGAAGTGTATAGACTTACAAGGAGACAGCTGTACGCTCCAGTAACATTAATCTGCTGTCAAATTATGATTACAACTAGACCCGCGCTTTGCTTTATTGAGAGGAACTGGCATGAGAGTAGCCACGCCTATAACAACTCCGGGTAAGGGTGGATTTCTTTCAGTTTAGACGTATAACCTTTCAGAGGTACGCCAGTAAATTCCATAATGTTGGTTGGCGGTTTGCCTTCAATATAATGTTATATATTGGTATATTCAGTTCTGAATGAGTAAAGGTCGCGTTTGTCCACTATTGATCCTTAAACGATGTTTGTAAGGAGGGCGCCTCACCACAAAAATAAGTTTACTTATAATAAAACTTTTCACGTTTTCAGCTGAAGAGAGCCGAGGACTTCTACACGTCTATTGGCCTGTTCCCCATGACGGAGAAGTTCTGGAAGTATTCTTACTTCGGAGACGGTGATGCCGGGAGCCAAGAAGAGAGGAGGAACCAAACTGCCGAGGAGAAGAAAACAAGGGGAGCAAAATGTCACGGCACTGCGGCTAATATGTTTCTACCAGGAGACTTCAGGTAAGCCAGGCTTTGTCGTCTAGTGGCAGAGTGTCATCCACATCATTGATTTAAAAGAAACGGTGTATGTGTCCAGCAGCCAGACCCTCTGATGATAGAAAATCTGAAGAAAATGACTGAAGTAAAATATTTGGGAGTCATAATAGATTCTAAATTGAATTTATCGCAAAATACAAGATACGCGACTGAAAAGATTGCTAAGGAAATGCCACTTCTGGGAAGGATCAGAAGATTCATTAGTACTGAGTCTTGTCAAATAGTCTACAGCTCTGTTATTATTCCTCACGTCAACTGCTGCAGCTGCATTTTGGTTTTGGCTAACGAAGAAGAAATGCAACAATTCTGAATATGATGACCTTTAAACAGAAGATATATTTTAATACAATAGTATTTATTTATAAAATCTTTAATAAGAAAATATCAACGGATATAAATGTATGCAAATCAACATGAGCACGAGCACCGTACAAGGAGAAGGGATAGACCGAGACTGCCATTCAGATAGAAGGACAAATCTCAGATGAAGTACAGGGCGATGAGGATTTGTAATGAAATCCCAGAAAACATAAGAAATTGAATAGATGTAAAATGAAACTGACTAAATATGTATTAGTAAAAGAAAATACTACTTTTAAAATTAGCAATATTAACTTTGTGGTTAAAATTCATATTTTTTATTTATTATCTTTGTTTTATTAACCACTGAATTGAGTTTAAATCCATCTACCGGATTCGTTCTTCTTCAGGATGTCATAACTAACTAAAAATATAGCATTGTTTCTTCACCAGAATCTAATTTTAAAATTTTTTAATAAAACAATTATTTAAAAAATAAATTTAGTACCTCAAAATTTAGTAACTCAAATTGCAGCTCAATACAAATTTAGTCGAATAATTTTTAGGAAAAAATTTTAGAATAGGACTCGTAGTTAAATTTAGTTGGCTGTTTACAATTTCCTGATTACTTTTACATGCTTTATTTATCTCCAACGATTCCAAATTATTTAATTTGTGACCAACACCGTTTGTATGCAAAATTGACAATCCCAATTTTTTATCAAAACCATGACTATTTTCTATCAAATGATTAGCAAATTCTGTAAACCCACTATTGTTCAAACATCTCAAATGCTCCTTTACTCTTATATTAAAATTTCTCACCGTTTTCCCAATATAAAATGCAGCACAATCCTCGCAACTGAGTTTATAGACGCCAGAATTGTTAAATTTATCATCTTTGTCTTTAGAATTGATGAGTAAATTTCCTATACTATTATACTAAGATAATAAATAAAAAAAGAAAAGACTGTTTATATTAGAGATTATATAGGAGGTCTTATGTATGCATTATGTTAAGAATTAAATAAATATATAAATAAGGTGGAGATTATGTATTACATATATCTCTTAAGTTTCGCTTCACATGGGCTAAATATTCCAATTTCCGAATATTCAATGATTTCTAAGCTCATTTTCCATTTGTTGGTATTAAGATTCCAGCAGAGGTGAGCCCCCCATCATCTGTAACTATTGCGTTGCTGAAGAATTATCTGCCATTCTCCAGGGCAACACTACAGCGAGGACATTTGAAGAAGCAGAAGAAGGCTCTTCTGGATCTATAATAACATTCGTCTTGCTTTTCTTGTATTATGTAATGATTATTAACTTTTTATTTTGTTAAAACTGTAGCTCTTTCTCCGCTTTTCTGAAATATTTTCATCTTGGCTTATTCGCGCTCGCCGTCCCTGCCCATGCGCACGGACTATACTGATGTATGTGACGTAATTTACAGGATGATATACTGCGCCGGCCTCTCCATGGAAGACTTTTACGTGATACACCACGAGATGGGACACATCGAGTACTACATGTCGTACGATCCGAGACTACCCACAATCTTTCAGGTAAGTTCTGGCGCTTTGTCCCCAACTCGGCCAGGCTCACGCGTGTAAAGGAAGTTTGATTTTCGAATCGGCAACACTTTATCCATCGACAGCCAATTTGACAACTGATTTGTGCTCAGTTTGGTTTGCCATTTCACCACGAATAGACTCGTGCGCTACGTTCATTTTACGGTGGACACAATCGTCCATCGGAGCGAGTAATTCGAATAACCACGGATCGTTTTCGCACCGCGCATACTCTAATTGGTAATGCGCATCCGCAGAGACGTCGCACAGGGCGCACTGAAGAAGCTGTTAGGACAGAACGTTACAGTCAATGAAGAGCACTGTAGATCCATGATTACTCACTTCTTCGTTCCCCAATTGAATGGCATTAATGTGGAAGAGCTGCGGCTGCAGGAAGACGGCGCAACATGCCGCACAGCGCGCGACACAATCTATCTATTGAAGGAAACATGAGATGAGCGCGCAATGGACCTGCGAATTGGCCTCCAAGATCGTGGGATTTAACACCTTTGGATCATTTCTGAAGGGATATGTGAAGTGACTAGTCTACCTCGATAAACCAGAGACGATGGACGACTTGAAAGCCTACATTCGTTGTATTATTTCCGATATACGGCCCCCAACTACTCCAAATGTATTTTGTCCACGAAATCATATTTAAACACTAATAGTATAAAATCAAAGGACGCAACATCGGAATTTATTCGACTAAGCTATCTATACACTATCGTATATCCAATGACCGATTTGAACAAAATTTTGAATGTATTCTTTAGGACCCTGTGTATAAAAAATCAGGGTCAGTTTCCTCCTAGCTGGTTTACCCCCTCTGATACGAATTTTGCTCAGATGCACTGTGGAACCCTGAGGAAAATGCATATTGCTCTTATCCAACACACCCTCCATCGGTCTGGACTAAATTTTACATACATCGTTATTATTTAGGACCCCCATTTTCTGTTATCAGAATTCCGGACCCACAGAGGTGACAATCATTTCTTTCACAAATAATACGTTAGCTTGATAGTATTATGTACGCAAAAAAGAGAAAATGTGTGACGTCTATGAAATGATGACGTGAAAGGCGCACGCGCGCACGGGACGAAAAGGTCTGTGTGAGAACGGTGTCTTTCGCTCCAGTAATATTGTGATCAGTACTGACGTGTATTATTCGCGTCACAATCTCAACCGATATCCACTGGCGCAGCGAAATGCGATTAATAAATAATTCTATTAAGTATGTAAATGTTTTTTTCAGGATGGTGCAAACTCGGCATTTCAAGAAAGCGTCGGCGACTCAATAATGTACGCTGTGCTGACTCCACAACATCTACAAAGGCTCGGACTCATAAAGGACAATTTGGTGTACTCCAAAAATCAAAACCAACAATCAATTGAAAATATCGTTAACACAAATTCCGAAGAGGGCGATCGTCGAAACAAAAGAGACTCAAACATTAACAAAAGAGCGGTCAAACACGTAAACAAAGATTTTTTAAATAGCGAACACAGACGCAGAAAGAGCATTACTAAAAAGCGATCAATGAATTTGAGAATCAATGAAGTCGATAATGTACCACAAGGTTTTGAAACGAGCCCGACATTATATTTGAAAGACACGAATTCTGATCAAAAATATACACCGCAAGATGACGAAACCAGCGCTGACGACGATCACGATATTGATTTTGACACGATTTTACTCTTGAGACAGGCCTTGACCAAGCTACCCCAGATACCGTTCGGTTACATCGTCGACAAGTACCGGTGGGACATTTTCTCCGGGAAAATAAAACCGGAGAATTACAACAGAGCCTTTTGGGACTACGTGACCGAGTATCAGGGGATCCAACCTCCTGGCGGCGATGAGAGATCCGAGTACTACTTTGATGCGGCAGCCAAATTTCATGTGCCAGATAATACTCCGTATGTCAGGTAATTATTATACTGTTTTTTAAATTCATCGATTCGATCATCACTGCTCTTCGAACTGTGGCCGGTCATCGTTCGGTTAGTAACGACGATACTTCGGATACTTTCGAGAGTTTGCGGGTGTGTGGGTGGCCCGCTGGGAGGTTTTGAGGCGTGCAAATGCTGCGATTGAAGGTGAGAGTCATCCGCCCATCTTTTGGTCAGATATCTGCCGGTCCTGGAAGAAAAGGTCCTTTTCCCTTAAGGGGGGTGATTTGTATTTTTCACTTGCACTGTTCTGTTTCTGTGCACTGTTCAGTGTTTCAATTATATGGGGGTATAGATCTGCGCCCTTCCATTTCATCGGCTAGTCAGTGTAGAACACAAGATTCGCGGGTCCTTTACCCACCTCATTTTTGTCACATTCTGCCTTCATCCTTAACTGGGGAGGATTTATAGTAACACCAAGAGGTGATAAATAAAATATGTTATTCATTAGAAAAAGAAAAACATCTAATCAGGAAGAAAACTCAAGATTATAATAAAATACAATCCACTTGACAAATCCTCATCTCGTCGGGTTGGGCGCGAATTCAATGTCCTTCATAAGCGTGACAACCAGATATATCCCATCTTCTTGGCTCCACATCATGATTGACCCTCAGTATCCAGGCCGACGCGATCGGATTCGTGAGCGGAATGTGTTGGAAGATGATAACATCCTAATAAAAATGTCGCCAGAAGAAAACATCTTGTTTCCTGTAAAAATTATTTACTATGCGATTAGATTAACAAGTTAAATTAGTAAATTATGCACTAGTGATTGAATAATATAAAATATTTACCCTCCGGCTATAGCGGATCGCACACAGCTACATTTTAGTAACACTGTCGCGATTTGTTTCAACCGCCCAAATCTGACAGCTTCTTCGATCGTTTTGAAAACGAACCATAGATCCAACCATTTTAATAACCTCAGACACTGAATGTGATGCCAGCTTAAGGGTAATTATTTATGAATGTTAAGGTGTTTGACAATAAATAAGTGACGGGGCAATTTCGTACGTGACCACAATTTATAATGTCACAATGCGTGTGGTGGTATGATGATTGTGAGCTGCAGCAGCACCATCCAAGGTTGTTCTCCAACCAGGAACTTGCAGCGCGTCTTCTTGAATCTTCTCCTTCATATTCCTCGCTTTTCACATGTGCAGTCTTGTTGAATCATTCGTATTTTGCCAGCACACCTCATGCGGTCAAGAGGTCCCTTGCCTGATGCTTCCATATCGGTCTTTTTGTGTTATTTTGGAGGACACGAATATGAATTCCCGGTAATAAATTTAAGAGATTCTCTACAGTTAACAAATAGAAATATTCCAGTTCACATATTGGTAATTTTTTAATCCAGTTTTTAGATAGTTAACTTTGTTTTATTAACCAATTAATGAATTAAATACGTCAACCGGTTTCGAAAAATATCAGTATGTCATCAACTAATCATTTAATTATATTTCAGGTACTTCTTGAGCAGTTTCCTCCAGGTTCAGATGTTCCGCGGCCTGTGCCAGTGGAGCCTGTTCGGGCAGGCGTCCCCTGATCTCCAAGTGCCCATGCCGCTGCACCGGTGCGACATCTACGGTTCCAAAAAGGCTGGGAGAAAGTTGAGGTTTGTGTTCAACAATTGGCTGAACAATCAGCAGCTTCTAAATCAAAAATACTAATTAAATGTATTAAAGGAAAAATATTGTCGTTGCTACCGGGATTCGAACCTGGATCTCTTCCAATCCGGGTAACGTGCATTAACCGATTACGCTATACCAACACGGCGTATTCACGACAATATTATCTCTTGTAATTTTACATTAATTAATACATTTAAATTGTATTTGAGAAATATATAAAAAAATTCAAGAAATCTTAATCTATTAAAAACACGTTCGTTTTTACCTTACTCGCGTCTCACAGACCTGGCCGTTGAAGCGAGCACTATACCGTCACATCTAGAAAGTCATAGATAATAGACGGAGAAGCGCAAAATTATTATGGAAACTACTATTAAACGCAATTCCATTCCATGCAACAGCACTGTAAACAATGCCATACAAGATGGCCGACGCTCCGTCTATCTATCAAAATTTGTAAGATCCCATATACAATGTTGTTGCATATTAAAAAGATCTGGAGACAATATACATTTGTATTTGACTTTTAAATGTGTCGGTTTCGACTGTGACGTTGAAGAAGACTACACACGCAGAAGGTCAAACATCTTCATTACAAAATATAGCATACATTGACGAACCTATATGTTACACTCTTCAAATGAATACATCTATCGTTCCATTATTTGAAAGCCATCTACTTTATTTTTACGGAATCTCAAATACCTACAATTAATAATTAATTAACTTTATTTAAAAGCGTTTAATTTAGTATTTAAAATATAACAGAGCGTCTGTTCTGAATAATTACAACTTCACAATAAGAATGTGTTTTCCTTAATAAATATATGTAATTATGACGAATCGAAACGAGGGTAAACAATTCTCAAAACGATTCTACATAGGGTGTAAATAAATAAAGTATGTGACTAATTCGTAACTGAAAGTTCTTACTACTTAGTACTCTTTGGACAACTAGATGAACACTAATCTTCGTCAGGCAAACTCTTGTTTATAACATACACAAGAATCCCTGCAGCAACAACAATATTTTTCTATAAAATTGATTTTATATGTATATCTTTCTAATTAATACATTTAAGATTTTTAAATTATCCACCTTATATTGTAACATAACCAAAAATGAAAATAAAACTCAAAACATTTGTGGGCGCAGTCACCGTAATCGATCGATGTTAAAGTTCTCATCCGGTGTCCTAAGTTGTTCTGTACAGGAAACAAGAACGTAGACAAGGATGGTTCAGCTTCTCTCAACCGGCGATGAAGACGATGATGATGAGGTGGAAAGAAATGAAACACAAAAGACGTTCAATATCGTTACACTACGGCGACACGACACAATCGAGAATGGCATCCCGCCTCCAGAATACCCTGTTTTTATTACATATACCATACTTGATGAACTTGTAAAGTTCAATTATAATTTCTGTTAAGCTATGGGATGTTATTAATTTAATTAATTTGACATTTAAGCTTTTCGTCACTAAGCGGCCAGAACTTTCATGCGGTCCGCAGCGGGGTACTGAAACACCCCAGATCATATTCATACAAAGATAATAAAAAGTGAGTGACGGGCGACGCGGGCCCAACCGCGTCGCCGGAGGTTTCTTGTCCGAATGCCGCGAGTCGCGATAAGCGATACAGCTGTCTCTCTCGTTCGGATCTGTGGGATGGGGCAAGTACAATAACTAAAAGATAAGACACAAGGGTAGGGTGTGGTGTATGTACCGCGCGAAGATCACTGGACCGAAAACAATATTTTTAAATATTACACGCTTAGAAATTTGAAAACAGGAATATGTCAACCGAGGCAAGACTAGCGGTGCACAATGGAGTCCTGGTATCGACACTGATGTATGGAAGTGAGGCCTGGAGCTGGCAGAAAAGGAACGAAAGTAGACTGAATGCAGTGGAAATGAGATCACTTAGAGGTATTTGTGGCAAATCTATTTATGACAGAGTAAAGAATGAAGAAATAAGAAAATAATGTAAAGCTGATGTTAGTATAGTGAATAAGATTAAGAAAGGATCACTCATGTGGTTTGGTCATATGGAAAGGATGAATGAGGAGAGAATGGTAAGAAAGATATATGACGCAAGTGTTGATGGAACCAGAAATAGAGGACGTCCGCGGAAGACTTGGCACGACCAGGTAAACCAGATAATGGAGGATGGTTCTGTTAGAAGCCTCAACAATCGGCGAGCTTGTATGACAAGATGTATGAATGTGGATGAGGCGAGAATTGTATGTCAGGACAGAGGAGTGTGGCGCTCTATCCTCTCTGCCTACCCCCACGGGGAAACGGCATGATGGTAAGTAAGAAATTTGAAAAACAAATGTTCGTCTTTATTTCCGTGAAGCTTACAAAAAATATGTATGAAATCGTTTGTATAATTATTGTATTAGGTTGGGTACGATTAATAAGAACGTTATGGGTTTATTTTCAAGGCACGCTCAGACTACGAACGACACACACGGCAAAGGCGGTAAGAAGAGTGCCATGTCTCCGAAATTAGTTGCGCGTCCTTCCTTCTAACGGCAATCTAATCTCTTGTAGTGGTTATCCTGGAATGCGGTCTTTGAGTATTTGGCGCGTAACAATTGAGTTATCGAGATTAAAAAGATCTATGGGGAATGTGAATACCCCGCTTCGGGAAGACAAGGTTAATTGAAATTTGCCATAATATAATTCTTTGTCCCTTGTTACGAGGATGACGTCTGCCATGGTTCACAATTGTTTTATTATCGAAGAGTATACCAGTCCGCATGCACAACTTTTTTTCATGTATGCACTACGCAAACTTGTATGTTTGAGAAGCCAGCTGAAGCGATCAGTTCTCCCCTGGAGGTCTACGCGGCAACCACCTCTCAAATGTAACTTTCAACCGATGTCAGATCAACGTACAATAAACGTAGATTTCATCGAACATCTCTAGCTGCACGTCGACACCTATTATAGCAACCTACATATCAATGTTACTCCTCGCACTGTCCACGATATACGACGGTAGATCGAGACGACTTCAATGATGATCTGAATAAAAAATGCTAATGAATTATTACATTTTTCCAGAGAAATGATGACCAGGGGCAGTTCCGTCCACTGGTCCGAAGCACTCTTCATCTTGACCGGTGACAGGAGCGTATCCTCGTCAGCGCTGCACGAATACTTCGCACCACTGAAAAACGTCTTGACTAAGTTAATAATAAAACACAATATCCCATTAGGATGGTAAACAATGTATTGATTATATGTTAATATTCAAATTATACCAATTTATTATCTACGACATCTTTCACAGCTGTGCTGTATACAGGGTGGCCCAAAAACATTTCGTAAAATGTGATAGTTTAACTTTATCAACAATAGTTTATTATTGACTTATTTACCTCATTTCCGGTCGCCATCTTTGATTTTTAATTTTCCCACCGTTAATATTTGTTTTTTTCAAATTGTCGCCCAGAATGACAAAAATCACCGAAATTTGCGAATTGAAAAACGTCGGGGTGCTAGGGAAATGATCAAAGAGTTTCAAAACAAAGCCTGGAGCATAGCTAGACATTACAGCAGGACGGAGCTCCATCTCACACGGACAGAAATACAATCAACTTACTTCATCGTGAGAATGTTAATTTCATCTCGCCAGGCATGTGGCTACCGAATAGCCCACTAGATGATGCAATGTGGGGTGTTTTGGCGATTTCTGATTAGCTAAATATTGTGCAAAAAAAATTATATTATATTTTGAAATAACTCGTGTGTTACGAGATGTTATCACTTATTTTAGGCCACCCTGTATATAATTTAAACACTAACGTTAACTAGTACGAGATATACAACTGTCTTTTGTTCTCCATTCATTTACACATGAGAAAAATTCTGATATATATAAATTGAAATATTAGATATGAGCGACATCTATGCGAAATGCGAAAATATTGTATCATTACTATTTTGGCTAATCTGTACTGCCATCTATAGGATTTTGTCAAGAAACTGACAGATCAATGAATACGAAAGGCAATATTACATAAGATGTTATTGATAATCGCTATCTTCATTTAACCTTCATGCGCTCGCGCCAGATAGATTGACGCGCCCGGTCAGTTGACCGCCCAAGATTTTTTTATCATTCTTACAAGGTTTTCTTTTTTTAAAGTGCACATTTCTACACAACGACAATAACATATTATTACATAGGTAAATAAACAAACAAAATGGAACACAAGAATAGCTATTAAATTTTTTTTAACCCTATATTATAATTTAAAAAAGAATAACCATTATATATATAGCGGGAGACCATTATGCAACTATAATTTTCAACTCCCGGTTCACTTATGTCATCTTCTTTCCCTCAACTCGCCACATTTAATCTATACAATAGCAAGTTTTTTGAACGACATTGGTATTGACTTGTAATATAATGTAATACTTGGAATAAGGGGAACACCTTTGAAATGGTTTAAGGAATACCTACGATACAGACACCAAACCGCTAAAGTAGGTGATTTAATATCTGATCCCCTCCTTATTTCATTAGGAGTACCGCAAGGGTCAGTTCTTGGCCCTATCCTTTTCATTATCTATATAAACGACGTC
The DNA here is from genome assembly GCA_022840565.1 of Eubasilissa regina. Taxonomy (NCBI): domain Eukaryota; kingdom Metazoa; phylum Arthropoda; class Insecta; order Trichoptera; family Phryganeidae; genus Eubasilissa; species Eubasilissa regina. Next base: position 6,060,121 of record JAINEB010000026.1, read on the forward strand.
TCATGTATACCGCGATATATATGATGCACTCATATATATCACGGGAGACAACTATGTAACTATACAGAACGAATTAAACTATGAGTTAAACAATATAACAACATGGCTGAAGAAAAATAAATCAAAACTAAATGTTAACAGAACACAATTCATGAATATTGGAAATAAAAAATTACCAATCACACCAAAAATTATCAGAGTGACTGAAATCAAATATTTGGGAGTCATAATAGATTCTAAATTGAATTTATCAGTACTGAGTATTGTCAAATAGTCTACAGCTCTGTTATTATTCCTCACGTCAACTGCTGCAGCTGCATTTTGGTTTTGGCTAACGAAGAAGAAATGCAACAATTGTCAGTGTTGCGAAATAAAGCTTTGAGAATAATACTAGTCAGTGCAATGCTGGAAGATCTGTATATAATGATATTTATTTATAAAATATCAGCGGAATTTACACGAAAAATGGATGCAAATCAACATGAGCACGAGCACCGTACAAGGGGAAGGGATAGACTGAGACTGCCATTCAGGAGGAAGGCCAAATCTCAGAAATCGATGATGTATAATGCGATGAATTTTTTTAATGAAATGCCAGAAAACATAAGAAATTGAATAGATTTAAAATGAAACTGACTAAATATGTTTTAATAAAAGAAAAGACTTGGATCTTGTTTATATTAGAGCGCATATAGGAGGGCTTATGTACGCACTGTGTTGAGTCACTTTTGACAAACGTCGGTCCTGACCTCGCCTAGTTTGCTAGTTGTAATGAGTGGCAGAGAGAAGTGAGTTGAGTGGACCGAGAGTAGGATCTAGCGGAGAAGAGTGCAACTGGAGAATACGTGCCCTCTAAGCTTTGTGGAGTGAGTTTTAAGTAAAAATTCAAATTGGGCAGTCACTTGACCGCTAACGCGAGCGTATGAAGGTTAACCTCGAATATTTTAACCTTAACTAGAGCCTCCAAATATTCGTGATTCCAACTATTCGAATAATCGAATAGTTAATGATAATATATTCGTAAAATTTTTAAGAAACGAATAATTTACTTCGGATGATAAATACAGAAATGTTTCTCCAAAAATGTAAGATTCTGATTAATAACTTGCAGAACTCCAACTCTTCGTGGAGATAAAGAGGAGTCAGTCTTCTCTCGATAGCTGACTACATTTTAGATATGTTTATATTACTTCATATCTCACACCCCGAGTGCAAGTTTTATTTTCATCATTTTGTATATAACTTCTTGTTTGTCGGCTCGAGTATTTATGAAAGTTAAATACTAAAGAATAATAGAAAGCCGCCTCCATCGTTGACAAAACAATGTATTATAAGTGCTCGTTGTCATAGAACCGTAAAGATAAGCGGAAGACTTAAAAAAAAGGCAAATGCAAAAGATGTCCGACAAAGGCGTTTACATCTTTATTGTCCGACTTCCATATAGCCGATAGCGGTACTTCTGGAGAAAAAAATCGTATACCTGAATGAATGAATGAATGCTTGCATATGACTTTCAGGGTTCGTAAACCTTTGTTTCGTTTAGAAAAATATTAAAAATCTTATAATATAAATATGAGCGAATACTTTTTAAAGTATTCGAATAACGAATACTTAAAAACAGGCGAATATATTCGGGGTTCGAATATTCGGATTGGAGGCTCTAACCGTAACATATGACACATTTCCTGACATTCTTCAAAGATCTGCTTCGGTGTAAAACCTTTAATAACAAAAATATAATCGCAGAGTCCAACTGAATTTCAATCGTCTTAAGCACAAGAAATTCAGACACCTGTTAAAATTGAACGAAGGACTTTTTAAAGATCAACTTGAATGTGATGAATAAGGTTTACGACTACCCCTGGTAAACTTACAATATACAATTAAATAAACGTGACATCTTCTTCAGCCATTTCGCACCCAGTTTTAAATAAGGGATGTTTTTTTTTAAAGGTATACAACTTTAAAATGAAATAAAACACATAAAAATCATGGTATTGGCTTTATCGGGAAGATAATTAGATGCCATTATTGTTTAAATATGATTTCGCGCATATGAGGGCGGCAATATTGGCTTCCAAGTCTCTCGTTTATCGGTGTAGATTAACCACTTCACGTATCCCCACAGAAAATAATCCAAAGGTGTTAAATCACACGATTTTGGAGAGCAATTCACAGGTCCTTCATGCGATTGTGGCGCACGCAGTGTGCCATGTTACACCGTCTTGTTGAAGCCGCAGCTCTTCCACATTAATGCCATTCAATCGGGGAACGAAGAAGTGAGTAATCATGGATCTACAGCGCTCTCCATTGCCTGTAACGTTCTAGTCTATCAGCTTCTTCGGTGCGCACTGCACGACATCTCTGCGGATGCGTATTATCAATTAGAGTTATCATGGTTATTCGAATGGACGATTATGTGAAAATTCATGGTAAAATGGCAAACCAAACTGAGCACAAATCAGCTGTCGCTGGAAAAAGTATTGCCAACTCGAAAAACAAACCTCTAAAAAAAACATCTTTTATAAGCTTCCCCTAAACTTGTCTTGTACAGTTCTCAACCATGCAAAGTCAGGATTCCACTTCAGGTAGCCTGAACACTACAGTTGTAGCTGACCACCAATGAACCCATTTTAGCTCTGTAAGCGTTCATCATTCGATGATGATGTTACCATCGGTGGCTCCTCTCAATGTTGTATATATCATCATCCACGCCAGTTATAAAGACTGCGATGGGCTGGCCATGTTGAAAGGATGCCAGATGACAGGACACCGAAGATCATGCCCAAATGGAAGTGACCTGAAGACTGAAGAAGATCGTGCAACGTGTGACAAATGTTAGATATTTTTTTGTATTTATGTTATATTCTTTTAAAATTAGCAATATTAACTTGGTGGTTAAAATTCATATTTTTTATTTATTATCTTAGTTTTATTAACCACTGAATTGAGTTTAAAAACATCTACCGGTTTCGTTCTTCTTCAGGATGTCATAACTAACTAAAAATATAGCATTGTTTCTTCACCAGAATCTAATTTGAAATTTTTTTAAAAAAACAACAATTATTTAAAAAATAAATTTAGTACCTAACTCAAATTGCTGCTCAATACAAATTTAGTCGAATAATTTTTAGGAAAAATTTTTAGAATAGGACTCGTAGTTAAATTTAGTTGGCTGTTTACAATTTCCTGATTACTTTTACACGCTTTATTTATCTCCAACGATTCCAAATTATTTAATTTGTGACCTACACCGTTTATATGCTAAATTGACAATCCCAATTTTTTATCAAAACCATGTCTATTTTCTATCAAATGATTAGAAAATTCTGAATATTTTATATTTTTAGTTAGTTATGACAGACATCCTGAAGAAGAACGAAACCGGTAGATGTATTTAAACTCAATTCAGTGGTTAATAAAACAAAGATAATAAATAGAAAATATGTTATATTCCATACATCAGCGAAATCTGCGTTTGTATTCTGTGTAATGGAGAATTATCTGAGCAACCGTCCCAGTATTGCTACAATAGTATATCGTAATCATCTATGCAGCCCTCTCGAGGGCTGCCTGTTGGTCCTTCCAACAGGTGGGGGGGTCTTCCTCGTGCACCACGACAAACTATTCCAAGAATTCGTCTCAGATAAATGGTTCAGAGTCTATCTTTGATCTTCAGTTTCTGCAGACCTGCGTTATTCGTGCGTCTCGCCGTCCACGATGTGTCTCCTCACCACATCTCAAAGGGTTCTACGATTCGTATCTTCCCTTCTTGCAAAACATGTAAGGAATCGTCTCAGGCTGCAGGTCGAGAGTCTCTCCTTGATGTTCAGTACCGTCTCACCGTCCATGATATGCGCAGCACGAGTCTCCAGCAGTTTATCGTACAAGTACTGTTTATAAATAATTGTCTGACTGCTCAATATTAGCTATACGATTGTCAGTAATTCAGTAACGAAACACGCCAGGTGTCAATTACAATCTTTATTGCAATACTATTATGATACAATAATATTCGCGTATTTACAGAGATGCGAGCGGCAGAGAAAGAGACAACGCTCCCGCGTGCGTCACCTTTCAAGCTCTCTTGTCCGAGGGGTGTACTTTGTCCGGTAGTCATAGGATGAGGAGCAGGCAGGTCCAAGACAGACTACACAATCATTCTCTAATCTTTCATCTGCAATCTACCCGCATTTTCTTCACTTTACTTCACCATCTAATTCTTTACCTTCAATTTCTAGAGTTCTTTAGGTCTCTCCACCAATCTCAATATAAATATCTATAAATACGATAGAATCAATTTTAATAATGTATCAGTGAAATATTATTTATAGATATTATTTTAAATACTACACACAGGCATATCTAAGACTAGAAACATGTTCAAACCGTCAGCTATCGCGCACACCGCGTGATGTGCGCCGCAATTTCAAACCTGCGCCGTAGGAGCGATGAAAATAATTTTATTTTTTTTCTTAATGAACTGAATAAAACAAAATCCTACATGAATACCATTTATTTAAGTAAATAAATTAATGTAAAAATAAAATATGTATAAAAATATATGTACATTATATGATGAGCATTCATTCGGTATTTTTATTTTACCACAACACCTTACCTTATACCCATATAAAATTTTATTTTTACATTATTATAAAATGACGGTAACCTTTCTAAATTATACAATATGTACAAGATCATGTACGACTACGTGTCGATCAACGATCGATCTCTGCACATACTCCGTGTGTATATAAATTTAATAGTTTTGGATTGGAAGATATCTTCGTAACAACGTTATCTTGAAATAATTTGATTCTGTGATCTTACAAATTCAATAATCAGTGGATATATATATATATATATATATATATATATATATATATATATATATATAAAACTCGTGTATAGATAAGGAGTATATTGGAGTTAATTAATGTTTCAGTTAGTCTGTGTACATATTTTTTTACTTCAGTTACAAATTTATGATAGTCCGTAATTTTTCTAATTGTGATGGGGAGATTGGTAAAAAATTTGATGCCTTGATAAATATATTGATTTTGAGTTGCGGTGTATTTTAGTTTTAGGATATCAATTTGAATTATTGAATTTTTGTATATGTCTACTATTTTTGGTACTTTAAAATCTGTGAAAAGTTGTATACTTGAATAGTCTTTTTAGAATAATTTTTATTATCATTTTTTGAATTGTCTATACGAATGCAACACACAGGATCCCGGTGTAGCGCTGCGGTTGGTTTCCTTCATCGCGTTGACTCACCGCGTGCAGCGCTATAGACATTCACACGGTGCGGTCGTCTCGTAGCGAGCGCGGTTGACGGATCAGCCCGCCGAGTGTGATTCGTTTCTTGAATGCGCGAAACGAAACTCAAAGACATGCTTTTCATCCCAGGCGGCGTCGTTCCACGACGAAGGTATACAAGAATTGGTGCCGCATTATGACGATCGTGTTGAGATGCGGTTGAAGGTGTGTAGCGTCGTATCAGAAGACCACACCAATGAAAGACAGTCGACATTTGGTTATTCAGTTTGGAGAAATGTCAACGGGATGGATTTAACTATAATCTTAATACTTAGCCGTCCCCAATCCTCAAAATGGACTAGAAGGGGATCGTGCATAGGCGAATAAGATTCGCCGTGCATACTTTTAATTGACATAGTCGTGATTGCTCGAGCCGCAAACCAATAAACGAATAGACATGAAATAAAGTGTACACATTAGTCGCGTGACGAGGGGCATTCTACATACACAATTTGTGGAAACATAAATCCGATAGATTAATTTTCGTTCCAATCGAGTCATACATTTAAAAAAAAATCGCCGAGCTATTTGATTGCGCAAGTGGTATCAAAGTGATCCACGCGGGTGACATCAAAATTAAAATATTGAAACAAGGTGTTTGCGTTGATTCGTGTTGCGGCGAAAGGCACCATAGGCAAATCGAGTACCGACGCGATGTGTCGGACGCCCGCTAGGGGAACATCCCGCTAGGCTGCCGGGCGCGGTGAACGAGAGATTCATTCCGGCTCCTTGGATGGTGTCTTTCAACAATTTCTGTTTCAGTGTAACCGTTCCAGACGAGAATATATCAGCAACACAAACCCAAGGTATCTTCATTTAACACATCTTGACTGTCAATACCGCCAAATTGGTGACGCCGACGTGATGATTTGGTAGTCTGCGGTTCCGACAGTATAAAAAAAATCTTTTAGTTTACCTAATTATAAGATTGAAACAAATATCGCAGAACAAACGCAAATGTCAAAGAATATAAGCCAACATTATCAAATTGATAAACGTTCACAGCCGACGACGATCGTCCAAAATTACGCCTCTTGCCGTAGACGTGCGTCGCCAATGTTTTGGCGAAGTTTTCCTTGTCCAGGAGGGCGAAATCCGGCGGCATCTGCCTACACTGATTCTGGAACCAGCTCCCGGCGAGAGCGTTCGAATTCCCGGCCAAGATGCACAGCTCCAAATCGGTGATTTTATCGTCGATGGCTTTCCTGAGTTTGTCGTTCTCGGACAGCTGCAACACGTATTGCCTTTGGGTATAGACGATGTCTTTCGTGAAGAAAATTTCATTTTTGGCGTTTCGTACGATTATACGGAAGGCGGCAATGTCCTTGGGCGACTGGACGAACCATTCAGCTAATATTGAATCTTGAGAACTGAAAAAATAAGCGAATGGTGTGATTATGGTGATCGGGACACAGTCCCGAACGCATCAAAGCATTTATTTGCAGTCCACCGTTCCTTTATAACAGGTTCAAAATCATATTTTTAAATCATTTTGATAGATAAGACAAGATCCTTAAAGCCTAGTCTCACCCGATGCGATTGTGGCTTCCATTTCAAATAGAATTGGGAGTTTAAAAGTTAATAACATGGCAAATGCACGCGTATTTAAAATCAGGCCGATGTTGTAGTACTACCCGCACTAAGAATGATGATTCGTGGTTCCGAAACCACAAATCAGCCGACTAGTTTCCCAGTCAGGTCTCACCCCACCCACACCCTGATAAACTATCGGAAAAGTCAGAGATTCCTATATTTTCGTTCGCCCCGGAATGATGACCTATTCCTTTTAAAACCCCATCACTACTCCTACCGGAACAGTAGAGAATCTAACGCCCACTGTGGGACGCCATTAGATAGATCAGTAGTTGTCTATCTACTTATCTCCATGCGCGATGACGCTTCTACGATGCACTTCCGCGTGAACTGGATTGTAAAACAGGTCCATCGAATAAAGTTGCATGTTTAAATATCCAGGAGTTTTATTAAGACACTAACAAACAAATAAGAATAAAAATATAGCTCACTAACTAATACGTATGTAGGGAACAGCGATTCAAATTCACTGCCATTCTGACATCTGCATTCAATACCTAGCCGGCGGCAGAGTGCTGCCGCCAGTCTGGCCCGACCGCTCACCGAAGTGGCAACTTACGTAACAGCTATTAGTTAGCTAATAAGAAGGTAGCAGATATCTGCATGAGCACAATTTAATAAAGAAGAAGAAGAAGACTTAATCTAAACAAGCAAATAAGTAGATAAACTTACAACTTCAAATCTCTGAACACCAAATCCGGTTCCATTTCGAAATCGGACGATTTTCCCTTAACGATTCCAACCTTCTCGTCGAGCCTCTGACGTATGGCGATGTTCTCGATGCAGTTCAGCCGGTCATCGTCCACTTCCAGAAACCGCGTGTCCTCTAATGTGACCGGCGACTGACAGGTTACGTTTGCGTACAGAGGATTATCGGTGAGAGAACTCTTCGTCAGGTGGTTCAGGTAGTGTTTCAACGGTCTGGAGAAACAGTCGCATCGCAGAGGGTTACCTGGAAAGAAAAATTGGAATACAACGAATTGTGATCGATACGTCTGTGATCTGAGTTGTCGAGTCACTCAGAGTGATCGACGTTTGTAGGTTATGTGATACGGATCAGAAGGTCTTGTACATGGTGAGACTAAAGAACCTAACTCTCTTCAATGTCTCACACGCGTGGGTGCATGTGAGTATTTATGCCGTGTCTAGAGCGAGGTATTTAAATAAAACAGAACTCGGCCTTTATAGCGGGACGATTTACAATTACAAGTACTACGAAGTATAAAGTTCATTGGCCTGGCTGGCCATCGCTAGCTTCTAGGACTCGTCCGTCACGATGTATTGACATCTGCTATTGGCCGGTGCGTTTCGGTACTATATGGCTGTAGAGTGTTGATTCTCGCAGACCTCCGCAGACACACACGATTTCGACGAAATATTAATTATTGTCACATTTTTCCTTCCCGCCTGGCCCCAATTCTCCAGTACCAAAATGTCTCTCAGCTCGGCGTGTTGGCCACTCCGGTTTTTATTCTTTTCAACTCTCCTCCCACACATACACAATACATCTCCGCGATCATTATCCAACGAACATGTGAATGATGGGCGGTTATTGAGGCACAGTAACTAATACGATGCTAAAAAAAAACACGCGTTCCGGTGCTGTAAACTCAGTGTACATGGAGACTTTAACGATTTTTAAGTCGGATAAATATGAATATGTTGTATATTAATTATTGTGTAAAAGTGTAAAAATTAGACAAAACATTGATCATTACAAACGACAGCATAAAAAGGCATAAGGTACGTCTAACTCGGCCAGCGCATGCTCCGCCACTAAAGTGACGGTCGGCATCTGCGCTTTCCGCACCTCTCCGCACATACACATATTGACAAATTCACGTCAGATTCTTCGAGAAAACATTTTTTATTGTTGCGTATAGTAAATATTTATGCATTGTGATTTTTTTATCCAATACATAAATATATTGTCAACTCAGTTTACACCATCGGAGAGGAAAAATTTAAAATCATTTATCTCATAATTTTTAATTCTCCATGATGACATGACTCGCACGGTCCGAATTGCTACCTAATAATAGTAATATAAGATAATAATATTATTATTAAACAAAAATAATGCAATGCGCCTTCCCCCCTTCCCTTCCCCTCTCGGCGCGCCGCCGAGCAGTCGATTGGCGACCTTGAACCATTACGGTTACAACGCGTACGGAACAGTCAACACTGTTATACAATCTCGAGACTTCGCGTCGATACTATGTGTCAGAACCTTGACAAAATAATGAATGAAAAATATACAATCCACATCTTTGGAGGTGCCAGCAGAATCCGGATTATAGTGAGTGCAAATTCCTTCCGACATCTATGCTTGTACGCAACAGTAATATTATATTTTATTAACTTACCGTCAAAATAAACCTTCAATTTGTTACTCTTAATCCTGGAGACCAGAACGTCGTCGAAGGTCTCCAACATGTTGTCGCTCACGTCGAGCACCGCCAGGTTGGTCGCATTGTACAGATGGCCCAGCGGCAACACTTGCAGCTGGTTGTGGGATAGGTTTATCGAGGTTATGTCGGGGGGGAGGCGGAATATCTCTGAAAGATAAATAAAAAAAATTAATCAACACAATCAAACAGTTTTGTGTTAACGGTGATCGAGACACGGTCCAGAACACACGCGCCGGAGCTGTGAACAACCGCCGCTGGGGGACGTCAGCACATACGACAGCGGTGGTATTTTTTTACAAGAAAAACGCAGTATATACTAAAGAAAGAGATGTGCTTTAACATAGTTCGATGGTCGCTAACCTGGCGCTAGAGGTAGACGACGTGACACACACACAGAAAAAATATTTCAATGTATGGTGTTTATGTTTAAAATTAACATGAGCACCAACATCATATAAGACGAAGAGATGTACAGTGCGATGAAGATTTTTAATGAAATTCCAGAAAACATAAGAAAAGAGGAAAAACTACATTTATTTTATTGTATTGAGAGATTTTGACAGTTTATAAACTTATTATAATAATTAACATAATAAATATTGAACATGCGATACTATTTATGAAAATCCACAGAAATGTTTAGGTACACAAGTATGTTTAGGGGCAGAAGATAAAGGGTGGGGAGGGTGCAACTATTGTCGCGGTAAAGGGAGAACAAGACTTGTCTGTAGGTAGAATGATAAGTCAAAATTGAGATTGAGGTGATTCATAAAAAGAATCCTTTAAGCGCAGTGAGGCTAATGTTGAACAAGTCAATTTCTGTCAATTTCTCATTATGGTATTTGCGTGACCGGTGAACGAATGAATTTTGTATGTAAGATGTTCTACATCTGGGAATGTGGAAGAGCACGGATTGCCGGGTTGATCTAGATGGCACATGGAGAGATATTAATTCCAATTGGTTGGATTCAAAATGAAACTAAGTAAATCGAATTTGTAACAATTTTTCCATTCGACAGCTGATTTGTGCTCAGTTTGGTTTGCCATTTCACCTTGGATACACTTACGAGAGAACAACGCTTGCATGGATCAATAAACATGGATAGTTTTCACACCGCGCATACTCTAATTGATACTACGCATCTGCAGAGACGTCGCACAGGCACCGAAGAAGCTGTTAGGCCAGAACGTTACAGGCAATGGAGAGCGCTGTAGATCCGTGATTACTCACTTCTTCGTTCTCCAATTGAATGGCATTAATGTGGAAGAGCTGCGGCTGCAACAAGACGGCGCAACATGCCGCACAGCGCGCGACACAATCTGTGTATTGACCTGTGAATTGGTCTCCAAGATCGTGTGATTTAACACCTTTGGATCGTTTTCTGTGGGGATATGTGGAGTGGCTAGTCTGCGCCGACAAACCAGAGACGACAGACGACTTGCAAGCCGAAATTTGTCAATCCAATAAAGCCATTACTACCATTACATTAATGTTTTAATTTCATATTAAAGTTCTATAAAATAAACATACCTCTTTCTGATGTTAAGTCATTTAGGTCGTTGTAAGACAGGTCCAATAGTTTAAGTGAAGTCAAATTGCCAATGACACCTGGAAAAATATAAACATTTATATTAAAAAGTTTCTAAATTTTCTCTCATATAACGTCCCTTTTACGTGTTGCTGCATTGGCCCCTTTTCCCGAAAATAACAATTTTTAATTTGTACGATTTGACGTATAAATATTAATTATCGAACGAAAATAATGCACTGTGCCTCCCTCCCCGCATTCCCTTCCATTCCCCACCCGATCTCACCGCCGATCGGTCGATTAGCGGTCTTGAACCAGTGCGATTATATCGCTATCTAACATAATCGTTATACAGTGCCTGCACTAATAAGTCTATTTTTATTTTAAATTAAATGACACCACAACAGCACGAAAAAAAAAAAACAGTCTACTTTAACACAGACGGCAGTCTAGCAAAGTATCCGGGACAATGATGCATATATCAGAGGTGGAGTCTACTCCATCCCACACAATAAGCTTTCAATATAATTGTATCTTATGTTTATCAAGTCTAATAAATACATAAATACGTGTAAAGAGAGGATTTCAATATTATACTAATTTGAGACTTCGCGTCTATAGTGCGGCGGAACCTTTGACGAAATAGTGATTAAAATATACAGTCCACATCTGTCTAATTTACAGAATTTGCCGCATATTTCGTGAATAAATACAATATTACTTCATATTAACGTATTTTTTAACGAAAATTACGAGAGAGCTAATTTGATGAAACCTGAAGGACTGACAGCTAGCAAACCACAAAATGATGTTTAGTTACCTTTTCGTATGCTGTTAATGATGTTATGGGATATGTTGAGGACGTGCATCTTCTTGGTCCCGAAGATGATGTCGTTGGTCAGGACAGGCATGACGTTGTAGCTGAGGTCAACCTGCCTGAGCTTGTACGGGATGTACGGATCGTGGGGAAACATCTTCCGGGTTATGTAACTGATCTTGTTGTGGCTCAGATTGACCTGCAAATAATTACATATTTAATTTACATATCAGCGATCTATCCGAATTGATAGGTTGCGGTTCGTCACAGCCACGATGATCGTCTTATACGTCTTTGAAATGTGGCCACCTTATAAAATACGAGTCGAGACTCTGGAAAAGATGTTGAGGCTTTGCTCAACGGGTGCTTCACGACAAAGATAGCAAAATGACTCACCCTTTCCAGAGACAAGCAGTCGTCAAGGAGGCCATTGGTCTTGTTGTCTATCTTTTCCAGAAAATTTTGCGACAGATCCAGCGACCTGGGAAATAAACAAAAATGAAATATTGGTAAATATTGAGCTTGACACAGAACCGGGATACGGAAGGATTATGACGCACCTTATGACGCCTCCGCAAATCCCAGCGTTCGCCGTCGAAATCACACAATGATGCACGAGAACGGTGACGCGAATTTCCGCTCCCGACTGAAGACGGCGATGTCAATGTGCATCGACAGCATACGCAAACAATGCACACAAAATACAGTGCCGGTACACTGGAGTTGAACGGCCACAACGCGAATGTTATCGCGATGTCGAGATCGAACACAATACAAATATCGGTCAAGATGACGTCTGTCGGCGTCAAGGTCACAATTCATACTAAGACAAGTCATGGATAAAAAAGTTGGACTAAAGTATGTTTTGCAAAAACGGAACAATCTTGGTACACGCATTTGTATTGTACGAGATAGACATAAAAAAAAAACAGAACAGGTCCGTTTTAAAACGGATCTGTTCTGTGAGCCTCTAGCACCACATCTCTAATGCGATTATCATCTTGCGCGAAAGATTGGTAAAATTACTATTCTAACAATCTTCACCTTAGCGGATGTGGTATTTTTATGAATTGTTAAATTTGTCATGGAATTCCTCATTTAAATTTCAAATCTTGCGCAAGACTTTGTTTTCGAAGACCGGCAACTTATTTTTTGCGCACAAGTGAAGTGAACTTAACACCCATATTAGCGATGGTGATTTTTAGCCATGTCGGTTCCAACATTCGAAATCTCCAGTTCCGATGTCAGATGGAATCGATACGTTTTTAACACGAAAAACAAAAATATGTACACAATACTATCATAAAATTAAAAAGTAATAAAACTAGTAAAACCGCTCAGAAAGCGACGTTTCCCTAACCGTCCGTGGAGGACCACAGACGGCGAACGATCATCGATGGCCGAGGGTCCGCCGCAAGGACTGACCCAAGACCCGCCTCACGCTCAAGGAACCGCGCCACATCTCCTCATCACGGGATGTCACTCTGGTAGAGTGTACACGTTACGAGGGAGGAAGTACTACAGAAATGATCCTGTGAAGTAGTCCTGACGACAACGGACGCAGCTAAACTATAAATGTACATTTTAACGCCCTTCGTATGGTAGTTACGAACGATAGTGGCGCTATCTCGTGGCGGAATTTGGCAGCATACGAAATTGACATTTTTATTCATTTCAATGATTTGTAAACATATTAATTATTCTGTTTTCGATGCAAAACTTATTTTTAAATGTGTAATTGATATCGCAAAGCGTGTATGTATCAGTTAAAATTGTCTGTTAATACATATAAATTCAAAGAGTTTTTAAAATGACAAAAATTTACATTTTTAACATAACATTATCTTAATTTGTTAAACACATATTTCTGAAATCTTGGCTTTAAGATTACAAGAAAATATATTTTGTGTATGCAAGAATTTTTCATATTAAAGCAATTTTGTGGCACGCTGAAAATGAATTTAATGGTCGCGGTCTTCTTTATAATGCCTGTATTGTCTTAATTATAGTAAATAATATTCAGTTTATTAGTTTTACGTTAATGTTTAAAGTCCTATCTAAGTGATAGTTTTAAAAACTGTGTAACTTATCATATAAATGAAAGATAAAAAAAAATATAAAATTTTTTAAAAGATGGACTAGTTTTGAAAGGGGCCCTTGACAAACTATGTAGAGAAATAGGCTATATAACGTTGAGACCTTACACTTCTATTCATAATCACACCAAGAAAATTCAATTTTAAATGTTATGTCATGTCTTATTATAAAGTACCATTAATGTAACTAACCTCAACGATACCAGTCCATGGAATGCGCCATTAGGTATATGCGTGATATTATTATTCCTGAAAGACAGGGTCAGCAATTGCAGAAGGCCGTCAAAAGCTCTCGTGCTCACCGTGGTGATTTGGTTGTCCGACAAGTCCAGCTCAAACACTATGGGGAGACGGCCGAACGCAGCCTTTTTCAGCGAGGTTAAGTTGTTTTTCTGGAATGACGGGATTCATAAGTAGTGATGGTAAACTGTTATGTGACAATGATAATGTCGGAGGATTACTTTCTAGTGTACCGGTCACTGTCTAAAGAATTACAAATAATTAGTTACTAATTATTATTATTATGATTTAAATAACTGTCACTAGATCATAAAACATACTACTGACAAATGTTCTTATATTTAAAGAGTACAATGTCCTAGATGTAAGACAAATCTTTATGTTGAGACTCGTTCAATATTTCCATGCTAACAACAACTCTCCTCAAGCAATAAATCATGGACACAACACAAGACAAACAACAAACATCTGCACACCAGTTCCGAGAGCAACAACAACATTTTATCAAAGATTCTACATGTTCTTAGCTCCGAAACTGTACAACACACTCAGTACCGTTCACTTCCAATAAGATTACACAAATATGGACCCAATATATAATTTAATCATGTAGAGATGAATCAGAAGCATGGATATCCAACATTCTAATATAATTTATACAATACCTTCACTAATAGTTCACTAGTCCTACAACACTCCCACTACATATATTTCTATTTTATTTTTACTTTTTTATACATATTTGTAATTCTCTTTTTATTCCAAATAACACCACAATAGCACGAAAAAAAAACTGTCTACTTTAACACAGACTTCAGTGTATATATCAGAGGTGAAGTCTACTCCGCCCCACACAATAAACTATGTATTATGTATGTTTATTATGTATCCACCTCTGTTAGTACAAAAATATGGATGTCAATATATATATATAAATAAATAAATAAATGTTCCCTGAATTAAACTACTTCCTGAGCTAACATAACCTCTTTCTAGCACCACTAATAGCTCTCTTACTTTCTATCTTCCCCTGCATCATGACTTGTCAAATATCAGATTTTTCATTGCGGAGAATATAACCAAAATATGCATCTCCATCAGTAATGTGGTCAACCCATAGTAGCCTTATACTGGTATGTTAGTTTTTTTTATTTTCTCCCTCCAGCGCACAAATAATAACAAGCGCACACCGTGATTCAAACACGGAGGAAACACTGCTACTGACTCGTACTAACTCATGATATAAAGGTCAGTATGTTTTGATTGCATTATTCTATCTTGTATATAAAATACAACAGGCATTGAATCACGCGACTTATAACAAATTATAGATATCTCATGGATACAAAGCTATTTTTATTATATTTAATGGAAAGATATGGAAATATGGGTAATAACAGGACTTACAACCTGTGATCACTTTATACAAATGCAACGTACACCATTCTCACTCATTGATCAATCTCCATACATATCAATTTTTTGGAAGTTGTATATATGTTACTATGTGAGTATATAGTACAACTACGCTATCGTCATCTACGGACTACATTTGATATTAATTTCCCTGAAACAGCACAGATGTCACTAATGAGAATTTAAAAAAATTATTTAAAGCAATATTGTTTATCTGTAAAATGTTTTGAACACATTATACTGTATGCCTGAAAAATCAAATTTTTCAATTTTTATATATTTTCTAATTATGACCAGTATATATTATTAGCAATAAATGGTGAATGTTACATTATACTAGAATACACCTGAAAAATCAATATTTTGACCAGTATTATTACCAATATTTGAATATGTCCAAGAATATACAATTACTTACATATCATTTCATTAAATATAATAAATATAGCTATAAATAAATAAATAATATATATCTATGAGATATATGTAGGTGAATATCCAGTAATTGTGTGTTCTTGAACATATTTATTCAATTGTACTTCTGCGAGCATTACATCCACACGCAACAGTTGACACTTACATTCATATAAAGATACTGCAGCGAAGACAGAGCGCTGAGGGCCTCCCACGGAGGTCGAGTGAGCCCCGTCTCAGTCAGGGTCAGAATTCGGAGCGTGAGGAGCGACTTGAAGCTCCCGGTGGACAGGCCGTCATTCAGAGGATTCCTGCCCAGGTCCAGGGACAGGAGGGCGTTCATGGACGGCCACACGTTGTCCGGAACCGAGGATATGTTGTTATAAGAGAGATCAACCTCCCTGAAAAAATTTTAACATTATTATTCTTAACTATTAGGAGCTTGTTGGTGTAGTGGTCAAGAATTTGGCTAAGTGATTAGTGGTCGGGGGTTCGCGCCTCGTCCAAGGGCTCCAGCAAGTTAGTCTTATTTTCGTAGCACAAGCGTTTAGCTTAGTTTTTAAAATAGTAAGAATATTAATGTGACATGTATGTCGTGTTCGCATCTTTATTTTTAAAAAAAATCTCATTTTTGATGGCAATTTATTACTTATGATATGTTGAATTGTTATCTGGATCAGATCCCACACTGATCTTGTGTAAAATTTATGCTGGTTTGTTAAAAAAATTTTATTGTTAAGATATTTGGTAACAATAGTCCACAAGACAGGAAAATGTGATCCTGTCAGGCGATCACATTTTCAAATGGGAGAGGGGGTGATGTAACATTTGAAAATACGCGCGAAGACCGAAGGCGCCATCTTCCGACGCGAGCAGGCGCGGCCGGTAGAGCGAGGTCGGAGGAAGGAGGGGGACTTCGTAATGAGCGCCCGAGCAGTGCGGTGTGTGTGGGCGGAGGCCAAGCGGCGCTCCGCCAAGATTTGAGTATTGGTGTAAGAGATCAAGAAATGGCGACGAATAAGACATAGTATTATATTCACGGAGAACAAGAGATATTTGGGCCTTGTTCTGCCCGTGAATATCAATGAAGGAAGGACTCTCCGCGGGAACGAGCGGGAGGCTGCGAGCGGGAATGGAAGTGAGGCGAGCACGGTCCACGCCTTGTTGTCAAGATTGGTCCACTGGAAGCCTCCATAGAAAGAGAGATGCTTTAGTCCGGCCACGGAAAAATCGGGAACCCTCTACGTGTTACAATGACGATTTTCTCCTGTTCAGTGAATAAAGTGTTATTATTGTCTGAGACCTCCCCCACACATCTGAGATAGGCACACCAACCCTTATGTACCCCCAGACTGAGTCTAGCTGGTGGCGTTGTGTGCTGGATTCCATCCTCGGATGACGGCGCACGACGTAACAATATGTCACAATGAGAAACTAATTATTTTTTTGAAAAACTATAAATTGTTATAAATATATGTAACTTTGCGGGGATGATGTTAATGCGAGCTCACCCCAAACTGATGGGCATGGAGAATATCTTCTGCAGATGGTTGTGACTGAGGTCCAGCCGCCTGCAGCTGGCCAGCTTGGTGAGCGACCCTTTGGCCACGTCGCTCAGGTTGTTGTGCGACAGGTCGAGCTCCAGGATGGTGGGGAGGGTGCCGAACGTGGGCGGCTTTATCTGCTCCAGGGAGTTGTGGCTGAGGTTCACAAATCTGGGAAAAATATAGATTTTTTAAAAATGCATTTCACGTCTCAGATACATGTTACATTGAATATGCAAGTAAAATCGTATTGCATTAATTGCATTCAGAGCACTGTTCATTTAATTAATTTACTGCAGTCTCCACCATTTTGATCATTCTCAATTCAATTCCACGTCATTCGCTCGTGATTGATTATACTCCTCTACTTTTCACCAGAGAAGTGCCTGTTGCCTTTCCACTTGGTTGGAGATCTTTATCTTCCTCTCTGTCCTACGACGTGACCGATCGCAACAAGCTTCTCCGAGCTATCTTTCCTACTCGCAAAAAATTGATGAATTCGTCTCAGGCAGCGGGTTGAGAGTCTATCCTCGATGGTCAGCTCCTGCAGAATGGAGACATTCGTGCAGATGAGCTTCACTATTACCTACTAACACTGCAGTAGGCAGAACGTAATCAAAACAATCATTTTTGGTCACAATTAAAATCCTTACCTTAAGGAAAACAATGATTGAAAGACTGCGCTTGCAATTTCTTTAACTTGGTTGTAAGAGACGTCGACCGTGTGGAGTTCGTACAGCTTGGGGAATGTGTTCTTCGGAATCGTGTGGATCATGTTGTGAGACACGTTCAGAATCTTCAACCCCGACATGTTGTGCATGGGTATCTGTCGGCGAAATACAATTTAATTTGATTAATAAAGCTAAAGTAAGATCTCACAAAAATGTGATATGTTTGTGTAAGGTCCGGTTAAATTTTAAGTGAAAAAAAATTACTTTGGTAATTTTTTTTTGTGAAAACAGATTGTTCGATCATCGGTCAATATCGGAATACGACAATGAATCATTTAAAGTCCCGCTATTTTAGTGATGAGAGTTCATCTGATGATGATCTCGTTGTTTAATTTATATTACCAAAGATTTTTCGCCAGCAAAGTGACAGATTTCAAACGCAGGGGTGAATAAAGTCATACATAAAGCATAAAATTGTGAATATTTAAAATAAATTAATTTTGGTAAAATTCTCAAGTATTTAATGATTATTCGTCTTGACACACTATTAGGCGGGATTAACTTTGACAGTCGTAATTTGATGTTCGAACAACCCGTAAATGTTTTTCACCACGGGTGGTGGTGAAAAGTTAATTATCTTCCTCTTGAGGCAGCCCGTCTAACTTATAAATGTATTTGTGGTGTCACATGTGGACTATTGTAACACCATCCATGCTGGCCTGCCAATGTTTCAGCTGGATAGATAACAATGCGGCTGGCTGTACGGATAATATATGGAGTTTCCAAATTCTCTCATATAACATCCCTTTTACATCAACTGCATTGGCTCCGGTCCCCTTAAAGAATTGAATTTAAATTTTGCCGGTTGATGTACAAAGCGACACACAACTTTGTATCCCGGACAATTTGAATGGTAGACCAGGAAGGGTTGTAAAACCGACCAACCGTTGCCAGAAGTCTAAATTTAGTTTACGAAAATGGCGATATACAAATTATCTACTTCACACAACCGGAACTTAGTCAACATTTCAGACCACGCCAGTGCTGATAATTTTGATTAAAGCTGACCCAAGGCGGAATAACCCAGAATAAAAAATATGAACTCATCGGTGTACCTGATTAAGCTCCGTAAAAAAGTTATAAGACAGTTGAAGTTCCGTCGCATAAGTGGTGGAATCAAACGCCTTCGGCACGATCTTCGTCAGATTGTTGTGCGACAAGTCCAGGAACGTTATATTGGCGCAGTTCTCAAAGGAGTTTGCTTCGATCTTGGACAGGGCATTGTGAGATATGTTGATCTTCGTCAGGTAGAGATCTTTGAAGGAGAGCTTCTGTATTTCGGTTATCTGATTTTCAGACACGTCAATGATCTGTAAATAAAATAATTATCAATGTATGAATTAAAACTTTTTATCAATATAATCAGAAGCATGGATATCCAACAATCTAATATAATTTATACAATTCTTTCACTAATAATCCACTAGTCCTACAACACTCCCACTCCATATATTTTTATTTTATTCATATTTGAATTCTCTTTTTATTCCAAATAACACCACAACAGCACGAAAAAAAAACTAGCTACTTTAACACAGATTTTAGTCTAGCAAAGTAGCCAGGACAACGCTGTGTATAACAGAGGTGAAGTCTACCCCATCCCACACAATAAACTATGTATTATGTATGTTTATTATGTATCCACCTCTGTTAGTACAAAAATATGGATGTCAAAATAAATATATATAAATAAATAAAATTATTATTATATTTTTTATTATTTGGATTTAGATATTTTTGAAAAATAAAAAGGTACTTAAATAAATATCAGATACATGAATATCAGATTATACTAGAATACCCCTGAAAAATCAATATTTCTACATATTTTCCATTAAATATAATAAAAATAGCTTCGTCTCTATAAGATATCTGATATTTATTCAATAACAGTGCCTTTGTAGATAAAAATCTAGTAATTGTGTGTTGGACATATTCAAATGTTGCTAAAAACGTACTTCGTACCGTCATGTGCCGCACGGGATCTCGCTCGCGGGAACTGTGGCGGTATGCGGCCCTGAAAAGTGCCCTTTTTGGGACTACCCAAACGATAATGAATCCCGAGGTTCCCACGGACCCGGGAAACCAGTGATTGGGGAAATAATATGAGGTGATCTCCCGTAGATGGAAGCTATGTATATTAAACAACGCCATTTGGACAGATTGTATTTTGTATAGTGTTTATACTTTCAATATTAAATTATTAAATCATAGGGGATTGCCCCACTCGTGTAACACCTTGTAACATGTGGATAACGCGAGCAGTAATGATAATAAACAAATAAAAAAAACCAGCGATATCCGTACCTGTAAGATATTATTTAAAATGAAATTAAATGTGAGCGCAAATAGAATCTACCGACCCGAGCGCAACGACGCCCGATTGGGCAGCAGTTTCTCCCTTTCGTCACCATGTGGCCAACGAGCCGGATCTGAGAACACAAGCTGAAGTTTCATTTCTCTCTACCTCGCCTTGAGTCTGCCTTTTACTCTGGACTTTTGAAAACGCTGAAATTTGGACCCTGCGCACCGCTGCACAGACATCATCAGCCCGAGCCACAAGAGTGAACCGGCGAACCATCCTAAAAACAGTCCTTGTTCCCTGTGCGGAACATGTCACATCTTACAAGCAGCGGCCGTATTGCTGTACCGTTATGTATGTTTTTTTATGGAGTTTATGTTTATTCGTTTATAAACATCCTACGGGTTTCTACAACCATGTTTTGGTTTCATATTGAACAAGATAACCTTTTATATTTATCTAAGGCGATAAATTATACGTAAGTCATCTATTTTGATGATTTAATGCGATCTGCAAATAATATTCACATGTACCACATGTGAGTATTGGGGCTGGGAGTAGCGTTCAAAAGGTTTTTGATCCAAAATTAGAGGGAACATTGTTTGCGACGTGTTGTTTAATCTAATCGGCATTGTTAATGTTTCAAAAAAGAGATTAGTTAATTCAAATGAATATGTCGTACCTCCACATAATTAAGCTGACTGAACATTTGGAAGTCTATCCTCTTAATTTTGTTCCTAGCCAAGTCGATGGTGCCGATTCTGGTGACTGAGCTGAATGTTCCTCTGCCAATGTCCGCTATCTCATTGTCGGACAAATACAAACGTCTGAAAAATACAAAAAAAATCATTAATAATACTAAATTGCAAACCATAGTTTCCAGATATCATGTATGATGCTTCTAGAGATATTTCTAGAAGCTTGTTGTGAAAATGTATTGAACAATCGGGATTTATAATTAAACAAATTAACCTGTGGATTCCACGTGTCCACAAATGTAAATATTTTGAAAGCTATTATCGTAAACAATTAAAAAATTAATCAACATGATCAAAACAAGTGTCGTCGGAAGTGTCAAAAAATTCCCATTTAGAGTTTAACTTTAAAACATAATGTTTAGAGTGTGACATTCAGAATTTTACTTTAAAGTGAACAAAAAAAAATCATATCGATTGATAAAATATTTTATTTTCTGATTAATAACACAAAATACTTTGTTTAAATCATTATTTATTGATTATTCAACACGTTACGATATCCACGGTGTATCGCACAGAATTACTCGCCGAGGAGGCGGCAATTAATTAATTAATTAATTTCAAGGTGTAATCATCGGTGTGGTGCCAAAAAACCCGTGGGATAGATTTTAGGAAAACAAAGATGTCACAAGCAGTGACAAATATTACTACATGTATTGTTATAAATCTGAATAAAAACAGGGTATCCTGCTGGCGGGAAACCATTCTCGATTGTGTCGTGTCACATCTTTTGTGTTTTATTTCTTTCCACCTCATCATCATCGCTGGTTGAGAGAAGCTGAGATCGGCGAACCACCATTGTCTACATTCTTGTTTCCTGTACGGAACATATGGGATGTTCTTCAGGAAACAATGTAAACTAAAAACAAAACTATAAAGTGTTAATAATAGCACGCTAAATATTATAAATAACCAAATCCTCTTTGCGAATAGTCACCTTTTAAATTAGTTTTCATAATAGTTTCTACTTAATTACCCATCACTATATACTGTAGTTTTTATCTATGCTTGTATTTTATTACTAGCCTGCCCGCACCGGCTATCGCACGGTATCAGATGTATCCTACAGAGATGCAGTACTCTGTTGTCAATTTCCAGAATAATTTTTTTTATTAAAATCGTCAATACACTTTATAAAACTATAAAAAGTGTTTTGATAGGAAAATAAGAAGAAGAGGAAAAGGAATTAAGTAGTACTTTTTTTTAAATGCGTAACATATTCACCTATTGGTAGAATTTTTAAATCGCATTTAAACAAACCAATATAATCAAAAAACCCACTGTGATGGCAACAGAAGAAGTGATAGAAATATGAAATCCTTTTTTTTTAATGCATAATACATTTTGCTATCAGTGGAATTTTTCAAAATTAAAATCGCACTTAAACTAACCAATATAATCAAAATCGCGAACATATTTAAAAATAATTATCATTTTTAAACTCGCAGAGTTGTGAGCGAAAATGTTAAAGTTAGGCTAAATTAAAAAAAAAAATAGCAAGAAATTCACTAAACTTAAAAGGTCGTAATAAATAGAGGAGAAGAGGAAGAAAAAAGTGTCAAGGGGAAAAAGTTTGTCATCCTTCAGCTATCTGAAAAAATTCAAAAATACACACATGGCTCGCAGGCTCGCAAGCTACAGCGTTTTCCGTGTGTGACGGATATTGTTACAAGGCGACACACAAACTTCTCCAAATATTACGACTTTAATAATATGTAGATGTAGATGATGATATATTGTTTCCTGAAGAAGATACCATAAGTATGGAAACACGTTGAATAATCAATAAATAGTGGTTTAAGCAAGATATTTTGTCTAATTATTTATGTAAAATGAGGCCAGTAATTTTGCTAACATTGAAGAAGTCTTATATTTTCGTTTATATATGACTCCGTTATCTCAAAAACGAAATCACGTTGTACAGATGTAATATACACGGTAGCTTGTTATGTACAAACGAATAACATTTGTGTTAGTGATTTGACCACAGATGCAACTTAATTCAGTATTTATAATGTAGATGCAGTAGATACTATGTAAATCACAAAATACGGTACCTCAAAAATCTCATCCCTCGGAAGCTGTTGGTGTCCAGCCTTTTGATGTGATTGTGATCCAGGTGAACGACCCTCAGTACTGCGTTACGCGCAAACATTCCCCTAAAATAGTAATAAATCAATAATTGCAATCTATTCCACAATAATACACCCCCGCGATTCTTACAGAAGTCTCGGAAAATAAACTAAATATATACAGGGTGGCATAAAAAAAAAGTGAGAACATCTTGTAACACATGAGTTATTTCAAAAACATAATATAATTAATTACAATTCTTAATGCAATTTTTTTGCACAATATTTAGCTAATCAGAAATCATAAAACACTCCATATTGCATCATCTAGTGGGTTTAAATCTGGCCTGTTCGGTGGCCACGTGCCTGGTGAGATGAAATTAACATTCTCACGACGAAGAAAGTTGATTGTATTTTTGGCTGTGTGAGATGGAGCTCCGTCCTGTTGTAATGTCCAGCTATACTCCAGGCTTTGTTTTGAAACTCTTCGATCATTTTTCTAGCACCCCGACGTTTTTCAATTCGCAATTTTTTTATCAGAATACGGTCTTCTGCAGTGATTTTTGTCATTCTGGGCAACAATTTGAAAAAAACCAAATATAAACAATGGGAAAATTGATAATCAAAGATAGCGACCGGAAATTGTCGAAATAAAACGTAATATAGGTAAATACATGAGTAAGTAAATTAGTAAACTATTGAAGCTATTGTTGATATAGTTAAACTAATTTTGATGTAATTATATTATATTTTACGAAATGTTTTCACTTTTTTGGGCCTTTCTGTATGGGCCAGAGAGAATTAATATGTCAGGGTCAACATTTTGTGAGCAGTATTCATCAAAGGATCCTAAATGACAATCCCAATAATGTTGAGCAGTGGAGCAATGTGGAGGCGCAACATGTTCCTGTCTCGGGTGGATTGCGTTGCAGTACAAAGACGCTGAAGGGACTCACCCTTTCCCGGAACCGTTTTTAGAAATTTAAACTCAGTTCCACTCTTCGTGCTAAATTTTATCGTAAAGTTTAAAATTTTAATTTGTAATTTTTATTAAAACTGCAGGGAGAGCGACCATCGGTAGAAGAATCGGCGAGTAACAGCCCAGTTTCACAAAGGTTGGTGTCTTTTTATTTACATGGGTTTAATGAATATATTCTACAAAATAATTAGAAAACTCAGGACTAGCTATCGAAGGTAATTACGGCAACATGGTACGTACCTCGCCATTTCCGTCAGATGGTTGTGGGACGCGTTACACCAGGACAGCTTGGTGAGATCGGCTATGTGGGAGCTCTCCAGCTTCATAATATTGTTGTAACTGAAATTAGATGTGATTAAGGAGAATACATTCTTATTGTGAAGTTTTAATTATTCAGAACAGACGCTCTGTGATATTTTAAATATCATTAGAAAGATATACATATAAAATCAATTTTATTGATAAAAATTGTAGTAAAACAAAATAGATGGCTTTCAAATTATGGAACGATAGATGTATTAATTTGAAAAGTGTAACATATAAGTTTGAAAATTTGTCGTCAAATTACTGTCGTAATAATACGCCTTCCCCGGTTTGGAAAGCGATTCAGGTCAGAATCCCGATAACAATATTTTTCAATAAAATTGATTTTATAAGTATATCTATCTAATTAATACATTTAATTTGTATTTGAAATTAAATGTGCGCAACAGATAAAGAATACAATAAAAATAACAAAAAAATTCACAGCACGTCTGACGCACGGACAAGGTGTAGACTCCAGACTATTGCAACATTCAGGGTGTTTATTCCCTAACGCCACCCATTCAAAAGGATAAGCACGAGATATTTTGTAGTTGGGTTTAGGAATTTGTACCCATCAATACAGTCATCCAATTAACTGTGAATTTTTATTTAAAATGCTAAGGAATCAGATGGTGGCTGTGTCTAAAAGCTATTGAAATTATATTTTACAGTGGTAATGTAGAAGACACCAGTCACAATAACAGAATGGCTCTCTCGTTTTCCGCACCCGGCAGCCTCGCAGAGTGTTCCCCTAGCGGGCGTCCGACATATCGCGTCGGTACTCGGCCAGCTTGGTGGCGGGACTCTCTTGTTCACTGTACAATTCTTATTTTCTACATTAATTTCATTCATATTCATGCCCAAATATGATTTGCGATGTACTGTTCTCGTAGGTTAAATCTGTTAGCAGTAGTGCGTGGAGGGTTAATCACAATCATAGACACGGTAATTGGTGTAGCTTATCGCTAGCTGTCACCAAAGAAGTGCATGTTCGTTCAACAGGTGGGAGATCTCTCCGTCCTTCGACGTGGTTCACCCGCAACAAGCTTTTCCAGATTAAAATATTCAAATAATTGATGGATCATCTTAAGTAAAAGTCTATCATTGATCTGTAGTTCTTGTAGGGTCTTTGTTCGAGTGTGGGTCTCCAGATGGGAGATCATCCGAAGGACTGCTGCTGCTGAGCAGCTTCATAATTATCTGTTATTCTTATTTTCTACCTTCTGCCCAAATATGATCTGCTCTGTGCCGTTTTTGTGGATTAAATCTGCCGGCAGTGTTGCGTGGAGGGTGAGTCTCCTATATGTTAAGGGAGTGCCTCTTCACTTCCCCTCTGCCCCCGGCCTTGTTAATGGTATTATTTTATATATTGTTTACTAATAAAGTGAGTCAGCCGAGAACAATGAGAGCAAATTTTGTTTTGGCAGCTGTGCGGTATCCCCCTGTCAATATGCAAAGCGTTATCAAACAGCTGCCTAGTAGCATTAAAAAATGCCAACCAGACGGCGAACGAGTAGGACCGAGATAAGAGCTTTGAGCTTATTGCATCGGTTCTGGGTAAGCGGTGGGTGGGTGGGTCCACCAGATGGCCTACGGTGCCTTTTGCCACAGAACTAATTAAACTGAGGTTCCACTGTATAAGGAGACCTAATATCCTTTTTTCGTATGGCAGAAAACAAATTAATAATGTAAATGATGTATAATCACCTTATATCAAGCACTTCAGCATCCCGCAGGCCTTTAAATTGGTTCTTCTTCAGAACAGTCAGTTTGTTTCCGTGGAGGTCCAGGGTTTTCAGTTTTCTCAATGGCTGCAAAATATATACGAAATTATTAAGAGTCTCCGAGGTGATGCATAAACATTTCTATTTTAATACTGTAATAAATTTAATAACTAGTAAATAGAAAACAATAGGCTATCGCCCATTGATTTGATTAGATGGTGGACATCAAGTACTAAATATTTAGTCTATTTATAGCTTTTGTAATAAAAAAACAATATTTAAAAGTTGGAGCACCACAGTATGAAACCACCGGTCTTATTGCAATTATTGGAATAAGTTGTGGATCTTACACTTTTTTCAAATGAATACATCTACCATTCCATTATTTGAGAGCCATCTACTTTGTTTTTACGGAATCTCAAATGGATTTGAGTAAACCGATAGCAGACGTCAGAGTTAACAATTCATTTTTATTAAATTTTGAACACATTGATACAACTTATATATTATTAAAATTGATTTTATATGTATATCTTTCTAATTAATACATTTAATTGGTGCAGTATTAATGAATAAGAATTACAGAGACTAATGAGTAGAATGTACGATGTATGCAACGAAAGCGACCTTATTATGGATGTAACAAGTCCAAAGTGATGGTATTCGAGAAGAAGGAAAGCTAAAGGAGGTGATGTGATGTTTGGAACAAGTAGATGAGTTTGTGTATTTGGGAAGTATGTTCGATAGAAACGGAAAGGAGGGTGACCGCAGGGAATAAAGGGAACGGCGCTTTGAATGGAATCATAGCTAATGAGAACTTTCCAACTGAGGCAAGACTAGTGATTCACAATAAAGTCCTGGTACCGATACTGATGTATGGAAGTGAGGCTTGGAGCTGGCAGAAGAGGAACGATAGTAGACTGAATGCAGTGGAAATGAGATCACTTAGGCGTATATGTGGCAGAGTAAAGAATGAAGAAATAAGGAAAGAATGTAAAGCTGATCTTAGTATAGTGAGTAAGATTAAGAAAGGATCACTTAGGTGATTCGGTCATATGGAACGGATGAATGAGAGAATGGTAAGAAAGATATATAGGAAGACTTGGCACGACCAGGTAAACCGGATGGTCCTGTTAGAAGCCTCAATAATCGTCGAGCTGTGTGAGAAGATGTATGAATGTGGATGAGGCGAAAATTGTGTGTCAGGACAGAGAAGTGTGGCGCTCTATCCTCTCTGCTTATCCCCGCGGGGAAACGGCATGAAGGTAAGTAAGTAAAATGTATTTCAAAATGTTGTTAAACAATTTCTCAATTTTTAATTTTACTGTCGTAAGATTTTTTTACTAATCATGGTATGTGAGTAATCCATGATTGAGTGAATGAATTGAACTGTGAACTCCCGCCTTCTTGACTATGTTCGTCCACTTTACACGGCATCCTGCATATATTAAATGGCAGTATTTTGAACGCTGTGCAGGGCCAAACATTTTAGACTATGATGGATGCACACAGGCGTGAAACAAATAGGGCCGGTTGTGTTATCAAAAAGAGAAAATCATTTACGGATTGTTGATATATCAAATTGACTACTTTCAAAGCATAGATGGAGATGTCTATAGGTGTGACAAATGCAATATGCATTATCTATGGATTTTTTCGGCCAGGCGATCGAAATCTATCACCTTAATGATGAAAATTTTTCTTATTATGTATTAAACAACGAAATCATCATCGGACAGACTCTCGTCACTAAAATAGCGGGATATTGAATGACCAATCGTCGTAAACTGCAACTTTATAAGTGTCAATGTGACAGATGACTTTTGGAACAGCTGTGAAAAGTCCGCCATATTTAACAATCAATTTTTCATTTTTACTATTGGATATCGGAGTAAAATGAGTTTACTACGGATGTACTTTTGAGAGGTAATTATTTTTTTACTAACGATCAAACAACCTATTTACTATTATTAAGGAAAACACATTCTTATTGTGAAGTTGTAATTATTCAGAACAGACGCTCTGTGATATTTTAAATACTAAATTAACGTATTAACTTCACAATAAGAATGTGTTTTCCTTAATAATATATGTTGTATCAATGTGTCCAAAATTTAATAAAAATGAATTGATAATTCTGGCGTCTGCAGTCGGTTTACTCAAAGGTATTTGAGATTCTGTAAAAATAATGTAGATGGCTTTCAAATAATGGAACGACAGGTGTATTAATTTGAAAAAAATGTAACATATAGGTTCGAAAATTTGTCATGAAAAATACTGGCGTTACAGCACAAAGGTAGTCCACTTCCCCGGATTGGAAATAGAGATCCAGGTTAGAGTCCCGGTGACGCAAAAACAATATTTTTCGACAAAATTGATTTTATATGTATATATTTATAATTAATACATTAATTTAGTATTTGTTTACTAATAATTACACAACCGGCCCTTAATGTTAAAAATAACAGAAAAAAATTCTAACAAAAGACAGTCAATTATTATAAACTGTCAGATATTAAATATTGGAATTTTTTTCAGATTTCTTGGCCCGTGATACGAATAAATTTGAGAAACACTGCAATTGAATGTTGGTACACTTGCCTACACACAGTATAAGAACTATAGCATACCCGATATGATAATACTGTTTTAATACGATTCATAGAAAGTGATTACGTCTCATAATGCAACAGTGTTCTGATCTAACCTAAGCTCACCTGAAAAGACTCCACAGCAAGTTCTTTGAGTTCTCCGTTCATGAGATGCAACCTCTCCAACTTTCCCAACAGCATACTGTCTGCGAATATATCCTTGTCCAGGGTTTCCATCTTATGGCCGTCTATTTTAAGAACTGTCAAGTTTCCTAGAATCTGAAAAAAAAACACCATTTTAAAATTCTATTTTAAAACATATTCAATTTATACAGAATGTAACAGACCAAGTCCACAATATTTTACGTATGGATATCAGACTTAATTATGAGTCGAAAATGTTCAAGGAATATGTGCAAATTCTGCACTGTTATGGAAAATATTATTGCATTATTGTAAATAAGCTACGTACTTTGAAATAAATATTTGCGAAATTGTTCAATTAATGATCTATATCTTCGCATTAGGCCCTAAATCATCTAACAAAAAATAGTATAACCGCTCGAAATTCAATGACCTTGTGACATTTCAAATATACGCGCCAAGACCGAGGGCGCCATCTACCGAGTCGAGTAGGCGCGGCCGGTGGGGAGAGAGGTCGGAGGAAGGTACCAGGGGACTTCGTAGGTAGAGCGCCGTGGCGGCGTCTCGCCCGGCGGTGTGGCGAAATTAAGGATAAAACACAAATCTTGGATGAAGCGTGGTGAATTAGAGGGGTAAAAGCATCAATCTACCCGCGCATGACTGTTCGCGGGTACTGGCAGGGAGACTGCTGGCAAGCGGATGAGCTCGAGGGACTCCACAGTAACCGGATGGCATCGGGGTGACCTTCGGGAGGAAGAGTTCACTTCTGGAACGGGGCGTGGCAAATTGGGCGGTGGTCGTATCGCTAAATCGGTGATACGGTGTGTCCCCACAAGGAGAAGAGCGTGACGGGAAGAAAGGAGATCTTAAAGACAATAACCGTGCTTACAGTGTCGGGCTTTGTGTTTTATATGTGATTAAATTGTTCAAAGTGCATAAAGTGTTTCCATTGTTCAGACCTCCCCCATCCATCTGAGACAGGCATTCCGACACCAAACTTTATTGATCCACAGACTGAGTCTAGCTGGTGGCGTGGTGCGCTGGCATTCCATCCTCTGGTGACAGCGCACGACGTAACAACCTTTAATTTTTTTTATTCAATATATAGTTTGGAATCAATAAAATATTTCAATTTTTCAAAATAATGCTTATATCTCTGACATGGTTGAGATTAGGCACATATCCCTTGAACATTTTTGGCTCGTAATTTAGTCAGGTATCCATCCATAAAGTACTGTGGACATGGTATGTTACACCTACAATAATAAATAAATAAATATTGCAATATGTAAATGATTTTTCCTTGTTTTGGTTTTTGTGATCATAACTTTTTTTACATCGATGTAAAAAAAGTTATGATCACAAAAACCAAAACAAGGAAAAATCATTTACATATTGCAATATTTATTTATTTATTATTGTACGCGCCCTATTCAGGCATTAATATAATTTGTAAAATAATAGAAAATTACGACAGAAGTGCAATACACAAAAGAAAATTAAAGAAATTAATCTGTCACCATTGAGTTGAAACACAAAAAATTGTAATAATGTAGTCTTATAAAGAGTTAAATTTACAGAAAAAATGTCCACTACCTCCGCATATTCATTCCATTCTATCTGGGGATTGCATGTGTTCTGACAGTACCACTGTAATAGAACAATGAATTGTGTCTCGATGACCTCAATGGTGCGTGAAAGTCAAGCAGACCAACAATCTGTATTGTTAATTATGTTTTATAATGTTGGATATATGTAGCGCCTAATTACAAAACCCTCTTAAAACGATTCGGATGCAGTTCTTCGAGTTTGGTCAATTTAAAAATATTGAAATAAATTTATTATCGCAAGAGTGTACACCATTATTGTATCAGATCTAAATTTTCTATCACTTCTACCGTATAGCATCGTGAGAGATTGACTTACTTTAAATGCTTCCTTGGGGAAGGTATCCAGCGCGGTGTTGGTGATATAAAGCTCCTGCAATGTTGTGTTGATGCCAAAGAAGGTATTTTCCTTTATCATACTGATGGGCGTGTCCTCAATATTCAGGATTCTGACCTTCAGTCTATGAAGAAGTGGTCCGTACAGCTTCCCTGAAACACATTAAATGTTAGTTTGTTTATATTACAGATATGTAATATGGAATTTTATATCCCTAATAATGTGCCAACCCTTAAAATTCTTAAAAATGAGTTCAAAATTCTTGTACAACATTTAAAAGATGACTATATGTTTTCACAATAGTTCCTAATTAGTTAAGGAATAGCAAACTTGCCGTTGACAACAAGCTCCTCATATACAAGGCCATACCAAGGCCTATACTCCTGTACGCAGCCCCTATCTAGGGTCACGCGGTCAAAACACACATGAAAAATTGCAGACTTTCCAGAACAACATCATTCGATCAGCACTGGGCGCCCCCAGATGGCTAAGAGTCACACAATTACATCATGATTCCGGCATAAAAGAGTCCATAAAACAAATCTCCAAGCGCTTCTATGCTGACCTCCCCAAGCACCGAAACCCAACTGTAAACGTACTACCTAATTACTTAATATAACCGTTCCCTCACGTATTAAACGTCCCAAAACTGTCCTCATTTAGAGTATATAAATCACTGCGCCAACTAGCAGTCTCGTGCCCCATGTTTACATAATAATAGTAAAAAAATCTAATAATAAAAATTTTCAGGCCATTCTGGCATACAAGATGATGAAGGAGCGAGAGGTCCGAAGTGACTCCTCGCTCCTTCATATATATATATATATATATATATACAGGGCTTTTGGAGTACCGGGTCACTTCGGACCCCTCGCTCCTTCATCATCTTGTATGCCAGAATGGCCTAAAAAATTTTATTATTAGATTTTTTTATATATATATATTCTAGTATAATATGTTAAAAAAAAACATTTTACAGATAAAGAATATTGCTTTAAAAATAATTTTTAAAAAATCTGATTCACATAGTGATGACATATATGCTGTTTAAAAAAAGGAAAAACTAATTATCAGATTTGGTCCATAGATGGCGATGATGTAGTGGTACTCGAAGCGAGTTCACATACTAACATATATACAACATTTAAAAATTTTACGAGTGAGAATTTCTTAAGCCAGCCGAAGACAGGTCGTAAGCCCATACTTTCATATATTTTCCTTTAAATATAATAAAAAATAGCCTTGACTCTTATGAGATGTCTGATGTCTTTGAAGATCTTTAGAACCTATTTTTTCTACACATTTATATTTGCTGCTAATTGAATTGATTTTGGCACTTGGTCCTATTCCTAATTTGGAAATTTAAAAAATAACATGTTCATTAGTTTTGCTCTGAGTCTGATAGTTGTAGTGAATTTTTATTTTGACCTCTTTAAAAAAATTAAAAAAAACGTAACAGACCTAGTTCACAATACTTTAATACGAGTCGAAAATGTTTAAGGAATATGTATCTAATCTCAACCGTGTTAGAAATATAAACATTTCAAAAAATGTATAATAATGCAATTATTTTGATTAATTGAAATATTTTATTGATTTCAAATTATATATTGCATATAAAAAATTACAGATCATCGAATTTCGAGCGGCTGGACTATTTTTTGTTGGATTATTATTGAAAAATTGACTTCAAGCGTAGCGTTCAAGATTTTGTAAAAATTTCATATAATAATATTTTCTGTAACATTGCACATATAGTGAATCCCATCTGCGCATGTCTCACCGATGTTGCATTCCTTCAGTATCAACTGTTCCACGGGAACGCCGAGCGACGCCAGGTTGCCCAAGCCTACGCTCAGCGTAGCCAGCCCAGAGTTCTCGCACTGGACGTAGAGGCCGGAGTCCGTACCCTGGGTGCACACGCACGGGTGCAACAGTACTGCCTGAAAAATAACACCATCGGTTTAATAGTTATTTCTTGACAATTCTACTGCGAAATCTGGAAACGGTTTATAGTTCTGCTTATAAAAGAAGAAATGATTTCTGATACAGAATTATGTATGCGCGAAGAGTGATCTGAGAGATATACGTTAGCAAAAGATAGAAGAAAAAAATCGCAAATACCTTTGCTACTTCTACTGGGCAGCGATATCTCGGTCCAGGCGGAATGTACTCCATGAGTACAGCGGGTAAACACGTCAATATTATAAGAAATATCATCACATTGAAGACAGTGATGTTTCTGTTCTCTAAGGTAGCCATTGTATTAATTCTTTGGAGCTTTAATATCTGAAAAAATACAAAATACGTACAATTGTAGAAATATTTCAATTAACATGAAGTTGGCGATATTTGAATATGTCAAAGAACACACAAATTACTGGATTTTCACCTACAGAGGCAGGCGCTGTTATTAAACAAATAATAGATATCTCATAGAGACGATGCTACGGAAATATATGGACAAAATTGAGTCTATCATTTTGAATAACCCTGTATTATAATTTTGAATTATATACAATGGGGTTTTACTGTAATACCCCTTGAAGTTTGTTAAATCATTATAAATATTTTAAATAAATAATAGATATAATCTCATAGAGACAAAGCTATATGGGTAATTACAAGGCATACGACTTGTCGTCGGCTGGCGTAAGTGATCACTTTATATAAATATAACATTCACCATTCTCATCATATGTTATAAAAAAATTTAAAGTTGTATATATGTTAATATGTGGATTTGTTTAGAGTATCTATCGCCATCTATGGACTAAATTTGATTATTCATATCCCTAAAACAACATATATGTTACAATGAGAATCTAATTATTTTTTAAAATTATTTAAAGCAATATTCTTTATCTGTAAAATGTTTGTATCACATTATACTAGAATACGCCTGAAAAATCAATACAAATTTGCTGGTCGTAAGCCCTGTAATTACTCATACTTCCGTTAAATATAAAAAAATAGATTAGTCCGTATGAGATATCTATTATTTGTTTAATAATATACTAGCCCGCCCGCACGGCTGCCGCCCGGCAGCAGACGTATCAGAGACGCAGTACTCTGTTGTCAATTTGCATAAAAAAAAATCTTCAATACACTTAATAAAACTATAAAAAGCGTTTTGATAGGAAAATAAGGAAAAGAGGAAGAAATCTTTCATGTTTTCAAATACATAACATTATCACCTATTTATAGAATTTTTCAAAATTAAAATCACACTCAAACTAACCAATATAATCAAGTGTTGTTGGCACCAGAAATAGAGGACGTCTGTGGAAGACTTGGCACGATCAGGTAAACCAGTTAACGGAGGATGGTTCTATTAGAAGCCTCAACAATCGGCGAGCTTGTATGAGAAGATGTATGAATGTGAATGAGGCGATAATTGTGTGTCAGGACAGAAGAGTATGGCGCTCTATCCTCTCTGCCTACCTTTGCGGGGAAACGGCGTGATGGTACGTAAGTAAGTAAGAAAGCAGTTTATACTGATTTACTAAGAAAATTAAGTCAATTAAAATTAAAATCGCACTTAAACTAACCAATATAATCAAAAAAACCAGTGTTCATATAAATTCATAAATAGAGCTATAATAATATATAAACTCCTGTAATATATAAACTAACGCCAATGCTATTTCAATTGCAGTCAACCAGGCGTCTCTTTAATATATACACATATCTCTTTAATTCAAATTATTAGCTGTGCGTTACACTTATTGCCAACCCACAGGAATATTATAATTATATCCAACAAGATATGTTTAATAAGACTTGAATGACGCAAAACACTCTTCTCAAAATATTCATACTATTTTGAATTTAAAAATAATAATAGGCAGCATTCCAATTATCTGCACTGTGCGGCGTACTATCCTCTACGTCGTTTGTGAAAATCAAAGAAGGTGGCGATTTAAACGATGATGATGATTTTTATCGTTTAAATGATAATAAAAATAGCACTCTTATCGATAAAAGTTTAAAAAACAAATTTCTATAGCCGGCCGGCCATGAAGAAAACATCGCGGAAAAATTTCAATTTGAAAATGAAATTTCTTATTCATATTAAATTTCAACATATTTAAAACACATCTCGCGCGCTTCACTTCAAAAAACTGTTTACATAAAAAAAAAACATTTAAAATTAATTCATAAATATTTTATCGTGTATTTTAACATTAAAAAATATTCGCCACCTTTTTGAGGCAACTAAATTATATTTATTAAGAAATATTAACGGTAGAAAATCTGAAAATACTATTTTGTTCAGTATATTGTAAAAACATGTTTGCCTTACTAAATTTTTTTAATATGAATCGATTATTGACTCAAACGGCATGTATAGTGACATTAATGGAAAAAAGTTGTAAAGAAAAAACCTAATACTTCGCGCCAAATTAAATATTTCAATTTTGATTTTTATTTATAACATTTATGAATATTCCGAAAAGGCTATAAGACGCCATAAATTAAAAAAAGTAGTTTCCGTAAATAAAATAAATTCATTTCTACCAAAATATCGTAATACTCGGCGGTAAAAGATTGACAATAAAATGCCTAGAGAAAAATGTCAATGTACATATTTAAATAAAAATACACTTTTTAATTCGGATTCGTCACATATTTCGCTTCACGGTGGTCGAATGAACCGTTACCTGTATTATTACAATTTTTTTTAATCCGCTTAATATCGCATAGAGTGTAGAGATAATTTTCAAATGTTAAATTGTTTAATTTCTCATGTGAAAATGGACATTTTTGATTAAAATGAAATAATATTAAAACATAATTTAATAAAAATACTATTTACAATTCATATTGGGTAAATATTATTCTTCAGGGAGCATAAACGCAAAGATACCTACATTAATACTGACTTCAGCTATCTGGCAAAATTCAAAAATACCCAAATGGCTCGCAGGCTCGCTAGATACAGCGCTTTCCGTGTGTGACGGATATTGTTACAACGCGACATATATACAACACAAAATATCACTTACGATTTTAATAATAGGTAGATGATGACAAGTGTATTAATAATAAACATGTGCATATTTGTGTCATTAAAAAAATGTTCTAATAATATTTTCCCTTTTTTTTATGTGCGCGTATGGCAACATGCGCACTGGCTACTGC
The DNA here is from genome assembly GCA_022840565.1 of Eubasilissa regina. Classification (NCBI taxonomy): domain Eukaryota; kingdom Metazoa; phylum Arthropoda; class Insecta; order Trichoptera; family Phryganeidae; genus Eubasilissa; species Eubasilissa regina. The sequence continues at coordinate 6,096,202 of JAINEB010000026.1, forward strand.
GCACTTGGCATCCTGCGCAGTGGCAACATGCGCACTGGCTACTGCGCACTTGGCATCCTGCGCAGTGGCAACATGCGCACTGGCTACTGCGCACTTGGCATCCTGCGCAGTGGCAACATGCGCACTGGCTACTGCGCACTTGGCATCCTGCGCAGTGGCAACATGCGCACTGGCTACTGCGCACTTGGCATCCTGCGCAGTGGCAACATGCGCACTGGCTACTGCGCACTTGATATCATGCGCAAAGGCAACATGCGCACTGGCTACTGCGCACTTGGCATCAAGCGCAAAGGCAACATGCGCACTGGCTACTGCGCACTTGGCATCCTGCGCAGTGGCTACATGCGCACTGGCTACTGCGCACTTGGCATCCTGCGCAGTGGCAACATGCGCACTGGCTAATGCGCACTTGGCATCCTGCGCAGTGGCAACATGCGCATTACCTACTGCGCACTTGGCATCCTGCGCAGTGGAAACATGCGCACTGGCTACTGCGCACTTGGTATCATGCGCAAAGGCAACATGCGCACTGGCTACTGCGCACTTGGCATCCTGCGCAGTGGCAACATGCGCACTGGCTACTGCGCACTTGGCATCATGCGCAAAGGCAACATGCGCACTGGCTACTGCGCACTTGGCATCCTGCGCAGTGGCAACATGCGCATTACCTACTGCGCACTTGGCATCCTGCGCAGTGGCAACATGCGCACTGGCTAATGCGCACTTGGCATCCTGCGCAATGGCAACATGCGCATTACCTACTGCGCACTTGGCATCCTGCGCAGTGGAAACATGCGCACTGGCTACTGCGCACTTGGCATCCTGCGCAGTGGCAACATGCGCACTGGCTACTGCGCACTTGGCATCATGCGCAAAGGCAACATGCGCACTGGCTACTGCGCACTTGGTATCATGCGCAAAGGCAACATGCGCACTGGCTACTGCGCACTTGGCATCCTGCGCAAAGGCAACATGCGCACTGGCTACTGCGCACTTGGCATCCTGCGCAGTGGCAACATGCGCATTACCTACTGCGCACTTGGCATCCTGCGCAGTGGCAACATGCGCACTGGCTACTGCGCACTTGGCATCCTGCGCAGTGGCTACATGCGCACTGGCTACTGCGCACTTGGCATCCTGCGCAGTGGAAACATGCGCATTACCTACTGCGCACTTGGCATCCTGCGCAGTGGCAACATGCGCACTGGCTACTGCGCACTTGGCATCCTGAGCAGTGGAAACGTGCGCACTGGCTACTGCGCACTTGGCATCCTGCGCAGTGGCAACATGCGCACTGGCTACTGCGCACTTGGCATCCTGCGCAGTGGCTACATGCGCACTGGCTACTGCGCACTTGGCATCCTGCGCAGTGGAAACATGCGCATTACCTACTGCGCACTTGGCATCCTGCGCAGTGGCAACATGCGCACTGGCTACTGCGCACTTGGCATCCTGCGCAGTGGCAACATGCGCACTGGCTACTGCGCACTTGGCATCCTGCGCAAAGGCAACATGCGCACTGGCTACTGCGCACTTGGCATCATGCGCCAAGGCAACATGCGCACTGGCTACTGCGCACTTGGCATCCTGCGCAGTGGCAACATGCGCATTACCTACTGCGCACTTGGCATCCTGCGGAGTGGCTACATGCGCACTAGCTACTGCGCACTTGGCATCCTGCGCAGTGGCAACATGCGCACTGGCTACTGCGCACTTGGCATCCTGCGCAGTGGCAACATGCGCACTGGCTACTGCGCACTTGGCATCATGCGCAAAGGCAACATGCGCACTGGCTACTGCGCACTTGGCATCCTGCGCAGTGGCAAGATGCGCACTGGATACTGCGCACTTGGCATCCTGCGCAAAGGCAACATGCGCACTGGCTACTGCGCACTTGGCATCATGCGCACTGGCTACTGCGCACTTGGCATCATGCGCAAAGGCAACATGCGCACTGGCTACTGCGCACTTGGCATCCTGAGCAGTGGAAACATGCGCACTGGCTACTGCGCACTTGGCATCCTGCGCAGTGGCAACATGCGCACTGGCTACTGCGCACTTGGCATCCTGCGCAGTGGCTACATGCGCACTGGCTACTGCGCACTTGGCATCCTGCGCAGTGGAAACATGCGCATTACCTACTGCGCACTTGGCATCATGCGCAAAGGCAACATGCGCACTGGCTACTGCGCACTTGGCATCCTGCGCAGTGGCAAGATGCGCACTGGTTACTGCGCACTTGGCATCCTGCGCAAAGGCAACATGCGCACTGGCTACTGCGCACTTGGCATCATGCGCAAAGGCAACATGCGCACTGGCTACTGCGCACTTGGCATCATGCGCAAAGGCAACATGCGCACTGGCTACTGCGCACTTGGCATCCTGAGCAGTGGAAACATGCGCACTGGCTACTGCGCACTTGGCATCCTGCGCAGTGGCAAGATGCGCACTGGATACTGCGCACTTGGCATCCTGCGCAAAGGCAACATGCGCACTGGCTACTGCGCACTTGGCATCATGCGCAAAGGCAACATGCGCACTGGCTACTGCGCACTTGGCATCATGCGCAAAGGCAACATGCGCACTGGCTACTGCGCACTTGGCATCCTGAGCAGTGGAAACATGCGCACTGGCTACTGCGCACTTGGCATCCTGCGCAGTGGCAACATGCGCACTGGCTACTGCGCACTTGGCATCCTGCGCAGTGGCTACATGCGCACTGGCTACTGCGCACTTGGCATCCTGCGCAGTGGAAACATGCGCATTACCTACTGCGCACTTGGCATCATGCGCAAAGGCAACATGCGCACTGGCTACTGCGCACTTGGCATCCTGCGCAGTGGCAAGATGCGCACTGGTTACTGCGCACTTGGCATCCTGCGCAAAGGCAACATGCGCACTGGCTACTGCGCACTTGGCATCATGCGCAAAGGCAACATGCGCACTGGCTACTGCGCACTTGGCATCATGCGCAAAGGCAACATGCGCACTGGCTACTGCGCACTTGGCATCCTGAGCAGTGGAAACATGCGCACTGGCTACTGCGCACTTGGCATCCTGCGCAGTGGCAACATGCGCACTGGCTACTGCGCACTTGGCATCCTGCGCAGTGGCTACATGCGCACTGGCTACTGCGCACTTGGCATCCTGCGCAGTGGAAACATGCGCATTACCTACTGCGCACTTGGCATCCTGCGCAGTGGCAACATGCGCACTGGCTACTGCGCACTTGGCATCCTGCGCAGTGGCAACATGCGCACTAGCTACTGCGCACTTAGCTTCCTGCGCAGTGGCAACATGCGCATTACCTACTGCGCACTTGGCATCCTGCGCAGTGGCAACATTCGCATTACCTACTGCGCACTTGGCATCCTGCGCAGTGGCAAGATGCGCACTGGCTACTGCGCACTTGGCATCCTGCGCAGTGGCAACATGCGCATTACCTACTGCGCACTTGGCATCCTGCGCAGTGGCTACATGCGCACTGGCTACTGCGCACTTGGTATCATGCGCAAAGGCAACATGCGCACTGGCTACTGCGCACTTGGCATCCTGCGCAGTGGCAACATGCGCACTGGCTACTGCGCACTTGGCATCCTGCGCAAAGGCAACATGCGCACTGGCTACTGCGCACTTGGCATCATGCGCAAAGGCAACATGCGCACTGGCTACTGCGCACTTGGCATCCTGCGCAGTGGCAACATGCGCATTACCTACTGCGCACTTGGCATCCTGCGCAGTGGCTACATGCGCACTGGCTACTGCGCACTTGGCATCCTGCGCAAAGGCAACATGCGCATAACCTACTGCGCACTTGGCATCCTGCGCAGTGGCTACATGCGCACTGGCTACTGCGCACTTGGCATCCTGCGCAGTGGAACATGCGCATTACCTACTGCGCACTTGGCATCCTGCGCAGTGGCAACATGCGCACTGGCTACTGCGCACTTGGCATCCTGCGCAAAGGCAACATGCGCACTGGCTACTGCGCACTTGGCATCCTGCGCAGTGGCAACATGCGCATTACCTACTGCGCACTTGGCATCCTGCGCAAAGGCAACATGCGCATAACCTACTGCGCACTTGGCATCCTGCGCAGTGGCTACATGCGCACTGGCTACTGCGCACTTGGCATCCTGCGCAGTGGAAACATGCGCATTACCTACTGCGCACTTGGCAACATGCGCACTGGCTACTGCGCACTTGGCATCCTGCGCAAAGGCAAAATGCGCACTGGCTACTGCGCACTTGGCATCATGCGCAAAGGCAACATGCGCACTGGCTACTGCGCACTTGGCATCCTGCGCAGTGGCAACATGCGCATTACCTACTGCGCACTTGGCATCCTGCGCAGTGGCAAGATGCGCACTGGCTACTGCGCACTTGGCATCCTGCGCAGTGGCAACATGCGCACTGGCTACTGCGCACTTGGCATCCTGCGCAGTGGCAAGATGCGCACTGGCTACTGCGCACTTGGCATCCTGCGCAAAGGCAACATGCGCACTGGCTACTGCGCACTTGGCATCATGCGCAAAGGCAACATGCGCACTGGCTACTGCGCACTTGGTATCATGCGCAAAGGCAACATGCGCACTGGCTACTGCGCACTTGGCATCATGCGCAAAGGCAACATGCGCACTGGCTACTGCGCACTTGGTATCATGCGCAAAGGCAACATGCGCACTGGCTACTGCGCACTTGGCATCCTGCGCAGTGGCAACATGCGCACTGGCTACTGCGCACTTGGCATCATGCGCAAAGGCAACATGCGCACTGGCTACTGCGCACTTGGCATCATGCGCAAAGGCAACATGCGCACTGGCTACTGCGCACTTGGCATCCTGCGCAAAGGCAACATGCGCATAACCTACTGCGCACTTGGCATCCTGCGCAGTGGCTACATGCGCAATGGCTACTGCGCACTTGGCATCCTGCGCAGTGGAAACATGCGCATTACCTACTGCGCACTTGGCATCCTGCGCAGTGGCAACATGCGCACTGGCTACTGCGCACTTGGCATCATGCGCACTGGCTACTGCGCACTTGGCATCCTGCGCAGTGGCAACATTCGCATTACCTACTGCGCACTTGGCATCCTGCGCAGTGGCAAGATGCGCACTGGCTACTGCGCACTTGGTATCATGCGCAAAGGCAACATGCGCACTGGCTACTGCGCACTTGGCATCCTGCGCAGTGGCAACATGCGCACTGGCTACTGCGCACTTGGCATCATGCGCAAAGGCAACATGCGCACTGGCTACTGCGCACTTGGCATCCTGCGCAGTGGTAACATGCGCACTGGCTACTGCGCACTTGGCATCATGCGCAAAGGCAACATGCGCACTGGCTACTGCGCACTTGGCATCCTGCGCAGTGGCAACATGCGCATTACCTACTGCGCACTTGGCATCCTGCGCAGTGGCTACATGCGCACTGGCTACTGCGCACTTGGCATCCTGCGCAAAGGCAACATGCGCATAACCTACTGCGCACTTGGCATCCTGCGCAGTGGTAACATGCGCACTGGCTACTGCGCACTTGGCATCATGCGCAAAGGCAACATGCGCACTGGCTACTGCGCACTTGGCATCCTGCGCAGTGGCAACATGCGCATTACCTACTGCGCACTTGGCATCCTGCGCAGTGGCTACATGCGCACTGGCTACTGCGCACTTGGCATCCTGCGCAAAGGCAACATGCGCATAACCTACTGCGCACTTGGCATCCTGCGCAGTGGCTACATGCGCACTGGCTACTGCGCACTTGGCATCCTGCGCAGTGGAAACATGCGCATTACCTACTGCGCACTTGGCATCCTGCGCAGTGGCAACATGCGCACTGGCTACTGCGCACTTGGCATCCTGCGCAAAGGCAACATGCGCATAACCTACTGCGCACTTGGCATCCTGCGCAGTGGCTACATGCGCACTGGCTACTGCGCACTTGGCATCCTGCGCAGTGGAAACATGCGCATTACCTACTGCGCACTTGGCATCCTGCGCAGTGGCAACATGCGCACTGGCTACTGCGCACTTGGCATCCTGCGCAGTGGCAACATGCGCACTGGCTACTGCGCACTTGGCTTCCTGCGCAGTGGCAACATGCGCATTACCTACTGCGCACTTGGTATCCTGCGCATTGGCAACATTTGCATTACCTACTGCGCACTTGGCATCCTGCGCAGTGGCAACATGCGCACTGGCTACTGCGCACTTGGCATCATGCGCAAAGGCAACATGCGCACTGGCTACTGCGCACTTGGCATCCTGCGCAGTGGCAACATGCGCACTGGCTACTGCGCACTTGGCTTCCTGCGCAGTGGCAACATGCGCACTGGCTACTGCGCACTTGGCATCCTGCGCAGTGGCAACATGCGCACTGGCTACTGCGCACTTGGCATCCTGCGCAGTGGCAACATGCGCACTGGCTACTGCGCACTTGGCATCCTGCGCAAAGGCAACATGCGCACTGGCTACTGCGCACTTGGCATCATGCGCAAAGGCAACATGCGCACTGGCTACTGCGCACTTGGTATCATGCGCAAAGGCAACATGCGCACTGGCTACTGCGCACTTGGCATCATGCGCAAAGGCAACATGCGCACTGGCTACTGCGCACTTGGCATCCTGCGCAGTGGCAACATGCGCATTACCTACTGCGCACTTGGCATCCTGCGCAGTGGCTACATGCGCACTGGCTACTGCGCACTTGGCATCCTGCGCAAAGGCAACATGCGCATAACCTACTGCGCACTTGGCATCCTGCGCAGTGGCTACATGCGCACTGGCTACTGCGCACTTGGCATCCTGCGCAGTGGAAACATGCGCATTACCTACTGCGCACTTGGCATCCTGCGCAGTGGCAACATGCGCACTGGCTACTGCGCACTTGGCATCATGCGCAAAGGCAACATGCGCACTGGCTACTGCGCACTTGGCATCCTGCGCAGTGGCAACATGCGCATTACCTACTGCGCACTTGGCATCCTGCGCAGTGGCTACATGCGCACTGGCTACTGCGCACTTGGCATCCTGCGCAAAGGCAACATGCGCATAACCTACTGCGCACTTGGCATCCTGCGCAGTGGCTACATGCGCACTGGCTACTGCGCACTTGGCATCCTGCGCAGTGGAAACATGCGCATTACCTACTGCGCACTTGGCATCCTGCGCAGTGGCAACATGCGCACTGGCTACTGCGCACTTGGCATCCTGCGCAGTGGCAACATGCGCACTGGCTACTGCGCACTTGGCTTCCTGCGCAGTGGCAACATGCGCATTACCTACTGCGCACTTGGTATCCTGCGCATTGGCAACATTCGCATTACCTACTGCGCACTTGGCATCCTGCGCAGTGGCAAGATGCGCACTGGCTACTGCGCAAAGGCAACATGCGCACTGGCTACTGCGCACTTGGTATCATGCGCAAAGGCAACATGCGCACTGGCTACTGCGCACTTGGCATCATGCGCAAAGGCAACATGCGCACTGGCTACTGCGCACTTGGCATCCTGCGCAGTGGCAACATGCGCATTACCTACTGCGCACTTGGCATCCTGCGCAGTGGCTACATGCGCACTGGCTACTGCGCACTTGGCATCCTGCGCAAAGGCAACATGCGCATAACCTACTGCGCACTTGGCATCCTGCGCAGTGGCTACATGCGCACTGGCTACTGCGCACTTGGCATCCTGCGCAGTGGAAACATGCGCATTACCTACTGCGCACTTGGCATCCTGCGCAGTGGCAACATGCGCACTGGCTACTGCGCACTTGGCATCCTGCGCAAAGGCAACATGCGCATAACCTACTGCGCACTTGGCATCCTGCGCAGTGGCTACATGCGCACTGGCTACTGCGCACTTGGCATCCTGCGCAGTGGAAACATGCGCATTACCTACTGCGCACTTGGCATCCTGCGCAGTGGCAACATGCGCACTGGCTACTGCGCACTTGGCATCCTGCGCAGTGGCAACATGCGCACTGGCTACTGCGCACTTGGCTTCCTGCGCAGTGGCAACATGCGCATTACCTACTGCGCACTTGGTATCCTGCGCATTGGCAACATTCGCATTACCTACTGCGCACTTGGCATCCTGCGCAGTGGCAAGATGCGCACTGGCTACTGCGCAAAGGCAACATGCGCACTGGCTACTGCGCACTTGGCATCCTGCGCAGTGGCAACATGCGCACTGGCTACTGCGCACTTGGCATCCTGCGCAGTGGCAACATGCGCATTACCTACTGCGCACTTGGCATCATGCGCAAAGGCAACATGCGCACTGGCTACTGCGCACTTGGTATCATGCGCAAAGGCAACATGCGCACTGGCTACTGCGCACTTGGCATCATGCGCAAAGGCAACATGCGCACTGGCTACTGCGCACTTGGTATCATGCGCAAAGGCAACATGCGCACTGGCTACTGCGCACTTGGCATCCTGCGCAGTGGAAACATGCGCACTGGCTACTGCGCACTTGGCATCCTGCGCAGTGGCAACATGCGCACTGGCTACTGCGCACTTGGCATCATGCGCAAAGGCAACATGCGCACTGGCTACTGCGCACTTGGCATCCTGCGCAAAGGCAACATGCGCATAACCTACTGCGCACTTGGCATCCTGCGCAGTGGCTACATGCGCACTGGCTACTGCGCACTTGGCATCCTGCGCAGTGGAAACATGCGCATTACCTACTGCGCACTTGGCATCCTGCGCAGTGGCTACATGCGCACTGGCTACTGCGCACTTGGTATCATGCGCAAAGGCAACATGCGCACTGGCTACTGCGCACTTGGCATCCTGCGCAGTGGCAACATGCGCACTGGCTACTGCGCACTTGGCTTCCTGCGCAGTGGCAACATGCGCATTACCTACTGCGCACTTGGCATCCTGCGCAGTGGCAACATGCGCATTACCTACTGCGCACTTGGCATCCTGCGCAGTGGCATGATGCGCACTGGCTACTGCGCACTTGGCATCATGCGCAAAGGCAACATGCGCACTGGCTACTGCGCACTTGGCATCCTGCGCAGTGGCAACATGCGCACTGGCTACTGCGCACTTGGCATCCTGCGCAAAGGCAACATGCGCACTGGCTACTGCGCACTTGGCATCATGCGCAAAGGCAACATGCGCACTGGCTACTGCGCACTTGGTATAATGCGCAAAGGCAACATGCGCACTGGCTACTGCGCATTTGGCATCATGCGCAAAGGCAACATGCGCACTGGCTACTGCGCACTTGGTATCATGCGCAAAGGCAACATGCGCACTGGCTACTGCGCACTTGGCATCCTGCGCAGTGGAAACATGCGCACTGGCTACTGCGCACTTGGCATCATGCGCAAAGGCAACATGCGCACTGGCTACTGCGCACTTGGCATCCAGCGCAGTGGCAACATGCGCACTGGCTACTGCGCACTTGGCATCATGCGCAAAGGCAACATGCGCACTGGCTACTGCGCACTTGGTATCATGCGCAAAGACAACATGCGCACTGGCTACTGCGCACTTGGCATCCTGCGCAGTGGCAACATGCGCACTGGCTACTGCGCACTTGGCATCATGCGCAAAGGCAACATGCGCACTGGCTACTGCGCACTTGGCATCATGCGCAAAGGCAACATGCGCACTGGCTACTGCGCACTTGGCTTCCTGCGCAAAGGCAACATGCGCATTACCTACTGCGCACTTGGCATCCTGCGCAGTGGCAACATGCGCACTGGCTACTGCGCACTTGGCATCCTGCGCAGTGGCAACATGCGCACTGGCTACTGCGCACTTGGCATCCTGCGCAGTGGCAACATGCGCACTGGCTACTGCGCACTTGGCATCCTGCGCAAAGGCAACATGCGCACTGGCTACTGCGCACTTGGCATCATGCGCAAAGGCAACATGCGCACTGGCTACTGCGCACTTGGTATCATGCGCAGTGGCTACATGCGCACTGGCTACTGCGCACTTGGCATCCTGCGCAGTGGCTACATGCGCAATGGCTACTGCGCACTTGGCATCCTGCGCAGTGGAAACATGCGCATTACCTACTGCGCACTTGGCATCCTGCGCAGTGGCAACATGCGCACTGGCTATTGCGCACTTGGCATCCTGCGCAGTGGCAACATGCGCATTACCTACTGCGCACTTGGCATCCTGCGCAGTGGAAACATGCGCACTGGCTACTGCGCACTTGGCATCCTGCGCAGTGGCAACATGCGCACTGGCTACTGCGCACTTGGCATCCTGCGCAGTAGCAACATGCGCACTGGCTACTGCGCACTTGGCATCATGCGCAAAGGCAACATGCGCACTGGCTACTGCGCACTTGGTATCATGCGCAAAGGCAACATGCGCACTGGCTACTGCGCACTTGGCATCCTGCGCAGTGGCTACTGCGCACTTGGCATCATGCGCAAAGGCAACATGCGCACTGGCTACTGCGCACTTGGCATCCTGCGCAGTGGCAACATGCGCACTGGCTACTGCGCACTTGGCATCCTGCGCAGTGGCAACATGCGCATTACCTACTGCGCACTTGGCATCCTGCGCAGTGGCAACATGCGCACTGGCTACTGCGCACTTGGCTTCCTGCGCAGTGGCAACATGCGCATTACCTACTGCGCACTTGGCATCCTGCGCAGTGGCAACATGCGCATTACCTACTGCGCACTTGGCATCCTGCGCAGTGGCAAGATGCGCACTGGCTACTGCGCACTTGGCATCCTGCGCAGTGTCAACATGCGCACTGGCTACTGCGCACTTGGCATCATGCGTAAAGGCAACATGCGCACTGGCCACTGCGCACTTGGCATCATGCGCAAAGGCAACATGCGCACTGGCTACTGCGCACTTGGCATCCTGCGCAAAGGCAACATGCGCACTGGCTACTGCGCACTTGGCATCCTGCGCAGTGGCAACATGCGCACTGGCCACTGCGCACTACGCACACTGTGCACAGGTAGAATGCTGATGGGTGATACATATTTCGGTATATATTATTAGCATACCGATAACGGGAACGGATTTATATTATGTTTGAAGTTGTAGAACCGACTAACCGTTTCCAGAAGCATTAAGTGGCAGGCCCAAAAGCGTGGAACTTTTTGCCCTGCGTCATAAGAAACAGTGCATCAGAGGTTTTATTTAAGAAGAAACTGAAAGGCGCACTTTTTAAAAAAATAATTCGCATAATTGTGAACACCTTATAATTTAAAAAAAACAAAGGTAATGTAACTATAAACAGTTTACGTGTAAAGAGCCCTTGAGGTAAAAGTTTTTACAAAAATGGCGCTATACAAGTTATCCAATATTATTATTGACACACTCCACCTTATCGGTGCAATGTTGAATCACGAAAAAAGGGTCTGGTCGCAAGAGGACGTTGTACGTTGGACTTTTTTTTTTTTAAATCATGGATGGGGGCGCCCAAAATGTTTTGCCCGAGGGCGCTACAGAGGCCAGGGCTGGCACTGCACAGAGGTAGGAAATATATTTAAAATAATATATATGTTAAGGAAAACACATTCTTATTGTGAACAATGTGTTTTCCTTAATAATATATGTTGTATCAACGTGTCCAAAAATTTAATAAAAATGAATTGATAATTCTGGCGTCTGCAAATCGGGTTACTCAAAAGAATTTGAGATTCTGTAAAAATAATGTAGATGGCTTTCAAATAATGGAACGACAGGTGTATTAATTTGAAAAAATGTAACATATAGGTTCGAAAATTTGTCAAGGAAAATACTGGCGTTATAGCACAAAGGTAGTGCACTTCCCCGGATTGGAAATGAATCCCGGTGACGCTAAAACAATATTTTTCGACAAAATTGATTTTATATGTATATATTTATAATTAATACATTAATTTAATATTTATAATATATATATATATATATATATATATATATATATGTATTAATTATTTACATCTTGTATGAGGCATATCGAAAGAACTTCATAGAACAAACTGCATTTAGATGTTTGAATATGACTTAAAAGGGATCTTCCAATGTATGTAAAGCAAAAAACGGACTCACGACAAAAGAAAGATCTTAAAAGTACCACAAAGACGAATCTATTTAATGCAAAGTATAATTTATATCATAATATTACTAATTATAGTGATCGATACCGCTTCACTATTAACGCAAGTCATTGAGATAATCTTTACAACTCATTTCTAAAGTCGTTGCTCCCGACGAAGGACGAAGGTCGCATTTCTGATACAATTCAGCATTTTATAACGTCAGACATGTTAATGATCAGTAAAAATAGCTGTATCCGTTTCACAAAGATATCTAGTGCAAGTTTTATTACAATTCGTCAATCAAAGAAATTGAATCGGACTGAGACAGAACAGAAATTTTATAAATTTTATAAGAATTATTAAATTTGAACACTGTCTAAAAGAGGAGTTTAATTAAAAAATCTATTACCTAAATATTATTTTGAATTATGGGGAGGAATTATCAATAGCATTTTTAAAAATTAAAATCGCACTTAAACTAACTACTATAATCAAAAACCCATATTATCTATATTTTTAAACCACGTGTACGATTTTTACCAAGGATCATTTCGACATCTTACTGCCCTCTATCGAATTCATTCCATGGCTCAAAAAAAACATGGCCGACCAGAAACGTCAAAGTCAAAGTTTAAGGTTAAATTGAATGACATAAAACAGATGTTTATTCAGCGACCATTTAGTGAAAATTTAAAACGTCAAAAAAAGTGCGCTAAAATTATGGCACAGGTAAAACAGCTGATCATTCACAGTTTTCAGGCGGCCATTTTTTAAACCAACGAATCAGAGCTCCTCCAATAAGAGCCCTCGGTTATCGCTTGAAAATATAGACGGTTGCGTTTGATTAATAAGTCAAAGCAAAAAATCAAGCTTTTCTATATTTTATTCGTATGTAGGTAAGTACGTCGATTTTTCAAAAGCGACAGGGGCGACGTACACAACTAACAACCCAAGATGGTCAAAGGCGTGTTGATCTTTGAGAAAGGTTAGGTTAGATTAGTTACCACGTAAAAAAAGACCACTTTTCTCGGTATCCCAGAATTAGAAAAAACAGAGCCGATGTATACAACTAACAACCTATCTCCCAGGATTTAAAAAAAAATTGTTAATACATTGATACAACCATAAAAAGTGATTTGACAGGAAAAGAAGAAGAAAAATAAAAGAGGAGAATAATAATCCATCACTCATCGAGCTTGTATGAGAAGATATATGAATGTGGATGAGGCGAGAATTATGTGTCAGGACAAGAGTGTGGCGCTCTATCCTCTCTGCCTACCCCCGCGGGGAAACGGCGTGATGGTAGGTAAGTAAGTTACGGGTTTATCTATCACCAGAACTGTTCAATTTAAATATTGAATGACAGACGCGTAAAAGAACAAACTCCTTCGGCCGGTCTGTAGTAAGGCAGACGTATTTAAGTCACGTGTACAACTGAGAAATAATAATTAATTCAATGACGCATTTAAAAAATCATCATTGTGTCATTCTAGATAAAATATCCTATAAACCTATAAAAATCGAAAAAAACGTATAGAAAAATTTTCACCATAATTAACCAAATTCCGGAGTTAAATCATCAATTTTATCTTGTGCGGGAAAATATAAAATATCTATGACTATTGTAAGCTGTGGAATCTGGATATCGATATCTGACATAAAAAAACGCGCGAAAATCAACAGCTGTTTATTACAATGCCGAGTCGAAATAAAGTCATACATTTGAAACGTCAAAAAAAAAATTGCGCGAAAATTACGCACTGCAATAATGACAGGTAAAACAACTGTTTATTTAATTTTCAGGCAGCCATTTATGAAATTTGACCAATAAAAAGATTGACCAATCACAACACACGGTTAGTGCTTGAAAATATGAAGGGTTGCGTTTGATTAATACGTCTGCAAAATATCAAGCTTTTTCTTCATTTCATTCGTACGTAGGTAGGTACGTCGATTTTTTAAATAAAAATTACGTGTTTTTTAGATTTTAAAGGCGAATTTTAAACGATAGAAGCTTACAAATACGAAAATAAATTATATTCCATTGTGATGTATGCACAGATGTAATAAAAATATATTTTGGTCGTAAACTCGCAGAGAAAAGCCCAAAAACACGAAATTTCACTTAGGCTTCATAAAGAAACTAGAAGAAGAAGAATTTTAAAAAAAGTGTGTAACGATACTGATCATCAGTGGAAATTGCCAAAAAATATTAAAATGATGTTAGTTTTTAAACTCGCAGAGTTATAAGCGAATGAAAAAAAAGTTAGGCTAATTAAAAAGTTAAATTTTCAAAAAATCACCAAACTAAAAGAGTTGTAACAAATAGAGGAGAAGAAGAAGAATGAAAAGAAAAGGATGTAAAGACACAGTCAACCTTCAGGCGTCTGGGAAAATGTCAGAATGCGATAGAACGCCTAATAACCGAGAAATTAACCAAAACGTGTGTGACAAAATCGGTTACATATAAACATACATATAAACATCGCAAAATAGGGCTTATTATTTTGAAATATATAGATGTAGGTTTATCTTCGAATGTGGTTCAGATTCTTATTATATTTTACTATAACTTATCTCGCACATTTAATATTTGCTCAGTTTCAATTTGGATCTATGTAGTTTCTCCTCCTTTCTTATATCATCTGACATTTCTGAGATTAAGCCTTTAAATTTAATTTATTAAATTTATCTTTTTGCAGCATTGAAGGAGTCGTCTCAGGCAATGATTGCGAGTCTAAGCTATTCTTGAAACTATGCCTTTTTGAACGATATTTAAATAAAGAGGATTAATACAAATTAAATTAATCGACTTGACAGAAGAAAATTGAAGAAAGTCAAATATTACTAAAATTCGACAAATATGTTTTAAGGTGTCAAAATTTGCCATTAATATTCTTACGAACACAAAATGGCCAAAAAAGTTTGTTTTTGAGAATAAGAAAGAAACTTAACAGGAAAATTGCTCGCAGTCTACAGTATATACAGTATTCAACGCCAACACCACATCCACAGATGACAAGCGTGTTTCTGTCTTTCTAAAAAACTTGTAAAAGCGTTTAAAAATAAATACAAGGTTGTTTTAATAATTAAATAAGTCTGTAGTCACTGTAGAATGACACACTTCAAGTTTTAAGATGTTTATGATTCTTGAATAACACTTTGCCATCTTCTATGGCATATAAGGATAAATCGCTTCCCACATAACAAGTCGTCAGTATAAAAGTAACCGTACAACACCGACGAGCGAAGGTATCGAGTGCAAGTTCACTGCCAAGACACCCACATACACTTCTCGGCGGTGATCTTCTCTGTAACTCTAATCATGCTCGCACAACCAAATTAAATACTTAGGAATTATATTTGATCCTTATCTCAAATGGAATCATCATACACAACTCATTACAAATAAAATTAAAAAAAACAATATATTTTTTTTAGAAATATCAGAAATTTCCTTAATATAAAACTTCTTAAAATGGCGTATTATGCTATCTGTCAATCAACCGTAGAGCATGGTATAATTGCTCGGGGTGGAGCGACTGTCTGCAATTAATCCAATAATAGCAGCTCAAAAAATTATATTAAAAGTTATCCTCAAATCCCCACGAGCACTGACGAAATTTTTGATAAATTCAATGTCTTTGATATTTGACAAATATATGCTAATACTACTCTCAAATACATATATAAATATACACAGACACATTTAAAAAAAAACTCAAAACAATTTCCACACGGATAAATACAAATAACCTACAGACCCCGAGAACACATAATACATTTGGTCAAAGGAACTACAAATATTTTGGACCTAAACTATTTAATAGAATGCTAAAAGACTTAAATCAAATAAATTGTCCCAAGAACATGAAACTATATATTAAAACTTGGATTCGTAATATGGGTAGAGCCAGTATTGGTGCACTCATCCAAACATATTGACTCATACCTATTTAAGTCTATTTTAAAATTGTTCTTCATATACACCTATTATATAGTAATAAATGTAATTCTATCTACTACTTACAATTGCTTGTAAACTATGCCCGTCTCGACACAGAATTTCTCCAGTGAGACGGGCACAGTCCGAACAGATTTTTACATTATATTATACAGTTACTAATAAAATAAATAAAATAAACATTTGATACTGACAGTATTTCTGTAAAACTTATTTTTTCAGTGCAGAAAACATAATTTAATGTTGGTCTATTGTAGTGCGATATAACTGTTTATCATGCTTGCGATCCAGTGATCGAGGATTCGAACCTCATTCAAGGAGACCAGCGAGTTAATCCTATTTTCATAGCACAAACATTTAACACGGCTTGAAAGTACTAAGGGCTGGTTGTATAATCAGTAGTAACTTTTTACTATGGTAATTGTATTATTTATTTATTAGACTTTATTGACATACATATTTTTGTTATAACGGCGGTGAATATATTATAATATAACATGATAAACATAAGATACAATTATATTGCAATTATGTATATACTCGTAATTTATTGTGTGGGATGGAGTAGCTCCACCTCTGGTATATTGTGATGTTATAAATTGAGGTCACGTGCGAAATTGCCCTGTTACTTATTATCTTGGTCAAGCACATTGAAGTTCACAAATAGTTAACCTTAAGTTAGTATCACATTCGATTTCTGAGGTTATAAAAACGGTTGCATCTATGGTTCATTTTCAAAATCATCGAGGCAGCTGTCATATATGGGCGGTTGAAAAGTCGCGATCGGCACTACTAAAATGTAGCTGTGTGTGATCCACTACAACCAGAGGGTAAATATTTTATATTATTCAATCACTAGTGCATAATTTACTATTAATTTGTCAATCTAATCGCGTGGTAAATAAACAAGATGTTTCCATTTGGATTTGATCTTTGGTCTCTGGTGTTTGACTTTAATTTCTACCTTTGGATGTCACCTTGGAGTTAGTCGCCTCACTGTAGATGACATTTTTTATTATGATGTTCCGCTTACGAATACGATCGCGTCGGCCTGGATGCCGAGGGTCTATCACGATGTGGAGCCAAGAGGATTGGATCCATCTGGTTGTCACATACATGAAGGACATTGAACTCGAGCCCAACCCGACGAGATGAGGATTTGTCAAGTGGATTGTATTTTTTCTGATCAGATGTCTTTCTTTTTCTAATGAATAACATCTTTTATTTATCGCCTCCAGGTGTTACTATAAAATTTTTCCCAGTTTAGGACGAAGGCAGAATGTGACAAAAATGAGGTTGCTCAAGTAAAGAACGCGCGGATCTTCACTGACTAGCCGGTGAAAGGGAAGGACGCAGGTCTTAACCCCCACAATATACAGCATTATCCTGGCTACTTTGCTAGATTGCTGTCCGTGTTAAAATAGACAGTTTTTTACTAACGCCCGTAGTAAAAATCCTTTGCCGGTTGTTGATACATCAAATTTACTACTGTCTAAGCATAGATGGAGATGTCTATAGGCGCCACAAATAATCATGAAATATGCCTTATTTTATGCATGATCTATGGATTTTTTCGCAAAGGCGATCGAAATCTGTCACTTTGGTGGTGAAATTTTTTCGTATTATGTATAATAATGTATATTAAAAAACGATATCATCATCAGACGAACTCTCATCACTAAAATAGCGAGAAATTGAATGATTCATTGTCTCGTATACTGCAACTTTCCAAGTGTCAATGTGACAGATGACTTTTGGAACAGCTGTCAAAAGTCTGCCATATTTATCTATCGATTCTCATTTTTACTATCGGATATTGCAGAGTAAAATGAGTTTACTGCGGGGTGTACTTTCGAGAAGTAAATATTTTTTTACTAACGATCCAACAACCCGTTTTAGCAAAAAATGTTACTTTAGTAACTTTTTCTGATCATACAACCGGCCCTAAGAATATTGATATAACATATATCTCGTGTATATATTTAAAAAAATAACGCAAATAAATACCCATTCAGACACATTTTATTGTTCCGGCGACACGCTCATAACTCGCCATCAGGCAGCGATAAATTAAAAGCCTATTTTTTTCTTCTCTAAAATAACTGTTACAAGGGTCACTACGTAAACTTTAAACAAATGCAAATAATTGAATTAATAAATAAATAAAAAATGGTTTGTGTCTTAGCTAAATTTAATTAATTTATTAAAATGTCTATATAAATGTCTAAATCTATATACTAAATTTTGTCTGCATTATATTTGATAGAAATGCTACTTTGGATTTTTTATGATGATTTTGACCATTGATAATCACAACTATTATGTATTTCAAAAAAAACTTGAGAATTTGCACATAAAGCTTGAACATTTTCGACATTTAAAACATATTCCCAGCTCGAATATTTGGAACCAAAATAGATTATTACGAATTTGATTACTTTATAATAAACACTAATTAAATGTATTAATTAGAAATATTTTAAATGAGAATTAAATATATTAATTAGAAAGGTATACATAAAAAATCAATTTTATCGAAAAATATTGTTGTTGCGCCATCGGGATTCGAACCTGGATCTCTTTCCAATCAAATTTAAAATAACCCAGAGCTATGTTTTGAATAATTACAACTTCACAATAAGAACTACTTTATAATAATAATATTTCAGTTTTCGTTCTAGTACACTCGTTCACATCCGCGAATAGAAATCTGTGTATGCTTTCTAAATTCTACGACAAAATTCTAAAAAATAAAGCCATTTAATATGTTCACAATTACAACTGAAACGATCCTACTGTTGTGTAATTCATAATGAATCGAAACAGACCATCAAAACAAAGCCATATTGCATGTAGGCCATGAACTTACCTTAAACGTACGAAAATAATTATCGAATTACTCACCACATATCAGATGATTATTGCACGATTTATATTATCAACGTAATACACTAAATATATTATCAAACTAACACAGTTTCACGGTACATTATTGTGTTTTTAACACTATAATTAAAGAAATTTGCCAACAATCTAGCAAGACGGACGTCACTCTCGCAAGATGCAAGTCGAAAATGACGTTTAAAAGTTGTTCTCTTCGAAGGACAGATGGTGCTTTCACTTCTGCGACGGACCTAACTACAGCGCGGTACTCGCGGCAAATCTCTACGACCAGTATACGAAATGCGCGACGCATTTTAGATTCGGCATTGAATATTGTCGTGAACGTTCTTCGTAATTGTGTACGGGCGGAATTGCAGCGCGATGCTGGCGGCGAATCTCGGCACTCGCGCGTTTGAAATCAGTCGCGTTTCGCGCGTTTGACACTGAGATGGTCGCGCGCGTGATTGTGTAATTAAAACCGAGGTCGATTTTGACATTTCTTCGTTGGAAGACATTTTTTATTACGGAAATTGAAGTAGTTTATCAAAATTAACACGCAAATGGTGATTCATTTGATGATATTTTAAGTTATTGATCATTTGCAAGATGTAAAGCGAGTGTCGGAAGGCACTAGAAATAAAAGTCGTTCGCGAAAGACGACTCTTGACCAGGTAAACTGTTGTAGATATCTGGAAGATGATATTGATGATACGGCGAGCGGGAATACTCTGCTTACCGAAATGATCTGATGGTAACTTAGTTAAATAACGAACAAATTTAACACATTTACAGAGCAGAACTCTTACTATAGATACATGCGTTAGAATTATATTTATACAAAACCAAAAGTGGGAGACACTTGGAGCAGCGCCGGCGTTACGCACAGGCGGACCGGGCGCCTGCCTGTGGCGGCCAAATAAAGGGGGGTGCCGAAAAAATATATAAATTTAAAAACAAAATCCTAAATTGCAAAACGATAATAGATATAAAAAAAACATTATAGTTATTTCATGTGTCCGGAACGTCTTTTGGTAAAAAAAAGACGCCCCCGGGCAAGTTTCAAAATGCCGGCCTAACAAAATACCGCCCCTGACGTGCGTGGCACGCGGGCGGCCAATTTATGGGTACGGTTTTACAAAAATTTAAAACATCGTCTTCACTTAAGTTACTACGCTGTTGGGGAGGCCTTCATCCAGCAGTGGATAGGAAACGATGACGATGATGATGTCATGTACATGTTTAACTCTCGTACCAGCCTCAGCTTGTGTAAAACGAAATAAATACATTTCTATTTCAAAGCAATCACTTTTATTTCATGTTATTGTTAAACACTCTACATTATCCCAATTTTAAATAAATAATAGTATAAATAAATGTATAATTGACCCAAAAACAACAAAACGAAGCCATTTAAAAAAAAAGTTAGATCTTAACACCGCTCAAAATAATATTTACAGTATCTTTTACTGTGTCGTGTAGAGAATCAAAGGACCACCAAGACCCTGAGTCCCGATACTTTGCAGACGAGAGGAAAACTGCTGCCTCTGAGGGTTGGCCGCAACACTGTAGAAGATCCTCTGGAGTCTGTCGTCGGGCAGCAGAACGTAATATATGCCCTGCTGGTTCAGCTGTCCCAGAGATACCGGAAAGGTTTCCACCAAGCTCGGTTTTGTTTTTCGCAATCTATCGAACGTTTCTAATTTCGATGGCGGTGTTGTCATTTCCATCGTCGTGTCATTTTCAACAGCGGTCGTGACATTTTCAACAGCGGTCGTGACATTTTCAACAGCGGTCGTGACATTTTCAGCAGCGGTCGTGACATTTTCAGCAGCGGTCGTGACACTTTCAGTGACGGCTTCAGTTGAAGTTGATTGTTCTCCTGATTCTGTTGTTACATTGTCTTCCACAGTCATCGTTGTGGCTTCTTCTCTTTCTACTGCCGTTATTGGTGGCCCGTAT
This sequence comes from Eubasilissa regina, assembly GCA_022840565.1. Classification (NCBI taxonomy): domain Eukaryota; kingdom Metazoa; phylum Arthropoda; class Insecta; order Trichoptera; family Phryganeidae; genus Eubasilissa; species Eubasilissa regina. Next base: position 6,117,034 of record JAINEB010000026.1, read on the forward strand.
ACTTTTGCCGGTACGTATACTCTCGATTTGGCTGCGTATTCAATTCTTGGTAAAGGGAGTCGTAGTCTCTCTCCAGTGGGCTTCCATCCAGAAGGTGAATATGGTGCCTTCGGAAGCACTTCCGATTTGGGTATTAGAGGAATGACACTTAGACCATCGTCGTAATCTGCAACCGCACCAGTTTCCTGCCTCGCTGATATGAATTTATCGTCTCTGTATCTTTGGGGTTTTGCATTACAGTTAACAACGGCCAAGCACAGAACAACCACGACGATAAAACACTTCATTTTTAATGTATTTTCAAATGATTGAGTCGACTTCTTCACTGGTAAGCTTCAACTGATGATTAGCGAATCGAAGGTGTTTATTTTATATCATCTGGTACACGACGTACATTTCTGATAGAAATATTCTATACGCGGTAGTTACAAATATGGCAGCTATTGTTTTGAATATAACCTTACCTTGAGTCTAAAGATGTGACCCCTATCTGTGGAAGACGTGCGTGTATATATAAGGCGACTACCAAATTTGTTTATAAATCAATCAGCTGCATATTAAATGCAACAGAATGCATTTTAAAGCGGTCATCTCATCGAGTGCAAGACTTATCAGTCTGCGTGCTATCTGTGGTCCAAACAAGCGTGGACAGCTCCTTGTTGAGGATATCGATCGTGATTTACATTAAGTAGTTTTACAGAGCTAAAATGTACACTTCAATCACCTGTAAGTATGCAATATTGTTGTACGTCAAATTATACACATTTTGGTGTAGTCTGTAGTTCGAAATTATACTATCTGACGGAGTTACGGCATTTTGAAATATGCCCTGTGGTAGATAAAACAAAGCTGTGAAGCATCCAAGATGGCGGACCTGTCACACGTGGTTCGCATGATTAAATAAAAGAAAAAGAAAAAATAACACGTCAAACTAATAATAATACATTAAATACTAAATTAATGTATTAATTATAAATATATACATATAAAATCAATTTTGTCATGAAAAATATCGTTTTTGCGTCACCGGGATTAATTAATTTGAAAAATGTAACATATAGGTTCGAAAATTTGTCAAGAAAAATACTGGCGTTATAGCACAAAGGTAGTGCACTTCCCCGGATTGGAAATAGAGATCCAGGTTCGTATCCCGGTGACGCAAAAACAATATTTTTCGACAAAATTGATTTTATATGTATATATTTATAATTAATACATTAATTTAGTATTTACAAATATCACAGACCTATGTTCTGAATAATTACAACTTCACAATAAGAATGTGTTTTCACGCATTACTTATCGCTTATTGTACGTTAAACGTCAGTCCGTTGACCATTAATTAATTCATCAATTGGATGAATTTGAATCTCCCCAGCAGCAGCTATTAAGCATAGATGCCAGAAGAATTCGGGATACGGAAGGAGTTTGGCACTCACCACAATCCGGATTCTGCTGGCATCTCCAAAATGTGGACTGTATGTTTTAATCACTATTCCGACACTGTATAGACGCGAAGTCTCAAATTAGTATAATATTATAATCGTTTAGATAAACGTATAACGCACTCATTCAAGGTCACCAATCGACTGATCAGCGGCGTGCCAGGAGCAAACAGCTAGTAATAGTTCATTTCAGAAAAAAATCATTTAACCATATAACCGTTCCGAGATTAAGCGAGCCCTTTGTTAACGTGTTGGCATCCCACCGCAGTAGCCTCCTCGCTTTCACCTTCCACAGGATATCTAATGCGGCATACCGTCCTCGAAGTTCCAAGTTCTTTAACCTCACGTTAGGAAGACAATCGGTTATCGCCGATTGTTTTCTGACGTCACTCGATCTGATATCTGTAAATTAAAGCTCATTTGAATTCAGTCCAGGTATTCGAAGCCGATTGATATTCTGGTCGCACTTCGCACCGTCGGCCGTTGCCGAGGTGTTCGCGGATAGGGGCTGCAGGGGCACGGGTGGCACTGCTCGCATCGAAGAGTTCAAACGTTGTTTGTGAACTCTTAGCTAATTTATTCGACGAGTAATTGTCACATCCCAATTTACCATGAAGTTGAATTTAAGCCCCTCTGCGTTCCATCACTCAAGGTAAAATTTTTTATTATGGCATGCGACTTCGATCTGTCGTCGTACTTACTTGTCGGTAACTTACTGCGTAAAACTAACAATAATTAATGTTTTCACAGTAGATACAATATACTATATACAGTGAGTACAATTACAAATATAATGCAGAAAAATGTGAGAGAAAAAGTTAAGAATAAAGATTATAAAAAAATATATATTCGAAGGTGAGGGGAAAAGAAAAAGAGAACGAGATAGGGAATAAAATCTGTGTGATAAAAATAAAAAAGTAAAATAAAAAATAAAGGCTATAATTGAAGAATTTAAAATGTCTAGTTCGTTTAGGTATGAATTGAATTTACCTGCTTACGAGGCGCTTCTCCGAGATAAGAATCATCTGTGTCATCATTCACATCGGTCTGTCATCTCAACGAACTCCACCATCTTCACTATATACTCCTCCACATCTCGGGACTGTCGATGGGCGATCTTCCTCTTCTCATACGTCTTTCGACGTGGCCCGCTGCAACGAGCTTCTCCAAGCTATCTTTCCGTCTCGCAAGATGCTCAAAAAATTGAAGGATTGGTTGAGAGTCTATCCTTGATGTTCAACTCCTGCAGAATCGAGGCATTCGCCTAAAAATATAGAATGCTATTAAGGAGAACACATTCTTATTGTGAAGTTGTAATTATTCAGAACAGACGCTCTGTGATATTTTTAATACTAATTAAATGTATTAATTAAAAGGATATACATATAAAACCGGGATTCGAACCTAGATCTCTTTCCAATCCTAATAATGGAACGGTAGATGTATTAATTTAAAAAATGTAACATATAGATTCGAAAATTTGTCAACAAAGGTACTCTCTGCTGTAGCATTGTCGGATTATGCACCTTTCCCGGATTGGAAAGAGATCCAGGTTCGAATCTCGGTAGCAGCAACAATATATTTTTCGATAAAATTGATTATATATCTTTCTAATCAGTATTTTTTTAAATATATAGGATGCGCTAGAGACTGTACACCATCGTGCGTACGAGCTATTAGACTAATAGAAATATTGAATTTACTTCTTCACTAATTTAATTCTTCTTCTTCTCCATGATCATGGATTTGCGTGGACGACTTCTTTTTTGTTTTTATTTTTTTTATTAATATTAAAAATATAATACAATTTGAATAATCAGTATTGTTACGCGCCAAATACTCAAAGACCGCGTTCCAGGATAACCACTACAAGAGATTACCAGGATTGCCGTTAGAAGGAAGGACGCGCAACTAACTTCGGGGACATGGCACTCTTCTTACCGCCTTTGCCTTGTGTGTCGTTAGTGGTCTGAGCGTGCCTTGAAAATAAAGTTGAAATTAAACCCATAACGTTCTTATTAATCATGCCCAACCTAATAATATATATATATACATTAACAATTGTTTCTTCTCTATGAGAGTAAGACTCGTGTATAGAGAAGGAGTTTATTCAAGTTAATTAATGTTTCAGTTAGTCTGTGCACATATTTTTTTACTTCAATTACAAATTTACGATAGTCCGTAATTTTTCTAATTGTGATGGGGGAGATTGTTAAAAAATTTGATGCCTTGATAAATATATTGATTTTGAGTTGCGGTGTATTTTAGTTTTATCTCTGTATCTTGTAGATCGGAATTCGCTTCTGAAATTTAACTGATTTTTTGAAATATTGAATTTTTTTTTGTACTTTAAAATCTGCGAAAATTGTTTCTACATTCTTTCGCGTACTTTCATGGGGTCATTTCTCATTCGTTTTGGCATTATCGAATACGGTACCCCACCAGCCGCCGGGCATAAATTCGGAAACATGAAAATGTGTTGACAACTCGCCTGATTACAATCTAACGTTATCAAACCACCGATTATGCGGGTTTGATCGAAACAAGATCGGATATAAAAACCGAGTCCGCCCGCCTCGGTGCACACTGTCCCAGCCACCGGCGGTCGCGATCCACCGAGAGATAAGCGCCAGGAGTATCAGACCGCAGTTTGATCAGTTCATTCAATTATTCTCCAGGCGGCAAACGAAGGTAAGACGGTTCGAAACGTGTTATTTTTGTTAGGGGAGTGTTACTATACGCTCATTCACGACTGACGGTGTACGGTCTATACATTTAGATATTAGCAATATTAAAATATATTTTTTATTTATTATCTTAGTTTTATTAACCACTAATTGAGTTTAAAAAACATCTACCGGTTTCGGAAAACACTTTTCCTTCTTCAGGATGTCATAACTAAACTCAATTGTGGTTAATAAAACTAAGATAATAAATAAAAAATATGAATCTTAACCACCAAGTTAATATTGCTAATTTTAAAAGTAATATTAAAATATGTCTAAGAACACACAATGACTGTATTTTCACCTACAGAGGCTCTGTTATTAAAGTAATATCAGATATCTCATAGAGACAGAGCTATTTTGTTATTATATTTAATGGAAAATACATGGAAGTATGGGGTAATTACAGGACTTGCGACGATCATATGACGTTCACCAATTCCCACCCCTCAATCTCCACATTTATCAAATTTTTTAAAGTTGTATATATGTTAGCATGTAGACTCGCTTCTAATACCACTACACCAGACCAAATTTAATCATTCATTTTTCCCTTTTTTTAAACAGCATATACGTCATCATTATGAGAATCAATTTTTTTATAAATTATTTTAAAGCAATATTATTTATCTGTAAAATGTTTTTAACATATTGTACTAAAATACGCCTGAAAAATCAATATTTTTCACTTTTTTTAAATACTTATCTTATTTTGACCAATATATTATATTAGCAATATTTGAATATGTCCAAGAATATCTCATAGAGACAAAGCTATTTTTTATTATATTTAATGGAAAATATATGGAAGTATGGGGTAATTACAGGGCTTACGACCTGTCTTCGGCCGACTTAAGTGATCACTTTATATATATATATATATATAACGTTCACCAATTCTAACCCCTCAATTTCGTCGAACTTGAGCCACATGTTCTGGCGTCGCTGCTGACGGAGGAGTTCGGTTAACCATCGTCCCTTCTTGTCTGAACTTTTGAACCCGACACCGGTAAGTTGCGCGCCCGGCCCATCACTCACTCGTCGAATATTAAAGTGAGTACAAAAAGCGCGACTAATGAATCACCGCACTTTAAATATTGCTCAACGCGGTGCGCTCCCGACCAGTGACTCATTGCGACTGGCAAATCTGCAAATCACGCGCGTCGAACAATACCCCTCCCACTTACCTCACCCTGATGGTTTACGAGCAATTACAACTTGATCTTGAATTTTTTCCTCTAGACAACCTTTATCTACAAACACACGACTCATTGCCAAGTCTGTGTAGTCTCAGCAATGTTGAGAAAATGTAGTAGTTATTTCTCGTATCATTGTAGTCAAATATATGAACAATATGAATTCTTAGATTTGTGAAAATATATTGAAAACTCATTGCTCCAGGCTTCCAAGACATGCTGCTGATGGCTGTGTGGCTCTGCCTCATGGTGGCGGCCGAGTCCACCAGGCCGGGAGAACCCAGCTCCTTCTTCCTGAAGGCGCCCAAGTCCGTGCCCCGCGCCGGGCGTTCAGCTCCTGGAGACTTCGAGAGCTTCTTCCTGAAGGCTTCCAAGTCCGTTCCGAGGGTCGGCAGGAGGAACGGGGGCGGTGTGGTAAGACGACAACTTAAATACACATTTTTGAAGCGACACTTCTTCAGTCACGGCGTAGTAATTTAAATTGGTATTCGAGGTCATCGTCACACGAAAATGATATCGTTTTGAATCACATGTTGCGCACGCAACCAAAATCACGAACCGTGAGTCAATCACTGATATTTTGAGTCGCACTCACTATCAGTGATTGAATATCTGGAAATATCGTGATTATATTTAGTTTTTAACCGTTATTCGACTTGTGTGCATACGAAACTAAAATATTAATGAAGGAATGACGTTATTTTTTTATTTTATTAGTAACTATATAATACAATGTAAAAATCTGCTTGGACTGTGCCCGTCTCACTGGAGAAGTTCTGTGTCGAGGCGGGCATAGTTTACAAGCAATTGTAAGTAGTGGATAGAATTACATTTATTACTATATAATAGGTGTATATGAAGAACAATTTTAAAATGGACTTAATTTTTGGATCACTTTGTAGCAATAATTAATATAGGTATGAGTCAATATGTTTGGGTGAGTGCACCGATACTAGCTCTACCCATATTACGAATCCAAGTTTTAATATATAGTTTCATCTTCTTGGAACAATTGATTTAAGTCTTTTAGCATTCTATCAAATAGTTTAGGTTCAAAATAATACAATTCATGATAAGCGCCATCTAGTAGATTCTGCCAAAACGTTTTACGCATTTGACCGGAAATGTTGAGAATTTGACCCGAAAAATAAACTCACATTTTAAGGATTTTCATTCTCTTAGATATATGTTATGTTAATTATACATATTTTATACGCAAATAAAATTTAAATAATATAAATAAATACGCTCAAAATTATTTTTTAAAAAATTTATTTCACGTATTGTGATATCGTGCGGTGCACGCGTGATCACAGTCACAGTTTTCAATCACCGATATTGTCGAATATCAATCACAATCACACCTGTGAATCAAGAGTAGCATTTTTTCACATCACTACTTGGCGAAGCTTGTTGTGGTGGGCCATGTCGAAGGACAGAGAGGAAGAGATAGATCCTTGAAGTCGATCAGAAAGGTCAGATATACGCGGCAGATTAGCTCAGAAAACTGTACACCGACTTATTTACTTAGTTTTCTGCGTTATGGTGTTGATAATAATTGTCATTATATCCATTCAATAAATAAATTGCAATCTTACAGAAATTATAAACTTAATTTTCAAATTCAAATCTTCGACTTCGGCCAAACCTTCGGCAGATTTTAGCCGAAGCCGAAGAAGCTTCGGTTGGACTTTACGTAAAATGTTTTACAGACGTTTAAAAAATTCACACCGCGTACGCTGCGCCGTTGTAATGTTTGTGAAATATTTCAAACTATTTCTTTATTCGTTAAATCATAACTGTGATTTACATTTATTTATATATATATATTGACATACATATTTTTGTTCTAATTGAGGTGAATACATAATAAACGTAAGACATAATTATACTCATAGATTATTGTGTGGGATGGAGCAGACTTCACCTCTGATATATACAGCGTTGTCCTGGCTACTTTGCTACACTGAAGTCTGTGTTAAAGTAGATAGTTTTTTTTTTCGTGCTGTTGTGGTGTTATTTAAGTCATCGACAGGAATAAAAAGAGAATTACAAATATGTATAAAAAAGTAAAAATAAAATAAAAATATATGTAGTGGGAGTGTTGTAGGGCTAGTGAACTATTAGTGAAGGTATTGTATAAATTGTATTAGAATGTTGGATAGCCATGCTTCTGATTCATCTCTACCTGATTGGATCATATATTGGGTCCATATTAGTGTAATCTTATTGGAATTAAACGATTTCCAGTTGGTACTGAGTGTGTTGTATAGTTTCGGAGCTAAGAACATGTACATCTGGAACATGGAAATAGATAATTTCGCCTTCAGATAATGACGTAACTCTGCCAATGCAGCGCATTGAGACTAGTGACCAACTCAAAATCACGAACCGTGAATAAATCACTGATATATTTGAGTCACATTCACTATCAGTGATTTAATATCTGGGAATATCGTGATTCATGATTCATTTTTTTATTTATTTATATTCAATTGTGAACTGTGAATCGGCGCATGTGCATGTGAAACGAAAATATTTACGAAGGAATGACGGTATTATTCGTGATAAGCGCCATTTAATAGATACTACCTAAACGTTTTACGCATTTGACCTGAAATGCTAAGAATTTGAGCCGAAAAATAAAATCATATTTTTAAAAAAGTTTATTTTTCTTTGTGATGATATTAAAATAGATATATATTAATTATATATGCTAGAATGTGTTTTTTACGTAAATAAAGTTTAAATAATATAAGTAAATATGCTCAAAAGTTAACTGTGACCACAGTCACAATTTTCAATCACTGATATTATCAAATACCAATCACAATCACACCAGTGAATCAAGAGTAGCGTTTTTTCTCGTCACTGATTGAGACCCAAGTTAGATAGGAGCCAAAAAAATTTGTGCCGTTTACTGTTACATAGTATTTTACCTCGTTTAAAAGACAAGCGTTAAATATACAAATACCTAAATACAAAATAACGCACATACAATGTTTATTTTTTTCAAGAAAACCCATTGATCGCGTTCATAAATACGCATGACATCTTTTATACGCGACACTCTTTGGTGGCATTTTAATTTACTACTGTGCACAACGATAATTGGGAACCAATTTTTATAGTTACGCCTCTGCCTTCATCGTACAATTTATAAAATTATTTGTTTGAGGGTTAAAAGAGGACAAACGTGGTCTCCATGATGAGGATATTGGAGGATGATAACCTATTATCAATTGATACTGATAAAATATACTTTCTACGATTTGCTATTCAACAGAAAGATAACACTGAAATTAGTATTAAAATTCACACCAAAGCTTGTACTCGAGGAGACTCTTGCGATCAATGTTCATCGATTGAAGAAAAATAGTGTATCAAGTAGCTAGGAATCATAATAGATAACAAACTCAAATAGAAAGAACAAATCACTAATCTTACAAACAAAATAAGGAAAACTGTCTACATATTTTTAAGACTCTGAAACATCTTATCAGTCTTACCTTATCTCATTTGTAATACGGTATTATTGGATGGGGAGGAGCATATAAAACTTCAATAGCACAATTTTTTTCCTGAATCGTTTTGAGAGTTGTTTACTTTTGTTTCAATTTGTCAATATTACATTTTTTTATTATTACATTCAGTTAGTAACATCTTAATACCATCGTGGGTTGGCTCCGGTATCATCGTACCAGAGCCACGCCTGTACAATCTGACATGAGACTCGTTATCACATTCAATTCTGAGGGCAGCCAGAGAGAATCTATAGAAATCATGCACCCCCAAAAGGTAGATGTCACATTTATGTGTTGCAGTCGTAGAATTCGGTCACAGTCCGGCAGAAATGCACTGCTCTTCCCGACATCGTCCATCCCAGCGACCCCCAGCGAGAGACCCACACCCTAATAAATACCCGGAAATGTTCAAGATATGGCGCTGCACAACTAAAAAAATGATAAAAATAATTCTTTACAGAATTCAGAATGTCGTATTAGCCCGAATGTAACACGACTTATATATTTAGAGCAGGAATGAAAGAAAAAATTCATATATAAAAACAAAAACTAATTATTAACTATTATAAAAAATATGATATTTTTTATTCAGACATGCTTGAATTATCATCAGTATCGCTTCAATGATCACTACTCGATGCATCATTTATGGCATCTTCTTCTTCTCATCAAATGTCACCCTCACGTCAATCCAGATTGTTGTAAATGTGACATTTCTTAAAATCTTTTTCTTCTGCCAGGCGGTCACGATCCATTCTCCTAAGACTGGAATTGATGGTTTCTTTGTTTTCCTGTAGGGGTCAGAGAATGAGAAATGGCTCGGCTGTGTGCGCTGCGGTCATCTGGACACGGCCTAGACCCCAAATATAATGCAAATATTTTAATTAGAAAAATATTTTGAGTAAAAAATATCACATTATATTCTGGCTAATACGGTGTATACAAAAAAAAAATCAATATTCCAAATTTTTTAAATTAAATATTAGAAGCGATTTTCAATCTACGAGATTTAGAGATTTTATTAGACTTTATTGACATACATTTTTTTTGTTGTAACAGAGGTGAATTATATTATAATATAACATAATCAACATAAAATACAATTATATTATACTCGTAGTTTATTGTATGGGATGGAGTAGACTCCACCTCTGATATATGCAGCGTTGTCCTGGCTACTTTGCTAGACTGCCGTCTGTGTTAAAGTAGCAAGTTTTTTTCCGTGCTGTTGTGGTGTTATTTAATTCAAGGAATATAAAGATTCAACAGGAATAATAAATGTAATGAGAGTATTGTAGAACTGGTGAATTATTAGTGTAGGCACTGTATAATGATTATGTTAGAATGTTGGATAGCCATGCTTCTGATTGATCTCTACATATTTGGTCCATATTAGTGTAATCTTATTGGAACTGAACGATCCAGTTAGTATTAAGTGTGTTGTACAGTTTCGGAGCTAAGAACATGTAGAATCTTTGATAAAATGTGGTTGTTGCTCTCGGAACTGGCGTGTAGATGTTTGTTGTTTATCTTGTGTTGTGTCCATGATTTATGGCTCGGGGTGAGTTGTTTTTAGCGTGGAAATATTGGACGAGTCTCAACATATAGATCAGTCTTATGTCCAGGGCATTGTACTCTTCAAATATAAGATCTAATGGGACGACCAAAACTTAAATATACTGCAACTCAAAATAACAATCGGAAAAATAACAGATTATTATAAATTTTTATGTGAAACTAAAAAACCTAGCAGATACATAAAATTTTTTATATATATTATACGTCTCTATATACGAGTCTCCGACTCTCATATAGAAGCAACAAATGTAAAAAAAGTAATATTTATGTCTGATTATTCTTCTAATAAAAAAATGATATGTTGAAAGTATATCTGCGTACTTTTGAGGTTCAGAATTGGCGAAATATGACTTGAAACAGAGAGGAATTGAAGAATCTCCTTGAGCCGGTCGATGCCCACCCAGGACTGTTGTGCTATGATGAATATCAATGTTTGTTTTGTATTATTGCAGGTTGAGTTTTCTTCCGAGAGTCCCTATCAGCAATGGCTGAAGAGTGAATACTTTGCGTCACAAACTCCTCAAACACAATATGGTGGGTAAAGATCTGTTTCTAATCTGAATTCAATTTTTTATTCATTAACCAATCAAAATATCTATAATATAAGTATATAATATGGAATGTATATCTGTTGTCAGTGGCGCGCAGTAGTATAGATTTAGGTTATGCTGTTACCAATGACATTGTACAATCACATATAAAATATGTACTTTCGTTCAATCAACGTCTTTAGACAAAATTAATTTGTCATTTATACAACCCTACCATGTGTTTATTTGTAATTTTAGAGTATTTAAGTTTGAACGTAAAATAATACCTTCTTAACCATATAAAAAAATGTACGGATAATAACACTAATTAAATATATTACTTAGAAAGATATACATATAAAATTAATTTTCTCAAAAAACATTGTTGTTGCGCTACCGGGATTCGAACCTGGATCTCTTTCCAAACTGGGGAAGGTGCATTATCCAACTATGCTACAGCGACAGTATTTTTGATGACATATTTTCGAACCTTTATGTTACATTTTTTTTAATTAATACATATATTGTTCCATTATTTGAAAGCTCCACGAAATGGGGAGAAATTATGCCCAAGAATTTTTAAGGGTTCAAACCTGAGAATAAAACTGCTATAATAGTATATTGAATTACCTAATTGCGTCTCTTTATTAACTGTTTATATTTTGTACATTGATCATTGCACTTTACTTACTGTTTATACCCGAGGAACACTGTCTGCTATAATACAGTGAATTACTAGTGTAGCAGGCAGGGTACTCCAACATATGTCTTACCGATATGTTGTATATACTTTGCCAAATTTAATATGCGTACCCTCGGTACATTTGTCTGATATTAGAAATATGACGCAACACTCATAGTAATGAACTAGGTGAAAATGTATACTTAATGAATATTAATGTGAAAGAGTAATACGTCAGATCGTTGGACATTATATATCAATGTTGTCAAAAGTGAACCTAATAAATGTATTATTTACTTTCTTTTACGGAATCTTAAATACCTTTGAGCGAACCGATAATAAATTTGTCATCAAAAATACTGTGGCATAGATCCAGGGACCGCAAAAACAATAATTTTTGACAAAATTGATTTTATATGTATATATTTATAATTAATACATTTAATCAGTATTTAAAATATCACAGAGCGTCTGTTCTGAATAATTACAACTACACAATAAGAATGTGTTCTCCTTAATAATAATAACACTATGTTATGTGAGAGTGGCTGTGTTCAAAGGCGATCACAAAAGAAATGGTGTGACCAAACAGATCTGAGGGAGGATTGTATCAAAATTCTAATAACTTAATAAATACACGAGTCGGCTATTATTCAACTATTAAGTATTTATTGTTACAGAGAGCTTCCAGAACAACGATGGAAAAATCCAAAACTATCCACCAAACGCGCTGGCACAAAACCCAGAAACTAATGAAAACTTCTACGAATACCTGGCCATGTTTCCCACTCAGCTCGACAAGGAAAACCTGTCGCACAGAAGGCGGCCATCTTACGACACAATCTCGCAAGATGGTGAACACCTGACCGCGCAAGACAATCTGAATAAGGAATTGGAAGAAGCTACATATCAGACCGGTGTTTAAGATCAGAAGATTTTATTATAACTCTAGTCATAGTTTAAGAAATTATATTATACAAAGCATTGAAATTAAATTTGATGTGAATACAAAATGTTTTCACATTTGATGTAATTATTACTGATATAAATGTTTGTTATTATATTGATGGCTTGCCGTGAAATCTGTTAAATTAAAAAATACAACTCCAATGCACAATTCTTCGTACTGAACTTGTGTTTATGGTATTGAAATGAGAGCATTCAAATTATTTAACAATTAGAGTTATTAGTTAGTAGTAATGTCATCATGAAAAATTGATTACAATAAGTGTTCATTCAATTACAATCTTCTTCTTCTTCTTCTCAGCGGTGTCATCATCATTGAGGATCACAAATCCTGGATTGTGTCCAATCCTGGTCGATTCATCAAGTTCGATATCGCTCACTTTCTCTCCGGTCTTCTAAGTGTTTGTCATCTTTACGAGCAATGTCTCAAACACATATGAACAATCGGATACCTAATTAATCCAAAATTGCATGATTAGAGGATTAACTGGATCCAATGGTCGGCCTGATCAGTAATGTGAGGAATCTCAAGCTATATAGGGATTTCATCAAAACGTGGACTACGAGATGGGGTATATTGGGCAGATGATGACAAGAACACGGACATTTCAGTTTTCATAAGTCGAATTCTTAAAACAGACAAAATCATGCGTAACTCCGTTGGTCTATACCGTGTATGACGTGACTCATACATCATTGTGTTTCGTCCAAGTCCCTTCATGGGAGAGTGTACTTGATAGTTAGCTCTTTAATAGCTGTCTTGTGCCCACTGGTCTCTTTATTTTCGTACATAACACTCGATTATCTGTTTGTTTGTAATGTTGTTATACACCTGTATTTTTAAAAATAAATAAAGATAGCACTTAAAAGGACTCAGAAAGGTTTAAATTGAAATCTCTGTTCGTTTTCGCAATCTCTTACATTACCTTTCGTTTTTTATCTCCTTTCTTTCGTGTTTATTAATTGTACATTTTGTGTTTCTGTAATACTGTGTGCGGGACCGATAAAAGAAGTTGAAACTTCTACAACGGTTCCGGGAAAGGATAGGTCCCCACCCTTTTAGCGCTCCTTTATTACTGTCCAAGGAAAGCTAAGCATCTTTTCAAAGGTTAATTACAACATTATTATTTTCATAAACACTTCAGCTTTTATTAGTCACCTGAAATCCCTGAACGCACCTCACAGTTACCTGGGTGTTAAGCCAGGCTCTCAACAGCCATAAACACTCCTGGTACCGACGTCAGGCAATACGCCACAATAATATCAAGTGGCACCCATCAGAAAGATCTTCCTGACCACAGGCTTTAGATCTGCCTTCAGTAGCTACTCGTAAATCGAATAATAATAAATCTAGTGTCAACCATAAGGAGTTTCTCTCCTTATAACCTGCTCTGGTCCGCCATCGTACACATACACTCTGTGATCACTCTGACATAGGGAACTGGGAGATACAGTTCCCCAGTTCCTGCACTGACAACCTTCTGATCAACACATGCAATGCGATATAATTCACACTTTCTTTCGCCACAACGCAATTAAAACACATAAATCTGATGACCCCATATCTGGCGACACACATAATACTTATTTGATTAAGGTAAAACATGCAGAAAACTAACCCTCCCTAGTCGTGCAGCATCTCCAAGCCAATGTTTGTAGGTAATAACTCCAACCCGGTCTGCAATCATGACTTCAGTTTTGTCACTTGTTTAAAACGCCTGGTATTTTCAACAACTCCATGAAAAAGTCACGGCATTTATTCTTCTAAAGTGTTGTATCATCAACATATCTAAAATTTTTGAGACACTCGGTCCAGCGCACCGGTGACCACCCTCCGCTTCCTCTACTTGCCAATGATCATAAGATTGTTCAGGTTTGCAAGACCAATGACAATTTTGTGACCCTAAAAATGCTAATCATTATAAAATGTATATTCAAAATAGCTCTTTTGAGTTAGCGGTGTAAAATTATGACATTTTGAAATTATATTTTGTTTGTGTGTGAAATAATATTTTGAAAATTTATTCAAACTACTATGGGTGTAGTACTTTAAATATTATTAAAAATATAATTTGTTGTAATAAACTTAATACAATTTGAATACTGTGTTTTTGTTAAATACTAGCTGTATCCGTATCCAACATTGCCGTATGCAGAATGAAGAGGCTTCATTTACTGAAAATCAGATATAGACAGTAATTTTCCTCTTATTTTGAACGTCAAGTGTGCAATATTTCTTGAAGAAATACCAAAATTCTGATTTAAGGGGTGGGAAACGGGGATGGTTTTTAGAAATCTCACGTAGACAGTAACCTTCCTCTTGTTTTTAAGGTCATGTGTGCAAAATTTCATCAAGCTCAGAATAAAACTGTAGATTTGTATAAAAAAATAAACCCACAGACACTCTTCTTTTGAATATACAGGATGGCCCAAAAAAAGTGAGAACATCTCATAACACATGAGTTATTTCAAAACATAATATGAATAATTATAATTCTTAATGCAATTTTTTTTGTACAATATTTAGCTAATCAGAAATCATCAAAATACCCTATATTGCATAATGTACTGGGTTTAAATCCGGGCTATTCGATGGCTATATGCCTGGCTTGTTGAAATTAACATTCTCACGACGAAGAAAGTTGATCGTATTTCTGGCTGCGTGAGATGGAGCTCCGTCCTGCTGTAATGTCTAGTTATGGCAGCCACGTGTCGCTTGAATTACAGGCATCAATCCTTATTTGAATGTGGTCAATTAGACACGCACGTGTGAATAATCTATGTTAGAATGAAGAATGACCAAATCAAAGCTGCTTATGGCGTAGTCGATAGGTATAATTTAAATAGTAATTAAATGTAATAATTAGAAAGATATACTTATAAAATCAATTTTATCGAAAAATATTGTTGTTGCGCTACCAGGATTCGAACCTGGATTTCTTTCCAGTGACAGTACTTTTATTGATAAATTTTCGAACCTATATGTTACACTTTTTCAAATTAATACATCTATCGTTTCATTATTTGAAAGTCATCTACTTTGTTTTCACGGAATCTCAAATACCTTTGAGTAAACCTTTAGCAGACGCCAGAATTTGTACCATAATCGAACATATACAAGAGGAAAAGATAGAATGAGACTGCCACTTAGGAAGAAGGTCAAGTCAATGATGTACAGAAAGATTTCAATGAGATGCCAGATTGTATCGGTCGATGTACAAAGTGGCACATAACATGGTATCTTCGAAAGCTCTGTACCTAGACAACTTGAATACTAGATGTCAAACTCTCAGGTCAGCCTCTACTTCAGCTGCAGGAAAAGTTGTAGAACTACCCAGCCATGTTTAAGTTTAGTGAATAGACATTTGCGGTGGCAGGACCTTTGCCCTCCGTCATAATGAACAGTGCATCAGAAACTTTATTTAAAAAGAGGCTAATAACGCATGTTTACAAAAATTCATATCCATTAGTTCAAATAACAATTTTTGATTTTAAATACATGGATAGTGCAGAACTAAACAGGTGATCTGTAAGGGTGAATTTTATTACGGAAATTGCGTTATATAAATTATCCAACGTTATTATTATTAAAGAGGAAAAAATATATAAATTCAAAATTAAACTATGCTAATATAGGTAGAGAAATATTGATATTGTTTATATTAGAACATGTCTTATATTATATAAATTATATAAATAAATTATATTAAATAAAGAAAGGGTTGCTGAGATGGTTTGATCATGTAGAACATATGAGGAAGGAGAGATTGGTGAAGAAAAAAATATTTTATTTACTTATTTAATATTAGAAAATATAATACATTTTAAAAATAATCAGTATGAGAATAAGACTCGCGTATAGAGAAGGAGTATATACGAGAGTGTATAATTTATGTGTATGTTACATTTTTTTTGACTTCAGATACAAATTTATAGTAGTCTGTAATTTTTCTAATTGTGATATATGTGATGTGATGTATTTTTGACGACAAATTTATTATCGGTTTACTCAAAGGTATTTGAGACTCCGTAAAAACAAAGTTGATGGCTTTCAAATAATGGAATGATAGATGTATTAATTTGAAAAAGTGTAGAATATGGGTTTGAACATTTGTCGTCAAAAATTTTGTCACTGGCATAGTTGGATAATGCTCGGTTTGGAAAGAGATCAAGGTTCGAATCCCGGTAGCGCAACAATATTTTTTGATAAAATTGATTTTATATGTATACCTTTCTAATTAATACATTTATTTAGTATTTAATTAAAAATTAAGGCCAATAAATTCATTGCTAGACCAAGGGATGTGCAGTGCCATATATGCCATGCAACATAAGAATCCATCAAAGACAAAAGTAAAGGCAGCGGAAGCATTCAGTAATATTCAGTAAATTTGAGTAAAAATTCACTTCTGGCACTTCAGACCCCGCAATTATATCAGTTGCTTCATTTTTTTGTTCCGGCTCGTGGATCGGACATACAGTATTGAACAGATTAATTAAAACAAAACTTTTTTTTGTTTTTATAACATTGGCAACAATTTCTTTGATTGTTATGGTGACAATGTAGCCATTTTGACATTTAATTCATATTAGCATATCTCGTAGGTCATGTCAACATGTTTTTGAGATTGATTAAGATATTTCTTTCCTTTTTTTCCATTATTTTAACCCTTCCCAAACCATGCTGTAACACAGGTCTACCGCTCTAATTAAATCTATAATATTTCAGTAAGTATACGTAACATACACTTCATATTTTAGTTAAATTGAAGGAAAATATTTACGCTTAGAAATGACTAGTGAATAATCAATTATGTAAGGCGAATCTTACAAAAATAATTATTTTTAATTCGTTCCGTTGTAAAATGAATATGTTGAAAAAAATATAATTTGTGGCAAGACAGAAAAAAATCACATTAATTTCACATTGAAAACAATAACAAACATACAAATATAATGGTGTCTCTTTCTTACGAATTAAATGAAGAAAGATAAAAAAGGAAGGTTGTATTATACGATGCAACCTCCTATACAAAACATGATGAATGCTCCGAATTATAATATTACGTATTTTTTTCATATTTAATGCTCAACACTTAATGTAAATTTATGGTATTAACCATTTTTTAACATTTTAAAGGCTAATAGAACAACTCTAATTTCTTACGGTAACGCGAGTTGACAGCATGGCTGCGTACGAGTATTTTATATCACGGTATGGTAAAGGTTAATGAAAGTTGTTAAATTTTGGCATTTCGACGGTACTATTAAATATGGACGTATCCATGAATAAGCGGACAATGTCCAAGCATACAACTAAAACTCAAAGAGACATTGCACATGAGGTTGGAGTAAGTTTGGCAACGGTGAATAGAATCATTAAACGCAATGAGGAGTCGAGGGATATTTCAGTGAAAAGGAAGACAAGTAAACGAGATGACTAGCGATTACTTGTCTTCTAGTTGATATGACTGCCGTAAAACTGATGTGGACCTTGCACGAGAATTGGCAAGCACTGGAGAGAGCGTAACTCCAATGACTGTTCGTCAAAGACTCTTGGAGGCGGGAAGACCAGATAGGAAGCCTGTCAAGAAACAATTCCTGAATACGGCAATGAAGGCAAAGGGACTGACATGGGCAAAAAAATATGCGCATTGGACGATAGAAGATTGGAAGATAGTCCTGTTTTCATATGAGAGTCATTTCATCGTACAAGGCCAGCAATTCCACTTTATTTTCAGAGGAAATGAAAATCTCAACTCTTCTTACATTATTCAAACCACTAAACACCTTCTCAAAAAATGTTCTAGGAGTATTTCTCCTATTATGGACCAGGATCACTTGTTCCAGTGATTGGAATGATGAATAGTGAGAAGCATTGACCAATGCTAATGGAAAGAATGCTACCAGAGATGCAATAGCGATGGCCGAATTGCGAAGGGATATTTCAGCAGGATCCAGCACCCTGCCACATATCTAAAAAAATTTTACAGAGAGACAAATTACCATGCTGGACTGGCCAGGAAATTTGCCAGACATAAACCCGATAGAAAATCTACAGACAATCTGTAAGAATCGGCTCTCCAAATTTGATTGCACTACGGTGGAAAAGGCTTCAGGCCAAAGAAAGTCATATTGAGTATTAGTTTATAATATTTAGTTATAATTTTTAGAAACAATGACAAATTTTCCTAAATTTTTTATCTTGTTTCAATTAATCTGTTCAATACTGTATAATGAGAAATGACAGCTAGGATGTTTCCTGTTATATGCTGGGTTCTGATTGGTACATAAAATGACATTTTAAATAGCAAATTAGTGGTGGTAAAATCGTTATTTAAACAGTTATTGTGTTTGATTGTTTGATAACTGATTATTCATAAATCTTCAAGCAATGACTGGCATACTAGAAAATAAACCTCTAACAGTTAAATATAAGTTAACAATCGTCGTTAATTCTCAGTTACTAATCATCATCACAATCACAGTCGCATAACGGTTTACCATCACTATAGCAAATGCCTTTTTATTTCATTTTGAAACTTATTAAGAAATGTATGATAGAATATGTTTACTAACCTAACCAGACGGACTGCTAAACTCAAGGGGGTGTATAAATAATTAATCATCCACATTAGAAAGAGAACAAAAGACATCAGTGTAAACAGAATCATCGAGAAAGATCCAACAGTTACCTAAAAAATATGTTACACATCTCAGATATATATATCACATCAATCTAGTAGAGAATATGATTTACTGGTTCCACTTTACATACAGATTATTGTATTTTGTTTTAGTATTTTCAAACATCTGAATTTTATTTTATGTCATTATTTTGTTTTGTGGAAAATAAAAATGGTGTACGTTTGAAACATTTATTCTATTTTATTCTATAAAATGTTACGCAATTTTGAGACACATTTTAGAATTTGTAATAAGTCTCCCTTCACATAGCAAATTAAAAATATGCAAAACATCATGCGGGAGATGTTTTAAAAAATATATCAAACACAACACTTTTTTCCTACTTCATCTCTTGACACCACAATAATAATCAAAATCTAAAACTTTTTTAGTAAAATAATATTAAATTAAAATATGTATGTATTCATATTTCAAATACCATTTGATAATATTATTGAAATATTTTAAATTGTTTACCTGACACCTGATGCATTATTTTTAAGTTCACATTTAAAAGAATGTTAAAATAACTACATAACTATTGTACAAGTAAAGTTTCAAATACGCTTAATTTTTTTCAATGGATTGAAATATCCGACATATTCGGTGACTTGGAAATCCATTTGTTGAATTACGAGTACGCAATATCACACAATATCACGCAATCAGTCGACTATTATTTTCAAAAAGTTACTATTTTGACTTTGCGTTTGAGTGTAGCCAGTGTGATAAATTATAGTTTAGTATTTAACATGAATGACTCCTACTCAATATTATTTAATTATATTTAAACTAGGTAATTCAAAATTAAACTTAAAGAATGGAAGATGACTTGTATTGTGCCAAAAATAGCCAAAGCATTTACATTATTATTATTATTATCAACGCATCTAAGCCTACATTTTCTTTGACAGTTCCGACAATTTTATATAGGATCACAAAATATGTAAATTTATAGAACTCTATAATCGGAGATAACTTTGTAGAACTCTATAATCACATACGAAAATAAAAATACTCGTTTTTTAGTTCTACTTGTTTAATTTTCGTGAGATGTGTTTCGTCTTATGAGGATTAATAATGCCATTGTTTACGCGCCTTGTTACTTCGATTGGCACAACTTGGTTTCCTGGTTCATAATAATGTACATGAGTGTGTATGAGTATTGCCGCCCTTTTTTCGGAATCTAAAAAAGACGGTAACCGACAAACATCTTTTTTATTACATCGCGTGCTTCGACCAGTTCAGCGGTCCAAATAAACCACTAGTGCGAGCTTCGGTCGGTCAAAATCTAAAAAAGACAACCCAGCTAAAAGAACAACAACATCAGACCAGAAAGATAGCAAAATTAAAGAGGTTAGTGCAGTTCATATATAATATGTGTTCTTATTGTTAATCGGAAACCTGGGAACCAGCTATCGAAAGCGTTTACATAAACACCCCTCATTAAGGCAAAACGCGTTTCACTGTAATAAAACGAGTAGAACTAAAAAACAAGTATTTTTATTTTTACATATGTGACAAAACATGTACATACTATATCTATGAGGATATTTGAAATCAATAGTCTACGCCGATAGACCAGAGACGATAGACGACTGGAAGTCAACATTCGTTGCGTTATTGCTGATATACGTCCTCAGCTGCCCAAAGAGTGGTCGAAAATTAAACTTCTAGATCTTGCTTTATTCGAGCTAGCCGCGGCGCCCACATGCGCGAAATCATATTTAACCACTAATGGCATAAAATTATATTTCCAATAAAGCCAACAACAATTTTTATGTGTTTTATTTCATTTTAAAGTTCTACACCTCTAAAACAAATACTATATTTAATTTGAAATGAATTGTACATTGTCCTTATTGTAAAAAAAAACATATAGTGGTGAAATCATATCAATTTTTCGACTGCCATTGACTGTTAAAGTGTGATAAATTAAGACTGAGTAGGTATATTGACCATCTGTCATATCTCGCGTCACGTCATGTTCGTAATGTTTACGTTTGTTCGGTAATTATTTAGTGTAATGTAACAAATTGTCATTTTTTTATATACTATTCACAATGGATGTATATAAATACTATTAAATAAGACTAACAGAAAAGCAATGAGTGCATGCGGATACAGGACAGTGGTGACTACTGCGCGCCCAGGGTTACCGTAGAATCGATGTTTCCATGAGGAAAACGTAATTGGTTTTTTCTTACTGGTCATAATATATTCAGCGAGTCCCTCGATAAAATTTGCCGCAAAAATTACGTTAATTTCGTAATATATTTTCAATTTTATATTCACCTTTATCGGTATCAGAATCGGTGCCAAGCGCTGGCGCCCAGTATCGATCCCGATTCCTCTCGCATCCTTAGCAAGTGTACTGTCATCTTTAATCTTAATATTTCCCTAATAGACTATGGTGTCAAATTAACACCATATGTGCAATTGTTTTATGTTAGAGTAATATTTTTGATGTATTTTATTCTTTACACATTCTTAATATAAAACTATAATACTTACATTTTTTAAAAAAGAAAAAATTGGTCGCCCCATTACATGTATGTGACATGTCTTATTAATTTACCAATAATTAAGTAACTTACCATCACGCCGTTTCCTTTAGGCGATGGGCTAATAAGATAGAATACCACCCTTCTGCCCTGACACACAACTCTCGCCTCATCCACATTCTTACTTCTTCTCGTTATCCTGTTGAAGCTTCCAACAAGACAAGAATCTGAAAAATGAGTAATTATTTAAAATTGAATTCCAATAATTTCGAAAAATGAATTGTAGGGATCAGAATTCAAATCCACCGTCATTTCACCGATGCAAGCGACAGCACTGCTAGCTGCTGATATAGGTCTGGCTCGATCCTTCACCACCAGGAAGTCTCTCTGGTTTCATCGCTTCACAACGGCGGTCTTGCTGGCCCACGCGTGCCGAATGAGACCGCCGATTCACTTCATAATACACGCACACCTTCTACATCTCTGCATCTTCACTCATTCATGTATTCATTATATGTGTCTTTCTAGTCAACATCAACACGCAAATCTACATCTCTTTCATTTAAACACCGACCTAACCCACAAAGAATCAAATAAAATTTACGGTCCAGCTTGTACGATCTAATGAATTTAACGTATTAACCAAATTTTTAGTTTGAAAGAAAAATGTCGATTCACCGTGCCCTATGCGTACTAATATACGTTTACAAATAAAGTTATTAGCACATTTGACACATTTATGTACAAGTTAAATTTAAGTTACGATAATCTTAAATTATTCTTTCGTAACAAAATTGGTGAGAAAAAAAGTACACAAATAATGTTGCCTTAATCTGCTCCACGTGTTCCAGTGTTCTTATGAGTACTTATATAATATTATTAAAAACCTGGGATTACCATCGAAGAAGTACTTATCGGAAACATATATACATTTTTGTACAGGCAACATTTAAATTTTGGAAAAGAAAATTACTGATATCATCGCGGCGTAGAAAATGATCATAATTCGAATTTATCGACAGGGAAAATGAAATTGCATTGATTCACTGTAATTTTCAGAAAGCCAGCGATAAGACTACCGTGTAGTCAAACGAATTATAAACGTAATCATGAAATAATTCCATTAAAATAATTTTGTAGTTCGCTCCATCTCAAAGCGACTTCCAATATAAATTTGATTACTTAAAAATTGTTAACATTATTTTATTTTAACAAAACAAAAATTATTAATTTATTTTTAAAATACGACAATCAATAAATGGTTGACATTTGTTATTTATTTTAGAATAAAAATAATTGTTTATGGAAAAAAGTATTGAACTTGACTGGCAACGTGTCTGCCTGTACGCTTCCCGCGCGCAGCGTGCTCGAAGTTGGTCATGGTCGCTCGCCAAACGGAAAGCCGCCATGATGGCTTTCTGTAAGGCACGCTCGACATGCAAAATTTCAATGTTGTTTTTCCACAATTGTGACTGAGTGTGTGTAAATTTCAACAATGGGAACGAACTAGGCAACACCCAGTTTATTTTTGGGTCCTCTAGGACCTCTCGAAGGACCTACAAAGTGTTTTTTCAGTGCGTTTTTGTTTCGACGTTAGCGTGTTTTGTTCTGTCAACAAAAATGTCGAAGCTCTCGTTCAGGGCGAGGGCCCTCGATGCATCGAAACCGATGCCCGTGTACCTCGCCGAGGAGCTCCCGGACCTGCCGGACTATTCGGCAATTAATAGGGCTGTGCCCCAGATGCCCTCTGGGATGGAAAAAGAGGAGGAATGCGTGAGTATAAAATGTTTTCTGCTGGAAATTGAGAACGGGCATCCGCCATTCCAGCGGCCATGATTATTTTTGATAGTTTGCTTTTATGTCCGCTAGGGGAGCTGCATGTTTTTAACACGTTATTTTACTATAAATATTACAAATTTAGTGTGAAAATGTCTGAGATAATGCGCATATTTTATTCGAAAAAAGATTGATCTAACGCGTCTTAGAATATTTATCAACACATGCGAGATGAACTATAATCAACTGCTGTCAAATCGCTACTCCAGTAAAAACATGGTGGCGGTTTCGGAATGACTGTTGTCAAACAGTGTTTATTTATTTACAAATTAATTTCGATACACGAGCGCCAGACTTTTATATTTATTGACTTTGAAACGGGTCAGACTAATGACGGGATCGGACATCGCTTCGCTGTACACATCAGAGAGACGACATTGCAATAATATTGTATACATGACATTTCAGGCAGCAACGTGCCCTCGACAATTTTTGTATATAAACTTCATTCGAATGTTTAATATTATAATAAATATATCGTAGACCAATAAACATTTGATGTTTTAATAATATTTAAACCCGCAATTGTTTCAAATGAAAAATAGTTGAAATTTCCAACAATTTTAGCGACAAACGTGACGCGGTGTAATTATATTGTTTTTTATCTACACGTAGTAAAATAGGCCTTGAACTTATTAAATGCTGACAATCAGAATTCATATTTATATTACATATGTACATTTAGTCGTAAATAATGCCTATTCGAAGCAGTATTTTAAATATATTTTGTTTTCTATGATATTATTTCTACATCTGATCATATTTGTTTTAGTCGTTCTGGTTTATGTACGCGCGTAAATTTATTGTGTTGACATATATATATGTATAATTAAATATTCTTCTGTGAAGAGTAATTTGTGAGATAGTATATTAATACTAATAGATAATAAATAGTTCATGTCTAAATAATAAGATTTAATAACAAAAAAAATATATATATTATGGACATCAAATTTAATGACTATTCAACTAGATGAAACCAAACCATCAACAATGACTGAATGACTGATTTCTCGAAAGAACAAAAAATTACGCATGGGCTGTCACCAATTTTTTTTTTTTTTAAATACACGGAATACATGGTCGCATCAGTATTCTTACAATTTTCAAACTAAGCCAAATGTTAGGACTAACTTGCTGATGTCCTGGAACGAGGCATGAACCCCCGACCACTAGATCACTAGGCCAGCCTCTTAACCACTACACCAACAAGCTAAACAATTGTTTTCTGTTTATGATTTTATGACTGATTTATATTTTATTCTGATAATAAACAATAGATACACTGATGCCGCTTGCCGCAAACTGCCCTTACTATTTTAAATAAATGTGATACCCCGTCAACAAACAATAAGATTCAATGATGCAAATAGATTTAGGATTTTTTTCACAAAAATTAATAGTTAATAAATTTTTATATATTGTGTGTATTCTTACATTTATTTGTTGTAATTAATGCACATACTAAGTATGTAAAATGAATTATGTTTAGTGAAAATAAAAACATTTCTCAGACAAATGTATCATACCAAGCCTGCGTAGATAAGATTTTCTGATTCAAAAGAAATATTAATATTTTTAAGAACACATTTTTGTATTGCATTCTCAGAACATAGGTATCTTTAATACAAATTAAATTAATCAACCATTAGATATTTTCTATATATCTTTCTAATTGATTCATTTAATTTGTATTAAAAATATTCATAAATAAATATAATTAAAATCTCCTTGTAGGGAAACCAAACCCGGGTCTCCCGCGTGACAAGCTGGGTTGCTAACACCATTGAATACATATTAAATGTGAAAATATACAATTAAAAATCACTGTCAAATTCACCAGGGTTGCTATCATTAATTAGTAATATTAGAATATGTCCAAGAACATACAATTACTGGATTTTCGCCTACAAAGGCACTGTTATTAAACAAATATCAGATATCTCATAGAGACAAAGCTATTTTTTATCATATTTAATACGGGCTTACAACCTGTCTTCGACTGGCTTAAACGATAACGTTATATAAATATAAAGTATATACAACTTTAAAAATTTGATACATATGAAAATTGATGGGTGAGAATGGTGAACGTTATATTTATATAAAGTGATCACTTAAACCAGCCGATGACAGGTAGTAATCCCTGTAATTACCCATATTTCCATATATTTTCTATTAAATATAATTAAAAATGGCTTTGTCTCTATGAGATATGAAATTAAATATTTGAATATGGCCAAAAACAGAATTATTATACTGGTCAAAATAAAAAAAATATATAAAAATTGAAAAATATTAATTTTTCAGGCGTATTCTAGTATAATGTGTTAAAAACATTTTACAGATAAATAATATTGCTTTAAATAATTTTCAAAATTATCAGATTCTCACCGAGTTGACATAATATATGCTGTTTCAAGGAAAACTGAATTATCAAATTTGGTCCATTGATGGCAACGGCGTGTGGTACTCGAAGCGAGTCTACATACTAACATATACAGTAAAACCGCGTTTTAACGAAACCCGATATAGCGAAAAATGACGTATATCGAAAAAAAAATCGAAATTAAGTCCCTAAAACCAATTTTTCATACAAAAATGCATTTATATAACGAAATCCCGTTAATATTTATAACAAAATCATTTTTGTCCCGTACGAAAAAATGCCAATACATTTACGTAAATTTATAACGAAATAAAAAAATGTTAAAAGATGAAAATATTATTTCGCACTTACAAAGCCGCGCCGATGCATCTGCCGTATGCGAACGGTTTTATGGCCTTTTCGGCGGTGCGCGGCGGTCGGCCGACAAGGTAGTAAAACAATTCAAACTTTTTCTTGGGTTCATAGCAGGCCCATAAAACCATTTGACATAATTCTTGCAGCGTTCTCTGACACATTTTACGTACGCATACGCCTCTAATATGATTGCAACCCAGACCCAAACAGCTGTAAAATACAAACATTAACAGGAACCCCCCGAAAGTTGCAGTATGTACTTATTGGAAATGTCAGTCTCAGTGTAACGTATGTAGAGTTAAGTTTGTTCAGCTTTTAACGCGATTATTGCATGACCGAACTGAATATTTACATAAATTCATTTTCGTTTGACAATTGTTTTCGTGTGAACTCGTCAATAATATAAATAATTCCTTAAAATATTTTATGGACTATTTTTGTACGGCATTTTGTATTTCTATTAACTATTGTTTTCGTGTATTTTAAGTGAACAATGTTAACGATAATTTTTAAGTGAACAATTTTAACGATTATAAATATATTTTGAAATGGTTGCCGCCGTTACCGGTAAGTACCTTCGTAATTTATATACGACTCATTTTATAAAAATGCCGCGATTCAACTGTAAAATTGTTATTTTTGAATTATTTTGTATGTTTCATGCCCAAAACTTTGTTTGAAGCGGCTCTACATTTAAACACAATTAAAATATTGTTTTGTGTTTGCAATATTCTGGAATTTACAAAAATATCTTCCAATTGGTGTTAAATAGGTTCTGTTCTTAATTTAATTCCTTTGATTATCTGTTTTAATAACAAAACTACTAAAAATATGTAGGTATTCAGTTCCCAATGGCCTTTTTCCTCCTTTGTTTGCAGAATTTGCGATCTTTTTTGAAGCAACATTTTTTTGCGACGGCGCGTAACATATAGTAGGTTTTTTTTATTTTTTTTCGTTATATGTGGGAATTCGTTATTACAAATTTTTATTGTTTGGTCCCTTGGATTTCGTTATATCGCGGTTTTACTGTATACAACTTTCAAAAATTTGATAAATATGGAGATTTAGAGGTGAGAATAGGTAAACTTTATATATATATAAAGGGATCACTTAAGCCAGCCGAAGACAGGTCTTAAGCACTGTGATTACCCAATATTTATATATATCTTCCACTAAATATAATAAAAATAGCTTTGTATCAACGAGATATCTGATATTTATTGAATATTTTATGTTAAGAATGTATAATGAGTGTCCTCTTGTAAATATAAATAAACTCCATCTATGTTTGGGTCACAGTGTACGCATAAAAACTTCTGTGCAATTTTAAGTACCGATATTTGTGCGTTGGAGGAGAAAATAAGATTAACATGGATTAAGACGTATAAATAAGTTAACTATGAAGGAAAGCTCCGTACTTAGGTCACATTCTCCGCAATGAGTCGTTATGCAGGGGAAGATAGAAGGCAGCAGAGCTAGTAGTGTAGCTAGATAGAGGTTATCTTGGTTGCGTTACCTCAGGAAGTGGTTCCATTTTGGTGATCTTACACAGGATCAATCAACTTCGATAGAAGGCGGCACATGAAGAAGAATAAAAATTATGTGCGCGCTCACACCTTAGAGGGAGCAATGGCCCTCGAGTTATAAGAGTTAGTCTTCTGAATATATCAACAAAAAAAATGCATGAAAACTTTTAATAACCTATTAAGGAGAACACATTTTTATTGTGAAGTTGTAATTATTCAGAACAGACGCTCTGTGATATTTTAAATACTAATTAAATGTATTCATTAGAAAGATATTCATATAAAATCTTTTTTATTGAAAAAATATTGTTTTTGCGCTACCAGGATTCGAACCTGGATCTCTTTCCAATCCGGGGAAGATCCATTATCCGACTATGCTACAGCGACAGGTACTTTTGACAACAAATTTTCGAACCCAAATGTTATACTTTAAAATGAATTCATCTATTATTTGAAAGCCATCTACTTTGTTTTTACGGAATTAACAATTCATTTTTATTAATTTAAAATTAATTGTTAATTACGGCGTCTGCTATTGGTTTACTCAAAGGTATTTGAGATTCCGTAAAAACAAAGTAGGTGGCTTTCAAATAAAAATTGAAAAGATAAAATTGATTTTATATATATATCTTTCTAATTAATACATTTAATTAGTATTTTAATAATAACCTGTCAGGTAACGAGTACATGGTGTTTAAAATTATAAAAGATACCAAAAATATGATACTGATTTGTCTTTCAACTTTAAAATTGTGATATCTCAACTTATTACATTTGCATGAATGGGAGCAATTATTCTATAAGGGATATTATTCAGTATAATTATTGTTCAAAATAATAAAAAAATTTTAAATTTCCAACTAGATGTATTGACAACGCGCACTGATGCAATCTGTCCTGTAAAACTATTTTACTATCGCGCTGACTAGTCTGGTGTTTAATATACTCAGTTTTTGAGTCCGTTTGAGTTTGGCACACGTGTGGGCCATGCGATATTGCCATATCTTATTTTTATACGGTGTCCGGTTACCAGACGTTCGGAATAGCCGTGTCTAGCATTCTTTCATTGAATGGTGGGATTTTTTTATTTTATTGTTTTAGTAACGTTTTTTAACACAGATATACGCAGGGTGCGTGCACATTGTTGAGGCGGTAGACCTCCACAGGTGCATTGCTAATACACGAAAGAAAAAATATATTAACGTACATACTTTTTAGCGATTATTAAATAGGTGGTATATGTACGTGTAATATATTGGAATGATTAATTGCCAGCTGGTCAGTTTTGTTACTGTAAAATTGGCAGCTATGTACAAGAATGTATATATGTATAAAATGCAACTGATATATTTTTCTTACACCGGTGACACAAAGTTAACTGGTACCCGATAAGGTCGATTTCATATCCAACATCTACGTAAATATAGAGAAATTTATTTATTAACACCTTGTGGGCTTTTACAAAGTAATACGTAAATATGTAAAATAATAGCTTTTAAAAAAAAATTAAAAGTAAGCAAAACAAACAATAAAAATTTAGATTTGATGCAGAATGGCTGTGTAACAAAATCAATTGTATCTTTGACTCAGAACAGCATCAAAAACATCACCCTTATATTTAAATATTGAATATCGGAATATATCTACAATAACAAGATCATTCCCAACCCTGTGAAAGCTTTGTGTGGGTGCGTTCCTATAAAAATTAGTATACAATGAATTCACATGGAACAGCGCCAACAATCAGGTGTATACAATCAGTTCAGTTAAATTAGGGATGTCCAGTATGCCATTTATTGTTTTAATAAAAATAATAATTCAATTGTTCAACGGGTATACGCAGTTTGAAGTTTATAAACCTTAAAAATTATCTTACGGTGGTTCCAAACCTGCGGTACGCGTACCCTTGGGGGTATGTAATATTAATATTGATAATGGCGGAAAACATCAGTAAAAAGAGCTTAAATAAAAATACATAAATAGTTTATAGAGTTTTGATTTACATAAAATCAAAAATAAAAACCTGTAAATGTCATTAGGTTAATTTGTTTATTTAGCTAACCTATTATTATTAATACTCAAGGTGGTTCGTCGAAACACCCTGGCACCACGGGTATAATTACGTTAGAGAATTGAAGAATTGGGGGGTGCAAAAAAAAATACAGCACAAGGGAGCTTTCTACCCACGGCGCGGCACTGGGTGGGTGTCATGAAGAGGGAGGGTAATCGTAAATGAAGTCTAATTGAGAGGTACGGGAGAGAAAAAGATAGGGAACCACTGGGCTCAGAATAAGATGAGCGGAATATAAAATAGCAATATGCACGAAAAGATGTATGAATGCGAATGAAACAGGAATTGTGTGTGACAGGACAAAAGAGTGTGGAGCTCTATCCTCTCTGCCCGCACAAACAGCGTGATGGTAAGTTAGGTAGTTATAAAAATTTAAAAATTAACCAGAAAACAATTATGTTGGAAAACATTGGAAAAATTTAAAATATTTTGATCCCTACACGATGCTGTGAGATTTTGTACATCTATTTATTTTAATATAAACTAAAACATGAAAAGATTTCGCATATTGTGAAGTTGCAGTTTTTTTTTTTTCAGACTGTAGTTCTGTGGTATTTTAATATAAATTAAATATATTGACCAAAAGATGTACAGAAAAAATCAATTTTTTCAAAAAAGTATTTTATTTGCTGCCGGGATTCGAACCTGCATCTTTTCCTGTCCGGGGAAATGCGTCACCAGTTACACCACGTTAACTTTTACGCTGCATTGATACATCTGTTATTCCATTTTTAAAAGCTATCATTAGAATTAGGGCAATTAAAATATAATTAATATTATTAAATATAATTTGTCTAGTTTCCTCTATTTTCATCGCTTAAAAATTGTGGTTCTTAAATTTGTACACCTTCTACATATTTGTTTTGCTTGACAGACCAAACGTTTTGTTTTCATAGTGTAGTCCGACCTGTTATTCCCAGTCATTCCAATTTTCAGTGTATAATTCGGCGTAGATAAAATTTATAAGTTATAATTTAATATCTGTAAAGCTTTTGCAGCGGTTTCCATTTTTCGTTATATTATTAAATTTAATTATTATTACCAATATTAAATTAAACGTTATTATTTCTGTTATGCTAGTTATTTAAATAAAATATTTTTAACAATGATAATGAAACATTTTAAATCCGCTGTCCGAAGGAGAAATCATATAAAATATTTTAAACAAAATCGAAAACAAAGTACAGTACTGAGCGATAAAAAACTTCTTTTTTTTTTTTTTTATACCTATACTTAGCGTCGTCAGTAATAGCTTAACATAAGTTTGTGTCGACTGCCTGTGGAAAAAGGTTTTTCCGCACCGGTTGAAATATAATATTGATTAGCATTCGTCTAACATGTACAACACTGCAGTTAGTATTATTAGTGTCGTGTTTATTAAAAAAAATTGCAGCCGAGGTTTTGGTTCCACAGCCTGCTGATAAGTTTCATGTTATGCAAAAATATGTCGATGCAAATTAACATTTGCGAGATATTGAAATATTTGATGCAATTTTTTTTTTTTTTAAATGTTTAGGCTAATTTGATTAATACAATTTGTGTGTATATGCAAAATTGACAAAATTAAACTTTGCCGCAATATAAAATTTCCCAAGCTTTTGGCCACTGTTTTGATGTGAAATAAATATTCAGTTTTTCTTTTTCAACAAACTGGTTGCGTAAAAATGGACCTTGAAATTCAAATTGCAGGAATTTAGCATATTCTTTAGTCAGTTTTGTTCCGATTGAATTGTGATTAGACCAATCAAATTGTCAACACTGGTCAGCGCTCAAAATGTAATACACTATAAAAAAAAAACACATCTCCGCAGTTTTGGGCGGTAAATTACCGCAAATTTTTTCCGCAACAGCCGGAGTGTCTGGGTCAGACAAATTTACAGCTATTTCAACTAGTATCATTAAGCGTACAAATTAATTCTATATATTTATAAAAGTTTAAATTACGTTTCAATCTGCGAAATAATCTTTTATCAGAATCTATACAATTTTGAGTCGATAAAGCTGAGAATGCTTTTATCGTGTATTATAGTCAGTGTCCGTGGAGGAGATTTTTGACTCGAGACATGAGGTGCTTTGAAGACAACTCTCGACTTTGACCGTGTCCCAGAGATTCGCCGTCTCTACTTCATGCCCGTATCTTAAATGTCTTTATAGTCATGTTTGTCGTTTGGGTCATTTTGAATCTCTCCAGTAGCAGTAAAAATCCAATAAATGTCTGCAATTTAACACTTTATGTTTAATGACTCTCAGAATAGATATAATTGTAGGGATTTATGGTAGTCTTAGATGACATTTATGTGCATGTATCAAATCACGCTGTTAGAATGTACGCCGTGTACAATGGTTTGAGTTTGTCTCTTTCTAACAATCAAGCTAATCTTTGATCAGAACAAAATCTCATCACGTGTACACGGTATTGAGATATACCTTAAATAAATCTCTGAGATTGTTTCCTTCATGGACACGGACCCTTACATTGTTTTGAAGTGCATATTGACTAAATGGCATTGTAAAAAAATATTATTAAGAAGAGCGAACTTAAATTTAATTTAAAATACACATTAATAAAAATATTATTTTTGTTAGTTATATACTGCTCTTCTATCTCTGTACTCCGCTTCGGTATATTGTTGAAACGGAACAGTCAAAATTTTGCAAATTCAACTGGAACATTTTTGTCCCAAATTTTGTTAAATGTAATTGTTAGACCTTACATAATATGCTGTAATATTATATACAAAACCTACAATGACCAGCAGATAGCAATCAGCTAGGTAATGGTGGCAATTACGCAGTTAGGGCCGGTTGTGTCATCAGTGGTAACTTTTACTATGGTAAAAAAGTTACTAAAGTAAAAATAATTGCGAAAACGGGTTGTTTAATCGTCAGTAAAAAGTGTAATGGTTAACTAATTTTACTCTCGAATATCGGATGGTAAAAATGGAAAACTCTTTACATCTGTTACATTGATATTTTGATAGTTGCAGTATACGACAATGGATCATTCAATATCCGCTATTTTAGTGACGAGAGTTCGTCCGATGATGATCTTGTTGTTTAATACAGCACTTGCTACAGGATGCAGTATTTTTGGCGTAATATAATGTATTATATATGGCAGTATGAGAAATTAATCGAAAATGTGAAATTAGGAACAGCAAGTTTGCATTATGTCAATAATCATGATAGCAATGTAGACTAATGCGTCATTTGTTGATGACCCTGCGCGATGATCACTTGCACTCC
The DNA here is from genome assembly GCA_022840565.1 of Eubasilissa regina. NCBI lineage: Eukaryota > Metazoa > Arthropoda > Insecta > Trichoptera > Phryganeidae > Eubasilissa > Eubasilissa regina. The sequence goes on from JAINEB010000026.1 coordinate 6,150,294, forward strand.
GACCAGCGAGCCGACAACATTATTGACTGACAACAGGCTTGCTTTTTAAATAAACCAATATTATTATTTATTTAGACACATATAAGCATTGTAAAGCTTAAAAAAAAAAGACAAGTTTGTTACATATATTTTACACTGATTTTTAAATGCATTTCCCAACTAGGCAAGCCTGTTTTAAGGCAAATTGGCAAATAAATGATGAAACAATCAAATGTATAACGAAACATACAAAGTAAGTAAACGTGAAAATATATAAAATGATAGAATAAAAATACTAATACGCAATATACAGAATGTAAGCACATACAAGGTAAAAGGAAAAATGCAAGATCAAAGCTATAATGCAGTCAGTATAACACGTAAAATGCAGTCACAATATATTTAGACAGTCTCGAGAATTTCATCATTTTTCTCTGCAGTCCGTTTGAAGTGGAATGGACGGAACGTTTGCTCGATTTCATTTATGTCTTTGTAGTATTGTTGATATCTTGAGGAAAATGTGCAAGAAAAATACACACTGTTGCATATTAAACTATGAAATTTATTTGTATCTCGGCACGTTGTATTTGCAAACTACAACAGATACACATTTGTAGAGAAATATTATTGCGAACTTATAAAGCTTATTAAATAGATTTGAGATTCTTTTTTAAATAGAGATGCACGCCGCATCAATATTCTTATTATTTTCAAACTAAGAACCGGTTGTTTGATTGGTGCTAATTTTTTTACTATTATAAAAATGTTACCGTTGTAAAAAAATTCTACTTCTTCACAGCTGTTTCAAAAGTCAACTGTCACGTTGAAACTTTGAAAGTTGCAGTATAGGACAATGAATCATTCAATATCCGTCTATTTTAGTGATGACAGTTCGTCCCGTGACGATCTCGCTGTTTAATTTATATTGCCAAAGATTTTTCACCAGCTAAGTGACAGATTTTGAACGCAGGGGTGAATAAAGTCATAGACAAAGCATAAGATTGTGTGTATTGCCAATGGTGAATATTTAAAATAAATCAAATTTGACGACATTCTCAGGTATTTGATGATTATTCGCCTTGCAATACTATTAGGCTAAATTATCTTTGACTATAGTAACCTATAGTAAAAAACCACCGGCAATGGTAAAAAGTTATTACAGTCGAACAACCGACCCCAAACTAACTTGCTGGTATCTTGGAATGAGGCTCGAACCGCCGACCACTGGATCACTAGGCGAGTATCTTAACCACTAGACAAATAAGCACAACACAAGATTAAAAATGTACTTTCTATATTAATTAATTTTTGTAAAATATGTGGGTTTTTATTATTCATTTATATCAGAAGATATGGACTGGGTTAGATTTTTTTAAAATAATTAATTAGATAGAATCAAATATATGAATACATATAAAATCAATTTTATAGAAAAATATTGTCATTGCGCCACTGAGATTCGAACCTGGATCTCTTCCCAAACGGGGGAAGGTGCATTATCCAATAATAATAATAGGATAATGCACCTTTCCTGGTTTGGAAAGAGATCCAGGTTCGAATCCCGGTGGCGCAACGACAATATTTTTTGATAAAATTGATTTTATATGTATATTTTTCTAATTAATATATTTAATTAATATTTGAAATATTAAATTTGTCTCCTAATATTTGTCAAAAACTGCCGTGAATAATTCTTAATTATGATTACTTGATCATGTCAGTGTTGCAGGTTCAAATTCTTGAAGGTTTGATACAAGGATAGTTCAAAATCGTTGCTTTACAGAAAATATCATATTTACCGAGATTTTAAGTTAATTTTTTTTTTATCTGTTCTTACTATGTAATTTCTTTAAGTTCACTGTATTCTTCATATACATATATGTAATATAGTTTCTTATGTACTTGAAGTTGACAGTATGTAGACAAATCTGTACTAAACTGTGATGTCCTTGGAATGGCGGAATGGTGTGTTTTTGTGCTGCACCACCGGTGTGGATATGTGTGGCTATAAAAACAGCGCACAAAAGTGCGCGTCTCTTTTATCTGCGGTTCATCGGCTTAATAGTTTAACCTAAACTAGTGATATACCTTGTACTAAATTGTAGCTTATTGTAATAAAAGATTAATTGTTACAAAATCTATTTCTTGGATCTTCACATTACGAGGTGTACGCTAAAGACGTACTAAGAAGTCAAGTACGTAACATAAACAAATTAAGAAAATGTTGATAATTAATAGACTCGTTAAATTTGCATGATATTTTGTAAATTTTTACCATTTAAAAAAAATACTTTAATAATTTTTTTTTCTTTATTCACATGCTTTAAAGCATCAACTACTAATTAAAAAGTTGGTTTTTAACGTTACATGATAATTTTTAAATAATTAATATATAAGTTGTTGTATTAATGTTTTCAAAATTTAATAAAAATGAATTATTAATTCTGGCTTCTCCTATCTGATTTTACTCAAAGGTGTTTGAGATTCCGTAAATATAAAGAAGATTACTTTCTAATAATGGAACGACAGATGTATCAATTTTAAAGTGCAAGATATAAGTTTGAAAAATTGTCATTGTTGGTGTAGTAACAAAAATATTTTTTTGATAAATTAATTTTGTATGTACAATGGAATCTCAAATATTTGTCATCAATCCGTTCCTGAGGGTCTGACGAATATAGAAACAATTTTTCCCATAACTAATAACTGAAATTCAATTAGTTCCTTCCCAGCCCCCAAAATAGTACACAAATAAATAAATTTGATGTCAAAAGTTGACCTTTATTGTACTGAGGAGACATGACGGTAGAAGCTGCAGAGGAGGAAAGTTTATGATATTTAGAAGGAGACAATTTAAATATCAGGTAACTCTAATTCTGGTGGCGGTTTTCATTTGCCGATGATTCAGTAGCACTCGATTCAACAAAGAACTTGTCCAATGTTGCCTGTTTCTGCAATCACATTACCGTTGAATCCATTTATGTTTCGGTTGACTATGGCAACATTTGGGTGCCACTTTTCGACCATATTCTGCGTTTTGGCCCAGTTAGACAGCATTGCCGGGCGGCGGAAGTGACAAATATAGAAAATATTAACGAATACGGAAACATTAGTTTGTTATCGAAATGTGACAAATATCGAACCATACGGGTTCCAATGTATATCTTTCTAATTAATACATTTAATTTGTATTAATTATATCATTTTAGTGTTGATTTGTCGATCAATCTGCCACTCCAACCATTACCTCTGAGATAGTTTTGATATCTTATTTTATTAAATTTATTGATTTAAAAACATAATCATTTTTAAATAATAAATATAGTTTTAATATCTTATTTTCTTACATTTATTGATGTATTTTTTTTTTTTTTTGTAACTGTACCTAACTAGGTTTGATATATTTTTAATTTCTTAATCACAAAAATCTTCATATTTGTACTCTAGTATGTTTTATAGGATATATTAGGGACATCAAGGACCTGTTGATAATCTGTCTACTTACAATAAAATATCCAAAATAGCATATAACAATATGACACACCTGTTAATATTGAATGCCACAAATGGCAGGCATTACTGTTGCGCATACTCTGGGTTCATAGGTGTCGAGGATCACACCCCCCATATCTGTGTACTGTACGGGTGTGTTTACTTGCAGGAACATCACCTGCAGCGGGCCATATGCACGGGCCTCATCATCCCCACCCCAGAGGTCACGCAGGTGTCCGACTGCGTCGTGCACGACCGCATCTACCCGCCCGACTACCGCATGCCCCGCCAGCTGATACACATGCAGCGTGAGTGCTCTCTCTTTCTCCTATATCTCTCTCTGTCTTGGGGTGGATATTCACTATTCAGTTGTCTCGTCTCTCTTATCGGGGACGAGGACCTCTCGAGGGAATCAGATATATGTAGGGACGATTGTGTTTCTTCCGCATTATGCAGACGCGAGGCAACTACAATATTGGCGGTCGAGTCACGAGTGTGGTTGCTGCACGTGTGCGTAACGTGAAAGAAACAAAATCGCCGTGCAGGAACGTGTGGCACTCTATGTACTCTTAACCTATCTCTCTTTAAATTCAATCTGATGTATATTATAATAGGTGTACCAAAAAAGAAAAACCTTTTTTTTCATTCACCGTTTTCAACGATAGACGCATTTTGTGTTATTCTGGTGAATTGTAATTTATAAAATTGAAATTTAACAGATCTATTTACAATGGACCAATTTGTACCGAATGAAGAATTTATTCTAAATTTGATGTTATATCATTTCTTGAAGAAAGAGATAGTAAGTGATGTGCTGGGAGATGTTTTGGATGTTCGCAAGTGTCATAGATAGTTTTTATTTAAAAAATAGCCCTGGAAGTGGATGACGTCATACTGGCTGTTGAAATCAAAAACAATCCAACTTTATTGAAAAAATCGCAGTCAAATTTGGTTACTCATAGTCAATCATTCAACTGCATCCTAAAAAAATCGGTAAGGTGTGGAGACAAAGAAAATAGATACCGCACAACCTAAGCGAAGAAGACCTAGGCGATCGAATAGACGTATGTAAACAACTTTTGAAAATGGAATCAGAAACACCATTTTTACAATATCTGAGAAATGGGTGCTATACTCCAAACGAGGATGCAAAAGCAATAGCTTTCGAAAGGTCAGATAGCAAAACCCACCCCCAAACCCGGCCTCACGATGAAAAAAGTAATTTTGTCTGTTTAATGGGACTGTAAGGGCATTATTCACATTGAAGCTCTCAAAACGTGGACAAACGATAAATGCACGTTTGTATTGTGAACTGGACCATTTAGCAGCGGAAATGAAATTTTTTTAAATATGGATTCTCAAATCTTTTATTTAAAAAAAAAAACAATATTCTTTTTTGGTACCCCTAATATGTATGTACATTACGCATATATATGACCAAGGTCTAATCTTATAAATTTAAAATTGTGAAACTCGCTGCATGTTATCTGGTTAAAAATTCTTCATGCGGCGGCACCAGGAGTCTGAGGTCGGCTCTGCTGCTAGCGGGCGAGCCAAAATAAATAACAAGCCATTTCAGAACACCCTTGTAAACCTCTGCTGTTTGTCTGATTTTATTGTGCTGTCAGATTGGGACCAACAATGTAGGCTGTCGTGATGGCCAAATTCTTTGTAGATAACACATTCGTAAATTATATTATGTCAGGAGATGAAAATAATGCAGCTTCTGCTAAAACAATTTCATATTATTATACAGTTATTAAAAATACACCAACTTAAATTGGATTGCGATATGTGCCCATTATTCTGAAAAAAAAAATAGTATCAATTATTTTAAATTATGACAATTGTAAAAAAGTTGAAGCGTTATATTAAGTGTATTGTTACGATGTTCAATGATATTCCGCTAGTGTTTATTTTGATAATAGATCGAGTCATTTCGACCATAAATTTTTTTATTTCCTTATAAGCTACATAATACATTTATATGTCAAAATAAATTTTGAAACATTGCGTGTTGTGTAATATAAAAAATATATTTTAATCAATTCAGACGCAAACTTTTAAATATCTCGAAACTAAAGAAACATGACTTAGACCACTTTCAGAATAATCGGCACATATATCCTATTGATAGCAAAGCGTTCATTAATTATCCGTCGCCGGCAGAAATCCCGCCGACGATGTCTCTGACCGTACTCTCTGTTTACTTCTAGCTCTGGGGCTGGAGCAGGACGTGCCGGATTACGACATGGACTCTGAGGATGAGAAGTGGCTCAAGCGGCAGCAGGCGGCGGCCGGCCCGCGGCGGTGCGATCTCACAGGTAACTAGGGGGAGAGGTAAACACGCATCCGTCAAACGGTGACTAACATTGTTGGAGGTTATTTTTTATTAATGATTAGATTTGTACTGCACCGAAATGAGAGCTGTATTATTTATTATATTGTATATTAATCATTCATCTATGATGAAATAAAACTCAAAATTAGCTTAAATTGATATAAACAGAGGTTTTAAACAAATTATAGATATCTCATAGAGACAAATTACAGTTCTTACGACCTTGTCTTCGGCTGGCTTAAGTGATCACTTTACACAATGTAACATTCAACATTCCATCCATAATCAATCAAATATCTATCAAATTTTGGACATTGTATATATGTTATCATGTAGAAACACTTTGAGTATTTAACTACAACTTCGCTGTCGCCATCTATGGTCTGAAATTTGATATTCGTTTCCCTAAAACTGCATAGATGTCACTAACGGGCGCAGCGGTGAAAACGCCTCTTTATTTTGATGTCAAAGTAATCACGTCAAATTCTGCATCCTTCTTTAAATATATTTTGAAAAAATGCCTATTGCAGATGGACTCCTGAAGCGACTTCTCGATATGCTTTTTTTCAATCCTGACCTCAACTTAAATTTTATATATTATATCAACCCCTCCTATGTAAAGGGTTTTATGTAACAAATAGATCATTTTTAATTGTTGTACTATTTCTCATATTTTAGGGGCATCAATGACTGATATTATGTTCATGAACACTATCATTTAAATATGTGTCGATACCTTACATAAGAGGAGCCTATATATAAAAAATAATTAATTTTGTGAATATGATATTCGATTTCTATTAAAACTCTTCTGAATAATTGATTTGCCAGATATCTCAAAATGGAAAAATTATACATAAACTTAGAAGAAATCTACCTGATTCTTGCAGCCAGTGCCGGAAGGGATTTTTTTTATCATTTAATCTTGCTTATCGGAGATTATTTATAACTTTCAAATTTATTAAATCTAATAAACAGAATTTAGTCGGTTAGTGATTAAGACATTTGCCTCGATTGGAGCCTCATTTCAGGAGCCAAGTTAGTCCTATTTTCATAGCACAAGCATTAAGCTTAGTTTGAAAATAGTATGAATATTAGTGTGACACGTATTCTGTGTAAGCATCTCTATTAAAAAATAATATATATATTATAAAATCTGATTAATATTTCTTCTTTTTTTTTTTTTTTTCGGGAAACTTTTGCTTTTGGACCGCCTACCTTTAACTGTCCAGTTCATTAACCTTCCATCGAATCCGATACGAATTGATGACATTCAATATTTAAAAGATATAAATTATAATTTTTTTTACAGAAGTAATTCACGTCACTGTGTGCACTTTCCAGAGCTCAAGTTTGAGGAGACCATGGAGCGTCTGGAGCGCAGCTCGGGCCAGACGGTGGTCACGCTGCGCGAGGCTAAGGTGCTGTCGGGCCGCAACGGGCCCGCGGAGCACGTGCTGGCCGCCGTGTACGACTACTGGCTGAATAAGCGCCTCGCCACGCAGCAGCCCCTCCTGCTAGCGGTGAGGACGGAGGCTCGTCCGGGGGCGCCCTCGCCCTACCTTGCCTTCAGGCGCCGCACGGAGAAGATGCAGACCAGGAAGAACAGGTTAACATTGATTTGTGTGCGCAGAAGATAGAACACTGTAAATTCTGCGATCTTTCTATTTGTAATTAATTAACTAACTTACCATTACGCCATTTCTCTGCGAAGATAGGCAGATAGCATAGAGCGCCACACTCTTCTGTTCTGACACAATTCTCGCATCATCCACATTCATACAAGCTCGCCGATTATTGAGGACCATCCTCCGATATCTGACTCACCTGGTCATCTCAAGTCTTCCGCGGACGTCCTCTACTTCTGGTGCCATCAACACTTGCGTCGTATATCTTTCTTACCATTCTCTCCTCATTCATTTGTTCCATATAACCAAACCACCTAAGTGATCCTTTCTTAATCTTAATGACTATACTAAGATCAGCTGTACATTCATTCCTTATTTGTTTTCTAATTAAACTTTTCAACACTGGATGAAGACCTTCCTGTGACTGCCGCTGTCCTCTGATATCTGCCAATCTTCGTCATGTTACTCCCGTTGCTCCAAATATTGCCTGCCCATTGCCAATTAAGCTTTTTTCAGTGACAGCCATCTTCTTACCTCGGTCTGGGGTTTAGCTCTTCTAACGATGCTCAGCATACTGGTTTCCATACTATGCTAAAGCTTAAGACCCAGTGGCATGTAACTTTTAAAGACTATTTTCAATCTTCCATACGATTCCACTTAAACATTACGGTGGGCAGTCAGTTATTAGAATCGGCTGTATATTGCGATCAATTTTTAATGGATGGAATCAAACTTGAGGGCATGTCCATAAGACTCTTTTATTTTGTATATACATATAATTTAATAACTTAACACATTCTAAAGTTTTTAAAATATCTCAATATGTGAATCAAATGATGCCATTTCATTGTCATATATACAACTGTCATAAAATTAAGATTCCCTCTGGTATTGCAGGAAGAACGACGAGAGCTCCTACGAGAAGATGGTGAAGTTGCGCCGGGAGCTATCTCGTGCCGTATCCCTGCTCGAGCTGGTGCGGCGGAGAGAACGCGCCAAACGGGAGCTGATAAGACTGGCCGCGGTACTGCTGGACAAGCGCTACCAGGCGCGCGACTTCAGCGGACACATGATCGCCGAGGCTGCCGCTTCTAGGTACCGTCACTCGTCGACGAAACTCGGAATTATCAAACTAAAGATCTCAAAGATTAAGATAAATGTTTTGATTTATTTAAAATATACTCATTACCTAATTATTTCAAGTTGACATTCTCCAGTATTAGTGTTCATATTTCAAATTTAATGAGAATCGTCTCATGAGCTATGTTGTCTCTAAGATGTGGGTGTGCGCGCGCACACAATTTGACAGATTTGAAAGATCACCAATATTTTAGACATGGAACCACTTTCTGAGGTTACACAGCCAAGATAACCTCCTTCTAGCTACACTACTAGCTCTGCTGCTCTGCTGTCTTCTATCTTCCCCTTCATCATGACTTGTCAAATATCACATTTTTCATTGCAGTTAGAAGTATGTAGCTTTCCTTGATAAGAACTAAGCAAAAATAACACCATCATATGTGTGATTAAAAAATTTAAATCGCAATTAAGGACAAAAATACTATTAACGTATTTTTGTAAGTTCGGGCCTGCCTTCGTCTATGTCAATGCCGACAATGATTTCCCTGAACTGAGATTCAGTAAGGGTGAATATTCCATGTTTAAATGTAATACTATCGCGGTTCTTGACATTGCGGGTGATGTCTCGATATGTTGAGTGCATAAATAAATTATGTAAAAATCATCAAAAGGGACAAATTTTAGGTATGCAAGTCCAACAGGTTTATGTTTACAAACGGTACTTTTTTTTAAATGCGCATTCTTCAAGTTGGCCAGGAAGAGATACGATACGTCTTGTCATGAACATATTTTTTTACATTTTGTAAAAAGAATGAAATTTCATCGAACCGTCACAACCGGCACTTACAGGCGACATCTTTTGTCACATGTATTTTATCCCCCATATTCTAAAATGCCAAATAATTTAAATTTTGATCTCGTCAGTGGTTCTACTTTTACTTTTTGCTATGTCGATTTATTTAATTTAAATATTTAATATTTTGATTTCATTTTATAATTTATTTTTTTTTTGCAGTTTAGGTAGTAATTCTTTTGTGTTCCGAATGTATCAGAAAAAATTATCGATAATGTATTGGTAATAGACAATTTTACGTCACAATTATATTTTAAAGAAATAAAACAATCTAGAATGAACGACTATTTTAAAAATAAATAAATTACTATATTGTTCTTAGTTTTTAACTTATCTACCTGTGTAATTATGAATGCCGATGAAAATTTAAATTCAGTTTGTGTGGCCTAATTTCTCTCGGTTGATTTTCAAATACATATTCATATAGATAACTTTTTAAGTAAATAAAATACTTACATTTTTTAATTATCATAATATATGTGTAATTTTAGTTAAAATACAATATTAGATGTTATGTTCAAATAAATCAAAATTGCAATCACTGTTAATAAGGTTTCCTGTTTTATTTGACGGTCCCTTGGAAAATGTCTTCAGAGGGTTTCACTGTACATATAAAATCAATATTATTGAAAAATATTGTTGCTGCCGGGTTTCGAGCCTGGATATCTTCCAATCTGGGGAACATGATAAATAGAGTAATACACTTTTAGATTTTTCTATCCTTCAGAGCCACTTTTTAAGGAATTTCAGGTTTTGGGTATAAGACAATTACATGTGTTGAATATATTAACTAGCTTTCATAGGATAATAAGCGCTCCGTCTGTGAGGACTGAAATATATTATCCCACAAGAGCTAATTTTCTTAAAATGGTTCCAAGAATGAAAATTAATTTTAGTCAATGATTATTTACATTTTGAACTCCCAGAATATACAATCAAATTGGAAATAATATCAGAACTTTAAGTGACATTAAGGTTTTTAAAAGGGATTGGTTGTTGAAATTAGGAAGAACATATACTGGCAGTAAACTTTTTTATATAATTAAATAATTACTTTTATGTGTTTTGCCTAATATGTACTTACATTACATATTGTATTGCACATTGATATATTTTTTTTTTATATATATTTTCACGTTTACTTGACTTGTATGTTACGTATTCGATTTTATTGTGTTTCACCTTCAATGAGTTTTTGTTTTGTAAAATGTTGTGTCGCAAAAGGCTCGCCCAGTTGGGCGATGTATTTTTAAATGTGTAAAATATATGCAACAAACTATCTTTTTAATAAATTAATTAACTATGTCTCAAATGTGCATAATTCATATTGATATTTATTGCTCTGCGTTTTATCAATATAATATTTTTATAAAAATGATTTCTATTATAAACGTACCATTAATGTATGTATGATCTATACTGATTATTTTATTCCATCTTACAGGGTGGCTGTGGCCCCTCCGGTCCTGGCTCCTCCCTACAACGCCCCCCACCACCACAGGCCGCCTGTCGACCCGGTGACCAGACAGGTGCACCCCCTGGTTTGTTATTTTGCTTTTAATTTTATATCCTGTCACACTGTCTGACAACCGAATGAGGTATATTTTATATGTCTATATAAAAATGACATTCTGTACGATATCACAATTATAAATCTTCAATATGTTTCGTGCTTAGATGAACAAATTTAATTTGAAAAATATTATATATCTTACGGTTGATTCAAATTACTTCCATTAAAATTTATTTCTACAATGATTTTTCAAATGACTAAACATATATGATGCAATTAGCGATGATGTGTTGATGGCATTAGAAATAGAGGACGTCTGCGGAAGACTTGGCACGACCGGGTAAACCGGATGGTCCTGTTAGAAGCCTCAATAATATGCAAGTTTGTATGAGAAGATGAGGCAAAATCTGTGTGTCAGAACAAAGAGTGTGGCGCTCTATCCGCTCTGCCTACCCCTGCCGAGAAACGGTGTGATGGTAAGTTAGTCAGTCAGTCCACTGTCATAACTGTCTTGTGACCCGAGTCATCGAGATTTTTTCTGGCATCTCACTCACTCTGTTGCCTTATGATAAGCTTATAAGATCGTCTCCCTCACACCAGTGACACTGCCGTTGTATATAATGCGGCTATTGTTGTGATGAGTAGCTTGTTGGTGTAGTGGTCAAGACGTTGGCCTAGTGATCTAGTGGTCGGGGGTTCGCGCCTCGTTCCAGGACACCAGCAAGTTAGTCCTATTTTCATAGCACAAGCGTTTAGCTTAGTTTGAAAATAGTAAGAATATTGATGTGACATGTATTCCGTGTACGCATCTCTATTTTTAAAAAACAAAATGGCAAAAATGGCCGATGCGTTTTACAGGTGCGCTGAATGTTCGGAGGGGTCCGCTAACCATCCTTTTGAATTATTAAATATGTATGAGAGGCGTAATTTTAATTTCATACAAAAATAGAATAGAATTAGGTCCTCAAAAAATTTTTCCACAAAGATTGTTCTGTGTATTGTAGTAAATCTGATTATTTGCTGTTGTATTTCCAGAGAGAGAAAAGACAATACAAGAGAAGAAAACACCGCCACCACTCCTCCACGGCGCAACCGCATCCCCTGCATCATGGTAAAATTCTACTCATTCTTTTCCTAACAGACTGAAATTACATCTTGATCAACCCGACTGCCGCGGTAGACTAACATCTAGAAATATAGTTGATGTTCTGATTGTTATATTAAAATATTTAATATTAGGTGCAGTGGTTTCTCCCCTTACATCCCGCATTAAGACTCTTCATTCACTATGTTTTCAGGTGTGGTCTCCGGATCGAGCAGTTCCTCGGAAGGGGAAGCAGCCGAGGCGGCTCCCCCGCCAGATCCCTCTGGGCCCTTTGCTTTCCGGAGAAAACCAGGCTGTCAATATCACATGGTGAGATGCTCGTGTCTGTTGATGTGTTTAGTTCTGTTCTAAATATTATATAATGGTCATTGGTGATTAAAGTGCTATTTTGTATTCTATTCTATTCTGTTCTGTTCTGTTCCTAGTCTAACTAACCTAACCTAACCTAATCCCACATGGTTGATATATGCCGCTGTAAGCCACTTTCGATAATAATTCAAATTTTCGTATTATTTACGAAAATTTACAAAAATGAATGCAACATGGCCAAACCGCCTGTAAATATTTATACTTTTGAAATTAGCAAAATTAACTTTGTGGTTAAAATTCATATTTTTATTTGTTTTTGCATTTGAGATGTTCGAACAATAGTGGGTTTTCAAAATTTTCTAATCATTTGATAGAAAATGGTTATGGTTTTGAAAAAAAATTGGGATTGTCAATTTTGCATACAAACGGTGTTGGTCACAAATGAAATAATTTGGAATCGTTGGAAATAAATAAATCGTGTAAAACTAATCAAAAAATTATAAATAACCGACTAAAATAAAACTATGAGTCCCATTCTAAAAATTATTTGAGTAAATTTGTATTAAGTAACAATTTGAGTTAGGTACTAAATTGATTTTTTAAATAATTATAGTTTTTTTAAAGATAGATTCTGGTAAAGAAACAATGATATATGATTTTAGTCACTATTGACATCCTGAAGATGAAAATGGTATTTTTCGAAACCGGTAGATGTATTTAATAAAATAAAGTTAACAAATAAAAATATGTAAATATTTAGAAAATATGTTATTTTGAATATTCTATAAAATTCTACTTACCAAATTCGAAATTGGGTGTTTTTAATTTTGGTTGTCTCGATTTTGTATTAAAGAGCTTTTACTGTATACGAACTTAGGTACTTCAATAAGTTATTTAATTTTCGATGAACTAATTCAAATGACAATGCACATTTTATTTCATTCCATAATATTAATATGAAAAAACTTGGATAAAACTAGATTTACTTTTGACACTTTGAAAATAAACAATTTTATTGTCATCTCATCATATCTATTATAACTTTCCTCTCTAGCAAGATTTAAGAACACAAGAAGCTTAACTATTAATGCTTGACTTGAAAGACTGTAATGAAAAAAAATTTTATAACATTAATTTCTCTGTACTGATTTTTATCTATTGATGTTTGTTAATGTTTATTTTTTGTATCAATTCAATTAATTAACAGTGTAAAAAATTTAAATAAGAACACGCTAAATGGCCACTATCGCCTCTGGTTCACCTTGACCCTACAAGCGTTGAAGCGGCTGCAGGGCCGGACCCCGCTCTGTCTCGGTGTCATTTCAAGTCTTTATGACATCACATCTCTATATTACAATGATGAGAGTTTAAAGAAAGAGGTACAGAGTAAAATGACAACTTCCAATGCTAACCATTATATTTATAAATGAGGCAACTTTCTATTAAAAGTGTTGCACTTCTGACACATCTCAAGATATATTAAAAGTTATTTTTTTCCTTTCGCTGCAAGAGTTGACAGGATAAGTTTGAAATCTCTCTTTTTATTTTAGCCTACTGCGAGTTTTGGACCTTCAGTGGATGTGCCATGGAGAAATGGCTACGCTAAAGAGAATACCTATCCCGGCGACACTGATCAAAGGTTAAGGTAAAGCAACCTTTCAGCATCTATGAAATAATATCATTTACTATATAATAGAGTCTGATTAATTAAATATCTCTGAAATTGAATTTGTACAAGCGTTTAATTTTATTTAAATTGAAAAAATATTTTATGATCCAAATTAATTATATATGTAAATTTTTTATTTCGCCTACCAGGTATAGCTTTACATCCCTCAGTCATCCCACATCGCGGTTCATCGGCCTGGCCAGACGAAGACTGGGGCGGGGCGGTCGGATAATCCTCGACCGCCTCTCCTCCTCGGCCTCCCTCGACCGCCTCTGGGCGAACATGGACTACACCATCACCGACTCACACGCGCCCAGTCTGTCCAAACACAACTCGGCCGCCGCCCGCCCGCGATCCCCCGAAAAACTTTCATATAACAATAGTGCGTATAGAAATAATTGTAACGAATTGAAACTCACCGAACAAGAGAAGGAAATCGTCATCAAGACCGAGTGCGACGACGTCACGAATGACGAAAGTGTCAGTTGGAACAGTTTATCGGAAGGTAATATCTGTAGGTTTAAAAGTGAAGACATCGGCGATCAACGCGTGCAAATGGACAGGATCATCAAGATGGAGTTGATGGACGGAATGGAGTTGGACGGTGTTAAAGTGAACGAAAGGGGCGACGAGGGTTTCGCCGAGTGCTGTGATGACGTCGAAGACAGTAGGTACGGGGATCGGAGTCCCAACGAGAGGCGGGCGGGTGGCGGCGATGACGGCGGGTTTAAGGTAACAGGAGTGGAGATGCGGAAGATGACAGAGCTGTTGGTGCGGAGAGGACTCCGCAGGTACGAGTCTAGGGCAGCCCACAAGACTGCAGCCGAAATGGATGAGATTTTTAAAGATTGGTGAGTTAGTTGACTACCGAATGCATATGAATGCATGAATACTAGATAAGGAAATGATCCAAAATGCTTTGACAATTGATTTTATTCATTTTTTACACATTTTGTAGTATATTAAAAAATTACTTCTGTCGTTTAAAAAGTATATACCATAAAACCTTGTTACAACGAACCCTGCTATATCGAATAAAATGAATTTCGAAAGCTTTGCCATCAATCAGTCACGTCTGTCAATTGTTTTACCGTCTTAACGGCGATCCGCTGCGCCATTGTAAAACTTCTCCTTGGGATCATAATAGGCCTTATAAAGCCATTTGGCATATCTCACAATCTCCATAATCACCCAAGGTTCGTTTTATTGCCTATTATCTCTGTTTATGCCTCTGCCTCTAAAAACGGATCATATCTAGTATCTAAACCAGCTGAAGAAAATAAAATTAAGTGGAATCATCCGCAATCGCAGTTGGCATGTCACACTCAGGGCACCAGTGTGGAGTCTGGTCCGCTTTGAACGCCTACAATTCTGCAATTTACATTATAACCGAACATTTACAACGATTGCAATAATATTCCATATATGACATTTTCGTTATTGTGTTTATTTGATTGTTTTCATAGTTTGTATACTGATATTTATGTGTAACTATTAGCATTTCGTAATTCATTATTTGAAGTACATTTTTAAATATTTTATGGAACCCTAAACCATCATTAATAATCGAGATCAACATCCACTATCAAGATTGTCATCAGCGCCATCACCGAGACCATCAATCTAGACCAGCGGTTCTCACCCTTTCCCGGGACCAGTTTAGAACCTAGGGCTTCCTTATCGGTCCCACTCATCAAAGCTAATAAAAAATACGCGACTTAAATTTAATTACAAAATGAAAAAGGAGAAGAAATTCAAGATGGTTAAGATTTAAAAATTTTAGAGCCTCCAGCTTCTCTTAAGGTGCTATCTTTATTCATAAAAAACATAGTATTACATACAAATAGAAAATTAAGGTGCAGCTGTTCAAGGCAGAGACTCAGGTATTCATTCATCAAAGACACTCCCAAAAGAGGGACAGTGGACGAGACACAAAATGGATTGAGTCACACTTACACGGACAGACTAACAGAGTTGCAAAACACGAGGTATGGAGAGTGAGAGATAGGCGCGTGAGTGGAGTCCCACCCACACAGGCTGGCCTGACTACCCACCTAAGGAGCTCCAACAAGTCATCCATACCCAAATAAATACCTTATATAGAAGAAGATTCGTCCCATTACTAATTAATGTACCCCTGGGGGTACACGGCGGACCGGTTAGGGATATACGAAAATAATATTGATAATGACGTAAAAACATCATAAAAATAGTTTAAATAAAAACAAAAATACAGTAAAATCCCATTTATTCGAAGTTGAGGAGACCAAAAATCAAGAAAAAGTTCGAATAACGATTTAGTATAATGAATATAAAAATTTCAAAAATTCGATTTTTTTTTTACATATTAACTTTTTTCATAGCAACTCGAAGAATTATTAGAAAATTCATTTTAAAAATAAATCTAGTATCTAAAAATGTTATGATGGCGAAAAGTGTGGAAATTGTCCAAATGATTTTAGAAAAAATTTAACCACTAGAGTCATATCAGTCATATAAATTTTAATTAATTATTAATTATTTGTAATTACATATGTATAGTATTTTTAAATTATACGTAATATGTATCACTTATCAATATTCTTACTATATATTTTTAAATGAAGCTAAACTATGAGAATAGGACTACATTAACGGTCTCCTGGAACGAGGTACGAACCCCCTGACCATTTGATCAGGGTAGGCGAGTGTCTTAACCACTAGAACTAAACCAAATGAATCACAAGATTGTTCACTTCTATTAATATACATTCAAAATATTATTAAATACGAATATATGTATATATGTATCCTTTATTTCTCAACAGTATAATATAATATGTACTTGTAACATTCCAGCATACACTTCAGGCCGCAGTCACCTCCTCCGGCACCGGCGAAACCGTCATCGCCGCCGAGGGACCCGTTGGACGGCGAGGTTCGTCTCACCGACGGAGCTCCCATCTGCGTGCAGGTCCTCCCGCCCCTGCCGGACAAACCTTCGGACATGCTATTCCAAGACACCTCCCTTTACACCACCTCTGAGTTCACTCTCACGGATCTGTACGGCGACTGCTTGCTCCCGGACGCGGAAGCACCGGAGATCAAGCACAGCTGGATCCACACTAACGGTCCGGATAAACTATTAGATTCTAATTCGGATAGTGCCGTGACCGGTTCTCCGACTCCTTCAAAGTGCACGTTTAAAGACAGTTCCGATTCGAGCTCCAATCATACTAGTGTTTTCACTCCATCGGTCGGCACGCCCAACAGCCTGAATTCCTGCGACGATTCGAATCACGCGGTCGCTGGAACCAACGGCGTCGAATGGAATAACGATTCCAATGGCAGCGAGAAACTTAAATTAAATCAAATTAGCCACAATTGTAAATCGGTAGAAAAGAGAATGGGTTCATCAGTTTTTAAGCTTAAGAATATAGTCAACGAGAAGCAGATATTCCTCGCTTCGGAAAAAATGTATCGTCCGATCTCGCCGCCGCAGCCCGCACCCGCCCCGCAGCAAGGAATATTCATCCCAATTTCGGCAGGCCAAACCATCAAGAAGCGGCCGGAAGGCCAGGGTCTGGCCGTGGTCCAAGTAAGAGCTCCATCGGTCGTGCGTCAAGTCATCGGTCGAGTCGGCGCCGACGGTCTTGGCCGACCGCCGATGCTGGTCAAGGCCGTGGCCGGGGGGCACAAGGCCGTGCAAGGGGCGCAGCACAAGCCGCCGGTGCAGGGAACGCATAAGGCCATCGGGCACAACGCCGTAGCCAAGGCGGTACAGCAGCAGCTCGGGAGGAAACTTCAGCAGGATGCGGCTAGGAGAATAGGAAATGATGAGCAGGTCAGTTGCATTCTAGTTTTCTGTTCTAGACATTATCTGTTTGGATTTGTGTCCTCATTTAAAATAAATAAGATTTCATTTTACATACATACAGTGTTGTTTTTGACATTTTACTTGTACTTTAATAATATGTCACTAGCAGATAGTGTTAGAAAAGCCGCTTCATGGCCAATAGTGATCGCTGCGCGGCCAGGGTCGCATAAGCTATCTCTAATTAAAATTATTCCATCTTTGTAAGTTAGCTCTCACAACGAGCAAAAATGACATCTAGATGACATATAAAAATCGTGGATAGACAATTTCTATGGTAAGTAAGATTTCTCCTTTACCATAGACAGAAGAAATGATGGCAGATGTCAATATATGATTTCACTAAAATATGTTTTTTTTCTTACTTGCTTACCATCACACCGTTTCTCTGCGGGGGTAGGCGGAGAGGATAGAGTGCCACACTCCTCTGTCCTGACTCACAATTCTCGCCTTATCCACATTCATACAAGCTCGCCAATTGTTGAGGCTCCTGACAGAACCATCCTCCATTATCTGGTTTACCTGGTTGTACCAAGTCTTCCTCTATATACCTTTCTTATCATTCATCCGTTCCATATGACCAAACCACCTAAGTGATCCTTTCTTAATCTTACTCACTATACTAACATCAGCTTAACATTCTTTGCTCT
Source organism: Eubasilissa regina (assembly GCA_022840565.1). Classification (NCBI taxonomy): domain Eukaryota; kingdom Metazoa; phylum Arthropoda; class Insecta; order Trichoptera; family Phryganeidae; genus Eubasilissa; species Eubasilissa regina. The sequence goes on from JAINEB010000026.1 coordinate 6,168,766, forward strand.
GTCATAAATAGATTTGCCACACATACGCCTAAGTGATCTCATTTCCACTGCATTCAGTCTACTTTCGTTCCTGCCAGCTCCAGGCCTCATTCCATATATCAGTGTCAGTACCAGTACTCTATTGTGGACCGCTAGTCTTGCCTCGGTCGACAAATTTTCGTTAGATATAATTCCACTCAAAGCGCCATCACTTTATTCCCTGCAGTCACCGTTCTTTCCGTTTCTATCAAACATACTTCCCAAATTCACAAACTCATCTACTTGTTCCAAACATTGATCACCTCAAAGTATTTAGCACGGTGCCTTGCTTTCCTCCTCGAATACCATCACTTTCCGCTTGGTGACATTCATCATGAGATCGCTTTCCTTGCACACATTCTACTCACCAGATTCTGTAGTTCCTGTTCATTATTCACCATTAGTATTACATCATCGGCGTACAATAAACAGCATACAATGAAATCGCCCATTTTTGCTCCCACACTCATACATTTCTTACTCGTAACAATGAACACTTGATTTCATATTGAATATATGTTTCCATACTGTTATTGAATATATAAAATAGAAAACATTTAAGTAAGCTTAACCTAAAAATATTAAAAATACATTCGTTTTTGCCATGGTCGCGTCTCACAAACCTGGCTCTTTAATCAAGCACTATATAGCCTTAATGACATTACCGATGCCATCTACAAATGAAGTATCAAATCATCCTGGATTTTGTTGTGGGACTATCCATGTAGGTGGAATGGTTAGATTATATTTTTATTATCTTTGTCATGTGCTCAAAGCTGGGCGACGTAGTCCCGATTTATCTGAAACCCGGGGGAAGGTCAGTATATCTCCACTCCTCCCGGTCTCGAGCGATTTTGGCAGCAATTAAAAAAGGACTTTATTTGGTCTATCCATCTTAATATAAGTTTGAAAATTTGTCATCAATGCACGTAATCGGTCAATTCACTTTCCCCGGATAGGAGGAGATCCAGGTTTGAATCCTGGTGGTGCAACAACAATATTTTTCGATAAATTGATTTTATATGTATGTCTTTCTAATTAATACATTTAATTAGTATTTATAATATTACTTAACGAACCTGTCTAATGTTTCCAGATAATAGTGAACGCGGGCGGACAGCTGATTAACCAGCAGCCGCCTCAGGCGCAGCAGCAACAGCAGCTGGTGACTGTGGCTGTCACCGAGTCGCTGAAGTTCCGGCTCCAAGGTCACCTGCTGGGCGGTGGGCAGGCCAGAGATGGTTGGTCAAATAAAAAGAGATTTATTTCATTTATTTATATAAGCGTGAGGTTTATTTTAAAATTGTGATATTTATTTGATAAGAAAATATGAGTTTAATGAGATTGGAAAAAGTGTACACTCCATGTTTATTTTGAATTAAATTTAAATATTCAAATTAATTTAATTCATCATTATCTTTAGTCGCCGAAACAGCTGTAACATTTAAATAATCCTTAACGTCTAAAATAATCCTTAACATGTAAATAATCCTTAACATCTAAATAATCCTTAACTTCTAAATAATCGCAAACTAGCAGAACTCAATAATAATATTTATTATAATCAACATTAGTTGATGATTAAAGCGCGCCACCTAATTTTTATTTTCTCTCACAAATTTTTATTTAAAGTGTAAAAATTGAAAGAACCGATTTCAACCTGCATTCTCAGAGTGAAAGTCAGACATTTTAACCCAGTTAGCCACGGCTGGTAATGCGAGATGTGTCGACACTACAAGTAATATAATGTAGAATTTTGATATTAATATGACTTTTATTGTCTCCCAGGTCTGGCCGGTCAGGCTGGCAGGCGTGCCGTGGTGCAGCTGTCGGCCGCGGCGCCTCCGGGACTTGCCCCGTCGTCCTCCCCCTCGCCGGCCACGCACGGCCGTCAGGTGAAGGTGGTGCGCACGCTCACGCCCGCGCAGCGCTCGCGCCTGCTGCAAGCGGCCGGCGGGGCCGCGCTTGACCTCCGCGAACTGGCGGGCATGCTGCAGCTGCGCCAGCAACCGCAACAGAGGTGACACCGCATTTCTATCACCGGCGTTGCTCAGTAGTTGGACTGATCCGCCAACACTCCGGGCTATTTTTATTTCTCTAAGATGAGTTTCCATTATTAAAGATTCTGCATTGGACTGGAGAATGTTAGTCTGGGCTGCTTTTGGACATTCAGTTTCTTATTAAAATTGGTTTTAGATCTTCAAATTCACAGAACATAAATATTAACTCTGAATTACATTTTTCAAAGGACTGACAAAAATAATGTAAATTTAGGCAAAATATCAGTTGATCCAATATTTGAACCCATAGGTGAGAAAATTCTCTTTTATAAGAATAAATTTTGGAAAATAAATATTTGTTATCGTAACCTCGCTCGGGGGTCGGGCGGACTGTGGCTCTTTACGTAGGCATTGACGTCTCTTCAATTCGCTCATGCCCCTCTCGACACAGAATTTTCTAGTGAGACGGGCACAGTCCAAACAGATTTTTAACATTGTATTATATAACTACAAATAAATAAATAAACTCCTGCTAATATTTTCATCTACAATTCTATTTGATATATTGAATAGTTTGCAACAAGTGTATACCATTCTCTTTGGCCCTACAAACATATGACTTGAATATGTTCAGAAGTTAATTAACTAATAATAATTTACAATTATCCCTTAAATTGAACAAGTACATAGTCACTTGCCAGCCCCTGGCATGCAAGGTTACTGTTCTAACTAGTAAACGTTACAAAGCCCAAAAAGTATTTAATTATGAAAGTTTTCTTATTTTAAAAGTAAAGCACCGAGTCACTGATAACTGTATAACTCCTATTTATTACATTCTAAGTAGCCTACGACTGTATTGTGAATTTGTGTTTTAAAATAAATATCTTGATTTTATCTCGTTTTTTTCTATCATTAAAATACAGTGAAAAATTATATTGCAGCACTATGAAAATTTTCTGTTTACTAATATTTGGCTGTTCTCACTAGAATGTCTGCCGACCCTTGACCTAGCTGATGTGATAATTACTAAAAATCATTCAGGAATATGAACTGTGCTGTCTTCGAACATTTTGCATAGTATTTCAATTAAAATTTCTGCTATTTCAGTGATCCCCACGAAACCAGAGCGGTCCACCTCAACGACGCGCCCGCCGCCAACTCGTCTCTGACCAACGCGGTGGTCGTCTCGGCGCAGCCCAACAGCGTCGTCAGCTCGACCCCCGCCGCCGCCAGCGCCGCCGTGCAGCAGGGGGGCGCCTCGCAGCAGCGGAAGGGCCCCATGGAGGTCACGTGATCCACAGCCTAAGGTCAAGCCCGCGGACGAGTCGTGAAAATATGTAACGGAATGCTGTACACTGTGCTATTTAACAAGGTCGTCGAAAGTGACTGAGGAGAGTCGCTCGGTGATGTTCAAGTGTCCGTGTCGCCCGAGTGATCGATCCGCGTGTGTTCGTCGATATTTGTGTTGTCGGATAGATGTGATGCGGTGAAGTGATGTTCACGCAGCTGATACGAGTCCATCGATGGATGCACATCTCTCGACTAGTTGCTCATTTATGTTAACAACAAGATTAAATTCATTTTAGTTCAATTTTTTATTGTGACTCGCAACATTCAAACTCATGTCGCCCTGACGGTTAGTCAAGAAATATTACCATCTTTACGTTGTTCACAAGTGGTCGAAGATGCTCTCGACGTTCACATTTTTTTCGTACTCGCAAAGTTTTCGATGAATTGGCAATATTTTTAGTATTTGTATTATTATTTATTAATTTTTCTCTTTCTTTGTATTTAATCGAGTTTAAAACATTGTTACGATGGCCACCGAGCTTCTCTTGTCTTTATTTATTTAAACAATTATCATATGCATTATGACTGCATATGATAATTCCATGCGTCTATTTACTAACGCCCTACACCAGTGTTTTTATTGTGATGAATTTAAAAACTTTGAAAGATATTTTTTTTATACCATTTCTAAAGATTATCAGTACAAATACTTTAGGAAAAAAGTTGCAATTTTTTGTTGTTGAATATAAAAGAAAAAAATTACATGTCACACCATCCTTTCGTAGAATACGGTATGTAATTTTTCTGGTTGTCAAACAAAATTTTGTTTACATCCCAAACTTTTTCTTAATTTTATTCCATATTTAAAAGGTTCCATTTGTGTAAATATTTCTTTCTCACTATCAAATACCCGTAATAACATTTATATATATTAAACCTCCCGCCCATACGCATGTGTAACACATTTTATCTGGAAAACCTCGTAGAACATCACAATGTTACAAAACAATCGCTAAACTGAATAATTAAATTGTAGCAAAGTGAATACGTCAAATTTTCCGAACCACTTGTGAACTAGATGCGGGAAAGCTAAACTTGGAGTCTATCATAAGATAGTATTGTCACAAAATTAATATAATATTATGCACTTGTCATCATGAAAATGGTCACCGTCTTGTCATTCAGATGCGTTTATAAAAAAGTATCAATGAATAGATCAAATTTGACAATAATGGATAAAGTTGCTATAGTTTAATTGATAAAGCTTTCTACCGGTTTTCTATAAAAATCACCGTATGCACCTGACCTCTCTGGACGAGTCTAGATGATATTTTTCGTACATCATCGACTTCCGGCGGCTTTCGTGTGGCAATTTAATACGCTCTGTGATACCCAGTCATTAATTTATACGTTTTACATTTTTAAATTTGCCAATATCGACACGCTTTCTAAAAAAAATTATGCCGATTGTCGATTGCGACATCGCGTCGAGCTCCGGAAGTTGATGCAACGAGACTATTGATTTGATGATGTTGCGATGTCCAACTGATTTGTGTGTATTTATAGATGACTTTAATACGTGATTACCTCATTTGATGTCTGATATTGGACTATCTTGACAGAGAATGTGGCTCGCTACGGAAGAATGAGCATGAAGATGATGAATGCGAGGACTTGTGTTAGGACAGGAACACCCTGCATAAAGATCAGAGTGTATAAACATTACTAAAACATTTCTCTATCTTCAACAATAAATGAGCCTGTAAAGTGTTATTTTTAGGGTGGTTTCATGTTTTTTTATATCAAAGAAATATGTATCCTGAGGAATGCCGGTTACCATTATAATAGATGGCATTAATTACCTGCTAGATGACGAGTTATAATAATAAACTTGCTAGGCCCCGCGGGCAGCTACAGTGGCGGCCATAAATAGCCAAAAAATGACAGCATACGAGGACTGACAATTGGTAGAAAAATCAATTACAATTACAGAACATATTAAAGTTCTTAAAGCAAGCTTGCGTGAGGCTGTTTAGAGCGTGCGTCGTAATCTGTTACACCTCCGCTCTTGACCCCCAATGATGATCATATTCCTGATTTCGAGGAATTGAGATACGAGACTCGGTGACGGGGCGGATGTTCCGACACGGTGATTAGATTTTTATAAAATCCTTCATTACAGTGTTACCTCGACATAAGTCCAACTTGATATACAGATGTGAAAATTTTTGTTTCGTATGCGACCTTTGGAATGGTCACGTTCGGCTGAATTCGGTTTTTTGAGAGGGGGCATCTCTGCCATGAGCGCCAGTACGACTATTTCTACCGTTCGGTGAACAAAGCGCACTACAACTCTCTGTGAATATCGCGTGTTTTTTTTTATTATCTGAAATGACACAATGAAAAGACAGAAGTAAATTTATTTGGTTAGATTTTTAGTGACCTGATGATTTTCAACCTGTTAAATTTTCATTTATTTAATTTAATTGCTTTTGTATTTATATATTTTAGTATTAAGCCATGTTGAATATATTTTATACAACCCCATCAATGTATAATATGCCAATAACAATAGGATTTTTTTTATAGGAACGGATTAATTATTTTCCCTTTATTTCTTTTGGGAAAAATTCGTTTGATATACGTCTTGTTTGGTGTAAGTCCAAAGAACTGGAACGGATTAAGGAAGTATACCGATGTACCACATTACGGGCTTTCTTTGAATTTTACAAAGATTACAAAATGTAAGTTCAAAATTTGTCGAAAACGTATTCGATTGTTATAGCTAAAATGGTGATGCGCTTTCTACGCATCGGGATTGAACCCGGTAGCAAATAAATATTTTTTCTGTATATCTTTCTAATTGATTCATTTAATTTGTATATCGATACCTTAATCTGCAAAGCAGCTAACTCCATCCGCGGTCACAAAACCATTTTTGACGCTGTTATTTTCCTCTTTTATTGCTCTATGGTACGCTAAAAGCCAAAAATTCCCATCAATTTTAAAACACGTCTTTTAAAATAATAAATAAATACTACGTGCTGAAAAATCTTAGATTGTTTCTTGCAAAAACCTTAAATCGTAATGGTTGCACTACGTTATCACGGAAAATCAGCTAACTCCCAATATTACCTTTAAGTACGAAATAAATCAATCAAATTTCTCAGCCAACCTACTTCTGCGTAAACAATCCACCAAAGTGTTTAATTATAAAATTAAACAGTTTTTTGTTGCTCTTGAACATTTTAGAAAAATGGAGTTAGCCGCTTTGCAGATTGAGGTATCTCAATATGCTTTTGTTCGAAAACAATTCTCTCCTCACCAGCGCTCGTAATTATTTCATTATTTCTAGTTTGAATGCTGCATTTACAGTGTGTTCTTTATAAACAAATTCCGTTATGTTATTTCGCAGCCGGCCCGCTGCCGATTTCGCAATGTTGCCACACGATGCGCATGAAAAGTTTCCTACGATCTCAATCGTCAGTCCTCGTATATTGTGTCCCGTACAAAGTCAGTCGTTCTCTCGGGCCGACTCTGTGCGATATAATTCGCTGTAAATCAAAAATGTATTATTTTAATATGTGAAACGTCATTATGACGCGATACAAAAATATTTTTTCTAACTCATAGCATTCTAATCAATAATTTGTTCAAAAATATGTCAAAAGAACATTGAATGTATACTTGATACGCATGTTTTTCTTTTTAAGAGCAATTACCTTATTGTCGTACGATCGTTGTAAAATATTTAGCTATCTGGATGACAGATTTGACCATTCACGACCATCTTAACGTAATGTATCGATGTAACTGTACGATTAAAAATTATTTGTCACTTTGTAGCTTTTTGTACATGTATACAGATGTAACGGACCCAGTTCACGAAACAAAATGTTCAAGGCGTATGTGCGCCTAATTTCAACTATGTCAGAGATATGAGCGTTTAAAAAAAGATTGTAATTACGCAATTGTTTCGATTAGTCGAAATATTTTACTGATTCCGAGCGGCCACGATTTCCGTAATGGTGCAGAATTTGCACATACTCGTAATTTAGTTAAATATTCACTCATAAAATATTGTGGACTAGGTTCTGTCACATACTGTATATATCGTCACATTGAGGAGTAGAGTTGAAATAGAATTGCGAAATTGTAACGTCAAGTTAAAAATACACACATTTTCGCCATCGTATATGATTGAAAAAATTGTCTCTAATATTTAATATTGTATTTTCGTTCCAACTATCAAAACACTGGATCGTTTGAGAGTAATGATGAATACCGACCCCCGTAACATAGTAACTCTACTTGAGTAAAAATCCTCTTGCCTATTTGTCCATTTCTAGAATCAAGACCCCTGGCACCACCAGCCATTCTGCCGAGGGAGACTTGTTTGTAAACTCTGTTTTGTTCTATGGTATCAAACATGCTACACTGCCTACATATATAAAATGCTAAATGAGAAATGTAATTTTTATTTTATTTTGCGAGCGTATCGGCGATTGATTTTGTGTTGCCAAAAATGTGTAACGTCGCTGCGCTAGTAAAATACTCGCGTCCTATAATTCCATTGCGTTGTGATTTTTTTTTAAATGTACAGATCTAAATAAATCATTAACGCAGTGTAACTGATGCAATTGTAGATTTTAACAGCGTCTGATGGTGATGGTGATAAAATTTTCTCTGCGATACTCTTACAGTCAAGTCATATTTAAATCGTCGTGATGGTAAATGAATGATTTGAGAAATAGGTCTTGTCTCACCGCCGTTTGTGCTCAACACTCAACCCCTTCTACGTCAAATATTACGACTAACAAATGCGTCATTTTTAATTCTGGTAGTTCTTGTATACTCTATACATATTTTAAGCAGACTCGAGAACCACCATTTTTTTTTTATGTGGAGAAAAATGTGAAAAACTGACGGGAGTTTGATGAACAATATATTTATTAAATCATTTCTTATTAATCTGATTTAAAATACAACATTTTTCAAAAACAAGCTGATTTCCATACTGACGGCCATTTCAATTTCAGAGTAGCGAAGTCTACATAATTGAATTCTAATATAAACTGGCGAAATCAACCGATTTTGCAATTGACACCGAAAAGCTAATTTACATCACAATGAGAAAGTTTGTCTGTTGTTTCTACATATGAAAGCGCCTAATTCGAAAACCCCCTAAAACGACTTTACGTGTTTTTGAGTTATCAATGAAAATGTATATTTTGAAAGCAAATGTAAAAAATGTTTATTTTTTACATATATCGTTTTGGCAGCCATCATGTGATCATAAACGAGCATTGTGATTGGCTAATTTCATTTTAGGGGGAATAGCAATTTATACTCTGTTTTGGGGTATTTTGGTGTTAACCCTGATTTTGAACATGCAATATCAATGGATTAAAATGGCTTTTGCGAGAAACAATGTGTTCTGCATGTAGCGGACAAAAAAAAAATCAACAAAATATAGCATATTTAACTCAAATTATCTAAAATCCGGTTTAGGGGTTTTTGGAATTATGAGGGGCTACATATAACATAATGTGTACAAACTATATGAGAAATCAACTGCATTAAAAGATGGTGATTTTACTAGTTGAATTAGTACTTTAATATGTTGTATTGAACACAATATATCTTTTAAAAATTAGTACTATACTAACTAATTGCGCAGTAGGGGTCGGTATAACTGTCAGATATCTGTATACGTCTAATGCTCGGTTGATTAGTTACGTGAACTTGCAACCACCATTGGATAGAATGAAAATGAGTGATCGGAGCCAATGTGCATTTATGCACAAGAATTTTGTCTAACGTGCGTTTTGTTGCACCCGCATCATCCCGATATCAACAGGCATGATGTCTTGATACTCGGGATTGCTGCTCTTCCACTTGATTCTCTATTTACAGATGATCATGACTTGTGATCTGTTGACACTGTTGTCTCCGACCTTTCTGCAGTTCAGATAGCCGGTATTCGAAAAATTGAAAGATGCGTCTATTGCGATTGTGGACAATTTTATCTAATCATTACAAAATTTGAGACGTCAGTGCACGCATCATTGTCCAAGGCGGTTTTAAGCTTTTGTCTGTAACACCACATTAGGTTTATTTCTTTCAGTTGCTTTCAATGTTCAATATGGATCAACAATCCGATATTGCCGAGTCGGAACTTATCTCATATATTTTCATTTACCGTCGCATTACCACCGATAACGTCCGAATCTTGGCAGAATATCCCAGAAGATTTTAACTCGATCATCAATTTGTGGAATTATAGAACATATATTTAGGAATGTATATATATCGTGCTGATATATTTTTATTCTGGAAGTATCATATCTAAAACCATGTATATTTGGGTAATCAAAGTGAGACACATTTGCATATATATATATATCTGATTCTTTGGTTGTAATTTATCCGTGCGTGATAAAAATATTACTTTTGAAATGTATAAAACGCAATTTTGAACAAAAAAATGCAGTGTGAAAAAAAATATTTTCGATTCGTTTTTGGAATATGCAATCCGTTTGTTTTTGTAATGTTAACGAGAGAAATATATTGCTAATGATAATGTTTAGATAGGCTTCAAGAACTTAATTAAATGAGACGCTTCGATTCTGCGACACCTGCGGTGGACCGTTTACGTTTCCCGGAGAGTGACGAACGCCGATCAAAAATAAATTATAAAATTCAAGGTAAAACTTGTCACTTGCATGTTTGAATACATTGAAGATTTTATTTTTTGCCAGTGCCACCGCATTTGTCGCATTATCGGCGCGTCTTTTGCAATACGGGTCTTAGAATTACAAAATAAATATTAAGCCTGGAATTGTGAGACCGCGCCCGGCGCCCCGTCGCCCACCGCGCGAACGCGGCCCCGGGCGCTGTTTCGTGTTTCGACCATTAGACTTTTGAATTGTCGTAACGTAAACGCTGTACCGTAAGAATCGAAAATGTTAAAACGCGCAAGGCGGGGGATGGCGTGTCGCGGTGGGCGCTTGTGGAAAAAAGGCTGTTCTTGTTTATATTAAATAGTAGGTATTTAAACAATTATGATAACAAATGTATTCTGAAGAAAAAATATATAAAACGCAAAAAACAAATGAATGTCGTCGCAAACATATTTTTCGTCTTTTTCTCGAATCTGTCGTTGATTTTGGAATGGTGCAGAGCGAGTCGCGCGGTTGACCGCACCCATCGGTGATTTTTCCCAACGGTAGTGGACTGCGATATATACATCTTGCCATATACCAAAGCTTTATTTGTGTTGATTAATATTTCAGTGTTAATAGTTGCAATTTTGTCTGTACGATGTTCAGCTTCCGTATTCCCCCATACTCGTTTTCAAAGAAAGCATTTTTAATATACCCACAAATATTCAATGAAAAATTTTAAAACTGCACATTGTACATTTCTGATAAACATGTTCTTAACGTGTGATAAACACATGCTGTCAAAATCGATAGCTACTTGAGTCAGCACTGTTTTCCCGGCGAGAAGAATCACCGATGAGGATGCGGTCGGCCGGGCGCCAGCGACGATGGCGCAATCGTGTGTTGATTGTGTCGGCTGAGCTATCGGATTATTTCGCTCGCATTAATAATGTATTGATATTAATTATTGTTCACATTATTATTTGTGTGGTTGATTGGCTTTTGTCGAAAACATTAAAATAAATAAAAAATGCTGAAAATTCCAAATTCAAATAACTATAGTTAAAAAAAAAAACGAAAAAAAAATTGACGATTATGACGCTTAGATTCGATGTGTATTCCTGTACTCTGACAGTAAAAAAATCGTAAAATAACAATTGCTATGTTACAAGGTATATATGATTAATGTTATATAATATATTTAATAACTGAGGAGTTAGTAGGTATTTAAATAATTGGGCGTGCGTGAGCGGAGTCGCGAGCGGGTGAATCGGCCGGGAGCGCGGCGGACATTGCTCTCGGGGACGGACGAGGACGGACTCGCCGCCGGCGAGAGAGCCGGCGGCCATTTTAGGATGTAAATATTATTAAACAATTGCGCTGAAGAGACGTAAGTGATAATAAAACAAAAACAAAACCAAATATACGCATTTTTATTTATTCAACACGCTCCTGGGAAATTGTTGTTTCATATTAACCCCTCTACGGCCAGCGACGGATGTATCAGACACGGTGCCGCGCTTATTTATCTTGTAAAATTAAAATATGATAACGTATTTTAATATTAGAGTTAAATAAATGCAGCGCTGCGTCTGATATATCGGTCACTGGCCGTGGTGGAAAGTTATCTGGCGTCCTTATATATCAGCCGCTGGCCTTAGATGGGTTCCTGCCAATGCTACGACGAGTGCACACAGTTAGCTTATTATTCTGCTGCTGTGACTTTAAATTATCGAGAGGTAACTTATATATTAATATCTTCTTCAATATTAGCAAAATTACTTTGTGGCCACATATATAAATAATAAAATTATTAAACACTTTGTTTAAACCACTATTTATTGATAAATCAACATGTTTCGATACCTATGCTAACTTTTTCAGGAAATAATGTATAATAAAATTCAAAATACAAGTATAATATGGTGGGTAACTAATTGGGAACTATTGTGAAACATGTCAATTTATCAATAAATAATGGTTTAAACAATTATTTATTTTAACATTAATCTGTGTAATATTCTATTATTTGTGTACACAGTAAACTGATCAACCAGCCGTGTCCGCAACCCAACCCATCCAGAAGGCGTTTGGTCAATTTCCGCCTTGCTCATTATTTATTCTGTAACTTCTCCGTCGTCTTTCCTCGGAATTATATTTCAGAGGTATGTGTTGTGTCCTACCGCTGCCATATTTGATTTTCAACAGTGTATGATTATGGACATCAATTTTTTGCCCACTCCACGGAGAAAGCTTTCTCATTTGTAATTATCTCTGTCCGGCATATACAATATGTCTCAAAAGTTTTGCAATAAAATAATGGATGGGTTTAATAAAATTCTCCCTCAGCACACAAATAATACCATTGTTTTTTATGCGCACTCTGTCATTGAAACATTGGTCACAAATCTTCAAAATCATGGTATCATTAGTAAATCTAGGAACGATTGTCAAAATCGTTCCGTTTTGATCAACCTCCTGTTCTTTATTAACAGACATTTTCAGTCGCTTAGTAAAGCTAGTGCTTTTCAACAGCACTCTTGCGATATGTTCAAAATATGCGAAAATTATATTTCTGCATATTAAAGAAAAACATGACAGAATCTGCGAATCGGATCTCTTCTCTACAAGTTATGACTGAAAAGTTTTTAGCGGAAAACTAAAAACTTTTTTGTTCCTTTGTAGATCTGCAAAAGGCGTATGAGAGAGTTATAAGAGAAAAGTTATGGTAGGTACTCTCTGATTACAGGGTGAATAGGTTAAGTTCTGCGTGTGTAAGAATCAAGGGATCATTCGCACCATGGTTTGACATTACAAAGGGTATCACGCAGGGTTGTGTTCAACTTGTACGTGGTTAATTGTGTGAAAAAACTGGAATATGCGAATGTAGGAGCAAAAATGGGCGATTTGATTGTATGCCGATGATGCAGTATTAATGGCGAATAATGAACAAGAATTACAGAGGCTAGTGAGTAGAAAGTACGATGTATACAAGGAAAGCGACCTCATGTGAATGTTAACAAGTGGAAAGTGATGGTATTCGAGAAGGAGGAAAGCGAGACACCGTGCTCAATACTTGGAGGTGATGAATTGGTTGGAGGTTGGAACAAGTAAATGAGTTTGTGTATTTGGGAAGTATGTTTGATAGAAACTGAAAGGGGGGTGACTGCAGGGAATAATGTGAACGGTGCTTTGAATCAAATTATAGCTAATGGGAACTTGTGAACTGAGGCGAGACTAGCGGTTCACAATGGAGTTCTGGTACCGACACTTATATATGGAAGTGGGATGAAAGTAGACTGAATGCAGTGGCAGATTCATTTATGACAGTAAAGAATGTAAAGCTAATCTTAGTATAGTGGATAAAATTAAGAAAGGATCACCTAAGTGGTTTGATCATATGGAACGGGTGAATGAGGAGAGATTGGTAAGAAAGATATATGACGCAAGTGTTGACGGCACCAGAAATAGAGGAAGACTTGGCACGATCAGATAAACCAGATGGTCCTGTTAGAAGCCTCAATAATCAGCGAGCCTCTGTCATACGCCTAAGCGATCTCATTTCCACTGCATTCAGTCTACTTTCGTGCCAACTCTAGACCTCATTCCCATAAATCAGTGTATTAAGACACAGACAATTAACTGTTTCGAAATAAGTTTGAAAAATTCCATAATCACATATAAGACTTGTTTTTTTATTCTATTTGTATAATTTACTTGGGACGCGTTTCGCCTTGCAACGGCATTATCAATCCAACAATTTTTATTTATAACTATAATAGGGTACAGCTATACAATTTATTTACATGAGATGAAAACGGACAACATTATTCATTTGAATTCTGAGGATTTCCATACATATTGAATGCTTCTAATTATTCTAAGTAACCATTCAGTTTCAACACTAATGGTATATTAATATCATGGATAATTTGTAGAAAAAGACAGCTATATAATTTTACAATCTAAGAAGACAATACAGCAAGAGAGATATTTTTTTATTTCTATTGCCGCACAACCGTTTTATGAGCTAAAGCTTCCATATCGGTCCTTCACATTCACCGCCAGGTTGGCAATTTTTAACACTACTTGGCAACTTACCTACAAACTCCCGGAAAAGTCCTAAATTACTTTCGTTCCGAGCCGGACGATGACCCGCCGCATCCAATCCCGCAGAACAGACAACAGTAGATGATGGGGCAAGCCATATCGCTCGGAGGACGGACGATGCGATCATCCAGTGTTACCCGAGGGGAATCAAGAGGCCGACGGGCAACTCTTTCATCAAATACTGCAGAATTAACAATGAACGGAGACATTTGTTGAGGCATTCATCTAGCAGTGGATAGAAAATATAACTGGTAAATTTAATTAGTATTCAAATCAACAGTGCTTGTTCTAAACAATATTCCAGCTACTGCTCAAAAATAACTATTAGGGAATTTGACATATGCGTTAAACAGTTTTAAAGAAAATATTATTGTCGGAATTTTGATTTAAATGCTAGGTGTTACCTTATTATTCCAAGGCAACGATTCGACAAACTTACATTACATAATAATGGATGGATATAAATGAAACAATGTTATAACTCTACTAGAGTTTATTAGCACTCAAGTAGAGTAATAACATTGTTTCATTTATATCCATCCATTATGATGATACTCTACAAAATTAACACCGATTAACATAATATATCTTTAGATCAAACACATTTTTGTTATGAAGTTGCATTGCAGAAAATGCATCGAACGGTCGTGGTATTTCATATAATGCTTGTATTGTCTTAATTATGGCAAATAAAATTCAATTTATTAAATTTATATTAGTGTAAAGATCCAATCTAAGTAATACTTTAAAAAAAAGTCAAATCTAGTGTACAACTTCTGATATAAATGAATAATAAAAACATATTTTTGCGCGCTATTATTAACCCAAATACACCCAAGAGATTTTATTAATCTATAGTATAATTTAAATGAAATAATTTAGGTCACATGCTTTTAGAATGAACAAAAAATAAATAAATAAACATTAGTTTTCTGGAAAACTAGTGTAATATATACAGGGTGGCCCAAAAAAAGTACAAACATAGAACATATCGTAAAATGTGATATAATTACATCAAAATTAGTTTAACTATATCAACAATAGCTTAAATAGTTTACTTATTTACTTACTTACCTATTTACTTATATTACGTTTTATTTTATTTCCGGTCGTCATTTATTGTTTATATTTGGTTTTTCTTTAAATTGTCGCCCAGAATGACAAAAATCACCGCAGAAGACCGCAATTCTGATAAAAAATTTGCGAATTGAAAGACGTTGGGGTGCTAGGGAAACGATCAAAGAGTTTCAAAACAATGCCTGGAGTATAGCTAGACATTACAGCAGGACGGAGCTCCATCTCACACGGCCAGAAATACAATCAACTCTCTTCGTCGTGAGAATGTTAATTTGATCTCACCAGACATGTGGCCACCGAGCAGGTCAGATTTAAACCCACAAGATGATGCAGTATGGGATATTTTGATGATTTCTGATTAGCTGAATATCGTACATTAAGAATTATAATTAATTATATAATGTTTTGAAATAACTCGTGCGTTACGAGATATTTTCACTTTTGTATTTTAAAGTTATCGATACTAAAATGGACAGATGCTATTACTATTCTCAATATTATTTGATGTAATGGTAGCGTGGACACTTACCGAAGAAATGATACGGCGACTTGAAGCATTTGAGATGTGGATCTACAGAAGAATGCTTAAAATAAGCTGGATGGATAGAGTTACGAATGAAGATGTTATGGTTCATGTGAATAAAGAAAAATATATATTTAAAACAATAAAAATCTGAAAACTTCATTATTTCTGATATGTGATGAAACATCCATAGAAGTGTGAGATCTTGCACTTCACAATTCAGAATACAAGTCGGGATCCTGGAAGGAGAACATCACGGCTGAAGAACCTGACACAATTGGTTTGATCAGTCTACAGTAGAGCTGCACCGGGCCGCAGTAAACAAGGCTAACGTAATTTATATACAAGTTATAAACGAAATACAATTGTAATAAAACAAATTATAATAAATATTATTATTGAGTTCTGCTAGTTTGCGTAAGCATTATTATATGTGACAGCTGTTTCGGTGGTTAAGGCCATTTTCAAACAATGGATAAATCGTGTATGACTTATTTAACTGATTTTAGTTACTCCTTCCTCTATCTATGGGTAATTAGGTGGTTTTGATGGAACCAATGTATATTAATATTCCTTATTCTCAGAAGCACTATCTTATTATTAAAAATTTCTCATTAATATGTATAACATCTACGTTTGCTAATGGTTAAGCTTAATAGTCTTGTAAAATAGTATACAACTCTGTTATTATTCCTCACATCAACTGCTGCAGCAGCATTTCGTTTTTGGCTGACGAAGAACAAATTCAACTGTGGCAGCTCACGCGCATCATCCAGATGTTCCTCGTTATTGTGCCATCCCGCAACAAAGGGAGGTCATTCGAGGAAGGCCGGGCTGCACCGCCCGGCGGGTATGACACCAGAGGAGGCGGTCTGCGAAACAATCTGCGCCCAGTACCCAGACCGATCGGACCGCATATGCACATCCCGACTCTCATCTTTCACTAACCGTGCATCGTTTTTCCATTGTCTTTATGTATTCTGTGTTATTTCTTGCTCTCGGTGGCTTCTCCCCGCTGAGAATAAACAAGTTTGGATAAGAATGGTTTTCACTTGAACACAACCAACCTTCCCACAATGGTGACCGCGACGACAGTAAAAAAAACGAATGTTAAAATTAAAGTGAACGTGCTCGCCAATTCGCGCACCCCTTGTCGTATTGCAGAAGTGCCAAAGACGTTCACTGCGACAGGGGTATAGATGGACAAAACATTTTACATTTCGTGTGGGTGAGTTCGCTCTTCAAACAGACGACACAACACGCGTCGTGATCGCATGTGTCACAGGTACGCGTGGATCATAACGGGAATCCAATCAGTGCAATGCTGGAAGGTCTCAATATGATAACCCTTAAGCAGAAGATATATTTTAATGTAATGATAATCCTTAATAAGAAAATATCAGCAGAATTTACATGAGAAATGGATGCAAATCAACATGAGCACGAGCATCGTACAAGAAGAAGGTATAGACTGAGACTGCCATTCAGGAAGAAGGCCAAATCTCAGAAACCGATGATGTATAGTGCAATGAAGATTTTAAATGAAATGCCAGAAAACATAAGAAATTGAATAGTTTTAAAATGAACCTGACTAAATATGTAAAAGAAAATATCAAATTTTGCCAATTTTCCCGTTTTTGTAAATGATTAGATAAAATATTCCGTAAGTGACTTTATTAAAAATAAACATGGAGTTCTACAGACAAATAATGTAATGAAACAAACAAAAATGGTTCGGTTCTTGTATGGGTTCGGTTTCGGTTCGCAGCCCTGCTTTTTATTATTCATCTTGGCATGTCTACATCATCTAATCAACTCGGCTGCATCTGCAATTGTCACACGATCCTGGTCTCTATTTCGGAACACAATAGAGACTATTTGACATTGCCATGGTGAAGATTGACACTTGTTGAACGGCGAATCTGTCGGGCGAGAATGGATCTTGTTGTGAGCGCGCCGTGAGAGCATTTTAGTTTGAACGTTTTCGTTGAATGCATTGAAAACAGGTGTGCCTCCGGCCGGCGCGTGTCAAAACGTGGGACGGATTTCTGCTTTTCTACTTTAATGACTTTAGAAAGTATTTCGACGCTCGAATGCCAAATCCAACAACGGCAAACCGTATCTACAGCTGTGAACAAAAGATTCTTTCAACTCTTCGGCCACATTATGTGTCAAAGTGAAGAAGATTATTCTGGGTACAACTTTAAGCCGTGATGAGCTCAAAATCACGAACCGTGAGTCAATCACTGATATCTTTGAGTCACACTCACTATCAGTGATTGAATATCTGAGAAACGAAAATATTCATGAAGGAGTGACGGTATAATTCGTGATAAGCGCCATCTAACAGATTCTGCCAAAACGGTTTAAGCATTTGACCCGAAAAATAAACTCGCATTTTTTAAAGGATTTTCATTCTCTTTGTGATATATTAATTATATACGTTATAATGTTTTTAACGCAAATGAAAAATATTAGTAAATAAGCTTAAAATTATGTTTTATTTATTTATTTCGCGCGTTGTGATATTGCGCGGCGCACGCGTATTAGTAATGAAACTGTGATCACAGTCACAGTTTTCAATCACTGATATTATCGAATATCAATCACAATCACACCAGTGAGTCAAGAGTAGCATTTTTTGTCAACTGTGAGGACGACCCGCGACCTGCGGAGGTGCTTTACCAGCCACTATATGATAAACACTGACATGAAGGAGAAAGTATTATAAAAAAACCTTCAATAAAACTGGCGTGTTAGAAGTCGGCAGACAGACTGTCTCTTTCCGTTAAATAATGGCTACATATAATGTTATTATTTATAAATATTATTGCCTCCTAATTCTTGTGTAAATCTATACAAGTTACTGCTTACTGTCATCTTAACTATATGTAAATACAGTGGAATCCCGATTTTACATGTCCGAAATTCACGTTTTCCCTCAATTTGCATGTCATCTCAGTACATTAAAAATCCTATTTTACGTTTGTCTTTCCCGCAATTTACGTCTAAAATTTATTATATCATATTAAAAATGTATTATATAAGAAAAGTTTACCCATTTTTGCTACTACTTTATACAGAGTTAAAATTACCTGATATTAATAAATAAAATTTCACCATTTAGGGATGGGGTATAGTCTAATCCAGTGTGTCACCAATTAGCTCTCATTTTAATTAGTGTTGTGTTCTCTGGACGATTTCAATCGCTTTTTAGTGCAGGTACACTCAACCCAATCGAGAGTTACGGAATTTTTAATATTAACATAATGTCTTCATCATCTTCTTTGGGACGCGGACGAGCATTGCGAGGGCAAGCGCGTGAAATATTATTTAACGTATACAATTTCATGTCTAATGGAGCTGCCAATTGGGTTGGTGACTTGAAAAAAGTTCAAAAACGAGTTGCGGAAGCTACTGGAATATCAGTAATAATTTTAAAGGAAAAACGGACAATGAACACGAATTCTGAAGCGAATACTTCTTTTTCAACACCTGGAAAAAAAAAATTGTGAACTGTTATTTTCTAACATATTTATTAAATAAATTGATTATCAAATAAAACTGACTTATTATTTTGTGTATCTTTAAATAATGTCCAAATTTAAAAGCCAATTAAATTGAGAAGATCGCTTTTTTGGTTTACCTACTGTTAGCATTCAGAATTTCCAAAGTTTTACGAATGTCTTCATATAGATGCGCAAACTTACACTGGCCGTACTCTACCACATATGCCGAAGACGAGCGGGCTCACCCCCTATCCCTCCCCCGTTTAACAATCGAATCAGATAAATAAAACTGAGAAAGTCTCGTGACGTCCACTCTGGCGTATGTCATCAGCGCGCCACACTTGAAGAAGCTGTCCAGTCGTGTGTGAAAGTATATATCTAATAATAATACCTACCGCTGTCTTCATTTATGTTACACGGTGGTGGGGGTCGCACCGAGCCTTGTTCAATTCCATTTTCATTTAAAATTCAGTTCTCGCCTGGCCACTGTCCGCGACAGTTCGCGCCGCTCGCTCCGCTGGACTTATCGGCCGCACTAGTCCATCAGCTCGTCTCCACACCATTAGCGCCGAGCTGGCAGTGTTCAAATCAGCCGAAAACGTACATAGAATCAATCGTCAAGTCGGATATCCCCGGCTTTCAGGGCGAACCTGTACCCGTCGCCGTTTATTAAGAGTTTATTGTTACACAGTGGATACATTGAAAAAAATACCTTTCAAACGGGACAAAGGAGATATTCGCACGAATACCGCCTATGTTTCAAGATTCTGATAGATTTGTTTGTTCTCATTGCTCGCACCGCTCGTGTGGTCGTCGTATTTCGCGGCTTCGGTAGGTAGGGCCATGTTTATGATATTTTTTCCATCCGGATAGTCGCCTCCGTTTGGATTTGTTTTTAAATTGTATTTTTCTCTTTCTCGACGACAGTTCTTGGATTGGATTGTATCCGCGGTTCCGTGACTGCCGCATTTCGCTGGACGTTTGAAGAGTTGAAAGGTATGTTTATTTATTTACACTCTTATTTTTGTATTGTTCTCTCGCGTACCCGGATGCGGAGGCACGCTTCCTTGTTTTTTTTTTTTTTAAACTTATGTTGCAATTAATTGAAATTCATCACTGTGTGCATTTGACTCGAATGCCTCGACCGCGCATTTGAATAACAAGTAAATTCTTACATTTTGTTGTTGACATTTTGTTGTCAAAACAGCCCTGAGAACTGCGTGATGCCGAGCAGTTTGTGATTATCACGTTCCGCGGGAGTAATGTTATTGGCATGAGTGACATGGAACCCCTACTACCTCATACAGAAATATATCAATTAATTTTATTTTGTATACGTCTTGCGAATGTCAAAGGGACTCTTTGGTCTCCGTCGTAAGAAACCGCGCATCAGAGTTTTAATAATAATTTTAAATTTTAAAATCAAAGATAACGTAGGACTATAATATAAACAGTTTACGTGTAAAGCGCCCTTGAGGTGAACTTTTTTTTTTTTTTTTACGAAAATGGCAACATAAATTAAGTAGTGATAAACAGATCTGAAATAATAATCTTAATAACGAATGAAGAATTAACAATTGCATATATGCATACGGGTGAGACTGCTCTCTCGTCTCTGATATTTGGCGTGCATAAAATAAATATTTTTGAAAGAAAATTTTTCTGTAAATCAGTCAAGAACGGCGTATTCGTATTCGCATCTACATCTTGGTGTCGATGTTGACTTGTATAAACGGGACGTTACATGACTCGATGTCCTGCCCAATGCAGCTTTCTTAGGACATTTGGAACGATGATTTCTCAATCAGACGAGACTCGGTTACGTATGTAATCCACCCGTGTTCTTCCAGGTCTTGTTTGTTGTAAATTTGCGGCCAGTATTATTCGCTCTTACGGGCTGTCAAATTGACGCGTAATGGCGCCGAATTACAAGCATCTTTTGTTTACTACCATAGATAGGGATTGCCGCGGTCTGATTGGTTGATTATCGAGAAATATATTTCGACGGCGTCTGTTTTCCGCTCGTCGCCAATGCGAACTGTCAGATATCCGCTACATGAAGGTTGGAAAGAAAGAACCAATCTAATTATAGTTGCTCCTGTCACCAGAATTCGTGACCAGCGCGCCCGAATCAATTGCCTCGCATCAATTTAAGATTAATTGAGATCTTGGCTGGCATTCTATCGATGGCTGTTTGGGATTAAGATTTAAAAAACAAAAAATGGCTTATATTATATATATATCGAAGCTATTCTCGGTGACGTGATTGGATACAGCGTTATGATAATTTCTACATGCAGGTACACGCAGCAGAATCACCCGATTCCCAGAAGCCGGTGCACGCTGGTGCCGCATTCCATCGAGCTGATGCAAGCCGCCAAATTATGCAAGAAGCGATCTATTTCTTTTGTTGCGATAGTCGGCTAGGAAGGGGACGACGGGTGCAGGCGTGAAGCAATGCAATTTTGACACTGATGTTGTATTTATGAAAAAGTACGACGGTTGCTCGTACGGTTCACTAGAAATTAATTTAAATGTGTTAATTATAAATTGATAATGCACCTTCCCCGGTTTGGAAAGGGATCCAAGTTCGAATCCTTGTGGCGCAACAACAATATTTTTCGTTAAAATTGATTTTATATGTATGTCTTTCTAATTAATATTTAAAATATCGCAAATCTACGTTCTGAACAATTACAACTTCACAATAAGAATGTGTTCTTAGTATTATTTATTTATTTTATTACATTCAGTCATTATAATACCATCAAAGGTTGGCTCCGGCATCATCGCACCAGAGCCACACCTGTACAATCTGACGTGAGACTCGTTATCACATTCAATTCAGAGGGCAACCAGAGAGAAGGTGTAGAAATCATGTTAGGGTAGGGTAGACGTCACATTTATATGTTGCAATCGTAGAAATTCACCCCGTCCAGGTCGTAAGAGATGATAAAATGCTCCGAGTCACTGCTCTTTCCGGCATCGTCCATCCCAGCAACCCCCAGCGTGAGACCCACACCCTAATAAATTCCAGAAATGTCGACCCGATTCAAAAAACTGCTAATTTATTTTCTTCAATTTGAGTTAGAACACCACGTTTCGCAACCATAAATGATCACTAGTTTTTATATATTTGCAATTTGCTTCGTTGACTCGACATTTTCGACCCCGGCAGTGTTTTCTCTTACAATTTTGAACTATCAAAAAAACGATATATGATCTCTGGTTTAGTTTAGTATAATTTGTGGCGACCAGGTTGTTGCCACCGGCGAGCTGGTGGACAATGCCTCCGCGCGCCTCATTGGAAAGTTGATGGATTACGCCGACGACGTCATAACGAGCGCTTATTTGACAATTCGTCGCCAATATTGTCAACGCCGACTTCCGCCACCTGTGGTCCGATCGGCGAAGCCGATATAGTCAGAAATAATGATTTAATGTCGAGTTATTACACCAAATTACCTACCGATATTTGATTCCTATGTGCAGTGGATATTAATCTTCTAAATGAGGACGATGTGAATTCAAAATGTCGGGCTATTTTTTTTTGCTATATAATCGAAAATTTCTCGTGGTACTGACTCGACACGGTATCGTGCGACTGTTATATAATTGAATAAGGTGCGACATATAAATTTTGAACTGTTTTTCTTGTAACATAAGACACAATTATATTATACTCGTAGTTTATTGTGTGGGATGGAGTAGACTCCACCTCTGATATATACATATATGTTGTCCTGGCTACTTTGCTACACTGAAGTCTGTGTGTGTGAAAAATTTGACATTGATAACATTGTTTCGTAAACATTTATTAATAAGTCTTAATATATATATATATATATAAACATATTGTTGGATTTGAACCTGAATTTGTTTCCAAACCGAAGAAGGTGCATTATCCAACCAACTACACCACAACGAAAGTACGATAACAAATTTTCAAATAATTGAATGGTAGATGTATTAATTTGAAAAAGTGTAAGTTTAAAATTTTTAAAAAAATCCAGAGATCCACGTTCGAATCCCTGTGGCGCGTTAACAATATTTTTCGATAAAATTGATTTCGTATGTACATCTTTGTAATTAATACATTTAAGATAAGCTCGCAATTATGAGACGGGAAAAGGCGAGAATTGCGCGTCGGACAGAATAGTGTGGCGTTCTACCATATCTGCCTATTCCCACGGTATAACGGCGTGATGATAAGTCAGTTATATAATTCATTTACAATTTTGCACGTCACTTTGTTTAATTACAATACAGATACAATAAATCAATACAGAAATATTTCCACCAAGTTTCTCGAATACAATAGCGGGTAGTTCTCAGAAATAGTAGTTTTTTTTTTTCATAAAAAACTGCTTGTCATTGTTTCCATTTAATATCTCACATTTTTTAAATAATATTTTAATTAAATTACTTATCATCACGCCGTTTCCCGTGCGGGGGTAGGCAGAGAGGATAGAGCGTCACACCCTTCTGTCCTGACGCGCAATTCTCGCCTCATCCACGTTAGTACATCTTCTCGTGCAAGCTCGCCGACTGTCGAGGCTTCTAACAGAACCGTCCTCCATTATGTGGTTTACCTGATCGTGCCGAGTCTTCCGCGGACGTCCTCTGTTTCTGGGGCAATAACCATTGCGTCGTATATCTTTCTTATCATTCTCTCCCCGTTCCATATGACCAAACCACTTAAGTAATCCTTTTTTAATCTTACTCGCTATACTAACATCAGGTTTAAATTCTTTTCTTATTTCTTCATTCTTTACTCTGTCATAAATAGATTTGCCACAAATACGCCTAATTGATCTCATTTCCACCGCATTCAGTCTACTTTCATCACTCACTTCCATACATCAGTGTCGGTAGCAGGATTCCATTGTGCACCTCGGTTGACAAATTCCCGTTAGATATAAGTCCATTGAAAGCTCCGTTCACTTTACTCCCTGCAGTCACCCCCCTTTCCGTTTCTATCAAACATACTTCCCAAATATCTCCTTGTTCCAAACATAGATCACCTCCGAGTATGGAGCACGGTGTCTCGCTTTCCTCCTTCTCGAATACCATCACTTTCCACTTGGTGACTTTCATCATGTGGGATGGGGTAGACTCCACCTCTGATGTATACAGCGTTGTCCTGGCTACTTTGCTAGACTGAAGTCTGTGTTAAAGTAGACAGTTTTTTTTTTCGTGCTGTTGTGGTGTTATTTGGAATAAAAAGAGAATTACAAATATGAATAAAAAAGTAAAAATATATGTAGTGGGAGTGTTGTAGGACTAGTGAATTATTAGTGAAGGTATTGTATTAATTATATTAGAATGTTGGATAGCCATGCTTCTGATTCATCTCTACCTGATTGGATCATATATTGGGTCCATGTTAGTGTAATCTTATTGGAAGCGAACGGTACAAGATCTGATGGATATCTAAAGGATACATACAAGGCTAGAATTTTATACGGGCTTTTGGCCGCTGCCTGCACGTCACTGCAGCAGAGCTCGCAACGTAATGCACCATAACGCATACACAAACCGACAAAATGCCTGCATTTTAATGGCCGCAAACGGCCTCGACTGAGATTATATCCGAGACAACGCTGCAAGGCCGGGCCCTGGTCCTCGACGGTCTGCTGACTTCGGCGCGGTCGGACAGGAAGTGTCCGAGGTGGCAACCGGCTCCTCCGATCCATTCGAAACCATTTACAATCAGACTTATGTAAATTTTGTAATGTAATACGAATATTTGTTCAGTAGTAAATGTCACCTTGAGATCGCACCTGCTGTTATATTAAGTATTTAAAAAATGGTAATTAATAATTTGTAATGTAATTAGAGCTGTTTCTACTGCCGACGACATAATTATTAATCACGTGGTATTTTAACTAGTTACGACTCCGTCACTGTTTTCCTTAAAAATAACTTCGTAAGTGTCCCAATTCCTCTCGCACGATAAACGAGCAAATCTCGATATCGACCTAATAGACTGTGGCGTCAAATTGGCATTCGTTTGTATAACATTGTTGGATTTTAATACACAAATTTTAAATACTAATAATACTTTTAAAATTAGCAATATTAACATTGTGGTTAAAATTCATATTTTTTATTTATTATCTTTGTTTTATTAACTACTGAATTGAGTTTAAATACATCTACCGGTTTCGAAAAATACCGTAATAAATAAATAATTGTTTTTTTTTTAAATTTTAAAATTTTAAAAACAGATTCTGGTGAAGAAACAATGCTATATATTTTTAGTTAGTTATGACATCCTGAAGAAGAACGAAACCGGTTGATGTATTTAAACTCAATTCAGTGGTTAATAAAACTAAGATAATAAATAGAAAATATGAATACTAATTAAATGTGTTAATTATAAATATGTACGTATAAAATCTGAATCTCTTTTTCAATCCGATCCGAGGTGCATAACCGACTATGCTACAGTGACACTATTTTTGACGACAAATTTTCGAACTTATATATTACATTTTTTTCAAATTAATACATCTGCAGTTCCATTATTTGAACGCCATCTACTTTATTTTTACGGAATCTGTGTGACATGTAGGTTCGAAAATTTGTCGTCAAAAATACTGTCATTGTAGCATAATATCTTTGTAATGAATACATTTAATTAATATTTAAAATATCACAGCTATGTTCTGAATAATTACAAATTCACAATAATAATGTGTTCATATTTTTAATTTAATTTTAAATAGTTACTCTTGGTTACATTATAATTAGGCAGTATTAGAGATATTTATAAATGATTAGTTTCACGTCTTACTCTGATTTTTTTTTATTATCTGCCATCTCGACTACTGTTCTAATGGACTGTGGTATCAAATTGTCATTTTTAGTGTACATGTAACGCTAATTTTATGCATTGTTTTATATTTTAGATATAGTGTTTTTTTTGGCCATCTGTTGGTTGAAGGCCTCTCCGAGTGTTTGATTATTTCGTCAGACTTAGCAGTGGAAGACTGCATCCATCCTCTGGCGTGAATGCTCTGATCTGTTCTCGTATTTACACGTTTCTGTTCCTGTCTCTTGGTATGAAGCTACACCGTGATAGTGTACCCGCGTGTCACACGACATAACAGGACAAAAAAAAAAAAGAATTTATGATACGAGGCGCGGTTTCAAACTACTTCTCAACATGGTCGCCGCTATTATTAAGGCACTTTTCATGACGGGGCATCAATTATTGTATCCCTTCGTCATAGAGATGAAAACCATGTCTGTACTCCGTTTTTGACCTCATCAACGTCATCAAAAGGAACCATTTCAGAAAAATGAAAATATGCATTCAGGACACACTTGGCGATGAATGTCATCTGGTCTCATGTTTCGCGCATTGAAGAAACGAATCACTGTCGACGGGCTGATCTATTGTCATGAACATTTCAACCACTCGCTACAAGATGGCCTACGTCTCTTAACATTTCATGTGGTGAGTCAGGAGACGAAGGAAACTATCGCTACTAAAACAAGCCTCGTATTTTTTCCTGACCTAAAAATAGTAGTACGATACGCGAGTCATGCGACTAGATCCAGCGCTATCTAAGCGGGAAAGAGACACAGTTATATGACCGCTTCACGCTAGACAGTAATGCAACAGCGCACTTGACGCATGGTATCGGTCGTGTACACCGCACGCAGTTCACACTGTTCACTTTTAACAAAAATTTAGACAACCATCAAATTATACAGGGTGAACACTATGTTCCAGGTCGATGTTTTTTTTGATTAACTATGAAATTAAACACGTTTTTTTAATTTAGTTTTTATTTATCGATTATTTGGTTTATTACAATTATGTATGGAATGTGACATCGGCCATGTGGCCGCTTTTAATCATATTTTTCATAACATTCTCGCACACTTCGCGTTTTTCGTTTCAAGTATTGTCAGGATCAGGAGATCAGGGTTCAGGCCTATCGGCCCAATTCGGCCACCGAGAAGTTTTCCAACATGTGACGACAGCGATCACCATTAATGGTTACAAACATTGCTATTATTATTTAGATAAAATGTTTTAATGACTTCAGCACCTTGTTGAGGCGTTATATGTTCCACAATAAATTGTAATCGACTACCTTCTACGACTACCAAATGCGAACTGACAAATGTCTGCCGAACCGAAATGGCGGCCGAACAAAATCGACCTGGAACATAATATTCACCCTGTACAAGCGACAGATAAAAAATCGACCTGTAACTTACGAGTCGAAAATGTAAACAAAATATTATTGTATTAGATTTTTTTCAAAATCATGTTAACCTCTAAGTTAACGCATTTTGGAATAAATAATTCCGAAATTTCCACATTATTATCATATATAAAAAAAATGTCTGGCCTGTTCGAAGTTCGACGACCTTTTCTTTATCGTATTCAATAAATTATATTTTGTATCAATAAAATATTCAATTAATATATTCGCAAAACTAGGGTGTTTTTTTTTTTTTTTAGAAGTTTGTTTATCGAATTGACAACACTTTTTCCACCGACGACAGCCAATTCGACAGCTGACATCTGATTTGTGCTCAGTTTGGTTTGCCATTTCACCATGAATAGAACAGCGCTTGCAAATTGTGCCAAATTATTTCGAAAAGCGTGGTTCAGTTCGCGAAACGCTACGTCCACTGTTATGGCTGGAAGGCAAATGACGCGATCGGGATCATATTTCGCACATGTGGCCGCGGTCGTACCGACTCGTAAGTGTAAAAATGTGCGAAAGTGTAGATAATTTTTGAGTTTGCCTCGTTTTCTATTTTGAGATCATCATTTAAGGTGTTTCAGCATTTTACCAATCTAAATAATTATATATATATATATATATTTTTTTTTTTAACTCAATATCATTATCTTCGTTATTCGTATTATCGGAGCTGTCTCCAGACCCTCGCACTTCGCACTCTAAGTGGCAGCGTAGAAAGTGGATTTCGCTCGCTGGTCCGCCAGATTCCTGTCGATTCCGTGTTCTGCAGCCAGCTATGTCGGATGTCCGGCGGTGGCGAGTGGGCCGCTGCACTTCCGGTCCGACTATCGCGCAGAACGGAAGCAGACATTCTACATTCAATTATAGTTCAGAGCAGCGTGCATCTTGTGGATGTCGTTACGGTATGTTAACAGACCCCTTCATCATAGCAAAGTAGATTATAAATCAGAGCTGAGGGCCGGTTGTGTGACAGTGTTACTTAATACTAAATATGTTTTAATATATTATATAATAGTAAATTTTTAAAATATGAATACATATATATACTCATACACGCATGTAAAGGGTGTCCAGCACGCACACTTATCCGGTGTCGGGTTCAAAAGTTCAGACAAGAAGGGACAATTGTTAACCAGACTCCTCAGCAGCGACGCCAGAGTATGTGGCTCAAGTTCGACTTAAATCGCCTGTACTGGAATAAAATGCACGTTATTTTGAAAAATAAACTACTGTTTTACCCGTACAAACTGCAGATCGTGCAGTTTCTCAACGATAATTACTATTCTTTACGCGAAACCTTAGCGAGAACGATGCTGGAACGTTTTGGAACAGCACGAACGCTCGGAAATATATTGTTTACTGACGAAGCACATTTTCATATCGATGGCTATGTTAATAAACAGATCATGAGATACAGGTGACCCTAGGGAACGCCATCAAAAACGTTTACAATGTCCAAAAACGACAGTGCGGTGTGAAATTTCTGCCCGAGGGATAATTGGCCCTTATTTTTTTAACCAGCGGGAGACAGTCACTGAGTCACTGCTGACGTGTATTGCCGAATGATCGACGAGTTTTTGGTACCGCAACACAATTTCAGCAAGACGTGGCCACTCCACACGCAGCTAGTTTCAATGGTGAAGCTGAGGGGAATTTTTCTCGATAAATTAATGAGCAAATACGGAGACATATCCTGGGCACCTCGGTCACCGGACCTTACACCTCGCCTGGGGATACCTTAAGTCGAGAGTTTCCAGCGACAGTCCTCGAACAATTGGGGCCCTACAAGAAAATATCCGCCGTGAAGTTGCTGCGATTAAACCGACGCTTTGCTCTCGCGTGTTCGCAAATTTAAGAGTCCGATCGCAAGAGTGTCTCGAGAGAAATGGACGGCATTTAGACGACATTGTTTATAAAACGTAAATTCCATTTTGTATAAATAAAATATGAGAATAACATTGTAGTTTTTTTTTTTATTTAATATTAAATTTGAAAGTTTTCCGCTGGATACCCTGTAATAATTTAAAAAAGTGTAACATATGCGTTCAAAAATTTGTCGTCAGAAGTATAATGTACCTTCCTCGGTTTGGAAAGAGATCCAGGTTCGAATCCCGGTAGCAACAACAATATTGATTTTATATGAATATCTTTCTAATGAATACATTTAATTAGTATTTAAAACATCACAGAGCGTCTGTTCTGAATAATTACAACTTCACAATAAGAATGTGTTCTCCTAATAATATATATCTTCTTGACGTCGAAAGGGATTAATCCTAAGTGAAAACTGCGTAGAATGACATTTCTACGTATTTGTTTTACTTGACAAACTAAACGTTCTGTGTTCTTAGTGTGTTCCAACATACGATTTCATATTTCGGTGTTTTCCAACCTGTTGTATACTTAGCATCGTCGGTAACTGTATATCTGAGTGTGCGCCTACTGCACGGCACTGCGTGCAGGATGCGAGGCAATTCAAGAGCCAAGAAAATAGTCTTATCAAAATGTAATAGTAAGAATGTGTTCTCTTAAATAAATTGAAATGTCTGTTTGCGTGGGGACTGCCTGTAAGCATCCGTCCAGCCCGGTCTCCGCGCGCCGAGCCGAGCGCCGTTTCTCAATTCCCCCTCGTGACTGATGTCCCACAGTTTGGTACCGTTAGGTTTCCGTTTGACATCGCCGTCCCTGTCCGCCGCGCGGCCGCGTCCCTCTCGCACCCGTCCGTGAGCTTTACGTAACTGTACCATTTCGACCAGTTTTTACCTCATAGTCGCGTCTCTGTCTGACTCTCGATGAGTGGTGGACCTCGAACCGTGGCGCGCGCGGCCTGACACAAATATCACATCTGTATTTTATTATTTTTTTTAATAAAAACTAAACGTCGTACTGCACACAATAATTATTTTTTAATTTCATCACGACCTCTAAACAGGTAGTATTAATGATTATCTTGATGATGATTAACATCAGGGGTGGGCTGGAGGGGACTCGGAGGGGCTCACAACAAACACAAGACTAAGTTGTCTTTTGAAAATTCTCACAAAATACATTTATTTCGGGTTCAGAATAAAACAGAAGTAGACGTTTTTTGTCTACAGTCTATCTAACAATGCTTAAACACACCGATATTTGATATATATTGCTTCCAGATGATCTTAAATGTTTGTTGCGTACAAAGTGTCCGAAAGAACGTCAGGACAGAAAGGAGTCCGACACTCGCCGCAATCCGGATACGGGTGGCGTCTCCAAAGATGTGGACTGTGTATTTTAACCGACACAGCACAGGCGTGAAGTCTCTGGATCGTATAATATTGTAAACTGCGCCGTACACGTATGAACGTACGGGAAGATTTTCGTTAAATGATTAATATTTGTACACCAAATATTATATGACCCAAACAATGTTCAACGCAAAATTTTTGTGAACGATTATCTTTCATACTTCACACGTGTGCATTTTTTCCCCCCTTTACCGTACCTGTGCACAGTTTTAAGGACAGTATCTAATTATTTTAATATTAAATATATTAATGGGGAAGATATACATGTAAAATCAATTTTATCGAAAAATATTGTTGTTGCGCCACCGGGATTCGAACCTGGATCTCTTTCCGAATCGGGGAAGTTGCATTATCCAACTGCGCTACAGCGACGATATTTTTAGCGACAAATTTTCGAACCTATGTGTTACTAGTTTTTAATCGTTCCATTATTTGAAAGAGCCATCTACCTTATTTTTACGGAATCTCAAATACTTTTGAGTAATCTGATAGATAGCAGACGTCAGAATTATCAATTCATTTTTATTAAATGTATTAATATCATAAAATGTAACGTGCAGGTACGAAAGTGTGTCGACGGAAAAAGTTGGATAACGCAATTTCCCCGGTTTGGAAAGAGATCCAGGTTCGAATCCCGGTGGCGTAATTCATTTTTAAAATTTCACAGAGCTGTGTTCTGAATAATTACGACTTCACAATAAGAATGTGTTCTCATATTTTAATTTTCACTACTAGTTTCGAGATGTGCAGTTCCTCATGAAAATGGACGCCGTCTTTCTGTATCGTGCGGCATTTCTCGATTGTTGGATTTAAATAATACAGTGTCGAAGCTGCCGTCCTCGTCCCGTCAGATTATCACCTTTTCCGTCGCTCTCCAATCGAATGCGCGGTGTTACGAAGATGACCTCACAAATTGGCTCGACAACCGTTTCGATGCACGATTTTTTTTTTGTAGAAACCGCAGTTTGATGAATGTCAAATTAAAAAAAAATATTTTTATATGGATAAATAAATATTCAGCAATTTTCACAGCAAGCGAAAACGGTAGATAAGTATGCATACTTGACATTGGTCGTGTCGTAGCGCGGCGTGCGGCGCGTCGCCAGATTCCGGTTTCGCCGGTCGGCTCAGCGAGCGACGACACGGTGACAACGCTGGACATTGGAAAAATGATAAGAATAGCTGTCAAAACGAGACTGTCGAAGATCTTCCGTAGGTCGCGTCTTTCAAGGATTTTCCGCGAGAGTTGAGAGCAAAATTTCGTGTTGAAGTTGTTCACCTTACGCGCGTGTCGTCTTCTTCAACGGCACAGTCGAATCGGACACTTTTAAAACTAAAAAAAATGTGTCAGATACGATTGTATATTATCTCCAGATGTTTTTAACATGTTCTTATATAAATGTTGATGTAGACGAAGCGTCGGCCATCTTGGATGACTTTGTTGCAGGGAATCTCACATAGAAATTGCGATTAATAGTAGTTTCTATAATAATTGTGCGCTTCCCCGTCTATTATATATGATTTTCTGAATGCGGCGACATCGGACGTAATATCATTATGATTTTCTAGTGCTTGCTTCAACGGCCAGGTCTGTGAGACCGCGAGCAATAGACACATTATATACATTCTCAAATACAATTTAAATGATGTATATATATAATCACAAGAGACAAATTTGTCGTCAATCAATGTTGTGTTGGTGTAGCATAATCGGATAATGCACGTTGCTGAAGTGACCGATTGTGCTTTAAAGTAAAGCTTTTAAGTAAACTTGTCGAAGAAGATGACTTTCAAATAGTGGAACGATAGATGTATTAATTGGTTCAAAAATTTGACGTCAAAGTATCAGTGTAGCATAATCGGTTAATGCACGTTATCCGGTTGGAAGAGATCCAGTTTCGAATCCCGGTAGCAACGGCAATATTTTATTTTATATGTATATCTTTCTTTAATTTAAATTGTTAACTTTGTGTTTTATTAACCACTTACTGAATTAAATAAATAGATCTACCGGTTTCGAAAAATATCATTTTCTTCTTCAGGATGTCAATAGCAAATCAAAAACATATGTTATATTGTTTCTTTAACAGAATCTATATGAAAAATAAATTTATTACCTTACTTAAATTGTTAGTTGATAGAAAATTACTAGAATAATTTTAGAATGGGACTCGTAGTTAAATTCAATTGGTTGTTTATAATTTTTTTGATTAGTTTAGATTTTATTTATCTTCCTATCGATTCCAAATTATTTCATTTATTCCGTTTACATGCAAAATAGACAATTCCAAATTTTTTTTTATCAAAACTACGACCGTTTTCTATCAAATGATTAGAAAATTCTGAAAACCCATTATGATTCAAACATTTCATAAAACAAAGTTAACAATCTAAAATAATGAATTTTAACCACAAAGTTCATTTTGCTAATCATAAAAAATAGTATATCTTTCTAATGAATACATTTAATTCATATTTAAAATATCAAACAAGGAAAGAATGTAAAGCTGTTAGTATAGTGAGTAAGATTAAGAAAGGATCACTTAGGTGGTTTGGTCATATGGAAAGGATGAATGAGAAGAGAATGGTAAGAAAGATATATGACGCAAGTGTTGATGGAACCAGAAATAGAGGACGTCCGCGGAAGACTTGGCACGACCGGGTAAACCAGATAATGGAGGATGGTTCTGTTAGAAGCCTCAACAATCGGCGAGCTTGTATGACAAGATGTATGAATGTGGATGAGGCGAGAATTGTGTGTCAGGACAGAAGAGTGTGGCGCTCTATCCTCTCTGCCTACCCCCACGGGGAAACGGCCTGATGGTAAGTAAGTAAGTAAGTAAAATATCAAAGCTATGTTCTGAATAATTACAACTTCTCAATAAGAATGTGTTCTCCTAATAATTAATATTTTCTTACTGAATCTATGTCGGCATCTTGACGTCTGCGGATTATCTGCATTTTTAAAACAACTTGTGCTTAAGTCTGCTGTCTTCGAAAGGGATCAATCCTTCCTCACTGAAAATCGCGTTGAATGACATTTCTGCGTATTTGTTTTACTTGACAAACTAAATTCCATATTTCGGTGCTGAGTGTGTGCCTACTGTACGCCACTGCGTGCGGGACGTGACGTAATTCAAGAGCCAAGAAAATAGTCTTGTCAAAATCTTATAATAAAAATGTGTTCTCCTTAATAATAGTATATTATGTTAACTAATTAATTAAAAATCAATCCGGTGAGTTATCAAAGCTTCCAAGAAGGAATTAATAGACAGCTAGCAAACTTCCAATATAGAAAAGAGAAAATACTTAAAATATACTCAATTGTGCAGTCTATTTTCAGAAATGACAAAAAT
Source organism: Eubasilissa regina (assembly GCA_022840565.1). Taxonomy (NCBI): domain Eukaryota; kingdom Metazoa; phylum Arthropoda; class Insecta; order Trichoptera; family Phryganeidae; genus Eubasilissa; species Eubasilissa regina. The sequence goes on from JAINEB010000026.1 coordinate 6,202,829, forward strand.
ATTTCATCTCAGCGTCTATTCATCAAGAGCCTCTTTTATATGGGAACGATGTAAACTGCAACTCCTCAATAGACCGTTTGCCTATTGGGCGTCCAAACAATTAATTAATTAATTTTTTTTTTTTTTGACATCCATATTTTTGTACTAACAGAGGTGGATACATAATAAAAATACATAATACATAGTTTATTGTGTGGGATGGAGTAGACTTCACCTCTGTTATATACAGCGTGGTCCTGGCTACTTTGCTAGACTGAAGTCTGTGTTAAAGTAGACAGTTTTTTTTTCGTGCTGTTGTGGTGTTATTTGGAATAAAAAGAGATTTATAAATATGCATAAATAAGTAAAAATATACGGAGTGGGAGTGTTGTAGGACTAGTGAATTATTAGTGAAGGTATTGTATTAATTATATTAGAATGTTGGATAGCCGTGCTTCTGATTCATCTCTACCTGATTGGATCATATATTGGGTCCATATTTGAGTAATCTTATTGGTATTGTACAATGACGCCACTGTCCACATATCACGCTTATCTCTTCACTCTGCTGTTGCACGCGTCCAACTTCCTACTGCTGCAATGAGCAACTTTCCACTGGCGAGCGAACCTACGCCGTGTACCTATCCTAGTACCCGTTTCTAGGTCATGTCAACCCTGGACTGGACCGCTAGGTCCGTTGAGAAGAATTCCGCTTCGGGGTAAATTAATTGGGTTGTGTCCCTTATGTTCTAGAGTCAAAAAACTTTGGAATTTTTATTTCTAGCTGCAAATAAATATTACATGTACGTTCTCAACTTTTGACAATCTGGTGAATCGTGTAAACACACCACCGATACTAGCAACAGTGGATTCTATTATTTGATATTAATTAAATATATTAATTAGAAAGATATACATATAAAATCTGCGCCAATATTCGAACCTGTATCTCTTTCCAAACCGGGGAAGGCGCATTATCCAACTATGCTTCAGCGACGATATTTTTAGCGACAAATTTTCGAACCTATATGTTATATTTGAAAGAGCCATCTACCTTATTTTTACGGAATCTCAAATACGGTTGAGTAATCTGATAGCAGACGCCAGAATTATCAATTCATTTTTATTAAATTTTGGACACATTGATACAGCTTTATTATTAGGAAAATACATTCTTATTGTGACAGTTGGATAATGCACCTTCCCCGGTTTGGAAAGAGATGCAGGTTCGAATCCCGGTGGCGCGGCAATAATATTTTTCGATATATCGATTTTACATGTATATCTTTTTAATTAATATTTAAAATATCACAGACCGTATGTTCTGAATAATTACAACTTCACTATAAGAATGTGTTCTCATAATGATTCTATTATTCCTTAAGCCGCCTGTCAAGGTCTTCGAATACTGTATACGCATTCTTTAACAGCATCCAGACGCATTTTTGACACATTCTGAACCATCCCTTCTACAAAACGTCACCGATCGCCACTGGTTGATAGATCACCAGTTCGCCCCGCACCACCTCGCGTACAGATCAATGTATTTTGTTTTGGTCTCTACAAACGTGTAATTTTATTTCAAGTTTAGCTGGAATTCTTTATTTTTCTTCTAGTGTTTCTTTGATTATCATAACTATGTTTATCATATTCTTATTTGCAGCAGTTGAGTGTCTGTTATCTTTTATTATATTGCTTTTAAAACGTTTGTATTTTTACATCCTTAATTATGTTATGTTGAAAATCCGTGTAGTAATTCTATCACATCTGAATTAAATTCTGTCTTGTATTAGATTTTTAAAAAAATTCATTTTTCCCGTTATTTTGTGTCATAAAATGACAGATACTATTCGATAGCATTTTTCTGTTCTTAAACGATATTGGGCTTAAATAATGCACTGTCAAATTGAGAAAGACGAACGTATTCGACAAATACATCGCCCCCTTGATCAAGGTTAAATATCAATAAAAACTATCCTGGACGACCTGGAAGAATGCAACAGTGGTGGCTAGACGGCTGGAGAATCCCTGGAGTCGGTCAGCTTGTAAAAGGGACCGGTTTAGAAGCTAGGGCTTCCCTGTCGGTCCCGCTCAACGAAGCTAATAAAAATGCGAGACTTTAATTCAATAACATATTTAAGCATATGCAAAACGAAAAAAAGAGTAGAAATTCTACGTGGTTATTAGCAATTATCGTAAAGATTTTAAAATTTAGGTCCTTTATGTGCTGTCTTTATATAATATAAATCCATAGAGCATAGTTTTACATACAATAATGATAATAAAAATTATTCTTAAAAAAAAAAGACTATCCAAGTGTACAACTTTTCACAGATTTTAAAGTACCAAATATATCCCAAAACTAAAATATACCGCGACTCAAAATCAATGTATTTATCAAGGCATCAAATTTTTTACCAATCTCCCTATCACAATTAGAAAAATTACGGACTATCATAAATTTGTAACTGAAGTAAAAAAATATGTACACAGACTAACTGAAACATTAATTAACTCGAATATACTCCTTCTCTATACACGAGTCTTACTCTCATAGAGAAGAAACAAATGCTTAAATATTTGTATATAAATACATCCACTGATTATTGAAATTGTATTATATTTATAATATTAATACAATAAAAAAAAAAATACAGATGGAAAATTAAGGTGCAGCAGTTCAAGCCGGACGCTCGGGGATACATTCATTAAAAAAACACACTTACGGAGTTCCAACGTGTCACCCATACCCGAATAAATCCCTCACATAAAACAAATCTACTTAGGTTAGATTTATATTTGACTCCGCCATTTTGTGTTGGCTTCGTTGCTCTGCCGTTTCGGGGTTAGTTTGCGGCCGCGGTCCGGCCAATGGGCGGTCATCCGAGTCGGCTTCTAACGGTCTGCAAGGAAAGTGAAACCGTCGCCTATCAGGAGGAGAAAACTGGCGCCGGCTGACGGTGGCCAGTTACGTGATGGACTATGCCGATCACAACGGGAATTCAGTCGGACTAGCGCGCGTGTGTCAACACCGTCATATGTGTGTGCTGTCACATCGAGATGTCTAAATGACAATAACTATTCTGAATTCGCCAATCATCTTTTGGAAACGAACAATTATTTTGGTTTTATAAATTTTTGCATACAAATATCAGGGGTTTACAGTTGCGGCCCGGTTGTGCGATCAGTTAAAAAAAAAGTTAAGTAGTTAGTAAAAATATTTAAATATGGCGGACCCTTCACAGCTGTTCCAAAAGTCGTGTGCATCATTCAATATCCCGCTATTTTCGCTATGAGATCGAAGATTTATATCAGAAGTTATACTTTTTTTTAAACAATGACTTAGATAAGACCCTTACACTCATTTAAAACTATTATTTGCACATAATTAAATTCATTTACAGTCGTGTCACAAAAATGCGTTGATATGGAAAATTGTTGCATATATAAAATATATTTTCTTATAATCTTGAAAACAAGATTACGGAGACAAATAGGCATTTAACAAATTTAAAAAAAAAGAATTTTGTAATAAAAAAATTAACTGCCAATTTTTACTAATATACTGTATTTGTCAGTGGCGTGCCATAGGTATAGACTCATGTTATGATGTTACTATGGTATTATGTAATAATATATTGTACAGAGTGGCTGATGTAAAATGCATATAACTTTAGTAATATTAATATGTATTAAAAAAAAAAATATTTCATTAAAGTGTACTTTGTTGGCTTTTTTTTTTTATCTATGTGTGGAAAATAATGCTATTTAAATGACCTCCATTTTCTTGTTGACAAATAATGTTCATGTATACTCGGCCTTTTAAGTAGCCCCACAAAAAGAAATCAGGCGCCGTCAAATCTGGGGAACGGGGAGGCCAAGCAAACTCTGCATTTTATGAAATTGTCCGGTGGTCACCGAAAATGGATGGTCGCGAAACGTGATAAAATTCAATAATTTTAACGCGCGCTCTTGCGTAATAAATTATTTATTATCTGCAAAAAAATATATAATTAAAAATAAACCTCACCAAAGTTATACATTTTTAAAAACAGTCAGAGCGAGTTGGCCCACTCCTTACATAGGTTTATGAACTTTCGTTTAAGCGACACCTTTAAGCAAAATTAATTAATCACAATAAATATGTATTATCCACGAACGCAAAGAACAATACAACAACAAGGTTGTACAATTTGCGAGTTAATAAATGATAAACTAGATGCTTCGATCAGCTCTGAGCCAAGTTCAAAACCTTTCAAATGAAATTCTGTCAGGAAACAGCATAAGTGAGGACTCAGTACTGATCCATTTCTGGCTCTGCCGAGTGGAATTTTCCAATTCGGCAGGTAGCAATTGTATGGCTTGAATAGAACGATAGATTAAAACAATGGCTATCAATTTTAGAAGAAGAATAATCCTAGTAGAGGACTGCAGCGCTCCGGTGGCGTCGCGCGGTAGCATCCAGAACTACGCAACTAATGATTCTACTGGATAATTTAGATTTATTTCCCAGAATTTTTAATAATGCACAGTATTTTTGCTTGTATGCAGTGCACGCCCCTGGTATCAAAAACACAATAAATTCTTACTAAATTATATCTGTATCGACCCTATTAAAGTGTATTTTGTGTTTTTTGCTTCATTTCGACAATGGTAAACGTGGAATCTGTCGCATCTATCGCCCGAACACATTATCATTTTCATCTCTCATATTTTCTAACAATCTTGGGTACTGTTCTGCCCATCGGCTATCAGCTCGCCAGCAGCGACGCTCCGTCCTTAATGCTATTTATATCCCCGTGGCCAGCGGACGATGATTGCCACGCAATCGTCCTGTCACTTTAAATAACCCTCGGCATCAGCGCGGAGAGGCAAATTGGCCGGCCGCGGCGGCTCAGCGGTCCGACGTGGACACAAGTTGATTCTAATAATATTCGAGATGACCGACGACCATTTGACGGGTGACAGAGAAGGGTCACCGTCGACAGCGAACATCATTAATAGGCCGACGCCATTGTTGTGTACCTTCGTTGCGTATCGCACGTTTGAATTGATCGGATCAAAAGGATCTTTCGTGTTTTGTGCTGTGGAACGCTAGTACAGAGGCCGGAGCGAAACGTTGTTAACCGACTCGGTAACGGTAGAAGAGTGGCGGCTCGGCGATATGCGATACCCCCCCCCCCCCCCTATCTCCAACAACACTGTATATCGGATTTTATAAATTATTAAGGAAAACACATTCTTATTGTGAAGTTGTAATTATTCAGAACAAATTTTCGAACCTATATGTTACATTTTTCAAATGAATACACCTGTCGTTCCATTATTTGAAAGCCATCTCTACATTATTTTTACAGAATCTCGAATACCTTTGAGTAAACCGACTGCAGACGCCAGAATTATCAATTCATTTCTATTAAATTTTGGACACATTGATACAACATATATTATTATTCGTATCCCGGTGACGCAAAAACAATATTTTTCGATAAAATTGATTTTATATGTATATATTTATAATTAATACATTAATTTAGATTTTATAAATGTTCACAGATATGATGATATATACAGTGTTGTTGTAATAGTATGTATGTATGCATGTGTAATTTAGATCTGCCCAAAAACGATGTACAGTGTTGTTGTCGCAAAGGTTTATGTGTATGTGAATTCGCCCCCAGTCTAGCTGTACTCTAGGTTTTGAAACTCTCTGAAATTTTTTATCAGAATACGGTCTTCTGGGGTGATTTTTGAAAAACGTATAACCAATAGGAAAATTAATAATCAATACGGGTAATACAGGTAAATAGGTGAGTAAGTAAATTAGTAAACTATTTAAGCTACTGTTACTTACTTACTTATTTACCATCGCGCCGATTCTCCGCGGGGGTAGGCAGAGAGGATAGAGCGCCACACTCTTCTGTCCTGACACGCAATTCTCGCCTCATCCACATTCATACATCTTCTCACACATGCTCGCCGATTGTTGAGGCTTCTAACAGAATTCTGGTCGTGCCAAGTTCCGCGGACGTCCTGTATTTCTGGTGCCATCAAAACCTGCGTCATATCTTTCTTAGCATTCTCTCCTTATTCATCCGTTCCATATGACCAAACCACCCGAGTGATCCTTTCTTAATCTTACTCACTACACTCTTCATTCTTTACTCTGTCTTAAATAGATTTGCCACAAATACGGGTGACCTCATTTCCACTGCATTCAGTCTACTTTCGTTTCTTTTCTGCCAGCTGCAGGCTTAACTTCCATACATCAGTGTCGGTACCAGGATTCCATTGTGCACCGCTAGTCTTGCCTCGGTTGACAAATTCCCGTTAGATATAATTCCATTAAAAGCGCCGTTGACATAGTTAAACTAATTTTGATGTAATTGTATCACATTTTACGAAATTTTCGCACTTTTTTCGGGCCACCCTTTATATAGGACACCAGTTTTCCGGAAAACTAATGTTTATTTATTTATTTTTTGTTCATTCTAAATATATATATGACCTAAATTATTTCGTTGAAATTATATTGTAGATTAATAAAATATTTTAGGTGTATTTTGGGTTAAAATGTGTTTTAATTATTCATTTATATCAGAAGTTATACACTAGATTTAATTTTTTTTTAACTATCACTTAGATTGGACTTTTACACTAATATAAATATAATAAACTAAAAGTTATTTGCCATAATTAAGACAATATAAGCATTATAGAAAAGAAGACCGCGACCGTTCGATGCATTTTCCGCGTGCTACAAAATTATCTTAATATGGTAAATTATTATAGAAATATATTTTATTATAATCACGATGCCAAGATTACGGAGACAAATCTCAATTGAGACAGTGGAAAGTTGGCGGGTTATCGGGAGATAAAAGTCAGGATGGCACTTACTTGTGGGTCTCCGATCTCGGGAAGCTGGTTCTTTTCTCCCTGGTCCACCAATTCACAAGCGACGCAGAATTATGTCACGCACTTGATGACACTCGCGTTAAAAAAGTAATTGTATTAAATATATTAGCGGTAGTAAAAATTATAAATTAGCGGTAATTAAGGTTAGCGGTTGTAAGCGTATTTACAGCGACGGCAACGTACCGTGTTCGGTTTCAAAAGCGGAGTAGCTCGTTCAGGCGTAGCAAGCATACTGCAGAATCTTCTTTCTCCTTCGTGCCTAGGGACTAGGATAGGACAAGAGTAAAAGGGACAGGATATATTTCCGTAATCCAATGAGACGTGCGCGCGTATACACGCGTAGTACATTTAATGGCGCTAACAGACAGAGATTAACAAAATATTCATAATTAATTGCGGGACAGGACAGGAAATTATTTAAAATAATTTATTAATAAATAATATTTTAATCGATTCTATTAATGTGTATATTTTAATTTGCGATATGAAATGAAAAAATAAATAATAGAAACACACAATAAATGGGAGATGTTCGTGCGTCTCGGTATGCGCGACATGCGTCTTCAGCACCACAACTCAAATGCGTCAGAGTCCATGATTCAGGGTTAATTAATTAATTCATTAATTAACAGTTCCTCAACCTTCTATATTCTTCCACCGAGTCTTGTGATAGTAAATCTTTAATAGCAACAACATAACAAAAAGGATAGATATTAATATTTTAATTTATTAGATGACATACATATATATATATAACATAAGACACAATTAATACTCGTAGTTTATTGTGTGGGACGGAGTAGACTTCACCTCTGATATATACAGCGTTGTCCTGGCTACTTTGCTAGACTGAAGTCTGTGTTAAAGTAGCTAGTTTTTTTTCGTACTGTTGTGGTGTTATTTAGATCATCGACAGGAATAAAAAGATAATAAAAAATATGTATAAAAAAATGAAAATATATGTAGTGGGAGTGTTGTAGGACTAGTGAATTATTAGTGAAGGTATTGTATAGATTATATTAGAATGTTGGATAGCCATGCTTCTGATTCATCTCTACCTGATTGGATCATATATTGGGTCCATATTTGTGTAATCTTATTGGAAGTGAACGGTACTGAGTGTGTTGTACACTACAAGGAGCTAAGAACATCTTAGATATCTTAGAATCTTTGATAAAATGTGGTTGTTGCTCTCGGAACTGGTGTGTAGATCTGTCTTGTGTTGTGTCCATGATTTATTGCTCGAGGAGAGTTGTTGTCAGCATGGAAATATTGAACGAGTCTCAACATAAAGATTTGTCTTATATCCAGGACGTTGTACTCTTTAAATATAAGATCTGATGGATATCTAAAGGGACGGACAATTATTACCTTGAGAATTGTTTTTTTTAGCATGACGTACATATTTTTGTACTAACAGAGGTGGATACATAATACATAGTTTATTGTGTGGGATGGAGTAGACTTCACCTCTGATATATACAGCGTTGTCCTGGCTACTTTGCTAGACTGAAGTCTGTGTTAAAGTAGATAGTTTTATTTAGTTTTTTTCCTTGATGTATTGATATCGATTACGTCTTATAAAAAGCCCGAGGAGATGAGCTGACGATTGAAGTCATCTGACACGAGATTAATCTTCATTTATATTAATTCCTTTTTGCTGGACAGTTTCATTTGTACGAACGATGGGGAGAGCCATTGGTGAACCAAGTTTAAATTGCTGAGGAATAGACGATTCCACGAGCTTCCTGTGCGCCCGGTCAAAAGAGGATGTCGTTCATTCAATGCCAAGGATTCTCTTCTCATTTTCTTCTTTGCAATGTTGAATATTTTGAAATATAGACGATTCCAGTAAGACAGACATTTTTGAAATAATTTATCTAACGCGTACCGAGATGTCGTCCATGTCGGTGTGCGAGGATGAACGGTAGAACTGCAGCACGCGTCCTCAATCCGAGTGTCGCTCGTGTCGTTCGTCAAAATACCATATTATAATTAATATATACAGGATGGCCTAAAAAAAGTGAAAACATTTCGTAAAATGTGATATAATTACATAATAAATTTTTTTACGGAATCTCAACTACCTTTGAGTAATCTGATAGCAGACGCCAGAATTATCAATTCATTTTTATTAAATATTGGACACATTGATACAATTTTATTATTAAAATAAGGCAGATGGCTCTTTCAAATAATGCAACGATTAAATGTATTAATATCAAAAAGGTAACATATAGGTTCGAAAATTTGTCGCTGTAGCATAATTGGATAATACACCTTCCCCGGTTAGTTAGGTAGCGCATCAACAGTATATTTCGATAAAATTTATTTTATATGTATATCTTTCTAATTAGTATTTAAAATAACACAGAGCTATGTTCTAAATAATAACAACTTCACAATAAGAATGTGTTCTCCTAATAATAAAGCTGTATCAATGTGTCCAAAATTTAATAAAAATGAATTGATAATTCTGGCGTCTGCTATCAGATTACTCAAAGAGATTCTGTAAAAATGAGGTAGATGGCTCTTTCAAATAATGGAACGATTAAATAAATTTCAAATAAAGGTACGAAAATATTGTCGCTGTAGCATAGTTGAATAATACACCTTCCCCGAAATAGCACGTTTCGATAAAATTGATTTTATATGTATATCTTTCCGATTGATATGTTTAATTAATATTTATATATTAATAGATTGCTATTCTTTTAGTGCTGATTAATTTTTCATCACATAATTTTAGTAAAAATATTTTATCTACCAATAATAACGCTTTATAAAAATCTCGCCGAAATCCGAGGCCATTTTCGCAACTATTCTGTCGAACGTGCATGTCGGTAATGAAGGCTTCTGTGTTGCCGACCGACGGTCGCTGAAATCGTCGACGTTTCGGTTTCTCAATTAGCGGATAACTAATAACTGGATCTGTTCCTAGTTTTGTTACCTTATACCATCGTTATAAATGACGTTAAAATTGCCGTATAAGGAACGAATATTGGTGAAGATTTAGTATTTGCAGTGGAACCTCTGTATTCGTCTTTTTAGATGTACGCCATATTTTGATAATAATATTTTTTATTATGTATTCTATCTATAATTTTATATTCTATCTCCCTTCTTATGTAAAGAGCCATTTATCTTAATTTGTAGCTGTAGCATAGTTGAATAAAGAAAGAGATCCAGGTTCGAATCCCGGTGGTGCAACAATATTTTTCGATAAAATTGATTTTATATGTTTATATCTTTATAATTAATACATTAAATTTAGACAAATTATAGATATCTCGTAGGGGCGAATTGGTGAAGTTGAACGTGAACGATCAAGGAGCACTCGAGATGCCTGAATAGCGATAAATATTCAGAATTTTCCAATCACCTTTTGGAAACAAACCATTCATTTGATCCCAAATGACAAGGGTTTAGAAATTTTACATACAAATACTAGGAGTTAACAGTTGGATAAATATGAATTTTTATAAGTAAGTAAAAGTGTTGCAAGCTAAATATTATAAATAACCAAATCACATAGTTTCTACTTATTTTTAATTTCAGTATACACTGTTTCCTGAAGAAGATACCATTGGTATATAACGAAACATGTTGAATTATCAATAAACAGTGGTAAATAAACAAAAGTATTTTGTCTAATATTGAAGAAGTAATAAAAAATATCTTCGTCTCAATGAGATATCTGATATTTGTTTAATAGCAGTGCCCTTGTATGTGAAAATCCAGTCATTGTGTGCTCTTGGACATACTTAATTTTACCAAAATTTACACAAGACTCCTAAGAATCGCGGTAGTGACAACGATATTTGATTTTATATGCATATCTTTCTAATTAATATAATATTTAAAATATCACAGAGCGTCTGTTCTGAATAATTACAACTTCATAATAAGAATGTGTAATAAAACAGTATTTTAATTCAATTTAAAAAATAACGGATTTCGTCAAAAACCTTTGGAATGTGTTTTTTTGACGACGCATCGCACGGAGCTGTCGTCTGCCAGCACCGACTGAGACAAGATGCGTTATCAGAGTCGATACTGTACCACACCAGCATGTCAATATTAGCGTGTAATCTGACAGCCGCGGTGACTCAAAAAAGATTCACGCCACCGACCGCACAATCGGAGCTGTGAATAATTAACACACAGATAACCCTTGACCCCGTGGAAGTCTGTACCAGATAGACGGGATGCATTCAAAGAATGACCCACAGAGGTTAACTAGGCCGTGACTCGTCTAAATACATCGCTCGAATTGAGAACGGCAAAATATTATTCAACAGACACTTAGTTCAATTTAATTGAGACGCGTTTCGCCTTGCAACGGCATTATCAATCTGACAATTTAACTCGACAACTTGTATTTGTAACTGTAATGGGGGACAGCTATACAATTATTTGCATAAGATGAATTATTCGTTGGAATTCTGACAATTTAACCGTTCAATTTCAACACCATTTACTTAGAATAATGAATTAAGATAGTGTATTAGATTATTAGATAGATGGATATAAATGAAACAATGTTTAAGTCTACTTGAGACTGTTACTGTTACTGTTTATCTCGAAACTCGAGTAGTGCTAATAAACTCAAGTAGAGTTATAACACTGTTTCATTTATATCCATCCATTATGATGAAACTATACAAAGTTAAAGCCGATTCTATCAATAATATATGACGTGACATGGTTAGGATTAGGCACGTATTCTTTGAACATTTTCGACTCGTAATTCAGTCACGGATCCACCCTTAAAATATTGTCGATCAGGACTGTTGCATATAAAGAGTGTCCAGCGAAAAATGTTCAAGTTTGATAGTAAATAAAAAAAACACTACAATGTTATTCTCATATTTTATTTATACAAAATGGAGTTTAACGATGCGGATTTTACGTTTTATAAACAATATCGTCTGAATGCCGTCCGTTTCTCTCAAGACTCTCTTGCAATCGGACTCTTAAATTTGCGAACACGCGAGAGTAAAGCGTTGATTCAATGGCAGCAACTTCACGGCGGATATTTTCTTGTAGGACTTGAATTGTTCGAGGATTGTCGCTGGAAACTCTCGACTTGAGGTATCCCCAGGCGAGGTGTAAGGTCCGGTGACCGAGGTGCCCAGGGTATGTCTCCGTACTTGCTGATTAATTTATCGAGAAAAATTCCCCTCAAACTTGAAACTAGCTGTGTGTGGAGTGGCCACGTCATACTGAAATTGTTCTGTTTAATCCGGGAAAGCTGCAGTTGCGGTACCAAAAACTCGTCGATCATTCGCCAATACACGTCAGCAGTGATTGTCTCTCCCTGGTTAAGAAAATATGGGCCAATTATCCCTTGGGTTGAATTTGCACACCACACTGTCATTTTTGGACAATGCAAAAGTTTTTGATGGCGTTCCCTCGGATTATCGGGACACCGCTCTCATGTTTTGTTTACTAACATAGCCATCGATATGAAAATGTGCTTTGTTTGTAAACAATATGTTTCCAGCATCGTTCTCGCTAAGGTTTCACGTAAAGAATAGTCATTTTCGTTGAGAAACTGGACGATTTGCAGTTTGTATGGGTGAAACTGTAGTTTCGTTTTCAAAATAACGTGCACTGTTGATATTTTTATTCCAGTACGGGCTGCAATCTTCTTTATCTTGAACTTGAGTCACATGTTCTGGCGTCGCTGCTGACTTCTACGGTCCCGGAGGAGTTTGGTTAACCATCGTCCCTTCTTGTCTGACCTTTTGAACCCCGACATCGGATAAGTTGCGCGCTCGGCCCATCACGTACAATAATATTATATTATTTGCCACAATGAACATTTTATCTTTCTGTTCTAACTTAACCTAACTTGTTTACAAGTGTAGTCTCTAAGATGCTTTCTGTAATTGCGTGTGCCATTTAACAGATCAGTGTTGTTCCGTGGTTATTCTACTTCCCACCCGCTAAGATTGTCTTAAGTTTCACATGTTCGCAGTACTGTAACACAGCTTTAATTCAGTGAATATTTTGTTAAATTTGGCATCTCACGTGCATCTATTTTTGATATTTACTACATTTCTGGACGCAGCCGAAGCCGATTGATCGGCCCTTGCCATAACCTTCGGCCGAAGCCGAAGGTTCAATCGTACTTTGAAATCTTAGAATACATAACAATACAAAATTATACACTGTTACTTAGTTTTCTCCGTTATGGTATTGATAATAAGTGTCAATATTCAATAAATAAATTGAAATTTTCCTGATATGGTAAACTGAATTTTATTTCTTTGGCTTCGGCCAAACCTTCGGCAGATTTTAGCCGGAGCCGAAGGTAGCCGAAGCGGTCGAACTTGAATGATATAACCTGTGGAAATAGGTGATCACACAAGAACGGCGGGCGAAAATTCGATTTTTGCCAAGATTGTCAGACCGTCCGAGACGTGATTGGAGCCTCGCTACGTGACGCAGTAAACAAAGTCCAGGATCGCGTGTTTTAACATGAAATAAACAATTAAATACGGTTAATAATAATGATTCAAAGTTCATATAATTGTAACAAGGTCGACGATATTTTGTGGCTATTTTTCCTCAGTTTTATTTGGGTCAAGTGTGTATTATATATAATGTCCAATCAAGATGAAGGTCTCAGCAAATATATTACGTAGAGGTCTAAAATATTGCTTCCGACTCCATCATTGTCATCTGCTTTGTTTATTCGTCGAGTATAACCTGTGTATAGTCATCGCGGGACATCCGGGTTCATGCCGGTGTTACTTACGAAAGGCACGCTCGATTTTAGTGAAAACGTGTCACAGCCATGCGAGCCTGCTCCTGATTACAGCTGTAATGAGGAGTTGTTGCAATGGAATAATGCTTGACCAGCGCCTGCGCTAGACTTATTTCCGCCCGAGTAACGTAAGATGTAAGCGTACCTCACACGTCAGGGGCGGTATTTTGCTAGCCCGGCATTTTGAAACTTTCCCAAAGGCGGGTTTTTACCAATAGATGTTCTGGACACTAGTTTTGATTACAAATTACTGCTTTATTAGGAAACTAAATAACTTTGTTTTTCAATTTTTGTATATTTTTCGGACGCCCCTTTGATTTGGCCTGTTCCGCCTGTGCGCAACTCCGGCGCTGAGCCATACCGATATTTGCCGTACATGCACTCAGATTCCCGTGTCTTCTTTAAGAAGAGAAGCAAGATAGAAGATGATCTATAACAGCAAAAAAAATATATACTAATCAATGGTTCTAGAAGAAATTTTTAGAAGCGTTTTGAAAATTTTAGAAGATTTTCATATATTGATTACACCAGGCGTTTGCATGACCGTAGCTATGAATACAATATATATGAACATAGCAGTGAAGATTTTTTAAAATTCTTCTGCTACATTATGAGTAAAAAAGGAGATTATCCTGATCATGGAATGTCGTCGTATTCTGATGTGAATTCCGCGTCATCCGACCATACTTCAATTAAGATATGAACTCAATAGTCCAGACTGTTCATCATGTGAATGTTTTGATTGTGTCCTGACTGGTTTGCGCACGCGATACAGTCATATTTACGTAATTAGGCAAAACTAGGCGTGTCCACTGTTCAGTGTTCCCGTAATTCCCTTCGACAGCTGCGGTTGACCTGTTGATAATATGGTCAGATTATTGTCTTGTGGGTAGATTATTAGGACCTCTTTACCGTGCTGGATGTAATTGCGTCGGGTCGTTTTGCGCGCTCTCATACGCAATATTCATACGCGTATGCGACCAATACGACGACAAGAAATACCGGGTGTACCGATGGAAGGCACAATGGCAAAGGATCTTCGCATTGTGGAAAATGATCTTTCATACTTTGGGTATGTTGCTAGAAGAAACTGAGACATTGGAGATCACGGGGGGGGGGGGAGAGGTCCATCTGCAATAGGGTGGACAGACCGAGTCCGAGACAAGGTCCAGGATCGTGAAAAGTGGAGGTAAGCAAGTGGTAGAAGCAGATGAGAACAGGCAGAGAGAGAGATAAATAAATAATGTGAAGGAGAGAGAAAAGTATGAGAGAGGGAGTTACAGAGAAAAAGAGATAGACAGAAAGATAGAGAAAAATAATAGATCGAGTTCGAGACAAGACGTAAGCAAGTAGTAGAAGCAGATGAGAACATACACACAGAGATAAAGAGAGAGACAGATATAAAAAAAATAGAGATGCAGAGACAGAGTGTGTGAGAGAGAGAGACAGACTGAAAAATAGAGTGATAGGGAGGGAAAGAGAGAGAGACGTAAACGGAGAAAAATACGTATACAGAAGGATAGAGAAAAAGACGTGAGTGAGAGAC
Source organism: Eubasilissa regina (assembly GCA_022840565.1). Taxonomy (NCBI): domain Eukaryota; kingdom Metazoa; phylum Arthropoda; class Insecta; order Trichoptera; family Phryganeidae; genus Eubasilissa; species Eubasilissa regina. The sequence goes on from JAINEB010000026.1 coordinate 6,218,047, forward strand.
AGAAAAGAAGAGAGAAAGAGAGAGAGGGAGAAAGATACAATTGCTTTCTGCTATCATATCTAAATAAAAATATTATTTCGCGTGAGGACATTTGAAATGGCACTAGTTGGACGGATCTTTGTTTCTGTACCGTGGGTAGACAGCTAGTTCCATTGTGTCTGCGCCATCATCAGCTCTTGTGCACGCGCGTGTCGAGACGATGTAGAGTATCAAACGTGCATCTGTTTGATTTCTGCTTAAAGGATAAGGGATGGCTAATTAAAATGAATGACACACTGGATTAGGCTACACCCCTTCCCCAAATGCGTTTCTGGGCAGATTTTTTACTCTACCCCCCTTCGGTCGGCGCGACAGCCGTCTTTGTGTGTGCATCGCCTGCGGTGACCTTGACCGCCACCGCGATACTGTGCCGTTTCTGATCTGACCGACCCGCGGTCCGGACAATTAGTCTTCTATACACTGAAACGTATATCGCGAAGTAAATATGGAAGCGGGAAGCTATAGATCATTAGTGATGCGCGTAATTATGTCACAGATTTGGGAGCGGGGGGATCTGCGGAATTGTGACGGTCTGTAGCAGGGGGGTAGTGACGCAGTGTGGGGGACGGTTAATAGTAATAATACTGCGTTCATGTTATGAAAAGAAAGCCAAGGAAGATGTGAATACTTCATTGTGTAGGCGTTGCCATTGTTTGATCAGGGGACCAGCACTAGCTTGCACTAGAGAGGCGGCGCTGAGTGCCGAGTGATGTCTCAGAAGCGGAACGAATCTACGTATATGGCATTCAGTAAACATTGTAAATAAAGGACGCGTCGTGGACAATGAAACAAATAAAATAATGTTTCTAGTCACACTTTGTTTTTTTTTTCTTATCATGCATTTTTTTTATTAAACTATTAACTTTATTTGATTTTAACAGAAATATATCATATTTACATCTTTACACGCATTTAAATACGTTGCCCAACTAGGCAAGCCTGTCTTAGGGCAAATTATATATATAATATTTTATAAAACCAAATATTTTAAGGAGAGAGAAAAAATAATAATAAAATATATATATATATACATATATAAAATATAAAAAAGTGAATAAAAAAAAAAAAAGTGAAAAAATAAATGATAATAATAGCAACAATGTAAGCAGATATGAGGTAGATGTAAATATAAACGAGTTACTTGCTTACTTACTTACCATCACTCCGTTTCCCCGTGGGGGTAGGCAGAGAGGATAGAGCGCCACACTCTTGGCCGATTTGCTGGCATTGCATGAAATATTGTGTTCACTGGCGTGATGCAGCTATTGTTATCTGCAGCAGGCCAGACTATTGGGCAAGAACTCTTCCGCAACAGCACATCTAGCCGAAGACGACAGTTACATCTTCGACCATCAACGATTGAGAAACTTGTGCACTGGTGAGCTATGGACGCGCGCGTGCTCAGACTGCCAACCGCGACGCGGCTCCTCATCGGCTAGACTACCACAAAGACTCGCAATGGCCGCACCGACTTTAATTACACATCTTGCGATAATACCTTACTTACTTACTTACCATCACGCCGTTTCCCCGTGGGGGTAGGCAGAGAGGATAGAGCGCCACACTCTTCTGTCCTGACACACAATTCTCGCCTCATCCACATTCATACATCTTGTCATACAAGCACGCCGATTGTTGATGCTTCTAACAGAACCATCCTCCATTATCCGGTTTACCTGGTCGTGCCGAGTCTTCCGTGGACGTCCTCTATTTCTGGTTCCATCAACACTTGCGTCATATATCTTTCTTACCGTTCTCTCCTCATTTATCCTTTCCATATGTTCCAGAGTTGACTCTCTGTATCTGCTCTTCCTAATTGCGACAACCAATTTGAAATATCCTTTTTAAAAGGCTTAATGTCAGTTATATTTCTAATTTGATTATATATTCTGGCAGCTTGTAAGGTAAATAATCGTTTGACCAAAACTAGTTTTCATTCTTGGAATTATTTTAGGGTCGTTTGCTCTTGTGGGATAATATCTCTCAGTCCTCACAGATGGAGCCCTCATTTTCCTATGAAAGCTAGTTAATATATTCAACACATATAATTGTCTTATATCCTGAAATTCCTTAAAAACTTTGGTACATTGTTATTGTATACTTTTTACCAATTTTAGTTTTATCTAAACATTTCTTATCGCCATAGTTATCGCGCTTCGACCACAACATATTTACTGTTAGAATGGTATATAATTAAAAATAATTAGATGCCAAATTCGTGGGATATCCGCTCGCTTATCGTCCCGCTGGAGAAAGAGTCCACGTGACTATCTGACTGTGCCAGACGGTGGCCTTGGCGCGAGGACCAGGCTGCGCGGTGCGGTCGTGTCGTTTTCTTCCATTTAAAGAGGACAGCTTAAACAATATTTACAGACTTGTATCTTCATCCTCGACGATCGCACCGAGATGCAGAAATAGTGCGCCGGACCGGTGCAGCATCCACAGTATCATCTTCCATCCGGCGGCATCGGGGTCTTGCCGGGCAGGACAGAAACACTCTTACTCTTGTTTGGTACCGGTGTAGAAGGTAGGGCTCCCTTGTCGGTCCCGCGCTGATAAAACTACGCCATATTAGTACTGAGTCTTGTCAAATAGTCTACAGCTCTGTTATTGTTCCTCGCATCAACTGCTGCAGCAGCATTTTGGTTTTGGCTAACGAAGAAGAAATGCGACAATTGTCAGTGGTGCAGAATAAAGCTTTGAGAATAATACTAGTCGGTGCGATGCTGGAAGATCTGTATATAATGATATTGATTTATAAAATATCAGCGGAATTTACACGAAAAATGGATGCAAATCAACATGAGCACGAGCACCGTACAAGGGGAAGGGATAGACTGAGACTGCCATTCAGGGAGAAGGAAAAATCTCAGGTGATGTACAGTGCGATGAAGCTTTTTAATGAAATGCCAGAAAATATAAGAAATTGAATAGATTTAAAATGAAACTGACCAAATATGTTTGTTGATGACGTAATAAACAACTTTAGTTTATTATTGACGATGACGCAGTAAGCGCCGTGTACGTTTTAATTAAATTTTTGTGTGAAGTAAAAAGTTTATTTCAATAGTTGATTACAGTGGACTTCCACAAAGTTAAATATGAAAATTTTGAAATATAATAAACATTTGGCCTCGTCCAACGAGTCTCTCTAGTCCTCTTACACACAGTCAGCCCGCCTTCAGGGTCACTTCCACTGGGGTATTTATTTGGTCATCATGAACTTCGGTTTCCTGGCATTTCAACATCGCCAGCCCGCCGCAGTCTTTGGAACCTATAGAATCTTACAATTGTTTGAACTAGAAAAACATCTTCCACGCAGGGGTGGCACAACACACGTATCTGAGACATGATACGCGGTCCTTTTCGCCGTGTCTATTTTATTGTTAAAACACCTCTAATGGTTGGCTCATTGCCTACGGTTACCATCATGCCGTTTCCTTGCGGGGGTAGGCAGAGAGGATAGAGCGCCACACTCTTCTGCTCTGACACAATTCTCACTATACATCGTCCTATATAAGCTCGTAGATTATCGAGGACCATCCTCCAGTGTCTGGTTTATCTGATAGTGCTGAGTCTTCTGCGGACGTCCTCTACATCTGGTGCCATCAACATTTGCTTACCATATTTCATTATTTACTCTCGTCATAAATGTATCTGTCACATATGCGCCTAAGTGATCTGATTTCCGCTGCATTCAATCTACTTTCGTTCCTGAAAAGTACAAGTGATGGGTAGCGAAGTAGGAACTATTGTGAAAAAAAATTTAAAATGTTACTATTTGCAAAAAAAGATTTGGTTATCAACAGTACTTGGCACTTTTTCTTATTTCTAAAATTTCAAATTTATCTAACTGTAAGCCCCCTAGTATTTGTATGTATAATTTCTAAACCCTTGTTAATATCAAAAGAATGGTTCGTTTTCAATCTGTGATTGGAAAATTCAGAACAGCTGGTGCTGCCAGTATTACTAGCAGAGGCTCGATAGTAACCTATGAACTGTGAATCGTCTAAAACCCCAGACAAACACAGCGGCCGAATTGTTGTTGATAATCAGGTTGTGACGTCAAGCCAACCAAGTTTTTTTTTATCGCTTCCTTGGCTGTGTTGAGAGGTATTCTCCGAACAGTCCGCAAAAACTAAAGCTGTTCAACGAGCCTTTGGGGAAAACAACATGTTTGTGGTCTCCCAGCACAAATCGGCTCAACTGCTTCACAACCTACTCGATAACCAAGAGTCGCAATACTCAAACTGAATTAAATATGCAGATAGAATTTATTACAAACAGTGGCGTGCGCTGTGCATGGACGTAGGTTATACTGCTAATATCCAGTGGCATGCAGACTCAAGTTATGCTGTTACCAAATGTACATAGGTTCATGAATTTTCGTTTTTGAGTTTCACCTCCAGTTGGCTCGCACTTTTGTTGCGAAGAACGGAGATATCACTGCACTCCCGATGCTGGAGAACACCGCTTCTTTTTTGTCTTCCTGGCGTTACGCACGGCGTTATAAAAACATATGTGTTTCCACCTCGGCGAAAGGTATATTAAGGTTTATTGAAATGACAGAATGCACAGGGAGTAGGTATTAGTCTTAGTAAAAATGAGAAAATAGATGCTTCGATCAGCTCTAAGCCAAGTTCAAAATGTCAGCAATCCGCACAACATAGGTCAGCTGATCCATTTCTGATTCTGCCGAGTGGAATTTTTAATTCAGTGTGGTGGCAATTGTATGGCTTGAATAGAACGATAGATTAAAACAGTGGCTATCAATTGTAGTGGCAATAATAAAGAGGTCCTGACCATCGAGTAGTCTTCGGTCCAACCATTTCGGGCTTCTGCAGACAAAATAATGATCGCTAGATAAGAAGATTGACTCTGATCGTACTCGTTGTTGTCTTGTAATCTTCCACTGTCTGGACTCCATTATTTCGGTCATTTAATTATGTAGGAACTTTAAAAATACGTGCAAAAGACAATGATGAGAAATTTAATAATTCCAGTGTTTATAAACTTAGCTGTAAAGATTGAACTGCTTTGTACTATAAGATCCAAAGAGCATTTAAGATTAAATAAATAATAATGATTTTTCGGAATTCTCAAATCATTTATTAGAAAAGTTTGTCTGTTTTACATATAAGCAATGTTCGTTTTAAATGGAATAATTTAGAATAATTTGAAGTAAGTAAAGTGAGTAATAGATTAAATTAATATTATTAGGAGAACACATTCTTATTGTGAAGTTGTAATTATTCAGAACACAGCTCTGTGATATTTTAAATATTAATTAAATATATTAATTAGAAAAATATACATATAAAATCAATTTCATTGAAAAATTATAATAATGTAGCATAGATGGATAATGCACCTTCCCCGGTTTGGAAAGAGATCCAGGTTCGAATCCCGGTGGCGCAACAACAATATTTTTCGATAAAATTGATTTTATATGTATATCTTTCTAATTAATATATTTAATATATAAGTTGTATCAATGTGTCCAAAATTTAATAAAAATGAATTGATAAATTCATAATTCTGGCGTCTGCTCTCAGATCACTCAAAGATATTTGAGATTCGGTAAAAATAAGGTAGATGGCTCTTTCAAATATAACATATAGGTTCGAAAATTTGTCGCTAAAAATATCGTCGCTGTAGCATAGTTGGATAATGCACCTTCCCCGGTTAGGAAAGAGATCCTGGTTCGAATCCCGGTAGCGCAACAATAATATTTTTCGATAAAATTGATTTTATATGTATATCTTTCTAATTAATATATTTATTTAATAATATAATATAACACAATAATTACAACTTCACAATAAGAATGTGTTCTTCTTAATAACATATATTTTTATTTTATGATGGATGAAGTAGTTCTGGACACGGAGCTGACTATCATCAGCTCATCCGCGGACGTGATTCCACCATCAGCGGGGCATCAGCACGTCACGCCTTCAGATCCTCGATGCAGACCATTACGTGCAATTCGCTACGTGCCTCGCATTATCTGCCGGTGTCAGAGATGTCACAATTAACAAGCTGAACGTCTTAAGACTATATTACGCCAGAAACGACGGTAGTACCGGTGATGTATCTCTTATATCATCGTGATATCATCGATCATATCGACCACCGCACAGAGCTATTATTTTAAATACTAATTAAATATATTAATTAGAAATATATACATATAAAATCAATTTTATCGAAAAATATTGCTGTTGCGCCACCGGGATTCGAACCTGGATCTCTTTTCCAATCCGGGGAAGGTGCATTACCAATTATGCTACAGCGACAATATTTTTGACGACAAATTTTTAAATTAATACATCTATCGTTCCATTATTTGAAAGATATACGTATAAAATAATTTTATCGACAAATAGTGTTGTTGCGCCACCGGGATTCGAACCTGGATCTCTTCCAATAATCCGTAAAGTAGATGGCTTTCAAATATCGGAACGATAGATGTATTAATTTGAAAAGTGTAACATATAGGTTATAAAATTTGTCGTCAATGCACTGGATGTTGTAGCATAATCTGTTAATGCACCTTTCTCTGATTGGACGAGATCCAAGTTCGAATCCCTGTAGCGTAACAACAATATTTTTCGATAAAATTGATTTTATATGTATGTACATGTTTTTAGATAATCGCATGCATTTACAAGAATGTGAACTTCTGACAAGATGCCCGAAAAATTTGAGAATTCGTCTCAGACATGTGGTTGAGGGTCTGTTCTTGATGTTCAGCTCCTGCAGTTGGAGTCGTCCTTCCTTGCTTTCGGGCTCCATGATTTTACATCGTATAAAAATATCTAATACACCGGAGACTGTACAAGGCTTTACCTTCAGTGTCTTGGAGATATCGCGATCTTTCTGGATTCTGTCAAGTCCGGACATTTCGACATACCATTATGGCTCGCATTCAGTCTGGATCAATTTACCCATCTATTATTTGTTTAATTAAACTACGATGTCTTTGAATTTGTGTATGTCCGATGCGGGGATAAAAAGGGCGACGCGCGCGAGGCGCGCTTTCTTTCTGCGTGCTCTTGTGCGTTACCGTTTGACCTGTTACTAGTGATATACCTTGTATCATACTGTAAAAAAAATATATTATTGTCACACAGAGTTTTATTTGCACCGGGGCGTGCAGTGCATACATGTGAAAAAACTGTGCATTACTGAAATTTTTGGGAAACAAATTTGAATTAAATAATAATACATAAATATGAATTAATTAGAAAGATATACATATAAAATCAATTCTGTCGAAAAATATTGTTGTTGCGCCACCGGGATTCGAACCTGGATCTCTTTTCCAATCCGGGGAAGGTGCATTACCAACTATGCTACAGCGACAATATTTTTAGCGACATATTTTCGAACCTATATGTTACGTTTTTGATATTATCGTTTCATTATTTGAAAGAGCCATCTACCTCATTATTACGGAATCTCAAATACCTTTGAGTAATCTGATAGCAGACGCCAGAATTATTAATTCATTTTTATAGAATTTTGGACACATTGATACAATTTTATTATTAGGAGAACACATCCTTATTGTGAAGATGTAATTATTCAGAACATAGCTCTGTGATATTTTAAATATGAATTAAATATATCAATTAGAAAGATATTGTTGTTGTGTTATTAATACATTGTATGACTCAATTAAAGAGTAATGTGAATAGATCGATGTGGCGAATACAAAAGAGCGCGATGGATACAGCGGTGAGTTGTCATGTTTTTAGAACCAATCAATTAAAGTCTCTACTGGTACAGTCGTTTATGTAAATCCAATTATTTAATTTAAATTCGTTTCGCAGAATTTTTAGTAATGCACAGATTTTTTTGCTTGTATGCACTGCGCACGCCCCTGGTAACAGTGCCTTTGTAGGCAAACATCTAGTAATTGTCTGTTCTTGGAACATATTCAAATTAGCTTTGCTTTTTTTCCTTGTTTATCTCAAAACCCATTTTCAGCGCGACAGAACAGTTTCTTCCTCCCGGTGTAGCGATCAAATTTGTATCGTCTACAATTCTTACTACGATTCTCTCGCGATGTATCTACCGCTGAAATAGTGCGCACCGGGTGTGTCGTCAACCACTGTGTGTGTGAACCTTGTTAGCAACAATATCCCGAGGTGTACCGCGATCGGTGACGTCACGTGTCGATGCTGCCTCTGTCTTTGTTCCTTCGTCACGGCATAGATTAAAGAGGATATCCTTGAACCGCCATCGGATGGTGGACTACCAGCTCTGCAGCCTGTGTCGCTCGCAAAAAAGCCCATAAATTACATTTTTCAAGTGCCAGCCAGACCAGAATTTAACCTGTTCGTTGATCTTAAAGTTTATCATTCAATAATAATTCAATTTTGATGTTTCATTATTAGCTTACTTACTTACTTACCATCACGCCGTTTCCCCGTGGGGGTAGGCAGAGAGGATAGAGCGCCACACTCTTCTGTCCTGACATACAATTCTCGCCTCATCCACATTCATACATCTCGTCATACAAGCTCGCCGATTGTTGAGGCTTCTAACAGAACCATCCTCCATTATCTATTATTATTATTATTAGCGATATTAGAATATGTCCAAGAATACACCATTACTATATTTTCACATACAAAGGCACTGCTATTAAACAAATAATAGATATCTCATAGAGACGAAGATATTTTTTATTACATTTAATAGAAATATATGGAAGCATGAGTAATTAACAGGGCTTACGCCATGTCTTCGCCTGGCTTAAGTGACCAATTTATACAAATATAACATTCACCATTCTCACGCATGTATCAACTTCTATATCTATAAAATTTTTTAAAGTTCTACATACGATCCTGGGTATAAAGTCTACAAGGTTACTTTACTCCGCAAACGCTTATTAGTAATCCTATATTAATCCTTTTCGCGAGTGTAACTATACACGCCGCGACGCTTGTACTTGTGGTGGAGAGGAGTCTACCAGCATTCAGAAAACGAAAAGTAAGTGAATAATGCGTATCACACAGAGACGAAGCTATTTTTTTTATTATATTTCATAGAAATGTATTCAAGTATGAAGTAATTAACAGGGCTTACGACCTGGCTTTACCCTCAAACAGCATATATGTCACGATGAAAATCTAATTATTTTTTAGATCATTTTAGCCAGCCGAAGCCAGTCGTAAGCCCTGTAATTACTTTCAAACATTTCCATTGAATACAATAAAAATAGCTTCGTCTCTATGATAATATCTATTACTTGTTTATTATTATTTCAGAACACAGTTCTGAGATATTTAATACAAATTAAATGGATAAATTAAAAATATAAGCATACATATAAATTCAATACAATTACGCTAATTTTGGTGTAACATATGGGTTCGAAAATTTGTCATCAATTCACTGTGTCGGTGTAGCATAATCGATTAATGCACGTCGCCCGGATCGTAAGAGATCCAAGTTCGAATCCCGGTAGCGACAACAATATTTTTTGATAAAATTGATGCATATCTTTTTAAAATATCACAGAGCTGTGTTCTGAATAATTACAACTTCACAATTGGAATGCGTTAAAAGCTTTTACTTGAACGGTAATAATTAATGTGTTGAGTGAAGATGATATTTTAAATTTTTGTAAAATCATCCCTGTAAATTGGCCGCCCTCTGAATCGGTCGCCCGCGTGCCACACGCGTAAGGGGCGGTATTTTGTTAGGCCGGCATTTTGAAACTTGGCCAAGGGCGTCCGTTCTGGCCATTAGTGTTGACTATAAATTACTCCTTTATTACGAAATAACTATAATATTGCTGGATAATTTGGTATCGTTTTGTAACTTGGCATTTTATTTTTTAAATTTTTATATATTTTCGGCCGCCCCCCTTGATTTGGCCGCCGCATGCAGGCGCCTGTTATGCCTGTGCGTAACGCCGGCGCTGCTCGTAAGATACTATTTGTGTGTCCTTGTTGCACAACAACGCAAAACAATATTTTGTGTAGCATGGCAATACGCGTTATTTTTTTCTACCTTGTACTGTTCTTGCGGGTTAAATCTGCTGGCAGTGTTGCGCGGAGGGTGAATCTCTTATACGTTTTTCTTTTGTGCCTCTTCACTCTCCCTCTGCTCCCGAGACCTTGTTAATTGTATTATTATATATTATCTTTATGACAATGAGGGCAAATGCCGACCGAGCGGCGGACGAGCAGGACCGAGATAGGAGGCGGAGGCTCGAGCTTATCGCATCGGTGGGATACGTTAGCAGAATTACAATTTCACGAAGATTTGTATTAGAAGAACGTTGTAATATTTCTGTCTGCTTGTAGTTCCAACAAATATACAAAGCAAATATTGAATTATCTCAGTAAAGACGCCGACCACGTCGCTGGTGTTTCGTACAAAGCAATGCTGGCCCCGGAGCGGACGATATTGTCTGCCATAAAAGAAATCCGTATTGCGGCATCACCGCGCCATGAACAATGAAACCGACACCAGTTTGCGATAATTAGCTTTCCACTATTGCTGGCATAACATGGCCGACGAAAGTTGTACAGATATTATTGTGAATTAACTTAAAGAAAAAAATAATAATTAATCAAATTTTGGTGAATTATTTTGTAAATTGAGTAAATGTATGAACGTTAGACCGTTTTCGGGAACATCTTCTCATTATCAATAATACATTTCAACTAAAGTTTAAAATATTCTCGTACAGTAGTCGAGGCAGTGTGCGAGGGTGGAGTTAAAATGTATAAGAGAGGGAATGTAACGGGGGGTATTTGGATTTATATTATTTTCTTATTATTAAAAAATTCTAAATAATAATTTACAACTTCTGTATAGTTACGCCAAAGGAACGAAAGTTACAATTAATTAATCAGTATTGCTAAATGTGACGCAGTGCGCATCGAAAATATTTGAATTAAAAATAATAATTAATTTGTAGCATGATGTAAACAATTTTTTTTTCTCCTTCATGTCAGTGTTGACATATAGTGGTCTTAATCAGATAAGACTCGACTTGTAATACACATTTACCTGTCTATCGCCTCCGCAGGCGTCATCACCGCCGACGACCTCTGGACGCACCTTGCAAACAGTCTAAAAACACGACCGGTATCGACATTAACATGTGCCAATAACTTGCGCCGGGAACAGTCCTGTTGCTGATTGTTTACTCACGGCACTGTACAGTCAGCCACTGACGAATCTGTTGATAATATTTTTTTTTTATAATACATGGATTTGTTTAATTTTAATGGAATAATATTAATCAGTTCTTCATAATAATGTAATAATATAAATATTTACTACTCAAAAGTATATCCCGCAGTAAACTATATTTTATAGATATCCGATAATAAAAACGATAATTAATCAATTAGTTAAATATGGCGGACTCTTCACAGCTGTTCCAAAAGTCATCTGACACATTGATACTTCGAAAGTTGCAGTATTTATTTATTTATTTATTTATTCATAATATAGAGCATACATAGGCACTCCTATATATGTTCTAATATAAACAAGATTAAAGTGTTTTCTTTTACTATAACTTATTTAAATCTATTCAATTTCTCCTCCTCTCTTGTGTTTTTTGGCATTTCATTAAACATCTTCGCCCTGTACTTCATCTGAGATTTGTCCTTCCTCCTGAATGGCAGTCTCAGTCTATCCCTTCCCCCTGTACGGTGCTCGTGCTCATGTTAATTGAGGATTTAATAAATAAATACCATTATATTAAAATATATCTCAAATACTAAATTAATGTATTAATTATAAATATATGCATATAAAACAATTTTGTCGAAAAATATTATTTTTGCGTCACCGGGATTCGAACCTGGATCTCTATTTCCAAACCGGAGAAGGTGCATTATCCAACTATGCTACAGCGACAATATTTTTAGTGACAAATTTTCGAACCTAACATGTTACCTTTTAGATATTAATACATTTAATCGTTCCACTATTTGAAAGAGCCATCTACCTCATTTTTACGGAATCTCAAATACCTTTGAGTAATCTGACAGCAGACACCAGAATTATCAATTCATTTTTATTAAATTTTGGACACATTGATACAACTTATATATTAAATATATTAATTAGAAAGATATACATATAAAATGAATTTTATCGAAAAATATTGTTTTTGCGTCACCGGGATTCGAACCTGGCTCTCTTTCAAATAATGAAACGATTATAAACGAAAATAATGAAAAAGGTAACATATAGGTTTGAAAATTTGTCACTGTAGCACAATTGGATAATGCACCTTCTCCGGTTTGGAAATAGAGATCCAGGTCCGAATCCCGGTGACGCAAAAACAATGTTTTTCGACAAAATTGATTTTATATGTATATCTTTCCAATTGATATTTAAAATATCACAGAGCGTCTGTTCTGAATAATTACAACTTCACAATAAGAATGTGTTCTCCTAAAAATATATCTCCTGCTTAAAGGTCATCGTGTTCAGATCTTTCAGCATTGCACTGATCTGACCTTTATTTTGCAGAACTGACAATTGTTGCATTTCTTCTACGTTAGCCAAAATCAAATTGCAGCTGCAGCAGTTGATGTGAGGAATAATAACAGAGCTGTAGACTATTTGACAAGACTCAGTACTAATGAATCTTCTGCTTATCTTAGATTCAATTTAGAATCTATTAAGACTCCCAAGTATTTGATTTCAGTCACTATCTTCAGATTTTCACCATCTGTGATATTTGCTGGTGTGATTGTATTCTTCTATTTCCAATGTTATCAATTCAGTTTTAGATTATTTTTCTTCAGCCAACCTTTCTACGACAGTTGGTCATTTCATATTCAGCTATTTTAGTGATGACAGTTCGTCCGGTGACGATCTAGTTGTTTAATATACATTATCAGATAATATATAAAATAAAGTGTATTTCGTGATTATTTGTCGCGCCTGTAGTAAAAAGGTACTGCTGATCGCGCGGCCGGCCCATGTTTGTCTTGTTTCTGGCCATTGAGTCTGTAGTTGTTGATCGTCGACGGTGCCTTTCTAGAGCCTGTTCACTGTCCAGATGTCTGCAAAAGTCCAGTGGAGACAATTACCAGTTTTTTTTTCAGTATTATCAGTGACAGGAAGGACCTTGGAGTGTTTTTGCTTTCGCGGAGAGCATAGGGGCGAACGACAAAATGAGTTCCGCGCCTCCGATCGACGCACCGAGGACCAAACTGCATACAGTGCGATATCTGACCATTTACATTTAACGATTTTGTACATCGATTCGCATCGGAACGGAGGCTTATACAGCAAATAGACATGACGCTTAAAGACACCAACGTGTCCGGAAATTGCACAGGTCGGTTAAATCATATTTCAGCTTATAAATAGCATATTTGTCAATGATGGTGAATTTAAATTAGAAGAAAAAAAACACGTCACAGACGCGTGTGTCGTACCACCCCTGCATATTTTTCCTCGTTGTCTTCAAACGAGGTTGAAAATGATTTATTTTGCATTATAAAAAATATTAATTTCTCGTCATTATGGACGGGATACTTTCAGTATTGTACAAAATGCGCATGTGTGCAGTTGTCGCGTTAAATATTTTTATTTTATTGTTAAGTTAATTGTAAGAATTATTTAAAATCCCGTCATTATTGACGGGCTATTTTTATTTAATAAGTCGCGTACCAACATACACAATCAATTTATTGTGCTATTTCTAGTTAAGATCGCAAATTGATAATTTTCTCGTCAATTATTTAGTGCTGTAAAAAAAAAAAAAATGGTTAAAAAGTAAATAATAAATCATTTATTGATGCATTGAGGCGTGGCCTACTCCCGGGAGAGTGCCTGGGCGGCTCGCCTCGCTCCTGCTGCGTCAGCTCGAAGCGATTTGTCGGCGAATAGATTATAATATATATTTTATATTCTGTGAGACCGGCTTCGTGCAGATGACCAACTGTTAGGTAATACGGCGATAGCATCTCGGTACGCGGCAATATTAACCGGCGAACACTCGCGTGCGTGACGTCATCTTTTGCATGTCCGATTTGTATTAATTTGTTAAGTTATGCATATATAATTAATAATAAGTACAGAGGTAGACGAAGAATGCGGATGTTAAGCTCCAATTCGTTGAATTTTCAAAGGAAACTTTGTCGGCAAATTCGGAAGGAAACGTTGTCGGCAAATTCGGAAGGAAACGTTGTCGGCAAATTCGGAAGGAAACTTTATCGGCAAATTTGAATGGAAACGTGCGGGGGAATAATTATCGCGTATTTTGGACACGTTGCTACTACTACTACAACTACTATCCACGTCTATCCCTCGTGACATGATCTCCATAAATTCCCGCACTCTCGAGTATGCCCCTCTTAAGGCCGTCACCAGAGAAGTGTCTGCTGCATCTGTGACTTTTGGATGCCGGCATCGGTAGCGTCATTATGGTTGTATAATGCTTGCTTAAACGGCCAGGTCTGTGAGACGCGAGCGGGGAAGATTACTTAAATGTTTTTTCTTTTATATATTCAATAACAGTACGTGATTATATATATTTAATTTCAAATTAAAACGTATTTTAGCGAAATCGTATCATCTTTTTTTCTGTCTATGTTAAGGGAGAAATCTTACCATAAAAATTGTCTATTCACAATTCTTATACGTCATTTTTGTTCGTTTTGACAGCTAACTTACAAAGATCGAATAATTTTAATTACGTTGATGCTGTTATTCACGTGTGGTTTGTTTTGGGGAATGCTCTATCATTGAAATGTAGATTCTATTGAGACCTTGACGGCGTAGTGGACACTATCGGTAACAATAACCAATTGCGTATCTGCCAGTGTGATATGATTACGCGATTGGAGTGTTGTTAGTCCCTGGGAACAAAATGGTACCACAACGTTCGAGAAATAACCGGAATAACAAGATATCAAGGCGAAGGATTCTCAAATATGAATTCATCCACTAGGGCAGCGATGAAAAACCTTTTGGGATCAGCGTGTCGAAATTTCAGAAAATTTATCTAACTGGCGTGTCTATTTTGTGTCTCGTACATTGTTCCTCTTTCGTGAGTGTATTTGATGTATGGATCTCTGAGTGTCTGCCTTGAATAATAAACTATAGATAATTCATATTTAAGCACAGCACATACGAGGTGAGACAGTTTAATTCCCGAACCGTTATTCTAAATCGCGTGAATATTCGCATTTGAACTAATACGCGCGTATTTGGGAAGGTGACATATCTGCGTGTGCACAATTCAGAGCAGTGATGATAGCGCTCACTGTGAGAGCGTCAATACCGACGGATTTAGGGATGGGGATCTACAAAAGGTAGTGTGTATTTCAATCTAAATTTTCCCCAAGCATCATAGACATTACACAACTGTTATTGGAGGCAATATAAGGATATTTATTCGGGTATGGGTGACACGTTAGAACTCCTTAGGTAGGTAGTTAGTATACCAGGTGTTTTGCAATTCCATTAATCTTTCCGTGTAAGTGTGATTCAATCCATTTTGTGTCTCGTCCACTGTCCCTCTTTTGTGAGTGTTTTTGATGTATGGATGTCTGAGTGTCTGCCTCGAACTACTGCACCTTAATTTTCAATCTGTATGTAAAATTTTATTGTATGGCTTTATATGATATGATTTTTTATGAATAAAGACAGTACTTAAGGGACGCTGGAGGGTCTAAATTTTAAAATCTTCGCGATAGTTGCTAATAACCACAATGAATTTCTTTTCCTTTTTCGTTTTGTAATTGTAAAATGTAATTTAATTAATGTCGCGTATTTTTATTAGCTTTAATGGGTGGGACCGACAAGGAAGCCCTAGTTTCTAAACCGGTCCCGGGACAGGGTGGGGTCATAAAATTAACTGGCGTGTCACACCCCTCCCAGAAAAAAACTTTTTTTTTTTTTTTTTTACATATTTACTTATATAAAAGTGGAAAAAAATACGGAACCCATAGTATTTGATTTGATGTCAATTAATTTATTGTACGTTTAACAGGTTTAGCTTATCACAAGCTTCATCAGGACGTATTTAAAACTAATCATACATACTAAAAGAGTGCACTTATACATACATAAAGAGGGAGATATAATATAAAATTACATGTGAAAGAGAGAGACACAATACATATACAGATAGTCGGAATATTAAGGGAGGGGAAATACAATTTTGATGGATATTAAATTGATTTTAAAGGAAAAATACCTAATATAGGACTAATGGATAAATTAGTTTGATTATTCTTTCTCTTTATGTATATAAGTGTACTCTTTTTGTATTTATGATCAGTTTTAAATACGTCCTGATGAAGCTTAAGATAAGCGAAACCGGTTGACGTATAAAAAATTTCGTGATTTCATACAAAATGAGACCCAAAAGAGATACATATGTAATATGTACGTAGTGATCAATTCCAACGTTGTTGTCGGGCAGACGTGTATTAGTGAACGCTGGCGTGTCGCCCGAGACGATGTGGAGGATATGATCAAATAATTACATCCCCGCACTATAACAAGAACATAAAACTTTTGTAGAATAGAAGCATGTTAAAGGAACATTATGTTGAGAAATGAGCACATGGATTGCGAGAGAGAATGTCAATTTTTTTCTGCCGGCGCGAGGGGTCCCAGGTTAGCGAGTTCGTGTCCTCGCCAGACGTCACCGCGCCCAGAAGCGAATGGCGCACAATACTTGGAGTTCAGGCCTCTCCTCGACTATAAAACATGGCGTGTTATATTATTACAACAGCCGATAACATCACAATGGTGGCGTTAGTTTGGCAATATCTGCAGCGTCGTTCGGCCATTTTGTTTCACTTTGCCGCCGAATGTAGCTCGAACGAGGGATATTAAATGTTCCAGATAGATGCAGGAGGTTCAATACGTCAGTGGCATGGTACGATTGAAGATACACATCTCAAAGACTATATGCTGTATGTTCTCGATATTATTTGATGGAATGGAAGCTGGAGGTGTGGATCTATGAAGAATGCCAATGTAGCGAAGGGAATCTGGTGGTAATCAAAGATTTAACAGATTAAGATGTCTCACAGAGACGAATCTATTATTTTTGTATGAGAAGTATGGAAGTCTCGGGCATTACAGGACTTACGACCTATCATCGGCTGGCTTAACTGATCACTTTGCACAATGTAACGTTCACCGATTTACCCGCGCCACCGCATCTATCAAATTTTGTAAGTTGTATACGTTACAGAATCTTTTCCTCGTCTTTTAACATGTGCATTACGAGTCAGGTCTCATCTGAGGTCATATTTGTCAACACTGATATGAAGGAGGAAACGATTCTCTACCCATTGGTCTATCCAATACGGCAGGGGATCTTCCTCTTCTCCGTCCTTCGTCGTAGCCCGCGACAATAAGCTTCTCCAAGCCATCTCATCAGATATCTCATAGACACAAAGCTATTTTTTACTATATTTAATAGAAAATATATAACACTGCCTTTGTACATGAAAATCCAGTAATTGTGTGTTCTTGGACATATTACAATATTGCTAATATTATACTGGTCAAAATAAGAAAATAAATAAAAATTGATACCATATGTGCTGTTTTAAAAAAAAGGGAAAAATGAATTATCAAATGTGGTCCATAGATGGCGATGGTGTAGTGGTACTCGAATCGAGTCCACATACTAACATATATACAACTATAAAAAATTTGATAAATATAGAGATTGAGGAGTGGGAATTAGTGAACGTTACTTACTTACATCACGCCGCTACCCCGTGGGGATAGGCAGATAAGATAGAGCGCCACACTCTTCTGTCCTGACACACAATTCTCGCCTCATCCACATTCATACATCTTCCATTATCCGGTTTACCTGGTCGTGCCAAGTCTTCCGCGGACGTCCTCTCTTTCTGGTGCCATCAACACTTTCATCATATATCTTTCTTACCATTCTCTCCTCATTCTCCCGTTCCATATGACCGAACCACCTGAGTGATCCTTTTTTAATCTTACTCACTATACTAACTTCAGTTGTACATTCTTTCCTTATTTCTTCATTCTTTACTCTGTCGTAAATAGATTTGCCACAAATACGTCTGAGTGATCTCATTTCCACTGCATTCAGTCTACTTTCGTTCCTTTTCTGCCAGCTCCAGGCCTCACTTCCATTCCATTGCATTCCATTGTGCATCGCCGTCTTGCCTCGGTTGACAAATTCCCGTTAGATATAATTTCATTCAAAGCGCCGTTCACTTTATTCCCTGCAGTCACCCCCTTTCCGTTTCTATCAAACATACTTCCCAAATATCTGCTTGTCCCAAACATAGATCACCTCCAAGTATTGAGCACGGTGTCTCGCTTTTCTCCTTCTCGAATACCATCACTTTCCACTTGTTAACATCCATCACGAGGTCGCTTTTCTCGCACACATCGTACATTCTACTCACCAGATTCTGAACGTTATATATACCACATATATAAAAGTGATTACTTAAGTCAGCCGTATAGGTCGTAAGCCCTGTAATTACCCCATACTTCCATATATTTTCTATTAAATACGTTAAAAAATAGCTTTGTCACTGTGAGATATCTGATATTTGTTTAATAACATAAAAATCCAGTAATTGTGTATTCTTGAACATATTCAAATATTGCTAATTGTCGAATTGGTTGAGAGTATCCTTGGTGTGTGATGCAGACGTTCATGTCTCTCTCCCTCGTCTTCATGGCCCACGATTGCACGCCATGCAAAATATATTTGATATATTAATTCTATGATTCGATCATAGATATGTGGCTCGTTAGATTCCGTCGATAACAGTGGCGTAACAGGCTTAAGTAGATCAAAGTTGAACAACACCGCGAGGGTTACAACTGTATTTAGCATAGCCGCCAGTGAAGATTCTAATCTCACGATATATATTTTTTTTATACGGTCTTACTGAACGAACTACTGTAAACACGCGGCTCGAGAGGGTAGTTACAAACAAAAAATAACACGCTACTTAGGGATCTCAAGTTAATTTTAATCGAGGTGCACTTGAGATGCCTAAGTATTTGATAACTATTCAGAATTTTCCAATCACCTTTTGGAAACAAACCATTATTTTGATATTTGTATATATACATACAAATACTAGGCGTTTACAGTTAGATACATTTGAAATTTTAGAAATAAGAAAAATTATAAATAACCAAATTCTTTGCTAATAGTCTTCTTTTAAATTTGTTTTCATATTAATAGTTTTTTTTTATCTATAATTGTATTTTTTAATATCAATACACATTGTTTCCTGAAGAAGACGCCATAGGTATCGAAACATGTTGAATAATTAATAAATAATGGCTTATACAAAGTATTTTGTCTAATTATTTATAATTAATTACTAATTTATTCTCATAGATAATAATGAATAGAGCGCCACTTCTGTCCTGATAAAACTCTGTGCGAATTTTGATCCCGATCCCGTCATTTGCCTTTCAGCTATTACAGTTTAAACGCATTAAACACGAAAAATGAGCAGTGCTCCGATTTCTCTGGTCGGAGGGTGTGAAAAGGGTTGTAATTCATCGTAGACTTCTATCACGATACGGGGACTTTATCAGGTAAAAGTGGCCGGACCAGTGTGAAGAGAGAGCCGAACTCCCGTCAACCAAGATGGTTCTAGCGAATAGGCAGGTTACCATCGGTGAAGTAGCGTCTTCTTCGAACATCACACACGGTTTTGTCCATCAGATCATCCGCATAGAGCTTGACTAAAGTAAAGATATTTTTTGACTTGCACGGTGAGATAATATCGTTAGGAGTACCGCAAGGGTCAGTTCTTGGACCTATCCTTTTCATTATATATATAAACGACATCTCATGTATACCGCGATATATATGGTGCACTCATATATATAACTATAATAAAATAACACCAATCATATCGGCAATTATCATAGATGGTGAAAGTCTGAAAGAAGTGACTGAAATCAAATATTTGGGAGTCATAATAGATTCTAAATTGAATCTATCGCAAAATACAAGATACGCGACTAAAAAGATTGCTAAGGAAATGTCACTTCTGGGAAGGATCAGAAGATTCATTAGTACCGAGTCTTGTCAAATAGTCTACAGCTCTGTTATTATTCCTCACATCAACTGCTGCAGCTGCATTTTGGTTTTGGCTAACGTAGAAGAAATGCAACAATTGTCAGTGGTGCAAAATAAAGCTTTGAGAATTATACTAGTCAGTGCGATGCTGGAAGATCTGTATATAATGGTATGGTATAAAATATCAGCGGAATTTACACGAAAAATGGGTGCGAATCAACATGAGCACGAGCACCGTACAAGGGGAAGGGATAGACTGAGACTGCCATTCAGGAGGAAGGACAAATCTCAGATGATGTGCAGTGCCATGAAGATTTTTAATGAAATCCCAGAAAATATAAGAAATTGAATAGATTTAAAATGAAACTGACTAAATATGTTTTAATAAAAGAAAAGACTTTAATCTTGTTTGTATTAGATCATATATAGGAGTGCTTATGTATGCACTGTGTTAAGAATTAAATAAATAAGAAATATTAAGGAGAACACATTCTTATTGTGAAGTTGTAATTATTCAGAACAGACGCTCTGTTATATTTTAAATACTAAATTAATGTATTAATTATAAATATATACATATAAAATCAATTTTGTGGAAAAATATTGTTTATGCGTCACCGGGATTCGAACCTGGATCTCTATTTCCAATCCGGGGAACATTGAAAAATGTAACATATAGGTTCGAAAATTTGTCAAGAAAAATACTGGCGTTATAGCACAAAGGTAGTGCACTTCCCCGGATTGGAAATAGAGATCCAGGTTCGAATGTCGGTGACGCAAAAACAATATTTTTCGACAAAATTGATTTTATATGTATATATTTATAATTAATACATTAATTTAGTATTTAAAATAAGAAATAATCACACAAATTTGATTTGTTAGCATTTGATGAATAACGTGCGTGAGGCGTGGTCCTCCTCCTTCAATATTACATCTCGAAGACGTCCAAATTATTATTAAATTCATCCAGTGTTTTCGAAAATATTGAATATAGTTGATTAAATATTTAATTGAAGCCACACTCTTGGCTTTGCCGCAGTGTTTTCGACTTTGCCGCAGTGTTTTCGACTTTGCCGAAGTGTTTTCGACTTTGCCGAAGTGTTTTCGACTTTGCCGAAGTGTTTTCGACTTTGCCGCAGTGTTTTCGAAATTATTGAATATTGTCAATTAAATAGTTAATTTGAGCCACACTCTCGAGACTTTGCCGCGGCGAGGACCCCGCGTTTGAGAACCCCCGCTACGACTCGTGAATATTAATAAGTATTTCGTATTTTCGCGTTTGCACGCGATTTTTCAATTCGTACATCGACTTTCGCATTTCCGCCGACTGATACGATGTTCCTCGTTCCCCTCACGAGAGGCTAATTGAGATTCAGAATCAATTGAACACTTCATTTATTATACTAAATAAAATATTTTTTAATGAGAATTTACTGTTCGTCAACCGGTTTCGCGTATCTCAAGTGTCGTCACGACGTATTCAAAACTAACCATAAATACAGTAAGACTGGACATATATACATAAAGGAGATAGAATATAAAATTACACGTGAAAGAGAGAGACAGAATACATATACAGATAGACGGAACATCAAGGGAGACACGCTGTTAATTGCAGAATTGTGTAGCTTCTACATGACCACCAATAGTCCCACTTCAGCTTGGCTCTGTCTCCGGCAGATCGTCAGGATCGGCAGAGCTCGACCCCTCCTAAATTTGTTACTTTTACACAGCCATACAGTATTGAATGCATCTGTCGTCAATCGAAAACTCCGCGTACGTCACCCGGCTCGTTCCGGGCTCGACAGCATCGTTACTCTCCGGACTCTGTACTAGCATTCCGCTGCATACACATTACTCGCGTAAGTCTTCTGCTTTCGACGAATCACACACCACACACGCAAACCTTCTATACAAACACGACATGATGCCTTCAAAGTACTATTTATTTCACACTTAATTAATGAAGTGTTCTCTTGTTTGTTTCAGGTGAGTTTCTCTTGAATTGTACTACTCGTCTTCAGGATCAGGACGCCGTTTTGGATTCAAGGAGAAGCTCCGCAGTGAGTCATCGTGGAGAATATTTTTGTTGTTTTATTTGTGTCGTGCCTTCATCAGCTCGGAGGTTAAAGTTCATCGACTTATAACCATATATGTGAAAATAAAACACTCGTTTCATTTACATACGCGTTTCGCCTTGTAAGGGCATTATCAGTCGACCTTAACATAATTTTATACAATGCCAGCGAATCGAATCGGTCATAATGGCGTTCAAATACGAAAAAGGGCCAGATAATATCCTTTTAAAATAAGACCAAATACCTTGGCCATATATTCAATGAAGATGGACAAGACGATGATGATATAGAACGGCAGAGGAGACAGTTGAACGTTCGTGCAAATATGCTGTCACGGCGTTTCTACCGATGCAGTGAGGAGGTGAAGAGCATCCTCTTTAAATCCTTCTTCACCACCGTGTATACCTGCGAGCTCTGCTCGAAATACGAGCAAGTGTATAACTACTCATATAGAATAGTTTTCGGATTGACGCGTTATTGCAGCGCATCTAAAATGTTTGCCGAGGTCCGTTTACACGGATTCGTTCCGCTTCTGAGACATCGAGTTGCTGGCGTAAACCTGCGGCTGGAGCTCAGCACTCAGCACCGACTCTACAGCGAGCTAGTGCTGGTTCCCTGACCAGAGAGTGGTAACGACTACAGAATAGCTACAGATACAGTAATGGCCGCGAATGAAATGTAGTCTCTATTTTTTTTATATATTTATATATATGTGTGAATTTTTTATTTATTTATATATTTTTTTGCCTTTCTTTTTAAGTATATTATGTATTATCTATATGGCGAATCGGGTCTACATAAAGAAAACTCAATCACGCTAGAATCATGTACACATTATGTAAATTCTAGTGTACCAAAAATGTATCTTTTCGTATTATCTTCTTAGACTGTGTTGCCGTAATTACCTTCGATAGCTAGTCCTGAGTTTTCTAATTGGTTTGTTGAACCTATATGTATTCAACCTACATTGGCGAAACTGGGCTGTTACTCGCCGATTCTTCTATCGATAATCCGAAAAGCACAATGCAAAATGCCGTAAAATACAAGACCGACCCCGAAAACGTCTCTGAACAGAAGCAGTTTCGCTTTTATTTCCTGTTTTAAATTTACACAAATGGAATGCGCATATTCATATCGAAGTATAAAAACGCTTAAACAGATTGTAAAATTATATAGCTATCCTTTTCTGCAAAATATCATTTGTGTTGAAACTGAATGGTTATTTAGAATCATTAAAATGTACGGAAATCCTCAGAATTACAACGAACTCATGTTGTCCCTTTTCAACTCGTGCAAATAAAATCGTACAGCTGTCCCTTACTATAGATATAAATACAAGTTGTTGAGTTAAATTGTTAGATTGATAATGCCCTTGCAAGGTGAAACGCGTTTCAAGTAAATTGAACGAGTAGAATAAAAAAAACAAAAATGGAGTTCTATGTGCAAACTTTTATTTAATTTTAAATACATAGATCCAATGTTATTATTATTAGTAATAGTCTTAGTGAAATATCTCAATTTAATAAGCTATTTTTATTTTTTTACATACATTTTGTTTCCACGAGGAGTGGGGTAATGGGATCTAGGAAGACTGATGGAAATTAGGTATATGGACAGGACAATCCTCGAGGACTAACCAGGAAGCACTACCCACCTGGATTTTCTCTCCTGTAGTCACAGCTCCTCCAGAAATCTTCTCCGATTTCGGCACGCACACGCGAGCAACCGAATACACAAGCAACGAGTAAACTTTATTTCACACAGCAACATTCAAACATTTCAAAATCATAGACAATACGCAGAAAAGTCGTGTTCTTTTGTGATGGGTTGGGCAGATAGGTGGATAAACATAGTGGAGCATCTACACACGCGCATGGCGATCCTGTTTTGTCACGTCTTATGTGTCTTATTTTCAGTAATATCCTCGCCTGCGTGATAACCAAATTCATGAAAGTAGGCAGTTATTCTAGTAACTTATTTTTACTTACTTACTTACTTACCATCACGCCGTTTCCCTGTGGGGGTAGGCAGAGAGTTTCTCTAATAATTCTCTAGTAATTCTCGCCTCATTCACATTCGTACATCTTGTCATACAAGCTCGCCGATTGTTGAGGCTTCTAACAGAACCATCCTCCATTATTTGGTTTACCTGGTCGTACCAAGTCTTCCGCGGACGCGGATTCTATTTCTGGTTCCATCAACACTTGCGTCATATATCTTTCTTACCATTCTCTCCTCATTCATCCTTTCCATATGACCAAACTTATTTTTAATCGAAATATATTATGGTAGGCATATTTTCACTGCATTGTCGGGCAGTCCACCTCGTCATTATTCATCGTAACAATACCGCTGTGCGTTTAGCTAAATGGCCGGTCAAGCGGTTGCCCTCAATTGCTTGAACTCGAGTTATCTGAACTGCACCGTACTGCCTTCAAGATGTAGGTTGCAACAGGAAGTGAACGAACCGTAAATATAAAGGTCAGCCCTCAAGCTTTCAGTGTTTAACAGTCGTCCAGCAGCTGGACCGCACTAGGAAGTCGCATTCTCGCCTATCAGCACACCACGTGTCCAGCGGAAAATTTTCAAGTTTAATATTAAATTTTAAACAAAACTATAATGTTATTCTCATATTTTATTAATACAAAATGGAGTTTAACGATGCGGATTTTACATTTTGTAAACAATATCGTCTGAATGCTGTTCATTTCTCTCAAGACACTCTTGCAATCGGACTCTTAAATTTGCGAACACGCGAGAGCAAAGCGTCGGTTCAGTGGCAGCAACTTCGTTGTAATTGTTCGAGGATTATCGCTGGAAACTCTCCACTTAAGGTATCCCCAGGTGAGGTGTAAGGTCCGGTGACCGAGGTGCCCAGGGTATGTCTCCGTACTTGCTGATTAATTTATTGGTTGAAATTCCCCTCAGCTTCTCCATTGAAACTCTAGCTGCGTGTGGAGTGGCCCCGTCTTGCTGAAATTGTTCCGCAGCTGCAGTTGCGGTACCAAAAACTCGTCGATCATTCGGAAATACACGTCAGCAGTGACTGTCTCTATGGGCCAATATCCCTCGGGTAGGAATTGCACCCCACACTGTCGTTTTTGGACAATGCAATAGTTTTTGATGGTGTTCCCTCGGGTTGTCGAGGCACCGGTATCTCATGTAAACAATTTGTTACCAAACGTTCGTGCCGTTCCAAAACGTTCCAGCATCTAAGGTTTCACTTAAAGAATAGTAATTTTCGTTGAGAAACTGAACGATTTGCAGTTTGTACGGGTGAAACTGTAGTTTATTTTTCATAATCCTAAATAAAATATTAGCGCTTAGGAATGGCTAGTGAAAAACCAATTATTTAAAGGGAATCATACAAAAATAATTAATTTTTTCAAAGTTAATACGTTGGAAAAATACAATTTGTGGTATGAAAGACAGAGATCACACACTATTTTCACACAAACATACAAATATAATTGTCTCTTTCTTACAAATTAAATGAAGATAGATAAGAAGGAAAGACACATTGTATAGGACTTATTGAAATGCTTTAAATTATGTTATTAATCAATATTTAGATTTTCAAAATTGATTTCTCAATATTTAGAGCAAATTCGTGCCATTTAAGCTAAAAAAAACATTTTTTATAACTGTTATTTACGGTAACACGAGTTGACAGTATGGCTGGGGTATTTTCGGCTATTTTATGTCATGGTATAGTAAAGGTTAATGAACAATATCACATTTTCAAATTCTTTCACAGCCAACTCTATTTATTCTAGTTCATTTTGCACCTGTGGACGGGAAGGACTGCTCTACCCGAAACTAGTAGTGATATTGATTAAAAAATTGTGTGTGTTGTGTTGTATACATTAATTTGAATTCGCAATTAGTCAAATCAAGATTTATGTGCTTATCCACTCTCGGCAATACCGTGCCGTAATCACTGTGTCAAATCATCATGTGATGGCCTCTTCCTCTTTGGCCTTGCAGTCTCCAACATAATGATGTCGTCCCGGGATGCTGGAGTCACTGTATAGAGATTTTAGTTTTAAGATAGATCCGTGTGAGTCTTTTCTCCGTAGGTCTGTTGTCTTGTGTCGAAACAATACAGAAATGTGTCGTGAAATAGTCATATTGTTCTCTTAAAACAATGGCGTTTAGTTCTCACGTCTGTTAGCAGTCGCATGAACCTATTTTCCTGCTTGTCGAAGCAATATTCTGTTAGCTAATGTGGTAGAACTCAATTATTCCTGCATTCCTACTCTCTTCATTCTCGAACGCTCTTGTTTTTCATGTCGGAGGAAGAAACTTGCAGCAAAATAGACGCCTCGGTAAGGTATTGCTGGTGTTACAACATTCTGCGGACAGCAAGCCATATTATTTTAATTATTACGTCTCATTATGCGTTAAAGTAATAGCCTAGAAAATGAGATTATCCTGTGCCTAACTTTGGGCTGAAGAACACCACTTGTGGAGGTGCATTACGAGCCGAGTATATGGTAATACTGACATGAAGTGGGAAAGCAGAAGATCACTATTGGCTATTGACTTGTAACATGTCAAGAACTGAGTGTGTCTCTGTTGGTATCAAGTCAAGTACCGTGTCGAAAGCAGGGTATGATGGTAGATATATAGTGGCGATACCGTGTCGATGACGTGATTGCGATGATGTGCTATATGTAGGTCCCTATGACGTGACTTATTTCTGGATATCGCTTTATCCAGTGCTTACACTAGGGAGTGGGTAAATAAGGGGTGCAGGAAGAGTGTGAGGAATTCGGAAGAGGGATACCACCACCCAGAACCAGAAAACACGACCCAGCTGCGAAATGCTTCTTTCGGTATCTACTTAAACTGGATCCACAAGTCTTCCGAGTCAAAAACACGCACAACGCTGTTCAGCACGAAGTACACATGAACATACACGTTCGGTGGATGTATAAGTTTATGCACGCATGGTAGCAAGGAACCAAAATACACAATAAACTATCAGCCCGAATTTGGCGCCAATAAACGTACTCAATGGTAAACGCTTTCTTGACAGTTCGACGGTATGTACAAGTTTAATTGTAGAACCATAGAGAACGGACCATAGAAATAGGTCGCGTTCTGGTATAGAAGGAGGGGGTAGTGGTTAGGTACTGAATAGGAATCACCGATCTATGTGTGGCACGGTGACTGGCGATCTATGAATATATTATAAAGATCGAACATACAGTTATGTAAATTGCGACGGTTGATATTTGTGTCTCGGCGATTAGTAACCGGTTACTAAACGGTTACTCGATATCGCAGTAATCGGTTCTACAGAATCGATTGAGTATCGTAGGATACGATAAACAAACAGGAAACAAGAATGTAGACAAGGGTGGTTTGCCGACCTCAGATTCTAGTAAAACAATTCTAACGATTCTAAGAAATAAAACACAAAAAATGTTCACTACGGCGACACGACACAATTCAGAATGGCTTCCCGCCTGCAGAATACTCAGTTTTTTTTTTTTCATATACATAACAATACATACAGACATATTTGCAAGTACCTACTCAGCGACAGGCCGCCTCTATGACGTTCCGCTAAGAATAATACTCTTTGTTTTCTTGAAATCTATCGCACCGGTTTTTTGGCACCACACCGATGATTACACCTTTAAATTACCGACACGTGTTTTATCACATCAATTGTATGGCGTCTCTGCCGCGACCTCGCAATTCTGCGCGATACGCATTCTATGACGACATTTATCATCGGTAGGTTGCCTTGGAATCGTTCGCCAATTTTCGCACACTTCCATTTCTTCTACACATTCAGCACAAGCCGCTCCACGGGTTCTCAGAAAGTGACACTTTTTATGTGTGCAAGAACTCTTGGCTCATATGAATGCATTTTTCCTTTGCATTTCATGCATTGTTGGCGGCTGCACGCGTTCGGTTGGTAAATATTTGCCTAACTGCTGCGAATCATCACAATTTCGTCCGCAGACTATACCCTCTGCTGTTTTACACCGTAGACCACGAATAGCAGCTTAATAAAGGACAGCTGGAAGGGGAGCGGACCCACCCTGACCCTGGACCTCATCACCACTCATCAGAGCTAATAAAAATACGCGACTTTAATTCAATAACATATTTAAATACATTATTAAGGAAAACACATTCTTATTGTGAAGTTGTAATTATTCAGAACATAGCTCTGCAATATTTTAAATACTAAATTAATGTATTAATTATAAATATATACATATAAAATCAATTTTGTCGAAAAATATTGTTTTTGCGTCACCGGGACTCAAACCTGGATCTCTATTTCCAATCCGGGGAAGTGCACTACCTTTGTGCTATAACGCCAGTATTTTTCTTGACAAATTTTCGAACCTATATGTTACATTTTTTCAAATTAATACACCTGTCGTTCCATTATTTGAAAGCCATCTCTACATTATTTTTACAGAATCTCAAATTCCTCTGAGTAAACCGACTGCAGACGCCAGAATTATCAATTCATTTTTATTGAATTTTGGACACATTGATACAACATATATTATTAAGGAAAACACATTCTTATTGTGAAGTTGTAATTATTCAGAACATAGCTCTGTGGTATTTTAAATACTAAATTAATGTATTAATTATAAATATATACATATAAAATCAATTTTGTCGAAAAAATATTGTTTTTGCGTCACCGGGATTTAAAAACAAGCAAAACTAAAAAAGAGAAGAAATTATATGCAATAAAGATTTAAAATTTATTCATAAAAAATCATATAACATAAATCCATAGAGCATAGTTTTACATACAGATGGAAAATTAAAGTGCAGCAGTTCAAGGCACACACTCAGGGATCCATTCATCAAAAAACACTCACAAAAGAGGGACAGTGGACGAGACACAAAATTGATTGAATCACACTTACACGGAAAGATTAATGGAATTGCAAAACTAACTACCTACCTAAAGAGTTCTAACGTGTCACCCATACCCGAATAAATATCCTTATATTGCCACCAATGACAGTTGTGTAATGTCTATGATGCTTGGGGAAAATTTTGATTGAAATACACACTACCTTTTGTAGATCCCCATCCCTAAATCCGTCGGTACGCTCTCACAGTGAGCGCTATCATCACTGCTCTGAATTGTGCACACGCAGATATCTGTTACCTTCCCAAATACGCACGTATTATTTCAAACGCGATTTAGAATAACGGTTCGGGAATTAAACTCTCACCTCGTATGCGCTGTGCTTAAATATAAATTATCTATAGTTTTCGTTGTGCAGTATATTTGGACAAACTTTACTTTAGTCAAGCTCTATGTGGACGATCTGATGGACATGACCATGTGTGATGTTCGAAGAAGACGCTACTTCACCGATGGTGACCTGCCTATTCGCTAGAACCATCTTGGTTGACGGGAGTTCGACTCTCTCTTCACACTGGTCCGGCCACTTTTACGTGATAGAGCACTATCGATGAATTTCAGCCCTTTTCACACCCTCAGACCAGAGAAATCGGTTCACAGCTCGTTGTTTCTCCTCGGTGCAGACTGCTTGCGAAGCTGGAAGGCAAACGACGCGATCTGGATCAAATTTCGCATTTCTAAGCGCGTATGTACAGAAGGAGCAAAAGTGTAAATAATTCTCGACTCGCCGTCGTATTTAATAAATAATGTAGAGTATTATTTATGGCGTATTTTACATATCAATGTTTAGTAATTTTACGTATTTGTTTATCGTACAAGCACATTCGGTCAGGCTCGTATACAAATGTTTACAAAACAATATATAGTAAACACTACAAAATACTATATAAAGTAAACTCCAAGACTACTCATTCATTTGTTGAGTTGAATTGTTTTTTACCTGCCTGCTGGATATGTCAGTGGTATCTCTATTCCTAGGGGCGTGCAGTGCGTACAAGCAAAAAAATTCTGTGAAATAAATTAAATAATTAGATTAAAATAAAAAAAAACGGTATTTTATCTGTGTACCAGTAGAGACTCAGTAGGGCTTTGTATTCGCCGCATCGAGCTATTCACATTACTCTGTTCTGTCTTTAAGCTACTCAAGTCATATAAATGTAAATTCCTTTTGTTTGATCCGTTTTGTATGGTGTCGTCACCTATGCTGTTTTTTAACAGAATCACATTAGAAAGGCTTACAAACTGCGTGCAAATCATTGAAGTGTCTACTCCCTCTTTTACTAATTGGCGAATTTTACTATCTTACTGTTTTTAACGTGTTGATTTCATAATTGTTCTTTAAAATTGGTGCATGGATTGTTTTTTGATTTGGGAAAAACAAAAAGCAATTGGCGGAACTATTTCCCACGTTAACCCTTAGTAAAAATAGTTATTTCCTTTAGTTATTACGTGAAGGATTTTCAAACAATAAATGAATCATGTTCAGTCATAGAAAGTGTTCTAAACATTTTTTATATGGCTAAGGTATTATTTTGCCTTAAAACGTTAGTTAAATTAAAGTACATATTTAAAATATGAATTAAATGTATTAATTAGAAAGATATACATATAAAATCAATTTTATCGAAAAATATTGTTGTTGCGCCACCGGGATTCGAACCTGGATCTCTTTCCAAACTGGGAAAGGTGCATTATCCAACTATGCTACAGCGACAATATTTTTAGCGACAAATTTTCGAACCTATATGTTACCTATCTAATATTAATACATTTAATAGATATCTCAGAGACGTAGCTATTTTTTATTATTTACTCACTTATCATCACGCCGTTTCCCTGTGGAGGTAGGCAGAGAGGATAGAGCGCCACACTCTTCCGTCCTGACACAATTTTTTAATTTTATATACATATTATCTTATTATTAGCAATATTTGAATATTTTTAATATGAATTAATTACATATATATATAGAATCAATTTGCGTCACCGGGATTCGAACCTGGATCTTTTTCCAAACCGGGGAAGGTGCATTATCCAACTATGCTACAGCGACGATATTTGTAACGACAAATTTTCGAACCTTTTACCTTTTGATATTAATACATTTAATCGTTCCATTATTTGAAAGAGTCATCTGCCTTATTTTTACAGAATCTCAAATACCTTTGAGTAATCTGATAGCAGACGCCAGAATTATCAATTCATTTTTTATTAAATTTTGGACACATTGATACAACTTTATTATTAGGAGAACACATTCTTATTGTGAAGTTGTAGTTATTCAGAACATGATTTTATATGTATATCTTTCTAATTAATATATTTAAAATATTCAAATATTGCTAATAATAAGAAAATATGTATATAAAATTGAAAAATATTAATTTTTCAGGCATATTCTGGTACATTTTACGAGTCGAGCTGTCCTTTGGTTCTGCGAGTCTATCCTGGTCCGCTACCAAAGATCCCCCTCCATCCCCCCATCGCTCCACAATTCCCTATTTCCTATCTAACCCATCCCTTCCGATTGCATCGTCCGCCCACCACATTGGTGACCGACGGCATTTGATTGGTTTATTTCATTTTAAGGGAAATAACAACTCATATTCTGTCTACTTTGGGGTATTTTGGAACTGATCCTGATTTTGAACATGCGATATCAATGGATTTAAGTGACAAAAAATCTTCTAAACAATGCAGCTATCTTCATTTTTCTAAACTGTTCATAAGTAACAAAAACTGATTAATTTGTGAAATTAAACGTATTACGAAAATTCCAAAAAAACACTTAGATAGATTGGTTTTGCAGGAACAGGATGGTTGAGAAATTGTGTTGATATTTTGATTTATCTCATATTTATAGGGAATATTTTGAGTTAGCTGATTTCCCATGATAAGTTCTACTATTTCTAGTGCTGTCAACACTAGTGTCAAGTAAATATTTAAGGTTTTTAAATTGATGGGAATTTTTGCCTTTTAGTGTGGTGCCGCTGTAATGGCGTCATAAACGATTTTTCTACAGTGGGTGGAGTTAGCTGTTTTGCAGATTAAGATATCGATATTCCATTCAAATTATCCGAAATCCGTGTCAGCCAGTTAGTCTGTTCGCGTCAACGTCCATTATTGACTGACAGATTAATTGCCGATCAGGTATGCAGTACTAATGGCGAATAATGAACAAGAACTACAGAATCTGGTGAGTAGAATGTACGATGTGTGCAAGGAAAGCGACCTCATGATGAATGTTAAAGAGTGGAAAGTGATGGTATTCGAGAAGGAGGAAAGCGAGACACCGTGCTACATACTTAGAGCTGATCTATGTTTGGGACAAGCAGTTATTTGGGAAGTATGTTTGATAGAAACGGAAAGGACTGGAGGGAACAAAGTGAACGGCGCTTTCAATGGAATTATAGCTGATGGGAACTTGTCAACTGAGGCAAGACTAGCGGTGCACAATGGAATCCTGAAGTATGGAAGTGAGGCCTGGAGCTGGCAGAAAAGAAACGAAAGTAGACTGAATGCAGTGGAAATGAGATCACTCAGACGTATTTGTGGCAAATCTATTTATGACAGAGTAAAGAATGAAGAAATAAGGAAAGAATGTAAAGCTGATGTTAGTATAGTGAGTAAGATTAAAAAAGGATCACTTAGGTGGTTCGGTCATATGGAACGGGAGAATGGTAAGAAAGATATATGACGCAAGTGTTGATGGCGCCGGAAATAGAGGACGTCCGCGGAAGACTTGGCACGATCAGATAAACCAGATAATGGAGGATGGTTCTGTTAGAAGCCTCAACAATCGGCGAGCTTGTATGAGAAGATGTATAAATGTGGATGAGGCGAGAATTGTGTGTCAGGACAGAAGAGTGTGGTGCTCTATCCTCTCTGCCTACCCCCACGGGGAAACGGCGTGATGGTAAGTAAGTAAGTAAGGTATTATCGCAAGATGTGTAATTAAAGTCGGTGCGGCCATTGCGAGTCTTTGTGGTAGTCTAGCCGATGAGGAGCCGCGTCGCGGTTGGCAGTCTGAGCACGCGCGCGTCCATAGCTCACCAGTCCACAAGTTTCTCAATCGTTGATGGTCGAAGATGTAACTGTCGTCTTCGGCTAGATGTGCTGTTGCGGAAGAGTTCTTGCCCAATAGTCTGGCCTGCTGCAGATAACAATAGCTGCATCACGCCAGTGAACACAATATTTCATACAATGCCAGCAAATCGGTCATAGTGGCGTTCAAATACGGAAAAGGGCCAGATAATATCCCTCCCGTGTGGCTGGACAGGACGATATTGAGCGTTCAAAATAAGGTCAAATACCTTGGCCATATATTCAATGAAGATGGACAAGACGATGATGATATAGATCGACAGAGAAGACACTAGAGCGTTCGTGCAAATATGCTGTCACGGCGTTTCTACCGATGCAGTGAGGAGGTGAAGAGCGTTCTGTTTAAATCCTTCTTCACCACCTTGTATACCTGCGAGCTCTGGTCGAAATACAAGCAAGTGACGTACAATTCAGTACAACAACTCATATAAAATACTGTTCGGATTGGCGCGTTATTGTAGCGCATCTACAATGTTTACCGAAGGCCGTATACATGGATTCGTTCCGCTTCTGAGACATCGAGTTGCTGGCGTAAAGCTGCGGCTGGAGCTCAGCACTCAGCACCGACTCTCCGGTGCGAGCGGCGCTCTCGTGGAAAGCTGATTCCCTGACCAGAGAATGGCAGCGCTTACAAAATAGCTACATATACAACAATGGCTGTGACTGAAGTAGTTATATATCTAATCATTATATTTTTTGTGTATATATGTATGACCTTTTATTTTTTATTAACTTTTTTTTTTGTATTTATTAATATT
The DNA here is from genome assembly GCA_022840565.1 of Eubasilissa regina. Lineage (NCBI taxonomy): Eukaryota > Metazoa > Arthropoda > Insecta > Trichoptera > Phryganeidae > Eubasilissa > Eubasilissa regina. The sequence goes on from JAINEB010000026.1 coordinate 6,252,025, forward strand.
TTCAATAAATCCATCCTGAAGAAGAGAATTGTATTTTTCGAAACCGGTAGATGTATCTAAACTCAATTCAGTGGTTAATAAAACAAAGATAATAAATAAAAAATATGAATTTTAACCGCAAAGTTAATATTGCTAATTTTAAAAGTGTAAGCAAATACGTTTATTTATTTCACATGTTGTGATATCGTATTTATCGAATAGCAATCACAGTCGCGCCGGTGATTCAAGAGTACCGTTTTTTCCCGTCACTAGTTACGATCATACCTGTATAGCGATACGTCACGTTGTCCTGGGGATACAGTAAAAAAATTCACTTTCTCACAGACGAAGTCTATTCGATTTTCATTATATAACGAATATATCAGGGGACAGTTCTTAACTGAATATCGCTTACCTTTTAAAATGATTGCAATATTATATCGGAAATTTCGCGTCGCCGAAGTGTATATACCTCCTTATCCGCGTTCAAACATCGAACAATGGAACAGTTTCGTATTTTCAAACATGGCAGCACACAGTGGTCCCTGCTGACGGATCCAGCTAGACAAATGACTACATTATATTTCTAACATCCAACAGTTAAATGTTCTCTTCTTTAAAATTAGCAAAATTACTTTGTTTGTAAACTGGGGTTTGTAGAAATGAAATGAAAATGAAACACTATTTTGTAATTTGGTTTTTATTTATCGATTATTTATTATCTATTAATTGCAGCTCAAAAAATTATACTAAAAGTTATCCTCAAATCCCCAATCACAACGAGGACTGACGAAATTTTTGATAAATTCAATGTCTTTGATATTAGACAAATGTACGCTAATACTACTCTCAAATACATACATAAATACAAACAGACACATTTTAAAACAACACAAAACATAATTTCCACACGGACAAATACCCAAAGAGCACATACTACATTTGGTCAAAGGAATTACAAATATTTTGGACCTGAACTGTTTAATAGAATGCTAAAAGACTTAAATCAATTGAATTGTCACGAGAACATGAAACTCTATATTAAAACTCGGATTCGTAATATGGGTAGAGCCAGTATTGGTGCACTCACCCGAACATATTGACTCATACCTACATTAATTACTGCTACAAAGTGATCCAAAAATCAAGTCCACTTTAAAATTGTTCTTCATGTACACCTTTTATATGGTAATAAATGTAATTCTATCTACTACTTACACAGAATTTCTCTAGTGAGACGGGCACAGTCCAAACAAATTTTTATATGTATTATATAGTTACTAATAAATAAAATAAATAAATAAATAAAATTTAGATTATCAGGTCTTTTTTTGTGCGGTTGATGCGTTCCACATGAAAAAAAAGACTAGATACGCGTATAAAAATATAGGATACGTTCCATAATTTTCTAAAACGGCTAATTCGTAGTTTGACGTGCCGTTGCAAACTGTTAAACAAATTGTTAACAATGTATAGTTTTCATTTTATTAACTTAAAATGATGTAATATCTATTTTAAATATGCACTAAAAAAACCCGCACGAATATTTTTAGGTTATGTTTTGTCGCTGACATCTGTAGGAACCGTTGACAATTTACGGCCCTTAAAGTAAAGTATGAATGTCGAATGCTCACTGATAATTTCTGAAAATAATGCGAGGAAAAACGCGTCCAGACATGCCCAATTTCATTTGGTTTCAGCCGAATTGTACTGGCGCAGACCGTGTTTGCATATACATACAAAATTCACCGAATTTTTGACCCTTTCAACATGTCAAATTGGTATAAAATAGTTATTTAAAAAATATATAGAAACGGCATAAAAAGAGACTCGAGTGTATGTATGGAATATGACATCGGCACAGATGCGTGCTCCTTTAACCATATTTTTCGTAACCTTCTCGCGTGTTATTTCAGCTATTTCAATATTGTCCTGTAGCATCGGAATTGTTGTCAGCTTATTGGCGTAGACCTTTCCTTTCAAGTGCCCTTACAGAAAATAGTAGTGAGTCGTCATATCAGTTGATCGAAGTGGCCATTTGACATTTCCAACATGTGACAATTGCGATCACTATTAATGGTTACAGTGTTGCTATTATTATTTAGATAAAATGTTTTGTTGAGGCGTTACATGCTTCACAATAAATTGTAATCAACTAATCTCTACGACTGCCAAAATGCGAACTGACAAATGTCTCCCGAGCCAAAATGGCGGCCAATCAAAATCGGCCCGCAACATAATATTCACCCTGTACATTTGTCGTTGTTATCAACGATTCGGTACGGCTGTGCTGCGTCTCCATAGAAATACAAAAATCGCAGATTGCGACAGCCAATCGCGCTTTGAGTCGTCACGTACCGTACCGAAAAAGACGCTAACGCCGCGATTGGCTCGTTTGAATTCGGAACGCGCGAATTCCGTCACGCGCCATTGCGCGGCTGCTCTCCCCGGAGAAAGTGCGCGCGCCCGAGATGAGCGCGACCACGTCGACGCCTTAGACGTTTGGTGTTGGCGTCGTATGCTGCGTATACAATTGAATGCGAAACGAACTGATGTCTTCGTTATTCAATCTTGTCCAGTTCCTAGACCCTCACATAGAGTGAGAGGGACAATAAGAGCAAACTTTGTTTTGACAGCTGTCATATGTGCGGGGCGCTGTCGAACAGCTGCTTAGTAGCGTTATAAACGTGAACGTATGATTGGCGGTTTGACTGGATTTAGTAATGAGACGAATCTTGTTTTATTTAAGGGATTTATTCGGGTATGGGTGACTCGTTGGAGCTCCTTAGGTGATTAGTTGGGTGCTACTCCACCTACGCGCCTACCACACTCTCCATACCTCGTCCACTGTCCGTCTTTTGGTAGTGTTTTTTGACGAATGGATCCCTGAGCGTCTGCCTCGAACTGCTGCACCTTATTTTTCATCTGTATGTAAAACTATATTCTATGGATTTATGTTATATGATTTTTTTATAATTAAATTTTAAATCAAATTGATTTTCTTATCTTTTTTCGTTTTGCCCATACTTAAATATGTAATTGAATTAAAATATCATATTTTTATTAGCTTTTTGACGAGTGGGACTGACAAGGAAGCCTTAGCTTCTTCTAAACCGATCTCAGAAAAGGGTGGGTCCGCCCTCATTGCTCCAGTCTTCTTCCACGCAGTCAGTGCACCTCTTATTTGGTCCTGTAACCTGGCATTCTTTGACTGGAGTTCCGCGACTGTAATACATAAATATGACGTCTACCCTCCTCTCCTTTTAGGGGTGTACGATTTCTATAGCTTATTTCTAGCTGCCTTCTGAATTGAATGTGATAACGAGCCTCGCGTCAGATTGTACAGGCGTGGCTCTGGTGCGATGATGCCGGAGCCAACCTATCATGGTATTTAAATGATAATCACGAATCGAAACGAGGGTAAACAACTCGCAAAACGATTCGGGATACGATGAGATTCAACAAATGGAGCAATCTTTAAGAAATCAAACGATAAAAGGGGACAACAGTATAAACTACCTAAAAAGGGGATGGTCCCGTTATACACACATCATCTTACGTAGCCTTTTAATAGGACCATCCTAAAGTTGATGTTTTCAGTTTTTGTACCCACAACACACGTTAGGGGCGGTATTTTGTTAGGCTGGCATTTTGAAACATGCCCAAGGGTGGCTTTTATCAAAAGACGTTATGAACACTAATTTAACTACAAATTATTATTACTTTATTAAGAAATATCTCTAATGTTATTTAGCAATATTTGAATATTTTAAATACTAAATTAATGTATTAATTATAAATATATACATATAAAATCAATTTTGTCGAAAAATATTGTTTTTGCGTCAGTGGGGTTCGAACCTGGATCTCTATTTCCAATCCGGGGAAGTACTCTACCAATTGTGTTTTATCGCCAGTATTTTTCATGACAAATTTACGAACCTATATGTTACATTTACTGGTATAGTGGTACTCGAAGCGAGTCCACATATTAACATGTATGCAACTTTCAAAAATTTGATAGATATGTTTTGATGGGTGTGAATTGGTGAACGTTATATATATATAGTGATCACTTAAGCCCGCCGAAGACAGATCGGTAAGCCCTGTAATTACCACATACTTCCATATATTTTGCATTAAATATATTAAAAAATAGCTTTGTCACTGTGAGATATCTAATATTAGTTTAATAACATTGCCTCTGAATGTGAAAATACAATAATTGTGTGTTCTTGGACATATTCAAATATTGCTAATTGAAGAATTAGTTGAGAGTTCATCTCCTGCAGAATGGAGACGTTCGTGTGTTTTAAGCAGCCGAAGACAGGTCGGTAAGCTCTGTTATTACTTAATGCTTCAATATATTTCCCATTGAATATAGTGAAAAAAAAATAGCTTCGTCTCTACGATATATCTAGTTAGATCGTAGCAATTTAAGTAACGTTATTGACGAATAAATCGCTTCTAGATCCTGCTTTTTGCAAAAGTTTGTTATGATGCCGTTGTACGTCACCTAGATTGGATCCCAGCCTAGTCCACGATTGGGTTCTCCGCTCTAGCATTACAAGTCGTCAATTATATAAAGATAAAGATACGAAGAACTAGTGAATTAATAGTGTAGGCGTGTTAGAATGTTGAATAGCCATGCTTCTGATTGATCTCTACATATTTGTGTAATCTTATTGGAAGTGAACGATTTCCAGTTAGTATTAAGTGTGTTGTACAGTTTCGGAGCTGACAACATGTAGAATATTTGATAAACCGTTGCTATCGGTATTCGAACCTGGATGTCTTTCAATGAGATTACTTAAAAGTATTTAAGATTCCGTAAAAATAAAGTAGATGGATATCAAATAGTGGAACGATAGATCTATTCATCTGAAAAAGTGTAACATTTAGGTTCGAAAATTTTTCATTAATGCAAGAAGAGATCTGAATTCGAATACCGATAGCAACAACAATATTTTTCTATAAAATTGATTTTATATATATATCTTCATAATTTAATTTGTATTTTAACCCTTCCTAAACCATGCCTACACAGGTCTACCGTCATAATTAAACCTGTAATATTTCGGTAAATACATGCAACATAAAATTTATATTTTAGATAATCCTAAAGTAAATATTAGCGCTCAGGAATGACTAGTGAAAAACCAATTATGAAAAGGGAATCGTACAAAAACTATTATTTTTTACATTCACTCCGTTGTAAAACTAATACGTTGGTAAAAATACCATTTGTGATATGAAAGACAGAGATCACACACTATTTTCACAGTGGAAAGGACAACAGACATACAAATATAATTGTCTCTTTCTCAGTAATTAAATGAAGAGAGATAAGAAGGAAGGACACTTTGTATAGGACTTAATGAATGCTCTATATAATGTTATTAATCATTTTTTCATAATTAATTTCTCAATATTTACTATAAATTCGTGCCATTAAAGCCATTTAAGCTAATAAAAACATAAAATACTAAATTAATGTATTAATTATAAATATATACATATAAAATCAATTTTGTCATGAAAAATATTGTTTTTGCGTCACCGGGATTTGAACCTGGATCTCTATTTCCAATCCGGGGAAGTGCACAGACCGTCTGTTCTGAATAATTACAACTTCACAATAAGAATGTGTTTTCCTTAATAATAAAAACATTTTTTTCAACTGTTATTTACTGTAACACGAGTTGACAGCGTGGCTGCGTTCGGGTATTTTATATCATGGTATGGCGAAGGTTAAAGCACTGGAATGAAGGCCGCGTGTTAAATATTTGGGGTAGTTTTTTATTTATTTTTTTTGGCAATTTTCGAATCAATCAAGATTTGTTTCGGTGCCCGTCGCCCGATGCGAGAACATATATTTTCGTCAAAATTTGTCACTTGAGGACGTAGCGTTGCACTTGTTATATTGTTTAGACCGACAGCCATTACCGCCCGCTGCACACGCTCGTGTACATCTCTCTGGGGGTGTTTTGTCAATGATTGTTCTATAAAACACCCCGAATCACGTTTCGAAGGGGTGCACACAGGCGTGCACAGAGAGCGGTGATGGGTTGATAAGGCGAGTCGGGATAAGCGCATCTAAGTCTCCTAATTACGTTAGAAAATCGTATATACTGCCGCAATCTATTGAGAAATGTTATAAATCAGTATTTGAAGAGACAGTCCAGAGATGGTGCTAATCCAAACATTATGTTGCTTGTAATACCATTTTAAATCATGACAGCTGTCTGACGCCAACTTGAGGGTAGTGCATCAGGCGCGGCTTTGGATGTTCCGCAACCCTTGTGATCTAGAGTCAAAAACCTTTGGACATTTTCATCGCATCATTTTGACACATCTATGAATCACGTAAACACACAGATACCAGCAACGGTGGATTCTATCATTCGTTCCGTATCCACATTCAGTGCCGTCTGTCAATGACTTCGAATACTGTATACGCATTCGTTAACAGCGTCCAACGTACTAAAAACGACTTCAATACTCATGGGTATAATGCACAAAACGGCATACATTATTATTTTGAAGAATTTGTCTGTGTGACAGTTTGTCTTGAATACTTGAAGCCGAAATATTGAATATCTGTTATATTTATATATTCCATTGTAGGTTATCCAGTATCGCTTCTACAAAAAGTCACCGACCCCCACTTGTGTATGCCTTTTCAATCTATTCTATATCTAGATAATCTTCAGTACCAGGACGCCGATATTAGGTAAATACCTTTTGAGGACGTTCCCAAAAAAATCACTTTTCTTACAATCCTTTTGAAACTTAGAATTCACATACTTATGAGTGTCTTTTATACGTAGAAATATTTTTCAGTAGTCCTTGCGGTAGTAAATTTGCAAATATTGACTAGTAAAATGAGCATCATATTTAATATTAAAAATATAATACAATTTCAATAACCACTGGATATATACATATTAATATTTTAACATTTGTTTCTTCTCTATGAGAGTAAGACTCGTGTATAGAGAAGGAGTATATTCGAGTTAATTAATGTTTCAGTTAGTCTGTGTACATATTTTTTTACTTCAGTTACAAATTTACGATAGTCCGTAATTTTTCTAATTGTGATGGGGAGATTGTTAAAAAATTTAATGCCTTGATAAATATATTGATTTTGAGTTGCGGTGTATTTTAGTTTTATCTCTATATCTTGTAGATCGGAATTCGCTTCTAAAATGAATTATTAAATTTTTTTGTATGTCTACTATTTTTGGTACTTTAAAATCTGCGAACAGTTGGATATTATACTTAGATAGTATATTTTTTTTAAATTATTTTTATCATTATTTTTTGAGTGATTTCCAATTGTGACATTGAAGTTTTATATGCACCTCCCCATCCGATAATACCGTATTGCAAATGTGACTGTACAAACGCGTAATGTATTATTTTCAGATATGCAAGTGATAAGATGTTTCCGAGTCTAAAAAATATGTAGGCAGTTTTCATTATTTTGTTTGTGAGATTAGTAATATGTTCTTTCCGTTTGAGATTGTTATGTATTATGATTCCAAGGTATTTGATACAGTCTTTTTCTTTTGATGAACATTGGTCAAAAGAGCTTTCTCGAGTACAAGCCTCGGTGTGAATTTTAATATTAATTTCGGTGTTGAATACCAAATCTTAGAAAATATGTTTTATCGATATTAATTGATAATACGTGTAGTAAGATAGTAAGTGAGCTACTTTTGAACGGTTCGGACGTTTCCTTTTATAATTTGAATAGTGAGAGATTTTAGAACTTGTGCGCATGCGAGCGGAAGCGAAAAAGTACACTGGACCTCGACTGTTTTTTATTGTATTCACAGTAGTTAACATACGGGGGAATCTTCTTGAAGATTGAGTACGACTGATCTTTTGAAACGCTCTTAAACTGCGTGAGAAAATTCACATTCACTTTGTGTTGTCACTCGACACCGGCCACGTGTGTGATACGACCCTTGCGTATAATGTGTACAGTTCCGAAAAAATACATAATTAAGTAAACGTAAATTTAGCAGACGTTGCGTACAAAGCATAGAATGTCAGGACAGGAACGTGTTTGGCACTCGCCGCAATCCGGATTCTGCCGGCATCTCCAAAGATGTGGACTGTATATTGATAATCAAAGGTGGCGACCGGAATTTTTTATTTTTATTGTCGAACGTATAAATAAATAAATCACTCACCCACCGGGCGTCTCGCCAACGGATCGTTCATACTATCTCTGCTAAGCGAGCGATCTATCATCTTGTTATTGCCATAATAGACTGCCGTCAAATTGTCTTATGACGTACAGGGTGGGCCAAAAAAAGTGAGAGCATTTCGTAAAATGTGATATAATTACATCAAAATTAGTCCAACAATAGCTTCAATAGTTTACTAATTTACTTATATTACGTTTTATTTTGACAGTTTCCGGTCGCCATCTTTAATTATTAATTTTTCCATTGTTTATGTTTGATTTTATCAAATTGTCGCCTAGAATGACAAGGATCACAGCAGGAGACTGCGTTCCGATCAAAAATTTGCGAAAATGATCAAAGAGTATAGCTAGACATTACGGTATAACTGGACATTACAGCAGGACGGAGCTCCATCTCACGCGGCTAGAAATACAATCAACTTTCTCCGTCGTGAGAATGTTAATTTCATCTCGCCAGGCGTGTGGCCACCGAACAGGGCAGATGTAAACCCACTAGATGATGCAGTATGGGGTGTTTTGATGGTTTCTGATTAGCTGAATATTGTACATTAAGAATTGTAATTAATTATATTATGTTTTCAAATAACTCGTGTGTTACGAGATTGTTCCGTACAGGTAACAAGAAAACATTCATTTCGCAAGTACGTAGAACGGCGACACCCCGCCGCTTGAGATGTTCTTCTAAAACGTCTTTGTTTTCCTAAATCTATCTTCCCGCGGGTTTTTTGGCGCCGCGACCGCGACGACCGCACCTTGAAATTATTAACACGTGTCTTATTGTATTAATTAATATGGCGCCTGCTCGGCGAGAAAATCCTGTGCGATACAGAGATGTTCTCACTTTTTTTGGACCACCCTGTATATGGTCTATGTAAATGTGTTTTAGAATATTTTTCGTTTTTTGTATACGTATTGATGCACGATAAGAAATAGTGCATAGCTAAGTTTTTTTTATATTCTTCTACTTGGAGTTCCACGACCATTTTCGGAAATATTTATATTAATGTCAAGTAATTTGCGTTTATTTTATTTTGTGAATGAACAATAGCAAAAAAAAAATGTGTCTATTTTAAGGCTCCGTATATAAGGTCGTTATAGAAATATTGATGAAACAATGTATCATAGCCCAATAATGGCTATTTTTTCCGTTCGTGCGGCACCCAAGTGTCAAACTTTTTCGACTTTTCCAGCTGTTTCGAGTGGATCAGAAACGTTGGATGACTTACACCTGACTTTTGTGTATGTTTCCTGACTCAACTAACTCATTTAATTAGTCGGTAATTAATCAACTGATTAGTGATTTTCACGACTTTCTCCATCGTTAAGGTTCTCATCTGTATTTTCTCAATTTTCTTCTTCAATTCACTAGCCTAATTTGAAACACAATTAATTATTTAAAAAATATATATTATTAATATTTTTATACCATCAACACCCTGTCCGGGTCGCAAGAGAGCCAGTAGAATGCTCCGATGACCTATTAATAAATGCAACGAATCTCGGACATTTCGGGGAATTTATTAGGGTGTGGGTCTCCCGCCGGGGGTTGCTGGGACGGACGATGCCGGGAAGAGCGTAATTAATTATAAAACCATATTCAACGTTGCATTTTAAAATGATATGAACAGAAAAACAAACATCGTACGTAATGACTTTGTTCGGTTTAAAAACGGCGTTTGAGTTAGTTATCCGAGTCGCGGCGTGCCCGCGCGTCGCATCAATATAATGACAGATGAAAATTGCGGAGTGCCGATATGTCCGTGGCCCCGATTGGCTGAACTATCAGCTACTAGATAGTCCGAGCGGCTCTCGGGGCGGTATCCTAGCATCAACAAAACTGCCATAACTCACGATGACAGTCCGCCGCGGTGTTGCCACAGCGCGATGCTGCGGGATTACAGCCATAGATTTAACCATAGAAAAATTTGGCCGCTTCACTGCGTCGCCATTTTCATCGATGACAGCTGTCAAACCGAAATGGATTTATCGATATTTCATTTTAGAATAAAGAATCGGGGTTAACTTTGTAGAATTTCATCATAATGGATGGATATAAACGAAACAGTGTTATAACTCTACTTTAGTTTATTAGCACTACTCTAGTTTCGAGAGAAACGTTAACTCTCATCTAATAGTGCTAACAAACCCATTATCATGTTATGTAAGTTTGTCGATTCGTGGCCTCGGAATAACATGGTAACATCTGGCACTTAAATCAAAATTCTAACATTAATATTTTCTTTTATAACTGTTTAACGCATATGTCAAATTTCCTAGCTGTTATTTTTGAGCGGCAGTTGGAATATTGTTTAGAACGAGCATTGTTGATTTGAATATATTATTTAAATTGACTAGTTATATGTCACTAAATGTCTTCGTCCATTGTTAATTGTGTAGTATTTGATGGTCTCAGTCCGGTCATATGTGTATTATTATTGATAAAATCGGCGTGAACTTAAAAAAAACGAAAATCCTGCACCGAATAGGATCTACCGAACGAATAGCGCGATCTTCGTGTCGATTCCGGTCGTAAATCGGAATCGCCGAAGGGGGGCGGTAAAGGAAGGAAGGGATCTGGATATAAAGGATAAGGGTCGATGATGGGATAGGGATTCCAGTCGATGGACCAGTGATCTCGGTGAATCGGGACTGCTCGCCTTACCTCGTGTATGACGCCTCTCCGTATGATCTCCGCTTCCAATCGAAGACGGCGATATCACAAACTTCACCCGCGGTTCACTGTGCACACAATTCACAGGATATGCAAAACAATACAGTGCTGGTGCACCGGAGTTGAACAAATCCACACCGCTAATGCTCTCGCGATGTCTACATCGAACAAATTTCGTTCTAGTTGACGTCTGCTGACGTCAAGGTCACTATTCACACTGGGGAGACGAGCATGAGGAAAGGATATAAATGAAACAATGTTATAACTCTACTTAAGTTTATTTGCACTATTTGAGTTTCGAGAGAAACGGTAACTCTCATCGACAGATCAAGTTTAATATTTATTTAATTTTGACACTACACTGGTGTGAGAAATGTAATACGCTAACTATGGAGTTGGATGAGAGGGTCCGAGCACCGGAGAAGAATGGCCAGGGGATGTGGTGCCGCGACAGACAGAATACATATACAGATAGACTGAACATCAAGGGAGGGTAAAATACAGTGTTGATAGATATTAAATTGATTTTAAAGGAAACATGCCTAATATGGAGCTAACGGATAAATTAATTAAATGAATTTTACAATCACCTTTTGGAAACAAACCATTCTTTTGACATTAACAAGAGTTTAGAAATTGTACATATAAATATTAGATAAATTTGAAATTTTAGAAATTAGAAAAAGTGTTAATAGTCCTGTATAATCTGTTAATAAACGAATCCTTTCATATTTTGTGCATGTTGTGGTGCGACGGTGGACGGGAAGTCAATCTCCAATAAGATAGTTAGATAGACGAAATCTGTAACACGACCGAAGCCTCGCTACACGTCGTACCAAACAAGGGCCAAGATCGCGAAGATTGTATTTAATTCATTTAAAAATGGAATCGGCTGCTTTATGACACCTCTGATTCAGCGGCAGTGAATTTCTTGTGGTGAAGTTTGTTGAAGATATTAATTAACTAGAAAAATCTAGTTATATCTTGAATCAAACGTTGTGCATTCAATTAGACCTAATTATAGCTAACATTTTAAACTATGGATAATATCAATAAAAATAACATTATTATATTAATAATTTATGACTATTGTTAATACATTCGAAACACGTGGAGATATCATACACTGGAATTGCGTAGCTCGCGGTGTAGTTCTTTATTTCGCAGCATCTTGCTCGTGGACCAACAAAGATTGATACGTATCGATCATACCTATTAATAAAATACATTAATTAGAAAGATACACATATAAAATCAATTTTATCGAACCTGGATCTCTTTCCAAACCGGGGAAGGTGCATTGTACAACTATGCTACAGCGACGATATTTTTAGCGACAAATTTTCGAACCTTTCACATTTAATCGTTTCATTATCTGAAAGAGCCATCTACCTTATTTTTACGGAATCTCAAATACCTTTCAGTAATCTGATAGCAGACGCCATAATTATCAATTCATTTTTATTCAATTTTTAGACACATTGATACAACTGTATTATTAGGAGAACTGTATTGTAATGGTTAGCGTGTTCGAATCCCGGTGGCAACCAAATATATAATGGAACGATAGATGTATTAAATTGAAAAGTGTAACATACGGGTTCGAAAATTAGTCGTCAAATGTATTGTCTGCTTGTAGCGCAGTCGATTAATGCACCTTCCCCGGATTGGAAAGAGATCCAGGTTAGAATAATTATTTTTTGATAAAATTGATTTTATAAGTATATCTATCTAATGAATTTATTTATTTATTATATTAAAACATATCTGGATCCATTACACGGTTAGCAAACAAATTAAATTTTATCAGTGTGTTTACACATCTTCAGTCAGTTTCTTATTTATGCGTATTAAAAATAAACAATCACCTTATTAATTGATCAGCTACAAAAAGCTTACAAATCTATTACTTATACTATTAGATAAGCAAAGCCACGCGGCCATTGGTGACCGCCGCGCGACCAGGGTCTCAATAGAATCTACATTTCAATGATACAGCTTTCCGCACGTGAATAAAATATCGATGTGATAAAAATTATTCCATCTTTGTAAGCTAGCTGTCAAAACGAACATAAACGACATTTAAGACAATTTCTGTGGTAAGATTTCTCCCTTGCCGTACGATTTCGCTAAAATATATTTTTATTTCAAATTGAATATATATTATTAGGAGAAATTATTCATATTAAAAGAATCTTTGGTAGCGGACCAGGATGAAGACTCGCGGAACCAAAAGACACCTCGACTCGTAAAATGTACCGGAAAGATACACATATAAAATCATGTTCTGAATAATTACAACTTCACAATAAGAATGTGTTCTCCTAATAATAAAGTTGTATCAATGTGTCCAAAATTTAATAAAAAATGAATTGATAATTCTGGCGCCTGCTATCAGATTACTCAAAGGTATTTGAGATTCCGTAAAAATAAGGCAGATGGCAGAACGATCAAATGTATTAATATCAAAAAGGTAACATATAGGTTCGAAAATTTGTCGCTGTTGCATAGTTGGATAATGCAACCGGTTAGAAAAGAGATCCAGGTTCGAATCCCGGTAGCCTAACAACAATATTGATTTTATATGTACATCTTTCATATGAATATATTTAATTCATATTTACTGTTATTGAATATACAAAAGAGAAAATGTTTTAAGTATTCTACCCCGCTCGCGTCTCACAGACATGGCCGTTTAAGCAAGCACTATAGTTAGATTAGGGGTTGGAGCGAGGGAAGAAGGAAGGTCCTTAAGAAAAACTGTGCAAAACTTGGTTTAGATCGGTCAAAGGGTGACAAACGATTTTACATATGTATTCTGTACAATATTCTAGATATAAGACAAATCTTTATGTTGAGACTCGTTCAATATTTCCATGCTGACAACAACTCTCCTCGAGCAATAAATCATGGACACACCACACGACAAACAACAAACATCTACACACCAGTTCCGAGAGCAACAACCACATTTTATCAAAGATTCTACATGTTCTTAGCTCCTTGTACTGTACAACACACTCAGTACCGTTCGCTTCCAATAAGATTACACTAATATGGACCCAATATATGATCCAATCAGAAGCATGGCTATCCAACATTCTAATATAATTAATACAATAGCTTCACTAATAATTCACTAGTCCTACAACACTCCCACTACATATATTTTAATTTTATTTTTACTTTTTTATTCATATTTGTAATTCTCTTTTTATTCCAAATAACACAACAACAGCAGGAAAAAAAACTGTCTACCTTAACACAGACTTCAGTCTAGCAAAGTAGTCAGGACAACGCTGTATATATCAGGGGTGAAGTCTACTCCATCCCACACAATAAACTATGTATTATGTATGTTTATAATGTATTCACCTCTGTTAGTACAAAAATATGGATATCAAAATATATATAAATAAATAAATAAATTCTGCTATGAAAAATTTGTGAGCTTGTATGAGCTTCTTGGCCAACAGTATATTAATCAGTTTCCAAGATAATAATATGGTAGATATCTAATGTAAGATGTTGAATAATTTATAGAACGGCTGCAGATCATCAAATTTTTTTCTCAACTCGAACAGGATTGACCGCACCTGTATTTTTATATTTATCCGTTATAATATATTCTTCAGACGTCATTATCGTCTATCGTCTCCAGCTCGGCATTACGACCGAGCTGATCGCGTGACTGAACAGATCCATCGTGTGCAGGCGACACTATTAGTCTTCTGCTGGGTCAGTCGATTGGACCAACGGAGAGTTTGCTGTTTCCGTAAAACTTTTTTTTTCAACAATTGCAATTTTTGTTGTAACAGAGGTGAATATATTGTAATATCATCTTAAGATACAATTATATTGCAAGTTTATTGTGTGGGATGGAGTAGACTCCACCTCTGATATATGCAGCATTGTCCTGGCTGCTTTTTCGTGCTATTGTGGTGTTATTTAATTCAAGGAAGACAAAGATACGAAGAACTAGTGAATTAATAGTGTAGGCGTGTTAGAATGTTGAATAGCCATGCTTCTGATTGATCTCTACATATTTGTGTAATCTTATTGAATGTGAACGATTTCCAATTAGTATTAAGTGTGTTGTACGGTTTCGGAGCTGAGAACATGTAGAATATTTGATAAACTGTTGCTATCGGTATTCGAACCTGGATGTCTTTTAATGAGATTACTTAAAAGTATTTAAGATTCCGTAAAAATAAAGTAGATGGATATCAAATAATGGAACGATAGATCTATTCATTCGAAAAATTTTAATTAATGCACGAAGTCTAAATTCGAATACCGGTAGCAACAACAATATTTTTCTTGACTTCAGTTGACTATTTACCCAAATTTTAACCCGCGTATCTCTGTCCCTTTCTTTCCTAACCTATCCTTAAGCACAATGAAGATATCGCAGTAATTAACAGTCTCACCAATTGCAGCAAGTTCAGTGCGCTCTTGGAACTTTATACGGTCGCTTATTAATTAACTTAGCTTTTCGCGAGTGTTTGTACACACCCCGCGACGCTTGTACTTGTGGCGGAGAGGAATCAACAAATGAACCAGCGTCCGGCATACGAAAAGTAATTGTTTCCTTTCTTTTTCATCCTTTCTTTCTCATATCTCCGCCACCGCGTGTGTTATTTTGAAAATAGTATTAGTTCATATTAATTACAGACTACCAAATGTGTCGACACGAACTAGTGGAAATTCCTTGTTTCTATATTTGGTGTCACTCTCGTGATCACTTTGGTACGGCTAAATTTTAATTTTGTTGTCATCGTCCTGCACTGCAGCTCGTCGAATTCATGTTTCTATTTGTTTTAACTTAATCTGTTTATTTGATTAGATTCCATTCTACAACGTAAAACATCTTTTCATTTATCTCTCCCAGGTATCAATAATACATTTTCCCAGTTTAGGAATATGGCAGAATGTGACAGATTGGTATGCGTGTCTGAGGAATGTCGCGAAGAACTCGCCGTTCTCACCGACAAGCCGGTGATGAGGACAGAACACCATTCTTTACCCTATTAGTAATGTAGCCTTTTACTGCTGTGGCAATATTTTTCTCATTAACTCCCGCAGCGCACAAATAATAACAAGAGTCCTTAAAATTGTGAGCGTTGCGCGTTGCCAGTACCGCCTTGTTGTTTGCGTTCAGCATCGCTGTGCGGTCTCTGTCGATCTGACATAGGCTATATGAAATACTAAGTAAAATCAGCTAATGGCAAATTGAATCGTTATCGCCTTACTCGACGAACTGTCAGAAGTGGTTTTTTTTACAATTAATCGCAATTCTCGCACTGCCCCGTGCCAGCCGGTACCGCGTACGACGCCCGGCCGCCGCGCCACTGCCGCGGCCGACCGCACAGACCATTATCGTCCGAGAGACGATCCGTCTCTTGACCGGTTTTGACGTCGACTGCCGGGTGGAAAAGATTAGAAACTGGATTTTTGAGTTGTTTTTTTTTGCGGCAGGGCAGAATTACCAAACTGCACGCGATTTACGATGTTCATTATGCAATACGTGCTCCGGATACTGCCCGCCAATGGTGTCGGGGAAATAATAATAATTATTATTATTATTATTAAGGAAAACACATTCTTATTGTGAAATTGTAATTATTCAGAACATCGCTCTGTGATATTTTAAATACTTTAATTTTAAATATATACATATAAAATCAATAAAAATGAATTGATAATTCTGGCGTCTGCAGTCGGTTTACTCAAAGATATTTGAGATTCTGTAAAAATAATGTAGAGATGGCTTTCAAATAATGGAACGACAGGTGTATTCATTTGAAAAATGTAACATATAGGTTCGAAAATTTGTCATGAAAAATACTGGCGTTATAGCACAATGGTAGTGCACTTCCCCGGATTGGAAATAGAGATCCAGGTTCGAATCCTGGTGACGCAAAAACAATATTTTTCGACAAAATTGATTTTATATGTATGTATTTATAATTAATACATTAATTTAGTATTTTAATAATAATAATCACTATTATTTATAAGTAACTATATAATACAATGTAAAAATCTGTTTGGACTGTGCCCGTCTCACTGGAGAAATTCTGTGTCGAGACGGGCATAGTTTACAAGCAATTGTTCAGTTAATTAGAATCACAAGTAATAGATAGAATTACATTTAAATGAATTAATTAGTTACATATGCGAAAATAAAACAATCTAACAATTTAACAACAATTTGCATGGAAGTGAGACCTGGAGCTGGCAGAAAAGGAACGAAATTAGACTGAATGCAGTGGAAATGAGATCACTCGTGTGGCAAATCTATTTATAACAGAGTAAAGAAAGAAGAAATAAGAAAAAAATGTAAAGCTGATGTTAGTATAGTGAGTAAGATTAAGAAAGGATCACTTAGTTGGTTTGGTCATATGGAATAGGGAGAGAATGATAAGAAAGATATACGATATGATATAAGTGTTGATGGCACCAGAAATAGAGGACGTCCGCAGAAGACTCGGCACGATCAGGCAAACCAGATAATGGAGGATGGTTCTGTCAGAAGCCTCAACAATCGGCGAGCTCGTGTGAGAAGATGTATGAACGTGGATGAGGCGAGAATTGTGTGTCGGGACAGAAGAGTGTGTCACTTTATCCTCCCTGCCTTCCCCCGCGGGGAAACGGCGTGATGGTAAGTAAGTACAAATTACTTACTTACCATCATTAGGCAGAGAGGATAGAGCGTCACACCCTTCTGTCCTGACGCGCAATTCTCGCTTCATCCACATTCATACATCTTCTCATACGAGCTCGCCGATTGTTGAGGCTTCTAACAGAACCGTCCTCCATTATCTGGTTTGCCTGGTCGTGCCGAGTCTTCCGCGGACGTCCTCTGTGCCATCAACACTTTCATCATACATCTTTCTTACCATTCTCTCCTCATTCATCCCTTCCATATGACCGAACCGAGTAATTTGTAGTTATAACTATAATGGGGGACAGCTTTTCATACATTTAGAATGCTTCTAATTATTTTAAGTAACAATAGTATTTTAATGTCGTGGATAATTTGTAGAAACGGACAGCTATATAATTTTACAATCTAAAAAGGCAATACGGCAAGAGAGACATTATTGGTATTCTGTACTTTATATAATATTTGCACGATTCTATATGGGAAATAGTTATGTTGTATATTATATAAACACAAGTTGTCGAGTTAAATTATCAGATTGATAATACCGCTGCAAGGCGAAACGCGTCTCAAGTAGAATAAAATATTTTCACATGTGTGAGTTGTAGAAATTTACATCGGAAACAGTAAACATGTTATTAAATAAATAATACATATCTTAAATATATTAATTAGAAAGATATACATATGAAATCAATTTTATCGAAAAATATTGCTGTTGCGCCACCTGGATCTCTTTCCAAACCGGGAAAGGTGCATTATCCAACTATGCTACAGCGACGATATTTTTAGCGACAAATTTTCGAACCTATATGTTACCTTTTTGATATTAATACATTTAATAGATATCTCATGGAGACGTAGCTATTTTTTTTTAATGGAAAAATATGGCAGTATGGGTATTACAGGGCTTACGACGTGTCTTCGGCTGGCTTTCTATCTATCTATCAAATATTTGAAAGTCGTATATATGATAATATTTGAAAATACTTCGAATACCACTATACTATCGCCATCTATGGACTAAATTTATTATTCATCTCCCTGAAACAGCATATACGTCACAACAAAGCAATATTATACTAGAATATTCTTATTTTGACCAGTATATTATATAGCCGTCAGATCGAATGATCGAAGAGGCCAGTCGATATTACCACTTTTGGACATTATGCGGCCGGGAAGCGTAGCTCGGGCTGTGTGTGAGGTGGCGCTGTCCCGTTGAAACCTCATATGTTGCTTGCCTCATCGACTCAATTCGGTCATCGAGAAGTTCTAATTAATGGTTACACCATTGTCATTATTATTTAGATAAATTTTTTTATTAAGGCGTTAGATGCTCCATAATGAATTGTAATCGACTACTCTCTACGACTAACCGAATGCGAACTGACAAATATCTGCCGAACCGGAATGGCGGCCGAACAAAATCGGCCTGGAACATAATATTCACCCTGTACAGAATAGTGTATCATCGATATTTTAACTGACGAGATGTGTGAAGGTGACAGACAGGTCGTAAGTCATGTAGTTATCCATACTTCCATATATTTCCATTAAATATAATAAAAATAGCTTCGTCTCTATGAGATATCTATTATTTGTTTAATAACAGTGCCTTTGTAGGTGAAGATGCATTATTGTTGGACATTTTCAAATATTGTTAATATGTTAATTTGTTATTTAAATTGATACAGGGTGAATAGGGGTGATCTGCGATTTATAACTTCGTAAGATTATACTATGACTTAGAATTGAAGACCCTTCTTAATTTCTGACATAAGTCATCCTCGTTTAGGTTATTTAATATGATTGAATGTGATTTATCAGAAGGTTTTGTCGATGTGAGACTGAAGCCCCTATCATCTTCTAGTCTCACGCGTGTTAGTGTATATGGTGTGCGTGTGTGACTATTTATGTTTTGTCCAGAACAAGGTATAAAAATTAAAGACCACTTACAAAGGCGGTATACAGTTAAATGTGCTGCAGCGGGCGCTAGATACTAGGGCAGTGCCCGTCACGATGTATGGTGAGTGCTGATTGGTCTGTCATTACCAAAACCCCAAAATGGTGACACGTATAAGCTAAATTAATAATAAATGTATTTGTTTCATTCCAGGGTGTGATGTCGACGCTTCTGTTCTGGCAGGGGCGCGGGGGGCGCAACGGGCCCGCGGCCGGGGGGGCGCAGGCGCAGGGCTCCGCTGGCCGGGCCTGGCTGCACGCCCCGGACCTCCTGCTCAAGGGACACGTGGCCTACCTCGTCAAGGTGAGTCACCACTATCCCCGACCCTTAAACCGACACGATTTCATCCCCTGTCGGGTAAACCTTTGAATGCCACGAGCGCGTTAACACGCTAAACTTTGCATGTTATACCATGTTATAAGCGCGATAACGCGCACTTTTCGACCTTGCAGGGATTAGTCATATTTTTAATATAATTTTGCCATGTATGGTCGAGAGTTCTCAGCTTTTAATATGATACTTTCAAGTCTTAAACTTAAACCCTATGAGGTATATTCCATTTCAAATACGGTTGGCAATTAAAAGAATAACCTTCCCCGTACTACTAGCACTCCAAATAGGGGGACGAAAAGACCCCAAGAACATTTCCATTCATAAAGATGTTTTATAAACAAAAATGTGTTAAATGTATTGTCCACGAGTGAAACAAAACTTAACACACGATACGTATACACCCTACACGTTCCGATACAGTAATTAATTGTAATATTAACATTTTTGTACTTCCATATCTATCTATTTAACATTACACCAAGTGTGAGTTGAACAGCTCCATTAATTACCTAGTTATACGGATATATATTATATTATTCTAAGTATCAACGTGTCAGATGAGCAGCTGTGAAAAGTCCGCCATATTTAACTATCGATTTTCGCTTTTACTATCGTACATCGCAGAGTAAAGAGATGAGTTTACTAACGATCAAACAACCCGTACAGTAAAGAGTAATAACGGCTTGGTCCTTGGTAATGTAGTCATTTCAATGGGGAACAACGCACACACAGTTTTCACAAAAAATTGTCATGTGATCGCGCTAATAAGTGAGCCTGGATATAAATATTGATAAGACGAAGGTGATGACGCACCGGAAAAACCTTCTGACGATTAGACTTGGCACAGAGCTGATCGAATACGTTTACCCGGCTCAAGGTATCGCTCACAACAAAGGCACGCTGCTGTCAGAAGTCAAGAGTCTTCAAGTGACGTGGGACGAATGAATTTCAAATGATTTCTGACATTTGCTCTTCTTCCTGAATGGCAGTCTCAGTCTCAGTCTATCCCTTCCTCTTGTACTCGTGCTAATGTTGATTTGCATCCATTTTTCGTGTAAATTCCGCTGATATTTTATACCGTTATATTAAAATATATTTTCTGCTTAAATGTCATATCTGAGTATATCTATTTTAGTATATTTCTGAGCTTTATTTTCTTAATTAGCCAAAAACTTGAGACTGCTGCAGCAGTTGATGTGAGGAATAATAACAGAGCTGTAGACTATTTGACAAGACTCAGTACTAATGAATCTTCTGATCCTTCCCAGAAGTGACATTTCCTTAGCAATCTTTTCAGTCGCGTATCTTGTATTTTGTGATAGATTCAATTTAGAATCTATTATGACTCCCAAATATTTGATTTCAGTCACTTCTTTCAGACTTTCACCATCTATGATAATTGCCGATATGATTGGTGTTATTTTATTATAGTTAGCCATATTGCTATATTATTTAAGTCGTAGTTTAATTCATTCTATATAGTTCCATAATCGTCTCCCGTGATATATATGAGTGCACCATATATATCGCGGTATACATGAGATGTCGTTTATATAGATAATGAAAAGGATAGGTCCAAGAACTGGCCCTTGCGGTACTCCTAATGAAATAAGGAGGGGATCAGATATTAAGTCACCTACTTTAGTGGTTTGGTGTCTATTACTTAGGTATTCCTTAAACCATTTTAAAGATGTTCCCATTATTCAGATTATTATGAACGTAGAGAAGACAAATTGATGCTTATCGAGGCATCAAGGCAGACTCTCAACCATTTGCCTGAGACGAATCCTTCAATTTTTAGATCATCTTGAGGGATGGGAAAGAATAGAAGAGGAACAGAAAGATCCCACATTCGTAGAACCGACCGAGTGGAAATGCTACCAAGACACTTCTCTGGCGACCTAAAAAACAACAACTATTCAGAATTTTCCAACCAACTATTTGTTTTCACATTAGTTCTTACTTATTCACCACTTTATAGTTTTGTTTTTATCTATGTTTGTATTTTTTTATTTCAGTACACATCGTTTCTTGAAGAAGATACCATAGGTGTCGAAACATGTAGTGTTCCGTATTCGGTCGCGACCGTGTTATTGACACCTTTCCACGTTCAAATTCCCATCCATCCTTTTTTCCCCTACTGATTGACGTCAGTAGACGTTAACGCGACGCGATACTTGTTCTGTTGCGACACCGCGATTGCATAGCGGTGTGGATTTTGTTCACCTCCGGTGCATCAGCATTGTTATATTGTGATCCTGTGATTTGTGGGCACAAGGATATTTTGTGAAAGCCGCGGGTGATGTGATTGATATCGCCGTCTTCACTTGGAAGCGGAGATTTTCCCGCCCGCTCGGCCGCGATTGCGGGAGTAACGGAGGCGTCATGTGCGTCCTTCAGATTCCCGATTCCCAGAGATCCTTCGACTGGATTCCATCCCATCATCGATCCTTATCCCCGTTAATCCAAGTTCCTTCCGACCAATCGTCGTATTATAATCCGCGGGACGCGCGACTCGGAGATCCCATTCGGCGAGGGATCTACGTTTTCTTTTCACGTAGAATAATCAATAAATAGTGGTTTAAATAAAAGTATTTTGTCCAATTATTGAGGAGGTATGTTGCTATGGGATTGGTGCGACCTCGTCACTGATTACAGCTTGTAATCGGCTGGGTCCAGGGTTCCAGGGTCGCGATGCCGTTTGATTTCTGTCACGGGTCGTAAGCCGCTGCATGGGTCATAGACGCCCCCGTATTCAATTGCGTCCATTTGCAATTGCGTTCTAAATTCTTTATCAGGAAAACTAGTATTAATATCATATATTACGTTATCTTCCTTTGCCGTGATTGTGTTCTGGTGTAGGCGTGAGGGGCGTTTGCTATCGCTCTTGTTACCAGATTGCAGTCCGAGCTCCTTCTCGCGCTTTTCAGAGTTACAACATTATCGGTCGTTTTCAATCTACGAGGGCAAGTCAATAATTATTTATCAAAAAACCCTCCCAAAAGAGGGACAGTGGACGAGACACAAAATGGATTGGGACACTTACACGGAGTTGCAAAAGAGTGAGAGGTGGGCGCGTAAGTGGAGTCCTACCTACCTACTTACCTACCTAAGAAGCTCCAACGTGTCACCCACACCTGAATAAATTCCTTATATTATACAAGATTCGTCCTATATCTATGAATAATAATGTCAATGAAGCAGGTCAACAAAGATGACGACGGTCTTAGGGAAAATTTTGATTGAAATACACACTACCTTTTGAGCTCCATTGTCACTCCTTTGAATTGTGCACACGCAGATATCTGTTACCTTCCCAAATACGCGCGTATTAGTTCGGAACGTTTCGGAAATTAAAGTGTCTCACCTCGTACGTGTCGTAGACGTTACCTCACTGATCGCGTATTCGCTAGAACCATCACCTAGGTTGACGGCTCTTCATGCGTCGCAAAATTTCAAGCGTGGCTCGGGCTGTGTGTGAGGTGGCACCGTCCTCTTGAAACCAATCGACCCAATTCGGCCACCAACATGTGACGATAGCGATTACCATTAATGGTCACACCATTAAAATGTCTTAATGACTTCGACACTTTGTCGAGATGCTCCATAATAAATTGTAATCGACCACTCTCTACGAGTACCAAATGCGAACTGACAAATGTCTGCCAAACCGAAGTGGCGGCCGAAAAAAATCGGCCTGGAACATAATATTCACCCCTTGAAGCAACTAGTCGTGCTGCTTTACCTAGGTTAAATGCGGAATATGTAGTGTCTAAGTTTAAATAATTGATTTCACATGTTTACTAATATATTTTGTATTTATAATTTACTAGCTTTGCGTGCCCGGCGTTACCCGTGCTTTACGCACAGTGAAGGGGCAGCATTTATGGAGATAGGGGTAGTTTTTTTTTTTTCCGAAATCAGATGTAGACAGTAATTTTCCTCTTATTTTGAACGTCAAGTGTGCTAAATTTCATCTAGCTCATTTATATAAAAAGCAAGAAAAGCGACCTCATGATGAATGTGATGAACAAGTGGAAAGTGATGGTATTCGAGAAGGAGGAAAGCGAGAGACCGTGCTCCATACTTGGAGCTGATCTGTGTTTGGGACAAGCAGATGTTTGGTAGAAACGGAAAGGAGGGTGACTGCAGGGAACAAAGTGAACGGCACATTGAATGGAATTATATCTAACGGCAATTTGTCAACCGAGGCAATACTAGCTGTGCACAATGGAATCCTGTTACCGACATTGATGTGTGGCCTGGAGCTGGCAGAAGAACTGAAAGCAGTGGAAATGTGATCACTTGTGTGGCACATCTATTTATGACAGAGTAAAGCTGATGTTAGTATAGTGAGTAAGATTAAGAAAGGATCAGTAAGGTGGTTTGGTCATGTGGAACTGATGAATGAGGAGAGAACGGTAAGAAAGATGTACGACGTAAGTGTTGATGGCACCAGAGAAATAGAGGAAGACTTGGCACGACCAGGTAAACCAGTCAATGGATGACGGATCTGTTAGAAGCCTTAACAATCGGCGAGCTTGTATGAGAAGATGTATGAATGAGAATTGTGTGGCGCTCTGTCCTCTCTGCCTCCCCGCGGGGAAACGGCGTGATGGTAGGTAAATAAGTAAGATTTACTTAATGCTAATTGATATACAATGTAATCTTATATAGATATATATTTTTTCTTGTGTTTTCTGTTCATTTGCAAAAAAATTAAAGTTGACTTTGTCCGTCGCTGCATTCGTTACGAATAATTGTGAATAATTCCAATCGACGATTTTGGAATTTCGGATCCAACACGCAATTATGCTTATCATTTATTAGATGCGGTTTAATGAGTGTTGGAACCAATATGCTGTACGTCATCACTGCACACAATCTGTACAGTAATAGGCGGCTATCGCGACTGTAGATAACATTTCCTAGAAATACGTATATCGTTTGCGCAGGCGTACAGACGCATTGGATGCAGGTCTTCGACATCAAAGTCTTGCGCATAATTTGACGACCTAATCAGAGAATTGTATCTGGCTTGTCGCAATGTTCACCAAGTGTAACAGTTTTACAAATTAAATTAATAGTTTGCTTAACGTTTTGGAGCCACAGGGCACTGTAAGTGATGGCGCACGATATATTCCAACGCGCCATTTCTAACGCTACTATTGTGACTAATTTTATCGGCGTATCTCTGAATCAACACGTTACTTACTTACTTACCATCACGCCTTTTCCCCGCGGAGAGGATAGAGCGCCACGCTCTTCTCATACAAGCTCGCCGATTGTTGAGGCTTCTAACATAACCGTCCTCCATTATCTGATTTACCCGGTCGTGTCAAGTCTTCCGCTGACGTCCTCTATTTCTGGTGCCATCACCACTTGCGTCATATATCTTTCTTACCATTCTCTCCCCATTCCATATGACTTAATCCTTTTTTAATCTTACTCACTGTACTAACATCAGCTTTACATTGTTTCCTTATTTCTTCATTCTTTACTCTGTCATAAATAGATTTGCCACAGATACGTCTAAGTCATCTCATTTCCACTGCATTCAGTTTACTTTCGTTAATCAACTAAAAAATTCAAAACCTTGCAAAATTCTCGAATAATACGGAGCTCTTCTATACAACAGCTGATAGATATAAAATAATCAAAATGTATTCAAAGTCTCTAATAATAATGTTAACATGAATTAACATATTTGTTTACCGTTTTGTTACGATACAAACTGTACATTATTTCTGTTAATATTACGTATTGTAGATTTGCATTCTGTTATGAGTCAATATTATCGTATTTTTGCCAAAACAAGGTCTGATATAATCATTTCGGTACATGTTTATCGCCATTTTTGACGCGTAAACGACTTCTTCTTCTTTGTCTGGCGACACGATCGAACGTGATGGTGTAGACTGGTTTTTCAGCCAGTTCAACGCCTTCGACGAGTTGCCTCTCGGACCTTGAAAACGGGGACAGTGGATATTTTGTCTGTCCGTAAATATTGAATTGAACGAATACTGATATTTGTATATTGGACTATTTTCAGAGCAAGATGGCGTTTGGTTGTCATGTGAGATGAATGAATTATTTCGGAAGGATGCGGACTATTCTTACGCGTTTACGCCGAGTTTATTAGAGCAAGGTTACAAAAGTTGTGGAATTTTTAGGGGATTTGTCATCAAGAAATGGATGTCTCACAGATACGAAGCTGTGGGTAAATTGGTGCACGTTAAATTGTATAAAGCGATCGCTTAAGCCAGCCGATGACAGGTGACGCCCAAGACTTCCGTACTAATCAGACCATGTAAATAAAAATAATAGCTTCGTCTCTGCGAGACATCTACAGGGTGGCTCAAAAAAAGTGAGAGCATCTCGTAACACGCGAGTTATTTCAAAACGTAATATAATTAATTATAATTCTTAATGTACAATATTCAGCTAATCAGAAATCATCAAACCACCCCATACTGCATCATCTAGTGGGTTTACATCTGCCCTGTTCGGTGGCCACACGCCTGGTGAGATCAAATTAACATTCTCGCGACGGAGAAAGATGATTGTATTTCTGGCCGCGTGAGATGGAGCTCCGTCCTGCTGTAATCTACTGAAACTCTTTGATCGTTTTTAAATTCGCAAATTTGAAAAAAAATAAATATAAACAATGGAAAAATTAATAATCAAAGGCGATAGGTAAATAGGTGAGTGAGTAAATAAGTAAACTATTTAAGCTATTGTCGATATAGTTAAACTAATTCTGATGTAATTATATATCACGTTCTCACTTTTGTGCATCTTAAAAATATAAAGTTGAAAATAATCCGCTAGATGTTAACTTTAAAGTATTGCAACGTAAAGAAGAGGCTTTTTTTTACTCTTGTATCATTTCATTCAAAGTACCCCTCGCTCTTCCATCGCACTGTACATCTTATGGGCGCATTAGCTAAAATCGGGTGAGGCGCGCTAATAAAATCCCACCCTCGGAAATCCTCGCATTCCGCGAGGTGAACGCGGTTTTTCCTAATGTATGCAGCCGAGCGGTAATCGGTCTGCCAGCGTGCCGTTACACAATAACTCGTCTCCGCACATAGATCGCTTATGTTCGAGATATGAACCGGGAATGTTGTTAAAGTCTGGCTTTAGAAATGAATGTATTTGCAAAAAAACATAAAGAACGTTATGACTTAATTATCCTAGCTACCTTACAAATGACCTAAACCTAAGCTTAATCTAAACCGCGACGCGGTCCCTGGTACCGTCTCCGAATCCTTTTTGATACTGCGTGGACACCGGACAAATCTTGCAAACTTCGTTACATGAATACTTCGCATCTTTGAAAGGAAAATGAAATGCCAAAAATACCAGAATCTCTGAGAACAATTTAGCAATTCCTATAATGTGCACCAATTTACACGAAAAATGGATGCAAATCAACATGAGCACGAGCATCGTACAAGGGGAAGGGATAGACCGAGACTGCCATTCAGGGAGAAGGACAAATCTCAGAAGTACAGGGCGATGAAATTTGTTAATGAAATGTCAGAAAACATAAGAAATTGAATAGATTTAAAATGAAACTGACTAAATATGTTTTAGTAAAAGAAAAGACTTGAATCTTGTTTACATTAGAGCATATATAGGAGTGCTTATGTATGCACTATGTTAAGAATTAAATAAATACATACAAAATAGAGCAACGCAGACGCAGTAAAATTCTGTCTAAAAAGTCAGACCGAACGTATGTCCATAGCACGGTCATCCTTTCGATATGAACACATACAGAGTCAAGACTTCAGACCCAACACCGATGAGTGAGCAGCTTGTGAATGCGTGTGTTAAATTACATTAAATTTCTCTAGATCAAATATTGCATCATATTTTGTTACTTACACATTACTTTTTCTAAATTTATAGTTGATTAACTATAATGAAAATGAAATGTTTGTCGCAGCGCGGGCGACTCCCAGTGAGGCAGATCATCTTTCAATGTGTCAGAAGTATTCAGTTTTATTTCTTTCGACAATTATTATTAGTTCTGATGACTCATTCAAGCGTCTTAGTATCTTTTCGATTAGGTCTTAAACAGTTGATTTATAGTATTTTTATGTCATTTCAGTTCCTCGGCTCCACGACAGTGGACCAGCCTAAGGGTATCGAGGTGGTGAAGGATGCCATCCGGCGTCTGCAGTTCTCCCAGCAGCTGAGGAAGTCGGAGACCGGAGCCAAGAGCAGGAAGGTTGAGATAACCATCTCCGTGGATGGCGTAGCCATACAGGTATTGAATTGATATTATCTATCGCTTTTTTTAAAAAGAAATACATCATATTTACTTTGAAGGTTGATCAGTTTGATTTGAATTGGTAATATGAAGATATATCCATCGCATCATTTCTGCTGCACGGCTTGTACCCGTGCTCTGTAAATAAATATAGTAATGAATGGGCAGGTTAGCGTCATTATGTTTTACTTAGCTATAAATAAAAAAAATCATGTGTCAACACTTTACTTTCTTCGGACGCTGCACACCTTAAACTACTTCTCAACATGGTGGCCACCATTATTAAAGCACTCGTCTAAACGGGGCACCAACTTTTGTACACCTTCGTCGTGGAAAGACACCACCTGGGATGAAAACCATGTCTGTACTCCGTCTTTGAGTTCATCAAAATGAACCGCTTCAGATGAAGGAGAATTTTGAAATAACTTGGCTCCAAATCAGGACACACTCGGCGACGAACGTCAGCTGGTCTCATTCGAGAAACGAATCACGGACCCGATCTATTGTCTTGAACATTTCAACCACTCACTGCAATATGGCCACACTATATGAATGAAGTGAAGATATTTTAGATTCTGTAAATATAAATATCAAATAATGGAACGACAGATGTATCAATGTAAACGTGCAACATATAAGTTTGAAAATTTGTCGTCAACTCACTGTGTTGGTGTAGCATAGTCGGTTAGTGCATTTATAAATAAATTCCGGTAGCATCAACAATAATTTTTTCGATAAATTGATTTTATATGTATATCTTTCTAATTAATACATTCAATTTGTGTTAAATACAAAGTATTATTAAGGAGAACACATTCTATAAAATCAATTTTATCGAAAAATATTCTTCTTGCGCCACCGGGATTCGAATCTGGATCTATTTTCCAATCCGGGGAAGGTGCATTACAAACTATATGTTACACTTTTTCAAATTAATACATCTGTCGTTTCATTATTTGAAAGCCATCTACATTGTTTTTACGGAATCTCAAATACCTTTGAGTAATCCGATAGGAGACGTCAGAATTAAAAATATTTTTATTAAATTTTATCACAGCTATGTTCTGAATAATTACAACTTCACAATAAGAATGTGTTCTATTATTAAGAAGAACACATTCTTATTGTGAAGTTGTAATTATTCAGAACAGACGGTCTGTGATATTTTAAATACTAAATTAATGTATTAATTATAAATATATACATATAAAATCAATTTTGTCGAAAAATATTGTTTTAGCGTCACCGGGATTCGAACCTGGATCTTCATTTCCAATCCGGGGAAGTGCACTACCTTTGTGCTAAACGCCAGTATTTTTCTTGACAAATTTTCGAACCTATATGTTACATTTTTCAAATTAATACACCTGTCGTTCCATTATTTGAAAGCCATCTACATTATTTTTACAGAATCTCAAATACCTTTGAGTAATCCGATAGGAGACGTCAGAATTAAAAATACATTTTTATTAAATTTTTGGACACGTTCTGTGTTCTCCTTGAGAATCATATTATATTTGTATTAAAATAAGAGTATCAAACAAAAATTAAAAAAGTAGTTTAGGTCCATAAAAATAAGCTAAAGAAAAGTCAAAACTGTGACAGCTGGACTCTGGGCGATAGCTGGAGAATCTACGACGATAACTTAAACTTCTTACCTGATTGCATGAATTACATGACTGTTTATTATCAACGCAACTGGAGCGTCTTACATTGGCGGTGGCCTTTTCAATCCTCAAATAGATGTTAGGTATTTGAGATTCCGTAAATAAAAAGCAGTTGGCCGCTGTGACATCTCGTGACTAGGCGCCACAGGCCTGAATCACCGTTATCTGTTTAAAACTCTCCATTCTGCATTTCTGTGTATCTGCGCCATACTTGCAGATTTATAATCGGATCCTCTCACCTGGCCACGGGTCCAATCTCTTCGATAAACTCGGAGACCAGCCTCTCCCAAATTTACCACGGGTTTTCAGGGTATTTGCGTCTTCTGTCTCCTCGACCGCGTCTGCTCCGCTCGGTGTGCCGCACATTTTGAAACGTGACATCACGATCTTTTGACGCGTTTTGAAGGTTTCAGTGGACTGAACTCATCATTGTGTGCCGGAGGAGGTACGGCCGTCTCCGATATGCGCCGCAAATGCATTCACATGTTAAATTAACATTTTTTAACCTTTCCCATACCATGCTAAAAATACCCCACGCAGCCATGCTGTCAGCTCGTGTTACTGCAAGAAATTAGACTTGTTTTACTTACTTACTTACCATCACGCCGTTTCCCTGTGGGGGTAGGCAGAGAGGATAGAGCGCCACACTCTTCTGTCCTGACATACAATTCTCGCCTCATCCACATTCATACATCTTGTCATACAAGCTCGCCGATTGTTGAGGCTTCTAACAGAACCATCCTCCATTATCTGGTTTACCTGGTCGTGCCGAGTCTTCCGCGGACGTCCTCTATTTCTGGTTCCATCAACACTTGCGTCATATATCTTTCTTACCATTCTCTCCTCATTCATCCTTTCCATATGACCAAACCACCTAAGTGATCCTTTCTTAATCTTACTCACTTGTTTTAACACTGTAAATGGGAATAAAATGCTTTTACAAGGTTAAATGGCTTTAAAATAGTTAATGTCATAGGTATAGTCATAATTAAATACGTTTTATATAGCATTAAATTCAAATCAAAAGTGATTATTTCTTATTATGATTCGCTTTACATAATTGGTTTTCTACTACTTATTTCTAAGTGAAAATGATTTTTTTTTAGGACTAGGTAAAATGTAAGTTTTGCATTGTGCATATTTACAGAAATACGATTTAATTGGTTCGGTAGACCTATGTTACTGCATGGTTAGGGAAGGGTTAATATCCTTTCTGCATAACACCATAAAGCTGTTTGCGCGAGGAGTCGTCAGAATGCCAATGAAGAGGTTATTACGCAGCATGCGCGACGATAATGTCTCTGTTTACCAGCTTCAAGCTCTTGTGTTCAGATTAAACAAAGGTATACACGATCCAAGCTAATTTTTAATGTCATTTTATCGTCTGACTGTACTTAAAGCACGTGTGCGAACAAAGGACTTTAACATAATACGCCAATTAGAAGATGCCACAATATTAAACGTGAATACAGAGCTGTTAATATCAAGTGTTTGATCACTGTATACTTGCAGTACCGTACCGTACCTTTGAAATATATACTCTGAATTAAAAAAAAAAATGGTCCAAAAATACGCCGAGAAATGAAGCAAGACTTGAAAGTAACAGTTTATAAATATCTATTAATACTGACCGGTCTGTTGCAAAGTATAAATCAGGTGCGTTAACCAACTATGCAACAGCAGACAGTACTTAAAGATGATAAATTTTCGAACCCATATGTGTTATTACACTTTTCAAATTAATACGTTATTTGATTATTTATTTGTCGTCAAAAGTACTGTCTGCTTGTAGCATAGTTGATTAACGCACTTCACCCGGATTGGAAAGAGATCCAGGATCGAATCTCGATAGCAACAACAATATATTTTTCGATAAAATTGATTTTATATGTACATATTTCTAATGAATACATTTAATTAGTATTTAAAATATCACAGAGCTGTGTTCTGAATAATTACAACTTCACAATAAGAATGGGTTCTCCTTAATAATAGTTAAATAAATTATTATCAAACAAATAAGACGAAGCTATTTTTTAAAATGATATTAAATGGAAATATATGGAAGTATGGGTAATTACAGGGCTTACGACCAGAAGATTAAAAAAAACTAGTATCTTAGGATGAACACGATAACGACGATACATTCTTTATTCTGTACGTAAGAATACAGGGTGAATATTATGTTCCAGGCCGATTTTGTTCGGCCGCCATTTTGGTTTGGCAGACATTTGTCACTTCGCATTTGGTAGTCGTAGAGAATAGTTGATTACAATTTATTATGGGGCATGATGAAGTCGTTAAATTTTTTTATTTAAATAATATTGGCAATGCTGTGACCATTAATGGTGATCGCTATCGTCACATGTTGGAAAAGTTCTTGGTGGCGGAATCGAGTCGATTAGGCGTGCAACACGTGTGGTTTCAACAGGACGGTGCCACCTCACACACAGCCCGAGCTACACTTGAAATTTATCTTGATATCGAATGGCCTCCCGACTAAGGAAAGGTCTACGCCAATAAGCGAACAACAATTCCGATGCTACAGGACAATATACGAAATGAAATTGCTGAAATAACACGCGAAGTGTGTGAGAATGTTACGAAAAATATGGTTAAAGGAGCACGCATTTGTGGCGCTGCCGGAGGCGGCCACATGGCCGATATCACATTCCATGCAAAATTGTAACAAACCAAATAATCGATAAATTAAAAACTAAATTAAAAAATTGTGTTTCATTTCTTATCTATTCAAAAACAACATCGGCCCGGAATATAATATTCACCCTGTACAGTGTTCAAATAGAAATATTATTTTTTAGTCTTGTCATTATTATTTAGATAAAATGTTTTAACTACTTCATCCATAATAAATTGTAATCAACTACTCTCTACGACTACCAAATGCGAACTGACAAATGTCAGCCAAACCAAAATGGCGGCTAAACAAAATCGGCCTGGAACATAATATTCACCCTGTACAGTGTTCAAACGGAAATATTATTTTTTCAGTCTTGGGTAATGTTAAATAGACTAGAAGGTTTCAACACAATAAGCGAAATTCGTGTCAGGCTCGTGTCGCGCTGTACCGCTGGCGGAATACGACTATCGACCTTCAAACGGGGCTGACTAAGATATTGAAGCAGTGGTGCGAGTGCAATTGAAGATATCACAATTGCAATGATGCAATCTGGGTCAGAATCGGCGAGTTAAGGCCCCCCTTTCAAAAACAATTCACATTTCCGCGATTTTTACGAAAATGCCAAAGTTATACAATACATTAAACTTTTTTTTAAATAATTACTTAAATAAATTTTTTACATACAGTAATAAACAGAATAAATCGTTTTTTTTAAATTTTAAATCGATACAAATATTATTCAGTAAGAAATTATAGTGCTTTTGATATAAAACTTGATTTTTAATATTATTAGGAGAACATATTCTTATTGTGAAGTTGTAATTATTCAGAACAGACGCTCTGTGATATTTTAAGTATATATATATATATATAAAGTTGTATCAATGTGTCCAAAATTTAATAAAAATGAATTGATAATTCTGGCGTCTGCTATCAGATTACTCAAAGGTATTTGAGATTCCGTAAAAATGAGGTAGATGGCTCTTTCAAATAGTGGAACGATTAAATGTATTAATGTCAAAAAGGGAAAATTTGTCGCTTAAAATATTGTCGCTGTAGCATAGTTGAATAATGCACCTTTCCCACCTCGGAAAGAGATCCAGGTTCGAATCTCGGTGGCGCAACAACAATATTTTTCGATAAAATTGATTTTATATGTATATCTTTCTAATTAATATATTTATAATATATTATTTTATCTACAAAGTACTGCAAATTAAATGGTTTAAATAAATTAAAGTCTATTCATTTTTAACATTTCAGTAATTTGATTCAATACAGTTTTGTCTCCGTAATTTTGGCTTCAAAATTGTAAGAATATATATTTTATATATGCAAGAATTTTCTGTATTGAGGCAATTTTGTGGCACGCGGAAAAAAATTTTTAATAGTCTTTCAGTCTTTCTTATAACGCTTGTATTTTCTTAATTATGGCAAATAACATTCAGTTTATTAGTTTTATATTTGTGTAAAAGCCTAAATAAGTAATAGTTTTAAAAAAAGTAAAATGTAGTGTATAACTTCTGATTTAAATGAATAATTAAAACACATTTTTTTTAAAACTCATAGATTTGAATATTTTTTGAAAGTGCGCCCTAAAATGGCAAAATAGACATATATAAAAGATGTGGGTGGGATTAAATATGTAGATACATTATTATTGGCTCCCCCTTGATAGTAAAATTCGTCACGAAAACTGCGTTAGAAATAGAGCGTTGTAATTTTTTTTTATTTTCACCTTTACCGGTACCGAAATCGGTACCACGCACGTTTTTGTAATCAAAACAGCATTTTTTTAATGCTCTGCCATCTTAGCTACTCCCCTAATATACTGTGGTGTCTAATTGTCGTGTTTTTTTTTTTTTGTTGTTGTTGATGTATTGATTTATAAATCAATCTTTCACATGCTAAGCGAGCGTACAAATGAAATATATTATATCAGAGGGTACTCCAGAACTTTAAAAAAAATTGCAAAATTTTGACTAATATATAAGAATGTTATTCCATCATTCTTTATATTTCCATAACTTGAAATATACGTTATTGTCACCATTTTTAGTTTTGTTCCTACCCCTTATCCCATTACCGATCAGTACACATTGTTCCTTTTGCTCTACTGGTTGTTTTTTGAATTCGAGAAGAGGAAGTGTTCTCATGTGATTATTTGCTGGATCGTGGCGGTTTCGTACAGTGGGTGAAATTTTGGAAGATCATAGAGACGGCATCATCAGACATGTGAGTCGAGCTGTCTTTCCCTCATTTCCATTCCATTGGCCATCATTCCCTCATTTCCGATTCCCTATTTTCCATCACCCATCGTAGTGATCAGCGAATGTTAAAGGAATTTAATATCGTTGACTTCTTCTTTATCGTGTGCACAAGATGCTGAGCTTCGCGGTCTTCTGATACGTTTGAAACTTGGTGCACAAACGTCTCCTGGTTGACCTCCAGTTAACTCCACCTTGCTATCACGAGCTTCTGCTAATACGTCCTTGGGTAAAAGTTTTTTGATAATCCTTAACTCCAGCATCTCGATCTTTGTAGACATTGAGTGTGACTGAATGGGCGTCGCATTTATCAAATAGATTTTTTAAATATTTGTTGTGATGTGAAATTTGATATTTTCATTTTTAGAATGTACAACAGTTGGCCAGGCAAGATGGCGACCGCTTGAAAATCCGACGTGTCATATTCAAAACATAAATTAATTGTAATATTCACAGTCATTCGTGCCAACTGTGTAAGTGGCACAAGAGATTAGCCATTGTTTTACTGCGTATTATGCATCGCACGGAGAGAAAATATTGATTTCAAGATCCATTGAATACCATCTAAAAATTTTAGAACTAAATATAATAATTCCAAAATCTTGAGTTTATATAATGGAGTTTAACGATGCGAATTTTACGTTTTGTAAACAATATCTAAATGCAGTCCATTTCTCTCAAGACTCTTAAATTTGCGAACACGCGAGAGCAAAGCGTCGGTTCAACGGCAGCAACTTCGCGGCGGATATTTTCCTGTAGGGCCTGAATTGTCACTGTAAACGCTCGACTCAAGGTATCTGCACAAAAAAAGCCGCACGGTGTAAGGTCCGGTGACCGAGGTGCCCATGGTATGTCTCCGTACTTACTGATTAATTTATTGGGAAAAATTCCCCTCAGCTTCTCCGTTGAAACTCTAGGTGTGTCTTGCTGAAATTGCGTTCTGTTGTAGAAATCGGGAAACAGCCGCAGCTGCAGTTGCGGTACCAAAAACTCGTTGATTATTCGGCAATACACGTCTCTCGCTGGTTAAAAAAATAAGGGCCAATTATCCCAGTGCGGAAATTGCACGCCACACTGTCGTTTTTGGACAATCCAAATATTTTTTATGGCGTTCTCTCGATTTGTCGGGGCATCAGTATCTCATGTTCTGTTTATTAACATAGTCATCGATATGAAAATGTGCTTCGTCAGTAAACGATATGTTTCCAAGCGTTCGTGATGTTCCAAAACGTTTCAGCATCGTTCTGGCTAAGTTTTCACGTAAAGAATAGTCATTTTCATTGAGAAACTGCACGATTTGCAGTTTGTAGTTTCTTTTTCAAAATAACGTGCACTGCAGAAACAGGCACTCGCCATAATCCAGATTCTGCAGACATCTTCGAAATGTGAACTGTACTTTTTAATCACTATTTCGTCTTAGGTTCCTTTAGACGACGACGAGTTCCGACATTGTATAGACGCGAAGTCTCAAATTAGTATAATATTTTAATCGTTTGGGTGTAGGGAATGGGGGGGGGGAAAGGCATAGTGCTATATTTTCATTCAAAATAAATATGTATTTACACAAATAAATATATGTCCCAAACACATATATTCAAATAAAATAGACACTTTACTCTGATGAAATGTGTCAGTTATTTATATTTGATGACATCCTTGAAAATTGTAGCAAAATGGCTGGTCTGCTTCTTGATTTATTCCTCCATAATGACTGGCATTGCATTTAGAATGCAGCGTTAACTTGTGTGCATTCCTCAGCTCCACATGCATTAAGAAACCAGGGGCGGAGGTAATGTTCTAGTATGTCTTCAATTGGTTAAACTAGCGGCACGTTGTATCGCATAGTAAGCAATTGTTTCAGTGCTCAAACCAAATGTTGACATATAATTTTGAATCACGCGTTTTTAACACTTTTAGCTGTTTTATGTTATATACACGGTGGGATAAGATCCCGTGCACTGTATCGATTATAATATTGATCAGCAACCCGCAATTGACGCAACCCGAATTGGAATTATGAAGGAAAATAAGGGCAGAGGTTGTGCAGAACCTAGAGATCACTGCGTTTCGTCCCAGCGTTACGCGCGGCGTTGATGTCACAAGATCTTGACAGTTCTATCTGTCCCCCGTCAGCGAAATCGAAAGTAATCAGTTGGCAAGTGTGGGACAGGTATAAATATTGGGCGGACAAAATGTACAGGGAGTGGGTACTCGATTTGCGTCAACAATACGAGTATGCTTTTTTCTTTCCTCATTCACATCAGTCATGAGACTCGGCTCGTAATGCGGCTCTATAAATTTCGGTTCTGGGTTGCCCTCAAAGATGACTCCAGGATCTTCAATCATCTATCCACCTCTGTGTGGCAGTCTTCTTCAGCCTAAATTTGTGCCTAGCACACAATTTTTAACAAATCATCTTCTTCATGTGCCATCTTGTCATCCATCTATCAGGTTGGCGAAAAGGTGACCCCAGTGTGCAGCTTTCTTTGATAATCATTGTTATCTTGACTTACTGATGCGTATTCCGTACAGGAAACAAGAATGTAGACAAGGGTGGTTCGCCGATCTCTGCTTCTCTCAAATGGCGATGATGATTATGAGGTTTCAAGAAATGAAACGGCGCCAAAATCGAGAATGGCTTCCGCCAGCAGAATACACTCTTTTTATTCAAATTTATAACAATACATGTAGTTATATTTGCAAGACGACACATGACACGGCGACAAGACGCTTTACTAAGACGTCTTTGTTTCCTTGAAATCTATCGGACGGATTTTTTGGCGCCACGCTGATGATTAGACTTTTAAATTATTAACACGTGTCTTATCATATCAATTATATGGCACCTCTGCTGCGACCTCGCAATTCTGTGTGATACAATGCTTATCTTAATATGTCTTTATTAGTAATATGGTCAACTCACAGTAGCCCTATACCGGTATGGTCATGTTTTTGGTTTCTCCCCGGCACACAAATAACAGCATTGATCCCGTGTGGCTGTACGGGATGAAATTGAGCGTTCAAAATATGGTCAATTACCTTGGCCATATATTCAATGAAGATGGACAAGACGACGATGATATAGAACGGCAGAGAAGACAGTTGAGCGTCCGTGCAAATATGCTGTCACGGCGTTTCTACCGATGCAGTAAGGAGGTGAAGAGCATCCTGTTTAAATCGTTCTTCACCATCATGTATACCTGCGAGCTCTGGTCGGAATACAAGCAAGTGATGTATAACCATCTCCGAATTCAGTACAACTACTCATACAGAATACTGTTCGGATTGGCGCGTTATTGCAGCGCATCTACAATGTTTACCGAGGGCCGTATACATGGATTCATTCTGCTTCTGAGACATCGAGTTGGCGTAAAGCTGCGGCTGGAGCTCAGCACTCAGCACCGACTCTCTGGTGCAACTGCACTCTCATGGAAAGCTGGTTCCCTGAGCAGAGAATGGCAGCGCCCACAGAATAGCTACATATACAACAATGGCCGTGACTGAAGTAGTTATATATGTAATATTTATGTTTTGTGTGTATATACGTGTGAACTTTTTACTTTTTACTAACTTTTTTAAATTTTTTAAATTTATTAATATTTTCCTTGCATTATATTTTTCATTTCATTATTCATAGCATTATATTTATTTCATAACCTTAATGTATTTATAACATAATATGTATTATCTGTATGGCGAATCGGCTTAAAAAAAAAACCTGATCACCCTGGAATAAACACATTATTATTATTAAAAAATTAGAGGATACATCGATGAGTTAGTCTTCCTTCAGCTCGGCGACTGTTTGTGAACAGTCGCCGAGCTGAAGGGAGACTGTCGACTGTCGGAGAAATGTCGGCAATCTTTGATTTTCTATGGCTCTTCACGCAGTTGGCAGTTTTGACAACAGTCACAAATGCTTATCAAATTCATTAGTGACGTTAAAAAATGCTCGAGAGAAAGTTCAGGAATGTCAACATATTTTACGCACTTTGCTCTACTCGTTAGTGGGAATGTTCCCGTACCTGGCTCTTTGCATAATTCTAATATCAGTACTTGGAACTAGTAGAATAATTACAATATAGATTCTTAGAATAATTAATTATGAAGCTTATTTTATTATATATGAATAATACAATTCAACTGAATAATGAGATTACCAGTATAAAACGATGCATGAGTATATTGACTTGTCAAGATATAGAATGACTGCGGCGTATCTAAAACAGCCAGGATCAGGCTTGTGGAGTCTCCGGTGTTTCTTTACTTTGAAGAGCTGTAGAACTGACCAGTCTAATTTTAGTAAATGGGCATTAGCAGTGGCAGGCCGCTTAACAATACGAATATGCAACAATTAATGCAGAGACGTTATTTAAGAAGATACTAAAAATGCATCTTTTCAAAAAATCATTTATAATTTGATTTATTGTACCATTTAAAAATTTGCGAATTGAAAAACGTCGGGGTGCTAAGAAAATGATCAAAGAGTTTCAAAAGAAAGCTTGGAATATAGCTAGACATTACAACAGAACGGAGCTCCATCTCACACAGAAATACAAACATCTTTCTTCGTCGTGAGAATGTTAATTTCATCTCACCAGGCAACAGGGCAGATTTAAACCCACTAGATGATGCAATATGGGGTGTTTTGATGATTTCTGGTTAGCTAAATATTGTATATAAAGAATTATAATTAATTATATTACGTTTTGAAATAACTCGTGTGTTACGAGATTTTCTCACTTTTTTGGGCCAACCTGTACATCATAATAACACGCAGATGAAAAATAGTTAGTAAAAGAAGGTACAGTCAGGGATCCAGTCATCAAAAATACTCTCAGATGATTGACAGTGTCAGCTCACTATAACTGCAAGATTTCCATTTTGAAGTTATCGACCAATTTTTAAGCATTCATCACTTACCATGTTATATTTAATCACAATCAATTCTCCATTTTTCAGGAACCAAGGACCAACAACATATTGCATCAGTTCCCTCTCCACCGAATCTCCTACTGCGCCGACGACAAGGAGGCCAAGAAGTACTTCTCCTTCATAGCCAAAGGGGACACGACGGCCACGCCGAACGGGGACGTGAGCCACGGCAGCAGCCCGGCGCCGGCCGCCACCAACGGCAGTTCGGCTAACGAGCAACACGAGTGCTTTGTCTTCGTGTCCAACAAGCTGGCGTCGGAGATTACCCTCACCATCGGACAGGCCTTTGATTTGGCTTACCGGTACGCGTGTATACTATCCGATGAATTAGACATTCACGCTATGCTAATTCTCACATTTTCATATTACCAACAGCTTAGTTCTTAGCACTATGAAATTGTCATGTATCTTGTATACTCATATCGCCTCCTTCAAACAATTATTGAAGGGGAAATGGAAGGTTAATCTTCTTCAGCGATCCCTCGTTACGGGAATGACGTCTGCCATGGTTGAGGTTAATAGTGATTGGGTGGAATGAAATTGTCCTGGTTGCGAAGCATTCGGAAGTGTGAACAGTACATGCAGTCCTACAACAAAACACATTGTTTGGGACATATATTTATATGTGTATAAATATATTAATTTTTGAACGAAAATAATGTACTGTGTCTTCGCCCCCTTCCTTACCTTCCCGGCAACGCTGCCGACCCAGTCGATTAGCGATTATAAGTACTGGTACAATTTACAATATTATACTAATTCGAGACAGTATATACAGTTCACATCTTTGGAGATGTCAGCAGAATCCAGATTGTGGTGAGTGCCAATTCCTTTCTGTCTTGAGATTCTTTCAGTATCTACGCTTTGTACGCAACACACGCAAGTTAATCACAGTCCTGACGAGAGAAATACGATAATGTTTAGTAAATATTCACCTCAAGGCTAGATTGTGTACTGTTGCGTATTTTACGTCGTGATAAATGTACATATATTGAAAAACATTTCTTTTCAACAATTTTAATTTTTCTTTAACCCATTGCTTGCTGTGCATACATTGTAAATATTCTTTACTTTTCCGTTCGGTCTTTCGTGACAACTTTGTGAACTTCCGCCCTCTTGACTATACTCTCAGACCCGAGAGCTGCCACCGGAGAAGTGTCTTTTACCACTGCAACAAGGTTCTTTACTTCCCGCAAGGTGATCAAAAAATTTAGGATTTACCTCGGGAAACGGTTGAGTCTGTCCTTGATATTCAGCTCCTGCAGAACGTTTGTTCAACTTACTGTCACACGGCACTTCAATCTGTTATCTTGCTCTGGTCTTTTGAGTCCATGATTACTGCTACAATATGCTAATTAAATCACCATAATTCTGTTTCTGTAATTACAGAAGATATAGAATACCATTCTCTTATATTTTTGTTATATCTCACTATTTTTTACATACATCTTTCTTATGCAAGCTTCTAACAAAACCCTCCTACACACATAACCATAATAAGTAGATTGTGATCAGATGTTAAATTGGGCTTGGATCAGCGGACTCGTCAAAATATGAACAATTTAGTACCCTCAAATCAAACCAATATCATTCAGTTGACGCAATCCGAATTGGATTCAAGAGAGGAATATTGGCAAATAGATCTCGATCCTGAATTGGACGTCCTTTTCACCTAATAAGTAATGTGATAAGAATTCGAGGTAGTTATTAAAAAGATATAAACGGTGAATCGTTAGCGAAGCACCAAATAACCGTGATATAGTTTTCAACAAACAAAGATTGTAATTCCACCTGTCACTGAAATGGTAGGCGAAATCAATGAATTGAATGTATTGTTTGTAACTGAAATAAAACAAAAGTACACTGCGAGCGGGAACGCATTCTCGATTCTGTCGCCACAGTGTGCCTAGAAAGAGCGCATTTCTTTTGATCTCATCATCATCATCACCAGAGCGGAGATCGGCGAGCCGGCCTTGTTTTCTTGCGGCATATCATCACACAGAAACGAAAAACATTTTCTGAACCGGTGCACCTTGTCATTTGTGCCAATCGACTTGATGTACTGTTTTACCGTACAGCCGTTCCATACGCAGTAGTTAACTGCGTCAGTACGCAACAAGTTAACGTGTTATCGAGTCATAAATGTGCTGAAGTCTATAAAACACAAATGGCATACAAATTGGCTATAAAGCGTCACACCAAACCGGTCGAAATTGATGAAAATTACAATTTAACTGAATAATGAGATTACTGATGTAAAATGATGCATGAGTATGTTGACTTGTCAAGATATAGAATGACTGCGGTGTATCTAAAACAGTCAGGGTCGGGCTTGTGGAGTCTCCGGTGTAATCGGTTGAAGTTTGAAAGGATAGATGGCAGACTGATGTGGACTGAGGGTTAGAGGCACATTTGACCAAGCTATATTGACATCTTGACAACAAGAAAAAAACAAAACTATTGATCATTGAACGAATTTAAACTGTGCCGGTTGATGTACAAGGCGACACACAACTTTGTATCCCGGACAATTTGAATGGTAGACGTCAAACTCTCAGGGTCAGCCTCTACTATAGCCGCAGTAAGGGTTGTAGATCCGACCAGTCTAAATTTAGTGAACGGCCATCTGCGGTGGCCAAGCCCAAAAGCGTGCAACTCTGCCCTCCGTCAAACGCACCTTTTCAAAAAATCATTCGCATAAAAATATAAAATAACAATATGAATTAAATGTATTAATTAGAAAGATATAGATATAAAATTAATTTTATTGAAAAATATTGTCGTTGCGCCACCGGGATTCGAACCTATATGTTACCATTTTGATATTAATACATTTAATCGTTCCATTATTTGAAAGAGCCATCTACCTCATTTTTACAGAATCTCAAATACCTTTGAGTAATCTGATAGCAGACGCCAGAATTATCAATTCATTTTTATTACATTTTGGACACATTGATACAACTTTATTATTAGGAAAACACATTCTTATACCACAGAGCTGTGTTCTGAATAATTACAACTTCACAACAAGAATGTGTTCTCCTGAAAATAACAATTTTTAATTTTAAAAACAAATATAATGTAGGATTATAAACAGTTTATGTGTAAAGCGCCCTTGAGGTGAAAGTTTTTATGAAAATGGAAATATATGCAAATTATCCAATAATAATAATCGATAGACATAACTAACTTTCTTGAACACACACCCTTGAAGTTGTCATGGATTTAAATTATCCACAATTGCCGAGTAACGGTAGCCGCGAGCCAGAAATGAATACGCTCATATCCATACAAATATTGCAGCCACGCGGCACCATCTGTTTAGGTTACGTCGTGAGCGTCAAGCGTTTTGGGGAGATGAAAGAATAAACTGGTATATGGTGACAGAATTGATAATACTTTTTGATTTTTAACAAAGTTATAGGGGTACTCTTTTTTTTTTTTTTTAAAGATTTGATATTCGTTGTCAACTCTCATCTCCCAATAGCAATTGTCAACTGATCGCTGATCGACCTCGGGGATTTTTCGACTTCTTAAGCTACCGTACTGTGGTTGTTGACAATAATCGCAAAGGTTTTAAAATTTAGACCCTCCAGCGTCATCATATAACATAAATCCATAGAGCATAGTTTTACATACAGATGGAAAATTAAGGTGCAGCAGTTCGAGGCACGCACTCAGGGATCCATTCATCAAAAAACCTCCTAAAAGAGGGACAAAATGGATTGAGTTACACTCACACGGACAGACTAACGGAGTTGCAAACTCTGTATTACATGTGAGATTTTTACGCAGTGAATGTGTTAAATGACGCATAGGTATGGCAAAAAGTTCTATGTCTTATGACTTGAAAAAATATGGAAAGACCGCGGTGTTTCCAACACGACCAAGGTTAGGTTGTATTCTATATGGTCTGGAATCATGG
This sequence comes from Eubasilissa regina, assembly GCA_022840565.1. Taxonomy (NCBI): domain Eukaryota; kingdom Metazoa; phylum Arthropoda; class Insecta; order Trichoptera; family Phryganeidae; genus Eubasilissa; species Eubasilissa regina. The sequence continues at coordinate 6,295,578 of JAINEB010000026.1, forward strand.
ACCCTGAAGGGAGAAAGTACGGATTGATACCTTTGATGCCATATGTTGCGCGTACCATGGACGGCGAGACGAACGAATGTCTCTTTTCTGCAGGAGCTGAACATCAAGGACAGACTTGAGATGAATCTTTCAATTTTTTGGGCATCTTGCGAGAAGGGAAGATAGCTTGGAGAAGCTCGTTGCACGTATATTAATAACTTGTATGTTAAAATATTCTCTCTGCGTGTTAATATGTTAGTTAGTTAATTAATTAAACACTAATTAAATGTATTAATTATAAAGATATACGTATAAAATCAATTTAGAAAAAGAATGTCTTCTCTTTGATGAGTTAATTAATTTGTAATTATTGTATACGCATCTCTCACAGTTTCTTTGTTGTTACGTTCCAGGAGATTCTTGATGGAGCGAGGGGCCGGGGCCGAAGCCGTGGGGCTAGAGGCGTCCAGGGCCCGGGCCCAGGCCACGGAGATGGCTGCCCGGGCGCGGGAACTGGCCTCGCTGCTGCCGGCGAGCGAGTTGAAGGCGTGGCTCAGCAAGAAGGGGATATCTCACGCCACAGAGTGGAACCCTGAGCCTGATTTCGGTAAAGATCTGACTACCTGTGATAACTCTCGGAGTTTTATCCTCTGATTCGGTTTTGTTGTATTTTTATAGGATTATTGTAGAAATAAACTCTGCCTTCCTTACAACAACGTTTGTTAAGGAAAACACATTATTATTGTGAAGTTGTAATTATTCAGAACATAGCTCTGTGATATTTTAAATACTAAATTAATGTATTAATTATAAATATATACATATAAAATCAATTTTATCGAAAAATATTATTTTTGGGTCACCGGGATTCGAACCTGGATCTCTATTTCCAATCCGGGGAAGTACACTACCAATTGTGTTAAAACGCCAGTATGTTTCATGATATTGGAAATAGAGATCCAGGTTCGAATCCCGGTGACGCAAAAACAATATTTTTCGACAAAATTGATTTTATATGTATATATTTATAATTAATACATTAATTTAGTATTTAAAACAGCATTTGTATTTGTACCTTCTGTGTATCTTTAACTTTCAGAATAATTAGTCGTATTATCGACGGGCCTCCGATGAAACATTCTACGTTAAAATGTTTTCATAGTTAAGATAATTTTGTGAGGGATGTGTACTGTCGCTAATGTGTAAGGGGAGAGATGACATTTGTTCCGTACAGGAAATCAAGAACTGTTCACTAGGGTGGTTTGCCAGTACACTCTTCTGGCGCGGTACAGGCGATGTCTGTACAGCGGTGCATAGGGTCCAATCTGGTCAAAAATCGTTGTCCAGGGTAACAGCCAGCAGTCAGGAAAATCCCGGTCCAATCCAAGGTAGACGCGAAGTCAAGTCAACAAAATAAAACTCAGGCGTGTTCACTCAAGGTGCACGGCAGTGAGAATGCTCTTTTTCGACCGCCGGTGGTTTATTCACAGTCAACCCACATTACCAGCCACGCTAGGGAGCAGGCCATGCCATTCCTAGCCATGCCCCAAATCGGCACGCCGCCTCGCGGTGAAAGGGGAGTTGGCAGATTCCACTTTCATTCTACATATTCTTCCGTAAAAAATACATTTTTATAGTTAGAAATGATTCACAGGTTTAAACTGGCTCCAAAAAGGTTCTTTTCAGGGCAGCATTCCGGCGTAACTCTCGCGAGCGTGATCTTGTGCGGCACAACATTAAAAAAATTGTTCGTCATATAGCTGCAGAGATCCATCCGCACATTCAAAGCGAGAGAATGTCTTTAATTATTTAATCTGCTAGGACCCATATCGTTTTTATTTATCGATTGATATAACTGTAATATAAATGTAACTGATATTTTTCAGTGATCCGCATGTCAATATATACAAAATATATCATTATACATTAATATACATGATTAAATAATGGCTGGCATTACATACGTATAATTTTTATTTCAGGTTTGGATACAAAATCGTCTACAGGATTGACTCAGGATAATCTGTTGCCGTCTTCACCGCCAGTTTATTCGAATAAGTAAGTCAAGAATGTCAGATTCAGTTTCCAAAGCTTTTATAGTATTTTTCTACAGATAAAGAGTATATTTTATAGTCTTTTTCTACTTCTTCTTTGCTCCTTCATGTCAGTGTTGAGAAAGTTTAAGAAGTTTGAACTTCACTATTAATCACTAAGACCGAGTGAGGCAAGAAAATGTTCCAAGTAAATGTGTAAATGCCGTCTTAATTACATACAAAATAAATTGAATACTTACCTTCATGCCGTTTCCCGTGGGGGTAGGCAGAGAAGATAGAGCGCCATATTCTTCTGTCCTGACACACAATTCTCACCTCATCCACATTCATACATCTTTTCATACAAGGTCGCCGATTGTTGAGGCTTCTAGCAGAATCATCCTCCATTATCTGGTTTACTTGGTTGCGCCAAGTCTTCCGCAGACATCCTCTATTTCTGGTGCCATTAACATTTGGGTCATATCTTTCTTACCATTCTCTCCTCGTTCATCTGTTCCATATGACCAAACCACCTAAGCGATCCTTTCTTAATCTTACTGACTATACTAACATCAGCTTTACATTCTTTCCTTATTTGTTCATTCTTTACTCTGTCATAAATAGATTTGCCACAAATACGTCTAAGTGATCTCATTCCCACTGCATTCAGTCTACTTTCCTCACTCATTTCCATACATCAGTGTCGGTACCAGGATTCCATTGTGCACCGCTAGTCTTACCTCTGTTGACAAATTCCTGTTAGATATAATTCCATTCAAAGCACCATTCACTTTATTCCCTGCAGTCACTCTCCTTTCGATATCATTCTCAGCCTTTCCGTTTCTATCAAACATACTTCCCAAATATACAAATTCATCTACTTGTTCCAAACAGTACTTAGCACAGTGTCTCGCCTTCCTCCTTCTCGAATACCATCACTTTCGACTTGTTAACATTCATCATGAGGTCGCTTTCCTTGCATCCATCGTACATTCTACTCACCAGATTCTGTAGTTCTTGTTCATTATTCGCCATTAGTACTGCATCATCGGCGTACAATAAAGATGTTAAAATGTGTTAACAAAAAGACAATATATAAATACAAATATAAACAATTAATTTCAAACACAGTCAATACACAATAAATCGAATTATAATTAAGTACGTATAGGTTTATGCACACAAGATCAAATACAATCACTCCCAGAAGGGAAAGCAGGCAGACTGCAGCACGCTGTCATCAGTATCACATCCAAATAGCAAACATGAAGTCTTCAGAAAAGGACCCACTAGGAGCTAACATATTAAATCATCTATTTGACTATCCTTACATACTGTATTACGTCAGAATTTATTTTATTATTAAGGAGAACACATTCTTATTGTCAAGTTGTAATTATTCAGAACAGACGCTCTGTGATATTTTAAATATTAATTAGAAAGATATACATATAAAATTAAATATTGTTGTTACTACCGGGATTCGAACACGAATGTCTTCCAATCCGAGGAACGGGCATTAACCAAGTATGTTACATTTTTCAAATTAATACATCTATCGGCCCATTATTTGAAAGTCATCTACTTTATTTTTACGGAATCTCAAATACATTTAAGTAATCCGATAGGAGACGCCAGAAATAACAATAATGGAACGATAAATGCACGTTCCCCGGATTGGAAGAGATCCACGTTCGAATCTCGGTAACGCAACAACAATATTTTTTGATAAAATTGATTTTATATGTATATCTTTCTAATGAATACATTTAATTAGTATTTACAATATCACAAAGCTATGTTCTGAATAATTACAACTTCACAATAATATTTCCTCCTTAATAATGCCTTGTTAATTTCTTATTTAAGAAAGATGTTTGCTGAAGATTGGATTGTATGTTCGATAATTGTGTGTCTTCAAGAACCGCCTGTACATTCGTGCTTGTGTATATTGCAAAACCTGTCTCGGTTATGTGTGGGGCGGTTTGAACAGAAGAGAGTAGCATCCTATCCGTATTCTTTTTGCATATTACGATGCTAAGTTAATCGGTTATTATACTATTAATTTGTTTTTGTTTATTTCAGTAATCACATAGTAGACTTAATGAACACAAGTATAGACATGTCCACGCCGACTAAAAATCCTTCCGTCGGAACCAAACTGGAAGGACTACTCCTCAATTCAGATTCTGATAGTGGTAAGTGGGTCACTATTAAGATTAAAATAATATTTAAAAGATCTTCATTACCGCGACATATAATGAAAATCGAGTCAATATGCTTGTTTGATCTTTATGATTCATGGATCGCTAATGGTTCTTGTATATTATCTACCCACTACCCCCTCAACTATATTAGAAGATGACCTTTGTCTATGATTTGGACCAGTTGAAGTTTGAACTGACAGTTATCATTTATCAGTGGTAAATTGTGTGAATTATCTTCCTGCCATGTGGGAATAATAAATTGACAGAGTGTACTGTGTGTGTGTGTTTGGTTTATCGCTACCGTGCACGACGATCACTATATCTTCTGTACGGTGCTTGTTGCATATCACCAAAGTCTATGAACAAGAGTACTTCTTGTGGAACAACAGAGTACGTTTTCTGAAGCCAGATGACTTGTGGCTCCAGATACCTAAAGACGCATTTCACAGGTGGGTCGTGTTTCCTGGTTCTGGTTGGTCCTTCAGTCCCCCCGTTCCCTATTCCTGTCCCTCCTAAATTCCTTCTGCCCTTCCTACATTCAGGTAAATAAATTAATAGTGTACTTAAATATAGATGTTTAAAACGTATATACAATATTACAGTTGTGTAGATAGTAATATTCATATAATAGAGTTATGAAATATTTTAATTAATCTGAAAATTTTCCAGAGACCATATATTTTTCTGCAGCGGCACACGCATACTACACGTCTAATTCTCAGTATTTCTGCAGATTTTGACCCGAGAGCCTTGGAGACTGAGCCGCCAGCCATGAGCCTGTCGGCCAGCCGCCCCCGAGTACAGCAGCCATCATCGCCTTCACAGAACGGCCTCACCCCGCCTCCACTATGTGAGTGCTATTTTAATTTATGGAGAATTGAAACTCTAATCCTTGTAGATACCCTTAATAGGTGATAGTCAACCAATTATTTTCTGTTTAAGCTTAAATTTGTACTACTGTCCTTATCAATATTAGCAATCCTTTCTCTGTTCTTTCACACTACAGTGGCTTCAATCAAATGAGACTGCTTCACAAATCTTGGTCCTGAATCATCCAGGGTCTCTCTAGCTAGATCTATCTACCATTGTACAGTAAAACCGCGATATAACGAAACCCGATATAGCGAAAAATGACGTATATCGAAAAAAAATCGAAATTTAGTCCCTAAAACCAATTTTTCATACAAAAATGCATTTATATAACGAAATCCCGTTAATATTTATAATAAAATCATTTTTGTCCCGTACGAAAAAATGCCAATACATTTACGTAAATTTATAACGAAATAAAAAAATGTTAAAAGATGAAAATATTATTTCGCACTTACAAAGCCGCGCCGATGCATCTGCCGTATGCGAACGGTTTTATGGCCTTTTCGGCGGTGCGCGGCCGTCGGCCGACAAGGTAGTAAAACAATTCAAACTTCTTCTTGGGTTCATAGTAGGCCCATAAAACCATTTGACATAATTCTTGCGGCGTTCTCTTAGACACGTTTTACGCACGCATACGCCTCTAATATGTATTGCAATCCCAGACCCAAACAGCTGTAAAATACAAAAATTAACAGGAACCCCCCGAAAGTTACAGTATGTACTTATTGGAAATGTCAGTCTCAGTGTAACGTCTGTAGAGTTAAATTTGTTCAGCTTTTAACGCGATTATTGCATGATCGAACTGAATGTTTACATAAATTCATTTTCGTTTGACAATTGTTTTCGTGTGAACTCCTCAATAATATAAATAATTCGTTAAAATATTTTATGGACTATTTTTGTACGGCATTTTGTATTTCTATTAACTATTGTTTTCGTGTATTTTAAGTGAACAATGTTAACGTTAATTTTTAAGTGAACAATTTTAACAATTATAAACATATTTTGAAGTGGTTGCCGCCGTTACCGGCAAGTACCTTCGTAATTTATATACGACTCATTTTATAAAAATGCCGCGATTCAACTGTAAGATTGTTATTTTTGAATTATTTTGTATGTTTCATGCCCAAAACTTTGTTTGAAGCGGCTCTACATTTAAACACAATTAAAATATTGTTTTGTGTTTGTAAATTTACAAAAATATCTTCCAATTGGTGTTGAATAGGTTCTGTTCTTAATTTAATTCCTTTGATTGTCCATTTGCTTATCTGTTTTAATAACAAAACTACTAAAAATATGTAGGTATTCAGTTCCCTATGGCCTTTTTCCTCCTTTGTTTGCAGAATTTGCGATCTTTTTTGAAGCCGCGCAACATTTTTTTGCGACGGCGCGTGACATATAGTAGGTTTTTTAATTTTTTTTCGTTATATGTGGGAATTCGTTATTACAAATTTTTATTTTTTGGTCCCTTGGATTTCGTTATATCGCGGTTATACTGTATTATTTTTCTTGATTTTTTTAAATCTTTAACTTGTACCCAAGATAACTTGCCAAACAACTAACCGATACATCTCTTTTATTTCCAGTGGCACCGCCCCCAAAAGCTAACAAGAGATCGCCACCGCAAAACAACCTCAACAACGGCACGTCTCTCTCCAACGGCTCGAGCAGCGACCTCTTCGGCTCCACACCGTTTGCGTTACCGCCCCCCAGCCACGCGGCTCCGACGCTCGTCACCCCCTCCAGCCAGCTGGTCGGCAACACTTCAATCAACACTCCAAACTACAACTTGAGCGATTTCAACGCGCAGATGTCAATTTTCCCGCCGACGAACACGGCGGCCGCCCCTCTGCAGGGTTCGAACAATTCGTTCACCAACGGGATGGTCGGATTCGATCCGTTTGACACTGGAAAGTTCGGAGTCATGAACGGGAATAATTACAACGGGATCTCTAACGGGTTCAGCAACCCGATGGGAAATGGTTTCTCGACAGGAAACATTTCAAACGGTTTCGGGAACACGTTCCCTTTCGGAGAGAAGCAGAACAGTTCAGCAGCTCTGGACAGCAGTTTTAGCGGATTCTTGGACAAGAGGGTTTCCGAGATGAAGGTTGGTAACTTTTGTAAGTCGCGCTTTTATTATTTTCTCTTTTTTTTTTCTTCTATTTACCGTATTACATCAATTATAAGACACATGTTTTTTCCTATTTTAGCATTTATATTCTTTTTTTAACTCACCTCCAGTGCACAGTTGGGATACATTCGTCGCTCGGTGTCGTGTGATCATTTTTAAATAAAATTATACCCCAAATTGCAAAATTCAAAAACAATTCATTTTTACAATAAAAGGTTTTATTCGCTTTTTTTCTTTCTTAGAAAATTAGGGGTGTTCCTTATAATTGGCGGCATCTCATAATTGATGTAATACGGTATTAAATTTGTTTGACTTTGAAGATTATGACAGAAAGATCATGTAAGAAAGTGAAATGTGCACGGACTCAGTGTAACTATGATGGTGTGACGAGGTTGTAAGAAAATAACGCAAGCTGAACTCAAACTTAAAATTTAATATGGAACTATAACAGTGTAGCCCAAGTCATGTTGAACTCAATGGGACGTTGATGAACCAGTCGGTTAAAAGTTGATGATAACATTTGATACTGATTTATATCTTAGAGAACGGTATAAAAGTGGAAGTCTCCCAAAAATAATATTATACGTGTCACATCAATATTCTTACTATTTTCAAACTTAGTTAAACGCTTGTGCTATGAAATGAGGACTATCTCGCTTGTCTCCTGAAATGAGGCTCTATCCCGAGATCACTGGATCATTAGGCGAGTATCTTGACCAATAGACCAACATGCACGTCACTAGGTTTATCAAGTTATATTGCAATACTCCGTGAAAAGAAAAAGTAGATCCCGCGCCAATAGGATCTACCGTAACGAAATTGCGCGATCTTCGAATCGCGCGTCCTGCGGTTTGGATTATGACATTTCCGGTCGTAAACCAGAATCGCCGAAGGTGGGGCGATAAAGGAAGGAAGGGGACTTGGATTAATGGGGATAAGGATCGATAATGGGAGGGAATCCAGTCGAAGGACCAGTGGATCGCGAGGAATTGGGAATCTGAAGTACTGCTCGCCTTACCTCGTGTATGACGACTCCGTTACTCCCGCCGAGATCACACAAACAGCACGCGGGCGGACAAATCTCCGCTTCCAAATGAAGACAGCGATATCGTGGCTCACACAATAATCACAGTGCACAATTCACAGGATTACAATACAATGCTGATGCACCGCAGTTGAACAAAATCCACACCGCTAATGCAATCGCTGTGTCGCAACCGAACAAGTATCGCGTCGCGTTAACGTCTGATGACATCAAGGTCACTATTCACACTAAAAACAAGCAGTGGGGAAAAAAGGATGGGTGGGAATTTGAATGTGGAAAGGTGTCAATAATAAAGGGTTTTTCATTAAGGGCGCTCAAACTTTTCTTTAAAATAAAACAAAAACGAATGAATATATCTAAAAAAAAATTATTATATTTTGAAGTACATTTAGTGGCAATTATGTATGAAATTCAATTTCCCTCGCATGACCACCGCGGGCACGTTTGCAGAAGTCCAATCGTTGAATCCAATTTTCCACCACTTTTTCACATAATTCGGCCCGAATCGCACCAATTTCGCGTTCAATATTTTCTCTTAGCTCTTGTAACGTCGCCGGCTTGTTGGTATAGACCAAAGATTTAACATAGCCCCAAAGAAAATAGTCCAATGGTGTTAAATCGCATGATCTAGGCGAAATTTCGCGAAATAACACGCTCACCAAATTTGGTTTTCAATAAGTCAATTGTTGCGTGTGTCGTGTGACTGGTAGCGCCGTCTTGTTGAAACCACATATTGGCCAAGTCCATACCTTGCAATTGAGGCCAAAAATAATCAGTTATCATGGAGCGATAACGATTACCATTCACAGTAACATGACGATTAGCATCATCAACAAAAAAATATGGTCCAATGACACCTCCGGCATGTAATCCACACCAAACAGTGATTTTTCCGGGATGCAATTGTGTTTCGTGAAGCACGTGTGGATTGGTGCCTGCCCAATAACGCATATTTTGCTTGTTTACATATCCATTGAGCCAAAAATGAGCTTCGTCGCTAAAGATGATTTTTCGATGGAATTCAGCATCAAAGTTGCGGTGAGCGAACGCGAATTTTGGTAGTAGATTTGAATAATTTGCAAGCGTACCTCCGGTGTGTACTGCTCCATGATGATTTGCCAACTAAGTACGAGTGTTAACCTCAAAAAAAATTGAAGAAATATGGCGTAGTTTCTTGTCCCTGTTGAAAGAAAGTTTGAGCGTCCCTATTGAAAAACCCTTTATATAGGTCGCGACCGATTCTCAAGAAGTGCCAAAAATGTGTTCGATGAATACGGAACACTCTGCTAATATGTAATATCGACAAAACAATTTAAGTGACAATTGAACCTGGGAAACAGCTGCAGTTGCGGTACCAAAAACTCGTCAATTATTCGGCAATACACGTCGGCAGTGACTATCCTTCGCTGGTTAAAAAAATAAGGGCCAATTATCTCTCAGGCAGAAATTGCACACCATACTGTTGTTTTTGGACAATGCAAACGTTTTTGATGGCGTTTCCTCAGGTTGTCGGGGCACCAGTATTTCATGTTCTGTTTATTAACATAGCCATCGATATGAAAATGTGCTTCGTCAGTAAACAACATGTTTCCAAGCGTTCGTGCTGTTCTAAAACGTTTCAGCATCGTTCTCGCTAAGGTTTCACATGAAGAATAGTCATTTTCGTTGAGAAACTGCATGATTTGCAGTTTGTAGTTTCTTTTTCAAAATAATCTGCACTGTTGATTTTTTTATTCCAGTACAGGCTGAAATTTTCCTTATCGATTTACGCGGATTGCGCATAATTTCACGTCGAACTTGAGCCACATATTCTGGCGTCGCTGCTGACGTTAATGGTCCCTGAGGAGTTTGGTTAACCATTGTCCCTTCTTGTGTAAATATTGCTCAATCGCGGACGTGACCAGTGACTCATTGCGACTGGCAAATCGGCAAATCATGTTTGTCGAACAATACCCCTCACATATATCACTACCTGTTTTATTAACCTGTTCAAATGTTTTGTGTGTTTCCAGGATGGATTCAGTCGGGGTCTTGTCATCGCTAATGAGGATTTTTTAATTGAAAGCCTGGATCCTTTCAGAAAAAACTGACACCTGCCCGGCGAGATGTCAACAAATGTAGCATAAAGGATTGTAATGTCGCAGCATTTTAAACAGCAATATTAATTTTTAAAACTACATTCCATAACAGATTTGTTATTTTTTTTAATCGCTGTCCAAAATTAAATTTGAACAAGCAATTCCAACAGTTAGACAATCTTCCCGAAGTCCGCGGAGCTGGCGATGATTTGAATTATTTTAAAGGCATAATATCATTTTTATATTGATAGAATAAATAAAAATCTCACATCATTTAAGCAATCATTTTTTTGAACAATTATAATGAATTAATCACTTAGAAAGATACACAGAAAAAATCTAAAATATAGTCAACACCGGGACTCTATTGCCGATGCTAGATAGCTTAATAGAGTTGTCAAATTTCACCTACATATTCTAGTTTTTCCTGTTGGAAACGACCGTATTTTAAATTGCAATCTTTCTGAAAAAGCTTCAAGTAAAACCCGCTAGGCGGCGTCGGAACTTCCACGTCTCTCTTGGAAATGTAAGCAGATGAAACTTGATTGATCAAGCTATCTACTCGGTGATTATATTTTTTCGATAGATATATTTCATTTTAGATTTATCTAAATCTGATTTCATTATATTTAATATTAAATCTACTATTCTGCAACATTTTAAACCAATCTGAAAACTGTAACATGTCAATGATTGCAATTGAATTCATAAATTAATTCTTATTTATCTATGATTTTAAAATCTTAATATCCTATCTTTTTATGTCCATAGTAATATTAATAAAACTATGAAGCTTACATCGGTAGTGCCATTAGTATACGTAAAAATAAATCAAAATTTTATTCAACAATAAATCTAACTCGTTCGCCATCTTGTTCATACATTTTTAATGCCGTTACGATAGAAACTTCTCAAAAGAAATGCAATCATGTATTTGAAAAGAGACGATTATAGTTGAGTTTCGCCTTCAGTGAAATTTTCGAATCGAAATATCTCGAAATGGAGTACCAAATGTACAAATTAGAAGAGATGACATAACCTAAGTTTGTGTCTACCGCACGCCAGTTCTCTCCGTCTTCTGTATTTCTCATCCATCTGTCACACTTCTGATGGTATCTCTTCTAATTTGTACATTTGGTCCTCCACCTTAGAGATATTTCGAGCGTACCCCCTTTCCACTGCTCATAGATAATGTTTGACTCGTATGTCAGTCAGTTATTCAAGTATAAAAACAAAATAATGGATATTTTAATGAAGTTTGTCAAAAATTATACTACGATTTCTTTAAAAGCAACGATGTCAAACGACATGTAAAAATGGCACTATCTATATACAACGCTTGCTATACATTTATAAGCATTTTTGGTTCAATTGTATTTTACAACACTGCGTAACACAGTTTACGAGTTAATTTCGAAATAGATATTTGTACATATATATTTTCAAGATGGCCGCAGGTCATTTTTTAAAAAATCAAATATTGTCAGGTCGTGTTGTGTCAAGTTTTAAACGTACGTTGGTGCTTTTTTAGTATTAATAAATCAACACCAAGCAATGTCGGACCAATGTATTATTAATAAGATAAGCACAAAAGATATTTAAAAATATAAAAGACATAGACAAGACTAGAGAACTAATAATTTTTATATGCATAATAATTAATATAGTACATTACACCTATGTAATAATTAAACTATCAGGTTTGTGGGAAAGTAATTGCGTTATTTTTTTTTTTTGCATGAATACGTTGTGTTCAGCGATGGTGTGGGTATTTTTGTTATCGCCAGTTTATGACTCGTCGTCGAAGGGAACGCGTTTGCGTCATGTCGTAAAATACAACAAATTTAATTATAAAGATATACAAAATCTCTTTCCAAACTGGGAAAGGTGCATTATCAACTATGCTACAGCGCCAGTATTTTTGATGACAAATTTGGAACATATATGTTACGCTTTTTCAAATTAATACATCTATCGTTCCATTACACATACGATACAACTTATATTCCGGTAGCGCAACAACATCTTTCGAATTTATACATTTAATTAGTATTTAAAACATCGCAGATCTATGTTCTGAATAATTACAACTTCACAATAAGAATGTGTTCTCCTTAATAATATTCATAATCGACCATTTTCGATGAAGGCCTTCTCAAGTGTCTCTCACTTGTTATTATTCTTATTAAGCGTGACTCAGTCGGCGAGTGAGTCACAAACCGGAGATAACAAAGTGCCCTCACTGACACGATACGATTCCTCGACTATACAACTTGACCATGTAAAAATACCCCCGTTACTTTCCCGCCAATCTGGCCAATATTTTTATTTCAATTTTGAATGCTGAAAGAATGATAAATATAAATGCATTTGATTTTTAATAATATTCATTCAATATCTATCCCAATTTTAGATATTTTCCTAACTGGGACCAATTTTTATATTTCAATTTGTTAAGAATTAATAATATTGTTATATTTGTCTGATAAAATTTATAATTATCTCTAGCTGAATTGATAAATGTATCGCGGGTGTTTGGGAACCTTTACGGTGCATTTTTACACAGATGGAACATTGAAGGTACGCGTCAAAAATATGATACTAAATGGAATGATTTTTAATGTTATGTTTAACTAACTAATCGACAGGTCTTTAATGGCCCTGATTGAATACGTAATACATGCCGATAAACGCCGAGGATTGCCGCACGTCACGTGGTTAGACTGCATTGAACCCACACATTCTTGTTGACAATCATCAACTGTCAATTTATGACATAGCCTTAAATTATATTTTTTTTTTTACAGTGTTTCTAATACAAATATAAAAATGTGTATTATGTAACATGATATGTATGCCATTAATTGTTTTAATATGTTTTTAAATTATACTTTAATGTCACACTACAGGGTAGCCCAAAAAAGTGAAAACATCTCGTAACACATGAGTAATTTCGAAACATAATACGTATAATTAATTATAATTCTTAATGTAATTTTTTTGTACAAAATTTTGCTAATCAGAAATCATCAAAACACCCCATATACTGCATCATCTAGTGGGTTTACATCTGGCCTGTTCGGTGGCCACACGCCTGGCTCGATGAAATTAACATTCTCACGATGAAGAAAGTTGATTGTATTTCTGGCCATGTGAGATGGAGCTCCGTCCCGCTGTAATGTCTAGCTATATTCCAGGCTTTGTTTTAAAACTCTTTGATCATTTTCCTAGCACCCCAACGTTTAACAATTTATAAATTTTTGATCAGAATATAGTCTTCTGTGGTGATTTTTGTCATTCCGGGCAACAATTTGAAAAAACAAAATATAAACAATCGCGATGGGAAATTGTCGAAATAAAACGTAATATAGGTAAGTGAGTAAATTAGTAAACTATTTAAGCTACTGTTGATATAGTTAAACTAATTTTGATGTAATTATATCACATTTTACGAAATGTTCTCACATTTTTGAGCCATCCTGTAGTGTGACATTAAGGTACAATTTAAAAACATATTAAAACGATTAACGAAATACGTATCATATTATATAATACACATTTTAATGTTTTTATTAGAAACACTGTAAAAAAATATATAATTTAAGGTTATGTCATAAATTGACAGTTGATGATTGTCAACAAGAATGCGTGGGTTCAAAGTAGCCTAACCACGTAACGTGCGGCAGTCCTCGGCGTGTATTACACGTTCGAATGTCTATTAATCGTGTTAATTAATATTGAATTGTTCATTTTTGAGGTTTTTAAATCTTCCAGAATGTAATTTACCTGGTCTTTTGCAGACATCCTCTATTTTTGGTGCCGTCAATACTAGCATTTACTTACTGTCATCGTGCTGTGATCAGCTCACACTAATTTTGTACTGTCGAAAGTTTCATCTGTGTACGTGCGCCTTTAGTAGATATTAATGTAGCCTCGTTCCTGACAGACAATCATTTTATATACATTGTTAAACGCACCAAGTGTCGCCCGTGATTGGAAACCGCTCAAACGCACACCGGAGAATGGAGCAATATTTTTTTGTATATTTTTTATTAATGTATAGGGTGTGTCGGATAAAACAGAGATGGCGTGGCCATCCAAATGAGTCAAAAAAATTTGTTAGATAAGTAAAAGTTTGAAATTCTAAATTGTCTTTGACTTGTATGTATTAGATATTGGATATTGATTTGACAATAATTGTTTGTAAGTAATTCAATATGATTATATTTTCAAAAAGTTTTGTATAAATTTTGTTAAAAACTATGCAATTGTTTTGAAGTTCCTCGGTAAATAGGACAATTGTTGAAATCCAGTCGGTTTGTGGAAGTTGTCGGCATTGTTAGTAGGAGTATTCTCTTTCTCTCTCTCTCTCTGTTCACCGTTGCCGGGCGCAGAGGTCCTGGTTATCTTTGGCTGCCTTAACGTTTCTTTTTAATGATCCTATCATTTATTTTATTTGATCTGTCTACCTTTTATTGATTCCAAACGTTAAACTTTTCTGCGCTACGTATCGAAACTACTTCAGTATTCGGTTTCTGGACACGGTGGACGGAATAAACGATGTATATTTGTAGAATATTCTTTTTGATTGTTTACTGTGATATGATCTAATGTGGTGCTATTTCCTCTTCATGATGGTGGTATTCCTTCGAATTGAAGAAAATGTGCAATAATAACTTTGTTTAGATTTACAATTATATATATTTAAACGCAGCCCGTGTTGTATTTTGATTTTATCAGCTTTATCGCAGTTTCAAAACGATACACTAATTTCTATTAATATGCCGACAACTTGAAACAAATAAGCTCGTACTAAACATGTCGTCAGCTGTGCACGATAAATGTTCGATTATTCTGCATTCGCCGCCACACGACATAACCTAACTTGATTTAAATGCATGTCGTTAGGGTGACACGATATAGTAAACATTTATCCAGTGCGCGTGCAAGCCGGAACTTCAGAGCCAACACGGAGAGGTAGTATTCGTGTTGAACTGTCATTTAGAGAATGCAAATATATATTTATTGAATGATTAGTGTTTGTCTTGATGTGAAATACTAATCTTCCTTCCAGTATTCGTATGATTTCCTTGCCTCGAGTGTATAATATATATTTTTGTGTATCAGATATATTTTTTTATATACTTAGTGTTTAGAATAAATATTATTATAATTATATAGCCTCTAGTTTGTAAGGAATAGCCAAATGTAATGTATAAAGATATGGGAATGTATTCACACATGATACAGTTTTAAAAACATGGAGATATTTTTGTTACTTTTAATTGAATAAAAGTACGCATATGTTTAATGGTGTGTTTTAATCATTACTCCGAGGCGTGGTGAATTAATTCCTGGTATCCACGTGCGAAGCTTTAGACAACACGATACAAGGTAATTGGATCGCGGTGTGAAACTGAAAATATAAATTAGAAAGATATACATATAAAATCAATTTTATCGAAATATATTGTTGTTGCGCCACCGGGATTCGAACCTGGATCTCTTTCCAAACCGGGGAAGGTGCATTATCCAACTATAATTTAATAAAAAATGAATTGATAATTCTGGCGTCTGCTGTCAGATTACTCAAAGGTATTTGAGATTCCGTAAAAATAAGGCAGATGACTCTTTCAAACAATGGAACGATTAAATGTATTAATATCAAAAAGGTAACATGTAGGTTCGAAAATTTGTCGCTATAGCATAGTTGGATAATGAAAGAGATCCAGGTTCGAATCCCGGTGGCGCAACAGTAATATTTTTCGATAAAATTGATTTTATATGTATATATCTTTATTTAATACATATTTAAAATATCACAGAGCGTCTGTTCTGAATAATTACAACTTCACAATATGAATGTGTTCTTCTAATAAGAAAATATATCAATTATTGTGAGATCGGCGCACTCTCACCGTGCCGAGAAAGTGGAGGAGCGTAGTCAAGAGGGTGGGAGTTTGTGGAGATCACGGTCTCAGTGATGAAGGACCGATGTGGATGATGCATAAAGTTGCCGGTAGTGCCTGGCCTGGCATGCTTGGGACACATTCTCTGCAATTAACAATATAATATTTGACAAGTCATTGCGCAGGGGAAGGTAGAAGGCAGCAGAGCAGTAGAGTAGTGTAGCTAGAAAGAGATTATCTTGGGTGTGTAACCTCAGAAAGTGTTTTCTTGTTTGAAATGTTGGTGGTCTTATTCATCATTGATGGTGGAAGTTAACAAGTGGAAAGTGATGGTATTCGAGAAGGAGGAAAGCGAGATGTCGTGCTCGATACTTGGAGCTGATCTATGTTTGGGACAAGCAGATATTTGGGAAGTATGCTGGATAGAAACGGAAAGGAGGGTGACTGCAGGGAGTAAAGTGAACGGCGCTTTGAATGGAATTATACCTAATGGGAATTTGTCAACCGAGGCAAGACTAGCGGTGCACAATGGAGTTCTGGTATAGTGAAGAAGTGAGGCCTGGAGCTGGCAGAAGAGGAACGAAAGTAGACTGAATGCAGTGGAAATAAGATCACTTGTGTTGCATATTTATTCATGACAGAGTAAAGAATGAACAAATAAGGAAATGATGTAAAGCTGATGTTAGTATAGTGAGTAAGATTAAGAAAGGATCACTTAGGTGGTTTAATCATATGGAACGGATGAATAAAGAGAGAATGGTAAGAAAGATATATGACGCAAGTGTTGATGGCGCCAGAAATAGAGGACGTCCGCGGAAGACTTGGCCCGACCAGATAAACCAGATAATGGAGGTTGGTTCTGTTAAAAGCCTCAACAATCGGCGACCTTGTATGAGAAAATGTATGAATGTGGATGAGGCGAGAATTGTGTGTCAGGACAGAAGAGTGTGGCGCTCTATCCTCTCTGCCTACCCCCGCGGAGAAACGGCGTGATGGTAAGTTAGTTAGTTATTTTTCGATTAATGGTTATATAATGTTTCGGAGGCTGACCGCCAGAGTTTAAGATGATTCAAGACTGGAAGGAGAGCGACCATCGGCGTCTAACAGCCCAGTTTCACAACATTGGTGTCTTTTATTTACATGGATTGAATTAATATGTTCAATAATACCAATAGAAAACTCAGGACTCACCTTTGGTGGAGCCGCACTTTGGGGGAATATGGTGGCGGAGATTAAGAGTAAGATCACCGCGGTGGACCCAGAGATGGATGGTCTTAGTCCACCCGCGGGTTGAGGAGAGACCCCACTGCAATGAGCGAGGGGGCGGCATAGAACTTGGACACATTTTAAATGATTAACGTCTTCACATATAAAAAAAAACAATATTGTTGTTGCGCCACCGGGATTCGAACCTGGATCTTTTTCCTAACCGGGGAAGGCGCATTATTCAACTATGCTACAGCGACAATATTTTTAGCGACAAATTTTCGAACCTATACTTTTTTGGTATTAATATTTGGATAATGCACCTTCCCCGGTTAGGAAAGAGATCCAGGTTCGAATCCCGGTGTCGCAACAACAATATTTTTCGATAAAATTTATTTTATATACATATCTTTCTAATTAATATATTTAATTAAAATTTAAAATATCACAGAGCCATGTTCTGAATAATTACAACTTCACAATAATAATGCGTTGTCCTAAAAATATTGTTGTTGCGCTACCGGGATTGGAATCTGGATCTCTTTTCCAATCCGGGGAAGGTGCATTACCAACTATGCTACAGCGACAGTATTTTTGACGACAAATTTTCGTATTTGAGATTCCGTTAAAACAATGTAGATAGATGGCTTTCAAATAATGGAACGGTAGATGTATTCATTTGAAAAAGTTTTAAATTTGTCAAAAATACTGGCACTGTAGCATAGTTGAAATTGATTTTATATTTATATATTTCTAATTAGTATTTAAATACTAATTAAATATATTAATTAGAAAGATATACATATAAAATCATGTTCTAAATAATTACAACTTCACAATAAGAATGTGTTCTTAATAATATATGTTGTATCAATGTGTCCAAAATTTAATAGATCACTCAAAGGTATTTGAGATTCCGTAAAAATAAGGTAGATGGCTCTTTCAAATAATGAAACGATTAAATGTATTAATATCAAAAAGGTAACATATAGAGGTTCGAAAATTTGTCGCTAAAAATATCGTCGCTGTAGCGCAGTTGGATAATGCACCTTCCCCGCTTTGGAAAGAGATCCAGGTTCGATAGAATTGATTTTACATGTATATTTTTGACGTGACAACGTCTTATAAATCGATGAACGCCTGCTGCACAAACGAAAAAACATGACTCATTGTCCCGTTTATCCCGTTTGTCGCGCGATCGGCCTACCGTTCGGATTGTGCCGCATCTATCTCTCTTCCACTCGATCGGTTGATGCGTCTGAGTAGAAAAGAGACAGCGGCAGCACACAACTTATACACCTACAGTACCTACACGTGATCTGTTTACAACTGTTTATAAAGTGAAGTGAAATGTTAATGTGGTTTTAATTGCTAAAAGCACATTGTTACTTGTAAATAAACTGTTCATCAAAGTAATAAACATATTTGAATTAATGAGTGCGAATAAAATATATCAATAAAAAATTGTAGATTTCATTTCACTCCTTCTTCGTATCCATACAAAATAATGATAATTCAATAAAAATGATTCCATTTTATTCATAAAAGTATGCAATCATTTCATCAATGTTTTCTTATGACTTGTCACGTTAAACTATCGTCCGTAAACCGACTTTACAGACAACCAATTTTTCTAATTAATATATTTAATCCATATTTAAAATATCGCAGAGCGTCTGTTCTGAATAATTACAACTACACAATAAGAATGTGTTCTCTTTAATGATAGACATTATTTTGTTTCATTTTGCGTCTGATTTCAATAAAACAAACTCTTAACACGCACCGGGTCATTATTTGTTTTAAAAAATCTACATTTCGTTTATAATAGTCTCTTGTATATCTTATCTGAGTAACACGATCGTAATCTTATCGATTTTTCTCGCCAACAGTACGATCTATTTATTAAAACCTCTCCAATGTTGATAATTGAAATATTTCTGTGATGAAGCGAGATTGCAACAGGTCCGGAGATTTATATTTGTCACGTTGGACCATCATTATTTATTTTGATATATTTAAACTTGAATTAAATTTATTTATTAGATGATATACATATTTTTGTTCTAACAGAGGTGGATACATAATAAACCTACATAATACATAGTTTATTGTGTGGGACGGAGTAGACTTCACCTCTGATATATACAGCGCTGTCCTGGCTACTTTGCTAGACTGAAGTCTGTGTTAAAGTAGACAGTTGTGGTGTTATTTAAATCATCGACAGGAATAAAAAGAGAACTAAAAATATGTATAAAAAAGTAAAAATATATGTAGTGGGAGTGTTGTAGGACTAGTGAATTATTAGTGAAGGTATTGTATGAATTATATTAGAATGTTGGGTAGCCATGCTTCTGATTCATCTCTACCTGATTGGATCATATATTGGGTCCATATTAGTGTAATCTTATTAGAGGTGAACGGTACTGAGTGTGGTGTACAGTACAAGGAGCTAAGAACATGAAGAATCTTTGATAAAATGTGGTTGTTGCTCTCGGAACTGGCGTGTAGATGTGTCATGTGTTGTGTCCATGATTTATTGCTCGGGGAGAGTTGTTGTCAGCATGGAAATATTGAACGAGTCTCAACATAAAGATTTGTCTTATATCTAAGACACGTTAAAATAATATCTTATGCAGACTGTTCCGAATTCGTGAACACACTTTTGGCGCGTTATTGACACATTCCGCGTTTAAATTCATCACGGTCGTCTTTTCAGTTGTGAAATGTGACCTTGACGCCAGCAGACGTCAACTTGACCGATATTTGTTCGATGTCGGCATCGCGATAGTATTCGCGGTGCGGACATTTCAGCTCCAGTGCACCAACACTGTATTTTGCGTTTGTGTACCGTGGGTGAACATGTGACATCGCCGTATTCATTGGGATCGGAGATCGGCGGTCCTTTGACTAGAAACCCGACCTCATCCTGTACCAAGGTTTCCCTACTTCCCTTCCATACCTTGCGGTGATTCCGATTTACGACCAGAATTGTCGTATTCATGGTCAATTGTTGAAATTGTCGTATCCTATCGATCCGAATTTACAATTCGAATTCATATACGATACAGTACTAATAATTAATGGAAAAACTTGGACCGACCCTAATACTTTCTACGATTTGCTATTTAACAGAAAGATAACACTGAAATTAGTATTAAAATTCACACCAAAGCTTGTACTCGAGGAGACTCTTGCGATCAATGTTCATCGATTGAAGAAAAATAGTGTATCAAGTAGCTAGGAATCATAATAGATAACAAACTCAAATAGAAAGAACAAATCACTAATCTTACAAACAAAATAATAGATATTTTTAAGACTCTGAAACATCTTATCACTTACAAATCTAAAAAAAAAGTCACATTTGCGATACGGTATTATTAGATGGGGAGGAGCATATAAAACTTCAATGTCACAATTAGAAATCACTCAAAAAATGATAAGAATAATTTAAAAAAAAATATGACTATCTAAGTATCCAAACACTTCACACATTTTAATAAATAATAGACATATAATATCTAAATTTAAAAAAATAAAAATATTTTTTATTAATGAAAAAATATGGAAGTATGGGTAATTACAGGGCATGTCTTCGGCTGGCTTAAGTGATCACTTTACACAATATAACGTTCACCATTCCGCCCAATCAACCTCCGTATCTGTTAAATTTATGAAAGTTGTATATGTCGCACGCCTAGATCAAAACTAAGACAACTCAAAAAGTCATTTTTCAGTAGACTAAATAATAGGTGCACCGGAAGAGAATGTCGTTTTTTTTTGTTATCGCTTTTGAGTGGTCAGTTGCGCTTCGGCTGTCGAACTTTTACAACGTGTTCTGTGTTGTTTCTCCGACTGCGTATACCTGGAGTGTACTGGGACTTTTAAACAAAAACATTTACAACCTTTGTTTACCTTGAGCACCAGTGTACGGAACTGGCGTCTTTTCTAGGTTAGATCGCGATTTTAGTAGACGGTTTCCTTGACAGTGGCACGTGTTATCGTATCGTAACGTCAAATTACCCCGTTGACAATCATTTATCCCTTTAAAAATTCTAGAAATGTTTCGAGTCCAGCCCTGGTCAAGCGACGCTATTCATTAATATATAAACAATATCAACTGTATTCTGAACAAAAAAAATACTATCTTAAAACACATATTCACATTGTTAGAGAGATATCAGACAGGGTTGTCAGTTCACAATACGTACACCCCAATAAAATTTGTCATCAAAACTGCGTTAGCAATACCGTTGTGTTTTGTTTTCACCTTTACCGGTACCGGGATCGGCACCATAAGCCTCCGAAACCAGTATTTCTCGGTATTATTTTTTGAATACTAAGCCAACCCCAAATGGACTGTAGTGTAAAATTGTTATGTAAGTATATCATGAACATTTGTTTGTATTTTGGATGTATGTACTCTATTACTTATATATAACATTAATCATACACTGATAAATGAATAGACGAGTGTACATATATAGGAGAGGGGTTTGGAACAGGGGCTTTCACACACATTACCTGTCGAAATATCAGATAAATTATGACACACTTATGCATTAGTAAAAGTATTCACTCTTCGAAAATTAACAAATGGAATACGACAATTCCGGTCGTAAATCGGGATTACCGCAAGGTATGGGATGGAAGTAGGGAAACATTGGTACATGATGAGGTCGGTGAAGGGATGAAGGTTCTAATCGAAAGACCAGTGATCTCGGTAACCGGGATTCGGAAGGACTGCTCGCCTTACCTTGTATACGACGCCTCCGTAATCCCCGCAGTCGCCGCTGAGATCACACAATTGGCACGCGGATGAGCCGACCTCAATTGAATATGGCGATGTCACAAGTTCACCCACGGCACACAAACAAATAATATATATCATTAGGAGAACACATTCTTATTGTGAAGTTGTAATTATTCAGAACAGACGCTCTGTGATATTTTAAATATTAATTAAATATATTAATCAGAAAGATATACATATAAAATCAATTTTATCGACAAATATTGTTGTTGCGCCACCGGGATTCGAACCTCGATCTCTTTCCTAACCGGGGAAGGTGAACGATTAAATGTATTAATATCAAAAAGGTAACATATGGGTGCGAAAATTTGTCGTTAAAAATATCATCACTGTAGCATAGTTGGATAATGCACCTTCCCCGGTTAGGAAAGACATCCAGGTTCGAATTCCGGTTGCGCATCAACAATATATTTCGATAAAATTGATTTTATATGTATATCTTTCTAATTAATATATTTAATTCATATTTAAATAATACATACTTAAGCCTGCCGAAGACAGGTCGTAAGCCCTGTAATTACCCCCATACTTTCATATATTTTCCATTAAATATAATAAAAAAATAGCTTCGTCTCTATGAGATATTTGATATTTGTTTAATAGCAGTGCCTCTGTAGGTGAAAATCCAGTCATCGTGTGTTCTTGGACATATTCTAATATTACTAAATTCATTGAAGCTTCTAAACTGAAACGGCTCATTTACATTTTATATTTAAAAAAAATGTCTATTTATCAAAAATTAACATTCTTAAAAAAAAAATTGCTTTGGAAGATTATACTAAATAGATACAGCAATATTATTTTTTGTCGTTTCAGTTGTTTAACGACCTCATTATTTTTTAAAAAAAATAATAATTCACTTTTAAAAAGGGTTTGTTTTATAACTGAACACCCTGACGAGGCACCTAGTTATCCTAACAATTATCTGGGATCCTTTTCGAGTGTCAAGTTTCATAAATCACATCGACTTGATCATTCTTCTCTGATCACTGCTTGAGTTTACTCGTTTCTGTGCATCGCTTGTAAACTGCAAACTACTGGTTCGACTCTTTTTAAAAGGACAGGTTGTATTCTTGTATCTATCTATATTATTCTATTAAACAGCATAACCGGTTGCAGCCATGGAGATGGATCGCAAGCTGGTCGGCTTCTACAGCGTCGGCCCGGACGGTGGCTGCGTCGACGACACATCGCAGCTGAAGTACATAAGAGCCGTCACGAACCTCGGGCTGCCCTTCGACCTCAACAAGAAGTGTGTCAAATACGCGCAAACTAGCGAAATGCAATTTCTGCACGTCCTCAAATACCTCGGGGAGAACGAGAACCTCCTGGCGGAGCCTCTGACCTTCGCCTGCAGCAATGCGCTGTACGCGCTCCTCCAACCTGACTCTTACTACATCTCAGCTTGCCTTCGACGCAACACCATCTATTTGAAGATTGAAAAGGCCACCGCCAATGTAAGATGCTCCAGTTACGTTGATAACACGCAGTCCTGGACTCTGAAATTCCAACAATTCATGCAATTGGGTAAGAAGTTTTCCTCTATCTATCCAAACCATCGTCGTAGATTCTTCTGCTGTCTTCCAGGGTGCAGCTGTCCCAGTTTTGACTATTCTTTAGCCTATTTTTATGCACCTACACTACTTTTTAAATTTTTATTTGATACTCTTCTTTTAATACAAATATAAAATGATTTTCAAAGAGAACACATTCTTATTCTTATTTCAATTCTGGCGTCTCCTATAGGTATTTGGGATTCCGTAAAAATAAAGGAGATGGCTTTCAAATAATGGAACGATAGATGAATTAATTTGAAAAGTGTAACATATAGGTTCGAAAATTTGTCGTCAAAGTACTGTGTGGTGTAGCATAGTTGATTAATGCACGTTCCCCGGATTGGAAAGAGATCCAGGTTCGTATCCCGGTAGCACAACAATATTTTTCGATAAAATTGATTTTACATGTATATCTTTCTAATTAATACATTTGGTTATTATGTAAAAAGATTTATGGAAAAATTCACTTTCTTCATTTTCGCTAGAGCAATTGAATACATTTTCGCTAGAGCAATTGAATACATTTTCGCTAGAGCAATTGAATACATTTTCGCTAGAGCAATTGAATACATTTTCGCTAGAGCAATTGAATACATTTTCGCTAGAGCAATTGAATACATTTTCGCTAGAGCAATTGAATACATTTTCGCTAGAGCAATTGAATACATTTTCGCTAGAGCAATTGAATACATTTTCGCTAGAGCAATTGAATACATTTTCGCTAGAGCAATTGAATACATTTTCGCTAGAGCAATTGAATACATTTTCGCTAGAGCAATTGAATACATTTTCGCTAGAGCAATTGAATACATTTTCGCTAGAGCAATTGAATACATTTTCGCTAGAGCAATTGAATACATTTTCGCTAGAGCAATTGAATACATTTTCGCTAGAGCAATTGAATACATTTTCGACAAATTTTGTAATATATTATATTTTCAATAGATAGATTTTTCCGTATATATTTATAGTTGATTAATTTAATTTGTATTGCATTGTAGGAAAAGATCCTGGTTCGAATCCCGGTAGCGACCAAAATATTTTCCCGATAAATTGTTTTTTTTTTTCTGTATATCTTTGTATTAAAATAGCACAGAACTATGTACTGAAAAAACTGCAACTTCACAATTATAATGTGTCCTCCTTAAAAATATTAATGTTCACCTACTATCTTTCCGCATTGCGCAATAGATGTCGCTCATATCTGATATTATTTATTAACATATAAATATTAGATCGTTTTTGAATAGCTGTTTCATTATATACTTCGTGTTTATGCTTTTAACAACATTCTGCCCATGGGCAATGTCAATTTACCCCTTTATCTGCCAACTCTATTTGAAATGGAAGCCACCGCACAGGGTGGGACTAGGCTTTAAGGGTTTTGACTAATTTATTAAAAGCTAAGACCTGTCGTCCCCGGATGGCAACATGATTTGAAAAAATGACTAATCCCTGCAAGTTAGCAAGGTCCAAAAGTCCGTGTTAATATTTATTATATGAGAGAACTTGTTCTTCCGTGTTTATTAAAATTCAGTCTTCATTCTCGCCATTGCTCGATCCTTACAACAATCCCTGAACTCGGCAGAGTGCCGCAGGGCGTCCCCCACCGACACGACCTCTCTCTCTCGACCCTCGTAACGAAGTCCCCCCTCCTTCCTGCGACCTCGCTCTACCGGCCGCATCTGCTCGCGTCGGTAGATGTCGCATTAGGTCTGCGCGCGTGATTTCAAATGTTACAATAGATTATTATTTATTTTACCTTATGTATGTATTCTTGTTATTTGAACAAGGGACGCTGAAAGGTGAAAGGCTAAAACACATTTAAAAAAATTTAATAGTCATATACAGGGTGTAGTAGGTGTAACAGACCTAGTTCACAATATTTTATGGGTGGATACCTGACAGTATTACGAGACGTAAATTTTCATGGAATATGTGCAAAATCGTGTTAAGATTAATAAATATTTGTGAAATTGTTCCATTATTAATCTATATCTTCGCTATATGATCGTTCATTTATTGTTTTTAATATATAATTTGAAATACTTTCAAAATTAGCAATATTAATTTTATGGTTAAAATTTATATTTTTTATTTATTATCTTTGTTTCATTAACCGCTGAATTGAGTTTAAATACATCTACTGTCATAACTAACTAAAAACGTATATCATTGTTTCTTCACCAGAATCTATTTGTAAAAAAACAACTCAATTCAGTGGTTAATAAAACAAAGATAATAAATAAAAAATAATTTGGAATCAATAAAATATTTCAACTAATCGAAATAATCACTTTTTTTATTGTATTTTGAAATGTGTCTCTGACATGGTTGATATTGGACACGTATCTCTTGAACATTTTCGTTTCGTAATTTAGTCAGGTATTCACCTATAAAATATTGTGGACTAGGTCTGTTACACCCTGTATATGTGCATGGTGTCAAGTCTCACAGTTAAGATATTAATCTTTGTTCTGAGTGGATAATATTTTTAAATATGCATATTTTTGTTAAATATCTAATTTGGCTACGCCAATGCTCTCTTTCATGAAAAAAGATTTTAAATGATCATTCTTCACTTTAGATACCCCCTATGGTTTGCCAGACACGGACAAACCAGCCTTCGGTATCGAGGAGTTCGTAGGGGTTTACAGGGCTACCCTCAAGGACCACACGATCATCTACACGGGGCAGATTCAAGGGGTGAGGGTTCACGGAGTCAGCCCCTTCATGGGCAAGTATCTCACCAAGGCTGAGGCGGTGCAGAAGCTAAACGAAGCGGAGCTGGTGGACATGCACACGACAGATGTCGATAAGAATAGTCGACAGTTGCACGGATACAGGTTCATTTCAGTTAAATATTTCTTAATACATTTAAATTGCCAATTATGTACTTAACCTGTGCCTAGATGCTGTAGACAAATGGTACACGGATGAGTCAATCTCCGGTCCAAATTGAATACGGCAATGTCACAAGTTCACCCACGGTACACAAACAATACGTAATCAATACACAATATCACAAAATAAAGTGCTGGTGCACTGGAGCTGAAAGATCCACACCGCGAATGCTATCGCGATGTCGAGATCGAACAAATACTGGTCAAGGAAATCTACAAATGGGAATGTGGATGCGGAATTGTGTTAATAACATCAATTAGACTCCCGCCCTCTTGACTATGTTACCTTTTCTACTTGGTCACTCCAACGAGAGCGAACTTCCTCTTCCTCTCCGACCTTTGTTGTGGCCCACCGCAACAAGCTTCTCCGAGCTATCTTCTCTTCCCAAAAATACCTATAAAATTGAAGAATTCATCTTAAGCAAATGGTTGAGAGTCTGTTCTTAATGTCCAGCTCCTGCAGAATGGAGACTTTTCTGTTCTTCTACATCCCACGACCTGTTCGTTCACCATGGCCATTAAACGTATTCCACGCATTGATACTTTTATATCTTGTTTGTTTCAGCCACTTTACATCACGTAAGTTCTGGTCTCACGGTTATTTGCTCGGCACGAAGAAGATGATCCTCGGCTATCGCACTGAAAATGGGATTCTTAAAAGGGTGGAAAACGCGACGATTGACGATATGGTGCAACTTGGAAAGGTGAGTTTAACGTGTGACAATGCTCCAGAGCGGAGCTGCTGAAGGATAGGGTATGAGTATCAACAGATCATGGGTTGTATCATTCCGTGATAGTCTGAGATCTGATATTGTTAAGAGCCAAGCGCAATCATATTTATATATATATATATATATAAATATGATTGCGCTTGGTCCCATCCTTCATTGTAGTTGTTAGTGTCCATTGCCAATAAAAAATACCAAAGTAGCGAATATGTCAACGTGTTTTTAATATTTCTAGGTTAAGATTATTTGAAAGTGATGTTTAAATTATTAAATGTGTGATATTCTATCTTCGTTACTATAGATTCATACATCTTCTCATACAAGCTCGCCGATTGTTGAGGCTTCTAACAGGACCTGGTCGTGCCAAGTCTTCCTCTATTTCTGGCGCCATCAACACTTGCGTTGTATATTTTCCTTTCTATTCTCTCCTCGTGTATCCATTCCATACGACCAAACCACCTTAGTGATTCTTTCTTAATCTTACTCACTATACTATGATCAGCTTTACATTCTTTCCTTATTGCTTCATTCTTTACTCTGTCATAAATGGATCTGCCACATTTTATTACTCTTCTGCCAGCTCCAGGTCTCACTCCAGGACTCCGTTGCGAATCGCTGGTCTTGCCTCGGTTGACAAATTCCCGTTAGCTATAATTCCATTCTTCACCCTCACGCTCCTTTCCGTTTCTACTAAACATACTTCCCAAATACACAAACTTATCTACTTGTTCACCTCCAAGGTATTGAGCACGGTGTCTTGCTTTCGCCCTTCTTGAATACCACCACTTTTCACTTGTTAACATTCATCATAAGGTCGCTTTTCTTGCATACATCGCACATAGACACACTAGACTCTGTAATTCTTGTTCATTATTCGCTATTAATACTGCAATATAATCTACAACTTGATACATAACACGTATTCAGTTTTCACATACTAATGAAATTATTGTTAAACAAACACAATATATTATAACTAGCAGAAAAGTCGCTGTCAAAGAATTTATATTGCTTTAACAATGATTTCTCATAATGCCTGTATTGTCCTAATTATGGGAAATATTCAGGTTATTAATGTAAAGATTCTAAAAAAATTTGATTTTAAAAATGCATAAATACCTCCTCACACACCCTTTTAAGAGGGCATTCTAGAAATCTAGATATCTTATAATTATTATATTCCATCTCAACTATTTTTTCTTCCAGAATTGGAGTCCCCGGAACGCCATCGCATCGTGTGATATTATCTTGACCAAAATCAAGGCGGCCTTTGTGCAGCACCTCCGTTCGTCTCCGGAACCCAGTCTGGACGATCCGCCCGTACTCAAGTTCTTCAAGAAGGACAGGTTTGAATGTTTCGAAGTACAATCGTACTCGACCAATCATTATCCAAAAATCAATTTTAATTGAAAAAATTAATGTAGTATTTTTTTACCTTCATTGCATATAAGTTATATAACCACCTCATACGCTATATCTCATGGTCTTACTCGAGGAAGTCATCTCGTAATTACTTTTTCGCTTCTAATGGACACGTAATGTGGAAAAATCACGAAAGACTTAATTTTTGAAGACCTGCAACCTGTTTGGAACAGCTTCTTTTTCATGCGACCACGTTGCAGTATATGAAATAAGATCACCAACATTTTGGACATGGTACCACTTCCCGAGGTTACACAGTCAAGATAACCTCTTTCTAGCTGCACTCCTATTTTTCATTGCGGAGAATGTCCCAAGTATCAGTTATTATTGGTTCTCTTGACTTATTGACGCGTCTTAATACATCTTCATTAGTAATGTGGTCAACCCATAGTAGCCTTATACTGGTACGGTAATGTTTTCTCCACTTAAATATGAAATATTCACCCTCTTATATTACAATCAGTTATATGAAGAGTTAAATCACTTACAAAAAATAAATATATATTTGTAATAACTTATGTACATACAGGGTGGCCCAAAAAAGGTGAGAACATCTCGTAACACATTTGAAATAACAATGAGTTATTTCAAAACATTATAATTCTCAATGAAGTGCAGCCCCAGATTTCTCAATTCCTCAATTATTGCCAACTCGAGCTGATCGACTGTGGTAAATTTTCACCGACGGTAGACTTTTTCTTGTAAAACACCCCGTATCGCATAATCTGGACTCTTCGGTGGCCACATGCCTGGCTCGATGAAATTAGCATTCTCACGATGAAGAAAGTTGATTGTATTTCTGGCCGTGTGTGAGATGGAGCTCCGTCCTGCTGTAATGTCCAGTTATGGCGACCATGTGTCACTTGAATTACAGGCATCAAACCTTATTTTATTTATTAACTATTTTAGCTATTGTTGATATAGTCAAACTAATTTTGATGTCACATTTTACGAAATGCTCTCACTTCTTTTGGGCCACCCTATTGAAATAATTAGATATAAGTTTTGTTTTTTCATACTGCCTAATATGTCATCATACAAAGGTCTTTAAAAAGCTCATCTTCATCACCGTAGGGGGACCAAAGTCTCAACAAGGCACTTCCATCTTTCGTTGTCTTATTTTGTGCTGTTTCAATACTTATTGATAAATCAAGATCCAATCTGTCTTCATAGTCTCTGTTGCTGTTTAACAGTCTTGTCCCGCTGTGTCCATGCCACCTCAATTGAGTTCTGAAATATAAAAAAAATGCAGATATTTTACGACATAAGGTCACGGGTCTCATCTACTCTCGATAGATCCTGAAGTTTTTATTTTCGATGACCCGCAACCTGGTTTTCTGTTTGACTAAGCTATAAAGAATAATAGGTTATATTATAATTATATACAATTTGATCGCTTTTATTAAAAATATTTCTTTATTTTTGCTATTTTTTTTCCTATACTTAGTTGTTCAATTAATTTTATGTCTATACTTATGTGTAAAACTTTTAATTTTGTAATGTTTTATTTGATAATACAGTATTTTAATAAAATCAAATTTTTTAAGATTTCCAGAACATAGTTCTGTGCTATTAAGTTGAGTCACATTTATTTTTCAACAATAAAAAAAAAAAATTATCTAAAATGTATTCTCCGTTATTTGATATGACTTGTTCTCAGCTTGTTTTAAATTTATCGATTCCTTCCCCGCAAAATTTGGCTGGTTTGGACTGGAAGAAGTCTCGGACAGCCTCATTTACCGCCTGGTCAGAATTGAAATTTTTTCCATTTAAAAAATTCTATAAGGAGCAGAAAAGGTGGAAGTCTTTCTGAGCAAGGTTGGTGGATGAGGTAAAACGGACCAGCGTTCACTGATATTATGGGGTACCCATACTCCCAATTTATTGACTTTTCCCAATTTCTCGAGGCGGCGGAAAACAGTTGATTGCAACGTATTTAGCTTCTCTGTTAACTCTCTTGTCGTCATCGAAATCTGAAGGTCGACCCGCGTTCGGTTCGTCTTTCAAGGTCACGTCTCCAGAATGAAATTTGACAAACCAATTTCTAACTGCCCGATCGGTTATCACTCCTTCACCGGTACACACGGCATATTTTTTGAGCTGTGGCTCGTTGTCGCTAGTGTCAATGCCGACTGAGATGGCGGTGGATTTGAATTCCGGTCGCTACATATCTATTACAAATTGAATAAATCAACTTGAATGATATACAGAAAAAAATTTATTAGGAGAACACATTCTTATTGTGAAGTCGTAATTATTCAGAACATAGCTCTGTGATATTTTAAATATTAATTAAATATATTGATCAGAAAGATACACATATAAAATCAATTTTATCGAAAAATATTGTTGTTGCGCCACCGGGATCTCTTTAAATAAGGTAGATGGCTCTTTCAAATAATGGAACGATTAAATGTATTCATATCAAAAAGGTAACACGTAGGTTCGAAAATTTGTCACTAAAAATTTTGTCGCTGTAGCATAGTTGGATAATGCACCTACCTTGCGTTTGGAAAGAGATCCAGATTCGAATCCTGGTGGCGCAACAACAATATTTTTCGATAAAATTGATTTTATATGTATATCTTTCTAATCAATATATTAGGGGTAACCCATATGTATTGACGCATTCTCAGAAAGCATGGTTTTAGGTTAGTTGCATTCAGTCCTTTGACTAAGAAAGACGTATCCGAATATTTGGTGTGTTGTGAAAGGTTTTATCTTCATTTCGCGGAGAAATTTTTTTTTTAACGTGTCCCCTTTAATAATGACAGAGAGGTGTCCTGCTGAAGAACAAAGCTGCATGCTGTTTCAGTTTCACGCAAAAAAAAAACCCATCGGAGGCAACAAGTAACATTTGCAAGGTTTGCGAAGGCGCATTGACCATCCGGAAATGCCAAAGATGGTTTAATAAATTTAAATCTGTAAATTTTGATTTAAAAATGAGCCGAAAAATGAACGACTCCGTGAAGTGGATGAAGCAGCCCTAAGAGAAGAAATCGAGAAAAATCCGAGTCTCACCATCGAAGAATTATCGAGTCAAGTCTGTACTTCATGGTCGACAACTCATAGGTGCTTGAAAAAAATGGGGAAGATTCGAAGATCAGCTTTAGTGAACAGAAACGAAAACTAATCCTCCTGCATGACAAACGCTTGCCCGCACGTAGCTAATTAGACCAAAAAAAAATTGGACGAATTGAATTTGAAGGTTTTATTGCATCCGGCCTATTCTCCAGATCTGGTTCCAACTGATTACTATCTTTTTCGCTCATTGGAACTTTTCTTAAAAGAAAAAAAATTCAAAACACAAGACGAGATAAAATCAGGCCTTTCGTCCTTTTTTGACTTGAAACCTACAGAATTTTTGATTTACCAAATAGATGGCGCAAAGTCATCTAAAATCATGGAAATTATTTTGCATAAACAGATTAACTAAATAATTTAAAAAATAAATTTGAGTTTCATTTAAAAAATGCGTCAATACATATGGGTACCCCTAATATTTAAAGAATATATATTAATTTAATTTGTATTAATAATGCAATATTTCCTTTAAGAGTCTGCAGCTTTTACAATCCCTCCATTCTGCTGATAAGAGTGACGATCCTGGCATCATAACTACTCCTACGGTTTTATAACTAGACCAATAAGCGTGTTGGACTGGTTCATTCATCCACGGAATACAGACTTCAGGAATCACCAGCGATATAACTCAAAGGCATCAGATGTCAACTCACTCTGGCCACCCGTTGTTTGTGTTGTATGGCAACATTTTTTAAAAATAAATATTTCAATGGATTAGGAATTGTGACAGGTTTATTATACAAGAACTGGCAATTAAGTTTGTAGAAAAAATACAAAACATATTTATTCGTTATCTAGTACACGGTCCCCTCTAAAGCACTTTGTTCAACGTTTTATCCATTGCGGTATGCTGTATTCAAAGTCATTCTCCGCGAGACTGTTTAGAGCATGTGTCGTAATCCGTTCCACCTCCGACCCCAAAATGATGATCTTTCATGATTTTGTGGAATAGAAAATAGTCAGGCGTTCCATTTTTTGAAGACCTTGGCTGTGTTTCCCGGAGTCCCGATGTAACATCCAGTTTGCAATTAATTCAGGCTACACGTAGCCGTTTCATTAACTTTAAATAAGATGCTGCATTAAAGATTTGTCTTTTGGAAACAAAATCTTCATCAAGTGCTGATCGATGTGGTCTCCTGATCAGTCTGCAACTTGGAGCACAATATGTCTATCCTTTGAGGACTGCTGGAACGCTCGAAACAATAGAAAAATAATTCTCGCATACTTAGAACGTGTTGCCAGAAGAAACGATGAGATTCTCGAGACGCTCATGACTCCAGGGACAGTTGGTAGAACAAAAAATATGTTTATCAGTCGTGCAGGTCCGTCTCTCGCTCGATTTTGGTTATTTTTTAGAATCAACCGACTTCTTCACATTTTCATCGGACTGGTCATAACGCAGCCACATAACGCGCGCGAAAAGTATTCCATGAACTTAATTGTCAGTCTTCGTATTTTCTGTAGTAAAACACAAATTGCAACACTTTAAGAATATATATTTACAGCCGTACAGGAGTTTCACAATAATATTATATTTGGACAATGAACGACAAGTACACTTATCATACGTGTGTATATATATATGTATATAAATACTGTTTAATTCAAGACTAATAAGCATTAATTATATAAATATATCTCGTATAGTTATAACAATTATTAACAGATTTAAAATCTAGGCCCCATTATTAAAATGCTCGCACCCGCAGCAGCCAACGCATCGGTGGAACATCGAGCCTTAAAAAATCTACCGGACCAATTTTGTAACACTAACAATAACCGAATGATGTTATTAAAAAGTGTTGCCAAGTACACGTCATAGTTAAACTCTAAAACAACAAATATTTACAAATATTTATACTCACTACAAAGGAAAGAGACTATTTTGTAAAAAAAAACCAAAAGATTAATAAAATTTGAAAAGTTAAAGAAACGCACGCGACCTTTTTCAACTATTAAAGCGTGGAAGAATAACATATAAGAAAGGAAAAAATAAAAAATTTATTTAAAACTATTAGAAAGATACACAAAAATAATCTATTTATTGAATAAATGATATACAGCATGGCCCAAAAAAAGTGAGAAAATTTCGTAAAATGTGATACATCAAAATTATATCAACAATAGCTTAAATAGTTTACTAATTTACTTACTTACCTATATTACGTTTTATTTCGACAATTTCCGGTCGCCATCTTTGATTATTAATTTTCCCATTGTTTATATTTTCAAATTGTTGCCTAGAATAACAAAAATCACCGCAGGAGACCGTATTCTCATCGAAAATTTGCAAATTGAAAAACGTCAGGATGCTAGGAAAATGATCAAGGAGTTTCTAAACTATGCCTGGGAGCTCCATCTCACACAGCCGGAAATACAATCAACTTTCTTCATCGTGAGAATGTTAATTTCATCTCGTCAGGCATGTGGCCACCGAACAGGTCAGATTTAAACCCACTAGATGATGCAATATGAAGTGTTTTGATAGATTTCTGATTAGCTAAATATTGTGCAAAAAAAATTACATTCATAATTATAATCATTTATTTTAATGTTTTGAAATAACTCGTGTGTTACGAGATGTTCTCACTTTTTTTGGACCACCCTGTGCACAGTGTGTCCCAAAAGTCTTTTTCATTTTGGTTCATTCGCTGCACCGACGCAACGAACGGGGGGTATGCTGATCGCTAGCCGCGTTCTTGGGAATTCAGTCGCTTTGGAGCGTGTCATTACCAGTTGTTTATGAAATTTTCCCTGGAATATTATGACATAAACTGGCCACTACATAGCCCGTACTTGACACCGATGGACTTTTTCCTGCGAGGCTACTTTAAATCAAAGATATACAGTAACAATCCTCCCTCTCTGGACCGATGAAGAGAAGAAATATGCCTCCCGTTTAAAAGAGTGGCAGCGAAATAACAAATCACATTTAGAAAACATTCCCAAGGACTGTACTTAAATGCTAAATAAACATTTTTCTATTAAACCCATCCATTATTTTATTACGAAAAAGGCTTTTGGGACACCTTGTATTACAAGTATGCTACAAAAAGTGGTTAAATTTCACCTATCTTTCTAATTATAACATTTCTAATAACCTGCTAGATGGCGCCAGGACAGGAAAACATTGTAAAATATAGATGAAATTTGACAACTTTTTATATATCACTGTAGCTTAAAATAACAAAGTCGTCTAGAGATCTGCCTAATTTGTTTTCATTGCTAAGGAACTACATATTAAAAACGAAACTCCACATTCAAAAAAAGAATAAAATTTATGAATCGTGACCTCCTGCACCAGGGTGATACAAAATTGCATCATCGCGAGTGCGCAAATAAAAATTAAAACTGAAAAAATCGCACGATTCAACAACTATTTTAAAATTAATTCTAAGTCCATTGAAACATTATTTTTTTAAAACAATATACAAATAATTATTTATTATTAAATGCTCTCAAAAGTAACTAAAAATACAACACTCATATGGCGGAATAATTGTCTTATAAGCTAAGAAAAGAAAAAAAATTGTCTTATATACGAGGCGCATTTTTTGAGTAAACACCGTTGCCGGATATTCTACGTTAAAGATGTTCACGCAGTGTGGCCATCTTGCAGTGAGTGGTTGAAACGTTCAAGACTGTGAGATACGGTCCACGGTTCGTTTCTTGAATGCACCAAACATGAAATCAGCTGACAAGTGATTTTCTTCATCTGAAGCGGTTACTTGGTGGCAAGCATAAAGACGGAGTACAGACATGGTTTTCGTCCCAGGCGGCGTCGTTCTATGACGAAGGTATACAATAATCGGTGTCCCGTTATGACAAGTGACTTAATAATGGTGGCGACCGTGTTGAGAAGTAGTTTAAGGTGTGTAGCGTCCGAAGAAAAAAAAATCCGGTACTTACTTAAAAAAGACGCCTCGCATATTATTATAAATATGTTATTATTAGATGTAGAGCAAGAAAGAACGTTTTTAAAGTAACAAGAGTACATCCCTTGTTGGGTTGACGGAAAAAAAATTGCGTTTTTACAAAGTGTATATAGTATGCGGGAGTCAGTTAGTATTGACGCGGGTATTTATGTTATTTCCGGTTTATGAAACTTACGTCGTCTAATGGAGTGTGTTTCTGAAGGTCGATTATGCTTTACAATTTTAATAACCGCAACGTAAAGGCAACAATAGCGAGTCACAAACTGGAAATAACAAAATACCCTAATACGATTCGTGCACACTAAAGTGCAAATTACTTTAGAGCAACCCATTAGATTATTAACATTTTAGAGTTATATTTTTTGGACAATAGCAATTAAATATTCACATTTAATAGTTAGCAGTAAAAAACTAATTTATTGTTTGAAATGTTTTTATGGAAAAACTTTCAACAAAATTTGCTAGATGGCGCCAGTATTCTAACAATCTGAATGAAAACGGATGAAAATAATAAATAAAGGGTATGATTGTGTTTAAATATTCGCATTAGGGACAGCAGAATTGTTCAATTTATCGTTTGTAATATTTTTGATGAATAAACTTTCAACGAAAATCGCTAGATGGCGTCAGGTGTCTCAGCCCGAATAATAAATATGACACAATTGTGTTTAAATATAATCCTGATGTTGGTTTAATTAAGTATATAGTCGTGAAATCCAAGATCTCGGATGCGAGGGCGGCAGAAGTCGCCGCCGGCTTCCGAGGCGACGATTAGACGTTGAACCTGGTCTCGGAGCCGTCGGCCAGCGTGAGCGTGGCCTGGCGCTGGCCGGACCATGTGAGGCGCGCCAGGCGCGCGGGGGACAGGCGGGCCGCGTCGGCCAGTGGCGCCGTGCTGTAGCACTTCACGCAACGGGTCTGGGGGGCGCCGAGCCCGAACATCCCTACGGAGAGGAACAAAAAACAAATTAAAGTCAATTTATTTCACGAAATGGCGTATCGAAATCACGCGAGTATTCATAATAGTGTTTGAACTAATACGTGCATAAATACCAAGCTGATAGAGACAGTTTTTATTTAGCGTCCTAATTATGTTTCTCAAACCAGTGCAGTGTCAAATTTAAAGGATATATTTTGATTGATTATATCTGAAATTATACACTAGATTTGACATTTTTTAACCTATTACTAAGATAGGACCTTTACACTCATTTACAAACTAATAAACTGAATCTTGTATGCCATAATTAAGACATAGTGAAGTACACAACAACTGGCGCAGCCGGTTATAAAAACTGAACAGAGGGATACAGCTGGTGTAATACGTAACAGTGACTAATCATTTTCGGTGACGCATTGGAATATAAGACAATTTGGTGAATTACTCACCCGTCGTGGTCTGCCAGAAGCTGAGGCGGTTCTCGTTGCAAGAGTACGTGACGAGGAACTTGCCGTCGGGGGAGAAGGCGCAGGCGCTCAGCGGGGCGGAGTGCGCGGCCAGGAGTTGGCAGCGGCCTTGACGAAGCTCGTACATGGCCACCTGACCACTGTGGCTTCCCACTGTGTGTGACAAATCAATTATTGGAGAGGTGGAAAGCAAAATGGGCCATGGTCGCGTTGATGCTTTATTACATACATATATATTATAATTTTCAATATTTACCCAACTGCACAAGAGTTTTACGGCAAGTGTTCGGTATTTATGACAGGTACTTCTCTGTCCCCCCCCATTTGCGGTACAATTTTTCTGTATGTACGATTTTTGAAGTGTCAAAGTGTGTGAACGTCCTGCTATGTGCGCGTGACACTGATCTGTTACTGTTACCAGTGTGTATTCGGTTTCTCGCGGTGCGCGCTGAAACAGCTATTGTGTGTCTCTATACCAAATTACTTCCACCCTTTCTACATCCCGTTTCCCTACCCCCTGTGTAAACAGCAAGGATAGCCTTTTACATAGTAATTAACAGTGTTAGATCACCAACATTTAAAAAAAAAATACAATCTATATAAAGGACATACATAATTAGACGAGAATATGTTCTTTCACTTTACATTTTAGGGTTGTCACCAGGTGGCACAGCACATTCTCACTGTACACATTGTCACGATAGGTACTGTCATGGTTCGACCCGAAGATCTGCTAGAATAGCTATGACGAGGGTCAGTTTTTCTGTTATCTACTATCTTATCGGACCGGATCCGCTACCGTTCCTATCGGCATACAGATAATTAAAACATAAAACTCCAGTGACCGTGACCTGCAATTCTCCTGGTGGCCGGGCAATGCGAGACCTGGTTGTAGCGGCAGATGGCCGGGAAAACTTCGCTGAGACCCTTGGATTTCAGGTGCGACTGGTCCACGCAGTGCAGGACTATGTCCATCACCTGAATAAAAAAAATAATGTAGAAATTTAGAAGGTTAACAATTAATAATATGTGATTGCTGTCAGAAATGTCAAATGTCAAGTGGTCGAAAATTGAACTTACAGATTTTGCCTTATTGGAGCCAGCCGCGAAATCATATTTAAACCCTAATGGTATAAAATTATCTTACCAATGAGGACAATACCATGATTTTTATTTGTTTTATTTCATTTTAATGTTATAGGTATATAAAAACAACACCCTTTATCAGTGTAATTATTGTAATATTCTGTGTAACTAGTATTCTGGATCTTAAACAGTGAACAGGTGTAAAGCTGTTCGAGACAAAGCAGTAAATCAAATCACTGGCATGCTATGTGACACACTACATGGGTAACAATGTTGAGTGCCCACCTCGACCAGCAGCTCCTGCACCTCCGGCAGCTGCCTGTCCACCAGCAGCTCGATCCCGCGCAGCACCTCGGCCCGGGAGCGGTACAGGGCGCCCCCGGGGCCCGCGGCCCCGCCGGTGGCGCCCGGCCCGGCGCCCTTCTCGCCCCCCGCGGCCGGCGCGGTGCCCCCGCCGCCGCCGGCCGCCTGCTGCACCGCCGAGCGGGCCACCTCGCGCGCCATCGTGGTGATGAACGCGGCAGGCCTGCGCGCGAACACAAAACACGATCGTTAATAATGGATGAAGAAAATTACGAGGGCGAGTCAAAAATTGTCGACGCTTTCGCCACAACACAAAGTTGTCATACTACCTTCTGCGCACGCGTACTTACGTGTTGCGAAATTTGATCCCGATCGCGTAATTTGCCTTCCCGGTATTACTGTGTTAACAAGTCCGCTCCGCTAGCACATAATATTAAGGATAGCTAGCTTTCTTACTTACCATCACGCCGTTTCCCCGCGGAGGTAGGTAAAGATGATAGAGCGCCACACTCTTTTGTCCTGACACACAATTCTCGCCTCATCTTCATTCATACATCTTCTCATACTACCATAGTGATCCTTTCTTAATCTTACTCACTATACTAAGATCAGATTTACATTCTTTCCTTATTTCTTCATTCTTTACTGTATTCAGTGTCGGTACCAGGACTCCAAGTTTTGCCTCAGTTGACAAGTTCCCATTAGCTATGATTCCATTCAAAGCGTCGTTCACTTTATTCCCTGCAGTCACCCTCCTTTCCCTTTTTATCTAACATACTTCCCAAATATCTGCGTGTCCCAAACATAGATCAGCTCCAAGTATCGAGCACGGTGTCTCGCTTTCCTCCTTCTCGAATACCATCACTTTCCACTTGTTAACATTCATCATGAGGTCGCTTTCCTTGTATACACCGTACGTTCTACTCGTCAGATTCTGTAGTTTCTGTTCATTATTCGCCATTAGTACTGCATCATCGGCGTACAATAAACAGCATACAATCAAATCGCCCATTTTTGCTCCTACATTAATATATTCTTGTTGCAAAAAATGAGTGGGTACGTCACCTGGCGGTAGCGATCAGAGTTAGGGCGTGTCTCGCAGTGCGGCAGGAGTCAGCCTGCGGAGTGAGCGGCAGGCCGTAGGTCATGGAAGGCACCAGCTTGTCGGCGTCGCAGCACATGTCCAGTAGACCTGGTAAACAAGATAAAAGTTTACGATGCAGCTGTCGACATCAATAATGCCAGTCGTGTGTAATGTGATATTCCCGGTGCAGCGCTCCGGTTGGTATCCTTCATCTGTTGACTCAACGTTAGACACGTTGGCCATATTGCAGTGAGTGGTTGAAATGTTCGAGACAATAGATTCGTTTCTTGAATGCACGAAACGTGAAACCAGTCGACATTCATTGTCGAGTGTGTCCTGATTTGAAGCCGGCCCTTGGTGGCGAGCGTTGAACTCAAAGACGGAGTACAGAGATGGTTTTCGTCCCAGGCATCTGCAAGCTCAAGGTCAATAAAAATATGGAAAGATAACAGATGCACGCTCACCTAGCAGCACTTTGCTGACGTCCAGGTACGGCTCCCACACGGTGAACCCGCGCCCCAGCAGGTCGACGGCGGCGCGCCGCAGCGGCGTGTGCGCCGGCAGCTTGGCCGTGCCCGGGGCCAGCACCAGGTGGGCGAGGGCCAGCGCCGTCAGGCGGGACAGGCTGCCGTGACCCACACCGAACCCTGGCCAAGAGAATCGTTCAGATGATAGTCCAGATCGATTCAGAAAAAATAACAACTAACGGTGCCGTAGATTTAATTTAGTTCGCGTATTTTTCACTCGTAACAAATAATATATGAGAACTGCAATAACACTGTATATCGGCTTTTACAAATGTACACGTGACAGACGGAGCGTCGGCCATCTTGGATGACATTGTTCACATAGCTGTTGCAAGAAATCTCACTTAATATACGATTCGATGCCCGAGACAGTTTTTGCACTTTTTGAGGGGCACGCGGGAGTTAAGTCCTTGAAAATTTAATAGTAATGGATCGCTTCACGGGGGAACAGTTTGATTTAATGGCAGTGTTGCGGCATTCATAGCTCAGATCTGCACAAAATCGATATACAGTGTTACTCTCGCATACTGCGCTACTCTCGCAGAGGTTAAAGTGTCAAATCCGTTTAAAATGTGGATACACTAATTTAATTAGGCTGAAAGTGCAATTGTTAATAAAAAAAAATGAAAAAATGAGAATATTATAATGTCGCCGTACAATGTACAGGAGAGGGACAGCAAAAATTACGAACTCGTGACATTCTTATTGTGAAGTTGTAATTATTCAGAACAGACGCTCTGTGATATTTTAAATATGTATTAAATAAAGATATATACATATAAAATCAATTTTATCGAAAAATATTGTTGTTGCGTCACCGAGATTCGAACCTGGATCTATTTCCAAACCGGGGAAGGTGCATTATCCAACTATAATTTAATAAAAAAAATGAATTGATAATTCTGGCGTCTGCTATCAGATTACTCAAAGGTATTTGAGATTCCATAAAAATAAGGTAGATGGCTCTTTCAAATAGTGGAACGATTAAATGTATTCATATCAAACATGTAGGTTCGAAAATTTGTCGCTAAAAATATTGTCGCTGTAGCATAGTTGGATAACGCATCTTACCCGATTTGGAAAGAGATCCAGGTACGAATTTTTCGATAAAATTGATTTTATATGTTTACATTTTTCTAATTGATACATTTAATTCATATTTAAAATAAAATTTTCA
Organism: Eubasilissa regina; assembly: GCA_022840565.1. Lineage (NCBI taxonomy): Eukaryota > Metazoa > Arthropoda > Insecta > Trichoptera > Phryganeidae > Eubasilissa > Eubasilissa regina. The sequence continues at coordinate 6,337,070 of JAINEB010000026.1, forward strand.
TTAAGACAAATTATAGATATCTCGTAGGGGCGAATTGGTGAAAGTTGAATGTGAACGAACAAGGTGCACTCGAGATGCCTAAATAGCGATAAATATTCAGAATTTTCCAATCACCTTTTAGAAAAAAACCACTAGATATTAACAATTTAGAAATTATACATACAAATAACACTAGGGGTTAACAGTTGGATAAATTTGAATTTTTATAAGTAAGTAAAAATGTTGCAAGCTAAATATTATAAATAACCAAATCACATAGTTTCTACTTATTTTTAATTTCAGTATACACTGTTTCCTGAAAAAGATACCATTGGTATATAACGAAACGTGTTGAATTATCAATAAACAGTGGTAAATAAACAAAGTATTTTGTTTAATATTGAAGAAGTAATAAGAAATAGCTTCTTGTCTATGAGACATCTGATATTTGTTTAATAGCAGTGCCTTTGTATGTGTTCTTGGACATATTCAAATATTGTTAAAATTTACACAAGACTTAGGGTACAATATATTTTAAGTTATTCGTAAATTCTCCTGCAAAGTGACCCATTAACTATGACTACACGCAAAAATTTTGGAAAACGATTTTGGTTATTTGTGGAGTCGTATATCCAATTCGACGGATTTCGGACACTAGAGAAGTAATATATTTTTAAACACACTATACTATGAGATTGCTAGCGCAATAGTTATACAACTGTAAGTATATATATATATATATATATATATATATATATAAGATCAAAATCAAAACCAACTCTGGTGCAGCTTATTTGTTGAAAAATTGTTGCGGTGGTGCAGTGCGTTTAGAAGTCGTACAAGCGTCAGACTTACCCTCAATGACAGAATTCTTCCGACGTACGTCGTCTCCATGTCGCCGTTTATTGTTAGCCGCTCCTGAATTGATAAATTGTGATCAAGTGCTGTTAGTCGGATGGAGAACATGCCGCCAGCCAAACAAAACAACGGTTGCAAAGAAAAATAAAACATATCAATACAAAATAATAATAAAATAAATGATGCCAGACGCGCGATACGAAGTGATCAAACAGTACAGTTGACGCACAATCTGATCAATAATTTTTGTAATATTTAAATATGTAATCCACTTTGTGGTTTGGCATGTTTTTTCGTTCATCTCATGTTCGATCACGTCGCGTGACAATTTCACGTAACGTTCTGTGACCGATTGATTGCCCTTCTCCCTCTTATTCGGCAACTGCCGCGCCATGATGGCAACTAAAATGGTGAGAGTCACGCCCTGCACCGGCTAGCGCTCCACCGGCAGCGGCGGGAGATCGGGGAGTTGTTTTTAAAATTACTATATTTTCACTACATCGGGCGAAATTGTTAGCCAGGTCAAATAATCACGGTTCAACTAATTCGAAACTGCAAACAAAATCATGTTCGCTAAGTGGACAAGCACCAGAAGAAGAAGAAGAAAAAGAAGATATATAAAAAGAAATCAGAGAAAGAGAAAGTGCACTACGTTTTAGGGCCGTCAAAAATTAATTTAATTCTATTAAGTTGCCTCATGCATACATTCAGTTCGCTATTTACACAATTTTTAATCTGCGTATATCCTTCCCTTTCTCACCTATCCCAATCCCCAAGCACAAGGAAGAAAGAATATGTCGCAGTTATCGATTATTAATAATCTGACACTAATTATATTATACATAATAATCCTTTTTTTTCGCAAGTATACAAGCCGCGACGCTTGTACTCTTGGTGAAGAGGAATCCATGAATGAATAAAAAAAGTAAGTGCCTTCCTTTCTACCTCATATTTCCACGACATTATTTTGGTGCATGCAGATATTTTCAATAATAATCCTTAACCATGCAGCCAAATAAGCTATACAATTGAGGCGGGCATAGGGAGGCATCTGGCGCCGGGTAGCAGAGACGCGAAAGCCACGCCGCATATCTCCACCGTACATACGAACTTGCTAAAATCGCCGAGAGATGCGGTTCGCGCAGCTTCGCGTGACGGTCGGCAGAGTGAGGAGCAGTACACTCCTCATTATTCTCTTTTTACTATCGGATCCCCCGAATGACGACACATTTCCCGGGATTTATCAGGGTGTGGGTGTCACGCTGGGGTTTGCTGGGATGGACGATGCCGGGAAGAGCGGATCATTCTACTGGCTCTCTCGCGATCTGGACAGGCTGAATTTCTACAACACATAAATGTGACGTCTACCCTACCCTAAGATGATTTCTACAGCTTCTCTCTGGCTGCCCTCTGAATTGAATGCGATAAGGAGACTCACGTCAGATTGTACAGGCGCGGCTCTGGTACAATGATACCGTACCAGAGCCACGCCCGTCAATAATGAATATTGACGAATCGAAACGAAAGTAAACAACTCTGAAAACTATCCGGGATATGGTGGAAATAAATAAATACAGTATGATACTTTACCCGTATCTTACTTCGTTCATTGAGAAGTGCGAATAAATATCTCAACAAGATCCCAGATGTACGTTAAACTTCTTAGCGAATGCCTTTTGAAGAAGTGAATTGAAATAAACTCCAATCATCATAACTAGCGTCAGATCACACGTTGTAAATATAAAGTGTCCAGCGGAAAAAAAAAAAAGGGATGGGTATTGTTCGACGCGGGTGATTTGCCGATTTGCCGGTCGCAATGAGTCACTGGTCGGGAGCGCACAGCGCGTTCGCGGTTGAGCAACATTTAAAGTGCGGTGATTCTTCGATTCGTACGCGTCGCGCTTTTTGTACTCACTTTAATATACGACGAGTAAGTGGTGGGCCGAGCACGCAACTTATTCGGTGTCGGGTTCAAAAGTTCAGACAAGAAGGGGCAATGGTTAACCAAACTCCTCCGGGACCATAGACGTCAGCAGCGACGCCAGAACGTGTGGCTCAAGTTCGAAGTGAAATTATGCGCAATCCGCATAAATCGATAAGGAAGATTGCAGCCTATATTGGAATAAAAAAATCTACAGTGCACGTTATTTTGAAAAAGAAACTACAGTTTCGCCCATACAAACTGCAAATCGTGCAGTTTCTCAACGAAAATTACTATTCTTTACGTGAAACCTTAACGAGAACGATGCTGGAACGTTATGAAACAGCACGAACGCTCAGAAACATATTGTTTACTGACTAAGCACATTTTCATATCGATGGCTGTGTTAATAAACAGAACACGAGATACTGGTGTTCCGACAACACGAGGGCACACCATCAAAAACTGCTGACGCGTATTGCCGAATGATCGACGAGTTTTTGGTACCGCAATTACAGCTGTTCCCGATAAGTTAATCAGCAAGTACATTACATACATAAGTCGAGAGTTTACAGCGACAATCTTCGAACAATTCAGACACTACGAGAAAATATCCGCCGTGAAGTTTAGCTCTCGCGCGTTCGCAAATTTAAGAGTGTCTTGAGAGAAATGGACGGCATTTAGACGATATTGTTAATAAATAAAATATGAGGATAACATTGTAGTGTTTTTTTAATATTCAATATTAAACTTGGAAAATTTTCCGCTGGACTCTTTCGTAACAATGGATCGGTGAACAGTTCAAGCGCCAGGAAAATAATAAAATGCAAGCGGTCACCGACAAGGTCACCGGTGTGATTGGCAGCCCCGCATTCTAGTAGATGACGATGATAATGATGAAAATAATATTCAAGGGTGTTATAAATCTATAATACCAAAAACAAACACCATGCAAACAAATCATGTATAGGGCAAAAAAAAAAATTTTACATGTCGAACCTGTATTCACACGCGGTGTGCGTATTGTGTCGAGATTATTTTTTTTTGTAGCGATAAAATTAAATATGTTTGATCCAGTTCTGATGAACCTCTCGCGATAGTCAAATAGTGGAAGATGAGATGAGCTTATTTTTCATTCAAACAAAATTGCATTAATTAATACTCGGTGACGGCACCGGATTAGTCTGGCGCTGAGCCGTGTACCTTCGCTGCTGATGTCCTGGCCGAATTCGGCTCCGATGACGCCCAGAAGCACGACGGCCGTCGTCTGCTTCCTCTTCAGCTCGGCCATGGACGAGGGTTTGCGCATCGCTTCTTCTTCTTCCTCCTCAGACATCTCTTCTTCCTGAGATCGGGGGGTAGTAAAAGAGACATTAATTAATTACTAGCGGGGCGGCTACGGTGGACGCTTCGCGGTCAGGGTCTCAATAGACTCGCCGGTCAACCGTATTGGGCCCGAACCGAAGCGACCACTTCTCCGCAGGCCGTCCTAACACCAGCGAGCCACTCCAGAGTTGAACCGCGCGTTTAATTAATTGTATTATTTCATCACCTTTCATTTATATACCCTGCTCTAGTTACAACTTACACAATATGTTAGGAGCTTCTGTCTCACAGCAACTTCAACACACACACCTCAACTCATAAATAAAATGTCGATACAATTAAAATTATTCCATCTTTGTAAGTTAGCTGTCAAAATCGTGGATAGACAATTTCTATGGTGAGATTTCTCCCTTACCATAGACAGAAAAAAATTTGACAGATGTAAATATACGATTTCGCTAAAATATGTTTTCATTACAAATTGAATATATATTTACGTACCGTTATAGAAAATATTTAAATAATCTTAATCTAGAGATGTTAAAAACACGTTCATTTTTACAGACCTAGTCGTTTATATAGCCGTAATGACACTAATACATTAATTCCTCTTGTATCATGGACTGCAAGACGCACAAACGTCTTCATCATCTATGAACCACCACCAGGTGTGAATTTATTACATATAAATTTCTGATATCTCATTCCATCTCAAAGGTCTTCTCGTAACAATGATGGCTGTGCTACAATGCATTTTGCACGCATACATACTTCATTTTAAAAACAATTTTGTATTTCAATCTATTCTTTGTCAATGAGGAACGGAATTCGTGTTGTTCCGAATTCGTAAAAAAACACCTTTGACGCGTCTCTTCTGTTCAGCCGCGACCACTGTTATTAACACATTTCCGCGTCCAAATTCCCATCCCATGAAATGTGACCTTGACGCCAGCAGACGTCAACTTGTCCGATATTTGTTCGTTCTCGACATCGCGATAGCATTCGCGGTGTGGACCTTTCAACTCCAGTGCAACAGCACTGTATTTTGTGTTTGTGTGCCGTGGATGAACTTGTGACATCGCCGTATCCAATTGGGATCGGAGATCGGCTCATCCGCGTGCCATTTTGTGTGATCTCGGCGGCGACTGCAGGCATTACGGAGGCGTCATATACAAAGTAAGGCGAGCAGTCTTTCCGAATCCCGGTTTCCGAGATCACTGGTCCTTCAACTAGAACGTTTATATTCCCTCACCGACCTCATCCTGTACCATGTTTCCCTACTTCCCTCCCCTACCCTGCGGTGATTCCGCACAATTCAGGTGTCAAGTCATTTAAGGGGAACGCATCAATAGGAGAGCCTACCTTATCCTGTGGGACCTGTTGCGGAGGTGGGGCCTGCGTGTTGATACTCTCCGTCTGGGTATACAGAGGAAGGTATTGGGCCCAGCTGTCCACTAGGGCCTTTCTCCCCTTGGGGCCTAGCCTGTGAACAACAAAATGGGGTATTTATTTTCGCACTTTTTGATATTATGGCTTATTTCCCATTTAGGCTAGGTGTCGATAGCAATGAATTCTGGTACTGCATTTTCTATTGATAATAAGACCGTGTCACTCTAGTGAGACATATCACCGCTAACCAGAACAGTGGGCTATCCTCTGCTGATTGTGTATGTTTTTGGTCGGTCTCCACAAATTTCTCGCGTGCGTCGAAAAACTTTCCCAGAGCGTTCTGATGGCGTACCGATTCCGACGGCGGGTGGATACTTTCTGCCGAGTTAAGTGGCAATCAGGTATACCACTAACATAAAAACCAATCGAAGGATATCAAACACGCGCAAATACAGAGTTTGAAACATTAGATGCGGGGCGAGGGGTATTCGACACACGTTCTTAGTGGAAAATTAAATTTGATGGTTTGTGACATATTTATACAACAGTAAAAGTACTTAGTCTTTAAAAATTAAATCTTTGCATATTATATTGTCAGCGTTTAAATTTTCGTTCACGATGAGTCATATTTTTAAAAAAAATCGCTGAGCTATTTGATTGCTCAAGTGGTGACACCGATATAATCTTCTAGCTAGGTAACACTCTAGTGATCTCTGAGAAGCTCGTGTAGCTACTGACCTTCCCAACTCGGCCAACAGGAGCGCCTGGGCGGCCTCTCTCACCTCCAGACACTGGTGCTGCCAGCGGCGGGCCATCATCTCCACTTGGGGCCGTTTGAAGTTCTTGGAGCCTGCAAAAAAAAAAACCAGTTGATTTGGTAAAAATCCCTCGGACAGCAATGAATTGGAAGGTCTCAATTTTTGAACAATTAGGAAGTCTGTACTCTTCTACAGGGGTGTGAAGTTTGGGTCTCTCGTTTAAGGGTTGTGTAAATTGATTGATTAAACCTTTGGGAACGGTATACCGCCACGATATCAACGTGACAAAGATATCCAGTGTGTGCTGACCTGTAGCAATGAGCTTGTCGGGCAGCAGCACGCAGTGCAGCGTGGCCAGCAGGGACCAGCCCTGTTTGATGTGCGCCTGCTGCTGCCCGTAGGCCTCCTCCCTCTCTTCCTCGCCCTTGGACCACGAGGACACGGACGACCTTCCGGAAGCCCTGGAAACACAACGTCTAAATTACGATAAACCAAAATAATTTTTGAAGATATCTTCATCAGGATTGTTTAGTTATTAATATTTTTAATTTTTTGTACAATTTTAAGTAGCAAAATGGTGTTATTTGTGCGCTGGGAGAAAATAAGAAAAACATGACCATACCAGGATAAGGCTACTGTTGGTTGACAACATTACTAATGAAGATGGATTAAGACGCATCAATAAGTCAAGAGAATTAATAATAACTGATACTTGGGACACATTCTGGGAACACAGACACATTCGCATGGGAAGATAGAAAACAGCAGAGCTAGTAGGTAGGTAGTGGTACTGTATTTCCGCTAACTAGTCTTAGCTTGACGAGCTGGACATGATCTTGCATTTTCCTCGACTCGCTCAAAAGGAAGAAAGTTTCACCGCACTTCGGGAGGGTGTCAGATGCTGGCGAATTCGTTTTCCCGGTCCGGATAACGTTAAAGCACGGCGATTATTTTTTCAACGGAACCGAACATGTTGACCTTTTGGTCCGCCGAATGCACCCAGGTGTAAGGGCAGCCAGACAGGGACGAGTATAGATCGTGACGAAATATATATCACGGAGGTAACATTCGACTTGCGTCAACAGGTAGAAAGAGGTTATCTTGGTTGTGTAACCTCAAAAGGTGATTCAATAACCAAAATGTTGGTGATCTTACACAGGATTCGGACGTCGGTTTTCTTACGAACCTGTGCATCTTCCTGTTGAACTCCTGCTCCGGCACGAAGGTGGCGTTGTTCATGGACATGAGCGTGTTGGCGAGGGCGATGATGGCCAGCAGGTGGTTGGAGGTCAGCGTGGTGCTCAGCTCCCAGTGCAGGCGGGCGGTGAACATTCTGAAATCAAAGATTTACAATTTTACCAGAACAAAAAAAATCTCACTTTTGGTGAAAGAGTTCTCATAGCTCTATTATTGTTCCTCACATCGACACAGTTATCAATACTGCAAAATAAATGTGATGTCTGTTGAATGATGACAGGCGCACGCGCGTACGGGTCGAACGAATGTATGTGTGTATGTCAGCGTATGGAGAGACACGTCAAGTAGAATGCTTAAGTATGGCAGACCGCGAGAGAACAAAGTAAGAAGGTGAGTAGTTAGGCCGGCCTGCGTGGGTGCACGTCTACCCCTCACTCTCCATACGTCGTGTTTTGCAACTCCGTTAGTCTGTCCGTGTAAGTGTGACTCAATCCATTTTGTGTCTCGTCCGCTGTCCCTCTTTTGATGGATGGATCCCTGAGTGTCCGCCTTGAACTACTGCACCTTAATTTTCCATTTGCATGTAAAACAATGTTTTATAGATTTATGTTATATGATTTTTATGGCGCTTAAGGAACGCTGGAGGGTCTAAATTTAAAATTTTTTGCGATAATTGCTAATAACCACATTGAATTTCGTTTCTTTTTTCGTTTTGCATGTATTTGAATATGTAATAGAATTAAAATCGCGTATTTCGATTAGCTTTGACGAGTGCGACCGACAAGGAAGCCCTGGCTTCTAAACCGGTGGTTCTCCCCTCACCCTTTCAGCTGTCATTTAAAATAAAAGATCGCGAGAGAACGGTCTCTTCGCTCCACGTCTCTCAACGCAGACAGTTCTAAGAACATATTGTAATCCGCACTAGTGTGATCGGAATAAATACTAAATATTATTTACGTCACCACGTCAACCTATATTCTTCGAGGAAGAGACATAACAAATGGCGCAGCCGAATTATATCTGGTGCCACAGGACGAAACAATAAAAGCAAAACAAAAATAATATTGGGATTTGTACAATTCTGGAAGATGTGAATATGATGAGCAGAAAAAATATTTCAATTTAATAGTATTCATTTATAAAATCCTCTCTAAGAAAATATCTCCATAATTTATAAGAAAAATTGATACAAATCAACATGAGCACGAGCATCGCACAAGAGGAAGTGATAGACTGAAACTGCCATTCAGGAAAAAGGCTAAATCTCAGAAATCGGTGATGTACAGTGCGATGAAGAAGGAGAAAGGACAGATTCAAAATTAAACTAAGCAAAAAGAGTCCATTTTTTTGATATTGTTTATATGTTGTTGCTATCGGGTGTTGGCGCGCCTTGTCACTTCAATTGGCACCACCGGGTTTCTTGGTTCATAATAATGTACATGTGGGTGTATGTGTGTGAGTATTGCCGCCCCTTTTTCGGAAAGCTAAGAAGACTTCTTATAACATGCAGTGCTTCGATCAGTCTAGCGGTCTAAATAAACAACATCGATTCAAAAAGACAGCAAAATTAAAATGGCTAGTGCAGTTCATATATCATGTGTGCTTATTGTTAATTGGAAACCTGGGAACCAGCTATCGAAGGCATTTACATAAACTCCGAAACCTGGATCTCCTTCTATTCGGTGAAGCGCATTTTCCGATTTCGCTATAGCAATCGAATACATTTTGAACATATTTTCTGTAATATTTCAAATTGATACGTCTATTATTCCACTTTATATTACGGAGAATACCTTGGAGTAAAGTCCGATAGGAGACGTGAGAGTTAATGAATAGCACAGAACTATCATTTGAAAATGCAACTTCACATCAAAAATGTGTTCTCCTTAATGTTATATATAAATAAATAAATAATAATTTGTCACGAGGGTACATGTCGCTATCTAGTGACGGAGTCGACAGGAGTAGAGAGGCAGTAGCGCCGTTTGAAGCCATCAAGCCCCCGAGCGCAATAAACACGGTGAGCATACGTCAACAATGTGATTCGTTGTACGTCACACGGTGATAGAAAATTTAAATTCAATAAATGTAATATTACACATACCTCGTGAGCATCTCCTGCCTCAAGAGTTGCGGCGGCAGACTGGCGGCCGGCGACACGGGCACCTGCGGCATGGCGCTGGGAGCGAGCGCGTTCTGCCACGTGGGCAGCTGCAGCGACATCTGCCCGCCCTTGGAGAGGACGCCGAAACTGACGGCGACCTGCGGGCAACATCGATCTTTTTTTAAATTTCAAATCTGACTGGTTTTACAAATAAAAAAAAAAAAACGAATATATAAAGTTGAGGACATGATAAAGACTTAATTAGACGCGGTATACTTTTGTCAATCTCCAGAAGTTTTTAAAACATAGATAGTGCCTAAACTCATAGAGAAAATTATACATCACGCCTGTGGAAGACATATCACCAACGCTCGATGTTAAACAGATTGCATGAAAAAAGGCGTTTACGGTTTTTTTTTAAATTAAAACTATATAATAAAAACTTGTAAGACAGGCGCAGAACACTTTAGTCAATTTCCATAAGATTAAAATATATAAATAGTGCCACAGAAAAAATCATAATGTGTCCACGGGATATCTCTTTAATTCAAATAATAAGCAATGCGCCTGTGGAAGACAAATCACCAACGCTTAATGTTAAACAGATTGTATGAAAAAAGGCGTTTTTCGGATAAAAACAAAACGATAAAGACTTGTAAGATAGACGCAGTATATTTTTATCAATTTCCATTAGTTTTAAATACATAAATATATTAAATATTTAATATAATATACTGGTAAAAATAAGAAAATATATAAAAAAAACATTTTACAGATAAAGAATATTGCTTTAAAATAATTGCAAAAAAAAAAAATCAGATTCTCATTGTGATAACACATATATGCTGTTTAAAAAAAGAAAAAATGAATTATCAAATTTGGTCCATAGATGGCGATCGTGTAGTGGTACTACGTAAACGAGTCCACATACTAACATATATACAACTTTAAAAAAATTGTTAAATGTGGACATTGAGGGATGAGAATTGGTGAAGGTTATATATAAGGAATACAAGCGCGTCAAATTTAACCTCGTAAACAATGCGCAATTGACATTTCACCAGCCGTAGTGTTATAGCGTACTAGGGTTGGCATTTATTCAACGTTAACTCTGCAGTACCTCGTTCGTGTGGCGGATGGAAGAAGATGTCGATGAGAGAACGATCTGCGGAGAAGTGTCGCTAGCTGTTTGGGCAGTGTCCGTCGCGAATGTATGTTTGTCTACTTATTGGTTGCTTGAGTTTCGGCCCTGTATGGTTGATCAGTGATCAGGATAGAAAGGGATGAGTAAGGTAAGGCATAGGTAAAGTGTACCTATGCAAAATTTGATTTAGGAAGTAGGATTGTATTGTTGGATCATCGGACACTCACCATGGGTCTCAGGAGTCCCAGCTTGGCCTCGCACACCCGGTCCAGGTCGGGGTCCAGCCCCCAGGCGTGCAGCAGCGACAGCAGAACCTGAGCTATCTCCATGGAGTGGCTCGGCTCCGTGGTGCCGACGGCCCTTCTCGTGCTGCTGCTGTTGGTGGATCCCGTCTCCAGGGAGCTCGCTGGAACAATAATCGACATTACAGACACCATCACAATCGTGCACTAACTAACTAATTTACCGGATAGAGCCCCACACTCTGTCCTCCATATACATACATCTTCTCATACAAGCTCGCCGATTATTGAGGCTTCTAAAAAGACTATTATATGGTTTATCTCGTTGTGGCATGTCTTTCTCTATATCTGGTGCCATCAACACTTGCGTCATAAATCTTTCAGTGTTTCATTTTTTTCGTTACATTTTGATAACAAACAGATGTTTCCATATTCGTATTAATATTTTCTATATTTGCCACTTCCACCGGCCGGCAATGCTGTCCAGCTGTGCCATGGTCAACCAAAACACGGTACTACTATTGACTGCTTCGTGAAGGTTTTAAAAAACTGGCATCATTGGACAAGTTCTTTGTTAAACGGAGTGCTACTGAAAACCACCACCAGAATTAGAGTTATCTGATTCTAAATATTAGTAATTTTCCTCCTCTGCAGCTTCTACCCTCATGTCTTCCCAGTACAATGAAGGTCAAGTTTTGACATAAAATTAATTCATTTGTGAACTATTTTTAGGGGGTGTGAAGAAATGAATAGAATTTCAGTTATTAGTTATGGGGAAAACTGTTTTTATATTCGTCAGACCCTCAGAAATGGATTAATGACGAATATAGAGGCTCCACAACACAAAAAAAAAACATTATTACATTATTTTTATTTTTAAATTAATTAATTAGAAAGATATACATATAAAATCAATTTTATCGAAAAATATTGTTGTATTTGAACCTGGATCTTGCATTATAGGTATATTATCCAACTATGCTAAAGCGACAATATTTTTAGTGACAAATTTTCGAACCTACATGTTACCATTTAGATATTAATACATTTAATCGTTCCATTATTTGAAAGAGCCATCGACCTTATTTTTACGGAATCTCAAATACCTTTGAGTAATCTGACAGCAGATGCCAGAATTATCAATTCAATTTTATTAAATTTTGGACACATTGATACAATACAACTTTATTATTAGAACACATTCTTATTGTGAAATTGTAATTATTCAGAATATAGATCTGTGATATTTTTAAATATGAATTAAATTAGAAAGATATACATATAAAATCAATTTTATCAAAATTTGTTTTATTAACCCACTTGATTGAGTTTAAATTCATCTATCGGTTTAGAAAAATACCATTTTCTTCTTCAGGATGTCAATACTAACTAAAAACATATATTATCAAATTGTTACTTAATACAAATTTAGTTACATATTTTTAGAATGGGACTCGTAGTTCAATTCAGTTGGTTGTTTATAATTGTTTGATTAGTTTTACACGCTTTATTTATCTCCAACGATTCCTAATTATTTAATTTGTGACCAACACCGTTTATATGCTAAATTGACAATCCCAGTTTTTAATCAAAACCGTGACCATTTTCTATCAAATGATTAGCAAATTCTGAAAACCCACTATTGTTCACACATCTTCAATGTTTTTAATCATAAAGTTAATTTTGATAATTTCAAAAATAACATTATTACAATTCGACACCGCAGTTTAATAGAGAGATAGCTAAGATGGCTTAGCGTGATCGGGATCAATAGGCGACTGGCATCGACCCCGGTCAAGGCGAACATATCTGAACATGGATCTCTTTCCAAACCGGGGAAGATGCATTATCTAACTATGCTACAGCGACATTATTTTTGACGACAAATTTTCAAACCTTAATACATTTATCGTTACATTATTTGCAAGAGTCATCTACTTTATTTTAACGGAATCTCAAATACCTTTGAGTAAACCGATAGCAGACGCCGGAGTTAACAATTCATTTTTATTAAATTTTGGACACATTCTTATTGTGATGTTGTAATTATTCAGAACATGGAAAGAGATCCAGGTTCGAATCCCGCTGGTGCGACAACAATATTTTTCGATAAAATTGATTTTATATGTATATCATTCTAATTAATATATTTAATTATTATTTAAAATATCACAAACCTATGTTCTCTTAATAATGATATAATATAATAAATGTGAATAATATTAGGAAGCATTATTTTTTGCACAGAGTTTTCAAGGTTCGTCGCCTAAGCCCACGGCGCGTTGTTGTCTCCGGCGATAGGAAACGATAATGTATGCAGAACTATGAAAGTGAACGCGGAATCGAATACGTGACATCTGTCGAAGGATATCGGTAAAGAAGTAGTTTTTTTTATTTAATTTAATAATATATTTGATTTATTATAACGCAAGGCATTATGACCGATCTTATTCGCTGTACTGTGAAGTGCGGGACGTGCGAGGGGCCCTTGCGGGTGGAAGCGGCTGCATGGATCAGATCAAATCGCATCCCTGTATGAAGAAGCCTCCGCGCGAGTTAAAATTAATGAAACATTCATTATAAAGGGTGTCAAGAAGTGATGTGTAATGTCTCCGTGGCTGTTCAACTTCTATATGAATCATTTATTTAATTCTTAACATTGTGCATACATAAGCACTCCTATATACGCTCTAATATAAACAAGATTAAAGTCTTTTCTTTTATTAAAACTTATTTAGTCAGTTCCATTTTAAATCTATTCAATTTCTTATGTTTTCTGGCATTTCATTAAAAAATCTCATCGCACTGTACATCATCTGAGATTTGTCCTTCTTCCTGAATGGCAGTCTCAGTCTATCTCCTCCTCTTGTACGTCGCTCGTGCTCATGTTGATTTGCATCCATTTTTCGTGTGAATTCCGCTGATATTTTCTTATTGAGGATTTTATAAATAAATACCATTGTATTCAAATATATTTTCTGCTTGAAGGTCATCATATTCAGATGTTCCAGCATCGCACTGATTAGTATTATTCTCATAGATTTATTTTGCACCACTGACAAAACCAAAATGCAGCTGCAGCAGTTGACGTGAGGAATAATAACAGAGCTGTAGACTATTTGACAAGACTCGGTACTAATGAATCTTCTGATCCTTCCCAGAAGTGACATTTCCTTAGCAATCTTTTCAGTCGCGTATCTTGTATTTTGCGATAGATTCAATTTAGAATCTATTATGACTCCCAAATATTTGATTTCAGTCACCCCCTTCAGACTGTCACCGTCTATGATAATTTTTGGTGTGATTGATATATTTGTATTTCCAATGTTCATGAATTGTATTTTGTTATATACTGTTTAAATCATAATTTAATTATTTCTGTATAGTCGCATAATTGTCTCCCGCTATATATATATATATATATATATATATATATAAGCATTTTTACTATGTCGTTTATATAGATAATAAAAAGGATAGATCCAAGAACTGTCCCTTGTGTGAAAGTAGTGGAATGTAGGAGCAAAAATGGGCGATTTGATTGTATGCTGTTTATTGTACGCCGATGGTGCAGTACTAATAATGGGGAATAATGAACAAGAATTAGAGAGTCTAGGGAGTGCAGTGTACGATGTGTTCAAGATGAATCTTAACAAGTGGAAAGTGATGGTATTCGAGAAGGAGGAAAGCGAGACACCGTGCTCAATACTTGGAGCTGACCAATGTTTGGAACAAGGAGATATTTGGGAAGTATGTATGAAGTGACTGCAGGGAATAAAGTGAACGGCGCTTTGAATGGAATTATACCTAACGGTGATTTGTCAACCGAGCGGTACACAATCGAGTCCTGGTATCAACACTGATGAATGGAAGTGGAACGAAAGTAGACTGAATCCAGTGGACATGAGAACACTCGTGTGGCATAATGTTAAGCTGATCTTAGTATAGTGAGAGAACGGTGAGAAAGATATACGACGCAAGCGTTGATGGCATCAGAAATAGAGGAAGACATGGCATCACCACGTTAACCAGATGGTCATGTCACAAATCTCAGTAATCGACGAGTTTGCAGTCATCGTGTGTCGGGACAGAAGAGTGTGGCGCTCTATTCTATCTGCCTACCCCCGCGGAGAAACGGCGTGATGGTAAGTTAGTCATTTAGTTGATTTTCTTCATCACACATTCTTCAGCATGAAGACAGTACTTTTTTCGAACCCCACACCCTTCCACATGTTGTGCACGCACAGAAGGGGTCCTGAGAGACGGATCTTCCTCCTTTGTTTCCT
The DNA here is from genome assembly GCA_022840565.1 of Eubasilissa regina. Classification (NCBI taxonomy): domain Eukaryota; kingdom Metazoa; phylum Arthropoda; class Insecta; order Trichoptera; family Phryganeidae; genus Eubasilissa; species Eubasilissa regina. The sequence continues at coordinate 6,352,274 of JAINEB010000026.1, forward strand.
CTTTTCTTATTTTTCGGTAATTGCGTTCGATTATTAATCTTATTAATAAAAAATAACGGTTGCGCCACTGGCCATGACATTTTTAACCCATGCACGGTATTTACATTAAAATCTAATCAATGGATGCAACAAATTGGCTGAGGAGGTTTTGCGGTTTCCGCCACCAGCTGCCTGAATGTGTGATCGAAAACCGGTTTTGGAAAAGGCAATATTGTGGTAAAGCCGGCTGTTTTGAAACCAGCTTAATTATTTCGTTGTAATCGAATCACAGACGCTAAATTCTATCAGCCCGCAACCGTGAACATGGAAGACACTTCAGCCAGCGAGGTGATCAGGTTGTTAGATCTTTGTGATGCGTGTATATATAGTTCACAATCTAAAATATTTGAGATTCCGTGAAAACAAAACAGACGGCTTTCAAATAATGGAAAGATAGATCTATTCATTTGAAAAGTGTAACACACAGGTTCGAAAATTTGTCGTCAAAAGTACTGTCTGCTGTGGCATAGTTGGTTAATGCACCTTCCCCTGGTTTCCCCCTTCGAGTCCCGGCAGCGCAACAACGATATTTTTCGATAAAATTGATTTTATATGTGTATCTTTCTATTTAATATATTTAATTAATATTTAAAATATCACAGAGCTACGTTCTGAATAATTACAACTTCACGATAATAATATGTTCTCCATAATAAAAATAATTCTATCCTAACCGGGGAAGGTGCATTATCCGACTATGCTACAGCGACAATATTTTTAGCGACAAATTTTAAAACCTGCATGTTACCTTCTTGATATTAATACATTTAATCGTTCCATTATTTGAAAGAGCCATCTACCTTATTTTTACAGAATCTCAAATACCTTTGAGTGATCTGATAGCAGACGCCGGTATTATCAATTCATTTTTATTAAATTTTGAACACATTGATACAACTTTATTATTTGATTTTACGTGTATATTTTTCTAATTAATATATTTAAAACGTCACAGAGCTATGTTCTGAATAATTACAACTTCATAATAAGAATGTGTTCTCCTTAATAAAAAAAGAAATATTAATTATTTTTTCATATTAAATTTTTGATATTCACCGAATATTAGAAACGTATTTAAACATTATTATACATTATCAGCATTTGTCTACAACGGATACAATATATACAACATTCAAAAATTTGATAGATGCGGTAGCGTGGGTAAATCGGTGAACGTTACATTGTGCAAAGTGATCACTCGAGCCAGCCGATGACAGGCCGTAAGCCCTGTAATGCCCGAGACTTACATACTTCTCATGTATAAAAATAATAGCTTCGTCTCTCTGAGACGTCTTAATCTTGGTGAAAATCCCCCAGGGGATAGAACCCGGTAATTAGTCCCTACAAACATTTGGACATATTCAAAATATTAATATTTATCCAATACTAAATTAATGTATTAATTATAAATATATCCCGGTGACGCAAAAACAATATTTTTCGATAAAATTGATTTTATATGTATATCTTTCTAATTAATATATTTAATATTTTTTTATCAAGGAGAACACATTATCATTATGAAGTTGTAATTATTCAGAACATAGCTCTGTGATATTTTAAATACTAAATTAATGTATTAATTATAAATATATACATATAAAATCAAAATATCCCGGTGACGCAAAAACAATATTTTTCATAACAAAATTGATTTTATATGTATATACTTATAATTAATACATTAATTTAGTATTTAAAACATCACAGAGCGTCTGTTCTGAATAATTACAACTTAACAATAAGAATGTGTTTTCCTTAATAATATTTATCCAACTTAAAAAACGTTAAAGAACGCCCGTTTTCATTTTACCACCGTAAGGGAACAGTTAAAGTTACTTATTTGTGTATGCGTGACCGAAATTTGCACGACTCGTGTGCAAACGTATATACACGAATACGCGCACATGGAGACCGCGTAGCTTGACGGTCGTATTTCACGGTCAACAGGGTCATATACATAAAATATTATTATGTAAACTTTCTACAGGCTCACTATATACTGATTGTGAGTTGAATGTATATTTTCTTAATGGCCGCCTTACATTTTGTGGAACGAATAAAGATGTCAAGGTGATAAAGAAGACGTCTCTCTCTCTCTCTCTCTCTTTCTCTATCCTCTCCCGACCGCTGCATTATACACATCGTCCCAATCAGGCGCAGAGGCCTGTCAAAATTTGGGGTTCAAATAATAATAATATTAGATAATTTGTATAGCGCCATTTTCGTCATTCCGTTTCCAAATAATAATTATAATTGATGAACACTCCATAAAAAGTACAATTCACAATCAAAATTATTAATTACAACAAATAAAATTAAATATCTTCGAGTCCGAATCCCGGTCCTCCGAGATCACTACCCATCATCGATCCTTATATCCAGGTTCCCTTATTTCCTTCCTTTACTCCCCCGTAATCCAATCGACGGGACGCAGGACCCGGAATTCGCGCATTTCGTTCGTTAGATCCTATCGGCGCAGGATTTAGGTATTTTTTTCAATCCATATTACAATATGGCATCATTAGTTGGGGAGCAGCTTATAATACTAACCCGATTCCAGGTTTAAATTTGTATTTGCATGCTCATAGGAAAAAAATTTTTTAAAGCTTACCCGAAAACATCAGGAAGATTAATAATAATATTAATAAAAAAAAACAAATTATATGCTAGTTATTGTAAACAATAATTATTAATATACAGTCCACTTCTCTGCACATGTATCCGCTTTCAAGAGAAGTGTAGCGCGAAAAAAATATTTGTATCATATCATTGTACTTATATCACATTAATAAATAAATAAATAAATATACAATCGAACTTGGTTATATCGAGCTCGCTTATAATGAGGAAATACAAATTATTATTTTGATTCGTGATCTCGCTTCACTAATATAAGGTACTAAAATATTGTTAACAAGTGAACAAAATACACTACACAGTCTAAAAATTCTAATTCAAGAGAAGTCATAAAATCGAGAGACGAGGTTCCTTATTATTCACGATTCCTTTCAGGTTTGTGAATTCTTAGTAAAAAAAAAAAAAAAAAGGGTATTTATTTTGTGTGCGCAGTATGTAGTAATTTACTTTAAAACGTTTTCATTCATACAATTATAAATTTTCGATTTTTCATATGTATTTGACTTGTTTTTAATTTTATTGGATATTAAATATTTTTTGTTACAATGAGCCAATTTAGCCGGTTCTTTCGTACTCATTACGATCGTGTCTGACTGTGTTTAAAAAAAATGATATCATCATTGATTTCACATCATTGAAGATTTACTCTTATTACTTACGGTGACACGAGTTGACAATGTGACCGCGTGCGGGTATTTTCATCACGGTTCGACAAAGGTTAATAACGAATAAAATAAATCGATATTCATTGGTCGATCCGGTCGTACGTTATGCGCTTCACCCACCACTGCGTTCAGGTCAACGTTCGGAGGACGAAAGGACAAAATTCGTATAAAACGAAACTCGCAACAAATGCTAATTCGTCTGCCTGCGTGTAAAAATTGTGAATTTTTATATTTTATACATAATAAGAAAAAATACTCTGTTTAAACCACTATTCATTGATAATTCGACACGTTTCGATACCCACGGTATCTTCTTCATAAAACGATGTATACTGAAATTAAAAATACAAGCATAGATAAAAATAAAGTAATATGAAAACAAATTTAAATTACTTCAAAAATTTCAAATTTATCTATCTGTAAACCCCTAGTATTTGTATGTATAATTTCTAAACCCTTGTTAATATCAAAATAATGTTTTGTTTCTAAAAGATGATTGGAAAATTCTGAATAATTGTATTGCTATTTAAGCATCTCAAGTGCTCCTCAAGTCACCTATTAAATTTGTTTTCACATTAGTGCCTACTTATTTATAGTTTTAGTACTTAAGCCCTGTAATTACCCCTTATTTCCATATATTATCCATTAATCCGTTATACGAAGAACAAATCGTTGTAAATATTTTAAACGAAATCGAAAGCAGAGTGAGGTGCAGAGCATTAAAAAAATTTGCCTTTTTAAAAGTAAGTAATATTACAATTATATTCTAAGATTGTTCTCAGAATTAGAAAAAATAAATTAACAATTTTTTTTATAGTATAATATAGGTATAAAAAAAATTAAAATTTTTTTTTATACCTATATTGTATAAAATGGAACCATGATTTACCAACGACTCTGATTACAAACAAATTGGTTTACGAACAAAAATCCTGACGAAGAAATGCTTCAGTTTGCGAACAGAATTTCGGTTAACGAACAGGCTGGCAGTCTCAGAACTCACTACTGAAGAACTGGAACAGCTTTCTGATGAAGAGCAAAAGACTATACTATTTTCTATCATGTTTCTAGGTCGTCGATCCACGAAATGTGCGCGATGCCTTGTTAAACTGGGTTATAAATCTTTTAAAGATAATGTCACGTCTCATTTTCGCAACATTTTTAAAAAACAAGAAGAAACTAATATCGTTGGATATCTGATGAACTTCAAGCAGTCGATGTTTTCATGGAAGAAGAGCCCCCTTCCAAGCAATAATACTTTACTACATATTTTGTAAGATAGAAGCAGAAAATAAAATATGATAAAGTAGTAACATTTTACTTCAGTAAAAAAAATGGAAACGGGTTGTTTGATCGTTGGTAAAAAAAAAATTTACTTCTTGAAGGTACATCCCGTAGTAAACTCATTTTACTCTCTGATTGACAGTTAAATATGGCGGACTTTTCACAGCTGTTCATCTGACACATTGATACTATAAAAGGTTGTTGCAGACTATGACAATGAATCATTCAATATCCCGCTATTTTAGTGATGAGAGTTCGTCCTATGACGATCTCGTTGTTTAATATATTAATGTATAGATTAAAAATAGGCGAAAAAATTCTGTGTCGAGACGGGCATAGTTACAGGCAATTGTTCAGTTAATTAAAATTACATTTATTACCATATAAAAGGTGTATATGAAGAACAATTTTAAAATGGACTTAATTTTTGGATCACTTTGTAACAATAATTAATATAGGTATGAGTCAATATGTTTGGTTGAGTGCACCAATACTGGCTCTACCCATATTACGAATCCAAGTTTTAACATATAGTTTCATGTTCTTGGGACAATTCAATTGATTTAAGTCTTTTAGCATTCTGTTAAACAGTTTAGGTCCAAAATATTTGTAGTTCCTTTGACCAAATGTAGTATGTGCTCTTTGGGTTTGTAGGTTATTTGTATTTGTCCGTGTGGAAATTATGTTTTGTGTTGTTTTAAAATGTGTCTGTTTGTATTTATATATGTATTTGAGAGTAGAATTAGCGTATATTTGTCTAATATCAAAAACATTGAATTTATCAAAAATTTCGTCAGTGCTCGTTGTGATTGGGGATTTGAGGATAACTTTTAATATAATTTTTTGAGCTACTATTATTGGATTAATTGTAGACACAGTCGCTCCACCCCGAGCGATTATACCATGCTCTATGATTGATTGACAGATAGCGTAGTATGCCATTTTAAGAAGTTTTATATTATGGAAATTTCTAATATTTCTAAAAAAATATATTGTTTTTTTTTTTAAATTTTATTTGTTGTTGTTGTGTACGATGATTCCATTTGAGGTAAGGATCGAATATAATTCCTAAGTATTTAATTTGGTCAGTACGTTCTATATAATTACATTGACACGTATCGTCGTCTGAGTTTATATTTTGACAGTAGTAAATTTGACATTCAAACAACTCGCAAACGATTTTAACCACGGGCTTTAGTAAAAAGTTATCACCGATCACAAAAACAGACGAATACATTTTGTAATAGAAATAACTTTCTCGGTTTACGAACAATTTTACGTAACGAATTAAGTTCGCAAACCGAGGTTCCACTGTATTATAATGTAATTTTTATTTTTTGAATGCTAGCACGAGTCGACCCGCAGGACCGACCGAGATCCCTCTGCCTGCCCACACGCGGACCGCCTCGTGAGTCACGAAGGCGGCTGGCTATATGTGGAAAGCCAGCTCCGAGGAAGGCCAGTCGTTCTCTTGTCCTGCACCATGAAACACCTGGTGAGTGCGACGCTTTAGACGTCAAGTTCATTTCTATGGCGGTGGCACTATATTTGTCGACTCGTAAATCAAAGTGTTATAAAAATATTACATATAAAAAAATTTTTAATATCAAATAATATCCGAACGAATATCTTAAAACGTACTATACAGTGTTAGATAAAACGACCGATGCGGCGCGCACATAGAGGGAATTAAAAATATAATTGTGATGGTGTAAAAGAGAAATCAAAGTGTGATTTAAAGTTAAATAATGAAAGATGTGATGTGAGATTATGTGACTGTGAGAGAACACACATGTGCCATATTAATACACAAACTAAATCAATCGATTAAGAAATATAATATGCAGAAAAAAATCTATTCCTAACGTAAGCGGTTGATCTAACAGAATTGGTCAACAACGCATTTATACGAATAAGAAAACGTCCATCCCGGTATAGCAACTGAAAATATTTTATTCATATAAATAGATTACTTCTGTATATTTGTATTGAATTTTAAACGTTGGAGGTTTACTTCAGTCATTTTATCAGTTACCAATCTTCGTTGCAATCGAACACGATCGTAATCACAATGACGGTTAAAATAACTGATTAAATAACTGTAAAAATAACGATTAAAGTAACCGTTTAAATAACTGTTTAAACAACGATTTAAATAACGGTTAAAATAACGGTTTAAGTAACCGTTTAAATAACGGGTCAAATAACGGTTTGAGTAACCGTTTAAATAACTGTTTCAATACCGATTAAAGTAACCATTTAAATAGTGGTTAAATAGTCTATTTATTTATAATGTCCGCGGAAGACTCGGCACGACCAGGTAAACCAGATACCGTAAAACGGTTATGTTAGAAGCTTCAATAATCGGCGAGTTTGTATGAGAGAATGTATGAATGCGGATGAGGCGAGAATTGTGTGTCGGGAAGGAAAAGTGTGGCGCTCTATCCACTCTGCCTAGACCCGCGGAGATACGGCGTGATGGTAAGTTAGGTTAATTAATTAATTATTAAGGAAAACACATTCTTATTGTGAAGTTGTAATTATTCAGAACAGACGGTCTGTGATATTTTAAATACTAAATTAATGTATTAATTATAAATATATACATATAAAATCAATTTTGCGTCTGCAGTCGGTTTACTCAAAGGTATTTGAGATTCTGTAAAAATAATGTAGAGATGGCTTTCAAATAATGGAACGACAGGTGTATTCATTTGAAAAATGTAACATATAGGTTCGAAAATTTGTCAAGAAAAATACTGGCGTTATAGCACAAAGGTAGTGCACTTCCCCGGATTGGAAATAGAGATCCAGGTTCGAATCCCGGTGACGCTAAAACAATATTTTTCGACAAAATTGATTTTATATGTATATATTTATAATTAATACATTAATTTAGTATTTAAAATTAATTAATTAATTAATTACTCAGAACAACGCAATTATCGCCAGTCGGAAATACCAATGTATATTACATTGATGTATGGAAGTGAGGCCTGGAGATGGCAGAAGAGGAACGAAATTAGACTGAACGCAGCTGCGACTAACGTGCATGATAAGATGTATAAAAGTGGACGATGCAAGAGTAGTATGTGGCATTCTGTCCTCTCAACTCATTCATCCTAAGATAATTAATTGTAAATATATTGAGAACATAAATATAAATTATTACTGCGCTAGTGAAGATATATGAGTCGTTCAATTACAAAACCCTCTAGAGCGGATTTTTGACAAAATCCAAAAATCACCAAAAGCGTCGAAAAATAGAATTTTCATCTAAATGCTTCAATAGATATTTTAATGATATCTATTCCATACGGCATACAGATTTATTCGAGTAGATAAAAAAAAAATCTCCAAAACCATAAAATAGAATATCGTGTAAAATAAATAGTCAAAATACAAAAAGTTATTTCATTTTTAAATAGTATACTGACATTTTAGCCCATTCTCCATATTTTATTATTATAATTATTATTATCATCACTGGCAGACGTGTTCTATCCACTGCTGGATGAATGCCCCCCCACAAGGGTCTCTGTCCATTATTATACGCCGTCAAGTATTTGATGATTTTGTCAGGATTATGGGACGGCCTGTCCCCCTCGTTGGATGACTGTATTTGTGCAACAACCGTCTGTCCTCCAAGCGATGCGTCTGTCTATTGCCATTACATTCGTGCGTTCACTTATTATTAATAACGCGATCTAGTTTCTCAGAATGTTGTATTAACATTCTAAAATAAGAAAAAATGTTTTTCTTACATACAATACAATAATCGCAGGCTTTCAATGGTATCAATTACTATTGTTTATTAAAAAAAAACTAGATATTTCTGCATAGCCATCTTCTAGGATAGACGCCTTTAACTCCTCACCAGCTTCTCAATATCATCGGTCCAGATTTTCGTCAAGATCTCCCACTAACTATAATGGTAGAGAACCAAAATATCTCCGGATAAATGATCTATAATGAGGTTGTTGAGTACATCAGAAATAAACTTTTGTAGTATGTTAAAAAATAAGAAAAAAATTCACATTATCGTGCTTTATAAATTTTTTCAAAATGTGCAATACTTTCGGAGATATTGGCATTCAAAGTTGGCCTTGTTTAGAAACGTGACGTCACATCTCTCGTGCGTACCGACCGGTACTAACAATATTAGTACTAGAGTGACCAGTGCCGACTTGTCGACTCGGAAGATGTGACGTCACACGAAAAAAACGGCATAAACAGATCGTTTTTAAAACACGCAAATATCGAAAAAATAATTTCAATTTATCGAAGATTTAAAAAAAAAAAATGTATATACAGGTTGGCCCAAAAAAAGTGAAAACGTGATATAATTACATCAAAATTAGTTTAACTATTCAAAACAAAGCCTGGAGTATAGCTAGACAATACAGCGTAACTGGACATCACAGCAGGACGGGGCTCCATCTCACGCGGCCAGAAATACAATCAACTTTCATCGTCGTGAGAATGCGTTGATTTCATCGAGCCAGGCATGATTTAAACCCACTAGATTATACAACATGGTGTGTTTTGATGATTTTCGATTAGCTAAATTGTAATTAATTATATTGTGTTTTGAAATAACGAGAGTTGTCACGAGATGTTCTCGCTTTTTTTTTGGGCCACCCTGTATATGACTCCAAGTACCTCGTGCGTAATGGAAATCGCCATTTAACTGATATATGATTTGTCAATTAAAAATAATGACTTCAAATCGTCATACTAAAAAGTATCACAGACGACTTTTTCAACTATGTCGAGAATTTTAATTTTCTCATTAAAATAACGGATTTAAATATCATTAAGAAGAAGTGTCACAACGATTTTCACCATATCTCACAAAATACGCAGAGATCAAATTTTTTTTTAACGATCTTTAAATTTAAATGTGCCTTTCTAAAAGACTCACTGACACCGGGTACAAAATACGTCTCACTTCAGAGTTTACAGAGGACCCTGTCAGCTTCTTTATTTTGTCTATCTATCCTGCAGGGGACCGATCCTTCGGGAGACACACTGAGACCGCCATTCAGGATGAAGGCTAAATCTCAGAAATCGGCGATGCGTGGCGCGATGAAGATTTTCAAATAAATGCCAGATGATCTAGGGAGAATATTAATATTAAAATTAATATATATTTATATATGAGCTATTATTTAAGGAGCAGTTCAAAATCACAAATAAAATAAAACGAATACAGGGTGATCAATGACAAATGAATCATATATAATAAATATACTTTCGTTTAACCAACGTCTTTAGACAAAATAAATCCGTCGTTTATGCGACCCTATCATGTATTTATTTGTAATTTTACTGTACTATTAATAGTGTTTTACGTAAAATAATACCTTCTTACCCATATAAAAAAATGTATAGACGTTTTTAATAACACTTTCTATGACTAAACATGATTCATTTATTGTTTGAAAATCCTTCACGTAATAACTAAAGAAAATAATTGTTTTATTAAAGGTTAACGTTGGAAATAGTTCTGCCAATTGCTCCCAAATCAAAAACCAATCCATGCACCAAATTTAAAGAACAATCATGGAATCAACACGTTAAAAACAGTAAGAAAGTAAAATTCGCGAATTAGTAAAAGAGAAAGTAGACACTTCAATGATTTGCACGCAGTTGTAAGCCTTTCTAATGTTATTCTGTTAAAAAACAGCATAGGTAACGACTCCATACAAAACGGATCAATCGAAAGGAATTTTCAATTCAGTAAATAGCCAATTATATGACTTGAGTAATTCACTAGCTTAAAGAGAGAACAGAGTAATGTGAATAGCTCGATGCGGCGAATACACAAGAGCGCCATGGGTACAGCGGTGAGTTGTCGAACTAAGCAATTAAAGTATCTACTGGTACACAGATGGCGTTAATTGTGAAATAATGTTTCCGTTTATGTTAATCCAATTATTTAATTTATATTTGTTTCCCAGAAATTTTAGTAATGCACATTTTTTTTGCTTGTATCCACGACCCTGATTACCGTGTATGTAAGGCTCGTTTGATAGATTAATTTGAATATTAATATTTTCAGTTTATTTTCGGCGTCCTCCTGTGCCCGATGCTCTGCGCAGCGGCACCCGTGGAAGCGACACAGCAAGAGATAGACAGGAGGGAGAAAGATGGCGACCACATACTGCAGGAAGAGAGTCACCAGCATCAGGTCAGATAGATCGACTAATCGCACTTCTTCATGCTGTTTTGATTTAGAATTGTTGCAAATCATTATCCAAAAAGACAAAATATTGCATTTACAAAGGGACCAGCGATCAAATGGACAGTACGGATGTGATTTTTAGATGAATGGATATAAATAAAACAACGTTATAACTCTACTTAAGTTTATTAGCACTACTCGAGTTTACAGTTTCTCTCAAAACTTGAGTAGTGCTAATAAATTAAAGTAGAGTAATAACATTGTTTCATTTATATCCATCCATTATGATGAAACTCTACAAAAGGAAACCCCGAACAGTCCCACCCTATCGCGGAACCGTTATGGGAGTTGTGCACTCCCGCTCCGATTCCACTCAGCGAGCATTAATTATCAGAATCTTCAAAGCTTATTGGAAGATTAGTTCTATTCTGTCAGTTAGTTCAATTATACCTTGTTAGTTTCCGATATCCAATCTCTTTTCGAACAACTGTATAGAAGCTGATCAGCCCGGAGTCCGCGAGCTGTGATCACCGATCTGCAGTCTTCGAGTACAATTGAAACAAATAACATGGCTTGAATTTATACTTACAGACGGCAGTCCGCGCGTCGACGCCAAACGAAATATTTCAACTAAGAAACGACGAAAGGTTTAGAGAGCTCCTGGAACAGTTTGAAGTGGAAGAAATAAGGTCATTACCAGGCCTAAATGCACCAGAGGAGAGTGACACACATGACGAAGGAGAAGGCGCATCAGGTCTTGGCGCAGATGCGTACATTCAAAAAGTACTACAACATCAAGAATCATCACAAAACCATCATGCAGAAGAAAGCGAACTCGAACAGTACATTCCGACAGTTGCAAAAGGAGGTGAAAGAAAGAAGGTGGTCATAAAACTGATAAATGCAGACGACGGAGACACGGACGATGTCATAAAGGAAATTCTCAAATCAAAGCATCAAGATACACAATTTGACATGCCAGATGCAGTCGACGGGGATTTGATCAAGCTGATAAGAAATACTATTTTACAGAATGTAAAATCGGAAGAAAACTTAGAAATTTCCGAAAAAAAATCACCTTCGATCGTGCCTATCTCATCTACGACAAAGGCTAAGTTCATGGACGTGAACGAAGGTATATATTTAGCAGACCACAACGGTACAAACAAAGACGTAAATATAAAAGTGCTGTACTTGGGAGACCCGGAAACGGACGCGTTCATCGGCTCGGTACTGCAAATGGACGACATTGAAACACTGCTTCAAAAACACAAGTTCACGGTGCTGAAGGAGGTACAGGATCCGAAGAAAGACTTGCAATTGGAAACGTTAGATATACAACAGTTGAAGAAGCTGGTCGAAGAGTCCCCTGTAAAGCCAACAAATGTGGAGCACGAAGTAAAAATTGATCATCCAATCGTACAGATACAGAATTCAAGTGATGATGTTTTGGACGAAGTGGCGGAAATACCACAAACGACTAAGAAAACAGACAATGGAGATTTAGAGATGTTGGATATGCAAGTGGTGGCGACGACCAATGTATACGAAACAGAAAAACCTGATGATTATGTCGGTATAATAGATGTGAGGTTGGGACGCTTTGAAACAGATTCAGGAGCGACTGATCCTTCAGAACGAAAATATACTCAGATACCAACACTCAGGGACTTGACGGCACAGGGCACTTCAAAAAGTGAGAAGCAAGAAATACGCGCTCCTAAAGAATTATCAAAAGATTACAGCGATGGAGTATCATTGGAGGTTTTGGCAACGGCAAATAAGAAAGACATTACTAAACTAACTGAAAGGGTGAATGTCTTAGAGGTGCTAATGGGAGAGTTTATAGCGAATCAAACAAATAAAGATAAAGATACAACCACACATTTAAATGGTGAAAGTAAAGAAGAAGAAGGTGTAACAGAGAGACTACCGATCAGCGATGAAAACTCACTAAGCTCATATACACCACAAGAAGAACTCAGTCATGATCCACAAGTGATCAAGTCAAATACAGTATCAAATGAGGAAGAAACATTACATTTAAGATCTTCACATGATAAAACCGAACTACTAGAGGAAATTCCTAAAGAATCACCGATCAACAACGAAAGCCCAGAACAACTCAACCATGCTCCACAAATAACCATAGCGAATACAGAACCAAGTGATGAAGAAATATTAAAGGTTTCACATGGCAAAAGCGATCTGATGGTAGAGAAAATTCCTGAAGGATCACCGATCAATCGTGAAAGCGCACAAGAAGAATTCGACCATGATCCACAAGCTTCCGTAGCAAATACGGAGTACAGCAAAGATGAAACATTAAATTTGAATTCTTCGCAAAAAGAATTACTTCCAAACGAAGATCTGATGGATGCAAAATACATCTCTGTAGGATCACTCATCAATAGTGAAAGCATTCAGAGGTCTCAACCGTCAAATTCGACTTCCTCGCAAGAACTACTTTCAAATGACGGAAGCAATGAAGACTTAAACAATCATGAAATACACGAAGAGCTCAGCCATGCTCAACAAGAGATCTTGAATAAGAATACTGACACCAACAATGAAGAAACATTACTATCAAGTCCATCAGAAAACGAATTCACATCTATATTCCACGGCAACGAAGAAACAATGGCGCTGTTTTATTCACTAGGCCAAGCTGCAGAAACCAGCGCTGAAGACGTTGAGGATGCGAGAAGAACCAAGCGTTCGGACTCGTCTCGCGCAGACGACGTCGCCGTATACCCGAAGCCTGAAGGTGCCCAGTGCAAAGACAAGTTTGAAGTAGCAGATAGTGATGAAGTCGATACAGAACCAGCGACAAATAACAAAGAAGAAGGACACGAACCGAATCCAAAGATAAAGAAATATGTTAAAAAGATAGAACTAAACGCTGGGAAAAAGACGGAGGTGAGTCGCGATCACGTACTAGAACTTACCATAACCAATTAACCGGAGGGTCAAGTAGATGTAAAGTCTTTTATGAAAGACCTGACCGCTGATCGACGAGGACTATTCAAGATAATAAAAAATAAATAGAACTAACAAATGACTTCTTGTAAATCTGGTACTATCTGTTATTTGAGTCGTTTAATTCCGAGCCCCTCCATTAAAAAAATGTATATTAGAATTCAGTTTTATTAGGAATAAATTATACTTGCGATTGGTTCGAATACTTCAGCATAAATAATTATTTTATTGAGGTATTTTGACAGTGTTATAATATACCTTAAATTCACAGAAATGTTTAGATTCAGAAGATAAATAAAAAGAAAAAAAAGAGGATGAAAGGGTGGGGAGGTTGCAATTATTGTTGCGGTAAAGGGAGAGCAAGATGTGTTTATAAGTAGAATGATTGGCCAAAATTGAGATTGTGGTGTTTCATAAGAAGAACCCTTTGAGCCAATGTTGAAAAAGTATGTAAATCTAAGTATGGTATCTGCATGACCGGTGAATGAATGAATTTTGTATGTAAGATGTTCTACTTCTAGGAATGTGTAAGAGTGCAGAATGCCGGGTCGATCTAGATGGTACGTGAAGAGATATTAATTCTAAATGGCTGGGACAGCCAATATGGAAAAGTATTTGGCCAGCACGTGTTCTTCGATGGTTCATATTGTGGAAGTTTGCTGCATCTAAATAGGAGTTGAATGATATATAGATTAGATTTAGCATTAAGCTATTTTGTATTCGTTCTAATCTCGCAGACCATGGGTTCCTTGGTTTGAGATGCGCACTCTAAGTGACTAAATACAGTATTTTGAGGCAATATGGATTTTAAAAGTGTTTGCAGGTTCGAAGTACGAATCCTAGCAGTCTATAGACCTTTCAGGATTACCTGAAAGGTGTCAATGTGATTTTTAAAAATAAGTTTTGCTATCGAGGATTATACCTTGATAGAAAAAAACAAGATTTATGTTTCGTATCAAAACCCTCTATAATTGAGTACATAACTTCCAAACAGCTCAATAATGAAACTAGCCAATAGTTTATAGTGTTATTTCACTGGCTTATGCTAAAGAAGATTAATTAATGCGAGTATCAAACACTTCTATAAATAGGTATTTAAAAACTAAATCACCTCTATAAATAGGTTTTGCATTTCTGTATCGAATGAAGCATTAAGATAAAAAATAATTTTTGAAACGTTCTTGGTTGTGTTGGAGGGAGAGCCATGGAAATAAACGACTCATGCATCTATATCTATCTCGAACTTGTCTATTCACCCAACAGATGTCGTGGTGTATCCTGACTAACATTTAATACATTTTTAATTTTAACTTTATGCTATTTGCATCGATTTAAACAGATAACTAACATTGTATTGGTCAAGTTCATCACTTTTGACGTCGACCGATTTCGATACCATCGCACCACTTCGTGAGGACAAACGTACACTAAATAATTCATTAAATAGATTCAGATTAATATATGATGTTGAGATGTCCGAAGCGGGATGTTTATATTTTCCACAGGATCCTAGAGTGAAATTGTACAAAATTAGAAATAGATGGCACTCAAATAATAAACATTTATATTCACTTGTAGGGTCCTAAAATGGAACTGTGCAAAATTATATTTTTTATGTATGTATAAGGGATTATTTGTAAGATTTAAATGATTATATTATAATTAAAATAGTGTATTAAAATATTGAATAACTATAATAGAATATGTTACTTTAGTAAAATTTCGTAATATTTTATCATGAGGTTCCAAAAACGTTTTTGAAAAAAAAAAAAAAAAACTGAAATCGTCGAAAATCGATACATTCATGAGTACACAATAAACGAGCGCTCTACCGTCTTAGCTATCCCCCCATTAGATATTTTTATGTTATAACTATTGTTAACATAACACAATATTTTATTTTATTTTTAAATACATATTACCCATGTTGAATTTTGTGACGAGCCAGTGTTAAAACGACATTTTCACATATCGCCGCGCGTCACGCTGAAAAGCGCGGTACCGTTCTCCGCAGAGGAAGGTTTTAATTTTAATTTAATTTATTAATTTAATTGTATTTGAGTATATTGTTTTCGAACATGGGTGGCATGACGCACCGTACGACAAATTTTACGCACGTGTGATGTGTTCACAGCGATCGGCATTCAGAAATAGAATTATGACAGCCGCTGTCAAAACCGTTCCAATGACAAGAAAACGCGCGAACGAAAGAACTCTTCTTCTGTTTTCGAATTCGAATCGCCGTAAATAAAACGTACGTGCTTTTTGAATAAAGAACAGAAGGACAATGGTAAAAGGACGTGATTAGAATTTTGAAAACGTTTCGCATAGAGTTTAGAGAGTCGCTAATACCACACACTGTACAAAAGATTGGTACATATATATATATATAAATCTTAGTATGTATGCAAAACCTACCAGTAATATAATAGTTCAAATATTAAATAATTCATTAACCTATTTCGAAAAATACCTCTATCTTCAACAGGGCGAGAAAAAAAAAACTTAAATAATATTATTGTCAAGTTGTAATTATTCAGAACATAGGTCTGTGATATTTTAAGTCGGTTTACTCAAAGGTACGCGGAAGACTTGGCACGACCAGGTAAACCAGATAATGGAGGATGGTTCTGTTAGAAGCCTCAACAATCGGCGAGCTTGTATGACAAGACGTATGAATGTGGATGAGGCGAGAATTGTATGTCAGGACAGAAGAGTGTGGCGCTCTATCCTCTCTGCCTACCCCCACGGGGAAACGGCGTGATGGTAAGTAAGAAAGTAAGTACTCAAAGGTATTTGAGATTCTGTAAAAATAATGCAGATGGCTCTTTCAAATAATGGAACGACAGACGTATTCATTTGAAAAAGTACAACACACAGGTTCGAAAATTTGTCATGAAAAGTACTGGCGTTATAACACAATTCGTAGTGCACTTCCCCGGATTGGAAACAGAGATCCACGTTCGAATCCCGGTGACGCAAAAACAATATTTTTCGTGACAAAATTGATATTATACGTAATACATTAATATGGTACTTAAATAATATATTAAATTATTTTAAATACTAAATTAATGTATTAATTATAAATATATACATATAAAATCAATTTTGTCGAAAAATATTGTTTTAGCGTCACCGGGATTCGAACCTGGATCTTCATTTCCAATCCGGGGAAGTGCACTACCTTTGTGCTATAACGCCAGTATTTTTCTTGACAAATTTTCGAACCTATATGTTACACTTTTCAAATTAATACACCTGTCGTTCCATTATTTGAAAGCCATCTACATTGGAAATGAAGATCCAGGTTCGATCCCGGTGACGCTAAAACAATATTTTTCGACAAAATTGATTTTATATGTAATACATTAATATGGTACTTAAATAATATATTAAATTATTATTATTTTTCAATAATTTATCAGAAAATGTCCACGATTTTGATAGAAATTAAGGATTATTTGTTTTACATATAAACAATATTGGATTGTCACGCTCTTGGTATAGTGGTTACGATATACGCCTAGTGAACTAATGGTCGGGGCTTCGCCAGCCTCGTTCCAGGTGACAAACAGTTTAGTCCTATTTTCACAGCACAGTTTAGTCCTATTTTAGTTTAATTTAAAAATAATATTGAGGAGAACACATTCTTATGGAACGCATGCAAGTCAAAAGTACTGTCAGCTGTAGCATAGTTGGTCATTGCATCTTCCCCGGATTGGAAAGAGATCCATGTTCGAATCCCGGTAGCGCAACAACAATATTTTTCCATATAATTGATTTTATATGTATGTGTTTCTAATTAATACATTTAAATAGTATTTAAAATATCGCAGACCTATGTTCTGAATAATAAGATTCAGATATCTCATAGAGACAAAGCTATTTTTATTATATTTTTAATGGGAATGATATATAGAAAATACGGGGGTAAATAATAAAAAATAAGGCTTACGACCTGATTTATATCGATCACTTTAAATATATATATATAAAATGTTCACCAATTCTCACCCCTCAATCTCCACATTTATTAAATTTTTGAAAATTGTATATATATATGGCCATCTAAATATTAATATTTTCTATATATCATTTTCATTAAAAATATAATAAAAATAACTTTGTCTCTATGAGATATCTGAAATTTATTTAATAGCAGTGCCTTTGCAGGTGAAAATCCAATAATTGTGTGTTCTTGGACATATTCAATCAAATACTGCTATAATATACTGGTCAAAATAAAATAAAAATATAAAAATTGATTTTTCAGGCGTATTCTAATATAATGTGTTAAAAACATTTTACAGATAAATAATTTTGCTTTAAATAATTTTCAACAAAAATCAGATTCTCATCGAGTTGACATACATTCATTTGCATATTATCAAATTATATAAAGTGATCAGGTCGTAAGCCCTGCAATTACCCCCCCCCATATTTTCTATACATCATTTCAATTAAAAATATAATAAAAATAGTCTTCGTCTATATGAGATATCTGATATTTATTTAAGATTTACGTCTGTTAAACGAAAACAAACGTAGAAACATTTCCCATCAAAGAACGATATATTATTATAATATGTCACGAAAACTATCGATATTGTGTAAATTTTAAATTCTAAAAAAAAAAAACTAACTTTAGTGCCACTTCACCTCTCTGCCGTTGTTAAGAAGGCGGTTGATTATTTTTTTTATTGTACGAAAAACGTATTTCAAAGCCTTTCAAACATTCGATCACGTATAGCAGTTTTAAGTGGTCGCACGCATAAACTTGACAATTGATTGTACCACATTTTTTACGACAGTGTTTACTTTCTAATATAGCCGTTTGAATTGCAAATAAAATAATAAAAAATGCCAACTAATGGAATAAAATTCAAAATAATGTTTTGTACTATTCGAGGTCGGATGTCGTCATTAAAAGAGATGAGAACAAATGTTACTTTTGACTCACTGGTGTGATGATTGTGATCGATTTTGGATAATAACAGTGATTGAAAACTGTGACTGTGATCACAGTTTCATTACTATCGTACCCATGCGCCGCACGATAACTAAATTAATAAAGTAAAAAAAAAAAACAATTTTAGGCATATTTAATTAATTCAATATCGTCCACAAAGAGAGCGAGTACCGTAAAAAAAAATGTGAGTTTATTTTTCGGGTCAAATTCTCAGCATTTCACGTCAAATGCGCGAAATGTTTTGGCAGAATTTACTAGATGACGTCTATCACGAATCGTTCATGAATATTTTCGTTTCATATGCACATTCGCTGAATCACGGTTCACAATCAAATATAAATAAAATGAATCGCGAATCACGATATTCCCAGATATTCAATCACTGATAGTGAGTGTGACTCAAAGATATCAGCGATTGACTCACGGTTCGTGATTTTTAGCTAAACATGAATATTTTCGTTTCATATGCACATGCGCCGAATCACGGTTCACAATCAAATATAAATAAAATATATCGCGAATCACGATATTCCCAGATATTCAATCACTGATAGCGAGTGTGACTCAAAGATATCAGTGATTGACTCACGGTTCGTGATTTTGAGCTCATCACTAGTGGCTATACCAAAGTATGTTAAATATCCGCGTTAAGCGTATTACCCATGAAGAGACATCGTGTGCTCACCGCTGAGCATACGATGTCTCTTCAGTCTTAAAGCAGGTTAACCTTTCCTCTCCGGTGATGTAAACTGAGTTGACATTACCTCTAATTATATGAATATCTCTGTAAATATACTAAATACAGAGTTCACATTTTATATATTTATGTATTGAATAAAATAATTAATAATAAAAGATATTTTCTCGAAGAACCTGACCTGAAGGCGCAGTGCGCGCGAAATTGGACACCGATCGTCACTTTAGTGGTGGAGAGTGCGCTGGACGAGTCAAACGTGTTTTATGCGTCTTTATGCTGTCGTTCGCGATGACCAATGATTATTTAGCAGAACACATTCTCATTGTGAAGTTGTAATTATTCAGAACAGACGCTATGTGATATTTTAAATACTAATTAAATGGAAGATTTGAAAGATTTACATATAAAATCAATATTGTTGTTGCTACCGGGATTCGAATCTGGATCTCTTTCCAAACCGTGGGAGGTGCATTATCCAACTATGCTGCAGCGACAAATTTAGCGCAACAAGAATATTTTTCGATAAAATTGATTTCATATGTACATCTTTCTAATAAATACATTTTAACCGGTTCATTTGGCATCTCACGACACTCGGTCGATTGTATGGAACCGGTTAATTACGATATTGAGTAACTGGGTGTTCCGGTTGCTCGATCACCGTGAACTATTTGTCGAGCGTGGGTGACTTGTAGTCCATCCGTTTCTGGCTTCGAACCGTCAGCCTGCCCACGCTAAAGGCCAAAAATTGTGCACTGATGCCAGTGTACGTCAATTTTATTTCCTCTTCAACAATTGTTTGTTGGATCCATAAAATTGTTCAATGCTATATATTATTTCTCGTTCTTTGTGTACGTTTTACAGTACTGTATTGTTAGTAATGGAACATGGCCATGACGTATTCAGCATTCTTGTGCATCGGCATCACACCTCGAAGGTCTCCGACTTGACAACAACTGCCACAGATAGACTCCACATTCCACAGCCCACGTACGAAACATTAAAAATATTTTGCGACGATTTACCATTTTATTTAGTATTTAAGTACAGTCCATGAGAATTTATTACTTAAAAATAATGTTTACTAAATGTGATCCGTTATTTCGCTGGCGCTCTTCTAAACGGGAGGCAAAATTTCTGAGAACCGCTAGGCGCGTATTTTCAATCAATTTATTGAAGAATGAAAGCCGGACTGTGACCGAGTTCTGCGACTGCAACACACAAATGTGACGTTTACCCACCCCTTTTCTCTGTATGGCTCTGGTACGATGGTATTAAGATGTTAATAACTGAATCTAATATTGACGAATCGAAACGATAGTAAATAATTCTTAAAACGATTCGGGATAGGGTGGACCGCCTTCCCGATCACAGCTCCAAGTACCGCTTCTGTAACTCTTCGCGAATGGAAATTTAATTGTACAGCTTAGTGGCTTAGTTTAGTTTCTTCAAAAATGATGCCGGCCAGAACTAGAGAGCGCTATAGATCCATCATTACTGACTTCTTCGTTCCCCAATTGAATGGCATTAATGTGGAAGAGCTGCGGCTGCAACAAGACGGCGCAACATGCCGCACAGCGCGCGCCACAATCGCTTAATGAACCTGTGAATTGGCCTGCAAGATCGTGTGATTTAACACCTTTGGATTATTTTCTGTGGTGATATGTGAAGTGGCTAGTCTACGCCGATAAACCAGAGGCGATAGACGACATGGAAGCAGACATTCGTCGCGTTATTGCCGATATACGTCCCCAGACTTCCAGATCTTGCTTTATTGGAGCCAGCCGCGGCGCCCGTATGCGCGAAATCATATTTAAACACTAATGGGAAAAAATGTTCTTTCCAATAAAGCCGAATACCATGGCTATTACCACGATTTTTAAATGATTTATTTCATTTTAAAGTTCTATACCTCTAAAAAAAAAAAACACCCTTTATTTTATTTTAGTAGTATTATTTCGGCTATTTGTTTACAGCTAGTTCAACGAACGCAAAAAAAAATTAACTATATAAATCTTACTTGAATACATAATATTTACATGACAGAATTTTTGTTTTTAATGTACGACATTAACTAGTTTAAAGCAATTAAAGCATGTAAAAGTATTGTTTCTCATTAAAAATTCTAAACACTTAACGGCAACACGAGTTGACAGCATGGGTGCATACGAATATTTCCTATCACGGTACGGTAAAGGTTAAATTCGACATCGCGCTGATGTGAGAAATATAATTGTCAACGTACTAGAAAGGTTAATGTCTTTTCCTCGTACGTGGACACGCAAAAAGGAAGACGAGAATCCGCACATTCAGTTTCTTTGAATTATAATAATCTCCCACGCGTATCAATAGTCGCTTTCAAGGTCGGACGTGACTCTAGCCAACCGAAACCGAATGTGTCACACCGGATCCATAATTGCGCGATAAATTGTCTGGTGCGTCACGTTCGGAACGCGACGTGTCCACAATCGATCAGGATATTGAAAACGTTAAAAAAAATATATCAATATTTCAATGATAACACATTTTATTATGATGTAATTTATTACAAATTATGTTTACGTAAATGCCTTCGATAGCTGGTTCCCAGGTTTCCGATTAACACACACACACACACACATGTTTTCGTACGATTCGCACCGGCCGTTCTGGCTGTCGAAGAATATTTCTCACTTTCTGAAACCAATCGCAACATATTTAAAATCTCACTTTGTCACGATCAAAAATAAAGATAAAATATATAATGTCATACCGACGTTCAACCAAATTAAAAGTATTAATTATAAATAAATACATATAAAATCAGTTTTATCGAAAAATATTGTTGTTGCGCTACCGGAATTCGAACCTGGATCTCTTTTTCCAATCCGGGGAAGGTGCATTACCAACTATACTACTACAGCGCTAATATTTTTGACGACTAATTTTCGAACCTGTACGTTACACTTTTTCAAATGAATACATCTGTCGTTCCATTATCTGAATGCCATCTACATTATTTTTACGGAATCTCAAATACGATAACAGACGCCATAATTAATAATGCATTTTTATTAAATTTTAGACACATTGATACAACTTATATATTATTAAGGAGAACACATTGAGAACATACATTGAGACATGTATTCGATAAAATTGATTTTATATGTATATCTTTCTAATTAATAGTATTTAAAATGTCACAGCCCTATATTCTTCTAATAATAAAAGTTGTATCAATGTGTCTAAAATTTAATAAAAATGAATTGATAATTCTGGCGTCTGCTATCAGATTACTCGAAGGTATTTGAGATTCTGTAAAAATAAGATAGATGGCTCTTTCAAATAATGTAATGATTAAATGTATTAATATCAAAAAGGTAACTTACAGGTTCGAAAATTTGTCGCTAAAAATATTGTCGCTGTAGCATAGTTGGATAATGCACCTTCCCCGGTTTGGTAAGAGATCCACATTCGAATCCCGGTAGCGCAATAACAATATTTTTCGATAAAATTGATTTTATTTGTATATTTTTCTAATTAATATATTTATAATATATTATTTTATCATAAGTACTGCAAATTAAATGGTCTATAAGTCTATTCATTTTTAACATTTTAATAATTTGATTCAATACAGTTTTGTCTCCGTAATCTTGGCTACAAAATTGTAAGAATATATATTTCATACATGCACGAATTTTTTGTATTGAGGCAATTTTGTGGCACGCGGAAAATGAATTTAATCATAACAGTCTTTCTTATAACGCTTGTATTTTCTTAAATATGGCAAATAACATTCAGTTTATTAGTCTTACATTAGTGTAAAAGTCTAAATAAGTAATAGTTTAAAAAAAAGTAAAATCTAGTGTATAACTTCTGATATAAATGAATAATTAAAACACATTTTTTTTAAAAACGCGTAGATTTGAATCGTTTTTGAAAGCGAGCCCTTAAAATGGCAAAATAGACACATATAACTTATAGGTTCGAAAATTTGTCGCTAAAAATATTGTCGCTGTAGCATAGTTGAATAATGCACCTTCCCCGGTTTGGTAAGAGATCCAGATTAGAATCCCGGTAGCGCAACAACAATATTTTTCGATAAAATTGATTTTATATGTATATATTTCTAATTAATATTTAGAGTTGTCGGTGTTGGAAGAATCTCAGTTCAAGTATGCTCTGGTTTAATTTAATATTTCGAAATTCGGACTCTGCGAGTTTGTCAACGAGGCAATTAGAACGATATAAGAATCTATTAATAAAAATTCAAACACGTTTGCCTCTGCGCTCTGCCCATAACATAGATGTGTTACATAGCTTTGACATTTATACAATCAAATGTCAAAGACAGATAAAAAAAAAAAAAAACCTCCTCGAAATAGACATTAATCCATTATCATCTTCAGATTACTGTAACATATATAAAATCGTATTGTTATTACTTACCATTAACACCGCGTACACTTTTCAGATAAACCAATCAGAAGCGAGCAGAAGAAAGCGAGCCATATACAACACGCAACTGCGAGATTCGTCTCATTACGACAATCGACTCGAAGGACCAAAAGATCCGGCACACCGACGTCCGACGCCGGCGTGGTTGAGGTTCTACAGCCACCCCGACGAGGCGCTGCGGTACGAGTACCAGCCGATCGTGAGACAGACCCGCGACTACGAGCCCATGACCTTCGATCCGGCGTATTTCAGGGCCAATCGGGGATACGGGTTCAACGAATGGGGTGGTCTAGGACTCAACCCTTAGGGAATGACGTCACAACTAATGCGCTCTAAATAGTTACAATCTAAACGCCATTTTGAGATTTGTAGAAATATTTTTTATTCGCTTGAATTATGTTAATATCATATAACGTGCTCTTTACAAATACATTAAATTACTATCGAACTTCAAAGTCTTTAACCTTCACCATACCATGATATAAAATACCCGAACGCAGCCATGCTGTCAATTCGTGTTACAGTAAACAGTTTTTAAAAAATGTTTTTATTAGCTTAAATAGCTCTAATGGTACAAATTTACTATAAATATTGAGCATTCAATTTTGAAAAATTATTAATAACATAATGTGTCCTTCCTTATTATCTCTCTTCATTTAATTAGTGAGAAAGAGACAATTATATTTGTATGTTTGTTGTTCTCTTCACTGCGAAAACAGTGTGTGGTCTCTGTCTTTCACATCACAAATTGTATGTTTACCAACGTATTAATTTTACAACAGATTGAATGGAAAAAATATTTGTTTTTGTACGAATCCCTTTTCAAAATTGGTTTTTCACTAGTCATTAATAAGCGCTAATATTTCCTTAGGATTATCTAAAATATGAATTTTATATTGCATGTATTTACCGAAATATTACAGGTTTAATAATGACGGTAGATCTGGTTTGGGAAGGGTTAATACTAATTTTTCGATCTAAAATTTTCAAGGATTATGTACAAGGCGCGTTTTTTGAGTAAGTACCGATGCCGGATATTCCCGGTGTTGCGATGCATCTGTTAACTCACCGCATGCAACGTTAGATTTCCTGCAGTGAGTGGCTGAAATGTTCAAAGCAATACGTCAGTGATCGGTTTCCCGAATGCACGAAACACGAAACCGGCCGACATTCAACGCCAAGTGTGTCCTGTTTTGTCCAGATTTGAAGCGGTTCGATGATGGTATACAAAAATTTGTGACATGCGTCTTAATGTGTGGCGACTATGTTGATAGGTAGTTTAAGGTGTGTAGCGTCCGAAGGAAGTAAAGTGTTGTAAGATCGACGTAAGATTTGTATATCTCTGACATGGTTGAGATTAGGCACATACCGTTTGCGACTCGTATTTTAAAAATGTAACTACCCCTAAAATATTGTGCACTAAGGGTGTTATACAGCCATTATGTCCTAGATATAAGACAAATTTTTACGTTGAGACTAGTCCAATATTTCCATGCTGACAACAACTCTCCTCAAGCAATAAATCATGGACACAACACAAGACAGATCAGCACGCCAGTTCCGAGAGCAACAACCACATTTTATCAAAGATTCTACATGTTCTTAGCTCCTTGTACTGTACAACACACTCAGTACCGTTCACTTCCAATAAGATTACACTAATATGGACCCAATATATGATCCAATCAGGTAGAGATGAATCAGAAGC
This sequence comes from Eubasilissa regina, assembly GCA_022840565.1. Classification (NCBI taxonomy): domain Eukaryota; kingdom Metazoa; phylum Arthropoda; class Insecta; order Trichoptera; family Phryganeidae; genus Eubasilissa; species Eubasilissa regina. The sequence goes on from JAINEB010000026.1 coordinate 6,377,888, forward strand.
ATGGCTATCCAACATTCTAATATAATTTATACAATACCTTCACTAATAATTCTCTAGTCCTACAACATTCCCAATACATATATTTTAATTTTTTTATACATATTTGTAATTCTCTTTTTATTCCTGTCGATAAATAACACCACAACAGCACGAAAAAAAAAACTGTCTACTTTAACACAGACTTCAGTGTAGTAAAGTAGCCAGGACCACGCTGTATATATCAGAGATGAAGTCTACCCCATCCCACACAATAAACTATGTATTATGTACGTCAATATATATATATAAATAAATAAATAAATTATTATGAAGGTGATCTAAGTCACGTTTCTTTCGTTTCGTGGTATTTAAAGGTTTACGATTGAACTCAAATTTATTTAGTCCACTAGATTTATCATTTATTTCGACATATAAATATTGCTTATAGCTCAAGAGAAAAAAAAAATTGAAGGTTTAAATGACTTACTATATTATCAAAATAAACCCTAGCGGTATACTGTCGAACGTCGTGACAATACACTGAATATAACGCTTCCAATTTTTTACAATTTGCATCATATTATATTTAGAAATACAACAATTTCAAAGCACAACATAGATTTTTAATGTATAGATGTTGTACTCACGTCTGCCGGAGTCTGAGTGGTGTCCCTTCAGTCCTATGATCTCCGCCTTGGCTTGGAGCTTCGTCTGGACGTTCTCAGCACCTTCCTTCACCTTTGCTATGAAACCTGCATACGTAAACAGTGCCTTATTAGTGTATCGATGTGGTGGCACTTGCGCCTTTTTACGAGCTTGCTGCATTATTGGTGGGAATTCTGAATCCATGCGAATGATTCGTTGATTCTTACACGTGCAGTACGTCCTTCGTGAATGAATGCAATCTGTTTAAGATTACCAGATTATGTATGAATTACTTATACGTACAATACTTGAATATGTCTGTGACCAATGTTCATCAATTGAAGAAAAAGACTGTATCAAATACCTTGGAATCATAATAGATAACAATCTCAAACGGAAAGAACATATTACTAATCTCACAAACTAAATAAGGGAAACTGCCTACATATTTTTTAGACTCGGAAACATCTCATCACTTGCATATCTGAAAATAATACATTACGCGTTTGTACAGTCACATTTGCAATACGGTATTATCGGATGGGGAGGTGCATATAAAACTTCAATGTCACAATTAGAAATCACTCAAAAAATGATAATAAAAATTATTCTAAAAAGGCTATCCAAGTATACACACTTTTCACAGATTTTAAAGTACCAAAAATAGTAGACATATACAAAAAAATTCAATAATTGAAATTTTCGAAATTAAAAATCAATTATATTTTAGAAACGAATTCCGATCTACAAGATATAGAGATCAAACTAAAATACACCGCAACTCAAAATCAATATATTTATCAAGGCATCAAATATTTTACCAATCTCTCCATCACGATTAGAAAAATTACGGACTATCATAAATTTGTAACTGAAGTAAAAAAATATGTACACAGACTAACTGAAACATTAATTAACTCGAATATACTCCTTCTCTATACACGAGTCTTACTCTCATAGGGAAGAAACAAATGTTAAAATATATATGTATACACCCACTGATTATTGAAATTGTATTATATTTTTAATATTGATAAAAAAAGAAGAAAAAAAATATATAATCAAAAAATTCAGATTCTCATAGTGATGGCATATATGTTGTTTAAAATTTAAAAAAAACAAGAAAAATGAATTATGAAATTTGGTCCATAGATGGGGATGGTGTAGTGGCACTCGAAGCGAGTCCACATACGGAACTGGTGAACATATAAAGAGATCATTTAAGCCAACCGTAAGACAGGTCGTAAGCCCTGTAATTACCTCATACATCCATATAAATATTTTCCATTAAATATAATAAAAAATAGCCTTGTCTCTATGACATATCTGATGTTTGTTTACTTATATGTTGTTGGACGTAATGGACTGTAGTGTTATCGCTAATAATATATTTTTTTAAATATTTATAGGTTAAGATTATTAAAATATTTTCTCTTTTATATATTCAATATATTATATTGCGAATAAGTAAGTATATTGACCGCTACAAAGGACTTTCTCAGTCGGCAGTGTCAAAGGGAAATGTTAATTTACTATGCATTATATCATAGTCAAAAAATAAAACTGCAACCGTGTTAACTGTGATAAAATAATTTTTGGTTACTTCTACAGATTAATATTTGTCAATATGTTTTCTATGTTAAGTCAGAAAACTATTCGTACGATTCTGTGTTCACTTAAATGCCCGTTATACTAATAAAATAGTATATTTGTAAATACTAAATTAATGTATTAATTATAAATATATACATATAAAATCAATTTTGTCATGAAAAATATTGTTTTTGTCCCGTCACCGGGATTCGAACCTGGATCTCTATTTCCAATCCGGGGAAGTGCACTACCGATTGTGCTATAACGCCAGTATTTTTCTTGACAAATTTTCGAACCTATATGTTACATTTTTTCAAATTAATACACCTGTCGTTCCATTATTTGAAAGCCATCTCTACATTATTTTTACAGAATCTCAAATACCTTCGAGTTAACCGACTGCAGACGCCAGAATTATCAATTCATTTTTATTAAATTTTGGATACATTGATACAACATATATTTATTATTAAGGAAAACACATTCTTATTGTGAAGTTGTAATTATAAAATATCACAGAGCGTCTGTTCTGAATAATTACAACTTCACAATAAGAATTGTGTTCTCCTTAATATTATATTTGTGTTTGCTACAACACCATCCAGATGTCGTATTTTGATATGTGATTACAAAGATGGAATAATTTTACGTGCAGTTTGTTTTAAACACTATATTTTAGTTGCCAGTAGATAAAAAAAATATAAATAAACATTATTCGGCGATAGCCGATTGTTTATCTATTATTAATATTTATTTAATGTAGTTTATAGTTTTTTAGATAAGCTATTTATTTCAGAACTTGACCCGAAGGGCCCACATCGAACCCCAGACTTGCATGTCAACGTACCGAATTCGCACTACTGTTATTCATTATACATTATAAAAATAATTTAGCATCGTTGCGGACCCATTTAGCATTAGTAAAGTGGGGGAAAAAAAACACTAAATAATACACAGCAGTGCTTGGTCAATGAAGCATAAAAAACAAAACTAAAAAAAAAATATATAGCAATTATTGAATATGTCCAAGAGCATACGATGACTGGATTTTCACCCACAAAGGCACTGTTATTAAACAAATAATAGATCTCTTATAGAGACGAAGCTATTTTTTACTATATTTAATAGAAATATGTGTATTCGACTGAAAAATATTAATTTTTCATGACATTTTTGTGACATAAATGAAAATTAATTTAGTCCATATATGACGATAGTGTAGCGGTATTCGAAGTGATTCCACATGTTAACATATATACAACTTTAAAAAATTTGATAGATATGGAGATTGATTATTGGGTGAGAATGGTGAACGTTATATTTGTATAAAGTGATCACTTAAGCCAGCCGAAGACAGGTCGTAAGCTCTGTAATTACCCACACTTCGATATTTTACCATTAATATAACAAAAAAATAGCTTCGTCTTTATGAGTGTCTTTGCAGGTGAAAATCTAGTAATTGTGTGTTCTTGGACATATTCAAATATTGAATATGTATCCGTTGTTGATGATTCGCTCTCGCCGCAGACTTGTGAAGCATACACATCATCGTCGTCCACGTCGGTCCCTCATGACTGAGGATCGCGTTCTTCGCGAAATCAGAGAAGTGGCTGTGGCATTTGAGATTTGTTTACTATCGTTTCGATTCGTTAATATTATTTTTTTTTATTACATTCCGATATTAACATCTTAATACCTTCACGGGTTGGCTCCAGCATCATCGTACCAGAGCCACACCTGTACAATCTGACGTGAGACTCGTTATCACATTCAATTCGGAAGACAGCCAGAGAGAAGCTATAGAAATCATGTTAGGGTAGGGTAGACGACACATTTATGGGTTGTAGAAATTCACCATGTCCAGGTCGCAAGAGGTGCGAAGGAGAGCCGTCCCAGCAATCCCCAGAGGGAGACTCACACCCTAATAAATTCCCATAAATTCCGAGATCGTTCCGCGGGATCCGATGATCCAATGTGTGGAAGATCTTCCTTTTCCTCTCTGTCTTCGATGCCCAATTCAACTTAGGCAAATGGTTGAGAGTCCGTCATTGATGTTCGTGTCTCGTAACATACAGCACCATATCTTAAAGGCATCAAACCATCTTTTATCGCTTGTGTTCAGAGTCTATGATTCTACACCTTATATAATGCAACCAGAGACTGTAGAAGTCTGACCTTCGGTGTTTCCATATTCAAGTCTTGACCTTTTCGCCATACCTATGTGTCATTTCATTTCTGGCTCGCAGCTACCCTCGCCATTAATTATGGATGTCCAATAATAATACCCAATACGAGGGCTGCCTGAAAAATTTCCGACCTCAACATGAAGACGCACAGTTGAAAATGGAAAAAATTGGAGTATTGAGTGATTGTTTTCGAAAGGCAATACGACTACACAAATTAAAGACGAGTCGGACGCCGTGTACGGGGGACTCTGCAGCATCAGTTACCACGGCAAACGTGGCCGTACCAGCTCGGGACCACCAAGATCACCAAATGGTGCTGGACGACCGTCGAATCAAGGTTAGAGAGATAGCAGAGGCTATTAACATAGCACTGTCACATAATGAATGAAGATTTAGGCATGAGAAAGCTGGCCGCACGTCGGGTGCCGCGTTTGCTCACTTTCAATTAACATTTCCAACGCAATAAATGAGAGTTTTGGTGCCAAATAATTACTGTAGATGAAACTTGGATACACTATTATTATACTCCAGAAATAAAAACAATCAAAACAATGGACAGCGAAGGGAGAATTGACTCAAAAAAAGGCAAAGGCTGCGCCTTGCCTGGGAAAGTGATACCGACTGTTTTCTAGGATAGCCGTGGAGTTGTCTCAATCGATTGTCTTGAAAAGGGAAAAACCATATTACATGAGCATACTGGGTTTAATTGTCGGCCGATCAGTAATGCAAGTTATCTCAAGCTGTATAGGTACTTCATCAAAACGTGGACTGCGAATGGGGCATATTAGGCAGATGACGACAAGAACGCGGACACTTCACTTTTCATTTTGGCCTGTATCTGTACCTGTACCGTATGTGGCGTGACTCGTACATCATTGTGTTTGGTCCAAGTCCCTTCACGGGAGACTGTACTCGATAGTTAACCCTTTAATGGCTGTCTTGTAACCACCGGTCTGTTTACTTCCGTACATGACACTTTGTTATACACATGCATTTCAAAATAAATAAAGATTTTCACTTAAAAGGGCGCAGAAAGGTTTAAATTTAAATCTCAGTTCGTCTACGCAATCTCTTAGCTTTTGTTTGAATTTTTTTTAATCTCCTTTCTTTTGTAGTTATTAATTGTAATAGTAATTTGAAACTTCTACAACGGAAAAGGGTGGGTCCCTTTATTGCCCCCTCCTATTTATATGCGTCAAACGAATTGCGGAAAAGCGGCTACAATTTGTTTCACCAAGACAACCTTCGTACTTAATATATAACGCATTAAAATTAAAATACAACTTCACGTTTAACCTTTTAACTGCCAACAACTAAAATATGACTTTAATCCATGCACGTTCGCAAGGACCAAAAGTGCGCGTCAACACGCTCACAGCCCGGCGTGACACACATAGTTTGGCGTGTTAACGCGCTCGTGGCATTTAAAAGGTTCAAAAAAACGAGTCGGACGAATGGATGGCCACCGTTAGTGACGTTAGGAACAACACAGCGAAAACAAAAGCTTGCGTTAAAAGCGTTTTTTTTTTTAAATTCTAATTTCAAATTCAAGTCTACTGAATGTCAAACACAGACCGTGCTTGTCTTTCTCCTTCAGGATCCTCTCCATGTCGCCCGCTTTGTCCTTGACGCGGCCGAAGAAGTCTGATCAGCGCAAGCACAAGTGGGAAAAATACAACAAGCTTATAAATATAATCAAACAATAATTATTGTCGGTACATAAAAAAAAAAAAAAAATGCAAACTTACACACATACAATTATTCACGTAAGAAAAAATTGGCATGTTGGACAGCTTGAACGGCCGCTAACGCCGTTTGTAGCATCAAACCGTCGTGTGAATGATCCATTGATTCTTACACATGCAGTACTTCCTTCACACCAGGGACGGAACGTTTCTTTTACGTGGTTTATTTCAATGTATAGGGTGTCCAGCGGAAAATGTTCAAGTTTAATATTAAATGGTAAAAAAAAAAAAACTTCAATGTTATTCTCATATTTTATTTACACATAATGTAGTTTAACGATGCGGATTTTAAATGTCGTCCACTGCTCTCAAGATCTCTTGCAATCGGACTCTTAAATTTGCGAACACGCGAGAGCAAAGCGTCGGTTCAACGGCAGCAACTTCACGGCGGATATTTTCTTGTAGGGCCTGAATTGTTCGAGGATTGTCGCTGGAAACTCTCGACTTAAGGTATCCCCACAAAAATAAAGTCACATGGTGTAAGGTCCGGTGAACGAGGTCCTGAAATTGTGTTCTGTTGTTGAACCCGGGAAACAGCAGCAATTGCGGTACCAAAAACTCGTCGATCATCCACGGCAATACAAGTCAGCAGTGACTGTCTCTCGCTGGTTAAAAAAATAAGGGCCAATTATCCGTCGGGCAGATATTGCACACCACACTGTCGCTTTTGGACAATGCAAACGTTTTTTATGACGTTCCCTCGGGTTGTCGGGGCACCATGTCATGTTTATTAACATAGCCATCGATATGAAAATATGCTTTCAAACGTTCGTGCTGTTCCAAAACGTTCCAGCATCGTTCTCGCTAAGGTTTCACGTAAAGAATAGTTATTTTCGTTGAGAAACTGCACGATTTGCAGTTTGTAGTTTCTTTTCCAAAAAAACGTGCACTGTTGATTTTTTATTCCAGTACAGGCTGCAATCTTCCTTATCGATTTGTGCGGATTGCGCATCATTTCACGTCGGACTTGAGCCACATGTTCTGTTCTGAGAAGTTCGGTTAACCATCGTCCCTTCTTGTCTGAACTTTTGAACCCAACACCAGATAAGCTGCGTGCTCGGCCACTCACTCGTCGTATATTAAAGTGAGTACAAAAAGCGCGAACCAATGAATCACCGCACTTTAAATCTTGCTCAACCGCGAACGCGCGGTGCGCTCCCGACCAGTGACTCATTGCGACTGGCAAATCCGCAAATCACGCACGTCGAACAATGGCCGTCCCACTTACCTCAACCTGATGTTTTACGAGCAATTACAATTTAATCTTGAAATTTTTCCGCTGAACACCATATCATGTCATAGTTCGTCAATTATTAAGGAGAACACATTCTTATTGTGAAGTTGTAATTATTCAAAATATTAATTAACAAGATATACATATAAAATCATTTTTATCGAAAAATTTTATTGTCTGCCGCAGTATAGTTAGTTAATGCACCTTCACCGTAATGGAAATTGATTTTACATGTATATCTTTCTAATTAATACATTTAATTAGTATTTTAAATATTAAATGTTGAAATAACAGACTATCAAATATACAGACATGAAACTAACTGAAATTCTCTATTTTGGTATCACTTTTTGTAAATACAGTGGAACCTCTATATTCGTCTGGTTCGATATTCGTCACACTTTGTCAATTCATGTTTTTCAAATTTCTAAACGCACGATATTAAAAAATATTGTTTTCGGTCCAGCGATCTTCGCGCGGTACATACCATGTCGATACCATACCCCCGTGTCTTATCTTCAAGATATTGTACTCATTATTTATTTCACTCTAACTGATGCACCGGGTAGCCGCATACCACGGAAGCGAATGAGGGAGACAGCTATATCGCTTATCACGCTGACACGCGCCATCGGTCAGGATAACGTGGCCCAGTCATGAATATTTTATTATCGCTTGTACGCATATGATCTGGGGTGTTTCTATACCCCGCTTCGGACAGCACGGAAGTTCTGGTCGCTCAGTGACGAAAAGGTTAAAATTGAGTGGTACTGAATCACTGTGGCAAACGAAAACCGCCACCAGAATTAGAGTTATCTGATGTTTAAATTGTCTCCTTTTAAATATTATTAACTTACCTCTTCTGCAGCTTCTACCCGTAACGTCTCATCAGTACAATGAAGGTCAAGTTTTGACATCAAATTGATTCATTTTTGTACTATTTTTGGGGGCTGGGAAGGAATTAATATAATTTCAGTTATTAGTTACGGGAAAGACTGTTTCTATATTCGTTAGGAAGGGATTAATGACAAATATTGAGGTTCCACTGTATATGTCTACTTTATACAAAGATGTAACTTTTAAAGAGTGGATACTTATACTGAATTCACCTTATAACATTTATTTATATACATATATATATATATATACAAGCTGAATATTATGTTCCAGGCGCGTAGATTTAGTGACGATAGCCATCACCATTAATGATTACAACATGCGCGGGTGTAAAGGTTGTCGGTGTATCAATTGAGGATTTTCGGTGCCCCAATAATGACAAATTTATTAACAAAACCCGCCATTCATCAATATTGAGCTGCAAAACATGTACGCTCCAATTTTGTCGGCGTTACGTGCTCCGTAATAAATTGTAATCGACTACTCTCGACGACTACCAAATGCGAACTGACAAATGTCTGCCAAAACAAAAGGGCGGCCAAACAAAATCGGCCTGGAACATAATATTCACCCTGTATTATACTTCAATGAAAATCACAAGCATTAAATTTCGTTTGAATGTGGCGTTCTATCCTCGCCATCTACACCTCCTGGGGAATGGCCAGCAAACATGCAAGAGATTAATGCACCACATCCAAGATAGTTTCAATCAATATTCTAGCACTTTCGTGTCTTGACCATCTAGAAGATGATGACATGCAGCAATGATTGTGACAATTTAATTCCCGGAATGTTTCCTGTGTCGCCTACGACGTTATTGCACCATTATACGTAGATAGATACATTATACGTAATACTTGCGTAAATTTCAAGTTGTCAGTTAGCTATTGAGAATGTACCAGATACCGGCGTGTGCACAATTTAGTGTAAGGCCCGATAGCGATCTCATGTTTATGTTTGCGTTCGGCGTCGCGTGTGCATGCAAGTTCAAACCGGTTTGTATTTGAACAGCATTATGTGTTTTGACTTTAGACATGCCCTTCGAACAATTTTATATATATATATATATACTCAAAGGTATATTTGGAAAATTTGGATTCATTTAACATTAAATTGTAATATAATGTTGAAAATTCTCATATCTTTTTTTTTAACAATAATACTTGGACCATTGTTATATATCTATCATATCATCAGCCATGATCACACTTCAAATATGACCGTCTCTTCTGAACGCTGCGCGCCCCGCAGAAGGCCTTTTCACTCAGGCAGTAGCCTTAAAGTGGTCATAGCGAGAGACTTTCGATCTGCCTGCTTGCATACCCGAATGTGAATTGTGGCCGTTTGTCGGACGAACCAGGTACTCGGCAGTTCTAGGCCCGCCTCCAGCAACGGGAACAGGAAAAGGGAACAGAAGCCACTATTGCATAGTTCCAAGTTCATTCCGGGAATTAAATTGTCACCTCGTATCGAACCAATATCAAGAATCGTCCCGAGGAATGTTACATTTTATACACTGACGATGTTGCAATATCAGAAAATGAATGTTTTGACTTGTATACCTGATATCTTCTTGGCAGCGTCAGGACTGGCAGACTGCGTGAGAGCGGCGGCCTTGTTGTACTCGGCACTGGTCAGCAATCCAGCAGCCTAAATAAAATAATATAATAGTATACACCAGGGGCGTGCGTCGTTTACAAGCAACAATAAAACTAATCGTGACACAATCGATCGACCTCAGAGCACAACTTTCTGCGTTGTCTACGAAGAGTGTTAATATCCCGCTGCGAACTCGTTACACTATTACTACTGTGTGTTCGGTTTCTCGCTGTGCGTGCCGAAACTTGTTACAATCGCTGTTGTTGAAGTTCAGGAGACTTGTGGCCGCGGCGAAGCGAAATCCAGGTACCTTACACCAATTGTGTAACAATGTGAGAATTATTGTTATATATTATAGGAAGGGTTGAACGAGGTTACCTCCAAGCTGGCCGGACTCATGGCGGAGTACTCCTCACTCAGGAGCTCCACAATCAGTCCTTCGATGTCGAAGAACAAGATGTGACTTTCAGGATCTGCAACAATGGATAAAGATATTCAACAAAATGTATTTTTTATTTTATTGGTATAGAACTTTAAAATGAAATATAACATATAAAAATCGCGGCAAAGGCTTTATTGGAAAGATCATTTTTTGTCATTAGTGTTCGAATATGATTTCACGCTGGCTCGAATAAAGCAAGATCTGGAAGTCTGGGGACGTATATCGGCATTAACGCGACGAATGTTGGCTTCCAAGTCGTCTCTGGTTTATCGGCGTAGACTAGCGACTTCACATATCACCATAGAAAATAATCCAAAATGCTTTCATTCTTCAATAAATTGATTGAAAATACGCGCCTAGCGGTTCTCAGAAATTTTGCCTCCCGTTTAGAAGAGCGCCAGCGAAATAACGGATCACATTTAGTAAACATTATTTTTAAGTAATAAATTCTCATGGACTGTACTTAAATACTAAATAAAATGGTAAATCGTCGCAAAATATTTTTTATGTTTTGTATGTGGGCTGTGGAATGTGGAGTCTATCTGTGGCAGTTGTTGTCAAGTTGGAGACCTTCGAGATGTGATGCCGATGCACAAGAATGCTGAATACGTCATGGCCATGTTCCATTACTAACAATACAGTACTGTAAAACGTACGCAAAGAACGAGAAATGATATATGAGAAATGGCGCGCGCTGTGTGGCATGTAGCGCCGTCTTGTTGAAGCCGCAGCTCTTCCACATTAATGCCATTCAATTGGGGAACGAAGAAGTCAGTAATGATGGATCTATAGCGCTCTCCAATCACTGTAACGTTCTGGCCGGCATCATTTTTGAAGAAACTAAACTAAGCCACTAAGCTGTACAATTAAATCTCCATTCGCGAAGAGTTACAGAAGCGGTACTTGGAGCTGTGATCGGGAAGGCGGTCCACCCTATCCCGAATCGTTTTAAGAATTATTTACTATCGTTTCGATTAGTCAATATTAGATTCAGTTATTAACATCTTAATACCATCATTGGTTGGCTCCGGTATCATCGTACTAGAGCCATACAGAGAAAAGGGGTGGGTAAACGTCACATTTGTGTGTTGCAGTCGCAGAACTCGGTCACAGTCCGGCAGAAATTCACCCCGTCCAAGTGGCAAGAGGTATAAGGAAGGGCCAATAGAATGCTCCGTTGGGTCTCTCTAGCAACTGTTCTTCCCGGCATAGTCAATTCCAACAACCCCCAGCGGGAGAATTCTTTCATTTCTTAATATGTCATCGTTCCGGAGGATAGTGGAGCACCGGGGGGCATTGCACCATGCATAATAGCGAAAAAGACATCGCAAACATATGATTGGATTAGACGCGGTGGATCAAGAGAGTCAGACCCTTGGTCCACCCGCGCGTGAGAAGAATCTTTTCGCTGGGACTGTCGCGGAGACCGCCGCTTGGAACTTCTCGGAAGGCGTGAGGAACGTCGGTAGGGCCGTCGAGACGCCCGAGACTACACTCCACATTAACTTCCCAAACTAGTAGTTAACTTGTGTGACAAATTCATAACTAAAAGTGTCCTCAATTCTTTGGACAAATGTATGGTGAAAGGAATCAGAACTCTAATCGTGCAATTATGTTTGTTGCATATTGTTTATTATGTGATATAGTATTTTGTATTGTTTAGCCACACAGACACCACACCACACACCCACAGACTGAGCACACCCGGCGGCGTAATGCCCTGGCGTTGGATACACCGGTGCCAGCACGTTACGTGACAACGTGTACAGGCGCGATGGGGAGCTAGACGGACGGATCCAGTAAGCGTGGTCGACTCCAGGAAGTCGTCAGATCTGAGCAGACGGGACCGAAAGAAACGAATAATAAAATCAAAGTAGCAGAGCACACATTCTTGAATATATGGTCGGGACGACTCACCTTTGGGGTTGGACCGGTGCGGCTGGATGGCGAGCGGCGCCCTCCTGTTGCGGAGCGTCAGCCCCGCGCCGCCCAGCGCCCTGCCGCCCTGCTGCAGCTGCTGCAGCTGGTGCAGGCCGCGCTGCGTAGCGTGGCGTATGGCAGACAGGTTGCGGTGCCGGAGCCCCCTGCGAGATGGAGGAGAAATAAACAACTGTGATATTAAACGAATATCTCATCGAGACAAAGCTATTTGAAAATATATGCAAGTATGGGATAATAACAGGGCATTTCCACATTTATTAAAAAAAAATTAAAGTTGTATATATGTTAGTATGTGAACTCGCTTCGAGTACCACCACACCATCGCCATCTATGGATCAAATTTGATAATTAATTTTTCCCTTTTGAGTAAGCCGAAGACAGGTCATAAGCCCTGTAATTAATTATCTCATACTTCCATCTATTTTCTATTAAATATAATAAAAAATAACTTTGTTTCTATGAGATATCTATTATTTGTTTAATAACAGTGTCTTCGTACATATTCAAATAATGCTAATTGTAATTGTGTTACATAAAGGGTATTTTTTTAGAGGTTTGTATTTCGCATTGGCGACACCTCTTTCAGCGACTGCTAATTTGACAGCCAATTTGTGCTCAGTTTGGTTTGCCATTTTACCATGAAGGTCGACATAATCGTCTCATTCGAGCGAGTAATTCGAATAACCACGGATCGTTTATGTATTTTAAAGCATCACTAGTCATAGTAAATAAGTTACCTGAAGAGGTGAACCGCCGGGTTAGACATGCCCTGGACGTCTCCACCGCCGGCGATCTGCCCAGCCTCGTTGGCAGCTTCGTCGCAGGCGAACACGACTTCTTCAGCTACCATGCCTGAAGAAGTAAATAACTGACTTCAAACACCATAAAACTACTTTTCAACATGGTCGCCATCATTATTAAAGCACTGGACATAACGAGGCACCGATTTTTGTATACCTTCGTCGTAGAACGACGCCGCCTGGGATGGTCTTTGAGTTCATCATTATCATCAAAACACATTGCCACCAAGGAACCGCTTCAAATGAAAATCACCCAGTAATCTCACAGTCGGCGAGCTGATCTATTGTCTTGAACATTTCAACCACTCAATACAACATGGCCCACATCTCTAACGTTGCATGCGGTGAGTCAACAGTTAAAAGGAAATCGCAGCGCTACACCGGGAATATCCGACAACGATACTTACTTACCACATGCATTTCAATAAAAACCCTACCCCTAAACGGGACGTAGTCAATGCGACGAATCTTGTTTTATTATAATAAATTTATTCGGGTATGGATGACTCGTTGGTGCTCTTTAGGTGGGTAGTTTGGCCGGCCTGCGTGGATGAGACTCCACCTACGTGCCTCCGTTAGCCTGTCCGTGTAAGTGTGACTCAATCCATTTTGTATCGCGACCACGGTCCCACTTTTGAGAGTATTCTTTTATGAATGAATTCCTGTGTGTCTGCCTTGAACTACTGCACCTTAATTTTACATCTGATCATGTTATATCATTTTTCATGAATAAAGGCATATCTTAAGGGATGCTGGAGGGTCTAAATTTTAAATCTCAACTAATTGAATTTCTCCTCCTTTTACGTTTTGCTTATACTTAAATATGTAAGTGAATTACAGTCGCGTATTTTGATTACCTTTGATGAGTGGGACCGACAAAGAAGCCTTATTTTCTAAACCGGTCCTTCCAACGGTGGATACAAACGGCCGATAATACTAATAATGACAAGTCTGTGGTGGTTGTACCGACCGTGCAAGACCCTATCCAAATGGCCAGTGTCCATCTGCCAGACGTAGACGGTGCCGTCCGAGCAGCCGACGATCATGAAGTCGTCCAGCGGCCGCCACTTGATGGAGACGACCGGGAAGAGATGGCGGGACGCGAGCGTCACGCATTTTCTCTCGCTCAAACCTGGAAAATTAACCAAAACATATTTGGTATCATTAATTTTAGTTTTAAAAACAACGACAACCCACCGCTGCAGCCGTATCGTCGGTTGCAGTTACTCACATTGCTCTGTTCTATATAAGTTAGTGAATTACTCAAGTCACATAATTGGCTGTTTACTGAATTGAAAATTCCTTTCGGTTGACCCGTTTTGTATGGAGTTTTTTTTTTAACAGAATAACATTAGAAAGGCTTACAACTGCGTGCAAATCAATGAAGTGTCTATTTCCTCTTTTACTAATTCGCGAATTTTACTATCTTACTGTTTTTAACGTGTTGATTTCATGATCGTTTATTAACTACCACGTCAACTCTTGCGTATTCGCCACATCGAGCTATACACATTACTCTGTTCTGTCTTTAAGCTAACTCAAGTCATACAATTGGCTATTTACTGAATTGAACATTCCTTTCGGTTGATCCGTTTTGTATGGAGTCGTTAGCTATGCTGTTTTTTAACAGAATAACGATAGAAAGGCTTACAACTACGTGCGAATTTTATCTTACTGTTTTTAACGTGTTGATTTCACGATTGTTCTTTGCATTTGGTGCACGGATATACATATATGACAATTTGACACCACAATTTGAGATGTATCGAAATTTCAATTTTCACGACAAATATTACTGGAGCACCTGGTGAGTTAACACTATTGTATGTACTCACTGAGCAAGCACACGCTGTGGTCCGACGCTACGGAGCAGATGCACTTCTGAATCCTCGGCTAAAAAAGAAAATAATTTATCAATCTAATGTAAATAGGTGTATCAAAACTGAATTGTATCGATAGGTCCCGCGGAATGTAATATCACGATTCCGGTCGTAAATCGGAATCACCGCGGGGTAGGGGAGGGAAGTAGGGAAACATGGAACAAGATGAGGTCGATGAGGGAATAGAAGTACCAGTGAATTTCGAGGAACCGGTATTCGGAAGGACTTCTCGTCTTACCTTTTATACGACGCCTCCGTAATCCCCGCAGTCGCCGCCGTGATCACACAAATAGCACGCGGATGAGCCGATCTCCGATCCCAATACGCGATCAAAACACAATATCACAAAATACAGTGTTGGTGCAGTGGAGTTGAAAGGAGCACACCGTGAATGCTACCACAATGTCGCGATCGGACAAATATCGGTCAAGTTGACGTCTGCTGGCGCCAAGGTCACAATTCACACGTAAAAGACGAGCATTAGGAAATGTATGGATGGGAATTTGTACGCGGAAGTCAATAACAGAGGTAGCGGCTGAATTTAAAAGACGCGCCAAATGTGTGTTTTACAAGTTCGGAACACACACTTCAGCGCGTTTCTAACATCAGGCGCGAAAATTATTGTTGTCCCATGTCCGCGTCCAACTATCTCATCCATGACCCATCTTAATGCTTACTTTATTGTTTTTTTTGTGATCACGTAATGTATATTGTTTGTTTGTGCCGTGGATGAACACTGTCATCGCCATCTTCAGTCGGGAGCGGAGATCGGCTCATCCGCGTGCCATTATTGTGTGATTTTCGGCGGCATTCACGGGGATTTGCGGAGGCGTCATACTCAAGGTAAGGCGAGCAGTCCTTCCGAATCCCGATTCCCGAATACACTGGCCCTTAGACTAAATCCCTATCCCCTCATCGACTTCTCCCGGTACCGCGTTTCCCTATTCCCCCCACACCTTGCGTTGATTCCGATTTACGACCGGAATTGAAGTAATCCAGTCCGAGGGACGTGTGAGACGTGAGATTGCACAGTTCAGATAGTTATGAATATAGATGTTATGTTAACAATATTTGAGTATGTCCAAGAACACACAATAATAGATATGATCATAGATATATTACATGGGAAAATATGGAAGTATGGGTAATTACAGAGCTTACGACCTGTCGTTGGCTACCTTAAGTGATCACTTTACACAACGTAAGGTTCACCATTGCACACATAATCAACCTCAATATCTATCAAATTTTGGACACTATATGTTATCATGTAGAAACGCTGTCGCCATCTATGGTCTGAAATTTAATATTCATTTCCCTGAAACAGCATAGATGTCACTAATGAGAATCTTATTCTTGATGTTATGGTTCGAATGAATAAAGATAAATAAGTATTTAAAACAATGAGATACAAGACAGGCTCATTCACTCGTGTCAGGTGCGCGCGCCGGTGGCACGCGGTGGCGCCACGGGTCGCGTCGGCAGAGGGGAGCACACGCGGGCAGAAAAAAAGAGTCGGTTTCCCATAGAGATCTAGTTAGGTAGCCCGTTTGCGGCATTATTTATAATAGAGCCTTATGATCGTGTTATTTCTGTGAATATCCCTGCACCACAAATTAACTCATTTCACATAATCTACAGGGTGCGCCGTTAGAATCCAGACAAAATGGTATTTGAAGTTCCCGCTATATTTAAATTCAGGGTTAAGCGCTAGTTAGCTAAACATGACAGTAAGACTATCACAACCTCAAAATGGCCGAGCCTGTCAACCCAAGCATGGAGTACGATAGAAGAGCGGCGATTGTAGAAAGCCTTCGTGTAGGAAGAACTTATTAAATTCTTCAGGTACCCAAGATCGACTGTATGTGACTGTACGGGACGTCCACAACCCCGAAGACGTCCCCGTGGTGGGCAAGACCAAGTTTCCGGCCAATATCCACGTCTCAAGTGAGGGTGATGTCGTGCCGCCGCACTTCTTCCGGAAGGGCGAAACGGTCGTTTATTTAGAGGTCTCGAGGACAGTGGTAAAGCCGTGGATTGAGACTGTAGCATCTGGGAGACCGTATATCTATCGACAAGATGGAGCACCCGCTCACACGAGCCTTTCAGTGCAAAATTGGCTCTCTGACAACGTTGATACGTTGTCCCGACCTAAACCCTCTGGACTACTAAGTGCGGGACGTAGTCGAGAGACAGACCAACAAATCTAGGCACCCTTATGTCAACTCCCTCCGGGCCATTATCAAAGCAGAGTTCACGGCCCTGAACCGCGATCAGTAGAAAATAGCGAGCTCGCGCTTTAGGGCGAGGATCTAGGGGGTGATAGAGGCGCAGGGTGGCTATACAGAATGAAAGTTCCCAGCGAGGATCCTTTAAATGAGATATAACATCTTTGTATATTGGTTTAAACAAACAATTTTTTGCAATAATGTTATGTCCGGATTCTAACGGCGCATCCTGTATATCTCAGACATGAGACGAGATATCCAGAGAAGTACGAGATCTTGCTAAGGCTACTGTGGAGCAGTAAACAAACTGCTGATATCCAACGTCCGTTGAACAAGACGTTCACTAATCCAAGGCTGATAACATCACGCGCAGGTCGTGACTTAGTTATCGATGAAGATCTTCAAAGACACGCGAGGAACGAGGAAAGAAACTCACGCTGCAGGCGTCCGGGGGCACCAGCAGCTGTTGTATCTCCCCGGCGTGAACGCAGAACCGGTGCAGCAGTGTACCGGCGTACAAGTCCCACAGGCACACCGCAAAGTCCACACCTCCGCTCAGCAAGTGTGACTTGTCGTATCTGTAAAAAAAGAATGTAAATATTACACAAAGCAAATTAGTCACGGCTTGTCTTGATAATCAAGATATTTAACCTCCGAGGACCGGTTTGTGTGATCAGTAGTAAATTTTTACTAACGCGCCCGTAGTAAAAATCCTTTGCCGGTTGTTGACACATCAAACTTACTACCGTCATGAAATATGCTTTCTGTCAATCTGTCACTTTAGTGGTGACATTTTTTCGTATGTATATTAAACAACGAGATCATAATTAATGTGTCAGATGACTATTGGAACAGTTGTGAAAAGTCCGCCATATTTAACTATCAATTCTCGTTTTTACTATAGAATGTCGCAGAATAAAGTGAGTTTACTACGCGATGTACTTTCGAGAGGTAAATATTATTTAAACCGTTGGTTAAATATGGCGGACTCTTCGCAGCTGTTCAGAATGACGTCTGTCACATTGATACTGTGATCAGTGATGAGAGATAGATTGATTTAGATATTAGATGAGATTTCGAACGCAAAAGACACATTATTAGGATCGATATAAATATTATTTAGTAAGAAATTATTATATTTTTTATATTTTTTATATATATATATATATATAACTTGATTTCAAATAGTAGCTGAAGCCTCAAAGCATGTGATAAAATATAATATATTATTTTAAATAATCACTTTTCACTAACACAAAGTGTTTTAAAATCATATGTACTGCAAATTAAATGATTTATAAACTCTATTAATTTTTAACATTTTTTAAATTTCTTTCAACTAATTTTTGTAACCGTAATCTTGACTTCAAGATTATAAAAAGATATATTTCGTATATTCGAGAATTTTCCATATCAAGGTAATTTCGTGGCACGCGTAAAATGAATTTATTCATAACAGTCTTTCTTATAACGCTTGTATTTTCTTAACTATGGCAAATAACATTCACTTTATTAGTCTTACATTAGTGTAAAGGTCCTGTCTAAGTGATAGTTAAAAAAAAATTCAAATTTAGTGTATAACTTCTCATATAAATGAATAATAAAAATGAATTATTTTTGAAAGGGAAGCATTGGAAACATTTTTATGGATGCTGGAACACAACGCACCGTTGATGAACGTGGTGAGGGTAGAGCAGACAGTTGACCCTGCCGCTGTGCCCTAGCAGCAGTTGATGAGGCGGCCAATCTGAAAAAAAAAAAAAAAATTGTATCAACCGAGCGATTGTACTTACATCAGTGCCTGCAATATTATTTTATATATAAAAACACACATCAGATGTCGGAAGAAACTCAGGACAGGAATGTATTTGGCACTCACCACAATCCTGATTTTGCTGATATCTCCAAAGATGTGGACTGTATGCTGTTTAACTCACTATTTCACACAAAGTATAGACGCGTAGTCTCGAGATTACTGGTTACTGGTTCAATGTCGCCAATCGACTAGTCGCTGGTGTGGCAGGGAAAGGGGGAAGGGAAGGCACAATAATTATTATATTTAAACACCAAATAAATATATTCTTACTTTTTCATACTAAAAGGCAGCTGGAGAGGGGGGGGAGTGCAAACCGACATGTCTACACTGCTGGAGGGCAAATGACGCAATCGGGATCAAATTTCGCAGTCGAACCAACTCATGCGCAGAAGGCAGTGTGACAACCTGGCGAATGCTTAGACAATTTTTGATTCGCCCTCGTACAATACGCACCGTGATACTGCTGGTGGTTTCCGTGCAACAGCTGCAGCATCACCGTGTGCGTGGCCGGAACGATGACTATGGAGCCGTCTTCCCTTCCCACGACCAGCCTGCTCTGCCCGGCCAGGTACACCGAGGCGGTTAGCTTGATTTCTGTAACATATTTCACAATCACTTATAGCTATTATCAATTACTATTACTCTATCTGTCAATAAATTATAGAGCATGGTATAATCGCTCGGGGTGGAGCGACTGTGTCTACAATTAATCCAATAATAGCAGCTCAAAAAATTATATTAAAAGTTATCCTCAAATCCCCAATCACAACGAGGACTGACGAAATTTTTGATAAATTCAATGTCTTTGATATTAGACAAATGTACGCTAATACTACTCTCAAATACATATATAGACACATTTTAAAACAACTCAAAACATAATTTCCACACGGACAAATACAAATAACCCACAGACCCCGAGAGCACATACTACATTCGGTCAAAGGAACTACAAATATTTTGGACCTAAACTGTTTAATAGAATGCTAAAAGACTTAAATCAGTTGAATTGTCCCAAGAACATGAAACTATATATTAAAATATGGATTCGTAATATGGGTAGAGCCAGTATTGGTGCACTCACCCGAACATATTGACTCACACCTATCATATATATTAAAATAATAGGCCCTATTTCGCGATGTTTATATGTTTATATATATGTTTATATGTATATATGTTTATATGTAACCGATTTTGTCACACACGTTTTGGTTAATATCTCGCTTATTAGGCGTTCTATCCGCATTCTGATATTTTTCCCAGACGTCCGAAGGTTGACTGAGTCTTTACATCTTTTTCTTTTCATTCTTCTTCTTCTCCTCTATTTGTTACAACTCTTTTAGTTTGGTGATTTTTGGAAAATTTAACTTTTTATTTAGCCTAACTTTTTTTTCATTCGCTTATAAGTCTGCGAGTTTAAGAGCTAAAATCATTTTAATATTTTTTGGCAATTGCCACCGATGGGCAGTATCGTTACACACTTTTTTTTAAATTCTTCGTCTTCTAATTTTCTTATGAAACCTGATTTAGTGAAATTTCGTATTTTTGAGATTTTCTCTGCGAGTTTACGACCAAAATATAATTTTATTACATCTGTGCATACATCACAGTCTCGACACAGAATTTCTCCAGTGAGATGGGCACAGTCCAAACAATTTTTTTATACACATTATATAGTTACTAATAAATAAATAAATAATTCCTTCGTCATCGTCGACCTCCCCAAATCTAGATTTCTAAGGGGTGGCTGTTTAACAATATTAAATTTGTATTACAGTTAATACAAATTAAATGTATTAATTAGAACGACACACATCGAAACATATTATTGTCGCTAAATAAAATAAAATATTGGGAGTATGCATTAATTCATGCGGTTTTCTAAGAGAGGGCGTTACTAGTATTATTTCGCGCCGTGTTCATCCGTGACTATATTCATTTGAAAGCTACTGTCATTGCGCGTCTTTTTCAGTATATGTCATTTGATTGAAGTGTAAACAACATTTTTTTCTATTCATTTGAACATGTCGAACTTTGTGCCAGAAAAAGTGTTTTTGCGGGGAGTTCTTCTTCATTACTTTAACATGAAGAAAAGTGCTACCGAAAGTCATCGTATTTTAGTAGAGGTTTATGGTAACCATGCTCTAGCTGAAAGAACGTGCCAGAAGTGGTTTGCACGGTTTAGAAGTGGCGATTTCAACTTAGAAGACAATGAACGACCCGGACAGCTAAAAAGGTTTGAAGATGAAGAATTGGAGGCATTGCTTGATGAAGATGCGTGCCAAACGCAAAAAGATCTTGCAAAATCATTGGGAGTTGATCAAGCAACCAGAATATGCAACCAGACACGAATCCATAATTTTCCATCATGACAACGCTCGGCCACATGTTTCAAGACCGGTTCAAAACTATTTGGAGAACAGTGGGTGGGAAGTTCTACCTCACCCGCCTTATAGCCCAGACATAGCCCCTTCTGATTACTACTTGTTCAGATCAATGCAGAATGCCCTCACCGGAATACGCTTCACTTCAGAACAGGGTATCAAAAATTGGCTTGATTCGTTCTTCACCACCAAGCCGGAGAAGTTCTTTTGGGATGGAATCCACAAACTGCCAGAAAGATGGGCAAATGTTGTAGCTTCCGATGGACAATACTTTGATCATTGAGTGTATAACCATTTTTTCACAATAAAGCCTTAATTTTCGAAAAAAAAACGCATGAATTAATGCATACGCCTATTAGATGGCTTTCAAATAATGGAATGATAGATGTATTAATTTGAAAATTTGCCGTCAATGCACTGTGGTGCTATAGCTAATCGGTTAATGCACGTTCCCAACAACTATTTAAGTAACTAGTTATTATAGTATTTAAAATATCACAGAGCGTCTGTTCTGAATAATTACAACTTCACAATAAGAATGTGTTCTCCTTAATAATATATTAATTGTATAAATATGTTCAAAATTTTAATAAAAATGATTTTTCCGTTTACTCATAGTAACAAAGTAAGAACGATAGATGTATTAATTTGAAGAAGTCTAACACATAGGTTCGAAAATTTGCCGTCAAAAGTACTGTCGCTGTAGCATAGTTGGATAATGCACCTTCCCCGGTTAGGAAAGAGATCCAGGTTCGAATCCCGGTGGCGCAACGACAATATTTTTCGATAAACTTGATTTTATACGTGTATCTTTATAATTAGTATTTTAAAGAAACAATAACATATATTTTTGATTAGTTAATGGCAGCCTGAAGAAGAAAATGATATTTTTCGAAACCGGTTGACGTATTTTAATTCATCATTAAGTGAAAATTATAAAGCAATGTTAACAATTTAAAATAATCTTCATTCGTAATTCTATTCATCCAGCTTATTTTCCATCTCATTATCCACATCTTTTAACTTTTTTTACTATATGAAAAATTCAAACAGCCGGCACTAAGACAGACACTACACGGTCCAACAATATTTTAACAAACCTCGAATCATAATACACAGTACGGAACTCATTTTTATCAATTCCATCAGTACACAATAAACTTGAACGCATCGTCGCACATACCTGGTTCGTCTGGATGATTGAGCTGATCCAAGATGCCGACCGGGCCGGGGTTCATTTCCGCCCAGGCCAGGTTCAAGCTGGTGCTGACCGTCGGCACTATGGCTGGAAACATCAGCAGACATTAAAATGAATGTTTACTGTTTACAAAATGCGGCAAGAGGCACGGAAGGCCACCGAGCCGGCCGTGTCGGACGCCCGCTAGGGGATCATCCCGCGAGGCTGCCGGGAGCGGGGAACGAGAGAGCCATTCTGTCCTCGAGGCTGGTGTCTTTTATGTGTCTGAACAAGTGTAAATTACCATGTATTTAAATACTTCATACTTACCATAATAACCATTTTTTTTACATTGAATTTTCGACTTTATATACGAGAATTCATGTACATGATGCATGTACAAACTTTCCTATGTGTCGTATTTAATGTGCAAGCTACATGTTATAACGGTCTTGTTGACGCAAGTCTCAAACCTTAATATCTATGCGTAAAAATCCGAACCACGAAAAAGCGGTTTTCTACAGCATCCTGAAGTGCAGTGATATCCCCGTTCTTTAACACAAAAGTGCAAGTCAACTGGAGGTGTCAATTGTCGTCCAACCCAGGACTGAGATCAAGGTAGGCCAGATCCGTCTGCCATTATTCCTTTCTGAATCCAATTCAGGTTGCGTCGGCTGAACAGAATTTAAGTCGATAGAGTCCACGAGATCTATTCCCATCAGGCATATTTAAGTCACGTCCGCCACATAAGTAAACAGTACGTAAGCCGTAGATCTCCCTACACGGTGAATATTATAGGAGCAGTTCTCTGGAATAAATTTAACGTGTAACAACCTGACATTTTATTAACAGAGTACATCCTAAAATCTTAATACAATCAGTCAATTAAAATCAAATGGAGATTGAACAAACACACGAAAATAGAATAATTATTCTGAATTGTTTAATAAAAGAATTTCTGTGAATTATAAGAATTTGGTTTAATTATCAGAGAACTGTATTCTAGAATTGCGACATCACAATAAAAATGTGATTTCATTAAAAATATAATATGCTTTAAGGAAATAAGGGTCCCACTTTATCCCGGAATCGTTTTGAGAGTTGTTTACTCTCGCTTCGATTCCACTCAACATTTTACAAAATCTTTTTCAAATCAGAAAAGTTAGTTACTGAAAGTTTGTATGCGTCCCTTCATATTTAATTTTATTTAAGAACGCCATCCTTTCATTTTAATGCCTTGATCCAGACAAAACATAAATTCTCACACCGTATACACTGCGACATGCACTGACACGCGTGAGACTACAAGACCTTAGGGGTTCTGTCTCATACGCACAAAACCTTATGTACAACAATCTTGAAAACATTGCGAACCTGGTGGGCGCTGGTTGGGCGCCAGTTGGACGATGTTGGCGGGGGGGCCCTCCGGCACCACCCACACGGAGATGACCCCCTCGGAGTCGCCCCTGAGGAGCAGCAGCCTCTTGCCCCTCGCGGCCGGGGTGGCGCCGCCCCCGCACATGCGCATGGCCGGCGGGCACGACAGTGTCTGAAAATTATGCAAACGTTTCACATCTACGACATTTTCGGGATTTATTAGTGTGTGGGTATCCTATTACTGGGATAGACGATGCAATGGACTAGAGAATAGAGAATATCTGCGACTGTACCGCATAAATGTGACGTCTACCCTGCCCTTTTGGGGATGCATTATTTCTATAGCTTCTCTTCGGCTGCCCTCTTAATTGAACATGATAACGAGTCTCACGTCAAATTGTACAAGTGTTGCTCTGGTACGATGGTACCGGAGCCAACCTTTGATGGTATTAAAATGTTAATAACTGAATATAATAAAAGTTTTAAAAAATAATAATAATATTTACGAATTGAAAAGAGAGTAAAATTGAGATCTAGTGGCAATTTGTTAAATATACGCGGTGCACAAAACAAAAAAAGTTCGTTGACCAAATTTGGCATTAATTTTTGGCACTGAAATTATTAAATTAATTATAACTCACTTTGTCACCTGGTTGGGCCAACATTCCGTACAATTGGGGATTGTCTGAATCCACCGTCGGTCCATGGAATCCCTTGTTGTCGGCAATACTACTACGATGGTCAAAATAAATTAAACATTAATAGGTTTAACTGCTTAATCGACGTTTAAAATGCCAATGTTAAACGCTATGGATCGGCAATGACGTCACTGAGAATTATAATATTTATTTATTTATTTAGTTTTTAACACGGTGCATACATAAGCACTCCTATATACGCTCTAATATAAACAAGATTAAAGTCCTTTTAAAATTAGCAATATTAACTTTGTGGTTTTAAATAATTTGGAATCGTTGGAGATAAATAAAGCGTGTAAAACTAATCAGGAAATTGTAAACATCCAACTAAATTTAACTACGAGTCCTATTCTAAAATTTTTTCCTAAAAATTATTCGACTAAATTTGTATTGAGCAGCAATTTGAGTTAGGTACTAAATTTATTTTTTAAATAATTGTTTTATTAAAAAAATTTAAAAATAGATTCTGGTGAAGAAACAATGCTATATATTTTTAGTTAGTATTGACATCCTGAAGAAGAACGAAACCGGTTGATGTATTTAAACTCAATTCAGTGGTTAATAAAACAAAGATAATAAATAAAAAAAATAAGATTAAAGTATTTTCTTTTACTAAAACATATTTAGTCAGTTTCGTATTAAATTTTTTCTGAATCTAAAAATTTTCTGGCATTTCATTAAACATCTTCATCGCTCTGTACATCTGAGATTTGTCCTTCCTCCTGAATGTCAGTCTCAGTCTATCCCTTCCCCTTACGATGCTCGTGCTCATGTTAATTTGCATCAATTTTTCGTGTAAATTACGCTGATATTTTATTTTTGAAGATTTAATATAATTATTAGATATTATTCGCAAAACTTTCTTTAGAAAAGTTTGATATTGATATGTCGAATAAGGTATGAATTCAATTGCAAAGACTGTTCTGCATTTAATACGAAAAAAAAACTAGTGTAGTTTTAATATTAGAATATAACTAGGAGAAGGAAAATTTTTAAATATGAATTAAATATATTAATTAGAAAGATAAACATATAAAATCAAATTTTCGAACCTATATGTTACCTTTTTGATATTAATACATTTAATCGTTTCATTATTTGAAAGAGCCATATTGTCGCTGTAGCACAGTTGGATAGTACACCTTCCCCGATTAGTATTTAAAATATCACAGAGCGTCTGTTCTGAATAATTACTACTTCACAATAAGAATGTGTTCTCCTTAATAATATAAGTTGTATCAATGTGTCCAAAATTTAATCTGCTATCAGATTACTCAAATGTATTTGAGATTCCGTAAAAATAAGGTAGATGGCTCTTTCAAATAATGGAACGATTAAATGTATTAATATCAAAAAGATAACATATTATAGGTTCGAAAATTTGTCGCTAAAAATATTGTAGCTGTAGCATAGTTGGATAATGCACATTCCCCGGTTTGGAAAGAGATCCCCAGGTGGCGCAACAACAATATTTTTCAATAAAAATTAATTTTATATGTATATCTTTCTAATTAATATATTTAAAATATCACAGAGCTATATTCTGAATAATTACAACATTAATATAAGAATATGTTCTCCTAAGAAGGAAAAATTGCAAAAAAAGTATCTTCCAGATAACCTCGCCGCCCTAGTGGCGATAATAATAATTATTAAGAATAGTTCTAAAAGATTTTACTACACGGATAAATGTCTCTGTACAACATGATGATGCAACGTATCATACTCAAAAAAACCTTTTTGAAATCAAAAATATTTTAGAGACACCGAGCATCGATCCCGATCCCTCTGACAAAATGACGCGCTGTCATTTTGCCAATAGATTGCTGAAATTTTTGTATATTACACCATATACAGGATGTAACCAAGTCCACAATATTTTATGGGTGGATTCCTGACTAAAATACGAGTCGAAAATGTTCAAGAGATATGTGCGTAATCTCAACCACGTCAGAGATATAAACATTTAAAAAAAAAATCGTAATGTTGCTATTATTTCGATTAATTGAAATATTACATTGTTTCCAAAAAAATAAAAGTCATCTAATTTCGAGCTGTGTGACTATTTTTTGTTAGATGATTTAGAATCTGAAGCAAAGATATAATGAAATAATATCGCAAAATAAGATTTTGGAAAAATTTCAAACGATCATATTTTTATCAATAATTGAATATATACAAACAAAAAAACACAATTAATGGATTTTCACCTACAAAGGCAATGTTATTAATTAACCTTTGCCATACCATGATATAAAATACCCGAACGCAGCCATGCTGTCAACTCGTGTTACCGTAAGTAACAGTCAGAAAAAATGTTTTTATTAACTTAAATGGCTTTAATGGCTCGAATTTAATTACATAATTTAGAGCTAGTCTTATACAATGTGTCCTTCTTTCTTATCTCTCTTCATTTAATTATTGAGAAAGAGACAATTATATTTGTATGTCTGTTGTTCTTTCCACTGTGAAAATAGTGTGTGATCTCTGTCTTTCATATCACAAATGGTATTTTTACCAACGTATTAATTTTACAACGGATTGAATGGAAAAATAATTGTTTTTGTACGAATCCCTTTTCATAATTGGTTTTTCACTAGTCATTCCTGAGCGCTAATATTTTCTTTAGGATTATCTAAAATATGAATTTTATGTTGCATGTATTTACAGAAATATTACCGGTTTAATTATGATGGTAGACCTGTATCACTGCATGGTTTGGGAAGGGTTAAAATTGTATTATATAGAAAATATAACATAAATTAAATTAAAAGTTTCTGATGGTATATTACTAATACGACTAAAATATGCTTTGAGGCCTACAATTTTCAACTTCAATTATATTTAATTTCAAACGATAATATTTTATCAATAATTGAATAAGTCCAAAAAAAAAATTACTGGATTTTCATCTACAAAGGCAATGTTATTAAACAAATAATAGATGTATCTCATAGAGACGAAGCATGGGTAATTACAGGGCTTACTACCTGTCTTCGATTTAGATTCTCATTGTGACATATATGCTGTTTCAGGAAAAAGGAATATCAAATTTAGTTAAATTTAGATAGTGTAGTGGTATTCGAAGTGACTTCACATATTAACTAACACACAAAACTTTCAAACATTTAATAGATATGGAGGTTGATTGTGGGTGGAATGGTGAACGTTACATTGTGTAAAGTGATCACTTAAGTTAGCCAAAGACACGCCCTGTAATTACCCATACATCCATATTTTCCTTCCACGACATATCTATTATTAGTTAAATAATAAAAATACAGTGAAAATCCGATAGTATTTGCACACATTCCTTGAACATTTTCGACTTGTAATTTAGTATGAACAATAAAAATATTGTGAACCGTGTCTGTTACACCTTGTACATACATTTCCACAATTTCAAAATTTAATAATATTTTTTTAACTGAGTCCTAGTTGTGTCAAAAAAAGTGCTAAAGATATTTGTAAACTGCTATTTTTACACCTTATTTGGAGACGTTAAATTTTCATTTTTATTTTTAACATTATCTAACATATTATTTAACATATTATATTTTAATATTATCAAACCAGAAAAATATATATATATTTTTTTTTTGTATGCAGGGGCAGGCGTTGTATTTACATATAGATAGTAACAATTCATTTTCATTGCCAATCCATAGGGCTGCAGAATTAGAGTTGTAATCTGATCGGTGTTATACGTACAAAAAAAAATATAATTTAAAAAAAAAACATGTGCACAATGAGACAGACAATGGATGATGGACAGAATTAAAAAAAATTAAAAAATTAACAACACCAAAAGCGGTCAATGAAAAAACTAAATAAGTAAAATTAATAATTGCATAAAAATGTTACAACTTGATCAAATTAACAAAATAAACATTTAGACTTTATTAGGTACCGCACCCGTAAAATATTTTTCCGGGACGCGGACGTTTCTGCCAATTGTTTTGGGTGAATATTTTTAATGATTAATATTTTGAGGGTGGTTTTCGGCCAATAAATAGTGGACTTTAACGGGTGGCGGGCGAACCAACCCAAAAACAATTGATACATTTCGGACAATTCGGTATCGATCAATTTGTGTTGGTGAGATATATTTTTTTTTAAACACACGGTGATTGCGATAATGCAATTGATTTTCTGGTATTCTTGTAGTGCGGAGTCTACCGTTGGTCTATAATTAATAACATATATGCGTACCAACTAACTGATCAACTTCTTCTTCATTTTTTCAACCTCCAACACAGCCAAACTGTCTACAGTCTGAGCTAGTTAACTAACACACACGACGGTAGAAACGCACACGACAAGAATGCCAAATTTGTTAAGTAAATATTAATATTATTATGTATGTATTTATATGTTTAAATGTAAGTAAAAAAAAATATATATATATATGTGTTTACTGAGTAGAGGTAGTAAGAGCAATTTAAGCGGTATATTAAATCTGCGACCAGCTCCAAAAATAATGTTATTTTCACGTAGAAGACGTTTCTTCGGTGTCACCCCAGATAAAATTTTCGCAAATTTTGACACATTTTTAATTTTAGTGGAACTCTGTCGCATCCACCGTCATCATCACCGCCGGTGATCCTGAACGCACCACGCATAAACCGGTGCGTGAAACAGAACTCCTAACAGCCGTAAACACATCCGGTACCGATACGCCGGGCAACAATAACATAAGAGTTACAGTGGCGCTACTTGGAGCTGTGGTCTGAAAGGCGGCCGCGAGAAGAGTGAAGTTTTGCTGGTCGCTGACAAGGTGCGTTCAGGAGGTGATAATTAATAATGGCGGTTAGGGGTCATTACTAGCAACCCATTGAGCAACAATTATCTAAAATTCAACATTTTCGAACGATTTTGATTTCGGAGAAATTTGCAATACGTCTTTACAAAAATGAACACTGTGTTATAAATACTCAACATATCGTGATGAAATTTGACACACGTGTGCTGTGATAATGTAGCTACTATATGAGCTACGATTTTTTTTTGTTTATAGCTAATTAAAAAAAATTATTGAAAATTTAATTCTTGAACTGTTGAATTTCAGATAATCATATTTAAACGATATTGGAATATGTCCAAGAACACACAATTACTGGATTTTTACATAAATATCAGATATCTTATGAAGACGAAGATATTTTAATTATATTTAATGAAAAGTATATAGGAGTGTGGGGTGATTACAGGGTTTACGACCTGTAATATGGGTTGGGAATGGCGAACGTTATATATATATATAAACTGATCACTTAAGCCAGCCGAAGACAGGTCGTAAGTACTGTAATTACCCCATACTTCCATATATTTTCAATTAAATATAATAAAATAGCTTTTTCTATGAAATATCTGATATTTATTTGGTCCTATTTAACGCTCAATGCGATGCTAATAACGAACCTTAAACATAGGCTCCGTTTAGATTACTATTTCTGGGACACCTATGTAAGAATGTTGTAGTTAGCATCATTGTAGACAACTAGGGGGGAGAAATATATTCTATTAGAAAGATAAACATATGAAATCAACAATATTGTATCGATAAATTGATTTTATATGTATAATCGATACATTTGATTTGTCTACACTTGAAATAAAATGATTTTCGAAGAATACACAATATAATGATCTGTAGATTGATCGGGGCGAAACAGAAAAAAACATATTCTACGTTATACGTACACGAGACACGATTTTTTGCAAATATATAATATTTTAATACTGTTAGCAATGCAAATAAATTATTTTCAATATTGTTAAAGCATTAGGAGTAACAGAAAGTATTTAATGATTTTTAATACAGTCCATATTTTAAAGATGAAATTTGTTTGCTATGGATCTTTCTGAAGTTCTATGGAGCCATCTGTGCTATGGAACTATCTTTGTTGTTCACAGACAAAACCCATTTTGGCTCTGTTACAGCTTGGATGAAGCGGAGATCTCTCGCACGAGTATTGCACGACAAAAGAACGCCCATACAAATTGAGTATATGAACGCACCATGCATATACCGGTGCGTAAAACGGAGCTCTTAATAGCCACAAACACTCTCGGTACAGACGCCAGGCAACAATGACACGCGACCAGCATCCGCCACATACATACCCTCACTTCACGTTTCTAATACATATTTACTTACTTACCATCACGCTGTTTCACCGCGGGGGGTAGGCGGAGAGGATAGAGCGCCACACTCTTCTGTCCTGACACAATTCTCGCCTAATCCACACTCATACAAGCTCGCCAATTATTGATGCTTCAGGACCATCTGGTTTACTTGGTCGTGTCAAGTCTTCCGCGCACGTACTCCATTTCTGGTGCCATTCTCTCCTCATTCATCCGTTCTATATGACTAAACCACTTAAGTGATCATTTCTTAATCTTACTCACCATACTAAGATCAGCTTTACATTCTTTCCATATTTCTTCATTCCTTACTCTGCAATAAATGGATCTGTCACAAATATATCATTTCCACTGCATTCAGTCCACTTCTGTTCCCCTTCTGCCATCTCCAGGCCTCACTTCCATACATCAGGACTCTATTATGAGCCGCTAGTTTCGCCTCGCTCGAGCTAAAATTCCACTGTTATACATCAAAATGCCAAATGTCAGTCCATCGAACGCTGATGTTCCGTTCGTCTGTTGGATGAATTTAAAATTCACCCAACAGCTTCTAACAGGGCCATCTGGTTAACCCGGTCATATATCTGACTGTCTCCGAGGTAAGTATGGTATGTTCTAATATAAACAAGATTAAAGTATTTTCTTTTACTATAACTTATTTATTCAGTTTCATTTTAAATCTATTCAATTTCTTATATTTTCTGACATTTCATTATTCATCTTCATCGCCCTGTACATCTGAGATTTGTCCTTCTTCCTGAATGGCAGTCTCGGTCTATCCCTTCCCCTTGTACGGTGCTCGTGCTCATGTTTTTGTATTGAGGATTTTGTAATTGAATACCATTATATTATATTATATATATATATTTCTTTTTTGAGTATTATTCTCAAAGACTTATTTTGTCTTGCCTCCTCGGTCGCCAAGTTCCCAACATATATTTTGTGTCAAATTTCGCCATCAAATCGGACATCTCAAGGTGAAGATTATTTTTATCAATCTCAAACTGATATCCGAATAAGCTCTCTCTCTCTCTCTCGCTTAAATCTCTGAGATTGATCTCATCGCGCGCGTTAAAAGTTCCACATTACCAAAATGGGCCCAGTGGTGTTAATGGAACCATCGACAACAAGTTAGAAAAATAGATTCAATAACTACTTTCTGGTACCCCTATCGATCACGTGTTTCACGTCGATATAGATCACTTTTGTCTGAATATGTAAGAGTACCTACAGAAGATCTGTCGTCTTGTTGACTTCTTCGTGAGTAATTAATTAATTAACAAATGTAGGCCATTGTTCGAACGTTGATCAGATTCTGTCATCAAATCAATTTAATTTTTAAAACCTCACAATACGAACACAAACGATCGTACAATTCTGGGTATTATTTTACGGAATAGCGAATTGAAGCGTCTGAGATGTGGATCTGTAGAAAAATGCTCAAAATTAAGCTGAACGAATAAAGTTGCGATTGAAGATGCCGTGGTTCGGATAAATAAATTTAAAAAAAAAATTTAAAAAATAATATTAATTCATATTACAGCTTAATTAAGCGTGAATTATTATTTTTTCAATGAACACTAAAATAAATATAAAATCAAATAACATTCACTTTGTACGAAACTATGAAATTTACTACACGTCAACCGGTTTATCTTATTTAATATAATACTAGCATGCCAGCACCGGCTATCGCACGGTAGCAGACGCATCCTTCAGAGACGCAGTACTCTGTTGTCAGTTTGCAGAATAAAAAAAAAATTAAAATCGTCAATTTTACACTTTATAAAACTATAAATAGTGTTTTCATAAGAAAATAAGAAGAAGAAGAAGTTTAAATCTCAATGCGTAACATATTTAGCTATCAATAGCATTTAAAAAAATTAAAATCGCACTTATACTATAATAATCAAAAAACCCATATTCTCTATATTAAGGCATCCACGCTGTTTTTAAACCACATGTACGATTTTTACACGTTTCCGAAGAATCATTTCGACATCTTACTGCCCTCCATCGAATTAATTTCAATTAGAATTAAACATGGCCGACCAGAAGCGTCAAAAATAATATGTCAAACCGCAAAGTGACTGCTTTCTACGAAAATACAAAAATAAATGTTTTTATAAAACTTAATACATAATATTTAAAAACTAATTATTACGTTTTTGATATAAAGCTTAAATAAAATAAAAAAAATAATCCTGAAAATTTAACGGTTTATATAAATCTATTAATATGTGTGAGTGCAGATATGTCAGTCAGAAAATAAATTTCGTATGTGCAAGAATTTTCCGTATTAAACCAATTTTGTGGCACGCGCAAAATTAATTCAACTGTCGCGGTCATTCTTATAATGACTGTATTGTCTTAAGTATAGCAAATAATATTCAGTTTATTAGTTTTGCATTAGTGTAATAGTCCTATCTAAGTAATGGTTTTTAAAAAAGTCAAGATTTAGAGACTAAATTTTTTAACAATCTTCCCATCACAATTGGAACAATTGCAGACTACTATCGATTTGTGTTTGAAATCAAAAAATATTTACACATACTAACTGAAACAAAAATTCTAATATATACCCTTTTCTATACGCGAGTCTTACTCTCATAGATAAGAAATAAATTTAAAAAAAAAAGATATTAGGGGTACCAGTCGAAAATGTCGCATTTCGGTATGGCCCTTGTTTGATCCTCAGTCGCGTCCGTCTCGTCGAGTCGTCAGCGCGTAATATATATTACTTTTGTTCCTTAACATTTGGAGATCATCTTTCGAAAGTTATTTTTATTTTTGTTAGCGATACATTTAATATGGAAGGGTTTATACCAGATAAGAATTTTGTGCGCAATTGCTTGATCTACGAGTTCCACTAAAAAAACTCTGCGAGGAAGGCTGAAGAAAAAATTTGCAGTATATACGGTGATGTGATATCCATTCGCCAATCGCAAAAGTGGTTTAAAAAATTTCAGAGTGGGAATTTTGATACGGAAAACCAGCCTCGAGAAGAAAAGGTCTTTAAAGTGGATGATGACATTTTAATGTGTGAAGTCGAAGCAAATCCAACAAAATCAATTCAGCAGATTGCAGACACACTCGGATACTGTAATCAACTAGACAGATTAAATGAAGAAATAAAAGTTAAGCGACCCAGAATGCACGCAGAACACAAAGTTTTTTTTCAACACGACAACGCAAGACCCCACACTGCAGCGATTACTCGAAAAAAAAAAACGCCTTTGGCTGGAAACAAATCGATCACCCCCCATATTCACCGGATTTAGCCCCATCAGATTACCATTTATTTAGATCCCTGCAGCATTTTTTATCGGGAAAAAATTTCAACAACTTAGACGAAATAAAATCTGCCCTTGACGACTATTTCCAGTCGAAACCAGAAACTTTCTATTCAAAGGGCATAAAAATGCTTGAAAATAGATGGAAGACTGTATTAGAAAGTAATGGGGAATATATAATATAAATTTTTTCAAATAATAAATGATTTAAATTTATATTTGCCTTTTTATTTAAAATGCGACATTTTCGACTGGTACCCCTAATATATATATCCTATGGATTATTTTTAAAATATACACATTACATTCTCTAATATTAAAATAAACAAAAAAAGTATACTCTAGTGTATAACTTCTGATATTTTTTTCAATTGAGGACTTTGTTACAATCACACCGACCAAAAATTGTGCTACCTATGATTATCAAAATCGTTGATTAAGATCTAATTGGGGCCAGTTCAGAGATGTCCACAAGAATTTTGAAAAAAATCGGAAAGGCGCGGAAACAATGGGGTGTGGGGGGTATCGCACGCAAAAAAGGACGAAAGCATACTGCGAGAAAAAATGAACTGTTTTTGAAAATTGTTGACCACCCTCCGTATTCTCCATAAGATTACCATTTGTTTGTGTCTTTACAATATAATAAAGCAATCACTTTGTGGTTTTGACATATTAAATTAAATAAAATACAAAATACGAATCTCCTTTTTTACGTATATTAAAGTCGGCTCTTTTTGTATTTACGGTTAGTTTTAAATACTTCCTGACGAAACATGAGATAAGCGAAACCGATTGACGTATAATCAATTTCGTGGTTTCATACAAAATGACTGTACTTAGATGTGAAAAAATTCAACGGTGTCAGTCGAAGTGAAAACAGCCCTCCTTCAATATTTTAAATCAAAGCCTGTCAGTTGCCCGAACGATGGATGAAGGTTGTGTCTATCGATGACAAAGAGATTATATCCAGAGAGTTGAACTATCCCGTTGTACGGAGAAAAATTTTGAAGCCAGGTCTTGTAGTATGTGAGAAGGCCATTCGGGTTGTTCGGCGATGATCGGCAGTTCTCGAATATATCCGAACGTAAAGGGCGTCACTTACAATAACACCATAAGTCAATTATTACAAAACAACTAATTACGTAAATTTATTTATTAAGATTATATTTATCATTTTTCGAGATGTTATTAATCGTTTTAAAATCGTCAGAGATAATGTAAAGTTAAAACTCGTTTTATATTTTAATTTACTGAATTTACGAGTTTAATTAATACGACTAAGTATGTATACGTGCCAAGCGTCGCCAGCTTATGGCTAATCGACGTGTCCCTACAAATTTCGTGAAATCACCGCTGAGACTTCAAATCACCGCATTTGTTTCGACTCTTTGTAATATAAACTCTTTGATCGATGGAGTGTTTTCTTGAATAATATTGTGAAAATAAATGTGTATTTAAAAAAAATACTCTAAAAATAATAAATACTCATATTTTCGTAAAAAAAAAATGCAAAAAGATTAATACCTACTAATTATTTTGTGTAAATTTTAGTTTTCGGATATTAGAATCAAAATCTATTGCAATCGAAAGACAAAATCTGATACAGACAATTATAGAACAAGGCCTTGGAAGCTTATCATCATTAGTAACAATGAATGAAGTTATCGACTATACTGACGGCATTAATTTACTTCTAACGTGGACCCGCTTACCACTCGCAGTCTTCCGCAGGGTCCTCGGTCATCGCGAACTGGGCTATCCTGACAGATGCGATATCAATTAAAGCAGTGTGTCGTCAAAAATAGGCGAACACAGGCGCGGGAACATTGCTTGAAAATATTACACACACAGGCCTGTAACAGGCCTGACTAAATTACGAGTCGAAAATGTTCAAGGAATATGTGCTTAATCTTTAACCGTGTCAGAGATACAAGCATTTAAAAAAAAATGTAATTATGCTATTATTACGATCAATTGAAATATTTGATTGATTCCAAATGAGATTTTTTCAGGCGTACTCTAATATAATTTGTAAAAAAAAAAAAACATTTTACAGACAGACACTGCTTTAAAATAAATTTAAAAAAATCAGATTCTAAAAAAGGGAAAAATTAATGATCAAATTTGGTCCATAGATGGCGATGGTGTAGTGGTACTCGAAGCAAGTCCACATATTAACATATACACAACTTTAAAAAATTTTATATTGAGGGGTGAGAATTGGTGAATGTTATATATATATATATATATATATATAATATATATGAAGTGATCACTTAAGCCAGCCGAAGACAGGTCGTAAGCCCTGTAATTACCCCATACTTCCATTTATCTCTATGAGATATCTGATATAAAAGCTCACCGAATTTTGAGCGGCCAGACAAATTTCAGTGACATAATTTAGAGCCTGGAGCAAAGATATAGATTAATAATTTATAAATTTCGCAAATATTTTGATAACATGATTTTGTAAAAATTTCAAACAATTTTCCATAACGGTGCAGTATTTACACATATATCTTGAACATTTTTCACACATAAAATATTGCGAACTAGGTAAGTTACACCCTGTATAAGAAAAATTTCAGAAATCATTTTGTATGTAAGATTTTCAAGCAATTTCTGACAATACAAGATATATATAATCTTATTGAAAAAATACTATCGATGTCTTTTAATGTATGTATATATATGTACATGTATTATATATAAATAAATATATATGTATACTCTGCGTTAAAAAATTGATAGATACTCAGAGATATTCAACCCTCCTGTGTTAATTATTGTAAGTGACAAACTATCAAGTTCTAATTTTTCTGTAGTATCTAGAAATTTTTTACACTGCATATACATTTTTTTAAAACTGAATTAACCCACCGTCAGAAATAACCGTCACCTGTTCAAAACGGACAAAGACAACAAATAAATAAATAAATATTAATAATAAAAATAATAAAAAATACAGAATCAAAAAAAAAAAAAACCAAAATAGTGATCTGAAATAAAAAGCGGACATAAGGCGGACTTGAAATTATAATGTTCTTCTGACCTACTCATGGCACGACCGCGCAGCTTGCTAAAAAGTGGAAATTAAATATAAAAATAATATAATTGTGAGCAAGACAAGATCGCATTTTGTTAATATATTAGATTGATTCATAAATAAGGGCAGTTTTGCTACTCAAATTTTTAATTTCACCTTAATGCGAACAATTTAACCGATGGTGTCGTACTCGCCAGTATCCGCACATATGCAGTAATGTCACACGTTTCAGAATTTTCATTCAAATTACTGTAAATCTAAATTGCGAATAGCCATTTCAAAATGGATTGTGAGAGATCATATTATGTACAGCCAAATTTTTTTTTTTTTACTTTAATACGAACAATTTGACCAATGGTGTCATCATTGCCAGTGTCCGCACATATGCAGTAATGTCACACGTTTCAGAATTTTGAATGAACTGTAAATCAAATTTGCGAATTACCGTGTCGCAATGGCTTCATGAGCCACTCTTCACTGGCTGCGAAACGTGGAACCTCAACAAAAGAGGTCTAAAAATGTAGAGATCATGGAAAGATGTAATATTTGGCATCACACCGAGAGACGAGAGTGAAGAATAAAACGGTAATAGGCGGGCCACATCGCTCGGAGGACGGATCATCAAATCTTGCGGAAATACGTGGCAGCGTGGCCTTGATCTAGCAGTGAACAGAAAATGACTGAATTTTTTTTCAAAAATCAAAAATTTTTGCGTTCTTTGTAGTAAAAAAACGAGAATCGAATCGAGTTAAATATGGCGGACTTTTCACAGCTGTTCATCTGTCACATTGATACTTAGAAAGTTCGTCCGATGATGATAAAGCTTCAACTGATCACATAACCGGCTGAGTGTGACAAACCGCCACTGTATATTGGCCTCTCATCCGTATTCACCAAAGCCCGGAGAATACGTAGGGTGTGGAAAAAACTGAGCGAGAAAGTCTCAACACGTGTTGAATCGTCGATTTTAAGGTTAGAATTTAATAGTTTTATTTATTATCGACGCCACGAAGAAAACTAATGTTGCAAAAGAAATAAAAAAAATCTCTTACGTATAACGACACTCATTTAAGAATCAACCCAATGTATATATCTATTTAAATCAAAAACACTACAAAACCTTTTTATATTACTTAAAATAATTTAATGTTTTTTTTTTACAAATTTTCAATTCCAACTAGTCACGGTACATGTCTACATTCGAAAATTTAATTAATATTTAAGTCATAAAAAGATTTAGCGATTCGTGTCACACCTTGAAACACGTCCGAGTGAAAATTTAAAGTATTAAATTAGAAAGATTTTCATATAAAATCAATTTTATCGAAAGATATTATTGTTGCGCCATCGTAATTCGAAACCTGGATCTCTTTCCAAACCGGAGAAGCTGCACTGTTCAACTATGCTACAGCGACATTATTTTTGACGACAAATTTTCGAACCTGCACGTTGCACTTTTTCAAATTAAAGCCATCTATCTACATTGCCTTTACGGAATCTCGAATACGATATTAACATAACATATAGGTTCGAAAATTTGTCGTCAAAAATAATGTCGCTGTAGCATAGTTGGATAATCTATCTTACCCGGTTTGGAAAGAGATTCAGGTTCGAATCGCGGCGGCGCAACAGCAATATTTTTCGATAAAATTGTTTTTTATACGTATATCTTTCTAATTTAATACGTTCTGAATAATAACAACTTCACAATAAGAATGTGTTGTAAATTTGAGTCGTTTAATAACCACTATCGGTGTATGTTTCAAGGTGTCTAAAGTAGTTATTTAATAAAATATATATATTATCAAGTTGCGAGTAACCGTGTCATGAAAGATTATTATTTTTTTCATAGTTTATCACCTATTAGTACGATTGTTAGCGAGTAATAGAGAAAATATCGGAATTTTCACATTATTTTTACAACACTTGACACTATTCGGACGCTACACACCTTAAAACTGTTACTAAACACGATCACCACCATTATTGAGGCACTTATCATAACGGGACATCAATTTTTGTACACCTTCGTCGTAGAACGACGCCACCTGGGATGAAAACCATGTCTGTATTCCGTCTCTGAGTTTAACGTCGTCATCAAAAATCACGGATCGTAATCTCACAGTCGGCGGGCTGATCTATTGTTTTGAACATTTCAACCGCTCGTAATTAATGACGATATTTACACAGTTTAAGATACGGTCGGAATGTGATCGACAAATCAGGAGAAAGATATAACACAAAATGGTGGAGACGGCAACGATCAATTGTCTAATTAAAAGTGAGTGTACTGAAATTGGGGAAGAAGAACTAGACCAGTGAAGATTGTCGAGCACCCCTTATCCACAAACTCGCAATACTTCAATACCCGTTTAAAGGGTGTTTTTTTTTAGAAGTATAGAACTTTAAAATTAAATAAAACACACGGTATTGGCTTTATTGGAAAGATCTTTTTATACCATTAGTATTTAAATATGATTTCGCGGCTGGTTCGAATAAAGTTTTTAGAAATCTGGAAATCTAGGGTCGTATATCGGCAACAACGCGAAGAATGTTGGCTTCCAAGTCGTCTATCGTCTATGGTTTATCGTCGTAGACTAGCCACTTCACATATCCTCACAGAAAATAATCCAGAGGTGTTAAATCACACGATCTTGGAGGCCAATTCACAGGTCCATACACAGATTGTGGCGCGCGCTGTGCGGCATGTTGCGCCGTCTTGTTACAACCGCACCTCTTCCACATTAATGCCATTCAATTGCACACATTTCTCGAACATTTTCAGGTCAGAAAACGTGTTTTTACACACGAAATAGCGTAGGAATCACGGCTGTCAGGTGTTACTTTTTTTTGCCGTCGAATGCGGCATACAGGAAAAGTCGGACATGGGGCATTGTACGTTAGTTTGTTCGCAGGTACCGAATGAGGTCGTAATAACTCTTCCGCCGGCAGTGCATCTCACGGTGGTCTGAAATATTGCCAGACGAACCAGACGCGGAAGATTGCAAACGGAAGGTATTGGAAACTTGTAGAACGACACATCACGTTACTCCCAACTTGAAAACAAACGATAAAAAAAAACAACAAAAATATGAAAATCGATAAGAATATTCTCAAAGATCATTCAGTCAGTCATTTTGCAAAATATTCTTACTGACTTCACGACATGGTTTAGCGGAAAAATATCAAATAATCTACGTTGGACAATTTCGACAGTTGACGCTCGGCACCGCTGGGTTTCCTGGTCTATAATAATGCACACGCGCGTGCGAGTATTGCCGCCCTTTTTTCTGAAAGCTGAGAAGACGGTGACCGTCATTCTTATTACATTATCCAGCGGTCCAAATGAACCCCGCAAACAGCAAAATTAAAGAATTTAGTGCTGTTCACGTATCACGCGTGTGCTTATTGTCAATAGGAAACCTGGGAACCAGCTATCGAAGGTATTTACGTAAACATGTTAAATTTTTAAAAATACATAAAAACAGGCATAGGAAATGTACCCTTTTCGAGATATAGCGCTGTCATACATGACTCTCATTGTAATGTTATCCAGTGGCGAGCGGTCCATACAAAACAATAAAAATGAACGGCATTATTAATCGATTTTTTCCAACGCGGCGTGTTCCTTTGGTAGCCCTGAAAATTGTAGTGTCACATTAATATTCTTGCTGATTTCAAACTGAGCTAAACGCTTGCACTATGAAAATATGACTATCTTATTAGTCTCAAACAAGACTCAAACCCCGGACCACCAGACCGACAAGCACGTTTAAACACTGATTATTTGTAAATCTATCATTATACTGCTTTGACGTGTGCCGTGGTGCAATAAAAAATAAAGATACCTCCTTTCCCCAACTCTCTAACCCTGTATTTTAACATTTTAAACGCCATGAGCGCGTTAACACGCCAAACTAAAGCGTGTTAACGCGCACTTTTGGATCTTGCAAACTTGCAGGGATTAAATTCATATTTCACGTACCAGTTTTTGATAAATAAGTTAAGACCCTTAAAGCCTAGTCTCACTCTATATAATAGTCAAATATCTCAGTCAAATAGAGTTGGCAGTTAAAAGGTTAAATAATATCAAAAAATTAACCCCTCGAAAGTCGTGCAATACTATGTTTTCGAAAACTCAAAATTGTTTACGTTCATTTTTTGGTGCATTGATACGGAGCTTTATATACAGGGTGGCCGTAAAATTTTGCACTTTTTAAGAGGGGCGCGCGGGCGACAGTGTAAATTATTACACACTGTAAATCAATGTCCTAGTGTTAATTCGATTAAATCGCGGCTCGAGAAATTGGAGGAAACCGGTTCAACGCTAAATAAGAAGAAAATCGGGCGGCCACGGAGCACGAGTCTGTACGAAAAGATCCGGACATGTCGACTCGACATCGACAAAATCAATGAAATAACCACCTGTTAACATATAGGATTAGTAGTTTTTTTTTAAATTAAAGGGGCACGCGAGCGACAGTGTAAATTATTACACAGTGTAAATCAATGTCCTAGTGTTAATTCGATTAAATCGCGGCTCGAGAAATTCGAGGAGACCGGTTCAACGCTAAATAAGAAGAAAATCGGGCGGCCACGGAGCACGAGTCTGTACGAAAAGATCCGGACATGTCGACTCGACATCGACAAAATCAATTAAATAACCACCTGTTAACATATAGGATTAGTAGTTTTTTTTTAAATTAAAGGGGCACGCGAGCGACAGTGTAAATTATTACACAGTGTAAATCAATGTCCTAGTGTTAATTCGATTAAATCGTGGCTCGAGAAATTCGAGGAGACCGGTTCAACGCTGAATAAGAAGAAAATCGGGCGGCCACGGAGCAGAAGTCTGCACGAATAGATCCGGACTTGTCGACTCGAGATCGACAAAATCAATGAAATAACCACCTGTTAACATATACGATTTGTAGTTTATTTTTTTAAATTAAATTTTCAAAAGTGCAAAAAACTCACGCCCCCCCCCCCCCCCACATTTATAAAAATATATATATATATATATATTTTAAGTCCTACGTTGGAATGCCGCTCGCCACCGCGACAACTATGCGTTAGAGAAAGATGACACTATAATATTTAAATCAAATTCATTAACATTCAACATGCCAGAAAAGGACAAAACTACAGAATGATAAACTTACGCATGCATTACAAGCGAAATGACAATAATTTTGACAACTCGTTACCAGCGGTGTTCGGATTGTACTGATTACTGTCGCCATCTCTAAAAAAAAGGTGTTCCCAAAATACTGTTCATATGAAATTTTTAGCATATTAATTTTTCGCCATAAGCTTACGAAATAAGCAATACTACGATGTAAAAAAAAAAAAAACTCGGTCCACAACATTTGTGAGAAGTGCTAGTCTTAAAATTATTTTTACAAACGTGTTTAAATATGATATGAAAAATATAAAATATTCCGATAATTTCAAATTTCATGTAAAGCTTAATAAATTTTACATTACTCGGTGTTTATTGTTGAAAATAAAGTAAAAAGCTATATAATTTTAAGTGCTTACGGTTATAATAAGAATTTTTTTTTATATTTTGGCACGATTCTGAGAAACAATTCTGTTCAAATACTAAATTTTATGTAAATGAGATAGAAAGAACATTATTCATGTTAATTCTTAATTATTACCATTATTACCTTAAGCACTTAAAATTATATAGCTGCCCCTTTTCAATAGAATTATGTTTGGGACATATATTTATTTGTGTATAAATATATTGATTATTGAACGAAAATAATGCATTGTGCTTCCCCCCCCCCCCCCCCCCCCCCAGCCCAGCCGTCCTTCCCTACAAATCTCGAAACTTCGCGTCTTTACTTTGCGGGAACCCTTGACGGACATACTTGTGAGTGAAAAATACAACTCCACATCGTCAGAGTGTCGGCATAATCCGGATTG
Organism: Eubasilissa regina; assembly: GCA_022840565.1. Lineage (NCBI taxonomy): Eukaryota > Metazoa > Arthropoda > Insecta > Trichoptera > Phryganeidae > Eubasilissa > Eubasilissa regina. Next base: position 6,420,932 of record JAINEB010000026.1, read on the forward strand.
TGGTGAGTGCCAAATTCCTTCCGTATCCTGAATTCTTCTGGCATCTATGCTTGTACGCAACAGATTCATATATGTACAAGTTGTTGCATTTAAAATGGTCAACGAGCAGAACTAAACATTAAAAATTAAAAATCAATTAAATCTTAGAAGCGAATTCCGATCTACATAGAGATCAAATTGATATCCCAAAACTAAAATATACCGCAACTCAAAATCAATATATTTATCAAGGGATCAAATATTTTAACAATCTCCCCATCACAATTAGAAAAATTACCGACTATCATAAATTTGTAACTGAAGTAAAAAAATATGTACACAGACTAACTGAAACATTAATTAACTCGAATATACTCCTTCTCTATACACGAGTCTTACTCTCACAGAGAAGAAACAAATGTAAATATATATATATCCACTGATTATTGAAATTGTATTATATTTTTAATATTAATATTATGTTACATACAGAACAAATGCTGTATTTAGTGCGCTAGTTTCGTCAATCTTCATATGATTTTGTAGAATTTAATGATAAATTAACACAGTAAATAGATTGGTGTACATACGCGATTAAAAATATAAAAATTCAAATTTAATTAACTAGTCCACGTTGACGGCGTACGAAAATTGCGCGATAAATCATCTACATGGTGAATAGTTGACGTGTTCTTTTTAAGACGGCGTAGAGTCGAACAAATTCTCAGAATATTTCATCATATTTATACATGTTCATAACACTATGTGAAATTTATTTTTAATTATTGACCTTGTACAAAATTATTGCATGATAAGTGTGCTGTTATCGCGACAAAATAAAAAAAAAATTCTAAATAATTAACAGGATATTTCATCACAAGAATTCACGCTTTTTGTATTCAATATATAGTTTTAAATCAAACAAAATCGGTTGAGATTTTGTACACGCAGTTTAAACATTTTTCACGCGTAAAATATTATGGACCGAGTCTCCGATACCAAAAAATTAAAACGTAATAATTTGACATTTTTCCACTTAACCGAGTAAATAAATCAAATTGAAATTACCTACATGCTCGGTGACTGTGCAAGATTAAAAATATTAACAATACAAATTGTGAGACTGTTTTTAACGGTCAGGGGGGGTTAGGTTACGACCTAACCCGACCCGACACGATAAAAACAAAACAGGATACATATTTGCTGAAAGAAGACAATATATTAAGTTAAATCTTTAATAGTATTATTAAACATTAATAACCATCCATCATTTCGAAATTGTGGTGATTTGATCCGACTGGATCAAAATATCGTCTGGCAAATCTTATTTCAGCTAAAATTGCTAAAATAATATAATTAATTATTCAAATTTAAACTTATAAACTTAAGAGGTACACATTTGACTAAAGCAGTCGTTAAATAATATCATCTATACAAAGAGGTTATGAGAACTTATGCATTATATTATATTGTAGAAATTCTTACAAATGATAATTTAATAATGCATTTCGTTCAAATACCGGTAGTAGTTGTATTTTTTCTTTATTTCTTTCCAAGTAAAGTATCTAAATTAACGGGTTTTGGTGAAGATTTGTGAAATTCTATAATTATTTCATAATAACATCCAAATACCGCCCATTACATCCATTTTAACTCCAATCCCACCCCCACCTCCCATAACACACAGACACACCCTTACTTACTGTCTGAAAATGATTTTAACTTCAGTTGAATCGTATTATTGATGATGGGAAAGATGTTCCCGAAAACGTCCTACAATACATTTAATACAATAAAATTGTTTCAACTCTATTTACAAAATATCTAAATTGTTATGTATTAAGTTGTTCCGAAAATAATGGCTACATACCTGCGAGTATTGTTTTTAAGGAAATTGATAAAATTATAGGCTCGGCTAAGTAATAAGGAAAGTCGAACTCCACAATAAGACAAAACTGTCAATTTTCAAGTCTTCAAATTTGGATACTGACGGAGAAGAATCACGCTCAGATACCAAAGAAATGATATCATCCGATAGAATCTTGGGATGAACCCGCTGCTACTCCGAATAGACCAATCTCAGCAAAGTCGCCTCGGACATGGACTCCGCAAGAGAAACTTTCTAAATAGATTTTCTCATCAGCGCCAGAGGAAAAGGACAACCCAGGAAACATGGAGAGATTCTATGAAGAAAGATGAAACTATTAGTGGCCCCGAGCAATCGACACAGCGCAGAACAGAGACCGGACTGGAAGTTTTAGACTCACGACCCGATTAGGAAGAAGAATATTTATGACCAGTAACCCTATATCAGAACACAAACTTTTTCTGTGGTTTTGTCGTCAATGGTTTATATGAGTTGAAGTTTGAACTGACAGTTGTTCTTTACCAGCGGTAAAATTGTGTGAACTATCTTCCTGCCTGAATGATAAATTGACAGAGAGTGTACTGTGTGTGTTCGGTTTCTCGCTACCGTGCGTGCCGATTAGTACACCTTGCTATTGTGCATGTTGTGTCACACATTGCGCTATCAACGAAGTACGAATTAAAGAATACTTTGCGCTATCAACAAAGTGCGGTTTCTTGGAGCCAGAAGACCTGTGGATCCAGTGGAAGAAGAAAATCCAGATATCTAAAGGACCATTTCTCAGGTGGGTCAGGTTAATTTATTTATTTATATATATTTTGACATCCATATTTTTGTAGTTACAGAGGTGGATACATAACATACATAATACATATTTTAATGTGTGGGATGGAGTAGACTTCACCTCTGATATATACAGCGTTGTCCTGGCTACTTTGCTAGACTAAAGTCTGTGTTAAAGTAGCCAGTTTTTTTTTTTTTTTTTTTTTTTTTCGTGCTGTTGTGGTGTTATTTGGAATAAAAAAATAAATCAAATATGAATAAAAAAGTAAGAAGAAAATTAAAAAAAATAAAAGTATAATAAAATAAAAATATAATAAAAATATGTGGAGTGGGAGTGTTGTAGGACTAGTGAGTTATTAGTAAAAGAATTGTATACATTATAGTAAATTGTTGGATATCCATGCTTCTGATTCATCTCTACCTGATTGTATCATATATTGGGTCCATATTTGTGTAATCTTATAGTAATTGTACGATTTCCAGTTGGTACTGAGTGTATTGTATAGTTTCGGAGCTAGGAACATGTAGAATCTTTGATAAAATGTCGTTGTTGCTCTCGGAACTGGTGTGTAGATGTTTGTTGTTTGTCTAGTGTTGTGTCCATGATTTATTGCTTGGGGAGAGTTGTTATTAGTGTGGAAGTATTGAACGAGTCTCAACATAAAGATTTGTCTTATATCAAGGACATTGTACTCTTTAAATATAAGGTCTGATGGATATCTAAAGGGTCGACCAATTATTACCTTGAGAATTGTTTTTTGTGCTTTTTTAGCCGACTCCAATATTGTTTTTGTTGCTCCTCCCCAAACTAAAATAGCATAATTGATTAAAGAGTAGCATAGTGCAAAGTACACCGATCTCAAGAGTTTGCAATCAACTATACATTGAATTCCTTTAAAAAAGTAAATTAGTTTTCTTATGCGTTTTGCTAGATTCGATATATGTTCTTTCCAGTTAAGATGATCATCGATCAGTACTCCCAGATGTCGAATAATTTTGACTCTTGTCAGTTTTTCACATTGGCATGCGGACGCCGTGGTCTTGTTTGCTTTGCAGTCATGAACGACGAGTGTAGGACTTTGGCGTGGTGTTGTTCTTTCGTTAATACAGAAACATATATATTTTGATTTTTTTGTATTAAGTGATAGGAGGTTCGTATCAAACCATTTTTTCGCCTTGTTCAGACCATCCTGTGCACGAGTATTGACCTCTTCCCAAGACTTACCCTCAAAGCAAAGCACGGTGTCATCCGCGAAAGTGATAATTTTTCCATTGTTTAGGGTCATATTACAAAAGTCGTTAATGTATACTAGAAATAATATAGGACCTAAAATGCTTCCTTGTGGAACACCGTGTGTTATCAATGATGGATTGCTGTATTTTTCATTATTTTGGACAATTTGACGTCTATTTGTTAAGTAATCCTTAAACCACTTATATGCTATGCCCCTTACTCCTATGTTTTCAAGTTTTTTTAGCAATAGTAGGTGCGGTACGGTGTCGAATGCTTTTGCAAGGTCAAGAAAAATCCCCATGCATTTGTTTCCCTTGTCCAGGTTCGATACGATATATTCCACGAGAGACATGAGTGCATCTTCTGTGTTGCGTTTCGATCGGAAACCAAATTGTTGATTCGATAGAATGTTGTTTACATCCAGAAATTTAAGGAGCCTCCGTTTAACAATTTTTTCTAGAATTTTTGAAAAAACACTTAGAAGAGAAATCGGTCTATAGTTGGATATATCACTAGGGTTTCCGCTTTTATAGATTGGGCATAGCAACGAATCTTTTAGCACGGTTGGAAAGACTCCAGTTTGCAAACTCAGGTTAGTAATAAATGCAAGTGGTTCGGTTACGTATGACTTAATTTCTTTTACAAGCTTGATAGAAATACCATCTTTACCTGGAGCACTATTAGTTTTTAATTCCTGTATAACTGTGTTAATTTCATGTGGTGTAGTCGGAGTTAAAAATAATGAGTTTGATGTTTGCGAATTGTTAATGTTAATGTTAATGTAATAATATTAAAATTGGCAATTATTTTCGGAACAACATAATACATTGAGAATTCAATCATAAATAGTTTCTTTGGTCGAACTGCACCATTGTAAGTTAGTATCGAAATAATTTTTTACAGTAGTTAAATGCACAGACACATAAAACAAACAATAAAATTCACAAAACTAATCCCAAAGACAAATTGCACATTTGGAAAAATTGAAGTCAGCCCGCGAGAAATCTCGCATGAAGAAGTAAATTCGATTGTGTAAAGTGGACGGTAAAAATATTTATGAACGGAATATTTACTTGGCCGGCAACTTGAACATGTACCCCTTCCCCTCGTCGGACCATATGAGGACCCTGTCCGGGGATAGGAAGTCTCCGGACATCCAGCGCTCCCCCATCGGAGCATTGATGGAGCACAGCACGGAAAAGTCTCCTGGAATTTGAAAGATTGTTGAAAACGATAATAAGATACTCAAAAAATCAATTTAAAAAATAATAATTATCTATGATCTAAATAATATATCCTCCTTTGATATTTCCACGCTAACGACAACTCACCCTGAGCAATAAATCATGGACACAACACAAGATAAAAAAATGAACATCTACACGCCAGTTTCAAATAATGGAATGATAGATGTATTCATTTGAAAAAGTGTAACATACAGGTTCGAAAATTTGTTGTTAAAAGTACTGGCGGTGTACAATATACAGAAGTGAAGGATAGGACTAGCAACAATATTAAAAATCCAACCTGCGTCATATATTTGGCAGTATTTGGCGCACACCACCAGGACAGTCCTCTGATTGTGCGCGCAGCACATCAACGAGAGAGCGTTCAGACAGCGAATCTGCTTGGACTCGTTCTCGTATATAGGCTCTGAGTGCTTGTTCTCGTGACCCAGCAGGCTCCACACCTTGACGGTGCCCGTGATGGAGATCGCGAGGACCACATCATCCTTGCGCGACGATGGACGGAGCACCTGGAATGATAACATTTGAGGAATAATTCATTCTTCATACAATAATAATGTACAATACAATATACAAAACTAGCGATCGGTAAAAATCTAATAAGATTAAAAATATACTCACATGCAGTGCTGAAATCCAGTCAGGGTTGACCTTGGAGCTGAGGGAGAATAGGATCTCCAACGAGAAGGGATCCATGATGAGGATCTCAGCGTAGTAGCCGTTGCAGAACAGGCGCAGATCATCACAATTGCACATGTGATATGCCTGGATCGTAAAGAAATATTTAAATTAATTGAGAAAAAAAAATCTAAATCCTTGTAGAATTCCATAATATACTAATACATTTACCTGAATGCTGGTGTGAATTTGAGTCAGTTTTACATGCTCCCGACACTTCCCGTCGACGAGGTCCCACGTGCACATCTCTCCGGACTCCGAGGAGCTCACGATAAAGTTGTTATCCTGATAGATAAAAATGTTTTATTAATATATTTTCTGTAAGATGTAAGTGAACATGAAACAGTAAGGGAATGAGTTGAAATAAAAATTATTTATGTAGGTAATCAGTACGAGTATTGTAAATAGTTGGTCGTTATACAATGCCAGCAAATCGGTCATAATAGCATTCAAACATGAAAAAGGGCCAGATAATATCCCTCGAGTGTGATGAAATTGAGCGTTAATAAGGTCAAATACCTTGGCCATATATTCAATAAAGATGGACAAGATGATGATGATATAGAATAACAGAGGAGACAGTTGAGCATTCGTGCAAGAATGCCGTCACGGCGTTTCTACCGATGCAGTAAGGAGGTGAAGAGCATCCTGTTTAAATCCTTCTTCGCCAGCATGCATACCTGCGAGCTCTGTTCGAAATACAAGCAAGTGACGTACAATACTGTTCAGATTGGCGCGTTATTGCAACTCATCTACAATGTTTGCCGATGGATTTATTCCGCTTCTGAGACATCCGAAGAGGCAAAATCGAGAATGACTTCCGCCAGCAGAATACTTCGTTTTTATTCAGATTCATAACAGTACATATAGTCATATTTGTAAGTACCTACAGGGTCACAGGCATTTTTGGCGCCACACCGATGATCACACCTCTAAATTATTGACATGTCTCTTATCATATCAATTATATGGTGCCTCTGCTGCGACCTCGCAATTCTGTGCGATACAGTTATAGTTCCGCACAGTTCTTCAACAAAATTGTACCTTGAATTAAAATTATTGGTATTTAGTTTTAAATGCAGTTACATCCGAAAATGTTACGCTCTGATTGGTTGCTAGCATGCGGATGGCACTTGCATTAGCGAGGGTGATGCAATTGCCTAAATAATTGAGGCCATACGACTTATAGTCGGAAGTGTACGACGCATAATAAATATAGAAAGATGGTTTCTAGAAATAAGTGTTCAGTGTGTTTGCTGATTAGAAATAATATTTACAAATACAGTTAAATAAAATAAAAATTATGTGTCAAAATTGCAGTGTAAAAAATGAGATTATCGGCACAACTTTGGGCGGATGATAGATACATTGCGTTTAGCTGGAGAGCCCCAGGAGTCGGCTGTAAGGACCGAGACTTGTGGCGGAGCATAATGAGCCAAGTCTCATCTGATTGAGGCCGCTACGTGGCAATACAGTGGAACCTCTATATTCGTCTGGTTTGATATTTGTCACATTATGATAATAAACTGATGTTTCCATATTCAACATATATCAGATATCTCATGACAGAGACAAAGCTATTGCAAAATATATATTTAATATATCAACAAACAAATGTTTCCATATTTGTTAAAGTTTTCTATATTTGTCACTTCCACCGGCCGGCAATGCTGTCTAGCTAGGCCAAAACGCAGAATATGGTCGATACGCGGCACCCAAATGTTGCCGCAGTCAACCAAAACGTAAATGGATTCAATGGTAATGCGATTGACTAAACATGCAACACTGGGCAAGTTTTTTATTAAATCGAATGCTACTGAATCATCGGCAAACAAAAACCGCCACCAGAATTAAAGTTACCTGATGTTTAAATTGTCTCCTAAATATTAGTAACTTTTCTTCTCTGCAGCTTCTACCATTGTGTCTTCTCAGTGCAATAAAGGTCAAGTTTTGACGTCAAATTTATTAATTTGTGAACTATTTTTGGGGGCTGGGAAGGAACTGATTGAATTTCAATTATTAGTTATGGGAAAAACTGTCGGGAACGGATTAATTACAAATATAGAGGCTCCATTGTACTGATGAAGAAAATTAAAATCACCTTAGCCAGGAATTTGTACATAACACTACACTACCGAGGAATACAAATAAGACATGAAAATAGGCGTTTAGAAACATCTTAACCTCGTGGAAGCTGTTTTTATTTATTTATTTATTTACTAGACTTTATTGACGTACATGTTATTGTTGTAACAGAGGTGAATGTATTATTAAATAACAACACGATAAACATAACATTAATGAATAACACGATAAACATAAGATACAATTATATTGCAAGTTTATTGTGTGGGGTGAAGTAGACTCCACTTCTGATACATACAGCATTGTCTTGGCTACTTTGCTAGACTGCCATCTGTGTTAAATGATATATATATATAAATAAATTGGTTATATTTGCTGAATTAGGTGGTTTTGATCATATGTAACGGATGAATGAGGAGGGAATGGTAAGAAAGATATATGACGCAAGTGTTGATGGCACCAGAAATAGAGGATATCTGCAGAAGACTTGGCACAACCAGGTAAACCACATAATGGAGGATGGTTCTGTTAGAAGCCTCAACAATCGGCGAGCTTGTATGAAATGTGGATGAGGGGAGAATTGTGTCAGGACAGAAGAGTGTGGAGCTCTGTCCTCTCTGCCTACCCCTGCAGAGAAACGGCGTGATGGTAACTAAGAAAAATGAATGACATTACACCATTCAAGGGAATGTAATTAATAATTATTGTTCTACCTACTAGAACAGGTACTTTATATGTACCCAGCGAGGTAGAAAGCGGCCAACAGGCTTGCATGTAAACGAAATGTAGTATTAATACTTGTACTTTCTGGTGTATTGGTTACTTTAAGGATTTTTATATTGATGCAAGCTATAAAGCAATGTTGTTTATAAAAAAAAATTAATAATTTTACCGATAAATGTCATTAGAATATGAGAATTATGTTGACCTTCATATCAAATCAATTGTAAAAAGCAGAGGTGTTTCCTAATTGCTGGTGTAGCACCGCTAGATAATTAAAATATGTTCAAACCTGAATAACGGAAGCCCGCGACAAACACAGAACAGGCGCCGCATGCCCGATGAGCAGGCATCTCGGCGTCATCTTCAATGTGTCGGGGTCCATCTGCCAGATGCATATCTGGCCGTCGTAACAGCCGGTGACGAGCGTGCGCTGGTCCCGCGACAGAAACACCGAGGACACGCAGTGCGTGGGCGCGTTCTTGCCCCACAGCACCACGGGCACCACGAGGTTCGTACCCGGCATCTCGGCGGTGGCTGAAGTGTTTGAATTAGAAATTATCATTTCTTCTACTGTTTTAACAGTTTGCTAAAATGAATACTTGTAGGTTGTATTATTTAATGAAACAGTTTGTCAATAGTGACAGACAAACATAAAATATCGAGTGTTATTTTCATTAAGAGTACCACAAGGGTCAGTTCTATTATCATATAAAGGACAGTAAAAATGCTATAACATTGCAGAATATAATTACTTGCCATGACGCATTCATATAAACAATACTGAATCAATTAAACTATGACTTAAACAATATTGCAATATGGCTGAAGAAAAATAAACTAAAACTAAATTAAATAATTAGACAAAATACTTTGTTTAAACCACTATTTATTGATAATTCAACATGTTTCGATACCTATGGTATCTTCTTCAGGAAACAATGTATACAAGCGTAGATAAAAACAAAACTATAAAGTAGTGAATAAGTAAGAACTAACATGAAAACAAATTTCGTAAAGAGGATTTGGTTATTTATAATGTTTAGCTTGCTATTAACACTTTTTCTTATTTTTAAAATTTCAAATTTATCTTACTGTAAACCCCTAGTATTAGTATGTATAATTTCTAAATCCTTGTTAATATCAAAATAATGGTTTGTTTCCAAAAGGTGATTAGAAAATTCTGAATAGTTGTTGCTACTCGTTGTGGTTTAAACAAAGTACTTTGTCTAATTATTTATATAAAATGAGGCCACAAAGTAATTTTGCCAATATTGAAGAAAGAAAAACTAAATTCACAAACATTGGAAATAAAATATAACCAATTACATCAGTAATTATCATAGATGGTGAAAGTCTGAAGGAAGTGACTGAAATGCAGCAGCATTTTGCTGTTGGCTAATGTAGAAAAAATGCAACAATTATCGGTGCTGTGAAATAAAGCTTTGACGATAAAATAGAAAGCTGAAAGATCTTAATATGATGACCTTTGAACAGAAAATATATTTCAGTGTTATGGATTTATTTTTAAAATCCCCACTAAAAATATATCAGCAGAATTTATAAGAAACATTGAGGTAAAACAGTACGAGCACGAACATCGTACATGAGAAAGAAATAGACTAAGATTGCCATTCAGGAAGAAGGCTAAACCTTAGAAATCGGTGATGTGCAGTGCGATAAAGATTTTCAATGAAATGCTAGATGATATAAGAAGAAACAAAATGAAAATAAGCAAATATGTGAAAAATTAGTTATAGTAAAAAAGGAAATGTTAGAGCATTACATATACAGGGTGTAACAGATGTATTCCACAATATTTTATGGGTAGATAGATACTTGACTAAATTATGAGTCGAAAATGTTACGTAAAATATAATTAACAATATTTGACGAATGTCCACATTTTTTTAAGAATGGATTTTTATTAAACAAATTATAGATATCTATACAGATAAAGTATATAGCTTCCATATTTAAAAAAAAAATCAGATTCTCATTAGTGACATACATGGTGTTTCAGAGAAATAAATATCAAATTTTAGACCATAGATGGCGACAGCGAAATAGTTAAAACTGTTTCTACATGCTTATATATATATATATAACTTCCAAAAAATTTGATAGATGTGGAGGTAGATTGTGGGTGAAATGGTGAACGTTATATTGTGTAAATAGATCACTTAAACCAACCGAAGACGGGTCGTAAGTCCTGTAATTACCTATACTTCCATATTTTCTCATATATTATAATATAAATAGCTTCTTTGTCTCTATGAGATATCTACAATTTGTTGTAAATATAATTAAAAAACACAAATAAAATCTAACAAATATCAAATATCTCATAGAGACAAAGCTATTTTTTATTATATTTAATGGAAAATATATAGAAGTATGGGACCTGTCTTCGGCCGGCTTAAGTGATCACTTTATATATATATAAAGTTCATCAATTTTCACCCCTCAACCTCCACATTTATCAAATTATTTTGGAAGTTGTATATATGTTAGCATGTGGGCTCGCTTTGAGTACCACTGCACCATCACCATCTATGAGAATCTGATTTTTTTTAAATTTTGTGTTCTTGGACATATTCAAATATTGCTGACAAATATAAAATTTTATCAAAAAATATTGTTGTTGCAATAATTAATTAGTGTTTAAAATATCACAGCCCTATATTCTGAATAATTACAACTTCATTGCCCTATATCTGAATAATTACATGTTCTACTAATAAATAATAGATATCACATAGAGACGAAGCTATTTTATGAAAGATATGTCTTTGTAGGTGAAAAACCAGTAATTGTGTTCTTGGACATATTCAAATATTGCAGAAAATATAATTGTTTGAAATTTTTACAAAATTGTGTTAAGCTTGAGGTCTACGTATTTTGAAATAAATATTTGCGAAATTGTTCCATTATTAATCTATATCTTAGTTTCATAGCCGCTAGAAATTCGATAACCACTAATTTTTTTTTTCAATATATAACCTGGAATCAATAAAATATTTCAATTAATTTAAATAATCGCATAATTACGTTTTTTTTAAAATGCTTAAATCTCTGACATGATTGAGACTAGGCACATATTCCTTGAACATTTTCGACTCGTAATTTAGTCAGGTATCCGCCCATAAAATATTGTGGACTAGGTCTATTACACTCTGTATACTAATGTATGAAATATATTAAGGATAAATTTATTTATTTATTGGGAACTTCTTTGATCGCAATACCCAACTTCCATTCATTCATTGTGCATTTTTCCCTACACCATGAGTCGGCTAATGGAAAAGCGAAGCTGGCTGAAAAATTTGGACGTGGGGTCTTTTATTTATTTATTTATACCAACACGTGAGGGTGAGATAAATAAATAATCCATCATTTAAAACGTAGGTAGGTACTTAATTTTTTTTATTACAAATTGATATACGCAATAAATACGCTGATAATAGAATATTGTAATGAATGAGCTCGGTCACACTCCGAGGGTATAACAAACGCACCGATGCGCCAGCACAATTTATTAACACACTATTGTTCTGGGTACCGACACTGGTGTATGGAAGATAGGCCTGGTGCTAGCAGAAGAGGAACGAAATTAGATTGAACACAATGAAAATGAGATCGTTTAGGTGTATATTTATTTGTTATTATACACATCGTATTCAGGCATTAACAGAAAATTACAACAGAAGTGCAATACATAAAGAAAAACATTTCATAGTGTGAGCATATTTTTACATAATCAAAATTTAAAATAAATATAAAATGTGAAGTAGCAATAGTCACCATTGAGTTGAGACACAAAAAATTGTAATAGTGTAGTTCTATGAAGAATTAAATCAATAGCAAAAATGTTGACTAACTCTGCATATTCAGTCCCCAAAGAATGCAATCTGGGGGCTACGGAGTTAGCTAGTGCATGTGTTGTGACATTACCACTGTAATAAAACAATGAATTGTGTCTCGGTGTCCTCAATGGTGCGTGAAAGTCAGGCAAACCAACAATCTGGGGGCAGTCTATCACACCATTGATGATCCTGTATAGAAATATAAGGTCGGTCATCGTACGTCTCACTGATAAGTTGAACAATTTCAGACAGCTAAGGAGATAATCATAATTGATATCCTCAGAGCGTATATGTGGCAGATCTATTTATGACAGAGTAAAGAATGAAGAAATAAGGAAAGAACGTAAAACTGATCTTAGTACAGTGAGTAAGATTAAGAAAGAATCACTATGGTGGTTTGGTCATATGGAATGGATGAACGAGAAGAGAATGGTAAGGAAAATATATGACACAAGTGTTGATGGCACCAGAAATAGAGGAAGACTTGGCACGACCAAGTAAACTAGATGATCTCGTTAGAAGCCTCAATAATTGGCGAGCTTGTATGAATGTGGATGAGGCGAGAACCGTGTGGCATTTTGCATAATGCATAATAATGCATTATACAAAATTTGCATACAAGTGAATTTTTAAAATATGACAAAATGCATATTTAATATTTATGGGTACTGCATAAAATATTTAGTCACCATGGCTATGAGATCTAATATATTCAATACATATATATTACAGTATCTGTGAATGAAAATAATAAACAATTCGGTGCGCAGCACTGATGAAATTGTATTTTAATTAGTGGTCTTCAAGACTCAATTGGATTCAATTCTATTGTAATGGGCTACACAAACTTGAAAGGTCATTTGCAAGAAGGTAAACAAAACATAACAAATGAATAAGATAATATGTTTTAAGCCCTATCAAGGGTTTATTTGCAAATAAACTCTTGATAGGATGTAATATACGTAATTGTTAAAAAACAATCTGTGAATTTCATCATCTGCAACACTTTCGATGTCATCTGACTTTGATTAATTTATTCTCATTTTGCTACACGTCTAAACAGACGTCAAAGGCGATTAGATTCAGTCATTAATTCATTGTCTGCCCTCGTGATCGTTATGTAAAAAGCATAACAGCGGACTAGTCAGAAAACGCTGAATCTAAATACAGATATACACTATTTACTCACTTTAAATATCCGGTGAATTTCAACAGGAACCGAGAAATTATAAATTACAACATATTTCTAGCGAGGCGAAAAACGTCAATGGCAGTCACTTGACAGATAGATCAGCCGCAATAGATTTTTTTCGCGACTGCCTTCACGTCAGTTCCAACACTCAAATACGGCTGTGGCGCTAATATACGAAACTTTTGCAACAATTTCATTTGCACAATACACAATAATAAGTCGCGTTATATATCATTATGACTGAGTGTTCTAGTCTGCTTCAATAGCGTGAACTGTTTGCCTTCACTCTTCGCGATCATAGCGATACTCCTGTCATGACTCTGACATTCGTTCGTCTCACAGTCCATGGCATATGACGCCCACACATCTCAAAAGATTCGAGCTTTCTTTCCTTCACAGGATCTATGGCTACGTAGAACAAAGCTATAAGAAACACCATGGTTTTAATTAGTCGAACTTTTACTTTGGTAACACATGTACAAAGATACTAAATACTTGTTTTACAAAAACATTCTTATATATTTAGTCCACTCGTGAACTAATGATGAGAAAAAATGCTACTCTCGACTCACTAGTGTGATTGTGATTGATATTCGATAATATTAGTGATTGGAAACTGTGATTAATTAGTTAATTAGTTTCATTACTAATACGCGTGCGCCACAAGATATCACAATACACGAAATAAATAAAAAAAACATAATTTTTAACTTATTTAATTATATTTGTGGGAAGGTTGGTTTGTGTTCTCGTGAGAACCATTTTTATCCGAACATGTTTATTCTCATCGGGGAGAAGCCACCGAGAGCAAGAAACAACACAGAAGACGTAAAGGTTATGTAAAAAACGACGCACGGTTAGTGAAAGGTGAGTGTCGGGATGTGCATCTGCGGTCCGGTCGGTTCGGGTACTGGGCGCCGCGTCCTTCGCCGACCGCCTCCTCCGCTGCGGGTATATTGGTGCACATCTGTGGTGCACGTGTGTCATACCCGCTGGGCGGCGCAGTCCGGCCTTCCTCGAACGTTTCCGCTTTGTACGCGTGGAATGGTGCAATACCAAGGAATGACAAAACGAGGGATATCTGGACGATGCGTGCGAGTCGTCACATATTATTCTAACTTAATTTACGTAAAAAACATATTCTAGTACGTATGATTAATATATATCTTATTTAATATTGTCAAGAAAATAATGAAAACCCTTAAAAAATGTGAGTTTATTTTTCGGGTCGAATTCTCAGCATTTCGGCTCAAATGCGTATAACGTTTTGACAGAATCTACTAGATGTCTCAAGCCGGCCGGCCTTGCGCCCACGACGCATCGGGCGGCGCTATATCGGGCGGTCAGCAACAATACAAACACCAACCTGCCTTTACGTCCACGACTCACCGGACGGCGACAGGTTGGGCATCCAGGCATCAAGGGGGTTCCAACCCATTCCTCTCCGCCTGGCCCTGGTCATCAACTTCAAGAAATGCAGCCGTTATATCATCAAAGCTGGTGAAGTCCCACGCCAGTACAAATTGTCCCACCGTCCATGCTGTAGCAGCGAAACCCATCATGATTACACAGACGAATCGCGACTTTCAACCTGCGACTTGGTCACTGGAGGAGGAGTGCTGTAGCGATCGGAATTCAAATCCACCGCCATCTCAGTCGGCATCGACGCTAGTGACAGCGCTGCCGGCTGCTGCTACAAGCCTGGCTCGATAATTCACTGCTAGGCAGTTTTCCAGTTTCATTATTTCATAATGGCGGTCTTGCCGGCCCATGCGCGCCGAGCAAGACCGCTAAATCGCTTCATTTTATTTCATAATACACGTGCACCTTCTACATCTTCATTTATTATTTAATTCTATCTGTCTTCATTGTTTTTATTGTACTGTCATAATAAACCCACACTCGCGCAAACAAACATTTATTTCATTTAATCACCTCCCTAACCCCCCAAATATCTTATTTTATAATAATGTATTTCTGAAGTGTTCATTAAATTTCTTTCTAAGCTCTTCTATATTTTTAATTTGTGTAAAGAGGTTATTGAACTTTTTTTATCCTTAAGTACATAAAGTTTTGCTGATAGTTTTTGGTGTTACATTTAGGAATTTTAAAGTTATTTTTAAACCTTAATGACGTGCTTGTTTCAAATTTCAGTGTTATTTTCTTTAAGTATTTGATTAATTGAGATTTAAATGTTATTTATTTTGGGAACTGGGAATTTTGCAAAAGTGTTTGTGTTGAAAAAGTTGATCTTTTTTAATTTAACTCTAACTTATATTTAATTTAATTTTTTTTAACTTTGATGATTGTTCCCTGTATTATTTATACCGAGTTCATTATATAATTGTATGCTCCTCCCCACCCAATTATTCTTGTACTTCTAGATACTTATATATTCTAATTATTTTTATCCTATACATAAATATATTATTGAAAAATACCTAAAATGGGAACTCTGTATTTAGTATATTTACAGAAGCAATGACAACTCAGTTTACATCACCGCAGAGGAAAGGTTAATTGGTTTAACTAGGATGTGCTGTGTAAACTACTACTGCAACGAGTAGGTTTAGAAAATAGGTTTTACGGAAATATTGTCCGTGGTTACACTTTTATTCGTGATAAAATATGTAATAACATACAATAAGCTATTTTTTATTTTCCGCACCATTCACATTTTTGAGACTCCCACCGAAACGCTGTTCAGTATTTGTGAGCGCTTCAACCGTAAACCCGTCCGCCATTTGTCATTTTTTGTCATGCGCAGTCTGTGTACGGTCGCTATCATCCGAAGCGCGGAAATGTGTTTTGTGTGAGTTCAAAAGCCTGTGTTTTAAATAAACCGAGTGTAGTTGATGTTTGATACATTATATTTATTAGTGTGTTGAATAAAGTGTACCGTGAAAATGAATAAAACGTGCGCCAGATGTGAAAAGACTGTTTACCCAATCGAGGAGCTGAAATGTTTGGATAAGGTAAGATTGACAAATCGCCTTTTTGGAATCTTGTTCTGACAGATTTTAGTGTATGTGTGTCTTGTTTTAAGTGTTTTTCATGTTTTTAGATACAATTATTCATTTTGCGGCAATTTATCCCGGTTTGACTGTCGCCCGGGCGGCAAACGAACGCGAAAAACGCACGCTTTTTAAGTTGTAAATGTTCTTTTTTGTGCCCATCCCTTTTGAAACTTTTAGAGTACTTTTAGGGGGTAACGCGTCGCCGAAAGGTCTTATAAGTCGTCGGTAAAGTTTGCTTCCTGCCAATCCCGCGGGTCTGCGTCCGAAATTACCGGGAAATGGACGATTTGTTCGGTCCAGCCGACTTATTTAAAATGTGTCAGAAGTGATGTCATTGCGAAATTGTCCTTTCTCGGGAACAATAGTGGCGGCGATCTGTTGCAATAATCATTCTTACGAACGCTGAGAGAAAAAAAAAAAAAACGTTTTTTCGAATACTACGAATTATCTACGCGGCAACAGATTATATTAATAAAAAAACTTGATGGTAATTTTGATTAGAATCGTGTACGAGCAAATCCACTTTTGCTTTTATCACCAGATGCGTAATGACGTGTTCGGCATTTAAATTCAAAATTTTGTTTTAGACATTCTATTTTTTTTATCTCTTCACCGGAACCAAGTTTAGAACTTTTTTTTTTTAATATAATGTAAGTAGGTACTTTAAAAAAAAAAGTATTTTTCGCATTTTTCGTAGTACAGTTGATGTACAGCATCATAGTGGGGACCTTCTCAGAGACGTTCTGACTGTGTCCTCGTATCCTAATGGTAGTGCCGAGTTTTGCACGGCCATGCTCGCCTTGGAGGGTCATATATACGCCTATATAACTATATATATACACACGTTAGACATTCGTTTCGCATATGGCTGAACCATATGATGGTAAATTTCTTCATTAGTTTTTCGATTGTGATAATTCGTTATCTTTGTCGTTCTGCTTCGTTTTAAGCATCTTATTCAAAAATGTTTTTTCAGATATCTTACTTCTCTGTATGTTAATTTTGCTCACATAGAGGATTTAAAAAAAACACATCGATGTCTCAGAACCGAGCGTTATACCACCTCTGCATATAATGTGTTTTTCGGGTTTGAAAAAATATTATTTATTGAAAGTGAGCAATGTTTTTTTTTTACACAGTTTGGACACAATACACGACGCCCACAAAAAATTGTGACATATAAATATTTTAATAGACTTGCGACAAGTTTTTTTTATATCGTGCGACTAATTATACATGTGGTGAGAATTAAAATGAATCTATCTCCTTGTAAACAAAAATGTTAAATATATAATTGACTTGTAACGTTCCATTGTCGTCTGTGGTTTTTTTTAAAATAATTTTTTTATAAGCCTGGGAAAATACACAGCGTCAGGCGGACAGTCATTACGCTCATGTATTATATATAATTATATAACAATGTAGCGATTCGATTAGTGGTGGTGAGATCGTTATTTAAACTGTTATTTAAACCGTTATTTTGTTCGATTGTAACGATCATTGATAATTAATTAACGTAATTTTTCGAGCAATAATGACTAATACACTAGAAAGTAAGTGGCCGACAGTTAAATCTTAGTTATCAACCGTCGTTAAATATCAGTTACCAATCGTCGACACAATCACAGTCACGTGACGGTTTACCATCACTAGATTCGATGTATTCAAGTGCACGTCACACCGGCTGAGGCGTGAGGCGATTATGATCACCCGTTTACGCGTTGTCAATATTTGCCGCGTCGCTCCCACTGCTCCGGTTATTTTTACCCGACTAGTCTTTTCCATGTCACTCCTACTGCTTTGGTAATTTCTACCCACCTAGCCTTTGTCATGTCACTCCCGCTGCTCCGTTAATTTCTACCCAACTTGCTTTTGCCATGTCACTCCCACTGCTCCGGTAATTTCCACACAACTTACTTTTGCCATGTCACTTCTATTCCTCCGGTAATTTATACACAATTAGCCTCTGCCGTGTCACTCCCATTGCTCCGGTAATTTCTACCAATTAGCCTCTGCTGTGTCACTCCCACTGCTCCAGTAATTTCTACCCAACTAGCCTCTGTCATGTCACTCCCATTGCTCCAGTAATTTCTACCCAACTAGCCTTTGCCATGTCACTCCCATTGCTTCGGTAATTTCTATTCAACTAGCCTTTGCCATGTCACTCCCATTGCTCCGATAATTTTGAAGAATATTTTCGATTTTCTGCGCGTCTTGAAATATAACCTGCCAATTTGCGCTCTGTAGCAGTGACAGTTTGTAACATTGCTTAATGATATATTACTGTTTACATTATTATAGATCAGGCTGGTTAACGAATCTAGTCGAGATATTTACCAGGTAATTTTTTTTTGATTCGGCATCGCGGGCCGTATCGTTTTGAAATTCGGGCCGAATGAAAGATCTCTCGCGAGGCGGCACGCGATGCAAGTTTCTCCCCGTCAGCTGTCGGCGGCGTCAACATCGCTTCGTTTCGGGTATTGGCGCTTTTACTTTTCATCTCGGCTCTCTCTCTCTCTCTCTCTCTCTCTCGCGCGCCAGTGCGATACTTTCGTACCGCGCGTCCAAAATAAATACAGTTGAACCTCTATATTCGTCACATTATATCAAATGTTTCCATATTCGTATTAATATTTTCTATATTTGCCACTTCCAATGCTTTTTGTTTTTTTGTTTCATATTAATATTATTATTTTTTTTTAAATGTATACTAGTTTTTAGTTTATTATGTACTATGTATTTAATTTCCGAAGAAACTTCACTGGCGTTATTTTTATATATTATGTAATTATCAGTTATTACTGTTACACTGTTTGTTTCTCCAAAAATAAAAAATAAAAATAAATGCTGTCCAGCTGGGCCATGGTCAACCAAAACACGGTACTACTATTGACAGCTTCGTGAAGGTTTTAAAAAACTGGCATCATTGGACAAGTTCCGCCACCAGAATTAGAGTTATCTGATTCTAAATATTAATAACTTTCTACCTCTGCAGGTTCTGCCGTCATGTCTCCCCAGTACAATGAAGGTCAACTTTTGACATCTAATTTATTCATTTGTGTACTATTTTGTAGGGGGTGTGAAGAAATTAATAGAATTAATATTAATTATATTTATATTAATAATAACATAATAATATAACGATATACCACTATTGCGTGAGCATTGCTTTGCAGCTCATCATCACGAGTATTCATCACCAGATCGACGGATCTGGTGCGCGATTAGCCGTTTTGTCCTGTCCGCGTTATACTGCCGAATTGCTGCGCTGTTAGAAACCTCGGTAATCGACTCTTGTATGAGAAGATGCACGAATGTGTGTGGCAAGACACTGAATGGTGACGCAACGCCTTGTTCAGGACCAATTTATGAGCAAAGGCCATCGGCTGGCATTTTTTAACACTACTTTGCAACCTGGCTATGCCGCAATGCAACATTAAAAACAATCTCAATAGGCGATGATGATGATGATGATGAAGTGGAAAGAAATGAAACACAAAAAATGTTCAATATCGGTACATTAAGGCGACATGACACAATCGAGAATGGCCTCTCCCGCCAGCAGAATACCCTGTTTTTATTCAGATACATAACAATACATAGAGTCATATTTGCAAGTACCAATATTTTACTAAGACATCATTGTTTTCCATAAATCTATCCCGCGGGGTTTTTTGGCGCCACGTCGATGATTACATTGTCTTATCGTATCAATTGATTGGTGCCTCCTCGGCGAGTAATCCTGTGCGATACAGTAGTGGTGTTCGATAGATATGGCGGTTGATTGGGTGGAATGGTGTACGTTACATTGTGTAGAGTGATCAAAAATAGCTTCGTCTCTATGAGATATCTGATATTTATTTAATACCAGCGCCTCTGTAGGTGAAAATCCAGTCATTGTGTGTTCTTGGACATATTCTAATATTGCTAAAATAAATAATATTCTTTATTTATTATTATCTTTGTTTTATTAACCACTGAATTGAGTTTAAATCCATCTACCGGTTTCGTTCTTCTTCAGGATGTCATTACTAACTAAAAATATATAGCATTGTTTCTTCACCAGAATCTATTTTAAAAAAAACAACAATTATTTAAAAAATAAATTTAGTGCCTAACTCAAATTGTTACTTAATACAAATTACTCGTAGTTCAATTCTCAACTAACTAACTAACTCAAATTGTTACTTAATACAAAATACTCGTAGTTCAATTCAGTTGGTTGTTTATAATTTTTTGATTAGTTTTACACGCTTTATTTGTCTCCAACGATTCCCAATCATTTCATTCAATATAATATTCAATTTATATTTATTTTTCACAATTTTTGCTCGTATGCAGTGCACGCCCCTGCGAGACACAACTGAAAAATAATTAGTTTTATACTAGTATCAAAAATTGTGATTGCGCAGTTGACATCCTCTATAAGGAAAGGTATTCAGTGGCTGGTGGTGACAGCGCGGTGGATGCCTCCCACTCGCCCGCATGACTCACGGGTGTCACCAGGTGACGATGAGCTTCGCGAACCGCCGTCGACTAATCGGATGTGGTGCGGCGGCGATGCGGTGGCTGATGACTGATGACTCCTGCAGACCTTCGAAACCGCGGAGGTCTCGTCACTCCCTGACATTAGAAAGGCTTATAAACTGCGTCTACTTCCTTTTTTACTAATTCGCCAATTTTAACGTGTTGATTGTTCATGTCCGTTCTTTGCGTTTGGTGCATGGATTTGTTTTTGATTTGGGAAAAACAAAAAGCAATTGGAAAAATTTTTCCCACGTTAATCTTTAATAAAATATAATCATTTTCTTCAGTGGAGGATTTTTAAACAATAAAAGAATCATGTTCGGTCATAAAACGTCCATACATTTTTAATATGGGTAAGAAGGTATTATTTACAAATAAATACACGGTAGTGTCGTATGAACGACTGTTTGTTTCTCATAAATAAATCAAATAAAATCTATACCGACTCTCAGAACTAAAAGTCTCACGTTACGATCAAGTGGACACATTCTATCGCCGATCCGCGGGCGCTGACGCTTCCACACTCTCGGGGACAGCCGAAACGAGAACGAGCGACGACAGACCGCCCCCTCAGAGTTCAGACAAGTCGGCGCTAGGATCGATATAAACAATATTTCGCGTGGTCAGCGCGACACTTTCTCCGCAACGCGTCGTTTTTCTTTATCGTTTCTTGTGTCTCGATACAGTGCCTATTATTAAAGGATGTGAAAACACGATTTTTTAATATTCTTATTCTTTTTCCAGCGACAGCTGATTTCCGATCAGTTCGGTTTGGCATTTCACCATGAATAGACTTACGCCAGAACAACACTTTCAAATTGTGCAAATTTATTTCGAAAATCGTCCGTACGAGCGAGTGATTCGAATAACCACGGATCGTTTTCGCACCGCGCATACTCTAATTAATAATACGCATCGGCAGAGACGTCGTACAGTGCGCACCGAAGCTGTTAGGCCAGAACTAGAGAGCGCTATAGATCCATGATTACTCACTTCTTCGTTCCCCAATTGTATGGCATTAATGTGGAAGAGCTGCGGCTGCAACAAGACGGCGCAACATGCCGCACAGCGCGCGACACAATCTATCTATTGAAGGAAACATTCGATGAGCGCGTGGTGGACCTGCGAATTGGCCTCCAAGATCGTGTGACCTTTAACACCTTTGGATTATTTTCTGTGGAGATACGTGAAGTCGTTAGAGTACGCCGATAAATCAGAGACAATAGAAGACCTGGAAGCCAACATTCGTCGTGTTATTGCCGATGCTGCTTTATTGGAGCCACCCGCTATGCCCATATGCGCGTAATCATATTTAAACACTATGTCATCAATGATCTTTCCAATAAAGCCTCAATTTGTATGTGTTTTATTTCATTTTAAAGTTCTATACCTTTAAAAAAAACACCCTTTACTATTTTGTCAGATGTGTCCACTTCCACATCTATTACGTCCACTCCCTGGAATTGTCGAGTAATTAATTCTACGAAGTGATTTGACATCACCCGGCCGTATCTAGTGGCGTACAGTGAATGATAACGACTCGTGCAGTCGATCGCTCGTTATCTGAGTTCGGTTACCTCGAATAAAAAAAAAAAATATATCGAATATAATTCATGTACAAATATTTCTTCGATTTTGGTACGCTCCTGCAACGAAAAATGTCAACGGAATATAACTTGTTACCAAGTTGATGCATCCGCGATATTGGCGAGTTAACGGCATAATGTGTACCTGCAGAGAACACTTCTGAGTTGGTGCTTTATACGAAACCAATTGTATCAACTTATGACAATCCATGATCATTTTATATAGATATACTATATCGTTCGCATCTCTTCTCCCCAGGCTAATTTGGAGTTTATATCGGAATATGCAATTTAAAATTGAAAAATCTTAGAAATTTATGTTGCCAATCAATTATGAAATGTTCAAAATCAATATTTGAAGAGACAGTCCGGAGATGGTGTAAATCCAATCATTAATACAATTTCTGATTAT
The DNA here is from genome assembly GCA_022840565.1 of Eubasilissa regina. NCBI lineage: Eukaryota > Metazoa > Arthropoda > Insecta > Trichoptera > Phryganeidae > Eubasilissa > Eubasilissa regina. The sequence goes on from JAINEB010000026.1 coordinate 6,444,125, forward strand.
GACAGTTGTTTGAAGCCAACTCGAGGGTAGTGTAGTGTATCAGGCGCGGTCGCTTCGTGCACGTTTTGATGCTCCGCCTCACTCTTGGTCTAGAGTCAAAAAGCTTTGGACATTTTTTTTCTTGCTGTAAATAAATTCGGCGAGTCTATATATGCTATAATGTAAACAAAATTAAAATATTTTCTTTTACTGAAACTTGTCTCTTTTACATATTTGTTCAGTTTCATTTTAAATGTATTAAATTTCTCCTCCTTTCTTATGTTTTCTGACATTTCATTAAAAAATATATCATCGCACTGTACATCATCGTTTTCTGAGATTTGACCTTCTCCCTGAATGGCAGTCTGTCTATTTATTTATTTATTTTTATTAGTAACTATATAATACTATATAAAAATCTGTTTGGACTGTGCCCGTCTCACTGGAGAAATTCTGTGTCGAGACGGGCATAGTTTACAGGCAATTGTAAGTAGTAGATAGAATTACATTTATTACCATATAAAAGGTGTATATGAAGAACAATTTTAAAATGGAGTTAATTTTTTAATCACTTTGTAGCAATAGTTAATATAGGTATGAGTCAATATGTTTGGGTGAGTGCACCAATACTGGCTTGAATCCAAGTTTTAATATATAGTTTCATGTTCTCGGGACAATTCAATTGATTTAAGTCTTTTAGCATTCTATTAAACAGTTTAGGTCCAAAATATTAGTAGTTCCTTTGACCGAATGCGGTATGTGCTCTCGGGGTCTGTAGGTTATTTGTATTTGTCCGTGTGGAGATTATGTTTTGAGTTGTTTTAAAATTCGTGTACGATGCTCGCGCTCACGTTGATTCTATTGAAGGTTTTATAAATAAATACTAATATATTAAAATATATTTTCTGTTTGAGGGTCATCATATTGAGATCTTTCAGCATTGCACCGCTTTATTTTGCAACACTGACAATTGTTGCATTTCTTTTTCGTTATCCAAAAACAAAATGGTGCCGCAGCGGATGAATCACGTAAACACACGTATACCAGCAACAGTGGATTCTATCATCAGTTCTGTATCATTGTTTTGACTCATTTTTGACAGTTTATCTTGAATACTAGAAGCCTGATTATTGAAATATTTAATATCCTTCGATTTTATATATTTGATTGTAGGTATAAACTTGTTATCCAGTATCGCTTCTATAAAAAAATCACCGACCGCCACTGTTGTGTATGCCTTTTCAATTTTTTCTATATCTAGATAATCTTTAGTGCCAGGACGCTGATATATTAGGTAAATACCTTTATTTTGAGTTGTAGTTTATCATGTATATATTATTAAGGAAAACACATTCTTATTGTGAAGTTGTAATTATTCAGAACATACTGATTTAATGTATTAATTATAAATATATACATATAAAATCAATTTTGTCGAAAAATATTGTTGTCGCGTCACCGGAATACGAACCTGGATCTTTGTTTCCAATCCGGGGAAGTACACTACCAATTGTGTTATAACGCCAGTACCTTTCATGACAAATTTTCGAACCTATATGTTACATTTTTTCAAATGAATACACCTGTCGTTCCATTATTTGAAAGCCATCTCTACATTATTTTTACAGAATCTCAAATACCTTTGAGTAAACCGACTGCAGACTCCAGAATTATCAATTCATTTTTATTAAATTTTGGACACATAATTTGGACATCCCGGACATATATAAGACCAACGTCATACATATATTGAACAACGATATCATTATCGGACGAACTCTCATCACTAAAATAGCGGTATATTTAATGATTCATTGTCTCGTATACTGCAACTTTCCAAGTGTCAATGTGACAGATGACTTTTGAAACAGCTGTGAAGAGTGCGCCATGTTTAACTTTCAAATATCGGAATGTAAAATGAGTTTAGTTTTTAGAGAAGTGAATATATTTTTTTTTTACCAACGATAGAATAATCTATATAACTTCACAACGATAGAACGCTATATTTATTGTACGGCGACAATAAGACCTACAGAGTCCAGTGAGTATAATGTACGATGTATGCAAGGAAAGTGACCTTATTATGAATGTCAACAAGTGGAAAGAGATAGTATTCGAGAAGGAGGAAAGCGAGACACCGTCCTCGATACTTGGAGGTGATCAAAGTTTGGGATAAGGAGATGAGTTTGTGTATTTGGGAAGTATGTTCGATAGATACGGAAAGGAGGGGACGGCGCTTTGAATGGAATTATAGCTAATTGGAACTTGTTCAACCGAGGCAAGACTAGTGCAGCACAATGGAGTCCTTGTACCGATACTGGTGTATGGAAGTGAGGTCTAGACTGAATGAATCCATTTATGACAGAGTAAAGAATGAAGAAATAAGGAATGAATGTAAAGGTGATCTTAGTATAGTGAGTAAGATTAAAAAAGGATCAGCAAGGTGATTTGGTCATGTGGAACGGATGAATGAGGAGAGAATGATAAGGAAGATGTGTGACGCAGGTGTTGATGGCACCAGAAATAGAGGAAGACTTGACACGACCAGGTAAACTCAATAATCGGCTAGCTTGTACGAATGTGGATGAGGCGAGAATTGTGTGTCAGGACAGTAAAGTGTGGCGCTCTATTCTCTCGCCTACCCCCGCGGAGAAACGGCGTGATGGTAAGTGAGTAATATTACTATGGTAAGCATCTAATTTGAATGTGTCATGTTTCTTTAATGATCTGGTACTAGCGTGAAGCTTCTCTCTGGACATCAGTGTGCAGTGGACCAGATTGCGCCTCATGTTGAGACATTTTAATCTTACTTTATCAAAAAAAAATGTATATTTATTTATACCGGTTTCGTAAATCAGGTTTTATTAAATTTTTTTATCCATTTTGCCAGATTTTCGCACTCGGGTCAACGTGCCGCGTGTGTGTTTCTACAATTTAATTAAATAATTTAAGCCAATGTGTCTATTTATAAGCGAAATTATATATCGTAGATTGCGCACGCGAGTGTTATACGCGCCCACGCGGATACAGCGCACAATAGCGTGCAACGATCTATAAATCTGTGTCGTACAATCTTGTGTGATTATTGTTTGCGTTGAATAGTACAAATAGATCGTTACGCATATTAAATGTAATATTTTGGGTGTATAATTCATGGCCCCAAATATCGCCTCCATCTAACTATCTTTAAAGGGAAAATAGGCGGTGGCAAATCAGTGATTTGTGGACCAGACTGCAGTCACGTTGAAGGATGCTGTATGCGGTTCTGCAAAGCACGGCACGAGAAGAAGAAGGAGAAGAGAACAAATTAGAAACATGTCACATTTTAGTTTGGAGAGTCTGCTAAAAGAGCACAAAAGACAACTCTTAGGGTAACACATGGTCGTCCCTTTAGATATCCATCAGATCTTATATTTGAAGAGTACAATGGCCTGGTCATAAGACTAATCTGTATGTTGAGACTCGTCCAATATTTCCATGCTGACAACAACTCACCCCGAGCTATAAATCATGGACACAACACAAGACAGATCTACACGCCAGTTCCGAGAGCAACAACCACATTTTATCAAAGATTCTACATGTTCTTAGCTCCGAAACTGTACAACACACTTAACACTAACTAGAAATCGTTCACTTCCAATATCAATCGGAAGGCATCGCTGTCCAATATTCCAACATAATACAATACCTACACTGATAATTCACTAGTTTTACAACATTCTCACTACATATATATTTATTAATTCCTGTTGAATCTTTATTCCTCAGTTGATAAGTTCTCATTAGATATAATTCCATTCAAAGCGCCGTTCTCTTTATTCCCTGCAGTCACCCTCCTTTCCGTTTCTATCAAACATACTTCCCAAATATCTGCTTGTCCCAAACATAGATCAGCTCCAAGTATGTAGCACGGTGTCTCGCTTTCCTCCTTCTCGAATACCATCACTTTCCACTTTGTGAGATTCATAATAAGGTCGGCTTTGCTTGCATAAATCGTACATACAAAGTGTAATAAATCTATTAAATTTGATGTTTAAACAACTCGGAATCGATTTAAAAGTCCCTTATAACCCTTAGAAGGTTTTCCAGTTCTTTCCTAGTGAGTTCTGTTCGCAAACCGAAATTCTGTTCGCAAACTGAAGTATTTTTTGACAGGATGACAGGTTCCACTGCAGTTATGTCCTTGCCATTTTCGATAAATAAATAAACAGATCGGCAAGAGGTAAACGTCAAACGATGTAAGACGCTCCGTTGTCAATTTCGACTCGCGTGTGACCGTTGAAGAAGATCTTGGTCACCGGGTACCCTGCCGCCGGGCACGTCAAGCGTGCCATGTTGATTTTGAAATTGACCATCATCAGAAATGGAGCAGCATTGCGCAAGCGATGCTTTCTTCGAATGTAGTAATTCTCTGCACGCAGTCGGAATGGATCTGGTGACTAGTTTTCCAAAATGCCATTCCTTTCTCGGCGCTAGACAAATGAACTGACCGGCTGCGTTACGATCGGATCCGTAATAGCGGCACTCGTAATCGTTTTGTATAAATCGTTTAGCTTCACTTTCACTGTGCGCGCGCCGCGTGCGTCCGCGCATTGGTGACGTACGCGCTGTCACATCTGTCATGTTGACACATCTGTCGTTTCGTTATTTGAAAGCTACGGTTTAAGGAATACCCAAGTTATAGACACCAAACCACTAAAGTAGGTGACTTAATATCTGATCCCCTCCTTATTTCATTAGGAGTACCGCAAGGGCCAGTTCTTGGACCTATCCTTTTCATTATCTATATAAACGACATCTCATGTATACCGCGATATATATGGTGCACTCATATATATCGCGGGAGACGATTATGGAACTATATAGAATGAATTAAACTACGACTTAAATAATATAGCAATATGGCTAACTATAATAAAATAACACCAATCACACCAGCAATTATCATAGATGGTGAAAGTCTGAAAGAAGTTACTGAAATCAAATATTTGGGAGTCATAATAGATTCTAAATTGAATTTATCACAAAATACAAGATACGCGACTAAAAAGATTGCTAAGAAAATGTCACTTCTGGGAAGGATCAGAAGAGTTATTAGTACTGAGTCTTGTCAAATAGTCTACAGCTCTATTATTATTCCTCGCATCAACTGCTGCAGCTGCATTTTGGTTTTGGCTAACGAAGAAGAAATGCGACAATTGTCAGCGGTGCAAAATAAAGCTTTGAGAATAATACTAAAAAAAAAAATAGATATACTCGGGTCAGTGCAATGCTGAAAGATTTATTATAAGATAAATGGTATTTATTTACAAAATCTTCAATTAGAAAATATCAACGGAATTTACACGAAAAATGGATGCAAATCAACATGAGCACGAGCACCGTACAAGGGGAAGGGATAGACTGAGACTGCCATTCAGGAGGAAGGACAAATCTCAGAAGTACAGGGCGATGAAATTTTTTAATGAAATGCCAGAAAGGAAAAGAAATTGAATAGTTTTAAAAGAAAACTGACTAAATATATAAAAGATAAGTTTTAGTAGACTTTAATCTTGTTTATATTATGTATATACTATGTTAAGGGTGTAGTCAGTCCACAAAACATTTTGAGACCTTTATTAGTTATATGTCATAGTTATTTTTGTTCGTTTGGTGGCTGCTGCGCGATCAAGGTTTTGGTAGAAACTATTTTTCATATTGACAATAAATACAAAGTCGGCGGTTGCCAGTCTGCTAGAAATCTGAGAAAATAATAAATAAATACGTCAGTTTTTGTATATATTTTTCCGGACACAACCTTCTTACCTTCGTCATGAGATGCGGTTTAGCAAGCAGTGTATACAGCCTTCAGATGAATACAGTTTCGGTCGCGGCGGATCGCGCTCCTGCCGGCACGCGAGGCCACTCTGCAGACTGGCGTCGTCGTCCAAGGTTTTCACGAACATAACATGTCGGAAATGCTGTCGTGACAATGTAAAAAAATGCACAGTTTTGTGACGCGGTGATGTGCCAGTTTGGTCTAACAGTAATTTACCGGCTCGGCGATCGAGTGGTCGGGAGATTATTGAAATGAACGTGACTCCTGCATCCTTTAGGGTGGATTTGACCTCTATTAATGCATAACGGTACAATGTTGTAAGGCACATTTGACGTAGAAGGTCATAAATTGATTATTTCAATTTGTTATATTAAATACCTTGTTGTATTAAATACCGTGTTATATTAAATACCGTGTTATATTAAATACCTTGTTAAATTAAATACCTCGTTATATTAAATACCTTGTTATATTAAATACCTTGTTACATTAAATAAAAAAATTGTTAAACAATTTTATCATCTTAATAATAAGAAAATATTTTATTAGTTTATTGATAAATCAACATTTTTAAGGAGAACACATTCTTATTGCGAAGTTGTAATTATTCAGAACACAGCTCTGTGATATGTTAAATATGAATTAAATGTATTCATTAAAATGATATACGTATAAAATCAATTTTATCGAAAAATATTTCAACTATGCTACAGCGACATTATTTTTTACGACAAATTTTCGAACGTATAATGTTGCACTTTTTCAAATTAATACATCAGTCGTTCCATTTACGAAATCTCAAATACATTCGAGTAAACCTACAGTAGACGCCAGAATTAACAATTAATTTTTATTCAATTTTTGCACACATTGATAGAGCTTTGTGATATTTTTAATACAAATTAAATATATTAATTAGAAAGATATACATAATAAAATCATTTTTGTTGATGCTACAGGAACGTGTATTTGGTTCGAATCCCGGCATTGATTTTACATGTATATCTTTCTAATTAATACATTTAATTTGTATTATAAATTGACACGTTTCAAGACCAATTGTCCCTTTTTCAGAACACAATGTATACTGAAATTGAAAATAATTGTTAGTTAACTAATTTGGAACTAGTGTGAAAAAATAATAAAAAAGTGATTATTTGCAAAAAGGGTTTGGTTATTTATAATTTTTAAAACCGGGATTGATCCGTTGCAGGCCCCTCGAAAATTATCCTTTATTATCTATGTACGTTACGCTTGAACTCTTATATATACAAAAAAAAAAAATATTCATAGCCCTAACTAAAAAGAAATAATAAATGTAGAAACAAACTTATCTTATAAAGGAAAAAATTAATTTTATTAAGTGTTAATTAAATTTTGAAACAATATCGATACGTATATAAAAACGATAAAAAATACACTGAAGTAGCAGAGTCCGATAAATAAAACAACGAGATCTCAGTTCGCGGAGCACATTGACTGTTCGTAAATCGAAATTCTGCTCGCAAACCGAGGCAACCGGTCGTTCGTAATCCGAGGTCATCATCCACATCGCTCCCTCGCGACTGAGGATAGCGATATCAACTCTCGCCCTTTCGACATCTCGAAAATGAACTCCCGCCCTTTCGACGATGCTCCTCTTAGGTCTGTTACCGGAGAAGTGCCTGCTGGTCGGTCCACCGAGTGGGGGATCTTCCTCTTCCTCGTAGTCCACCCCAACAAGCTTCTCGCAAGATGAAGAAGAACATTAAAGGATTCATCTCAGGCTGCAGGTTGATCCGTCCGTTATGGAGTGAGTAGCTATGGACTGACGTATGAAACATATTGATGTTTCGTAAGCTCTAAGTAATTCATCTAATTTATTTTAAAGGGTTAATTACTGTATATTATATTAACATACCAATTTGGTGGATTTTTTCCCCCTCTACATTAAAAAAAAATGATGTTTATGAATCCTCAATTTGTGGGAGTAGATACCTGGATTCTTCCCATTCGCGGTTAGTCAGTGACGGGCACAAGATCCGCAGGTTCTTCACCTCGGCAACTCATGCCCACCTTATTTTGTCACATTCTGCCTTCATCCTAAACTGAGAAAAATTTATAAGTAACACCTGGAGATGATAGATATGTTATTCATTATAAAAATGGCTACATGAACAAAACAAATACAATCCACTTTAACTAATCGTCATTTTGTCGGGTCGGGCGCGAGTACGACGTTCTTTAGGCAGGGAGGTGCCGTCCGAGTATCCCACCTCCTTGCCCTATCATCGCAGATGATCCTTAGCAATCAGGCCGACGACGGGATGGGATCCATGAGCGGAATTGTAGATGATCACATCACATCAAAATGTAGCCTACTAAGTCTAATAAGTCGATGCGATAAACCTACGGCGAAACCAAAGGGAAACATCTCGTTTCCTGTAAAGATTATACACCGTGCGATTAGATTGACAAGTTAATAGTATATTATGCACTAGTGATTGAATAACATAAAATATTTACCCTCCGGCTGTAGTGGATCGCACACAGCTACGTTTTATAGCGATGAATCGCCTAATCTAACAGCTCCGTCGATGATTTGAAAAAGAACCATAGATGGTGACCGTTTTTACAACTTACGAAACGGTTGCGATACCGACGTAAGGGCAATTATTTGTGATTTCGAGGTGCTTGACAATAAGACAACGTGGCAAGTTTGGCAAAAAATAAAATTATATATATATATATATATATATATAACAAAGTTGAAATAAAATGCAGAATGGAAATATTCGTCTAAAACTAGCTGGAACATTGGTATGGAGTACAATGACGTCCTTTTCTCGTGCACCGGACGGCCGAATTTACGTACTTTTGCGCCATTATCCGCGGCCGGCAGCCAGGACGTGACGTCAGCGTCGGAGGAAATGGTGAATTTGCGCAATTTGGGCCGCCGAGTGCAATCGGTCGTATTCACTTTCATCCTCACTCAGATTCTTACACGTGCACTACTCACCGCGTGCAGGGTTGTATGCAATTGTCAGTAACAGGATTGTGCCGGAATTGTTCGTCCACTTTTAAACTATTCCAATATTTAGGAAATAAGGAATTTCCTTAATAAAAAAAATGTCACTCAATCATAGAGCATGGTGTAATTGCTTGGGGTGGAGCGACTGTGTCTGCAATTATTTTAAATATTCTCCTCAAAACCCCAATCGCAACGAGGACTGACGAAGTTTTTAATAAATTCGATATCTTTGATATAAGACAAATATATGCTAATACTACTCTTTAACTAAATTTAACTAAATTTGCTATTTACATATGTAAACACAAACAGACACGTTTTAAAACAACTCAAAATATAATTTCCATACGAAAAAATATACATAACCTACAAATCCCAAGAGCATACACAACATACGACCAAAGGAACTACATATATTTTGGACCTAAACTATTTAACATAATGCTGAAAGATTTAAACCAATTGAATTGTCCACTTACCCAAAACGTATGGATTTAAACTTTTAATAATTATTGTCACAAATTTATCCGAAAATAGTTTACTTGAAAGTCCATTTTAAAATTGATTTTTTTTTACATACACCTTCTATTCTATCTACTATTCGGACGGGCTGAATGGATGGGAGCATCGCTGGGAGAAGTGTTACAAGGAGGAGACTGTGTAGAAGAATAAAAATAAATTCGAAGAAAAAATGTCTCGCTTCTTTGTTAGGTCGGATACTTTTCAGACAGACCTCCCTCGTACAAACAAGAAAAATGAATTAAATTGAAGTTGTAATTTATTTTTATTTATATTTTAAATATGAATTAAATATATTAATTAGAAAGATATACATACCGAATTAATTTTTATCGAAAAATATTGTTGTTGCGCTACCTGGATCTCTTTCCAAACCGGGGAATGTGCATTATCCAACTATGCTACAGCTACAATATTTTTAGCGACAAGTTTTCGAACCTATAATATGTTATCTTTTTGATATTAATACATTTAATCGTTCCATTATTTTAAAGAGCCATCTGCCTTATTTTTACGGAATCTCAAATACATTTGAGTAATCTGATAGCAGATTAAATTTTGGACACATTGATACAAATTTATTATTAGGAGAACACATTCTTATTGTGAAGTTGTAATTATTCAGAACAGACGCTCTGTGATATTTTAAATATGAATTAATATTTTTTTAATTAATTTTCTCGAGGTTTATTTACTTTGCCCCCCCCCCCCCATGTCGCTGCGCCAATGTATTATATAAATACACTAGACAAACGGGACAATGGAATCACACTTGTGTGTGTGTATGCTATAAAAAATATGCAACGGTCTTTTTTTTATCTGTAGACTTTCGAAACGTGACCTTTGACAAATTTTAAAACGGTATATAGAATGCATTCGAGCGGTGAACGGAGATTGGCTGAGCGATAGTGAAACCAGAGACAATATACAACACTCTCGTGTGTCCTCGTTGTTAGTAATCGAAATATTTTTTTAACAATATCATGTTAAGCTTTAAGAAATAAATATTTGTGAAATTTATCCATTATCAATGTATTTACATATAACAGACAATAATTTATAATTTGGAATCGATAAAGTGTTTAAATTAATCGCATTATCACATGTTAGGCCGCGGCGGGGCAGCGGAACCGAAGATGCGCCGTCGGTGAGCGATCGGGCCAGACTGTGCCGGCAGCACTTTGTCGCCGGCTAGGTATTGAATGCAGATGTCGGTACCGGCTGGGAACGGCGGTAAATTTGAATCACTGTCCCCTATACGTATATACAAGCTCCTCATATATAAAGCCTATACTCTTATACGCAGCCCCCATCTGGGGCCATGCGGTCGAAACACATAAATAAGCTGCAGACTTTCCGGAACAAGATCGTCCGATCAGCACTGGGCGCCCCCAGACGGCCAAGAGTCACACAATTACATCATGATTACGGCATTCTATCCGTAAAAGAGTTCATCAAACAAATCTCCAAGCGTTTCTATGCTGACCTCCCCCAGCACCGAAACCCAACTATAAACCTACTATCTAATTACGATATAACCGTTCCAAAATTGTTCTCGTTTAGAGGTCATTAATCACTGCACCAGCTGCAGTTTCATGTGCCCCATGTTTGCAGAATAAAAATAAAAAAAAACTAATAATACAAATTTTCTGGCCATTCTGGCATACAAGACGATGAAGGAGCGAGGGGGTCCGAAGTGATCCGGTACTCCGAATGACACTAAACCAAAGTACAAGACTGGAAATAAAGACAAAGTACCAACACCACGTGGTGCATTGCTTTTCTGATAATTATGTGAAGTATTGGCTTACAATACCGTGTCGAAAGCGTCGACCGCACAACGCACAACAAATGAAAAAGTTTTGTTTTTTGAAATTTTATTTCGGCGTTTCTCCCCGGCTGGCGCGTCGGCGACGTCAACACTGACGATGAATCCGAAAGTCAGAGGCTAGAGAGAGGTCGCAGAAGATTCTGAACGTCCTTGGACATTATTAAAAAATGTTATTAACATTAAAATACGACACACTGCATTCCGGCCAATTCTCAAAAACAATGCCAATCGGTCCAAGCTTCGTTTTATTGGCAGGCCGAAACTTGACCAACATTAAATGCTATATTTGTATATGTCCAAGAGGACACAGTGACTGGATTTTCACCTACAAAGGCATTTTTTATTATATTTTAATGGATGCATGTGTAATTTGTTATCAAGGAGAACACATTCTTATTGTGAAGGTGTAATTATTCAGAACAGACGGTCTGTGATATTTTAAATACTAAATTAATGTATTAATTATAAATATATACATATAAAATCAATTTTATAATAGAAATAGAGATCCAGGTTCGAATCCCGGTGACGCTAAAACATTATTTTTCGACAAAATTGATTTTATATGTATATATTTATAATTAATACATTAATTTAGTATTTAAAAATATTATTGTCCCACTACATGGATTCGAACGTGAATCTCGTTATAATCCGAAGGTGCATTATCCAACTATGCTACAGCGACAAATTTTTGAACCTATACGTTACACTTTTCAAAATAATACATACTTAATCTATCGTTCCATTTGAAAGCCGCCTACTTTTGTTCTTACGGAATCTCAAATATCTTTGTGTGAACCGATAAGCAGACGTCATAATTAACAATTCATATTTCGATAATATATTTTCTTGACATATTCGTGCAATTTAGTGTAGCTCTTCTTCGGACGACACCGGTTAGGATCGTCAGACACGTTAGATCGTTCGGATCCCCTGTGAACGGCGTCGGAAGCTGCCGGCCACGGACCGCTAGTCGGGAATAAATGAATAAATAAATAAATAAAATTACCACCCTTGACGCGCGTCGCGTGACGTAATATAACAATATTATGCGATACTGTAAAAACGGCCTGCAGTGTTAATGACGCTGCATTACAATACAATGCGAATCGCATCGACTTGACCGCATTCCACTGTGGTGATTATCTGCGCCGTTGCGTCACCGTCGCCTGGCTGTGTCACCGGCGGTTCGGGTCGCGTTGAGACTTAATAACCACAAAAATTGCAAAAATCATTTTTCTACATCTTCCGCTTTGGGCTTGGCGTACTGTCCTCTCTTTCTCTCGCGTGATGCGCGCCCGGCACTTCTTCTGCACTGTATTTATAGTGATGAGTTCAAAATCACGAAGCGTGATTGAATCACTGATATTTTAAAATCACAATCGCTATCGGTGATTGAATATCTGCGAATATCGTGATTCGTGATTCGGTGCATGCGCGTTTGAGACGAAAATATTTATAAAGAAATGAGATTATAATTCGTGATCAGCGTCATCCAGTAGATTCTGCCAAAATATTTTATGCGGAAAACATAGAGTTTATCAGTAAATACGAAAATCATAATTAAAGCTAAACCATATTTAAACCAGTTGCGTGTTTTCTCAGAAGACACAATATATTTTATACAGTGAGTGCAATTTCAAATTTAAAAAGGACTATAACGCAGAAAAATGTGAAAAATTAGAGTTGAAAAACAGAGAGAAAAATGCTATAAAAAATAAAATATTCGAGGGGAAAGGAATAGGAAAATGGGATAGAGAATAAAATCTGTGTGATAAAAATAAAAATAAACGTCATTAAAGTTTATTTATTGAATTTAGATTTAATTGAGGTAACTGAAGTATTGAAAGTGTCTAGTTTGTTTAGGTGTCAATTGAAATAAAGGGGTGCTCGGTAGAAAAATGAGTTCTGTTCAGTATTGGTGTTGCAATGTGGAAGGTTAAATGTGAGATTAGTTCTGGTTGACCTGGCTGGCACTCGAACGGATATGCGTCTGAGTAAATATGGACAGTCTACTTTAGAGTTGGCTATTTTGTGTAGGAAAATGACATCGGCCATGTCTCTTCGAGTTTGTGGTGACGGAACGTTGAAAATGATAGATGACTTAGCAGTGCTGGTCAAGGATTCGATAAATAGGAATGTTAAGATATTTGAAGAAGCTGCTGTGTGTGGTATATCTTGGATTACAAATAATATTATTAATGATATTAAATTAGATATATATTAATTATTTATGCTAGAATGTTTTTTAAAAATTATGTATTTTTATTTATTTCGTGTATTGCGATATCGTGCGGGCGCATTCGCATTATTAATGAAACTGTGATTAGTCACAGCTTTCAATCACTGATATTATCAAACACCGATCACAATCACACCAGTGAGTCAAGAGTAGCATTATTTCTCATCACTATGAGTTTACTGTACCCGCGAGCCTCTGACCGTCCTGACGAAGATGTGGACAAATCGGTATAAAATAATCATATTTCGTCCGGTGTAACAACTAAGAAACATGGGCACCAAGGGCCGGATGTGAGATCCGTAGTAAATTTTTACCATCGCCCGTGGTAAAAATTGGTTGCGGGTTGTTCGTACGTCAAATTTACTACTGTTATAAAGTCAATTCCGCCCAATAGTCTGACAATCAAATTCCTGTGATTTTGATTGGTGGAGCCTCTATATTCATCATTAATCCGTTTCTGAAGGTCTGACGAATATAGAAACAGTTTTTCCCATAACTAGTAACTGAAATTATATTAATTCCTTCCTAGCCTTTGGGCCCTAGAGGATAGGAAGCCACTGTTTGGATCCTCAAGTGTGTGTGTGTCGCCTGCTGCCTCGGATGGGATGACATTTTGTTTTTCACATTATACATTTCTTCACAAAACACAATTAATCCCGTCATTTATTTATTTATTGACATACATATTTTTGTACTAACAGAGGTGAATTTATTATAATATAACATGGTAATATGTTTATTGTGTGGGATGGAGTAGACTTCACCTCTGATATATACAGCGTTGTCCTGGCTACTTTGCTAGACCGAAGTCTGTGTTAAAGTAGACAGTTTTTTTCATGCTCTTATTTAAGATTCGACGGGAATAAAAATAGAGTTAAAAAAAATGTGTTGTAGAACTAGTGAATTATTAGTGTAGGCACTGTATAATGATTATGTTAAAATGTTGGATAGCCATGCTTCTGACTGATCTCTACATATTTGTGTAATCTTATTGGAACTGAACGATTTTCAGTTAGTATTAAGTGTGTTGTACAGTTTCGTAATCGTTGATAAAATGTCGTTGTTGGTCTCTGAACTGGCGTGCAAATGTTCGTTGTTTGTCTAACTAAACATTGGATGCACGTAAAACGTTCTATACATCTTCTTTCTACTTTTCAACTTTCCTCTGAGAGAGGTCACTTTTTTGATTTCTTCTATTTACGGAGTTATCTATTGCTAATATCAACCGACGGTGTGCCGACGCAGCAGAGGACCCGGGCCGCCACACGCCCGCGCCAGGATTCGTCTCAGCCATGTCCATAACGCTCATCCATCGGTTCGCCCCCTCGCTCGTTGCAGCGGGTGGATTAGGACCATCCATTTCTGGATTCACCGCGGTGATCTTACTCTTAATCTACACCACCTCTCCGGAGTGCGGCTTCACCGACGCGCTCGATTTTCGAGCGTTCCCGTTTATTTTCTTTTGTATTTTTTTACCTGATGCTAGTCGATACAAGTTTTCTGAAGTGTTACATACTGGATTTGAAAATATTATTAAATAATTTTTACAACTAAATAAAAAATGTACATACAACAACAAGCTTCTACAAGCTATCTTCCCTTCTCTGATGTTCAGCTCCTGCAGAATGGAGACATTCATACGTCTCGCTGTCCCAAGATGTGGCCTCCAGCACCACATCTGAAAGATATTAATTCCTTTTGCTTTCAGTATTTTTGAAAATTCGTTATATACCATAGGGTGCCCAAGAAGACCTTCATCGTTGTAGCGTTTATAACTCAGAATCGATACAGCGTTGTTTGCAGGGGTGGTTTCAATTGTCTGTACCCACATCCCTTCCAAGATTTAATAAATATATGATTTATTTATCACTATGTTTCTGATCATCTTCCCCGTCGAGTCTCCCTCGCCCTCCTCCCCCGCTCACTGTCCGGCAGGCCCGCATGACATCAACTCGGCCGGGCGAGGCTCGCTGATTCGATTAGCTTAATGAGACGACCGCATCAATGGTGGTGGGCTGTTGTTCTCTCGGTCTGGACCAGTTTTACACTCGGCTATTTTCATTCATCAGCCTTATCGGCCTCCGCGCGTCTTCCAACTTTTTATCTCGGAGTGCCGGCGTGGCTTCCTCCTCGGTCGTTCATTCTCAGAACACGCTTCTAACCGGACCGATTGTTCGGTGGAGGGATATCTGACAAAATGTTCATCCCAAAAATATTGTAAACGAATTTTGTTGCTAAACAAATATCAATTTTTTTAATGGAAAATATATGGAAGTAATCGCGTGTTCTTGGACATATTCAAACATAGCTAATATTATATACTGGTCAAAATAAGAAAATATAATAAAAAACATTTTACAGATAAAGAATATTGCTTTAAAATAATTTAAAAAAAAAAAAACTGATTCTCTATTCTAATGAATTATTAAATTTGGTCCATACATGGCGATGGTGTAGTGGTATTCGAAGCGAGACCACATATTAACATATATACAACTTTTAAAAATTTGA
This sequence comes from Eubasilissa regina, assembly GCA_022840565.1. Lineage (NCBI taxonomy): Eukaryota > Metazoa > Arthropoda > Insecta > Trichoptera > Phryganeidae > Eubasilissa > Eubasilissa regina. The sequence goes on from JAINEB010000026.1 coordinate 6,460,041, forward strand.
TTAAGTGTGGAGATTGAGGAGTGAGAATTGGTGAACGATATATATATACATATATATATATCGTTCATATATACATATATATAAAGCAATCACTTAAGCCAGCCGAAGACAGGTCGTAAGTACTGTAATTACCCCATATTTCCATGTATTTTCAATTTAATATAATAAAAAATAGTTTCGTCTCTATGAGATATCTGATATTTGTTTAATAACTGTGCCTCTGTAGGTGAAAATATAGTCATTGTGTGATCTTGGATGTATTCAAATATTACTAATTCTGTTACTGTTGATTGTCGTTCGCGGAATGGATTGATGGATCCGGTTGTAAATCGAAATCACCGCAGGGTGGGGGAGGAATTAAGGATAAGGATTTAAAAGGACCGGCGATCTCGGGGAAGCGGGGTTTGGGAGGAATGCTCGCGTTACCTCGAGTATGACGCCTCCGCAGTTTCTCCTGGTCGCCGCCGAAATTACATAACGGTTGGCGCGAGGATGGTGACGATTCCGCTCCCGACTGAAGACGGCGATGTCAATGTTCACACACAAACAATAAACACTGTGATCACAAATCACAAGAAGCACACAAAACAATGCTGGTACACTGGAGGTAACTGGTCCACACAATGTCAAGATCAAGGTCACAATTTATGATGAAGCAAGCAACTAGGAGAATAGATCGAGGGTACAAATTTGGATCAATAACATTAGTCGTGGCTGATATTAAGACGCGCCAAAAATATGTTTACGAATTCGGAACATGTAGTTTCTAAATTCTCTCGCTTGCACATCTTTGGCGTGAACCGCATTGGCCCCGTTTCCTTGAAAGAGTAGAATTGTGTTGTGCGTAGATGTAAACACGGCGACACATAACACGGCGCCTCTGTATCTTCAAGAGCTCTGCGACCTAGACAACTTTAATAGTCAACGTCAGTCTCTACTTTAGCTGCAGGAAGGACTGTAGAAACGACCAGCCAAGTTCAGTGAAAGACCATTTGCGGTGGCAGGACCTTTGCCCTCTGTCGTGAGGAACGGTGTATCAGAGACTTTATTTAAAAAGATACTAAAATCGAACCTCTTCAAAAAATTGCAGCAGCATTTTGGTTTTGGCTGACGAAGAAGAAATGCAACAATTGTCAGTGGTGCAGAATAAAGCTTTGAGAATAATACTAGTCAGTGCGATGCTGGAAGATCTGTATATAATGATATTTATTTATAAAATATCAGCGGAATTTACACGAAAAATGTATGCAAATCAACATGAGCACGAGCAGCGTACAAGGGGAAGGGATAGACTGAGACTGCCATTCAGGAAGAAGGACAAATCTCAGATATCGGTGATGTACAGTGCGATGAAGATTTTTAATGAAATACCAGAAAACATAAGAAAGAGGAGAAGTTGAATAGATTCAAAATGAAACTGATTAAATATGTTTTAGTAAAAGAAAAGACTTGAATCTTGTTTATATTAGAGCATATATAGGAGGGCTTATGTATGCACTGTGTTAAGAAATAAATAAATAAATAAGTTTAAATAACAAATTTTAACTTAGTGTATGACTGAACAGTTGATGTGTAAAAATATCAGTTGCATATCTGTAGTAATAAGATAGATTTTTGATAACGGATAACGGATTAACACTTTTCTCTCGACGGCCCCCGTGCCATCCTCCCGCGCGGGTGTCGGATCTCACAGCCGGCGAAAGTGTCGCGCGCGCGTCCTTGCGCGTGAATAATTACAATTCACAAAGTCCTCCCGAACCGGCGGGCCAATTGGCTCGCCTCGCGTGCGTGTCCTCGCCGCACAGCTGCGGCGCTACGGGGCAATTAGACTTTATTAATCTGTTATTATTTATATAGCGTACGCGACTCGTCGCCGGTCTCCGATTATCTCGAGGAATGCGCCGTCGGCTCTGTCCGGGGACGGTGTCGTTCGCGATTGTTGCACCGCCGGCTTCCTGCGGTCCGGCGATGATTCTGGAGAGGAACAAGAACACGATTAGATTGGAACGAATGTATTATTGCATTTTACAAATAAAATGTAATATGTTAAGTATAGCTGGTAGAAATAGCTAAATCTTCTTGCTCTCGGAACATTAAATTATTTGATATTGAGCTTCAAAGTTTTTAATTTTTAGTTTTAGAAGTAGAGACGAGACTCCCTTGTCGATTCCACTCAATAAAGCTTTAATTAAAACATTTTTTTAAATTTTTACACTACTTTTGGGATTCCGCCGTGAATTATCAATTTTAAAATTGAAAATAATAAATAGCTAAAAAGATACAACTGATATATATTAACAAAGTAACTTAATGTTCAACTTACTTGCCATCACGCCGTTTCTCCGCGGGGGTAGGCGGAGAGGATAGAGCGCCACGCTCTTCTGTCTTGACACACAAATTTATATCATCCACGTTTATGCATCTTCTCATACAAGCTCGCCGATTGTTGAGGCTTCTGACAGAACCGTCCTCCATTATCTGGTTTACCTGGTCGTGGTGCCATCAACACTTGCGTAAACTTTCTTACCATTCTCTTCCCATTCATCCGTTCCATATGACCGAACCACCTAAGTGATCCTTTCTTAATCTTTACAGTGTTTACTCTGTCATAAATAGATTTGCCACATATACGTCTAAGTGATCTCATTTCCACTGCATTCAATCGTTTCTCTTCTGCCAGCTCCAGGTCTCACATATTTTATTTTATTCGCCGTTCACTTTATTCCCTGCAGTCACCCTCCTTTCCGTTTCTATCGAATGCACTTCTCAAATACAAAAACTCGTCTCCTTGTTCTAAACTGTATTCTCGAATACCTTCACTTTCCACTTGTTAACATTCATCATGAGGTCGCTTTCCTTGCATACATCGTACATTCTACTCACCAGACTCTGTAGTTCTTGTTCATTATTCGCCTTTAGTACTGCATCATCGGTGTACAATAAACAGCATACAATCAAATTGCCCATTTTTGCTCCTACATTCATTCATTCCAGTTCTTTTACGCTATACATCTATCAATGTTTCAAAGTCATATCATAATCTTACGAAGTTTGAGAACAGTTCAAAGTTTATGTCGCATTTGTCCCGTTTCACCTTACGCCGGTTGGCCATCCGGCAAAACACAGTTAATTACTGAACTGTTATTTACGCGACTCTCGAGACAAACGGTCACGTGTACACGCGCCGTAACAATCACGGTGCTATGCGTGGAAGTTCTAAATCTTGTCGTGTCGCCCTCCCCCTAACATTCAATCGCGTTAGTTCCGGCCGGCTATTAAAACAGTACAATCTTTATATATGCATCGGTGATCGGCACGGTATCGCCCCGATCCGGTGGCAACGGCAGTCGGGGGAAGCGGGCTCGGGTCCAGAACGTCGCGACCGCCGCCCGCCGTCGGACGCGCGCCCCAGCGGTCGCATTCCTCTGCCGTTGATAGGCCCCGCTGCTCCCAATGCCGGGGCCGCGGAGATCGAACGACCGTATCTGATATGTGAAATTTGGTTAAACACACATATCATTGACTGGCAATTTAGCATTTCGTCTGTTGGTGTTTTTTTAAAGGCATCTAGATCATACAATTTTTTGTAATTAAATATTCCCATTTATTTGTTGAAAATAACGCAGATACTGGTATCGGACAGCTTGCATTCTAAACGGCGATAGTTCAAAATCACGGACCGCGCTGTCAATCACCGATATCTTCAAGTCACACTCGCTATCGGTGATTGAATATCTGGATATATCGTGATTGATTTATGAAAATATTCATGAAGAAATGACGTTATAGTTCGTGATGAGGGCAGATTCTGTCGAAACGTCGTTATGCGCATTTGACCTGAAAAATAAATTCACGTTTTTAAAGGGTTTTCATTCTCTTTGTGACAATATTAAATAAGATATATATTAATTATATATATTATAGAATATTTTTTTTTTTTACGTAAATTATGTTTGAATAATATAAATAAATACTCTTAAAACAGGCAGCACCGGGACGTATTTGAAACTGATCATAAATACAAAAAGAGTGCATTTATATGTACATAAAAAGTGAGATAGAATATAAAATTACATGTGAAAGAGAGAGACAGAATATATATATAGTTAAAAAGAACATCAAGGGAGACAGAATATAAAATTATATGTGAAATAGAGAGACAATACATATACAGATAGACGGAACATTAAGGGAGGGGAAAATACAGTGTTGATGGATATTGATTGATTTTAAAGGAATATGGGGTTAATGGATAAATTCTGTTTCTCTCTTTCACGTGTAATTTTATATTCCGTCTCCCTCGTTATGTATATATAAGTGCACTTTTTTTTGTATTTATGAACAGTTTTAAATACGTTCTGACGACGTTTGAGATAAGCGAAACCGGTTGACGTATAAAAAATTTCGCGGTTTCGTACAAAGTGATCGTATTTTATATGATCGTATATGGTTGAGATTAGGCACATATCCCTTGAACATTTTCGACTCGCAATATAGTCAGGTATCCACACGTAAAATATGATGTACTAGGTCTGTCACACCCTGTATATTTGGTAGTCGGCGATCATTTCTAACCATTTCGGGTAATTTAATTCGCATCGGTAATAAAAAAATGATTGTATCAATAAAATTTTTAAGACAAGTATGTAAATAACAGTTTTCATTTTAAATTTGATTATTAAATTTCTCCGGGTGATGGGGGGGGTGACCCACAGTTGGGAGTGCTCGACGGCGATATCTGGCACGCGTCATTTATGGCGGTATTATATTTGTGCATTTATTTATACGGTCAGATGGCCGCTCGCATATGGTCGAGGCCCGCACCGAGCTAGATCGCGCTGGAATAATCCCGCCATTGTAAAATGTTCATTGGTCATTATTTTCAATACTTATACCATCTGAGAAGATAATGGAAATATATGGAAGACTACACTTCCATATATTTCCATTAAATATATTAAAAATACCTTTGTCTCTATGAGATATCTAAATACCATTGCCTTTTGTAGGCGAAAATCCAGTTATTGTTCGTTCTGGGACATTGAATGGACAATACGTTGAATTACAAACTCTTAAGATCGGCGTACTTTGCACCACTGTGCTACTCCTTCATTAATTATGCTATTCTAGTTTGGGGAGGAGCAGCAAAAACAATATTGGAGTCGGCTAAAAAAGCACAAAACACAATTTTCAAGGTAATGATTGGTCGTCCCTTTAGATATCTACAGATCTTATATTTAAAGAGTACAATGTCCTAGATGTAAGACAAATCATTATGTTGAGACTCGTTCAATATTTCTATGCTAACAACAACTCTCCTCAAGCAATAAATCATGGACAACACAAGACAAACAACAAACATCTACACACCAGTTCCGAGAGCAACAACCACATTTTATCAAAGATTCTGCATGTTCTTAGCTCCTTGTACTGTACAACACACTCAGTACCGTTCACTTCCAATAAGATTACACTAATATTTTTATTTTCAGGTTTGGACCTTTAAAAGTTCTCGGGTGTAATTTCTCCGCATTCCGTGGGGCCAGAACTGCACTTTTCGTGAAAAATATGCAATATATATAATGTGTTCACTGTTGCACGTTCTCTCGTTCTTTCATCGTACACATTGTTCGCGATCGGTACTCTCATGTTTCGTCCCGAGGATCAGTATTTACATTTTCATTATTGAATATTATATAGCGTACGTTACCTTTTTGTCAACTGGTAAGATTTGCTTGCATATTTTAAATAATTTATTATAATCATCTTTATACAAAATACTTTTTTTTTTTGTACTTCTCCTTTGTCGACGACGGTCTTCATTATGAATTACGCAATTGATTGAACACGGACGGATAAGGAGGGTGTATCGATAATAATTATTCTAATTATGTCACGTAGTCTGCACGGACAGCCGACAATGCGAATCGCAACAAGACACACATACACGACACGAATGTAAACACGTGCGTGTGTTCTGTCACACCCTGTACCGAAATTGGATACACCGTATTTAACTAACTGTCGACGTATTGTAGAGAAAATAATATATTATTAATGAGAGCACATTCTTATTGTGAAGTTGTAATTATTCAGAATATGATGTTAAAAATGTATTATTTAGAATGATATACAGTGATACATCGATTTTAAGGACATCTTCATCAGGTACATGGGTTTTTGGAGAAAAATCATCCAGACGAAACTGTTGCAGACCGTGTCTGCAACTTGTTTGATGTTGCAGCTAGTCCTAGTGCCAAAATACAAAAAAGGGAAGTGATCCCAGATAGTGCTTTGATACCTCAAGTCCTTATGGACGGGGATTCCCCTTCCAAACAGTAATATTAGTCTTTTATATTAATTTCTTATTGTTAAACACTATTCTCTATAAAATGTTTTAAATACTAATTTAATGTATTCATTATAAATATACAAATATAAAATCAATTTTGTCATGAAAAATATTGTTTTTTGCGCTACCGGGATTCGAACCTGGATCTCTATTTCCAATCAGGAGAAGTACACTACCAATTGTGTTATAGCGCCAGTATTTTTCATGACAAATTTTCGAACCTATATGTTACACTTTTTCAAATTAATGTTGATGGCTTTCAAATAATGACAGGTGTATTAATTTGAAAAAGTATAACACATATAGGTTCGAAAATTTGCCATGAAAAATACTGGCGGCATAACACTATCGGTAGTGCACTTCCCCGGATTGGAAATAGAGATCAAGGTTCGTATACCGGTTGCGCAAAAACAATATTTTTCATGACAAAATTGATTTTATATGTGTATATTTATAATGAATACATTGAATTAGTATTTAAAATATCAGAGCTGTGTTCTGAATAATTACAACTTCACAATAAGAATGTGTTCTCCTTAATAATATATGAAATGTATTTTAGAGTATCTAGAACGAATTAAATGAATTTATTTAAATTGATTCATATGAAAATAATTTTGCCTCGGTTTCGGATATCAACGATTGTTTTCGGACGAATTATCGACCAAAACCGAGGTACCACTGTACCTATAAAAATCTATTTAAATCATCGAAAAATACTGTTGTTATTGCTACCGGAACACGAAACTGGATCTCTTCCAATCCGGGGAACGTGCATTGACCGATTATGCTATGCCGACACAGTGGATTGATTAAAACACACACGATAAGGATGTGTCGATAATAATTATTCAATCATCGTATGCTGCCGCAACAATACACTAACACAATAGGAAAGTGCACGTGATAATTACCTTCGCCTGATGTATTATTTATTTAACATAAATTTACTGTACGGGATGCACTAGGTATCCATCTCTGATATATAAACCACTGTCTGTGTTAATAATAATAATGTGTTTAGACCCGATTCGCCATAAATATAATACATTTAAGTTACGAAATATTTTTTATGTTATGAAAAAAAAATATATGAATGTAAACAAAATATAGATACTACATTTCAGTCACTGCCATTATTGTATCTGTTGCCATTCTTTGGTCAGGGAACCAGCACTAGCTTGCACTGGAGAGTTGGTGATGAGTTCCAGCCGCAGCTTTACGCCAGCAACTCGGTGTCTCAGAAGCGGAACGAACCCGTGTATACGGCCTTCGGCAAACATTGTAGATGCGCTACAATAACGCGCCAATCCGAATAGTATTCTGTATGAGTAGTATATATATGTAGTATATCTCCGATTCCCTGAAAGAGTCGGACTTAAATTGTGCCGGTTGATGTATGTGGCGCTTCTGCATGTTCAAGAACTTTGTATCCCGGACAAATTGAATGGTTAGACATCGAACTGGTCGTAGAACCGACCAGTCAAGTCTCGAGTTTAGTGAGGCCCGAGAGCGTGGAACTCTTTGACCTCCGTCACAAGGAACAATGAATGCATCAGAGATTCTATTTAAGAAGAAATTAAAAACGCACCTTTTCAAAAGGTCATTTCCATAAGTGAAAATAACAATTATTAATTTTAAAACATAGATAAAAAATTTTTTGTAACATAAATAAATAGTACGTGTGTAAAAAAAGAAAGGTGCTAAAGCAATTACCTGTACATTTTTTTTAAAGTTGTAATTGTTTAGAGGTAAGTAAGTAATATACAATAGACAAATGACAAATTAGATTCATTTTGGTTTCAAGTCGTTTATCACTTTAGACCCTTTAAGGTCTAGTGGCAATTTATTAAATATTCGCGGAGCACAAAATAAGAAAATTCGTCGAGCGAATTTCGTATTAAATTTTGGCACTGAAAAGTATTTCTAAGGCTTTGCTCCTGCGTGTATTGTACAGTTTCGGTGCTAAAAACATGTAGAAACGTTGAAAGAATGCCGTTGCTGCTCTCGCAACCGGCGTATAGATGTTTATTCGTGTGACCGTGATTTATTGCTCGGGGTGAGTTTATTGTTTGAATTGAAATATTGCACGAGTCTCGACATATAAATTAGTGTTATTTCTAGAACATTTATATGCAACTTTACTAACTATGATTTCTCCTCGCTTTCTAGATATGGCACAAGCAATGTTTCAAATGCCAGGAGTGCAGCATGACGCTGAACATGAAGACGTACAAGGGCTACGGAAAGCTGCCCTACTGCGAAGCGTGAGTTATTGTACCATTTTTCTATTTATTATTCCATTATTCTATACTCAGTGTACACGTTGACTTTTTGCGATTTTTTTTTAAGTCGGATAAAGATGATTTTAGAAATAAATTTGCATAATTTGAAATGGCAAACCAAACTGAGCACAAATCAGCCGTATTTATTCTCAAAGTTTTATTTTACAACGCTGACAATTTTGTTACTGGGCAATTGGTGCCAGAAGCGAAAGAAAAATGTGTATACTGTTCGATTCTTATTACTGAGCTGTACGGCGCCCGCAGAACGCTGCTAGTCGAGCTTTAAAGGAAATTGACATTTCGTTTCTTCGTAATGTATCAATTTCCTTTCGAATTCACGTACAAAGATACACGCTACAGACGCATATGGGACGCATTATTAACCTTTGCCATACCATGATATAAAATGTAAACAGCAGTTAGAAAATTTAATATTCTATTGAAAAAATGATTAATAACATAATTTATAGCATTCATTAAGTCCTATACAATGCGTCCTTCCTTCTTATCTCTCTTCGTTTAATTAGTGAGAAAGAGACAATTATATTTGTATGTTTGTTGTCCTTTTCACTGTGAAAATAGTGTGTGATCTCTGTCTTTTGTATCACAAATTGTATTTTTACCAACGTATTAATTTTACAACGAATTGAATGTAAAAAATAATAGTTTTTGTACGATTCCCTTTTCCTAATTGGTTTATCACTAGTCATTCCTGAGCGCTAATATTTTCTTTAGGATTATCTAAAATATGAATTTTATGCTGCATGTATTTACAGAAATATTACAGGTTTAATTATGACGGTAGACCTGTATTGCTACATGGTTCGGGAGGGGTTAATAAATATGACGTTGGACGCTTCTAACGGGAACACAAATATTGGATCAGTTCGCGCTCGTTATAAAGAAGATTTTTTTTTTGGTTTATTTTTCTTCCTCAATGTGTTTAGACGGAGCTCGCTCGCCGACACGACTAGATAGATACTTGTGAATTCTTCAGTGGTTTGTAATGATTTCCCCAAATATCATCACAGTCGGGCAGAACATGTTCGCCAGATGTGGAATCACAAATCCTGATGATTGGTATGACGTCAGCAGAATAGAAATATTCCAACGGAAGCGTACCAGATAATACACGATGGGATAGGATCCCGTGGACTAGATCGATTACAAATGATCTCGATCCTGGATTGGACGTCGTTTTCACCTCCAGTTGACTCGCACTTTTTAAGCGTATGAACCGAGATATCACTGCACTTCCGGAGCTGTCTAGAACACCGCCTCTTCATGGTCTTCACTATATGGTCCATTGACATTTTAATCCGTTGATCTTTTCGTCTCAAATGCGCATGCGCCGAATAACGCTTCACAACTAAATATAAATAAAATAAAAAAATGAATCACGATATTCCCAGATTTTTGATTTTGAGTTCATCCCTAGCCATTCTTCTCCAGTTTCTGGACCCTGCTGCAGTCATCTTCCTTGGCCTGCCTCAAGCTCGCTTCCACCGGGGTACCTACCCTGGTCACGATCTATGGTGTCTTTCTTCAACGTGGCCAGTCTTTGGGACATATAGAATTTTATTATTTTTATTTATGTACGAGTCAAAAATTATCAAAAATTTTACCTTAACATACCTTCAAGGTTGTTATACAGCCTTCTGCGCATGCGTGCTTACGATTTAATTTGATCCCGATCGCATCATTTGCCTTTCGGCTATTACAGTGTAAACGTATCATGTAGACTTTGATCGCAATATGGGGACAGTGCTTTATCACGTAAAAGTGGCCGGACGAGTGTGACGCACGAAGGGGGACAAGATTCAGCCAGCTGGAGAGATAGTTCTAGCCAATAGGCGAGTTACCATTGGTTACCAGTTAACATCATTCGTGGTTCTGTCCATCAAATCATTCACATAGAGCTTGGCTAAAGTAAAGTCTGTGTAAATACATTGATAAATGTACATCATTTTTGGCTTGCCCTCGTATTTATTCAAAATTGTTGCAGGACTAGTGACGAGCTTAAAATCACGAACCGTAAGTCAATCACTGATATATTTGAGTCACACTCACTATAAGTGATTGAATATCTGGGAATATCGTGATTCGTTTTTCAAATATTCATGAAGGAATGACGTTATAATTCAGTAGATTCTGCCAAAATGTTTTACGCATTTAACCCGAAATGCCGAGAATTTGACCCTAAAAATGAGTTCATATTTTTTAAAGGGTTTCATTCTCTTTGCGATGGTATTAAATTATATTTGCTAGAATATGTTTTTTACACAAATGAAATTTTAATAATATGAGTAAATACGCTAAAAATAATGTTTTTAAATTTATTATAATATTGTGTGGCGCACGCGTATTAGTAATGACATTGTGATCACAGTCACAGTTTTCAATCACTGATATTATAGAATAACAAATCACAATCACACCAGTGACTCAAGAGTAGCATTTTTTCTCAGTAATATCAGACCATCAACCACTCCTACGTAGGACCAACGTAGGAGTGGTTGATGGTCTGATACTACTGATGAGAAATATGTCATTTTTTTTAGTTGTTCGCACGTATTTAACGCATTTTAAATGGCAGTAAATTTTTATTGTGCATTGTATCCATTGGAATCCGGCTCCAAAGTCGTTTTATCATTCTCTGTTCGTGCTGGTGGCAGCAGGAATGGTCAAGGTAAAACGCTACTCACGGTTGCGCTGAGTTTATTGCGCAAGTCACAATCGAGTTTTGTGTAATTACTACGCGAATTATACATGCAAGCTGTTACGTGCCGTGCGGGGACCGCACAGTATGCGCCTTCGCAAATGCGTTTCGCCTTGCAAGGGAATTATCAATCAAATTTTCAGTTGTATTTATAACTATAATGGGGGACAGTTATACAATTTTATTTACATGAGGTGAAAAGGGACAACATTACTCATTGAAGTTAAGAAACAAGCTCACCGATTCGATATGGCTGTGTTAATACACCTTTTATATGGTAATAAATGTAATTCTATCCACTGCTTACAATTGCCTGTAAACTATGCCCGTCTCGACACAGAATTTCTCCAGTGAGACGGGCACAGTCCAAACAATTTTTTTTAATATATATTATATAGTTACTAATAAATAATAATAAATAATTTTAAAAATATCATTTTTAAATACTATTTAAATGTATTAATTAGAAAGATATACTTATAATATCAATTTTATCGAAAAACATTGTCGTTGCCGCTACCGGGATTCGAACTTGGATGCCTTTTCCAATCCGGGGAAGGTGCATTACCAACTATGCTACAGCGACAGTCGTTCAAATAATGGAACCGATCGATGTATTAATTTGAAAAAGTGTAACATATGGGTTCGAAAATTTGTCGTCAAAAATACTATAGTTGGTAGTGCACGTTCCCCGGATTGGAAAATAGATCCAGGTACGAATCCCGATAGCAACAACAATATATTACATATATACTCATAGTTTATTGTGTGGGATCGAGTAGACTTCACCTCTGATATATACAGCGTTGTCCTGGCTACTTTGCTAGACTCAAGTCTGTGTTAAAGTAGACAGTTTTTTTTTCGTGCTGTTATGGTGTTATTTGGAATAAAAAGATAATTACAAATATGTATAAAAAATAAAAATATATGTATTGGGAGTGTTGTAGGACTAGTGAATTATTAGTGAAGCTATTGTATTAATTATATTAGAATGTTGGATAGCCATGCTTCTGATTCATCTCTACATATTATTTGGTCCATATTAGTGTAATCTTATTGGAGGCGAACGGTACTGAGTGTGTTGTACAGCTTCGGAGCTAAGAATATGTAGAATCTTTCAGAACTGCACTCGGAATATCTTTCGATAAAATTGATTTTATATGTATATCTTTCGAATTAATACATTTAATTAGTATTTAAAATATCACAGACCTGCGTTCTGAATGATTACAACTTCACAACGAGCGTGTTCATTTGGATAGCCAACTTTTCAGTGGCGGCGCATCTCACAGCATCGATTACTGTGAAAACGATAATAATGTATTATTACAATATAAAATAATTTTCATGTCGGTGATGCCGTTTGCGATTTTTTTTAGTTCGAATTTAATGGTTTAACAGTTCAATATTTAACGTGCGGGATTCGGCAAAAACCGTACTAAGAGGCTAACATTAAAGTTCACTTAAAAATGCTCGGGATGAATGCGACATCTATTTTTTGCCATGTCACTCCCGCTGCTCCGCTGGATCGCTTTTTGTCTCGCGGATACTATTCAAGAATATAGGTCGCCCTTTGCCATTTACGCTTTTTATCAATCACTCTTCTTTGGTGATTATGATTTTTAAAATATTTCGGAAGCGCTGGGTTTCGAGCCCGGATCGCGCGCCCTATTAACTAACCAACTTACCATCGCGCCGTTTCCCCGCGGGGGTAGGCAGTCCCGACACACAATTCTCGCCTCATACAGGGTGAATATTATGTTTTTGAATAACTAGGAAATAAAACACATTTTTTAAATTTGTTTTTTTATTTATCGATTATTTGGTTTTATTAGAATTATGTATGGAATGTGACATCGGCCGAGTGGCCGCCCCTGGCGGCGGCACAAATGCGTGCTCCTTTAACCATATTTTTCATAACATTCTCGCGTGTCATTTCAACAATTTCATTTCGAATTATTTTCCTGTAGCATCGGAATTATTGGCGTAGATCTTTTCTTTCGAGTATCTTCACAGAAAATAGTCGGAAGCCGTCAAGTCAGGTGATCGAGGAGGCCAGTCAATATCACCACTTTTTGACATTATGCAGCCGGGAAGCGTAGCTCGGGCTGTGTGTGAGGTGGCACCGTCCTGTTGAAACCGCATGTGTTGCAGGCCCAATCGACCCAATTCGGCCACCAAGAAGTTATCCAACATGTGACGATACCGATCCCCATTAATGGTTACAGAATTGCCATTATTATTTAGATAAAATGTTTTAATGACTTCAACACTTGTTGAGGTGTTAGATGCTCCATAATAAATTGTAATCGACTACTCTCTACGATTACCAAATGCGAACTGACAAATGTCTGCCAAATCAAAATCGGCCCGGAACATAATATTCATCATGTACATATTCTAGCTACCGTGTCAAATTGTCATATAACAATATAATACTACCAATTTCTCTGACAATATTTGCCGTGTCACTGCCGCTGCTCCAATTATACAAGGTCCAATTACTGTAGTGAAACACTGAAAAAATCACATAGATTTATTGTATCGTCACCGGAGCCCCCGGTATGAAAATTTTGTTATTCATTTTTCTCCGCATTTTATCAGTGTCGAGTGAGAATTGACAGGTCTGGTGTATTCTGTAATAAAGGACTCGCTCCAAGAAGTCGTCAGAAATGTAGATCTGATGATGCCAATTTTTTTATTTGTTAGTTAAATTAGTTTTATTTGATTCTTAACGTAGTGCATACATAAGCACTCCTATATACGCTCTAATATAAACAAGATTTAAGTCTTTTCTTTTATTATAATTTATTTGCTCAGTTTCATTTTAAATCTCTCCTTTCTATGTTTTCTGGCATTCCATTAAAAATCTTCATCGCCCTGTACATCATCTGAGATTTGTCCTTCTCCCTGAATGGCAGTCTCAGTCTATCCCTTCTCCTTGTACGCTGCTCGTGCTCATGTTAATTTGCATCCATTTTTCTTATTGAGGATTTTGTAAATAAATACCATTGTATTAAAATATATTTTCTAAATACTAAATTAATGTATTAATTATAAATATATACATATAATAAATATATACATATCTGGCATTTCATTAAAAATATTCATCGCACTGTACATTTGAGATTTAGCCTTCTTCCTGAATGGCAGTCTCAGTCTATCCCTTCCCCTTATATGGTGCTCGTGTTCATGCTGATTTGCATCCATTTTTCTTATTGAGAATTTTGTAAATAAATACCATTATATTAAAATATATTTTCTGCTTAAAGGTATATTGAGATCTTCCAGCATTGCACTGACTAGTATTATTCTCAAAGCTTTATTTTACACCACTGACAATTGGTGCATTTCTTCTTCGTTAGCCAAAACCAAAATGCAGCTGCAAATAACAGAGCTGTAGACTGTTTGACAAGACTCAGTACTAATGAATCTTCTGATCCTTCCCAGAGTGAGATTTTCTTAGCAATCTTTTTAGTCGCGTATCACATTCGTGTATGGTGAACAGAAGAGTGGAAAAACAAATTAAGAAAGAATATTTAGTTGATAAGAGGAAAGTTAGCCACAAGGAAAGATACAACATGATTTTAAAGAGTATAAAATAAAATTCACAACTATCTGACTCGGAGCAAAACCAATGAACATTTCATTTTTAAAATATCCAAATAGGACAGAGACATGCATCGTACATTGCTCCTGGACTGTATAACCAACTGACAAAATCAACTAAATTAGCAGCATATATAAATGTGTACAAAAAATTATTAAATAATACTGTATTTGACATGTTTCTGATCAATTTCTCAACATTGTAAAAATAATTTATTATCAATTTTCACATTGTATAGATCTTGATATTGTTTTATACGAATGTTGATAGCTACACCCGCCCTCCATAATTCTAGATCTTTCTTATTTGGGGGTGCATTGTAAAAAAATCATATCAAATTAAATAAATTTTAAACGTTAGAGATGACGCTATTTTTTAAAATTATATTTAATGGAAAATATACGGAAGTATGGGGTAAATTACAGGGCTCACGACCTGTCTTTGGTTGGCTTAAGTGATTATTTATTGTAGGTGATAATCCAGTACAGGCGGCCCACGACTTTCGCACTTAGTGGTAAAGAAAACACCAAAATGGCATGTATTATCAGTTATGTATTTATTTATCAATCACACACGTATATACATAATACAATAAGAATACGTATTAAGAGTCAGAAATCTTCTTTATGAAATTGTCGAGAGTTTGTTGAATTCCACCCTTTTTATTCTTTTCCTGATAGAGTTCCGTAACGTGCCGTGTCTCTATCCATTGCCCTGCGTACTTGAGATACACGCTGTGTATTGGGATCACATTCATCCACGATAGTCAAAAAATTAACAAGATGCATGAAGGCTTCATTGATATTTTTGATTGTCAAAGTCTGGACGATGTCGGCCTCTTTTTCGCATTTATTTTCTCTTTCACTTGCTTCTTGTACAATTACATATTCATTCGACAAAGGCTCTGAATGAGATTCTATTAATTCATCAACATTTTCGTTTATGACGTCCGTGTTTAGTTCAGTTATGTTAGTTTCCAGAGATTTTTCAGGGTTTAGTTTTGTCCAAGATCCTTTGAAATCCGTTGAACTTGTTTACATACATTTCAAGGACGGAGGGAAAGGGACAAGGAGCAGAAGCGAGGAAAACGACTGCATGGTCAAAAAATGTACGAAATAGCAAATTGTGCCAAAGTCGAAGGCCGTCTGTAATTGTGTATTCTTGGATATATTCAAATATTGGTAAAATACATTTGATTTATGTATGAGAAACATATAGTACAAATATATAACTTAGGACACAATACATAATATAAAAATAAGATCCGTGAATACTAAATTAAAAGATCAATAATTAATCAACGAAGATGTATGAATGTGGATGAGGCGAGAATTGCGTGTTAGGGCAGACGTCGTGATGATAAGTTAGTTACATAATAACAATTGCGTCGTCTATTAGAAATTCTTACATTTAAAACATTTCTCGTAATATTATATAATTATCTAAAGACTCCGTGTTTATGTCAGTTTTGACAGCTTTAACCTAATTGTTTCTGTGTCAATACCATAGATAAGACACTGTCAATACGCTTGCCGGTAGATTTAAATTTAATGTTACTTTTGTGTTTTCTTTTGAAAACGTTGAGGGCCGGAGGAAACGTTGAGGGAGTAGTAACTTTTTACTAACGCCCGTGGTTAAAATCGTCTGCGGGTTGTTCGAATTTCGATTTTACTATTGTCGATGCGCAGGTGAGATGTGTTATAGGTGTGACAAATAATCATGAAATGTGCTTTATCTGGGTTCGAAATCTGAAAATTTTTCCTGATTATGTTCTGATATACATTAAACAACGAGATCATCACCGGACAAACTGTCATCACTAAAATAGCGGGATATTGAATGATTCATTGTCGTATACTGCAACTTTCCATGTGTCAATGTGTCAGACGAACAGCTGTGTAAAGTCAGCCATATTTAACTATTGATTCTCGTTTTTTACTTATCGGATATCGCAGAGTAAAATGAGTTTACTACGGGATGTACTTTCGAGAGGTAAATATTTTTTTAACTAAAGTAAAAATTTACACAACCGACCGTTAAGTAATCTTAACCTAGAGATATTAAAAATACATTTGACATATTCGCTACTTTGATACAGACATTATCATTGTTAATTGTTGAGGTAATATAATAACGGATAGTCTCAATTTTGTGAGAGTGACTTCAAAATGAAATTTCCTATATTGAAAATTAGTTCTCTCGACATCTTGGTGTCTCCTGGATGGCGAGTCATCAGAATTTAAGAGATCGCAGATCCTGATGTTTTAACAAGCGTTTGGAGAATTGATAACAATTGATATCAAACAAAGGAATGCTGCATACTCTGAACACATCCTCCGCAATGAGAAATATGATATTTCACAAGTCATTACGCACTGAAAGATAGAAGGCAGCAGAGCTAGTAGTATAGGTAGAAAAAGGTTATAACTCATATGATTGAGGGGTTGGCAAAATGTGAATCATCAAATGGTGCCTTGCTGGCGCCGTTTTAAGCACCTCCGCCGAAATGGTGAAAAAATATATAATATTGTCTTATTGAAAAATGTGTATGAATTGAATGTATTGTTTATAACTGAAATAAAACCAAGTACACTGCGAGCGGGTACGCTCCAGAGGTTATTTTGATTATCTGCAAAAAATACAAAATCGTATACACCTTGCACAAGATAAATCAGTATACTGCAACTTGGGCGCCGACCTTTGATCTGTTTTTTCATATCTATCTCGGCTATGCAGCGAGGCTCCGCTCACTTGATCTATCCATCCAATCACACAATCTTCTACCAACATGTCCAGACTATTCAGCCTTTAATATGGTGTTCCTGAAGAATGGAGACATTTCTTTGTCTTGCAGTCCGTGCAGCATACGACGCCAACACCACACAGTCGAGCATGCTTCTTTCGCTCATAGTCAGGGTCCATGTTTAACTACACACAGAGCTACGGAGATTACAAGAGTATATTTAAAGGGTGTCCCAACAAGAGCGGAAAATTTAAATTTTATACCGAATTTTTGTGGGAATTATGTAATGGAACAACACATCTGATAAATGCCCTCCTCGACCTTTTCTGACACACTTGGATTCTTTTGATGAAATTTTCAATCAGGGTTTGGTATAACTGTGACTGGATTTCAGTGATGCGGTGACAAAACTTCTCCTTCAAGGCTTGGGGACAGTCGTGGACATCAACTTTTGACTTCACAAAATCCCAGAGAAAGAAGTCCAAAGGGGGTTAACTCTCTTCGCTGTGTATGGTCTGTAGGTGGTCAGTCAGATTTTGTAGGCTTCCGCGAGAAAACACTCAAATAATGATTGAACATAAAAATATTGCTTTTACAAAATCAAATAGATTTATTTATTTCATGTATGGTGTGTTACACAAACTACCTGGCTTACCCATAATAATATTCCGCTTTCTCGTAAACATTTGTGACTTTCTAGATGCCGGCATCGGTGGTGTCATTATGGCTGTATAGTGCTTGATTAAACGGTATGGTCTGTAAAAACTAGTAATGAGAAAAAATGACATTCTCGTCTCACTGATGTGAATGTGATTGATATTCGATAATATCGGTGATTGAAAACTGTGACCGATCACAGTTGCAATACTAATACGTGTGCACCGCACGATATCACAAAACACATAATTAATTTGAAAAATATACATATAAAATTAATTTTTATTGAAAAAACATTGTTGTTGCGCCACCGGGACTTGAACCTGGATCTCTTTACAAACTGGGGAAGGTGCATTATCCAACTATGCTACAGCGACATTATTTTTAATAACAAATTTTCAAACCTATATGTTACCTTTTTCATATTAATACATTCTTCGTTCCATTATTTGAAAGAGTCATCTACATTATTTTGGTATTTTACAATATTTTTCAATAAAATTGACGAATCACAATATTCTCAGATATTCAATCACTGATAGTGAGTATGACTCAAGATATCAGTGATTGATTCACGGTTCGTGATTTTGAGCTCATCACTAGTAAAAAGGAACACGATTTTAATATCTCTAGGTTAAGATTTCTTAAATGTTCTATTTTTCAATATATTCAATAACAGTACGTAAATACATTGTTTTTATAACGAATAAGAAAAAAAAAACTTATTTTAGCAAAATCGTATATTGACATCTTTTCTTCTGTCTGTGGTAAGGGAGAAATCTAACCATATAAATTGTCTATCTATTATTCTTGTCATTTTTGTTTGTTTTGACAGCTAACTTACAAAGATGGAATAATTTTAATTACATCGACATTTAGTTTGGTTTGGGGAAAGCTCTATTATTGAAATGTAGGTTCTATTGAGACCCTGACCGCGCAGGGGGCGGACCCACTTCTCACCCAGGACCGATGCAATAAGCTCAAGGCTCCTATCTTGGTCCTACTCATTCACCGTCTGGTTGGCATTTTTTAATGCTACTAGGCAGCTGTTCAGACCGCACAGCTGCCAAAACAAGATTTACCCTCATTGTCCCCGGTTGACTCACTTTATTAGTATATAGATAAATAATATTCACAATTCATAACATAAAGATAATATAGAATAATACAATTAACAAGGCCGGGGAGCAGAGGGAAAGTGAAGAGGCACTCCTTTCCGGAAAACGAGACGGCATAAAATAAAAACATATAAGAGACTCACCCTCCACGCAACACTGCCGGTAGACTTAATCCACAAGAACAGTACATTGCAGATCATATTTGGGCAGAAGGTAGAAAAAAGGAAATCATTTCATAGATGATGGTGACCATCTTGAAATGTTCAATTCTTGAGCATGATGCCGAATGGATGTTCCTGGATTCTGACGAACACATGTCGATGATCTGACATCAGTAATAGAATTTTTCGATTATTCTTGGATTACCAAAAATTGGACGCGATTTGCAAATCGTGGCACCATCGTTTACCATTTTTGAAATATTGTTTAATTTTTGATAATGGTGGACTGTCTCACCATCGAATTATTTGACTGTCATAGCGCAACAGCAAAGATGGTGCCAAATTTAAATTTTCCGCTCTTGTTGGGGACACCCTTTATAAAATTTATTTTAGTTATCTCTTGGAATACATATTTCAGCCGGTGTTTACGGAGAATGCGGGCAGTCTTGCGAAATACCTTCCTTTGACTCACCCATCTGGCTGGTTTATTTTTCTCTGGCTCATGGTCTAAATATGATTTTTTATGTTTACTTCAGAGATTTGGATGCTGTGGCTTCATACCGATGGTGCATGGATGTAATCTCTATTTATAATATGTTACAAATTTCTCTCTTTGTACAATCATCAATGAGGTCGGGTTTCAAAGTCTCGACGGGTCGCTTCTGTACTTTCTGACAAATCGAGATAATCTGAAGATCCATCTTGGTAGTCGTTCCCTCGGTACTCGCACGACGTGTCCAAAGCAGCTTAATTGAGATTTTTAGAACTAGTACCTCCCCTATCTCGGTACTTCTAACTCGGTCCAATGAGCTACTAATATACCGCATTACGGCAGCTTGGACTCTTGATCTCACACTCGCCGTATGAATCCATATTCGGTGGTGATATATTTATCTTTTATCGTAGCCGACGTTTCAGCCCATATTTTAGTGCCCATCATTGGAGTGAATCTGTACAGATGTACATACAACCGCACTTAAGGCTTCCCTTTCAAAAATAATTTATATTTTTTTACGAAAATCCAGGATTTTATTATTCATTTATATCTGAAAGTATACACTAGATTTGACTATTTTTAAAACTATTACTTACATAGGACCTTTACACTAATGTAAAACTAATAAACTGAATGTTTTTTGCCATAATTAAGCCTAGTACTGACGCTGATGTATGGAAGTGAGGCCTGGCGCTGGCAGAAGACGAACGAAAGTAGATTGAACGCAGTGGAAATAAGATCACATGTGGCAAATCTATTTATGACGGAGTAAAGAATGAAGAAACAAGGAAAGAATGTAAAGCTGGTGTTAGTATAGTGAGTAAGATTAAGAAAGGTTTACTTAGGTGGTTCGGTCATATGGAACGGATGAATGAGGAGAGAATGGTAAGAAAGATATATCACACAAGTGTTGATGGCACCATGACCAGATAAACTAGATAATGGAGGATGGTTCTGTTGGAAGCCTCAACAATCAGCGAGCTTGTATGAGAAGATGTATGAATGTGGATGAGACGAGAATTGTGTGTCAGGACAGAGTGTAGGGCTCTATTCTCTGCCTACCCCGCGGGAAACGGCGTGATGGTAAGTGTAAGAAAGACTGACCATTAAATTTGTTTTCCGTGTGCCACAAAATTGGTTTAATATGGAAAATTCTTGCATGTACGAAATGCATTTTTTTGTAATCTTAAAGCCAAGATAACGGAGACAAATCTGCATTGAACCAAATTAGCAAAATGTTAAAAATTAAACCATTCAATTTGCAATCAATTTTTGACATTTTTAAAACACTTTGTGTTAATGAAAATAAATTATTTTAAATAATATTAATATTTACTACTCACACGCTTTGAGGCTTCAGCTACTATTTAAAATCGAAAAATCCTATCAGTGTATACTGTCTTTTAATCGGCATATGAAATGATAAGACCCAACAGTGTTCACTTAACACCCGAAACGTGCAAGATGTTCATCTTAACGTTTCCGCATATTAATTAATATTCAATATCCTCATGATTTGATTTTTATTTCCAGACATATACCAAAGGTGAAGCCCACGACGATGGCGGAGACCCCGGAGCTGAAGAGGATAGCGGAGAACACCAAGATACAGTCAAACGTCAAATACCACGCAGACTTTGAGAAATCTAAAGGAAAATTTACACAGGTTCGTTTCCCTCTTATGACCGAATTAAACAAAGCCATGAATATAATGAAACTCCGAGGAGCTGACTAATCATCTTATACGGGATACATCGACATGGTCGCTAATCTTCGATGGAAGGCGGCGCACACGTCTTGTTATAAATTGTGTGAGCGCTATATTTTTTTTATGTGCGCTATTATGTGAAATTGGCCATGATGCTCAATTACTGCAGTTAAACACATCACAAATAGTGATGAGAAAAAATGCTATTCTCGATTCACCGGTGTGTGATTGTGATTGTGGTATTCGATAATATCAGTGACTGTGATCGCAGTTTCATTACTAATGCGCGTGCGCCGCACGATATCACAATACACGAAAACATAATTTTGAGTGTACTTGATTTATTTATTAAAAATTCATTTACGTAAAAAACGTATTCTAACATAAATAATTCATGTAAATATAATTTAATATCATCACAATGAGAATCAAAAAGCTAAAGAAAATATATTTCTCAGCAAATATGCGTAAAACGTTTTGGCAGAATCTACTAGATGGCGCTGATTCAATTGGTAATCAAATGGCGGCGTCAGAAAAAAACGAATCACGATATTCCCAGTTATTCAATCACTGATAGTGAGTGTGACTCAAAGATATCAGTGATTGACTCACGGTTTGTGATTTTGAGCTTATCACAAACACACCCTGCTTGAGAAGATGACATATTAGGGGTACCCAAAAAATTCTTCCATATATTTTCTATTAAATATAATAAAAAATAGCTTTGTCTCTATGAGACATATTCTAATATTGCTAATTATAAAATCATTAATACTATCAAAACAAAATATGTATTTAGATATCTCAACTGTCAAAAAAATTTAACTTAAAAAATATATAAAAAAGTCATCTTTTATTTTCATTACGCATGGTATCGTGATCTTGAATGCCAAGTCGGTCTGTATGAAAGCAATGTTCATCCAGCACTTGCTATTATTCATATTTGCAATCTGTACAACACTTGCACTAGTGGTTTAGCTACAATATGTTATGAACAGTAGCCAGAGATGTGTGTATTTAATTGATCAAATTATTAAGTAATCAACTATATTAACATTTTTAACTGTCTATTATCCGACGTGTGTTTTGCCGAAATAATATATCACGCGCGGACGTGTGTTGTAATTGAAATTATAGGCTTCAATTTATTTTCCTCGGATTAGGCTTGAAACGACAAATGAAACGGCATCTGCCGTTCGGCCGAAATGCCGAGCAGTGTGGGACGGAGGGATCACTTTCATCGGAGAATTCACAGGATGCTCGTTGACATCATTCTCCGCTGACCGCTTAATTATGTATTTATAACTGTGAGCCACTTAAGGCCGGGGAGGAGACTGACCAAATATGTTATATTTCTCGCTGTTAATGTTTGTCATATTTTTTCTGTCAAGGTCTTTGCCTCATAAGCCACAAATGAGGTGAGAACTTCTTATAAATGATGTCCCAAAAGTCTCTTTCATAATGATGAGATGAGTTTAATAAAAAAATTATTATTTTACATTTAAGTACTGGTTCCTGAGAATTTATTTCTTAATGTGATCCGTTATTTCACTGGCACTCTTCTAAATGGGAGGCAACATTTCTGAGAACTGCTCGGCGCGTATTCTCTATGATTGTCATTGGTACAGAGAGGGAGCATTGTTACTGTGTACACCTTTGATTTAAGGTAGCCCCATAGGAAAAAGTCCATTGGCTAGTTTATGCCCCCTCGTCGGGATATCAATTTCACCAGCGGATGGTTAGGACACCCTCCATAGCGGCAGAATTCCCAAGGTCGCGGCTACCAATCGGCCTTCTCCTGCTCGTTGCGTTGGTGCAGCGAATGAATCAAAATGAAAAAGACTTTTGGGACACACTGTATTTTATGTGATATATATATATATATATGTGTGTGTGTATTTTTTCTGATTAATTTTGATGTCAATGTCACTCATTGGTCATTAACATTAATGTCTCGCACTTTACCTTTCGTCTGTTACTGAAACAAGTTGTGATCGTTTTCATCTGTCAAGATACTGTTTCTAAGCAACTGACACGATTTGAAACTTGCATGTTGTGGCGCGTTTGCGGACGTGTGTAACAGACACAGGGTGCATCTTATGAGAGTGTGACATCTTGAGGAACGCGCCTGAGAAATTAAAGATATATTGAACTCATTCGTAATTTTACCATGGAGTGGGTGTCCCGCTAGGGGATGCTGGGCAGAATAACTTTGGAAGACTTGACTGAATGGCCAGCATTAGGAAATCTACTGTAAAACTGTTAATTCTTTGTGTTTCTTTTCTCTTTTGTTTCCTTTTGTGACTTGTGACTAGCTGCCCTAAGGGCTTCTCAAACTTTCATTGTGTAATCGGCACCTAGAATGTCTAAATTTAAAATATCCAATAAACTATGGTGCGTTATATTTTTCTTATGTTCTTTAACATATAATTTATTTATTTTTCTTTTATATTAATACTTTGTTAAGCTTTCCTTATTTTGCTAAACGCATAATGTGCACTTCTTCAATATTTGCAAAATTACAATATTAAAATTGCAATAATTGTATAAAATAATTATTATTGATAGTGGGAAGGAGTGGAGAAAAATTGTGTTTTTAAATAATCTTACTTCAAATTCAATTATAAAAAATATCCCAAATTCTATACAACCAGCTTTTTACACTAATAACAAATTAAATAATTATATATTAAATAATAATGACAGAGATAGGGATAGGTCTACAAATTAATTTGCAATGATTGGAATTATTTTTATACAGGTAAGACTTGCAGAAATTTTGATATTAGAATTAAGGAGCACTTGAGATGCCTAAATAACAATAACTATTCAGAATTTTCCAATCAACTTTTGGAAACAAACCAATCCTTTGGTATTAACAAGGGTTTAGAAATTATACATACAAATACTAGGGGTTTACAGTTAGATCAATTTGAAATTTTAGTGTTATTAGCGAGCTTAATATTATAAATAATCAAACCCTCTTTGCAAATAGTCACCTTTTAAATTTGTTCTTATTCACCATTTTATAGTTTTGTTTTTATTTTTTTGCTTGTATTTTTAATTTCAGTATACATTGTTTCCTGAAGAAGATACCATAGGTATCGAAACATGTCGATAAATTAATAAATAGTGGTTTAAACAAAGTATTTTGTATAATTATTATCATAATGTGCGCCCCAGTGTGACATATAATATCATTACACTTGAATTTCTGTTAGTTTTCCTTGTATGCTTAGTATGTTAATAGACCATTATAATTATGCCAATGTAATAGTATAGATGTATGATAAGTAAAAGGCACAAAAAGATCTATTATTTAAAAAGAATATATATCTTTTCATTAAATTTTCTTTGCAAATGGACCAACCGACGCGGGAGTTCTCATTTTTAAAAAGGTTCCGGGAAAGGGTGGGGTCCTTTCCGTCCTATGATTATTTTAATGTCAAGATACTGTACGGTATCGTAGGAAAGGTAATATAATATGGCTCTTTCAAATTTGATCTTTAAATACGGAAAGGCTTGGCTTCGGGATAGCGGATAGGTCAATATGTGAAGAATTGCGATGATTACGCCAAATATTATCCCTCACTTACCATCATGGCGTTTTTCCGCGTGGGTTGACAGAGAGGATAGCACACAATTCTCGCCTCATCCACATTCACACATCTTCTCGTACAAGCTTGACGATTATTAACAGGACCACTCTTACCTGGTCATGCCAAGTTTTCCGCAGACGTCCTCTACTTCGGGTGCTATCAACACTCTCCTCATTCATCCGTTCCATATGATCTAATCTTATTCACTATACTAAGATCAGCTTTACATTCTTTGCTCTGTCATAAATGGATCTGCCACTTTAGTGATCACATTTCCACTGCATTTAGTCTACTTTCGTTTCTCTTCTGCCAGCTCCAGGCCTCACTTCCATACGTCAGTGTCGGTAGCTATAATTCCATTCAAAACGCTGTTCCATGCAGTCACCCACCTTTCCATTTCTATCAAATACTTCCCAAATACTTCATATACTTCCCAAATACACAAACTCATCTCCTTGTTCTAAACATTGATCACCTCCAAGTATTGAGCACGATGTCTCGCTTTCTTCCTTCTCGAATACCACCACTTGCCATTTCTTGACGTTCATAATAAGGTCGCTTTCCTTGCATATATCGTACATTCTACTCACTAGCCTCTGTAATTGTTGTTCATTATTCGCCATTAATACTGCATCATCGGCGTACAATCAAATCGCCCAATATTCACAATAATAACCTCTTCTTCGTTATTCCACACCCCACCCCTATACCTGAATAGGTCACTCGATTGTTTTTAATTTAGTTGTCATTTACACCTATTGATAAAAAAGGTTACACTTATTTAAACTATAGCGTGGCAAAAATAAAATTTATATGTGTAGTTCAAATATTTATATTGTGATCAATATCAAAATGTTATCTGCGCATTATTTTATTAATTAAATTAATCTCACCAAGTCGCTCAATTATAATTAATTACGCATTGACCCCGTCGCCTTGTGATGTTTCAGGTGGCCGACGACCCGGAGACCCTCAGGATCAAGGCCAACTCCAAGATCATTAGCAATGTCGCCTATCACGGCGATCTAGAAAAGAAAGCCGCCATGGAACGGCAGCGGACGATAAACGACAACGGCGAAGTAGTCGGTATGTTGCGTTTTCTATTATCGATCATGACTTTTTTTTTTAATTGTGATTGCCCGATTTACGGGCCAACCGTGAAGTTCTTAACTGTTAAGCTAGTGTGATTTAGTATTTATGGTTATGTAATTTTCAAATTGACTTAATTTAATTTAGATATTTCGTTACAAGTCGTGATAAAAGATAATGCACACTTTTATCTCGAAACATTTGTCGTTTTGTAAATAAACACTCGAGGACAGTTGAGTATTTTTAGGCCATGTAGTACCCACCATTTTTTATTTAATTTTGCCAAAAGATTGATAACTTTATTTGTGTTTCATGGAATTATTTCAATTTTTTTTTTTTTACATATATATTTGTACGCAGAATACATAATTATATGCTAGTGCTATGAAAATACAACTAAGTTGATGGTCTCTCAGGACGAGTTTTTACAGAATAGCTATTATATAATTTTGGAATTTTAATTTTACTTTTTAATACTTTTGAAATTAGCAAAATTAACTTTGCGGTTAAAATTAATTATTTTTATTTGTTAACTTTGTTTCATTAACCACTTATTGAGTTTAAATATATCTACTAGTTTCGAAAAATACCATTTTCTTCTTCGGGATGTCAATACTAATTGGGATTGTCAATTTTGCACGTAAACGGTGTTGGTCACAAATGGAATAATTTGGAATCGTTGGAGATAAATAAAGCGTGTAAAACTAATCAAACAATTATAAACAACCAATTAAATTTAGTCCCATTCTAAAATTATTCGAGTAAATTTGTATTAAGTAACAATTTGAGTTAGGTACTAAATTTATTTTTTAAATAATTGTTGTTTTTTAAAAATAGATTCTGGTAAAGAAAAAATAATATGCGTTTTTTTTTTTAGTTAGTATTGACATCCTGAAGAAGGAAATGGTATTTTTCGAAACCGGTTGATGTATTTAAACTCAATAAGTAGTTAATAAAACAAAGTTAATGATTTTAATTTTGTAAAATGTTTCACAAAACTGCATTAAAAAGTATTTCAAAACATAATATAGGTGTTCGCTGGTGGTAAAAATATACAGGGTGTTACAGACCTAGTCCACAATATTTTAGGAGTTAAATTACAAGCTGAAAATGTTTAAAGAGTATGTATATACAAATTGTGTTCTGTTATCAGATTTTTACAAAATCATGTCCTACGTACTCCTAAATAAATATTAGCGAAATAGCCATATTATTTTTGAATATCTTTACTTCACGTTCTATATCTTCTGATAGTCTGGCCGCTCCGAGTTCCATAAAATATTATTTTTTATATTCATTATATAATTTGGAATCAATGAAATATTTCAAATAATCGCATGACTATGACTTTTTTTTAAATGCTTATATCTCTGACATGGTCGAGATTAGGGCACACGCAGCTTGAACATTTTCGACACATATTTGTAATACGTATCTACCATTAAAATATTGTGCGCTAGGGGCCGGTTGTGCGATCTGTGGTAACTTTTGTTACTGGTTGTTTGATCGTTGGTAAAAAAAATATTCACTTCTCGAAAGTGCATTCCGTAGTTAACTCATTTTACTCTCCGATAGTAAAATATGGCGGACTTTTCACAGCTGTTACAAAAGTCATCTGACATTTAATCAATTAATATTCCGCTATTTTAGTGATGAGATTTGGTCCGATTATGATCTCGTTGTTTAATATACGTTAGCACATAATACAAAAATATTTCACCACCAATGTGTCAGATTTCGAACGCAGAGGCGAAAAGTCCATAGATAAAGCGTATTTCATTATTATTTGTAAATTTGACATTTGAACAACCCGCAGACGATTTTAACCACGGGCGTTAGTAAAAAGTTACTACTGATAACACAACCGGCCCTAGGTATGTTGCAGCCAGTATAAGAACATTACTTCTGGAATTTAGCATACACGGAATACGTGTCACATCAATACTCATTACTATTTTCAAATTAAGTTAAACGCTTGTGCTACGAAAATAGGACTAACATGATGGCCTCCTGGAATAAGGCTCGAACCCCCGGCCATTAGATCACTAGGCGAATATAGTAACCATTAGATCACAGGCACAGTTTAAAACATGTGACTTTTTATTTATTTATTATATTTATTCGTTTGGCTATTTGTTTAAAATCACACCAGTAGAGTTGAATAATTTAATGAAATTTCGCATTCTTGAATATAATAAAAATGGTATATTTAGGATATAAATGATACATTATCTCGTGTGCTATTGACACCGGTGCTGTCCTGGGATTCTAGCGTACTATAGTCTCTACAAAGCCCCGCGTCAAAATAACAGAGCTCCAGTTGCCTCGGACCACCCTTGCCACTGGACAAAGCTCTCCGTTATTCTAAGAGTTACCCCAAGAAACCATGGCAGACGTCGTCCTCGTAACGAGGGACCGTCGAAGATTACATATACAATAAAATTAATTAAACAGTGTTAATCTTGAAATTTCTGGCCAAAACAGTTGGGGATTTTACGGTCGCCCTTTGTGCAACGGTTCTGGTGGATTTGATGACCTCGCTTGTGTTGATTCGATCTCCTCAAATAGAATCCAATTCTGGGGAAAATAACATCGTCGGCGATGATCTCGAACGATGCGATAATAATAATACAGTCATAAATCATATTTTACGACTCTCCGTGACATCATTAGAAATAGTTTGATATTTCGTATCAATTTTGCTACATTTACGTTGAATGGGATTTTTGAAGGATTTTTTTATATTAAGTTCTTAAAAAACAATCTCTCTCATAATGAAAATTACAAACTGTTGGCTTCCGCTCTTCGCTGTGCTGCGAGGCTCCGGTCACGTCTCGATCAGTCCATCTTTCACTTCTTATACACCGTCGGTGTCTGCGTCACACTGTCTCCGTCTCACCTAGCAACATTTCGCTCTCGTAAGATTATTTTTATTACTTAACATTGGATGTAAGAATTCAGTCATCTGATTATATTTTTTGTAAATTACTAAAATACAACCTACTGTTCGCCGATTAACTAACTCACGCACATTGCTTCCCCGCAGAGAGGATAGAACGCCGCTGTCTTCTTTCGTAGTGCACCATTCTTGATTTATTCACTTCTCATGATTACTACCGTTCTCCAATATCTGCCATTGCAGAGCGAACGTTTGCGATACGGGATCGCGTAACGAGACTGATAATTCTAATCGCTAATTTCTCCCAGCTGTTTCTAATGTAAAAATGTCTTAAATGCCAACCACACATCTTACCCACTGTACAATACACGCGACAACGCTATTCATCAAATCCACTACAACCAATTATCCAAAGGTCACGGCCTGGCTCCGCATCGACGGGGAGTTTGATCACCGCGGATCGAATTGTATATACGACCTGGGTTCACGTACTAATTTTTTTTCTGGTTCGTGTTGGTTTAAAACATTGTCAAGTGTGACTGATTTTAATACACTGGGTATAATATTTTTTAACCGAGCATGCAGGTGACAATTTATAATTTATTTAAAAATAAATTAAGTTTTAAAATTCTCCGAAAATTGACACATTTTTATATTATCTATATGTTGCATTTTTTATGTATATATTTTTTTTTACCACAAGTTATTATTGTGTGTTGGGTGGGTGTGTTTAACAGGGGGCGCTAAACACAAAACGCTTTGGGCATCATATGTTGTGTATATGTTTTTTTTTTGTGTTTGTGACACACGATTAACGCATTCTTGTGTTTTTTCTTCTGCTTTTTTTTATGTCGCCCCGCTTCATCATTGTCGTCGTGACGCCCTTGAATGATGCATCGCCGTCACGTGTTCGGACCCGTCAAAAATCTGTTTGGACGCTTGGACATGAAACGATGATTAAAAATGGCGATTGGAATTGTATTTGAACTATTTTCATCATTTATGTATAATGCCTTGAATTATCATCGACTTAATTGTGTCGATTGCAAATTTGAAATAACTCCTACAATGATCAACTACCATTTTATCAACGTCAAAATCATTTGTGAAATATATTGCACAATGCAATAATTTAAAACCTTGAATATGGTGACTTGAAAATACACCAAATGTGCATTTGATTGGTTAAAATGTTTGCCAACAAATAAACCTTGATACGACATATTACAACACTGGTTGGAAAAATCTGTCGCCTTTTTTATTAATAATAAACATTTAAAAACTTCTGAAGCAGAAGTCACAGACAATTATCACATCCAATTGGAGAATTACGCTGCCGAAATGCTGCCACCGACGATTCCCCCGCCGGCCGTTCCGTCCAACCAGTCGCAGCACAACTATCCTCCGTCCCAGTCAAATAACCAGAAACAGCCGCCACAACAGAACTATGCGAGCAACGCCAACAGCGAATCTCAATACGCGCGGCAGCAAACTCAGAGACAGGCGGAGAGGCAGACGGAATACTCCAACAATTACAACGCAAACGTGACGCCTGCGTATCAAAATCCACCCGCGCACTATACACAAAACAACCTGCCGAATGTGCACATTTCGAGCTACGTGTCAAACACACGCGAACCGAACTCGATTTACGATGATTATAAACCCGAGCCCGATTACAATAATCCTAGAAACTCCGCTCAAATGCAAGCGATTCAATCGTACGGCGCCGACTCTTATTACGAGGCCCGAGGAGGGAACGCTCAACAGCAGCGGATAGGCAGAATCGCCGATTACGATCCGATAAGCGACGGGCCGAGAAATTCTCCGCTCATGCCGAAACACAGCGCCACGATCGTGTACAGCAGCGGTCCCCCGCACCAGATGGTGCAGTCTCACCAAAACATGCAGCACCATCACAATCTACCGGCAAACGCGCAGCAGACACATCAGAGCGCTCAGCAGTCGCACCAAAATGCTCAGCAATCTCATCAAAATATGCAGCAGGCCCACCAAAACGCGCAACAACAGTCGCACCAGGGTCATCAGAACGCGCAGCAATCCCACCAGAACATGCTGCAGGCTCACCAGAACTCGCAGCAGAGTCTACAGCAGGCGCACCAAAGCGCGCAGCAGCAGGCTCATCAAAACATGCAGCACGCCCATCAGGGCATGCAGGCGCAGCAGAGCCACCAGGGACACCAGAACCTGCAGAACCACCAGGGCTTGCAGCAGGCTCAGCAAAAAATGCATCAGCACAATCAGAACATGCAACAGATGCACCACCAGGCTAACAATGGCAGGATAGGTGAGGTTACACATGAATGTTTGCTCGCATGGAACGCCAGGTTCATGTTTTCACATTAACACAATAACATTTTATCAGATATTTCACTAATATTATTGTTCTTATTGTACGTTTGTCCCAAATCAAAAGATAGTTGCGATACTTCCCGCTTGCATGACCCGCGACACTCAGCAGCTAAGCGAGCGCTAACTAGCCGACCCGATGATTGTGGTTTCGATTCCGATACAAATAAATTGCTTTTGATTTTGGATAAATTATACTACTAATAATGTATATTGTTTGTTTATGGTAGTTTTAACACCTTACTGACAATTTATTATTGTTAATATTGTTTTTATAATACTTTTACTTCAATAACTATTATATATATTGTTATTTTTATAATTTATAAATCATTTACAGTTCAATGACGCAATACACTAAAACATATCGATACCTTAAACTGCAAAGCAGCTGATTCCATTTTTCTGTAATGCTCAGGAGCAATAAAAAATTTTGTAATTACGAAAATTACAAAACACGATTTAGTAGATTGTTTATGCAGAAATAAGGTGGCTGAAATATCTTATTGATATTTTGATTTATCTCGTACTAATAGGGAATATTTGGAGTTTTTCTGATTTTTTTTACCAAAATTGTAAAATATTATTGGTATATTTTATATTTTTACGGAATCTCAAATACGATAGGAGAATAAAAATAAATAAAACAAAAAAGATGGCTTTCAAATAAGAGACCTGTTGACGTGGTAGTCCCCACCTATCCCAAATCGTTTTCAGAGTTGTTTACTCTTGTTTCGATTCGTCATAATTACATTCAGTTATTAACATCTTGATACCATCAAAGGTTGGCTCCGGTATCATCGTACCAGAGCCATACCTGTACAATTTGACGTGGAGACTCGTTATAACATTCAAATCATGTTAGGGTAGAACTCGCCCTGGCGAGATCGCTCTTCCCAGCATTATCCATCCCAGCAACCCCCAGCGGGAGACCCACACCCTGATAAATTAGTAATTATTCTAAACATAGGTACAATATTTTTTGATAAAATTGATTTTATATATATATATATCTTTATAATTATTACATGTATTTATTTAAATTGTTTTTGTATTTATATATTTTAGTACTAAGCCGTGTTTAATATATTTTATACAATCCCATCAATGTATAATATGCTAATAGCAATAGAATTTTCTTATGTGAAAAATTCTTTTGGTGTACGTCCTGTTTGGTAAAAGTTCAAAGTTCTGGAATGGATTGAGACCGTATACCGAGGTGGGGTCACTTTAATACACCGTACGTGGGGTCACTTTAATGCGGCCACCCTCCGCAGCCTCTAGATATTACATTGGGTATAAACCGTGCATTGACAATGAAATACGATGTACGTAAAAATTTATGTAGCAGCAATATATCTGAAGAAATTAAAATGTAAAATACAGTCGAACCTCGATTCGATTTTCGTCACATTTTGATAACAATTAATAAGTCAACTTGCATCCAAATGTTGCAACATAAATGCATCTAATGATAATGTGGTTTACTACTTCGTAAAGTTTTAAAAAACAGACAGAAACAGGCAACATTGGACAAGTTTTTTGTTAAATTATCGGCAAAATGAAAACCGTCACCAGAATCACGCCGTGTTAACACACACTTTTAGATCTTGCAAACTTGTAGGGATTAAAGTCATATTTTTAAATCATTTTGCTATCTGTGAACGACAGGTCTCAGCTTTTGATAGATAAGCCGACACCCTGTGCGGTGTCTTCCGTTTCAAATAGAGTTGGCAGTTAAAAGTTTAATGATAACTCTCCTTCTAAACAATAGTTACTTTAGTATCATTGATTGATTTGGCAGTTACTCCATATTATTTGAGCAATATCACAACTGGTTTCGGGAAGAGCAGACCTTCCCGCCTACAGGTCTAAATTGAACTAAAATTAAATACAATAGTATTAAATATACAGTAGTGTGGTAAATTGAACTGAAATTAAATACAGTAGTATTATGTAGTATCCGTCTCTGGTGGTAATTGTTTGTTTGCGTCTGCTTATTTGTTTGCTTTGATTTGGGCCCTATGAGGTTGATAGGTGAGTCCTTACACGGCCATGTCTGTGGGCGCGTGCAAGGTTCACCACGGCATGTTATCAAATAGAGTTAGACTGTGTGGTCTTGCATCACACCGACTCCTCCTTCGTAAGTAAGTATAGTAAATAAATTTTTTTAGTCATTTTAATATTTTAAATAGCAGTACTTGCGACTCTGCCTGCAACAACACTGTTTATCGGTTTTTCAAATGTTATTAATTAACCTTGAATGACATTGTTTACAATGTTTGTTATTGTGTTTAGTAGTATTTATTTGATATGGTTGATACCTGTGAATATATACAAGGTTGTGGCATCCATGGCTCAGATCTGCTCAAAACCGGTATATGATGTTATTGTGGGGGTGGCCTTGTGTCTTGAGGTAGCTTCTTATTTCAAATGCGATTAAGCTTTCGAATGCTGCTCGTCCCAATTTTCAATTTGGCTGGTCCGGTTCTTCCGCTAAGTGCTTTATGCTGTAATGAATCTGATTTTTCTGCTTGGCCCTTCGATGTGTGATAATTCTGAGTAAGAGAAGACGAATAATGATTTCTCGTGTCCGCCAGGCGGCCACCAGGTGCAGGCGCCCCCGGGCTCCCGCCGCATCGGTTCCGTGGCAGACATGGACCCGCTGAACGACGTGTACGGATCCTCGGTGCCGCAGTCGCCGTCGCATCACAGCCAGCAGCCGGGCAAGAACAATGCCGCCGCTGGAATATCGGGGGTGAGATGTCTCTCTAGATTTTTACACACATTAAGATCCTGTCAGATATCTGCACTTATTTTTGCTGTACATTATGTATATGGGGCAATATTTTAAATATATTTTTCTAACTTTAAAATATGTGATTCTATCATATTTTATAATGCATTATAAAAAATGATGGCAAAAGAGGTTTAAATTTTAAACATGCTGTGGCTTGACATTATAATTAAATAATATAATGTTTAGTGTTAAACCACTTTATTATGTACATAAATACACTAATATCGACTAGTTTCAATTGGACCCGACCTTCTTCACGATAATATAGTACATAGACTAACCTAAATACAGGTATTCAAAAAAATCATTTCCACAAGTTTTTAATATTAAATTCAAAGATAATGTAAATACAATGTAATGTAAAGGAATTTTCAATTCAGTAAATAGCCAATTATATGACTTGAATAGTTCACTAGCTTAAAGATAGAACAGAGTAATGTGGATAGCTCGATGCGGTGAATACATAAGAACGGCATGGGTACAGCGGTGAGTTGTCATGGTAGTTTTTAGAACTAAGCAATTAAAGTCTATCGGTACACAGATGGCACTAATCGTAAAATAATATTTCC
This sequence comes from Eubasilissa regina, assembly GCA_022840565.1. Classification (NCBI taxonomy): domain Eukaryota; kingdom Metazoa; phylum Arthropoda; class Insecta; order Trichoptera; family Phryganeidae; genus Eubasilissa; species Eubasilissa regina. The sequence goes on from JAINEB010000026.1 coordinate 6,495,219, forward strand.
GTTAATGTTAATCCAATTATTTAATTTATATTTGTTTCCCAAAATTTTTAGTAATGCACAGCTTTTTTGCTTGTATGCACTGCATATCCCTGGATATAATGGAGTCTTGGCATTGAGACTGATGAATGGAATTGAAGCTTGAAAGGTGACTGTATGCAGTGGAAATGAGGTCATTCAGGTGTATATGTGACAAATCCATTTAGAGTTCACAATGAAAAAATTTTAAGTAGTGAACAGGATTTAAAAAGGGTCGCTGAAGTGGTTTGTTCTTTCGGAGTGAATGATAAGAACATGATGTGGGTGTGATGGCATAAGAAATAGAGAATGTCCATGAAAGTCCTGGGATTACTATGTAAATTGAAAGATGGTCCTGTTAAAAATCTCGAATAGCGCCTACAGAATAGCTACATATACAACAATGGCCGTGACTGAAGTAGTTAAATATGTAATATTTATATTTTGTGTGTATATATGTGTGAACTTTTTATTAACTTTTTTATATTTTTTTATTTATTAATATTTTCCTTGGTTTTCTTTTTCATAGCATTATATTTATTTCATAACCTTAATGTATAACATAATATGTATTATCTCTATGGTGAATCGGATTAAAAAAAAAACCTGATCACCGTGGAATAAACACATTATTATTATAAATATGAATGAGGCGGTAGTTATGTCAGGATAGAAGCGTGTGGTGTTCTATCCTCTTTACCTACACCTATTGAGAAACGGTAAGTAAATAAATAAGAAATCACATCGTTGATGACGTTGCGACATATGTTATTCAGGCCTATTCTCAATTTCAAATCAATGTCAATAACCATGATCTACATCGCTATTGTATAACATTGTATACTTCGTCAATTTTGACGTTTTCTACGATTGAATGACGTGAAACCAAAGGTTCAATTTTAACAATTGGTTATGTGATTATAGCAAATGTTTGTTGTCTATAGTTGGATATTTTTATTTATGGTATAGTCGGCTTCTGATTGGTCGATAACCAAATAAACATGAAAAAGGGTTGTGCATTCGCAAGCATCGACATCAGTACATGATTTTATTTTTTCTGTTTTATTAGAAAAATAAACACGGATTATAATTTTTAAAATATCTTATATACATATTCTTATTAATATATAATAATTAATGACTTACTAAAATAAGTAAACTGTCTCTCTGAAACGCATGATTAATAAGTATTTTCATTAATTTATACCATGTTTCAAACTTTTTGTGTTAGCAACTGATTTAATTTGTTGATTCGCTAATTTGTTTTTACAAAGGGAACTTTACAAAAGTACAATAAAAGGGTATTTAACGATCCAGCGTCTTTATTTATTCAACATATTTTTTTAGATTCCGAGCCGATGCGGGACAAACATCTGATACGCACTGATTTAAGGGTAGGAATACAGCCAATAGCAGAAGAGATAACGTATATGCCGCATTTTTGTCTTCATGAAAAAGTCTTAACCCATTAGCGGTACAAGTATCCATATAGACACACATATTTTGATCTTTGAGTGACATGGATTTTCATTTCTTTTTAAACTATTTTTTTATATCTACATTCCAGAGAACTAGTAACTGGAAGAATTAACAGACGCATTGCTTGACAGACGAGTTCATTCTTATATCCAACGTACAACTCCAAAATAACATTTTACTTAGAACCACATTATAGCCAGTCAAAATTAAAATTCCAACAAAACAACTAATTTCATCTGAAGTGAAGGTTTAGATTGGTTTATTTTTGAATTGTAAGTATTTATTAGACTCCTCAATAAGCTAATTTATGATAGTATCATAGAAAAATAATTCAAACAGCTGAGTTGTAGATTTATTTTTGAACCAACTATAATCCGATATCTTCTATGGTATCATCAATATCAATTTGGTCCATTTTTATGCATACACATGCATTATCATTACATCATCGGCAAATAATTATCTATAATTTAAATTATCTGTTTTGCCGCCTTCGTCTTCATCGTCCAAATTTTCATCGTTAAAATGGCAGGATCTGGCGGTGATATATATATATATATACATATCATACTCAGTAACTTCATCACTATTCTTTTCTTCTATTACGTCCAATATACCATTTACTGACAGTAATCTTTTCGTTCTAATATAAAAAAAAACCAAAATAATATTATTTCTTGAAAATCATATTATTTAATTTGTTATGTTTACTATCAAGCTTGTCCATATGGACACGCTTGGGTTCACGGTAATTGATTGCATCATTAAAATACACAAACATCAGTTATTATAATTCAAATTTTAATTCTACATACTTATGATTCATTCTATAAAATAAAAAAGATTTTCGAATCAATCAAAGCAATAAAAATACTTAACTCAGACATCGGATCACAGTTTTTTCGTTCGCAATATGAGCGTCCACTTTGATAATTAATATTGTTTTCACTAAATTGTCCAGAATCTTGAAAGAACGTCTGGATCGAGCTGCATACCACACTCGAATGACTCATGCAAATAACATGAACGTTTTCTTAGAAATTACACAATACGAGACCAACATCGGCAACAATAATTTTGTGTCCATATGGACATCTGTGACACTAATGCAAACTATTGGGTCTGGTACTAATGAGTTTTAATCTTACTAAATTCTTATGTAGGTGTTGGCAAAGAAATTTCCCTTCAAAAATTCAAGTTAATAACTTTCTTAGCTTATGAGCTTTGGGTAACAGACAAACGTGATTCACATGCACTGTCTTTGGGTAATGCGTGATTAAATAAAGGAATAGTTTTCACCTTTGTACTTCCTAATACGTAGTCATTATTTAATAGTTCCCATTTATGCTTTCATTATAAATAACCATCTGTCTATCGTACGAATTTTATTTGAACATTGAATACTGTGAAAAATTTATGCACGCCCATTTAGAACATCTCCATTGAAATAATCGAATCTCCCGAAATATGTACTTTTTAAGGACTTTAATGCATGAAATATGAAAATAATAATTCTAATAAAAAAATTTACCACAATAAAAGTCGGTATTATTTTTGCGAGATCATTCATTCTGCACATCCCTAAATGAAAAGTAAGAATTCTAATATTTTCTACGGTTATTACTTGTCAACATAAATGAAACAAAACTTTGTTTTGATTTACGAAGTTATTTATTGAATTATCAAATGGATATGTCGGCTCACCGTGGACTTGAAATGTTGTCGATACATAGAAGCCTGATGCTGGATTGAAAATCAGGCCAAAATGTTAAATTTGGGTGTACTCCATATAAATGTAAGGTTAGTTTAATTTTCCAAATTTAATGTTTTTTAATGAAATTGATCTGTATGATTCTGAAACCAAGTCAAGATTTTAAATGAACATATTTTGTATTTACTTATAATACAAAGATTATGTGTCTGAAAATTTTATACAAAATTTGATTATTTTTGCTGTACTAGTATGTAATCACTTTTTAATTCACATTTATTTAGAATCAAACACGTGTCCCTCAGATCAAACAGTTAATGCTTTTATTCCTGGATTATCATTGAATTTGATCTAATACAGCACATTTCAGTCTTTTATAGAATTGCGTTCAAACGTCAAGAAGAGAGCAAAAGATCATTTGGTAAAGTCCAGGAAGACAAGAGGGGGACCACCCACATTACCTTTCTCAGAACAGGATGAGAGATTCCTAGCAGTCGAGAGGATGCTGGGAGTCAATGGAAATCCAGAACTTCAAGAGATTAGAGTTAACATATCTCCGGACATTAGCCTACCAGGGAATGTACAAGGAGAAAGCCAGGCGTCCATTTCACCATCACCGTCATATTCAGTCAGGGTCTTCACAAATCTTCACTGTGACAAATAGCCCAGTTCAACCACTGAGACCCTTTGTGGTCACGCCCACGACCACGGCCTTACATGACTAGAAGATCCCTGGCAGAAAGAGCTATGCAGATGCGAGCATTATGTTTAGAAGTGTGGCGCGGACCGTTTTCTCAGCATGATATGTCATGCTGAGAAAATGTCAAGCCCCGCTGCACTTCTAAACATGTACAAAGATCAAATGAAAGTAATGGAACCTCTAACAATACCATTAAAAGAACACATAATCACATTGTTATATTTTTTAACTGCACCCCGGTTAGTTATCTCCTCAGATGATAAACCAAAAGGGAGCTTCTAGTCATGTATAGGTACGGAGATCGCCTCGACCTCTGCACTGGACTACGCCACAGTGGCAGAACGGGAGGTTCCTGACTGAACGTTACTTATTAGAGAAATATCTGTTATTGTGGGAATGGATGTGCAGATTTCCCCTTGTACCTGGTAGGACAACAGTTTACTTAGTACCCAAGTGTACATTCTACATTAAGGAATCGTTAATTACTGCCAATGTGGGCGACCTGTTTGCCTGACTTAATTTACTTACCACTTTTATTTATTTTCTATAATGCATATCTATATCCATGTTTTATTAATGTACGCAGACAGATTTATTATTACTACAGTTAAATGTGAAATAATATTTGTAAGTTTATATAAAAACATAACATTAAACCTGTGTTTTAATATTCAAAATATATATCACTTCTTTCCAAATAAAAAGTATGAGAAGGATATCTGCTATCGGTTTATTTACAACATTCTAAAAATAAGGGAAATTAAATAAAAATATGAGTTGTACATAATGAATTTAATAATACGTATAGGTAAAGAATATCCCCTGATTCTATTACAATTGTCAGAAAGAATCGGGAAAAAAACTGACAGGATTACTTTCAATATATTCACAAACGTTTGTTTACAAGATAAAAATGTAATAATACTTGAGAGGTTATGTATAAAGGTCAACGACAGTAAATTAGGATCAACAAAGAAGACAGGCTAATTTATTAATGTAATAAAGGAAAAATGTTCCTATATAACTTCATTCCAGACACCCCGTTCTTGAATTGGAATGCTTATTGAATGTTCATTAGTTGGAGGATTTCCAATGACATGAAGAACTGCATGAATTATTATGAACATAGAAGATTCGCCCAGCAACAGTAGGACTATAGTTCAAAACTCTGTGCTTCATAATATACCAAAATCTTGATTTTAAAACTCATATACATCTTTCCACAACATTTCTTGATTAAATGTAGGCTTTATTTGTATCTGGATTCCGGTATATTCCTTCCTCGATTTTCAGAAGGTGTGATAAGCCAGGAGCAAGGGTTCTGATGGATATCCAGAATTACCTGAAAATTCAATAATACATCATCATAATACCCAAAAAACGTAATGCGATTTGTATATTTTCACAATATATTTGAAATTAAAATTACCAATCTCTCATTTCAATTTTATAAAAATCTTCTAATTTGTGATGTGTGCCATATTACTGCGTCGTTAGTGCACCCGGGATACAATGCATTAAAAGACAAAATCTTAAGATCTAGGCTCCACATATCTGTAACAAAATAATAATTAAAACGTAATTATAAAAATTTTGTATGGTACAATCGAAATTCGAAAAATAACCTAAAAACGCGAGTATTATTTTAAAACATCTATCTTCGTTTGACGTGAGAGATCTTGCAAATATCTTTACCGCCTTGATAAGGAAACAGTTATGCATCCAATAAATATATAACTGTTTCCTTATCGAGGCGGTAAAGTTATAAAAACTGGTTATTTGGAATCTCCAGCGGGTTACAAAAATCTCGCGAACGAAGTCTATCTATTCTCGAGTTTCGACTAAAATATCAGTTTTTAAATAAAATAAGTACTAATACAGTATTCAAAGTTCACAGAAAAAGATTTATTTCATAAATTACCTATTAATTTCCTCATCCACAGCGTCGTAGTGAAGAATCACGGCCAATCCTGTCGCCATGTTTATGTTTTGACAGATTATGGTACGTTTATCTCCCTCACTCTCTCTCTCTCTCTCTCTCTCATTCAAATATAACACGGACGTTAATTTACGTACTGTCTATTTTTGAGAGAAGGGGTAACAATCACCATCATTTCAATATTGAAATCTTGAGAATCGGCCTGATTATTGGCATTTTGTCTAATGTGATCTCTTTACCTGTTTCAGAGGGTCTACATAGCCATGTATGATTACGAAGCCACCGACACGGATGAGGTATGACCCCACTCTGTCAATTTCAATTAATTTTTATTATTAAGTTAAAATGTTTCCAATAAAAACAGCCTCCGAGTTGTTGCTGGGATTCTGCCAAAATTTGGTCCCCCGAGGACGTGTCAGTTTATAGCAAAGTGTATTCAAAGTTTGGTCCGGGTCAAGGGAGAGAGAGAGAGATGTCCAAGGGGACAGGGATTCCTGCCCCCTTGGACATCTCTCCATCTATTTTCCTTAGGTTCCTAGAGTGCAACTAAGGAAAATTTAGAACAGATGCATTTAATATTATACATATACTGCTAGGCTCTGAAGGTGGCTATTGTGACCGTGAAGCTCTCATATATTATATAGCATTATGTATTGCTGTCTGTGGAATTATACAAATTATGTTTTTACGTATTAATGTGTATCTACTTAAAAACATTATTGAAAAATATGAACAAAACTGTCATATTGTCATAATTGGAGTGCGACGCGATATGACCATGAGACATATATGAGATGACAGATACTCAATATATTTGCCAGCAGTAATACGATTTCGCAGATATGTATTTACGTACTGCTATTAAATATATAAAAAAGAAAACATTGAAGTTATTTTAACCTTACTTAAAAAAATACTTTTTTTTTTTGCCCCGGTGGCGTCTCACAAACCTGGCCGTTAATCAAGCATTGTATAGCCATGATGAAACAACATCCAAGACTTGCAAGACATCCAGAAAGTAATAGAAATAGTTAAAAATAGATGGGGATACGTAATAGTAGTATGAATATTGCGTCTATGAGTATTCATGCAAAAATAGATTGGGCGAAGATGCAGAAGTGTATAGAGAACAGACAGACGCATTTAATTATATATAAATATTTATATTTTGAAAATGACTAAAATATTTTCACCAAGAAAATTTAATTACTAAACTATTTTTCCATTTTCAGGTATCATTCCGCGAAGGAGATCTGATCACCAACGTGTCCTCCATCGACGAGGGCTGGATGACGGGCCGGGTGGAGCGCACCGGCCACACGGGTATGCTGCCGGCCAACTACGTGGAGCTCGCGCAGATATAGGCCCGCAGATCTTCGCCGCGGCGGACCGTTCGGCGAGTCTGGCAAAATTAATCAGACGTATTTCACACGTGGTTGTCAGTTATTTATGATTTCGTTTACGCACTCAATAGATCTATGTCAAATGGTGCAGTTTTGTCAAAATGTCAGTCTCGCGAAATATCACGGTGTTAGATCAAAAATTTCACCAAGAATTTTAATAGAATAGTTTTAATTTTTGATTCTAGTAGTTCTTGCCATATTAAGATCTGCATTTTTTAAAGTTGACGATTTCTTCAGAACATTATGTTATTTTTTTTATTTACCGCTTGTGCAATTAATTATACAGTCGTCGGGTCTGTTTACTGTGGTCACTGTTGAAGTTTGCACGTGTTAATCTGAGTCCTAAATAAAATTATATTTTATTCCGCTTTCTGATCGTACTGTTAATTTTGGTTTATATCAGATGAATCGTTTGCATGAAGTTGATTTGAATTATGTTAACACATTCACTGCTGTATAAAATTCATACAATTTTACGCAACAAACATCTCAAACGCCGTACCGATTCTTATTGTCCGATATCTTTGTGCCGAGGCTTAATATATTAATACAATTGTTAACCGTCGGCAAAATATATCAACTTACAATTTTTTTTTTATATCAAGTCATTGCGGTATCGAATTGATCTGAATTTTAAAAATGACTCAATAAATAGAAATCGTATAGAATGTGAGAATGGATTCAGCGAATTAGTACTCGTATTTCCGATCAAATCGACAAACGACGTTGGCGGACGAGCGGTAGCTGCGATTTTCGCGCTGTGACGATTTCAGAGCGTTCAACATTCTTAAGATATGAAATTTAATCTGTTTATAATGAGATTGAGATTCTCGTCCGACACGTTCTGGTGATCCCATATAATAATGTTGTCGCTCGGATTAATGTAAGTAGCGGGAGTTATTGTCGTCATTTTTTCCTAATATATTTACATACTGAAGGCATGTTTTTAGTATGTATTTGTTGTACAATAGTACAAACTGAACAATGCACGCGTCAATTATTTAAGGGGTTACGCGTGCGCGTGCGCACTTGTCGTAGGCAAAATTAGAGAATTTTTTTTAACGACTTGAATGCATATTTCAATCCAAAACGAAACATGATTTAATAGTACGAGGTTAATTGTTTTAATATATATTTAAAAATGGGCGAGTTACGGCAATTTGAGAATGCCTTATCTGAAACATACGAAAAGATAATTAATTCTATTAGAAGATGTCAACATCTGCTGAATGATCAAAATGATCAAAGGATTTTTAAAAATTTCGATTTTTTTTTACCAAAATGGCTGTGGTTTTAAAGAAAAATCACTTTATTCAACTTTCAAAATTCTCGTAAAAAAAAAATTTTCAGTCGTCCATGCGTAGAATAAGCTCTCAAAATTTGAAACCGATCGGTGATATAGTTTTTGAGATATCGGTGTACACCATATCGGCTTTTAATGTTTAAAATGTATGTAAAAAAGAAAAACTTCAAACCGCATGAAATCGTCGATACCAGGGCCATATAGGAGACCTTCTGCTAATACAAATGTATAACCGTGTCCCGATTATATTGTATACGATGTGACAAATACGCAGGTAAAAGGGCCAGCAGGGAGAGCATGTAACTGCCTATTTTGCCCGTACTACATGTACGCACTAACTTGCTGAAAAATGCTTGGATCGTTTTGAAATTTTGTGGAGACGTTCTCCAAATGTAATACTTTGTAATAATTAATTTTTCTACACGGATGTGTAGGCGTAACCCCGATATATCTAGAACTTGGTGCAAAATACTTCTCCATTTTGAGCCGTGTTGATGACAGTGTTTGAAGAGGACCCCGTTAACTTCTTTATTTCATCTAACCGTCTTGCGGGTGGGATGGGGCGACTTTCGATATATTTACAGTTGTTTGTTATTTTGGATTCGATAAAAATATTCCGGTGTCATTTTGAATTCTGGACTCGGTACTAATTCGATCCAAACCCTTTGAGTGCCATCAAATATACACTTGAAAGGTTAAAATTTAATAAATCAGTTTTTATTTTTGTATTTTTTAATGTTATTTATTGTACATTTCATATATAAAAAAAAACAATACGCATCACATCTTATTAATTTTAATACGCTTAATGAAACTTGAGATTGTCACCGCAGTATTATGAAATATATTTCTTGTGTTTAAAAAATATAGAACATCACGTTTTTTTTTTTTTTTTAAATTTCATTTAATTGTGTACATAATTTGCTTTGATATGATGGAATTGAAATGTATTTTACCATATTATAGTGATAGCTGGATGGTGTCCGCAAATATGCGCGAACTAATCAGTTGAAATTTTAATTGGCCCAAATATTTGGACAGCAATGTTTGTGTCATTGATTCCATGAAGGTGGTAGGAATTTGGTATAGGGCCAGAACAATAAGGGCTCACGGACCAACCGAGAAGAACACAATCTACCTGAATTTTCTAGATTTCAAACCAAGCGCTCTGAACACAATGATAGTTACGGCGCGCGCTGCGAGATACAATAACTGTTCAATCAGATGTTCACTTGTTGACAGTTCACAAATCATACAGAAAATTCGTGCTCTTCGGCAAGGGTGAAGGAAGGTAGGGCGGGGGACAGGTAGGCATAGTAAACCTAATAGAGCATCGAGTTACCGGTGAAATTTTTACATTCTATCTTTCGGTCGATGGACTCATTACCGAGTGTCGTGGTTCTCATTACCGCTTCTGCGAATCGCTCGCACCCATTCTTATTTATTCTATCCCTTCCCCCTCGTACCTCCCCCGCGATCTTTAGCAGTCTCCGTCCCTTCTGGCGACATGCCCAAAGTATGAAAGAATTATTTTTTTGCATGTCGTAGAGAGCTTTTGCGCAGAATGCGACGCCAACACCGCACATGAGGGCGTCGAGCTTCCTTCGTCACGAAATATAGTTTCTGAAAAATGATGAATTATGTAATGTAAAAATGTGGCATCTGAAAATTATTTTAAAATTACGAATGCTGAGGATTTCGAATTAACAATTTTGCTACCACCAAATAATACTTGAACATCGATTTACCTAAAACCTAACTTAATCAAGATTCCTGTGATCATTAATAACTAAATTTATGCTCTGAAATTATATCTAATGAAATTAATCACATTCTTTCGTGTTTATTATTTTATAATGTCTATTTGGGTGACCGATTATTTAAATTATCCTAATCAGTTTGCTAATGAAAAGATACTCTGTTGATCGTTTAAATAGTTTGCTTAAAATATCAAATAACAATTTTACAAAATGTACAATTTTATTTTTAATTTCGTTCACATGTTTTCAGGCATTTTGCAGAAATTATTTCATCACTCGAATCGTGTCTGTTGGAACGCAGACCGCGAATAGACATTGTACCTTTGAGCTCATTTTATTTAAATTCAAGTGTACAATTTTTGTGCAGTCGTTATCCTGACCGGTTACGCAGTTCCGAGAGCCGTTGCAATAATCAGAATCTTTGTTCGGGATGGTCCATCGTAGTGTCCGCTAATTTTTCCAGATCATCCTCGAACGGGTGATGTGGATTTTGAATTCCAAATTGTGGCATCGATCAGTATGCATTGCTGTCCGAGGACCCCCAATACACAAATAAGGTTCATCTCGAAGCACATAAAGAACGACAAATCTCTAAGATGAGAGACCTAAGTCTCATATGCGGACACACACCGTATCACTAAATATGGATGGATTCCAGCCATCCTATAAAGATGTTTAATTGTAATGTTTTAGCGAGATATGCCATCACTTTGGTGGTTTAAAATCAAACCCTTTGTTTGTACGGTGACATCCATAGAGCAGTAGAAACTCCGAGGCGGCTGAATGTGCATACCGCTTGACAAGTTATAATGAATGCCCATTCTTACCGATTCGCCGCGCAGTGCAAATTATGAGAGTAAAAATAAATTTGTGTCCATATCGCCGTTTACTCTGATGATGATAGCAATAAGCTTTGGCACGAGCGTGTCGCGTTTCGCATACATCTTAATGCTGCGATAATTTTTTTATCTGATGTGCGATTATGCGCGCGACCGTGCCGTGTTCAACGCTTTACGTAATTTAAACGATAAGAAAATTATCTAAATATAGAAAATAAAAGAATATATCATTCTATTTTTGTATCTTGTAATTATGATAATTTTATAATAATATTGTTGTTTGTAGAATAATTTTATTTTGTCGTCCGTTTTTTGAATAAGAGAATGAATATTTATTTTTATTAACGAAACGTTCACATTTAGTCTGTCACGAACGGCACAAAAAAATATTTTTTTTTAGTAATATTTTTTACTGTTGGCTTTCGTGTCGAGAGGACGCAATTTCGGGACCATTTTTTTTTTTTTTTTTAATAATCCATCGATATGCACGCAATGTAAGCGAGTGTTTTAGAAACGGTTCTCAAAAATAAGTGTCGCAAATTGATTCATCCCAGTCATCGATTTTGAGAGCCTGTTTCTGGCCATCATCACTGATGCCGACACTGCTTAGCAATATTATAATTTGAAATGAAAGATTACATTTTTATCTTAATTTGTATATATATATATATGTATTAAAAATGACATTATTCATTTCAAAATTGTAATGCCACAAATACATATTTGCAAAAAAAAAACACAACATATAACATTCGCTTACGGCGTATAGCAATCAGTAACATTCCTAAATTCTCTATACATTCTTACATTAATCTGATTCAGTTGCATATATTTTCTAATATTGTTGAATTTTCCCCGAGTCTAGTATTGTTTTAGCCCTTACGTATTTCATAAGGCTGCGTGCACCCCTTGTCTCCACACATTGGTTATTGATATATAATAATACAAGTTAAGTTTAATATTGCATGGGCGCGAGGGTAGATGTCGCCCTCGCTGATTCGACATAAAAATTATCCAAAATGTACGGTTTAATGAGATTTCATATGTAAATAAAACGATTTAAACATTGATTTTGTTATTTTACTCTTTTAACTAACACAAAACCTTTATTTACGAATGATAATGATTCAATTCCTTGTATTCTCTGTATTTTTCATCATGGAATCGCGGACTCACACTGAACCAGTGCTAAAGCGATTTGAGATGTGAATCGGAATTTTTTAAAAAGAAACATTCTCTTCAGACGCTACACACCTTAAATCATCAAAATGCTTATCACCAAGGAACCGTTTCACATGATGGAAAAGATGAAAATCACTTGGCGATGAATGTTAGCTGGTTTCAACCACTCGCCGCTACAAGATGGCCGCACTATGCGAATGTCTCTAACGTTGCATGCGGTGAGTCAACAGATAAAGGAAACCATTGCGCGTGCGCAACATCGCAACCGCAGCACTGTGCTGGAAATATCCGGCAACGGTACTTAAAATAAAAAAATGCGCTTTGTATAATCTAGATGGCGAATTTTTGTTTACGTGTATGTAAATTAATGTTACGCACTTGTCATCTAAGTGTACATCTCGTAATGTGAAGGTCCAAGAAATACTCTTTGTGACAATTGCGCATTTATTACAGTAAGATACGATTTAGTTACAAGGTATATCACTAGTACAAGTCAAACGATAAGGCCGATGGACACGCAGAGAGAGACGCCCTTTATAACCCCGCACACGCGCCCCGACGGTGCGGCATTCACCAACACACACACAACTATACAATCCCAAGGATACCACAGTGAATTAATTGTTATTTTTGTAATGTGTACGTAGAGATAAATTCAAAGACTGCATTTCTGTTTTTCAGGTGATGATTTTGTCAATCTTCATATGATTTTGTAGAATTTAATAATAAACTCAATTGATTGATGTGTAGGTAGATATATATCAGAAGATACTGAATAAAACCTTAAGTTATTAAATGTCAGATTTAATCATGTTAAAAATATCCAGTGTGTCTATTATAGGCAGATTTATATTATTTATTTGCTAATTTTAAAAGTATAATATATGTGTTGTCCACATTATTTACGTAAAAATTAAACATCTAGAGGCCCTGCTCGCGCCTCACAGATCTGGCCGTTTAACCAGGCGCTTTACAGCCATTCCATACCACTTCTCTCATAGCTGCCTTCTCGGACACATCTCCGGTGAGCATGACTTTATTTGTAATTTAACTTCTATCTGTGTACATTTATTTGTGCCTCAAAGCTATAATAAATGCTACCAAATTGTAAGTCAATGTTTTATTTAGCACACAGTGTTTGGGGCCCTCAGTCTCACCGTACAACAAATCCTCCCGATATCTTTATACAGCTCTTCAATCTATAAAACAGCACCTTCCAAAGGATGATATTTAACCTACAAACACAGTCACTCCATTTGAGTGACTCCGCAAACATTATCAAGCCCCAGAAATGGTGGCCCCGACGTGTTTGGCCTCCGGTTCGATAATTTAGAAGCCCTTGAAATAAAAAAGGCAGTAAATAGTGGTACGCCAATTCTTAATAATCAAATCAATTTATCCGTTAGCCTCATATTAAATACGTTTCCTTTAAAATCAATTTAATATCCATCAACGCTGTTGATATGAGGATATCAAGAGGGCTCAGTGAAAGATTGGAAAATGGCAGAAAAATTTATTTAAAAAAAAACTTCAGAAAAAATAGTTCAATATACAGCGAGGTAGAAGAGCAAACATAGAACGAAGCGGTGATAGCCGCGCTCGACGCCGTGAATGGCGGTGCTTGCGGGTGGCAAAGAGCGGCTGGTGCAATGAAGGCAGCGGCTAACGTAGCCCTGAAAATGGCCTCTTCAGTGGCGCTGTCGGCCTGGATGGGCCGCGGCGGTCAACAGTTTCCGGCGGCAAACTCTTCGATCGGCGATGGCAATAACGTGGCAGCGGTTCGGCTGGATTGAAGGGCAAATGATCCGGTGTGGGCAGCGATCCTTGTAATCAGTCCTCGACGGTCTCGTATGTCTAGACAGAGGTCAGCAGCACGAAGATCCCGGGGTGGCGGCTGGATTCACTGTCCAGAACAGACTCGTGTCGTCCTCGTCACCAGCAGAACTGAGAGCCCTTTGTGTAGCGCCGGCGGTCTTATTTATTCCTGTCGCGAGCGGTTCGTTAGCACGTCTCGTGGTGGTGTAGTGGGGGGAGGCGCGCACCCCACCGTTTGTAAGTCGCCCCCTCGTATCGGTCGTTGCTAATGGCCAGCGGGATTTACCAGAGCGAGCATGAGGCAATTTTATGGAATTGTGTCGCCGGTGCATAGCTCCGGTAACTTCAATCGCTGGGTCATTTACGAAATGAATTTAACGACGACGGTGGTGTTACTCAGGATGATATTACACACGTGTCAATGTATTTTCCTATTCCTAAATATCCCATTTATATGAATGTGTATTCTATCTCTCTCTTTCGCATATAATTTTATATTCTGTCTTCTTTAATTTCTTTTTAACTATATATGTATTCTTTCACTTGTAATTTTATACTCCCTCTTTATGTATATATAAGTGCATTCTTTTTATATTTATGATCAGTTTTAAATACGTCCTGATGAAGCTTGAGTCGAGCGAAACCGGTCGACGTACAATAAATTTCGTGGTTTCATACAAAGTTATTGTTATTTTAATTAATAGAAATTAATTGATATTAAACGTATTAAAGTTCAATGATCTGCACACGACGCGGAGGAGGGCGAACCAGAAAAGGTTTCCAAAGACGGTATGATATATTTTCTGACATGTTCAAATTACTCAACGTTGTAAGCAGGTATCTATTATATTTATCTTTGGATGCATTGTCTCTGGTTTTATAACCACAGATATTTTGTAATACGAAATCGTCGGCGCCCACCTGTCACAGCTGAAGTTGGAAGTTTTCTTATTGTTCCACGGTTTGTATTGATTTAATTACCTCACATAGAATATCCTTTTGAATACCGCTGTAGTCTTCATTAATCTATTTGTTCATTCTGCTATTCGTATATCGTGTTTCATTCACGCCGCCATCCCTGTTTGATCTTTGCGGTGGTCGCGTTCATATTTTTTAAGTTGAGCTGGTTTATACTGCCACATGTATATACAGCGGAACCTCTCATAACGAGCAAGATAAATTAAAAAAAAAACTCCCTTAACGAGCGATATTTCGCATAACGAGTGACGCGCTTCTGCCTCCCAACAACACTCCCGTTATTCCATCCAATGGACCAGCAGGTTATTTCTAACTTTAAGAAACTCTACACTAAAAGACTCTTCGAACGTTGTTTTGAGATGACTGAGGTTCCCGATATCTCATCATTTCCGCATCGTTGCTTGTCTCAAAATGATTGACAAGGCGTGGGAAGGCATTACCGAGAGGACCTTCATTTCTGACTTTGAGCGGTTTTGAGACAGCACCTGTGGAGTCTACAGATTGTATTTTTGTCCAATATCAAGGTACTGGAAGTGAATAATAATGACATCGAAGAGCTTATTGAGTTGAATCGTGTTTCACAGCAAGAAGTGGCGGAGAAGAGTTTGTCAGTGGAAGGGGTAGCAAAGTAACAGTCTTCTGACGCAATAAGAGAAATGGGAAACTTTTGCGTCGTATATTGAAAAGCATCCCCTAATAGGGCGTTGTCTATGCGCCTTACAAATGTATTCAATGATAATGCTGTCACATTTTCACCAAATTTTGAAACGTTGGCAAAAATAAATGTCTCTAGACACAAATTCATAAATAATAATAAGCCATTTTCTTTGAATAAACAAATAAAAAAACTCGAGTATTTTTTTTTTTTTGATATGGAACGCTATCGTATTTTACATTAATTTCTATGGGAAAAATTATTTCGCGTGTATCACATTGCGAGTAAGATTCTGTAACGGATTACGGTTGTTGTGGGAGGTTCCTCTGTATATTTTACCAAACTGTAGTCATCGTCCTATTGCTTCCGAAGTCCTCCGCACGAGGGTCACCAAAATATCACACAACTTCTATCACATCCAGGTGGCCGTATGGAAGTGAAGCAAGAAACAGATCCTTCTGTTGAAGACGAATGGATTGAAAAGTGTATTCTCGATATCAAGACGGAAGCTGGCGACCTCTGGTCCGGGCCGAGCGCCAGCCCCGCGCCCCCCGACTATGCCGTGGACGTGTGGGTCCCCGACATCAAGGCGGAGTGCGTTGGGAGGTCCCGAGCAGCTGTGGCCGCAGGCCCTCGCCTGGCCTGTGGTGAGTAGTTATCACCGCTCGATGATATATCGAACCTTTCTATGTTAACTATCGTAACCCACAAAAATATATAAATAGTTTGTATTTTAAGTATATTTTATATGGTAGTTAACAAAAAAAAAAAAGGTTTTTTTTCATAATGCAATTTATCGTAACTTCAATATACCGATATTATTTCACTGTTTACACTATCGTAAGTTCCTTTACGATAGTGTAAACTATTAAAATTATAATAATTATATATGCATTTTACATCAGTCAGTCCAAGTTGGAACACTCTGGAATACTCCTAGAATCTACATCACCAACCGGTGCTAAATTGACAGAAATAAGTGGCCTCTTATTGGAACTATTATCCGATGAGATTAACTCTGACGATCACATCGTTTTATCTACTGTATAAACAATGTGTTATAAATAATATAATATACTAAATATGAATGAAATATATTAATTAGAAAGATATACATATAAAATCAATTTTATCGAAAAATATTGTTATGGTATTCGAACCTGGATCTCTTTCCTAACCGGGGAAGGTGAATTATCCAACTATGCTACAGCGACAAATTTTCGAACCTATATATTGTTACCTTTTTGATATTAATACATTTAATCGTTCCACTATTTGAAAGAACCATCTACCTTATTTTTACGGAATCTCAAATACCTTTGAGCAATCTGATAGCAGACGCCAGAATTATCAATTCATTTTTATTAAATTTTGGACACATTGATACAGCTTTATTATTAGGAGAACACATTCTTATTGTGTAGTTGTAATTATTCAGAACACAGCTCTGTGATATTTTAAATATGAATTAAATATATTAATTAGAAAGATATACATATTGTCATCGCAAGCAGAATAATAGTGTTTAATTGTTTTGTTTTAATTTAGAATTAAAGTGTTTGATAAATAAACGCGATTAAGAACAAAATGATTATTTTAGATAAAGAAATTGTAGCTGTTGTAGCTGAAAAATTTACGTTTAAAAATCATTTGAAATTCTCAAAATATAAATAAATGTGTATGTAACACGTACGATAAAACAATATGACCCAATCCCACGTAAATAATGCTATATAATACACTAGTGATGAGAAAAAATGCTACTCTCGACACACTGGTGTGATTGTGATTGATATTCGATAATAACGGTGATTGCGATCACAGTTTCATTACTAATACGCATGCGCCGCACGATTTCACAATACACAAAATAAATAAATAAATAATTTTTAGCGTATTTACTTATATCTAATTTTCAATAATATTATCACAAAGAGAATTAAAACCTTTTATTATTATAAACACGAATTATGACGTCATTCCTTCATTAATATTTTCGTTTCATTTACACATGCGCCGAATCACGGTTCACAACCAAATATGAATAAATGAATCACGAACCACTGATATTCTATCACTGATAGTGAGTGTGACTCGAAGATATCAGTGATTGACTCGCAGTTTGTGATTTTAAGCCCGTCACTATAATACATACAATAAAAAACATTGAATGAACTCCAGTGTAAATTATCGTATACCTTAAATTTGTTTCCAACATATAATGTCGTATGTGCGTTATTATCAAAAACAAGTAAGATTATTGACTCTATAACACCTTCTATAAAATATTACATATAATTTGAATATACATTTAACATTAGGATAAAATCGGTTTTTATCTGGAATTACAGCAACACGAAGAAATTTAAAATTACTCTCGTCAACAAAACATAGTTTGAAGATATGATAGTTTACGTTGGGAGGGGTCGATATACTTACTTACTATACTCACGGCACATTATTTTAGCTAGCAGGGGCGCGCAAGCAAGCATACAAGCAAAAAAGCTGTGGATTACTAAAAATTCTGGGAAACAAATATAAATTGAATAATCTATAATAATCCACATCAGTAGAAACTTAAATGTCTCAGTTCTAAAATCTATCATAACAATTCACCGCTGTAGCCATAGCGCTAGTAGCAACAATGCGTCGATTGTAGCTATTCACTCTCTTCTATTTTTAAACTAGTGTATTACTCAAGTCATACAGTTGGCTTTTTCCGGAATTGAAAATTCCTTTTGGTTGATCCGTTTTGTACTTTTGCTGTTTTTTTAACAGAATAACATTAGAAATGCTTACAACTGCGTGCAAATCATTTATTTAAGTGTCTACTTCCTCTTTTACTAATTGGCGAATTTTACTATCTTACTGTTTTTAACGTGTTGATTTTGTGATCATTCTTTGTGTTCGAGATGCATCGATTTAGTTATTACGTGAAGGATTTTCAAACAATAAAAGAATCATGTTCAGTCATAAAAAGTGTTCTTAAAAGCGTCCATACGTTTTTATGTGGGTAAGAATGTACCATTTTACGTTAAAACTTAAACTTAAAAAACACTATTAATAGTACTGTAAAATAACAAATAAATACATGGTAGGGTCGTATAAACGACTGATTCATTTTGTCTAAAGACATATAAACGAAAGTACATATATTATATATGATTGTTTAATGTCATTTGTAACAGCATAACCTAAATCTATACCTACTGCTAGGGAATAACGGGTTGCAATCAAAACTACCACAAATTCACATTGAATGTTCGTCAAATGTGGCGTGTGAATTTAATAACGCATAATAAATTATTGTATCCCATGATAAAAGTCAGAAGAGAAATAAATCTGTTCTATATTCGTAAATAATATTTTTTTATAGATAAACACATATACTTCCACATTTGAACCAAAATGATTATTTTGTTAAATATAGTATATTGTCAGCAGTTTTTTTTTTGTTTGTTCCTACCCCTTAGCCTATTCCCAAACCAGTACACATTGTTCCTTTGGCTTGACTGGTTGTTTTTGAATTCGAGGAGAGGAAGTGTTCTCGTGTGATTATTCGCGTTAGATCACTGCTTCATATACCGCTGTGTTGTGTTGAAACTCATCAGAGTTTTTGTGTTGTGGCAGTTTCATACATTGGGTGAACTTCCGGAAGATCGTCGAGCTGGCGTCATCAACAGGTGGTTCCGTATGTCTATTTTGTCTCCCAATTCCCTATCTAACCCATTTGACTGTTCATTTTTGATGTGTTCACAACCACCCTGTACTGCGTACCACCCTGTGCGAGTAATAAACGAGATTTCGATGCGTTTCAGATAACCCCATGCAACCGCCATGCAGGGATACCTCTGAAGTGTTGGACCAAACGAGAAGTCCAACTGCACAAGCCCGGGATAGTGGAAAACGACGCCACCGCCGCGATGGGATCCTTTCTGATGAACACCGCTCCATGTCATCGAGTCTTAAAAATAATGCATCTACCCATACGAAGCCGCGCGCATTAAACAACAAATTTCCTTGTATCCACTGTAGGAAGGTTTTCAATAAGAGATGTAGTTTATTGTATCATTTGAGATCTCACACTGGAGAAAAACCCTTTACGTGTGAAGAATGTAAGAAAGTATTTAGCTTGAATACTAACTTGGTGCGTCACTTGAGAACGCACACCGGCGAAAAACCCTTTGCGTGTGAAGAATGTAAGAAAGTATTTAGTGAGAAGAGTAGTCTGTTGATACACTCGAGAACGCACACCGGAGAAAAGCCATTTGCGTGTGAAGAGTGTAAGAAAGTATTTAGTCAGAAGATTAGTATGTTAAATCACTTGAAAACACACACCGGAGAAAGGCCCTTTGCGTGTGAAGAGTGTAAGAAAGTGTTTAGTAAGAAGAATAATTTGTTGCTTCACTTAAGAACACATACCGGAGAAAGACCCTTTACGTGTGAAGAATGTAAGAAAGTTTTTAGTCGGAAGAGTAGTATGTTGAGACACTTGAAAGCACACACCGGAGAAAGGCCCTTTGCGTGTGAAGAATGTAAGAAAGTATTTAGTAAGAAAAATCATTTGTCGCTTCACTTGAGAACACACACCGGAGAAAAGCCCTTTGCGTGTGAAGAATGTAAGAAAGTATTTAGTCAGAAGAGCAGTATGTTGAGACACTTGAAAGCACATACCCGAGCTTTTTGCGTGTGAAGAAGGTGTTTAAATATTTTCCTGTAAAGAATGTAAGTAAACACGCAATTCGACAAATTTTCATTGGTTAAGTTAAATTTTTTTTTACTTAAATCGTTATTGTGACTGTGATTGTGTTCGATTTTAACGAAGATTGATAACTGATTAACGCAATTCTTCAAGCATTGATTGGTACATTAGAAAGTAAACCTTCCGACTGTTAAATCTTAGTTTCCAATCATCGTCAAATCTAAGTTGTCAATCATTGACACAAGTCACACTTGTTTGAAGACACGAGACAAAAAATGAAATAATTTAAGTAACGTTTTGTTCGAACTGTTGTGAAGAATTTTCATAATAAAAGAACGCATTTCAAGAACTTTGTATTCATTATATTTAAGAAGAATTCCAGTGCCTCGGGTGAGTTTCGAAACTTTAATTTATCAATTTAACCCTTCATTCAACACATTCACACACATATTCTATTCAAAATTTCAAATAATTACAACTGTTTCAAACTAAGCCAAACAGACTATACTTTCTGAATTTCACTGAGAGGTTTATAAAATGAAATTGGGAATATGTGACGTAAATGGAGGCTGGAGATTTATTTATTTTTAATATAGTGCATATGTAAGAATTTTATATATGCTCTAATGGTGAAAAAGATCAGAATTGTTCCTTTTTACTAGTTTAGTTACTTAGTTTCATTTTGAATGTATGTAGATTCTCCTCCTTTCTTACATCGCCTGGCATTTCATTAAACATCTTCATCGCCCTGTACTTCTGAGATTTAACCTTCTTCCTTAATGGCAGTCTCGGTCTATCCTTTCCTCTAGTACGATGCTCGTGCTCATGTTGATTTGCATCCATTTTTCTTATAAATTTTAGAGGATTTTATAAATAAATACCATTACGACATAATATAGACGTCTCATAGAGAAGAAGCTAATTTTTTTTTTATATGGGAAGTCATGGGGGGTATTACAGGGTTTACGACCTGTCTTCGGCTGGCTTGAGTGATCACTTTACACAATGTAACTTTCACCAGTTCTACCCATGGTCGACTACCACTCCTATAAATTTTTTGGAAGTTGTATATACCTACGTTACTGTTTGGGACATATACTTATTTGATGTATAAATATTAATTATTGAACGAAAATAATGCATTGTGTCTTTCCCCCTTCCCGTCCCCACCCGGCCTCGCCGCCGATGAGTCGATTAGCGACCTAGAGCCAGTGCCGTTATACGTATACGGAATGGATTACAATATTATACTAATTCGAGTCTTTGCGTCTATACTGTGTAGGAACCTTTGACGAAATAGTGAGTTAAAATATACAGTCCACATCTTCAGAGGTGCCAGCAGAATTTGGATTGGTGAGTGCCTATTCCTACCTGTCCTGAATTGATTTGTGCGCAACGGTTACCATGTAGAAACCTTTCAAGTATTTTCGCTACTACGATGTCGCCATCTATGTTTTGAAATCTGATATTCATTCCCCTGAAACAGCACAGATGTCTCAACGAGTCTTATCATAGTATGTCTTGATGACAATGTCTCTGGGGATAAATCCAGTAATTGTGTCCTTACAAAAATTTGGACGTGTTCAATATTGACTTTTGAGACACCGCATAGGGTAAGGACCAGGTTTTAAGGTTCTTAACTTATCTATTAAGAGCTGGAATCTGTTGTCCACAGATGGCAAAGTGATTTTGAAATATGTCCATATTATTTACGTAAAAATAAAATTTATAGAGGCCTTGCTCGCGCCTCACAGACCTGGCCGTTTAACCAGTCGCTTTACAGCCATTCCATGCCGCCTAGTACCGACCAAAATTCAATTAACAATAAGTCGCAATGTAACGAAGCGACCACTTCTTTCACAGCTGCCTTCTTGAATGCATCTTACGTGTCGGACCTTCCTCATCCCGCGGATGGACCAGGCCCATACATCTTTGGCAGTGGCGTGCAATAGGCACAAACTTCGGTTATAATAATAATGCAGTTATTATTGTTATTAAGACCCTATTCGCCATAAATATAATACATTTAAGTTACGAAATATTATTTATGTTATGAAAAGAAAATTAAGGAAAATATAAATAAATAAAAAAATTACACTTATATAAATATAAACAACATATAAATATTTCAGTCACGGTCATAATTGTTGCCATTCTCTGATCAGGAAACCAGCTTTCAATGAGAGCGCTGCGTGCACCAGAGTTGGTGCTGAGCTCCAGCCGCAGCTTGTCTCAGAAGCTGAACGAATCCATGCATACGGCCTTCGGCATACGTTGTAGACGCGCTGCAATAACGCGCAAATTCGAACAGTATTCTGTATGAGTTGTACTGAATTGTATTTCGACCAGAACTCGATGGTACGCATGCTGGTGAAGAAGGATTTAAATAGGATCTTCTTCACCTCTGTGAAACGCTGTGACAGCAAATTTGCACACGTCTTCTCTCTCGATCTTTATCATCATAGTCTTGTCCATCTTCATTGAATATATGGCCAAGATATTTGACCTCACTTTGAACGCTCAATTTCGTTCCGTGCAGCCACATAGGACGCTTATTTTTTTTTAAATTTTGAGAATATTTTTATTTCAACAACAGTGTGATTTTTCGAAGGACCGTGGTTTAAAAGGACTGCTCGCTTTACCTCAAGCACGACGCAAAATCGTTGGTGGTGCCACCGAAATCACATACTGCATGCACGAGGATAGTCGACGATCTGAAGACGGTGATGTCACAGTTCAGATATCAGATATTCTTTAATTTGGATGATGTTTGAAGAGACGAATTCGTGAAAATTTATTTATTTATTTATATATATATTGACATACATATTTTTGTTCTAACAGAGGTGGATACATAATAAACATAAGACATTACTTATAGTTTATTGTGCGGGATGGAGTAGACTGCACCTCTGATATATACAGCGTTGTCCTGGCTACTTTGCTAGACTGAAGTCTGTGTTAAAGTAGACAGTTTTTTTTCGACAGGAATAAAAAGAGAATTACAAATATGTATAAAAAAGTTGAAATAAAATTAAAATATATGTAGGGGGAGTGTTGTAGGACTAGTGAATTATTAGTGAAGGTATTGTATAAATTATATTAGAATGTTGGATAGCCATGCTTCTGATTCATCTTTACCTGTTTGAATCATATATTGGGTCCATATTTGTGTAATCTCATTGGAATAAACGATTTCCAGTTGGTACTGAGTGTGTTGTATAGTTTCGGAGCTAAGAACATGTAGATATAATATGAGGAAGAAAGGAAGGCACTTAATTTTCGTCTGCCGGAAGCTGGTTCATTTGTTGATTCCTCTCCACCACAAATACAAGCGTCGCGGGGTTGTATACTAACACTCGCGAAAAGGATTATTATATGTAAGTGGGGTTAAAGTAAGATTAATTAATAAGCGTTAGCGGAGTGAAACGACGGTAGCTATCCGTACAAAAGTTCCAAACGTACTGAATTACTGCAGTTGGAACACTTTTAATCATTGCGACGTCTTCTTTCTTCCTTGCGCTTAGGGATAGGGAAAGGTAAGAAAGGGGAGGATATGAATTGAATGTATGCATGAGGCAAAAAACTTAATAGAAATTAATTGATTTTAAATGGTGCTAACACCAAGCAAAGTTCAATGACCTGCACACAACGCGGAGGAGGGCGATCCAGAAAAGGTTTCCAGAGACGGTGTGATATATTTTCCGACATGTTCAATTTACTCAACGTTGTGAGCAGGTACCTATATTTATTTTTGGATTCATTATCTATGGTTTTATAACCACAGATATTTTGTAAATCGTCGGCGTCCACCTGTCACAGCTGAAGTTGGAAGTTTTCTTATTCTTCCACGGTTTGTATTGATTTAATTACCTCGCACAGAATATCCTTTTGAATACTGCTGTAGTCTTCATTAATCTATTTGTTCATTTTGCTATTCGCATTTCATGTTGTTTCTGTTCGTGCCGCCAGCCCAGTTTGATCTTTGCTGTGGTCGCGTTCATATTTTTTAATTACTAACCATCATCTGTACTTACTCAGGGTCGGTTGGTTGATTAGTGGTATTTTTTTACTGTACATACTTAATTCTGCCCAAATATGATCTGCGATATGCTGATCTTGTGGGTTAAATCAGCCGGCAGTGTTGCGTGGCGGGTGAGTCTCCTATATGTTTTTCTTTTGTGCCCCTTCACTCCCCGTCTGCTCCACGGCCTTGTTAATTGTATTATTTTATATTATCTTTGTGTAGTTTTGTAAAAATATTTACTCATAAAGTGAGTCAGCCGGGGACAATGATGGTAGGTATGTTTTGTTTTGGCAGCTGTGCGGTATCGCCCTGTCATATATGCGGGGCGCTATCGAACAGATGCCTAGTACCATTAAAAAATATCAACCAGTAGGCGAATGAGTAGGACCGAGATAGGAGCCTTGAGCTTATTGCATCGCTCCTGGGTAAGCGGCGGGTCCGCCCTCAAGAGGGGAAGTGAAGAGGCACTTACTTCCGGGAAAAGAGACGGCACAAAATAAAAACACAGTAGACTCACTCTCCACGCACCACTGTCGGCAGATTTAACCCACAAGAACAGAAGGTAGAAACTAAAAATAAAAGAGTAAAGTATTGTTTAATAACGACTTGACCACATTTTATTGAACTATATGAAGTGCAAAGCGATTTCGACTCCATTGGGAGTGAGCCAACCAGCGGTACCAACATATTTAGAATGAAGCGTTCATTTTGAACGCTTCAAGTTGGTGAACGTGCATTTATTTTAAATATTCGCCATTGGCAATACAACAATACAATTTTATGGTTAATTTTACAAAATGATAGCTTCGCTCTTCACACCCTTTAACGAAGTGTATGAAGTACCGAGCGCTACTAGCCGCATCTGTATTGTTACATACCGTTGGTACCCTACGTTTTTATGGTTGTTGTAAGTTGCGCTGGTTTATACTGCCACATGCATATTTGGGGGTTAGGTCGGTGGTTAAATGAAAGAGATGTTGTAGATATACGTGTTGAAGTTTATTGAGATGGATAGATCGAATAAGGAAGACATAGAATTAATACAATAAAGAAATGCAGAGATGTAGAAGGTGTGCGTGTGTTACTTAGTGAATCGGCGGGCTCGCTCGGCACGCGTGGGCCAGCGAGACTGCCGTTGTGAAGCGATGAAACCAGAGAGACTGCTCGGCGGTGAATGCTCGAGCCAGACTTGTAGCGGCAGCCGGCAGCGCTGTCGCTAGCGTCGATGGCGGTGGATATGAATTCTGATCCCTACATGTATATATTTTACCAAGCTGTAGTCCTTGTTCTATGGCTTCCGAAGTCCGCCGCACGAGAGTCACCAAAATATCACACAACCTCGTTTACATCCAGGTGGCCGATATGGAAATGAAGCAAGAACCAGATTCTTGTGATGAAGGCGGATGGATTGGTGTTTCACCACCGGATATCAAGACGGAAGCTGCCGACCCCCGGTCCGGGCCGAGCGGTAGCCCCGCCCCCCCCGACTATGCCGTGGACGTGTGGGTCCCCGACATCAAGGAGGAGTGCGCTGGGAGGTCCCGAGCAGCTGTGGCCACAGGCCCTCGCCTGGCCTGTGGTGAGTAGTTATCACTGCTCTATGATATATACTTGTGCTCACGGCACATTATTTTAGCTAGCAAGCAAAATAGTTGTACATTACTAAAAATTCCGGGAAACAAATATAAATTAAATAATCTATAATATGGATCGTGATTAGCGCCATCTGTGTACCAGTAGAAACTTGAATGGCTTAGTTCTAAAAACTACCGCGACAACCCACCGCTGTAGCCGTAGCGTTAGTAGCAACAATGCGTCGATTGTAACATTACCCTTTGAACAAAACTATTATTTCGTTTAGTTATTACGCGAAGGATTTTCAAACAATAAAAGAATCATGTTCAGTCATAAAAAGTGTTCTTAAAAACGTTCATAAATTTTTTATATGGGTAATAAGGTATTATTTTACGTTAAAACTTAAACTCTACAAACACTATTAATAGTATTTTAAAATTACAAATAAATACATGGTAGGGTCGTATAAACGACAGATTCATTTTGTCTAAAGACGTTGGTTAAACGAAAGTTCATAATCCTATGTACGACATGTGATTGTATAATATCATTGGTAACAGCATAACCTAAATCTATACCTATTGCTAAGGAATAACGGGTTGCAAACAAAACTACCACAAATTCAAATAGCAGTATAATATTATCAAGACGTTTGACAAAACATTGAATGTTCGTCAAATGTGACGTAATTTAACGTATCCTATAATAAGTGAGAATAAAAGTAAATTTGTTCTGTATTCGTAAATTATTATCTTTTATAAGTTATTTAATGCAGAACAATATCACCAGTTTTTTGTTTGTTCCTACCCTTTAACCTATTCCCAAACCAGTACACATTGTTCCTAGGAGAGTAGAGGAAGTGTTCTCGTGTGATTATTCGTGTTGGATCTTCATATACCGCTGTGTTGTGCTGAAACTCATCAGAGTTTTTGTGTTGTGGCAGTTTCATACATTGGGTGAACTTCCGGAAGATGGAACTGTACTTTGGTTCCATGTGTCCATCCCGGTCCGCTATCGAAGGTCTCCCAATTCCCGACCCAGCCCATCCTTTCCGATTCCACAATCCACCACGTGCGTCGGTCACATTATCTTTTCATGTATGAAGTTTTGACTGCTAATTTTTGATGTGCTCACAACCACCCTGTACCGCGTACCACCCTGTGCGAGTAATAAACGAGATATCAATACATTTCAGATAACCCCATGCAAACGTCATACAGGAATACGTCTGAAGTGTTGGACCAAGCGAGAAGTCCAACTGCACAAGACCAGGATAGTGGAAAACGACTTTCTGATAAACACCGCACCATGTCATACAGTCTTAAAAATAACGCACTGACCCGCACGAGGCGGTGCGCATTTGACAAAAAATTTCCTTGTGTCTATTGCAAAAAGGTCTTCAATAAGAGATGTCGCTTGTTGAATCATTTAAGAACACACACTGGAGAAAAACCGTTTGCGTGTGAAGAATGTAAGAAAGTATTTAGTTTGAATACTAACTTGGTGCGTCACTTGAGAACACACACCGGAGAAAAACCCTTTGCGTGTGAAGAATGTAAGAAAGTATTTAGCGAAAAGGGTCACCTGTTGCGTCACTCGAGAACACACACCGGTGAAAAAACCTTTGCGTGTGAAGTGTGTAAGAAAGTATTTAGTGAGAATAGTTGCTTGTTGAAACACTCGAGAATACACACCGGAGAAAAGCCATTTGCGTGCGGTAAATGTAAGAAAGTATTTAGTCACCAGAGTAGTTTGTTAAACCACTTGAGAACACACACCGGAGAGAAACCCTTTGCGTGTGAAGAATGTAAGAAAGTGTTTAGTCAGAAGAATCATTTGTTGCTTCACTTGAGAACACACACCGGAGAAAGGCCCTTTGCGTGTGAAGAATGTAAGAAAGTATTTAGTCAGAAGAGTAGTATGTTGAGACACTTGAAAGCACACACGCGACAGGCGAGTGTGACGATGTAAGTTTTAAACCATTTTTCTGTAAAGAATGTAAGTAAACCTCCGATGTGATATGTTATCTGGCGAGAAAATTCATACTGGCCAAAAGATTTAGAAGAGCAGACCTTCTCACAAGTTCGAACCGACACTTGTTTGAAGAAATAAAATAATTTTGGTAACGTTTTGTTGAACTTTGTGAAGAATTTTCATAATAAAATATCACATTTTAAGAATTTTGTATTCATTATATTTAAGAAGAATTCCAGTGTCTCGGGTGAGTTTCGAAACTTTAATTTATCAATTTAACTCTTCATTCAACGCCAGTGTCTTGAGTCAGACATCAAATAATTGCAACTGGCGGCCTGTCGTGTTGTACTTGCAAATATGGTAAGAAAATATTATAATATGAATGTATGTAACTGAAATATAACAGGGTATTCTGCAGGCGGGCAGCCATTCTCGATTCTGTCGCCGTAGTGTACCTATATTGAACATCTTTTGAGTTTAATTTCTTTCTACCTCGTAATCATCATCATCATCGCCGGCTGAGAGATCGACGAACCACTCATGTCTACATTTCTTGTTTCCTGCACGGAACACGTGTTAACACGCCTACAGCTTGGAGTAATATACAAAGTTTGGCGTGTTAACGCGCTCATGGAACTTAATGAGTTTACCAACCATTTTCGGTTTTTACTATCCGACATTCGTGAGTAAAATTAGTTAACCATTGCATTTTTTACCAACCTCTTCCTTACTGGTAACTATTGGACTCCGATGTATGCAAGGAAAGCGACCTTTTTATGAATGTCACCAAGTGGAAAGTGATGGTATTCGAGAAGGAGGAAAGCGAGACACCGCGCTCGATACTTGGAGGTGATCAATGTTTGGAACAAGTAGATGAGTTTGTGTATTTGGGAAGTACGTTTGATAGAAACGGAAAGGAGGGTGACTGCAGGGAGTAAAGTGAACGGCGCTTTGAATGGAATCATAGCTAATGGGAACTTGTCAACCGAGGCAAGACTAGCGGTACATAATGGGGTCCTTGTACCGACACTGATGTATGGAAGTGGGGCCTGGAGCTGGCAGAAGCCAGCTCCAGGCCAGAAGAAGAAGAAGTAAACTGAATGCAGCGGAAATGGGATCACTTATCCGAAGATATGGTAGAACTATTTACGACAGAGTAAAGAATGAAGAAATAAGGAAAGAATGTAAAGCTGATTTTAGTATAGTGAGTAAGATTAACAAAGGATCACTCAGGTTTGGTCATATGGAACGAAAGATATACGCAATACGTGTTGATGGCACCAGAAATTTAGAAAGACTTGGCACGATCATGTAAACCGGATGGTCCTATTAAAAGTCTTGTATAAGATCGATAATCGGCGATCTTGTATAAGAAGATGTTTGTATTTTTTATTTTTTTATTATTTTTTTTATTTATTATCTTTGTTTCATTAACCACTGAATTGAGTTTAAATACATCAACTGGTTTCGAAAAATACCATTTTCTTCTTCAGGATGTTAATACTAACTAAAAACATATATTATTATTTCTTCACCAGAATCTATTTTAAAAAAAACAATTATTTAAAAAATAAATTTAGTACCTAACTTAAATTGTTGCTTAATACAAATTTAGTCGAATAATTTTCAGGAAAAAATTTTAGAATGGGACTCGTAGTTAAATTTAGTTGGTAGTTTACAATTTTTTGATTAGTTTTCCACGCTTTATTTATCTCCAACGATTCCTAATTATTTCATTTGTGACCAACACCGTTTATATGCTAAATTGACAATCACAATTTTTTATCAAAACCGTGACCATTTTCTATCAAATGATTAGAAAATTCTGAAAACCCACTATTGTTCAAACATCTCAAATGCTCCCTTACTCTTATATTAAAATTTCTCACCGTTTTACCAATGTAAAATGCGGCACAATACTTTCAACTAAGTTTATAGAAGATGTTTGAATGTGGATGAGGCGAGAATTGTGTGACAGAACAGTGTGGCGTTCTGTCCTCTCTGCACAATGGTAAGTTAGTTAGTTAGTTAGTTACACGTTTCGTTTAAAACACCCTGTACAACAGAATGTTTACTCCATGGACAACCTTTTTTTTCTCCATTAAGGTCGATACATTCCATCCAGTAAATTACTGACGCCACAGTCAAATTAAAATAAAAAGAATTTAGCGTCTTAAATATTTATTAATTAACTTCTGGAGGGATTTCGATTTTTTGTAAGACATTTCACAAATGGTTCGCATTGGCGCCACCCTGACGCCAGTGTCGGCTGCGATACAATTTGAATTTCTGTCATGTTGAATATTATGTTCCAGGCCGATATTCTTTTTGAATAACTAGGAAATAATAATAATAATATGTTTTTTTTTTTACCGATTCGCCATACAGATAATACATATCATGTTATACATTAAAGTATGAATTAAATACAATGCTACGAAAAAGAAAACCAAGTTAAACAAAAAAGTTAAAAGTACACACAAAATATAAATATTACATATATAACTACTTCAGTCACGACCATTGTTGTATATGTAGCTATTCTGTAGGCGCTGCCATTCTCTGGTCAGGGAACCAGCTTTTCAGGAGAGCGCCGCTTGCACCAGAGAGTCGGTGCTGAGTGCTGAGCTCCAGCCGCAGCTTTACGCCAGCGACTCGATGTCTCAGTAGCGGAACGAATCCATGTATACGGCCTTCGGTAAACATTTTAGATGCGCTGCAATAACGCGCCAATCCAAACAGTATTCTATATGAGTTGTTGTACTGAATTGTACGTCACTCGCTTGTATTCCGACCAGAGCTCGCAGGTATACGTCTCCCAAATGAAACACAAATTTTCTATTTGGTTTTTATTTATCGATTATTTGCTTTATTACAATTGTGTATTGAATGTGACATCGGCAACGTGGCCGCCTCTGGCAGCGGCACAAGTGCGTGCTCCTTTAACCATATTTTTCATAACATGTTATTTCGGCAATTTAATTTCGAATATAGTCCTACAGCATCAGAATTGTCGACTTATATCAGAGCATATAGAAATCGTGGTAATGGCTTTATTGGAAATATAATTTTATGACATTAGTGTTTCAATATGATTTCTGGAAGTCTGGGGACGTATATCGGCAATAACGCGAT
Source organism: Eubasilissa regina (assembly GCA_022840565.1). NCBI lineage: Eukaryota > Metazoa > Arthropoda > Insecta > Trichoptera > Phryganeidae > Eubasilissa > Eubasilissa regina. The sequence continues at coordinate 6,526,411 of JAINEB010000026.1, forward strand.
GAATGTTGGCTTCCAAGTCATCTATCGTCTCCGGTTTATCGGCGTAAATTAGCGACTTCACATACTCCCACAGAAAATAATCAAAAGGTGTAAAATAAATAGGTTGTGTCGCGCTCTGTGCGTCATGTTGCACCGTCTTGTTGAAGCCGCAGCTCTTCCACATTAATGCCATTCAATTGGGGAACGAAGAAGTGAGTAATCATGGATCTATAGCCCTAACAGCTTCCTCGGTGCGCACTGTGCGACGTCTCTGCGGACGCGTATTATCAATTAGAGTATGCGTAGTGCCAAAACGACGATTGAACAACGAAAAATGGACGATTGAACAACGATTTTCAAAATAAATTATCACAATTTGCAAGCGTTCATTCACGGTGAAATGGCAAACCAAACTGAGCACAAATCGGCTGTCACTGGAAAAAGTGTCGCCAATGTATTATAAAAATACGTACGTAAATTAATATGCAACCCGCACCGCTGCGCGCTGGTTAGGATCAACTTGTATGAAAATAGAGCTGCAGTGCAGTTAATGAGAAGATTGATTGGACGTAAATGTGTTGAAGTCCCGAGCTGCCATTCCTCGCGGAGCCAATTAGCTGCTCCTTCGTCGTCCCCCGTAACCTGTAACGGGAGACGTGGCTCCAGCGCCTGGTCTTAATGAACATTTGTCACCCTAATCTTGATAAACCCCTAAACGTTTGTTCGTGTATTGCACGTTACCAAAAACGTTTCAAATATCTTCCGGTAGAACAAATAATAACACGTTGACACCACAGCAGTACAGCAATATTTAATTAGATTTAAATAGATGTAATGAAATTAACATAATTAATAATTAAATGTATTAATTATGTTAGAAAGATATATTATTACAACTTCACAATAAGAACATTAACATAGTAAATGAGTTAAACATATTCTACAATTCATTACTAATTTATCAAGGTGTAGATCTCCCGCTGGGGATTGCTGGAATGGACGATGGCGGGAAGAGCGACCTCGACAGGGTGAGTTCTGCGACTGCGACACATAAATGTGACGTCTACCCTACCCTAACATGGTTTGAATGTTATCACGGTTCTCCACGTCAAATTGTACAAATGTGGCTCTGGTACGATGATACAGGAGCCAACCTTTGATGGTGTATAACCGAATGTAATTATGACGAATCGAAACAAGAGTAAACAACTCTCAAAACGATTCGTGATGGGTGGGGACTACCACGTCAACAGCTCTCTGAAAAATTAGTAAGGTGGCAAAGCCTATGACGAAGGAGTTGTTGGAGAAACGAAATCGTGGATTGCCTCAAAAAATCAGTGCTTCTTCGCCCGCATAATCTTCCGTCTTCCAAGCAAATAGGAAATAGTAATTGACGTCAATGATGACAACGTCCCTGAGCGATAATTGTACATTATATGTTTTGAGTTTGTCTTCATTTTTAGTTATGTTACAATACGATACCTTAATGTGCAAAGCAGTTAACTCCATTTTTCGAAAACTATTGAATTTTGTAATTAAACAGATTACGAAAATTCCAATTACGGCAGATTGTTTATGGCAGAAACAGGGTGGCTGAGAAATTTTATTGATATTTTGATCTATCTCGTACTTTTGTATCTCGTACGTATGAATTTCTTTATCAAAATTGTAAAATATTATTGGAAGTTAGCCAATTATCCGTGATAATATAGTGCTACCATTATTTTTCCATGCTAACAACAACTCACCCCAAGCAATAAATCATGGACACAACACAAGACAGATCTACACGCCAGTTTCGAAAGCAACAACGACATTTTATCTACGATTACGAAACTGTACAACACACTTAATACTAACTGGAAATCGTTCACTTCCAATAAGATTACACAAATATGCAGAGATCAATCAGAGGCATGGTTATCCAAAATTCTAACATAATCATTGTACAGTACCTACACTACCATATTTCTTGAATTAAATAACACCACAACATCACGAAAGGCTACTTTGACACAGACGACAGTGTAGCAAAGTAGCCAGGACAACGCTGTATATATCAGTGGTGGAGTCTATTCCATCCCGCACAATAAACATATTACCTTGTTATATTATAATATATTTTTAAGGAAAACACATTCTTATTGTGAAGTTGTAATTATTCAGAACATAGGTCTGTGATATTTTAAATACTAAATTAATGTATTAATTATAAATATATACATATAAAATCAATTTTGTCGAAAAATATTGTTTTTTGCGTCACCGGGATTCGAACCTGGATCTGCAGTCTGTTTACTCAGAGGTATTTGAGATTCTGTAAAAATGATGTAGATGGCTTTCAAATAATGGAACGACAGGTGTATTCATTTGAAAAATGTAACATATAGGTTCGAAAATTTGTCAAGAAAAATACTGGCGTTATAGCACAATGGTAGTGCACTTCCCCGGATTGGAAATAGAGATCCAGGTTCGAATCCCGGTGACGCAAAAACAATATTTTTCGACAAAATTGATTTTATATGAATATATTTATAATTAATACATTAATTTAGTATTTATAATATATTCGCCTCCGTTTAAAAAAATATGTATGTCAATAAGTAAATAAATGAATAAATTACGAATTCTGCGAACGTTCTCTATTTCTGGTGTGCTATCAACACCTGTGCCAGGTAAACATTTAAGAAATTAAATAAATATCAGATATCTCATAGAGACTAAACTATTTTTATTATATTTAATGGAAGATGTACAGAAAATATATTTTAATATAGCTAAAACAATAAATGTTTTTGTAAGAATCGATCTAAAATTTTTCAGCACGCAGTACTTATTTTGATTGATAAGAATTTTTGGCTTTTAGTGTACCGTAGAACAATAAAAGTGTAAAATAATGGCTTATTAAGGAGAACACATTCTTATTGTGAAGTTGTAATTATTCAGAACAGACGGTCTGTGATATTTTAAATACTAATTAAATGTATTAATTATAAATATATACAATATATAAATATTCCGCAAAATATATATAATGGAATTTGAAAAAGTGTAACATGTAGGTTCGAAAATTTGTCATGAAAAGTACTGGCGCTATAACACAATCGGTAGTGCACTTCCCCGGATTGGAAATAGAGATCCAGCTTCTAATCCCGGTAGCGCAAAAACAATATTTTTCATGACAAAATTGATTTTATATGTATATATTTATAATTAATACATTAAATTAGTATTTGAAAATAATTGCATTCGAAAACGTTTATTTGACCATGGGTGGAGTTAGCTGCCTTATTTTATTGTATTGAGGGATTTTGACAGTTTATAAACTTATTATAATAATTAACATAATAAATATTGAACATGTGATACTATTTATGAAAATACACAGAAATGTTTAGGTACATTAATATGTTTAGGGGCAGAAGATAAAGGGTGGGGAGGGTGCAACTATTGTCACGGTAAAGGGAGAACAAGACTTGTCTGTAGGTAGAATGATTAGTCAAAATTGAGATTGAGGTGGTTCATAAAAAGAACCCTTTGAGCGCAGTAAGGCTAATGTTGAACAAGTCAATTTCTCATTATGGTATTTGCATGACCGGTGAATGAATGAATTTTGTATGTAAGATGTTCTACTTCTGGGTATGTGGAAGAGTGCGGATTGCCGGGTTGATCTAGATGGCACATGGAGAGATATTAATTCCAACCGGTTGGGACAATCGATATGGCCTTGCAGTAGTTTGAAGAGAAGTATTTGGTCAGCACGTGTTCTTTGATGTTCATATTGTGGAAGTTTGCTGCATCTGAATAGGAGCCGAATAAATCTATTTAGTATTCGTTCTAATCTCGCAATGTATGATTTGAGAAGCGTACTTTGCAGATTATTTATTATAATTTTGCATCAACCTAATAGTAAACGCATGCAATTGAAGGCTTGAGCATTCGTCCATCCATGGTACTCGCAACACTTATCTCCAACACCACATCTCATAGGGATCCGTCTTGCCTTCAGGGCCTATGATTCCACACCATATAAAAATATAGATAAATCTACAAGGTGGCCCAAAAAAAATGAGAATATCTCGTCGTAACACGCGAGTTATTTCAAAACATAATATAATTAATTATAATTCTTAATGTACAATATTCAGCTAATCAGAAATCATCAAAACACCCCATACTGCATCATCTAGTGGGTTTACATCTGCCCTGTTCGGTGGCCACGCGCCTGGTGAGATCAAATTAACATTCTCACGACGGAGAGAGTCGATTGTATTTCTGGCCGCGTGAGATGGAGCTCCGTCCTGCTGTAATGTCTAGCTATACTCCAGGCTCTGTTTTGAAACTCTTTGAACATTTCCCTAGCACACCGACTTTTTTCAATTGGCAAATTTTTGATCAGAATACGGTCTTCCCGCAGTAATTTTTGTCATTCCGGGTGACAATTTGAAAAAAAACCAAATATACACAATGGAAAAATTAATAATCAAAGGCGATAGGTAAATAGGTAAGTGAGTAAATTAGTAAACTATTTAAGCTATTGTTGATATAGTTAAACTAATTTTGATGTCATTATATCACATTTTACGAAATGTTTTCACTTATTTTGGGCCATCCTGTATATTCGCACCTAATTTGTTCACCCTTTATTTTTTCGTATATAGCCGTGCGTAAATAACACATACATAATAAATAACTTGAATAAAATTGTCTTTAATTACAAATAAACAAAATTAATTGAATAGTAATTAAAAAAAGAATTTTAACAATATATTTATATATATATATATACCTGCGAGCTCTGGTCGAAATACAAGCAAGTGACGTATAACCGTCTCCGAATTCAGTACATCAACTCGTACAGTATAATGTTCGGATTGGCGCGTTATTGTAGCGCATCTACAATGTTTACCGAAGGCCGTGTACATGGATTCGTTCCGCTTCTAGTGTCTTCTCAATCAGATCATTTTCTTCTTCTTATTCTTTTTCTTCACATACCAACTGGCGCAACAAGTGCAGATTCGATAGTAGTTCGTGTTAATGGAACCCAGCTTGAACAAGGCGATAATTGTGTCTACCTGTACAAGGCTGGGCTGGAGGGGATCGGATAAATTAAAAAATGACCACATTTTTTTTTTTGATTATTAGAAGATATAATACATTTCTAAAATAATCAGTAGGATATATGTATTTACCTGCGAGCTCTGGTCGAAATACAAGCAGTACAACTCGTACAGAATACTGTTCGGATTGGCGCGTTATTGTAGCGCATCTACAATGTTTACCGAAAGCCGTATACATGGATTCGTTCCGCTTCTGAGACATCGAGTTGCTGGCGTAAAACTGCGGCTGGAGCTCAGTTCTCTGGTGCAAGCGGCGCTCTCACGGAAAGCTGGTTCCCTGACCAGAGAATGACAACGCCTACGGAATAACTACATATACAATAATGGCCGTGACTGTAGTAGTTATATATGTAATATTTATATTTTGTGAATTTTTTATTTATTAATATTTTCCTTGATTTTCTTTATCACAGCATTATATATATTTCATACTTTAATGTAAAATATAATATGTATTATCTGTATGGCGAATCGGGTTAAAAAATTAAAAAAAAAAACTTGATAAATAGCTGAAATAAACACATCGTCATTATTATTATTATTGTATTGTAATGAGATACGGTTTGTATTTTTTGTGGCTCCATTTTAAACTGCTAAGCGGCAGGAAATATGTTATATTTAGTCATATTTAGAGGTGTTAAAAAAATCTTGCCGCGACCAACTGTGATGTATTGTTCGCCCATCTTCGATGCTACCGACACAGCTTAAATTAAATGCATTTTAAATAACTTCACATAGAACCAAAGACGACTTGTATATATCATACAAATTTCTGCTTGTCCGATTATCGATCATTATTGCAAGGTGTTTTTTTGTTCACAGATATAAAACTTTAAAATGAAATAAAACGCATGGTATTATTGGCTTTATTGGAAAGATCATTTTATGGTATTAGTGTTTCAATATGATTTCTGGAAGTCTGGGGCTGTATATCGGCAATAACGCGACGAATGTCGTCTATCGTCTCTGGTTTGTCGGCGTAGACTAGCGACTTCACATATCTCCACAGAAAATAATCTAAAGGTGCTAAAATCACACGATTTTGGAGGTTAATTTGTTATGGTGTGCGCTGTGTGGCACGTTGCGCCGTCTTGTTGAAGCCGCAGCTCTTCCACATTAATGCCATTCAATAGGGGAACAAAGAAGTGAGTAATCATGGATCTTTAGCGCTCTCCATTCACTGTAACGTTCTGGCACAGCAGCTTCTTCGGTGCGCACTGTACAACATCTCTGCGGATGCGTATTATCAATTAGAGTATAGAATGGACGGTAAGTTTCGCGACCTGAACCACAATTTTCGAAATAAATTTGCAAGCGTCGTTCTGGCGTAAGTCTATCTATTCACGGTGAAATGGCAAACCAAACTGAGCACAAATCGGCCGTCAGCTGTCAAATTGGCCGTCGCTGGAAAGAGTGTTGCCATTTCGAAAAATAAACACTCCTCACGTGTTCAGTTCGAGACATCAGGATGTTCAGGGTGTCTTCCGGTAGCAATTATGCCTTGAATGATGAATAGTTAGATTTGATATTTGTAATTTTTCGAGTCTTTATTGTTTTACGATATCTTTTTCCTTTCGCATCCAAATCGACACCTTGTCATTGGTGACCCAATCAACCCAGTTAACGTTATAAATAACCAGTTATTTTTAATTTTATAAACGATAAAACCTATCGGCCGGTTTTACTATAGTAAAAAAATTACTAAACCTTTACTCTCCGATATCTGATGGTAAAAACGAGAATCGTCATCTGACGCAGTATACGACAGTGAATCGTTCAATATCGCGCTATTTTAGTGATGAGAGTTCGTCCGATAACGATCTCGTTGTTTAATCTACATTAGCACATAATACGAATAAATTTCACCACCAAAGTGTGACAGATATCGAACGCCTATAAAATAAAGCATATATCATGATTATTTGTCGCGCCTATTAGTATTATTAAAAAAAAAACTAGTAGTATTAGCACGAGGCAGCCCGTCTACTTATAAATGCGTTTGTGGTGTCACGTGCGGACTATTGTGACAGCATCCATGCTGGCCTGCCAATGTTTCAGCTGGATAGATCGCAATCCATTCTGAATGCGGCTGCACGGATAATATATGGAGTTTCCAAATTCTCTCATATAACATCCCTTTTACCCTGAAAGAGTTGAATTTCAATTGTGCCTGTTGATGTACAAGGCGACACATAACATGGCGCCTCTGTATCTTCAAGAACTTTGTATCCAAGACGATTTGAATGGTAGACGTCAAGCTCTCAGGTCGGCCTCTACTTCAGCCGCAGGAAGGGTTGCAGAACCGACTGACCGTTTCCAGAAGTCTAAATTTAGTGAACGGCCATTAGCGGTGGCAGGCCCAGAAGCGTGGAACTCTTGGCCCTCCGTCACAAGGAACAGTAAATGCGTCAGAGACTTTATTTAAGAAGAAACTAAAAATCACCTTTTCAAAAAATCATTTCCATAAGTAGATAATTGTAGAACTAAATATAAACAGTCGACGTGTAAAGCTCCCTTGAGGTGAAAGTTTTTACTAAAATGGCGCTATACAAATTATCCATTATTATTATTATTATTATTATTAGATTGATCACACAATCGGCTCTATGACTTTTAACAGAGATACGATTATGCGTAACCGGTTATTACGATATCGAGTAACCGAGCGTTCCTGTGATTTGATGGCAACGGTTAAAAATCACCGCGACACGAATCGTCAGCTATCATTTGCAGTTTCCACGCTGCGGCATCAGCTCCGCGGCGGAGCGTCCCGCGTCTCGTGTGTCTAACGAAGAGCAGCCAAGTCACCCCGCCCCGTCGGGCTGGTCTGATTTACGCGGCTCGAAGCGGTCCCTAACGATGCGTGGTGTTAACTTGTACAATTAAGGGAAGATCATTTTTGCTCACGAAATAACTACCCTTCGTTGCGACCGTCTCTCAGATATGTTCCCTCATGGTAGCATCATAGCGCGCACATATTTTAATAAGACTCCTTCTATCGAGGGTTGGCGACCGTGCTGATTTATCTAAGATCACCATTTTGGACAAATAACCACTTTTTAAAGTTACACAGCCAAGATAACATCTTTCTACGTAGAAATGTGAAAATAAAGCACATGTTTTTTGATTATACTCGTTTAATTTACTTGAGACGCGTTTCGCCTTGCAAAGGCATTGTGCAAATAATTGAAGTATCTACTTTCTCTTTTGCTAATTCGCGAATTTTACTATCTTACTGTTGATATTTCACGACAGTTCTTAGCGTTCGAGCACGCGATTGGTGCATGAATTTGTTTTTGATTTGGGAAAAACAAAAAGCAATCGGCAGAACTATTTCCCGCGTTAATCTTTAATAAAAATAATTATTTCCTTTTGTTATTAGGTGAAGGATTTTCAAACAATCTATAATAATCGTCGTCTGTCTTTGTTCTTAAATCTACCACGACAATTCACCGCTGTAGCCGTAGCGCTAGTAGCAACAACGCGTCGATTGTAATTATTCACATTACTCTTTTCTATTTTTAAACTAGTGTATTATTCAAGTCATACAATTGGCTATTTACTGAATTGAAAATTCCTTTCGGTTGACCCGTTTTGTATGGAGTCGTTACCTATGCTGTTTTTTAACAGAATAACATTAAAAAGGCTTACAACTGCGTGCAAATCATTAAAGTGTCTGCTTCCTCTTTTACTAATTTGCGAATTTTACTATCTTACTGTTTTTAACGTGTTGATTTCATGATCGTTCTTTAAATTTGGTGCATGGATTGGTTTTTGATTTGGGAAAAACAAAAAGCAATTGGCAGAACTATTTCCCACGTTAACCTTTAATACAAATAATTATTTCCTTTAGTTATTACGTGAAGTATTTTCAAACAATAAAAGAATCACGTTCAGTCATAAAACCGTTCATACACATTTTAAATTAATTTTTATATGAGTAAGAAGGTATTATTTTACGTTAAAACTTAAACTTTAAAAACGCTATTAATAGTACTCTAAAATTACAAATAAATACATGGCAAATTAATTTTTCCTAAATACGTTGGTAAAACGAACGTTCATAATCCTATAATATCATTAGTAACAGCATAACCTAAACCTATACTGCACGCCACCGGGTACGATATGTGCATTTGTACATTTTGCACGTATTGAGATTTAGATATGCAGATTAACTCAGAGATCAGATTGAGATTGGTAGAAAGAGACAAAAATTTAAACGTGACGATGATATTTAACTGTTGGAGGTTTACTACTTTCCAGAGGCGTAGCTAGAGAGGTTTAGGGGGGGGGGGGCAAAAACAGGATAAAATTTTTGATTATTCACAACAGATTTTTATCTGTGAAAATATATTTTACTTATTACGCGTTGAAAGTGATCGTTCGTGCTGTTATAGCTGTCAAGCCTCATTGTGACTTGTATGCAATGTATCTATGCAAAAAATAAAACCTTACAATTTATGACCTATTTAAAAATAAAGTTGTGTGTGGGGGGTGGGGGTTTGGATAGTTCGCCCCCGGCCGCCAAATACCCTAGCTACGCCTCTGCTACTTCTAGTGTACCGGTTATTGCTCGAAGATTTACGTTATTTGTGTAGGCTATTGACACACTAAATAAATAAATTAGAAAAATATATCTACTAGTACAGAAAAAATAAATTTGGTTGGTCGAACCGTTCATATTGATTCCAGAAGTCGGCCAGAGAAAAGATATGGAAGTCATGCACCCTCATGAGGGGAGGTTATATGTCACATTATGGAATTGAAGTCGCAGAACTCGGCGGTCATACATGCATTGGATGCTCCACATCACATGTGTTCTAGAATCAAACATTTTCAGACTTTTTGTTCTGCACTGATATAAATAAATCCTTTAGAGACCAGTCATAACACACACTACGACACATTCGAACATCTACGAATCGCGTAAACACACAGATACCAGCAACGGTGGATTCTATCATTCGTTCCGTATCCATAATGTTTGAAAGTATTGCGCGCGTATTCAGTTCCGTCTGTCAAGGTCTTCGAATGCTGTATACGCATTCCTTAACAGCATCCGTCGTACAAAAAACGACCTCAATGCTCATGTGTATAATGCACAAAATAGCGTACATATTACGCATTTTTGACAGTATGGCTAGAATTATCAAATTATTAAAACATTGAATATCCTTCGATTAGTCTATTTAATTTATCATTTAAATAAAATAATTAATTGTATAAACTTATTATCCAGCAACGCTTCTACAAACATTCACCGACCGCCACTGGTCTTTACCTCCTGTGTGCTATTCCAGTTCACCAAAAATTTTTAGACGTTATTTTCTCGCAAGAGAATCTCTCTAGCCACTGTGCCGCCGGGCGCCGACCTGAGTGATGGTGTCATTAGAGCGGCCCGCGACAGCTCCAGATATATCCCGGGGTACCCGCCTGTCCGCTTCTAGTCGGCCCGGCGTACAAGCGGACATGTGTAGACCGACCAATATATCAACGGTATTCCTCCCCAGGGGTTTCCAAGTCGACAGAGTTCGCGGACCAAAAATATCCGTAATAATATGACTCACTGGACATGATATTGGACATAACGTGTTTTTAAGAGATATCTATTATTTGTTTAATAACATTGATTTAGTTTTATGTGCTGTTAGGAAGATTTATAAAAATGACGAACTACAATGACATTTGACGTACGTGACGAGAGTGAAGGCGCGTGACAGCCAATCTACGAGACATGGTGTGTACACGGTGAACAAAACCCGCATCACAGAGCAATTACACACGCCCAGTATATATATCTATCGGTACATATTTAATATAAAAAATAATAGGCCACTGAACTTGGAGCGACTAGACTGTTGCAATATACGACAATTAACCTTTCAGACGAATATAATTCGGTCAAATGGTCGCCTCACTTCATTAGTCACTCGACTTCACTCGAAAGTTTCTGAGATTCATTAATTTTAAATGAAATATACGCTCTGAGGATATCAATTATGATTTATCTCCTTGGCCGTCTGAAATTGTTCAACTTATCAGTGAGATGTACGATGACCGACTTTATATTTCTATACAGGATCATCGATGGTACGATAGACTGCCACCAGATTGTTGGTCTGCTTGACTTACAAGCACCATTGATGTTATCGAGACACAATTCATTATTCTATCACAGTGGTAATGTCAGAACACATGCAGTCCCCAGATAGAATGGAATGAATACGCAGAGGTAGTGGACATTTTTGCTGTAAATTTAACTTTTTATAATGTAATTTATACATTATTACAATTTTTTGTATCTCAACTCGATGGTGACGGATCAATTGTTTTATTACACATTTTTAATTTTGATCATTTTGATTTTCTCTGAATAGGGTGTGTATAATAATAATAATAAATAAATAATATTCCGCTATTTTAGTGATGAGACTTCGTCCGATGATGACATCGTCGTTTAATTTACATCAGCACATAATCCGAAAAAAATTGTGCCACCAAAGTGACAGATTTTGAACGGAGAAGCGAAAAAAAACACAGTCTTGCCACACTGTGAGACGAGATTTCTTATCTATGCTAAGATGATATACGATGATAAATTTGACGTACCAACAACCAGACAACGTTTTTTTTACCACTGGCGATGGTAAAAAGTTACCGTTGTCAAAAATAACTAATGATCACATAACCTGCCCTTAAAATCTGAAAACTATTTAGTAAAAATATCACATAATAATATTCTCCGCAACGATACGGAATTTTGTATAATTTCGTAATTTAGTTACAATCTGTGCGACCAACAAACTGCTTCCATTTTTATTCAATCCGTTGTCCCAGACCGCGGTGCGAGCTTCAGCCGCCCTGGAGAAGGAAATGGGCGTGCCCGGAGCGGGCCCTAATTACCCAGAGATTTCACAGCTCTGGCCCGAGGAGACAGGACGAGCACGATCCCTCAGAAGCGGAGTGGCAGGGCTGCCGCCTAGCGGAGAACGGCCAAGTAAATTACACTTTTGATTAATTTATACTAGAAGGAAAGCAATCGTCTGCTGATTTTCTGTTAGTGGATTCTGTCTTGCCTTCCCTGGAATTGTACAAACTGTCTCGTGTTTAGCAAAAAATGTAATATTTAATTTAGAATCTGTTGACTCCTAAATGATAACTATTTATAATTTATTAGACTTTATTGCCATACATATTTTTGTTGTAATAGAGGTGAATATATTATAATATAACATGATAAACATAAGATACAATTAAGTATATAATCGTAGTTTATTGTGTGGGATGGAGTAGACTCCACCTCTGATATATGCAGCATTGTCCTGGCTTCACTGATAGACTGCCGTTTGTGTTAAAGTAGCCAGTTTTTTTCGTGCTGTTGTGGTGTTATTTAATTCGAGAAATATAAAGATTCAACAGGAATAAAAGTAGTGTACTTAGAGTATTGTAGAATTAGTGCATTATTAGTGTAGGCACTGTATAATGATAGCGATGCTTCTGATTGATCTCTATATATTTGTGTAATCTTATTGAAACTGAACGATTTCCAGTTAGTATTAAGTGTGTTGTACAGTTCGGAGCTAAGAACATGTAGAATCTTTGATAAAATGTCGTTGTTGTTTTCGGAACTGGTGTGTAGATGTTCGTTTTTGATTTATTGCCTGGGGTGAGTTATCGTCGGCATGAAAATATTGGACGAGTCTCAACATATAGATTTGTCTTATGTCTAGGGCTCTTCAAATATAAGATCTGATGGATATCTAAAGGGACGACCCTTTACTCTAAGAATGAACGTATGAACATGTTTGACAATTTAGAACAGTCACTTGAGAGATTTTCTAGCCAAAAAAGTGGGGTTATTTCTTGGAGTGAGTTGTTGTTAGCACGAGTATTGACCTGTTTTCTTTTATTTTCAATGTTTATAAATATTAGTGTATTCTTCTTCAGCTATATTGCAACATTGTTTAACATAGATCGTGACATACGCGACATTTGTCAGCGCGTCCACCGACTTCACCCTATGAACAGAATTGGCTATTATATCTCCCGCCTGCCTTCAACAGTCACCCTCAAGGGAAAATAAATAAAAATAAGAGAGAAATTTACAACATTATCATTGAGAGAAAGCATAAGAAATGAACGCTAACATTATCAAAAGATTTAAAAAGAATCGCTTCGTTAAAACTATATTTTTAAGTTTATTTTTTTTTACAAAATAGCTCCATACGTAAATGGAACCATTCATCAACCTCGACCTCAACGCAATGAGTTAACTTTAACTCATTTAACAATACCATAATTTAATAAAAGTCCATTTTTTTGGTAGGTCACCAGATCGAATATCAACTTGACAAATTTTCTCAACGATAAATGTAAAATTTGCGTTACCAATTGACGACATTGAAGTAATGTTTCTCCTTCCATATGGAGACAGTGTCGAGCGGACGGGATCCAAATCGTGATCGTCATCCTATCCTGGTCCATGGGCAATCCTCCAGGATGCTCTTACTAGCCATCACATAGTTAGATGAAGTGATGACACTAGTACCAAAATGGCGCCTCCCCTTGCGTGGAGGTCCATTGTCAGGAAGAGGTTTACAACCTACAAGAAATAAACAAAAATAACATTCACACAACACGACACGACGTAACATAGATGCCTAACATTAGATATAATTATTCTCACCCTTCCTTTTGAATATGAAATCACATCTTTATACTGAATACATTACACGAGACGTTGACCACGATTTTTCTGTTCATCAACGGAAATGCTTGGAGAAAAATCCTTTCGTGCGACATGATAAGCATAGAGGTCACTATCGGCGAGTAAGTTCTATAACGCAATGTTATAACATACATATTACATATATTATTCCGAATTCGTAAACACACTTTTCGATTCAGGCGCGACCGTTGTTATTGATACAATTCCGCGTCCAAATTACCATCTATACATTTCCTTGACATTTTATACTTTGACGCCAGCAGACATCAACTTGATCGATATTTGTTCGATCTCGGCATCGCGATAGCATTCGCGGTGTGAACCTTTCAGCTCCAGTGCACAAGCACCTTATTTTGATCTCGTATTGTTTTTTTGTGTGCCGTGGGTGAACTTGTGACATCGCCGTATTCAATTGGGATTGGAGATCGGCTTATCCGCATGCCATTGTGTGATCTCAGCGGCGACTGCATGGATTACAGAGACGTCCGAATCCTGATTTCCCGAAATTCACTAGTCTTTTGACTAGAATTCCTATCACCTCACCGACCTCATTCTATACAAAGGTTTCCTTACTTCCCTCACATACCTCGCGGAGATTCCGATTTACGACCGGAATTGTCGTAATTGTCTGTGATATTTTAAATATAAATTAAATGTGTTAATTAGAAAGATATATATATATATATATATATATATATATAAAATCAATTTTATCGAAATATATTGTTGTTGCTACCGAGATACGAACCTGGATCTCTTCCTATCCGGTGAAATTGCATTATTCGATCATGCTACGGCAACACAGTGCATTGACAACAAATTTTCGAACTTATGTGTTACACTTTTCAAATTGATACATCTATCGTTCTATTCTTTATTTTATAGGGTAGAAAGAGATCCAGGTTCGAATCACGATAGCAACACCAATATTTTTCTATAAAATTGATTTTATATGTATATATTACTAATTAATATTCGAAATATCACAGAGCTATATCGCAGAGAATGTGTTCTCCTTAATTTTTATTTTAATTCACTCCCTTAGAGTTTCATGTTTACTTACATATTACTTTCATTGTGAGTTCCTCGGAGTTAATACTAACATTCGACTAACTGAAAATTTATATTTTGCATTAATTAATTTACCTAAAAATATATCTATTTCTTTACGAACTAGGCGTACCCACATTGTTGTATTTTTTCCCGTCGCTGCGTGAATTAAAATTTTAAACCGGTCGGAACCGGTATATAAAAATAATGAAACACACACTTTGTGACAACCCTGACGTTGACATTTCGTATAGTTTGTACCGTGACACGGCGCTGAGTAATTACCGGTCATACTTTTTACTTTTTACTAAACATAAACCATTCACCGGTACGATACTTCGAGTCGTTCATTTCGGTCGGGCTAATGATTTTATTTGTCGAGTCTTTCTGCCTTCTGAAATGTAAATAAGCCCGTGATTCGATGATTTGGCACTGTGTTTCGGAATTCGACCTGAAAACTGACTAAAACAGGGAGACGGTAAAACTTCCCACGAAGGACACAAGTTAATTGGTTTGTATTAAGACATATTAATAGAGCCGTGGAACGGACTATGCAGGATTAGGGTTTCTGAAAACCCTACTATTTTAAACGCGTCGATTTTACATTCTTAAAAGATTTATTATTAAATAAACATACAAAATAAGGTAAACTGCCTACATACGTTATAGACTCAAAAATATCTTATCACACTTACATATCTGAAAATAATATATTACGCGTTTGTACAGTCGCATTTGCAATACGGTATTATCGGATGGGGAGGTGCATATAAAACTTCAATGTCACAATTAGAAATCACTCAAAAATGATAATAAAAATTATTCTAAAAAGACTATCCAAGTATACAACTTTTCACAGATTTTAAAATACCAAAAATAGTAGACATATACAAAAAAAATTCAATAATAAGCGAATTCCGATCTACAAGACATAGAGATAAAACTAAAATACACCGCAACTCAAAATCAATATATTTATCAAGGCATCAAATTTTTTAACAATCTCCCCATCACAATTAGAAAAATTACGGACTATCATAAATTTGTAACTGAAGTAAAAAAATATGTACACAGACTAACTGAAACATTAATTAACTCGAATATACTCCTTCTCTATAGGCGAGTCATATATATATCCACTAATTATTGAAATTGTATTATATTTTTAATATTAATAAGAAAAACAAAAAAAAAGGTTTACAAGTTACCTCCAGTATCTACTTTACCTGGTCGTGCCAAGTCTTCCGCGGACGTTCTCAACACTTGCGTCATATAATATATTATTAAGGAGAACACATTCTTATTGTGAAGTTGTAATTATTCAGAACACAGGTTTGTGATATTTTAAATATTAATTAAATGTATTCATTAGAAAGATATACATATAAAATCAATTTTATAGAAAAATATTCGAACCCGGATCTCTTCCAATCAAAAATAAAGTAGCTTTCAAATAATGTAACGATAGATGTATCAATTTGAAAAGTGTAACATATAGGTTCGAAAATTTGTCGTCAAAGTACTGTGTACTGTAGCATAATCGGTTAATGCACGTTCCTCGGGTCGGAAGAGATCCAGGTTCGAATCCCGGTGTTTGATTTTATATGTATATCTTTCTAATGAATACATTAAATTAGTATTTAAAACATCACAGAGCTATGTTCTGAATAACGTGTTTTCCTAATAATAAAGTTGTATCAATGTGTCCAAAATTTAATAAAAATGAATTGATTATTCTCGCGTCTGCTATCAGATTACTCAAAGGTGTTTGAGATTCTGTAAAAATAAGTTAGATGGCTCTTTCAAATAATGGAACGATTAAATGTATTAATATCAAAAAGGTAACATGTAGGTTCGAAAAATATCGTCACTGTAGCATAGTTAGATAATGCACCTTTCCCGACTTGGAAAGAGATCCACGTTCGAATCCCGGTGGCGCAACAGCAATATTTGTCGATAAAATTGATTTTATATGCATATCTTTCTAATTAATATATTAAAAACTACGTTCTGAAATTGCATATTATAGATTATTGATTAAAAACAGAATATCAACAGATCCATCTCCAGCCAGAGTCCGAATTCAGAGCGCTCACCGCATCGTTCACTTCGTTCACTGTCTCCGAATCGTGAACAAAAAGAAAAATACCAAATTGTCACTTAATTTCGTGCAATCCATTATAAGTCAAGCGTCCAGTTCTGGCAAATAAGTTGGACGATACGTGGACCTCGCGCAGAGTGGGATCAGAGCGGACAATTCTGCCGACAGAAAATATTTAAATAACTGATATTTTTTATGCGTAAACACCTTAGCTAGCGCCACCCCAAAAAAAAAAAAAAAATTCAATCCACTTCAGAAAAGCGAATAGCCAAATAATTATATCACAATATATACAAATTAAATTAATCAATTAAAAAGATATACAGAAAAAAATAAAAACAATTTATCAAATGAATATTTGATCGCTACCGGGATTCGAACCTGGACCCTTTTTTATTTTATTTTTATAATTGATATACAGAGTGGCCCAAAAAAGTGAGAAAATTTCGCAAAATATGATACAATTACATCAAAATTAATTTACCTATATTACGTTTTATTTCGACAATTTCCGGTCGCCATCTTATTAATTTTCTCATTGTTTACCGCATTTTGATCAAAAATTTGCGAATTTAAAAATGTCGCGGTTCTAGGAAAATGATCAAAGAGTTTCAAAACAATGCCTGCAGTACAGCTAGACATTAGAGCAGCAGGGCGGAGCTCCATCTCACGCAGCCAGAAATACAATTAACTTTCTCCGTCGTGAGAATGTTAATTTCATCTCACCAGGCGTGTGGCCACCGAACAGGGAAGATGTAAACCCACTAGATGATGCAGTATAGGGTGTTTTGATGATTTCTGATTAGCTGAATATTGTACATTAAGAATTATAATTAATTATATTATGTTTTGATATAACTCGAGTTACGACGAGATGTTCTCACTTTTTTGGGCCACCCTGTGTGTGTCCATTATTATGAAAGTGGTCTAAGTCACGTTTAAAGAGATATTTAAAGGTTTACGTTTGAATAGATTAAAAAATATTTTTATATTACACATGTTTCAAAATTTATTTAGTCTACTAGATTTATCATTTATTTAGACATATAAATATCGCACGTAGCTTACAACGAAATAAACAAATTAAACATATATATATATATTAAATAACAAGGATAAGGATGATATGTAAAAAAAAAAAAACATATTAATTTGGAATGATTGGAATTATTTTTATATATGTAAAACTTAAGTAGCACTTGAGATGCTTAAATAGCAACAATTTTTCAGAATTTTCCAATCACGTTTTGGAAACAAACCATTCATTTGATATTAACATACTAGGGGGTTTATAGTTAGATAAATATGAAATTTTAGTATTAATAGCGAGCTAAATATTATAAATAACCAAATCATATTTGTAAACAGTCACATTTTAAATTTGTTTTCATATTAGTTCCCACTTATTTACAGTTTTGTTTTTATCTATGCTTGTATTTATAATTTCAATACACATTATTTCCCGAAGAAGATACCATATGTATCGTAACATGTCGAATTATCGATAAATAGTGGTTTAAACAAAGTATTTTGTCTAATTATTTAAACAAATTTAAGGATGAAATGACTTATTCAATTATCAAACTAAACATTAGCGGAATACCGTCGAACTACGTAAAAGTACACTGAATATAACACTTCAAATTTTTCACAATTTGCGTCATGTCATATTAATTAAAAATAATATGCGAAATAATTATAATAATAATAAATAATTGGCACATATCTATACTAACATATATTTTTAACAGATTAATTTAATTTGTATTGTGTACCATCAGATTTTATATTTAAAGAGTACAATGTCCTGGATATAAGACAAATCTTTATGTTGAGATTCGTTCAATATTTTCATACTAACAATAACTCTTCTCAAGCAATAAATCACGGACACAACACAAGACAAACAACAAACATCTACACACCAGTTCCGAGAGCAACAACCACATTTCTTTCTTATTGTGAAGTTGTAATTATTCAGAACATAGCTCTGTGATATTTTAAATACTAATTAAATGTATTCATTAGAAAGATATACATATGAAATCAATTTCATCGAAAAATATTATTGTTGCGCTACCGGGATTCGAACCTGGATCTATTTTCCAATCCAACAGCGACATTATTTTTGACGACAAATTTTCGAACCTACATGTTGCACTTTTCAAATGAATACATCTATCGTTCCATTATTTGAAAGCCATCTACTGTGTTTTTACGGAATCTCAAATACCTTTGTCGTCAAATGTTGTTGGTAACACACCTACCCCGGTTTGGAAAAGAGATCCAGGTAGCGCAATAAAAATATTTTTCGATAAAATTGATTTTATATGTATATCTTTCTAATGACTACATTTAATTAGTATTTAAAATAATATATCACCAATTGCAGCAATTGCCTGTAGATACCAATTTTTTTCTGTAGATATAAATATTTATAATAATAGGAAAACCGTCTCACATATATTTAAAGATATGTACCTACATTTAAAATTAAAATATTAACAACAAAAAAAATATATAATTATTGTTCTATATTAGACTTTAGAGAGTGCACTCTGTAAAGAGGATCAAGTCGATCAAGTTGTAGTCAATTGGTATATTATTAATCTTGGCCTTCAATGCTTGTATGAGAAGATGTATGTATGTGTATGAGGCGAGAACTATGTGTCAGTATAGAGAAGTGTGACGCTCTATCCTCTCTGCGTGGGCAGACGGGGGTAGCCCCGCGAGGGAACGGCGTGATGGTAAGTAAATTAGTTTTGGTCTTCAATTCGCGGCCGCAAAGCTAGTGGAGATATGATTGCGATGAGCTCAAAATCACGAACCGTGACTCGATCACTGATATCATTGAGTCACAGTCACTGTCAGCGATTGAATATGTGGGAATATCGTGATTCGCGATTCAATTAATTTTTTTGATGTCGCTGTTTAAATCGATTATCAGCGCCATCTGGCAGATTCCGCCAAAACGTTTTGCGCATATTTGACCCGAAACATATGTTTACATTTTTTAAAGCATTTTAATTCTCTATGTGACGATATTAAATTAGATTTATATTTATTATTTATGTTAGAATATATATTTTTTTACGCAAATGCGATTTTAATAATATAAATAAATGGTTTTGATATCGTATTAGTGACGAAACTGTGATCACAGTCACAGTTTTCAATCACCGATATTATCGAATACCGATCACAATCACACCGGTGGTTTGAGAGTAGCATTTTTTCACATCACTAAGATATGATGCCATCCCGGGCTGCAGTCACCGAGGCAGCGGAGAACGCGGGGCTGCGACACTCTCGAGAGGATGATACGGTAGAAAAATAATAATTAAATCCGGAGATTTCTTATAAATTTCAACGACCAACAAAAATATGGTAAAAGGTCCAACCGGCGACACTTATAGAAGGAATGCAACACCGATAAATCGTTCATTCTGTGGCACATTTTTTTTTTTTATTTCAACGTTTATTTCACCAATCCGTTTCGACAAATATCTCCACCGCAGCTAAATTACTGTCATCCCGGCTATCCCCGGGGCCACGCCCGGCGCTCCTCCATTGGCCGGCGGGCAATTAAATTAAATCGCGTCACGCCACCGCACAATGAGCCTTAATCTATCGAAACGTTAGGCTCATTTTCGCCAGGCACGCTGCGAGTTAATAGACCACTCTATCACGCTAATTGTCAGCCGCGAGTCCGCCCACAGACACGGTAATGTAAATTTAGAACGGTCTCGAAAAAACAATGGCGTCGGTGAGAAATTCAAACGCGCGAAATGCGACGATGTGTCAAAAGTGACGTGTGAAATTTTGAGAAAATTTGCTCGCGGTCGCGTCGGGTGTTAGGCCGTTCTGGACGGCCGGAGCGGTGGATGAAGACGCTCTTTCACGTGCACGTGCGTGTCTTCTAAACGTTCAAATTAGCCAAAAATTATTGGGTGTTTAACGCGTTTTGTCCTTTGGACGCCGCGGGACAAGCGGCGTTCAGTGTTGATAGGCAGCCGGACGAGTTCGCCGCGCGGTGTTGCGAGCCGAAAAAAAAAATAGCGAAAATTGAACAATTCACTTGCAGTGTTGTGACGTCGGTGCGTAGTCTAATTCGAACGTGTTGAATACGTAAAATGGATCACAGTGATGAAACCGTAGACGGATGTGATAAGAACGAATCGCACGCTGACGAAGATAGCGATTCTGATGTCAAACGGGTGTCACATTTGACGTGCGTCAAAACTGCGTCGAAAATATCATTTTCCATCGACAATTTGCTGGCGAAAACTGCTTCGTGCAGTCGCGAAAAATACAGAAACGACAACGCCACAAGGCGGAGCGAGAAAAATGTCTTCAATCTAGAATATTCCTCAGACAACAGTTGGGGATTATTAACAAGCGTGCACGCCAAACAAAATGACATTTTGAACAATAACGAACCCCGTACGAATCTCGAAACGTTTGACAATATTTCCGTTCTGCCTAAAGATCTGTCAAAATCGAATCCGGACCTGAACTTGGAAAATGATTTTGAAAATTCTGCGCGCAAAAGTGACGCGTGCGCGTCGGACCTCAGCGTGACAAATTCGGATTTGGAAAATGACGATTACGAAGAGATTCTGGCCAACCACCACCGGGCGTCGGGACACTCTGGAAGGCCGGACGACGGCGGTGCGGCTGCCGGCAGAGCCGCGGCGGGGGGGTCAGCTCGAGGATGCGGCGAAGACAGCGGAGAGATTGATATTGAAGATACCAACGCATATGGTAAGAAGGAACTTCAAACATATTACTTTACGTGTGTTGTAAGGCAAATGAGATTAGATTAGATTTTTGCAACATATGACACAATAAAAGAACTAGAATAGCACTCCATGTAAGTAAAACAAAAAAAAATAAGTTATAGACCTTTAAAATGAAATAAATATCAAAGTATTGGCTTTATTTTTAAATATGATTTCGCGCTATCAGCAATATCAAATGCTGGAGTCGTCTCTGGTTTATCGGCGTAGATTAGCGTCTTCACACGTCTCCACCGAAAATAATCCAGAGGTGTTAAATCACGCGATCTTGGAGGCCAATTCACAGGTCAATACATAGATTGCGATTTCGCGGCTGGCTCGAATAAAGTGCACTTTTTTGAACAGCTGGGGACGCATATCGGCAATAATGTCGGCTTCCAAGTCGTCTCTCGTCTCTGGTTTGTCGGCGCAGACTAGCCACTTCACATATGCCCACAGAAAACAATCCAAAGGTGTTAAATCACACTATCTTGGAGGCCAATTCGCAGGTCAATACATAGATTGTGTCGCGCGCTGTGCGGCATGTTGCGCCGTCTTGTTGAAGCCGCACCTCTTCCACATTAATACCATTCAATAGGGGAACGAAGAAGTGATTAATCATGGATCTATAGCGCTCTCCATTCACTGTAACTTTCTGGCCTGTCAGCTTCTTCGGTGCGCACTGCACGACGTCTCTGCGGATGCGTATTATCAGTTAGAGTATGCGCGGTGCGAAAACGATCCATGGCTATTCGAATTACTTGCTCGGATGGACGATTATGTCGACCGTAAAATTGACGGTAAGTTTCGCGAACTGAACCACAATTTTTGCACAATTTACGAGCGTTGTTCGGGCGAAAGTATATTCATGGTGCAATGGCAAAACAAACTGAGCACAAATCGCTGGAAAAAGTGTTGACAATTTGAAAAACAAACCTCTAATCAAACCCAAATAGTGTTTTATGAGTGTTAAACTATTAAGGTAGCTTGTAACTTCAATGTATAGCCTCCGACTGTATTGTGAATTTAAGTTTTAAATAAAAATCTTGATTGTATCACTTTTTTTTCCGTCATTATGGTTAATACATAAGCACAAAATCACGATCTGTGAATTAATCACACTCACCCTCGGTGATTGAACATCTGAGAATATCGTGATTCGTGATTCGGCGCATGTGCGTTTGAAACGAAAATATCCATGAAGGAATGACGTTATAATTCGTGATAAGCGCCATCTAGTAGTTTCTACCAAAACGTTTTACGCATTTGACCCGAAAAATAAATTCACATTTTTTTAAGGGTTTTCATTATTTTTGTGATGATATTAAATAATATATACTTATTAAACGAGATTCAAAATTATATTTATCGCAAAATACAAGAAACGTAACTAAAAAGATTGCTAAGTAATTCTCACTTCTTGTAAGGATCAGAAGATTTATCAGTACAGTATTGTCAAATAGTCTACAGCTCTATTATTATTCCTCACATCAACTGCTGCAGCTGCATTTTGGTTTTGGCTAACGAAGAAGAAATGCGACAATTGTCAGCGGTGCAGAATAAATACGATAATACTAGTCAGTGCGATGCTGGAAGATCTCAATATGATGACAATATGAAGATATATTTTAATACTTACTTACTTACTTACCATCACGCCGTTTCTCCGCGGGGGTAGGCAGAGAGCATAGAGCGCCACACTCTTGTGTCCTGACACACAATTCTCGCCTCATCCACATTCATACATCTTCTTATACAAGCTCGCCGATTGTTGAGGCTTCTAACAGAACCATCCTTCATTATCTGGTTTACCTGGTCGTGCCAAGTTTTCCGCGGACGTCCTCTATTTCTGGTTCCATCAACACTTGCGTCATATATCTTTCTTACCACTCTCTCCTCATTCATCCGTTCCGTATGACCAAACCACCTAAGTGATCCTTTCTTAATTTTACTCACTATACTAACATCAGCTTTACATTCTTTCCATATTTCTTCATTTTTTACCCTGTCAGAAATAGATTTGCCACATATACGCCTAAGTGATCTCATTTCCACTGCATTCAGTCTAATTTCGTTCCTTTTCTGCCAGCTTCAGGCCTCGGTACCAGGATTCCATTGTGCTAGTCTTGCCTCGGTTGACAAATTCCCGTTAGATATAATTCCATTCAAAGCGCTGTTCGCTTTATTCCCTGCAGTCACCCTCCTTTCCGTTTCTATCAAACATACTTCCCAAATACACAAACTCATCTACTTGTTCCAAACAGTATGAAGCACGGTGTCTCGCTTTCCTCCTTCTCGAATACCATCACTTTCGACTTGTTAACATTCATCATGAGGTCGCTTTCCTTGCATCCATCGTACATTCTACTCACCATACTTTGTAGTTCTTGTTCATTATTCCCCATTAGTACTGCATCATCGGCGTACAATAAACATTATAATACAATGGTATTTATTTACAAAATCATCAATAAGAAAATATCAGCGGAATTCACACCAAGAGTTGATGCAAATCAGCATGAGCACGAGCACCGTACAAGGGGAAGGGATAGACTGAGACTGACATTCAGGAAGAAGGACAAATCTCAGATGTACAGTGCGATGAAGATTTTTAATGAAATGCCAGAAAACGTAAGAAATTGAATAGATTTAAAATGAAACTGAATAAATAAGTTATAGTAAAAGAAAAGACTTTAATCTTGTTTATATTAGAGCGTATATAGGAGTGCTTATGTTTGCACTGTGTTAAGAGTGAAATAAATAAAAATAAAATAATTTACATATGCTAGAATATGTCTTTTTTTACGAAAATTAAGTTTGAATAATATATAAGTAAATATTGTGATATCGCATTAGTATCACGATCACAGTTTTCAATCACAGCTATTATCGAATATCAATCACAATCACACCGGTGCGTCGAGAGTAGCATTTTTTGTCATCACCGATAGCTGAAGTTTATTTCAAATTTGCCTTTTTGTCACTAGAAAGTCTGCCGACCCTTTTTATATGAGAAGAGTGGTGTGCGAAAGAGCCAGTTTCAAAAGAGGGTCAAAAACACTATTAAATACTATGTTTGACATTTATTTATTAAGATTAATACGTCTTGGGCATTACATCACAGGGCTTACGACCTGTCATCGGCTGGCTTAAGTGATCGCTTTACAAAATGTAACGTTCACCGATTTACCCACGCCCACCACACGAAATGTTCCATCTTGATTTAATATATACAACTTCAAAAAAAAAAAAAAAAAATTGATACATGCGTGGGTAAATAGGTGAACGTTATATTGCGTGAAGTGATCACTTAAACCAGGCATGTAATGCCCGAGACTTCCATACATCCCATATAGAAAATAACAGTCTTGATCACGATGACAATCCCCCAGAGGATAATTTATTAATTCGTGTAATGTAAACAAAAGATAAAAAATAAACTAGATTTTTTTTTTAAAAGTATAATTCGTCTCTTTTCGCGGTATTGAAAGAGTAGTCCTTTTTTTACTAGAACTGTGACTGTTAATAAACGATAATATTAAACTAGGTTCATTACACAATCTTCATAAAAGTAAAAAAAATAATCTTCGTGCAATCTTTTCACAGATTTCACTAAAATCTGATAAAACTCTTATTTATACTTCTTAATTAAACTTTTAAGAATCAGAAAATTTAAAAAATATATTAAGGAGAACACATTCTTATTGTGAAGTTGTAATTATTCAGAACACAGCTCTGTGATATTTTAAATACTAATTAAATGTATTAATATTATACGAAAATTTGTCCCTAAAAATAGTGTCGCTGTAGCATAGTTGGATAATGCACCTTTCCCAGTTTGGAAAGAGATCCGCGTTCGAATCCTGGTGGCGTATCAACAATATTTTTCGATAAAATTGATTTTATATGTATATCTTTCTAATTAATATATTTAATTCATTTTTTAAAATATATTTGGAAAATTATAGGATGTATTGGATGCGAGGCCTGGAGCTGGTAGAAGAGGAACGAAAGTAGACTGAATGCAGTGGAAATGAGATCACCTAGGCGTGTATGCGTCAAATCTATTTACGACAGAGTAAAGCGTGTGAAGACATAAGGAAACAATGTAAAGCTGAGACTGTTTGGTCATATGGAACGGATGAATTATGCGAGAATGGTAAGAAATATATGCGAGGCAAGTGTTGATGGCAAGACTTGGCACAACCGAGGTAAACCAGATGGTCCTGTTAGAAGCCACAATAATGTATGAATGTGGATGAGGCGAGAATTGTGGCGCTCTATCCTTTCTGCCTGATCCCGCAGGGAAACGGCGTGATGGTAAATTAGTTAATTAGTTGGTGTGTATTTATTCATAGTATTTTGAGAATAGCTATGATTTTTTAGGTAGGTATTTTAAAAGAATTGAGTGTACCTTTTATACCATAATAAGGTAGTGGAATATTTTTTTTTAAATTCTTCTGAAAATTTCATTTACAAAACTGAAAGAATTTTTTCGTTATCTTGAAATATGGCAGAGTTGCAGATGTTCAAAGTTGAGTGTTTAAAAAACGATCTGTTTGTACCGTTTTATCGTGTGAAGTCACATCTTCCGAGCCGACAAGTCGATACACGTCACTAGTGATGAGAAAAAATGCTGTGATTGTGATTGATATTCAATAATATCAATGATTAAAAGCTATGACTGTGATCACAGCTTCTGAAATCACAATACACAAAATATTTTTTTAAAAAATACAATTTTGAGCGTACTCATTTACATTAATAAAACTTTATTTGTGTATAAAAATATACTCTAGCATAAATAATTAATAGAAAATTATTACGCATACCTACAAAATGTTAAAAAGAATACCAACAAAATTAAGTTAACAGATTTCAATAAACGGCGCTAATCAAACTACGGATAATTCGGTAGATGGCGCTGATTGAAGTGATAATCGATTTATACGGGGGCGTCAGAAAATCAATAGAATTTTTAATAAAAAAAAATTGAATCACGAATCACGATATTTCCAGATATTCAATCACTGATGACTCAAAGGTATCAGTGATTTACTCACATTTCGTGATTTTGAGCTCATCATTGAATATTGTTAGCGCTGGCCGGTGCGTACGAGAGAAGTGACGTCACACGGTGGATATGATAATTAGTGTCTCCGAGCGAAGGTCAGATTTTGGCCGAAGCCGATTGTTCGGCTCTTATCGTCTTAATCGTACTTAGAAATGTTGGAACACCGCCTAAAAAGTATACACAACAATGCAAATTCTACACTGTTACTTAGTTTTCTGCGTTATGGTGTAGATTATAATTATAAATATATCTGTTAAATAAATAAATTGCAGTTTTACCCAAAGAATAAACTTAATTTTATTTCATTCGTTATAGTTCGCGCTTTTTCGGCACTCTTCGGCGGCTAAACACAGAGCTCCGGCTTCGGCCAAACCCTCGGCAGATCTCAGCCGAAGCCGAAGGTGCACTTTTTGGCCGAAGTTATATTTTTCAACAGGCCCAACTTTGAACGCCGATATCTCCGAAAGTATTGCACATTTTGAAAAAATTCTAAAAGCACGATAATCTGAATTTTAATTAATTTTTTTTGACATACTATAAAAGCTCATTTCTGACATGCCACAGTGCCTTATTATAATCTCAAACAACACTATTAATTGACTGCGATATATTTATATAGTTAGAAAACTAAAATATGATACGTATACCTAATAATTTTGGTATTATTTCGTTATACGAAAATATTAAAAACAAGGTGCTATTTTTTTTCGGCCAACTACAAATCGACCCCTCCTACGTAAAGTATCGTAAGAAAAAAATGACATTTATAATCATTCTAGTATTTCGCATATACTGAAAAATTTCCGACCTCAACATTAAAGATGGCAGCACTCGTCAACAAAAGTTGGGGAACACGTTCGCACGCGCTTTGATAAGTACTCACCGAAATTACAGCCATTGTGGACGCGCGCTTCTTGTTTGACAATCGTTTGAGGGTTTTTGTGGAAATGGAAAAAATTTAGTATCGAACTGGCGTTGAGTATTTGTTTTTGAAAGACACCGGGGACTCTGCAGCATCAGTTACCACGGTGAACGTGGCCGTACCAGCTTCGGGACGGTCAGAAACTGCAACCGCTGACGATAACATCGCTCATGTTCACCAAATGGTGCTGGACGACCGTCGAATCAAGGTTAGAGAGATAGCAGAGGCTATTAACATAGCACTGTCACATATTGAATGAAGATTTAGGCATGAGAAAGCTGGCCGCACGTCGGGTGCCGCGTTTGCTTACTTCCAATGAACATTTCCAACGCTGTTTAGACACAATAAATGAGAGTTTTGGCACAATATAGATATGCGTGATGTAGGTTCGGTATTTTAAGTACGGTACAGTATCACGATATTACATCGATATAGGTATGAAGTATTTAAGTACACGATAATTTACACTTGATCAGATATGTAGAAGACACCAGACGCGAGGACAGAATGGCTCTCTCGTTCCCCGCGACCGGCAGCCTCGCGGGATGATCCCCTGGCGGGCGTCCTGTTACATACCTTACAACGTTGGTGAATTATCCACGTTATTTTCTGTATTAATTTTTTTATTTAAATGATGAATTAAACAGATAATCGAAAGATATTCAATGTTTCCGCTTACTTTATTCCGAAGACCTTGACAGGCGGAACTGAAATACGAATACTTTCAAACGTCGTGGATACGGAACGATTGATAGAATCCACTGTCGCTCTGGTATCTGTGTGTTTACGCGATTAGCAGATATTCGAAAGTTTTCGAAAGTGTCGTACGTGAGTGTTATGACGGGTCTCTTAAAGGGCAGGACGAATTTTTTAGCATCCAAACCATGTATGAAGCGACCGCGTCTGATAGGTATATAATGTCCTTATGTACGTCCGTATCACACCAAAAGCAACTACTTTTGAAAAGACTAAAACACAACGTAACAAACACGTCAGAAACTGGCAACGTTGTATATTTCAATAAATCATTTCAAAAGTAGATTCCTTTCTGTCAAAATAATTTGACAGTTTCGCCAGCTACAGGTCCCACTTTCATAGGTACATCAGGGTCAGTAACAGATCTTCATTGTGCACCGCTAGTCTCGCCTCGGTTGACATGTTCCCATTAGTTATAATTCCATTCAAAGCGCCGTTCACTTTATTACCAACAGTCACCCTTCTTTGAAACGTGTAATTAACTAACTAATTTACCATCACGCCGTTTCTACCCGGCGGTAAGCAGAGAGGATGGAGCGCCACACTGTTCTGTCTCACAATTCTCGCCTCATCCGCATTTAAACTTCTTTATATATAAGATGTCGATTATTGAAGCTTCCAACAGGAGCATCCGGTTTACCTGGTCGTGCCGCGAGTCTTTCTATATTTCTGGTGCCATCAAGCCTTGTGTCATATATCTTTTGTTAATCTTAATCTTTATCACTGTTAGGTGAGCTTTACATTCTTTCCTTATTTCCGTATTTCTGCTCGAAATACAAGCAAACGACGTATAACCGTCTCCGAATTCAGTACAACAACTCGTACAGAATACTGTTCGGATTGGCGCGTTATTGTAGCGCATCTACAATGTATACATGGATTCGTTCCGCTTCTAAGGCATCGAGTTGTTGGCGTAAAGCTGCGGCTGGAGCTCAGCACTCAGCACCGACTCTCTGGTGCAAGCGCCGCTCTCATGGAAAGCTGGTTCCCTGACCAGAGAATGGCAGAGCCTGCAGAATAGCTACATATACAACAATGGCCGTGACTGAAGTAGTTAAATATGTAATATTTATATTTTGTGTCTATATATGTGTGAACTTTTTACTTTTTATTAACTTTTAAATTTTTTTTTTGTATTTATTAATATTTTCCTTGGTTTTCTTTTTCACAGAATATTTATTTCATAACCTTTAATGTATAACTTAATATATATTATCTGTATGGCGAATTAGGTTAAAAAAAAAAAAATCTGATCACGCTGGAATAAACACATTATTATTATTATTATTATTACTTCATTCTGTCCGTCATAAATAGATCTGCTACATATACAAGAACTCGGTGTCGGTACAAGAACTCCATTGTGTACCGCTAGTCTCGCCTCGGTTGACAAGTTCCCATTATCTATAACTCCATTGAAAGCGCCGTTCACTATATTCCCTGCAGTCACCCTCCTTTCCGTTTCAATCGAACATACTTCCCAAATACACACACTCATCACCTCCAAGTATTGAGTACGATGTCTCGCTTTCCTTGTATTCATAATAAGGTCGCTTTCCTTGCACACATCGTACATTCTACTCACTAGACTCTGTAGTTGTTCATTATTCCCAATTAGTACTGCATCATCGGCGTATAATATACAGCATACATACAAATCGCCCATTTTTGCTCCCACATTCATACATTCCAGTTCTTTCACCCAATTATCCGTTATCCGTTCCATACGACCAAACCATCGATCTTTTTTTAAATTCAATATTTAGTAGCCAGTTGCTCTTAGGAGTGTGGAGACGTGTTGATGCTAAATATTAGGAATATAAGGTGTTCAATTCCAATTCTAAAGCATTGTCAAAACAAATTTTTTTCTTTTACTCCGAGATGACCGTCCCCAGCTTCTTTAAACATAAATCATTTAATTTGAGAACACATTCTTATTGTGAAGTTGTAATTATTCAGAACAGACGCTCTGTGATATTTTTAATACTAATATAAGAAAAATGTACCGGGGGTATGCATATCAAATTTGCCAAAGTAAATACAACATAATAGTTAAATATATTAATTAGAAAATCAATTTTATCGAAAAATATTGTTAGCCCACCGGGATTCGAACCTGGATCTCTTTTCCAATCCGTGGAAGATACATGTATTTTTGACGTGTTTGTTATTGTTTACATTGTTTTTACAGAATCTTAAATACATTTGAGTAAACCGATAGCAGACGCCAGAATTAACAATTCATTTCATTATTTGATATTTTAAATACTAATTAAATGTATTAAAACTAATGTCGCTGTATTATAGTTGGCAATTCATCTTCCCCGGATTGGAAAAGAGATCCAGGTTCGAATCCCAGTGGCGCAACAACAATATTTTACGATAAAATTGATATTATATGTACATCTTTCTAATTAATATTAATGTTTTACTCAAAGGTATTTCAGATTCTGTAAAAATAATATACTTTTAAAATTAGCAATATTAACTTTGCGGTTAAAATTCGTATATTTTATTTATTATCTTTGTTTTATTAACCACTTGAATTGAGTTTCCTAAAAATTATTCGACTAAATTTGTATTGAGCAGCAATTTAAGTTAGTTACTAAATTTATTTTTTAAATAATTGTTTTTTTTTAAATTAAAAAAAAATAGATTCCGATGAAGAAACAATGCTATATATTTTTAGATAGTTATGACATCCTGAAGAAGAACGAAACCGGTTGATGTATTTAAACTCAATTCAGTGGTTAATAAAACAAAGATAATAAATAAAAAATAAAAATAATGTAGATGGCTTTCAAATAATGGAACGACAGGTGTATTAATTTGAAAAAGTGTAACATATAGGTTCGAAAATTTGTCATGAAAAATACTGGCGCGATTGGAAATAGAGATCCAGCTTCGAATCCCGGTTACGCAAAAACAATATATTTATATATATAATTAATACATTAATTTAGTATTTAAAATATCACAGAGCTGTGTTCTGAATAATTACAACTTCACAATAAGAATGTGTTCTCCTAATAATATTATAATTTACAGTGTTGTCATATTCAACTGAATCCTTTTGTCATTCCATTGATAAATAATAAATTGCGGTAAATACATTCCATTTTAATTTATGCTCGATCCCCGCGGACCGACCGAAGCCGGCACGCACAGTCCTCGTTAAGTAATCACAAATACGAGATAAATCTCGCCTCAAGAACAATTCCGGAATCGCACATCAAAGATAATCTCGGTCCACTTAATCGCCATCTTGTCAGCTGGCCGTGTTAATTGCTTAATTGTCAGCCGGAGGGAGCTCTTTCTTTGAATTCGGATTTCGAACGGGCGTTCCGATTTTTAAACGGCCGCTCCGCAAATAGACGCGGGAAACAGCAGAGGCGGACTCCAGTTTCAGACTAATTCCAAGCGCCATTTAAATTTTTCGATTGACACGACAGCGAAATGGGGAGAAATTACGTACGAAAACTTTTAAAGGTCCAAAACTGAGAATAAAACTGCTTATAATGTCACAATAAGAATGTGTTCTCGTAATAATAAAGGTGTATCAGTATATCCAAAATTTAATAAAAATGAATTGATAATTCTGGCGTCTGCTATCAGATTACTCAAAGGTATTTGAGATTCTGTAAAAATAAGGTAGATGGCTCTTTCAAATAATGGAACGATTAAATGTATTCATATTAGAAAGGCAACATATAGGTTCGAAAATTTGTCGCTAAAAATATCGTCGCTGTAGCATAATTGATTAATGCACCTTCTCCGGATTGGAAAGACATCTAGATTCGAATCACGGTAGCGCAACAACAATATTTTTCGATAATAATGATTTTATATGTATATCTTTCTAATTAATATATATTTAATTGTTATATTGTATTTTTGCCAAATTTGATATGAATACCCTCGGTACATACGAGTATGTCTGATATTAGAAATATGACGCAACACTCATAGTAGTCAACTAGGTGAAAATGTATACTTAGTGAATATTAATTAGGAAGAGTAATACGTCAGACCGTTAGACATTATTTACCAATGCAAGTACATAATGCGTGTCAATAGTGAACCTAATATACGTATTATTATTATTAAAACTGCACACAGTGACAAGTGGACACCTAGAAAACTGCACACAGTGACAAGTGGACACCTAGACAACTGCGCACAAGTCAGACATTATAATGTCGAGTTTTTTTCTATTCATGCCAGAAATGCTATTTTACTATTGCGATATGAAATAATATCGGAATATATTTTAGTGTTAACCGATCTTACATGTTAAAAATTTACTACTGTCGATGAGCGGACCCACCGCTTACCCAGGATCGGTCCCACTCATTCGCCGCCCGGTTAGCATTTTTTAACGCTACTGGGCAGCTGTTCGATATCACCCCGCACGTGTGACAGGGCGATAACGCACAGCGCGTGTGACGATACGCGGCGTACACACCTCAGTGTCCCCCGTCGCTTTATTATTCATTCAATAATAACTAGCGTTAATATATTGTCGCTGTAGCATAGTTGGATAATGCACCTTCCCCGGTTGGAAAAGAGATCCAGGTTCGAATCCCGGTGGCGCAACAGCAATATTTTTCGATAGAATTGATTTTATATGTATATCTTTCTAATTAATATATTTAATTCATATTTAAAATATCATCGAGCGTCTGTTCTGAATAATTACAACTTCACAATAAGAATATGTTCTCCTAGTATAAATAAGTACGCTAAAAATTGTTTTTTTTTTTTAAATTATTGTGTGTATTGTGATATCAAAAGCTGTGATCACAGTCACAGTTTTCAATCACTGATATTATCGAATACCAATCACAATCACACTAAAGAGTCAAGTGTGCCATTTTTTCTCATCACTACCTTTCAATTATTGACACGTGTCTTATAATATCAATTAATTGACGCCTCTGCTGCGACCTCGCAATTCTGTGCGATACAATTCCCATAGAATCTATATTTCAGTGATAGAACTTTCCCCGAAATAAACCGCACTACCTTTGTTCGCTGATAGACAATAATAAACACAAAAATTCAATTTGGAATCGGTTGAAAAATGTTCATTTGACATTTCGGACTGGTATACCATAGACATAATAGACAGTATAGATAAAAAAAATGATAACAGATGTCAAGTCACAGTAGCGTGCAGTAGGTATAGATATTATACAATCATGTAGTACAATATAGGATTATGAACCAACGTCTTTAGACAAAATGAATCGGTCGTTTATACGACCCTACCATGTATTTATTTGTAATTTTAGAATACTATTAATAGTGTTTTTAATGTTTAAGTTTTAACGTAAAATAATACCTTCTTACCCATATAAAAAATGTATGGACGTTTCTAAGAACACTATTTATGACTGAACATGATTCATTTATTGTTTGAAAATCCTTCACGTAATAACTAAAGGAAATAATTATTTCTATTAAAGGTTAACGTAGGAAATAGTTTTGCCAATAGCTTTTTGTTTTTTCCAAATCAAAAACCAATCCACTCACCAAATTTAAAGAACATTCGTGAAATCGACACGTTAAAAACAGTAAGATAGTAAAATTCGCGAATTAGCAAAAGAGGAAGTAGACACTTCAATGATTTCCACGCAGTTGTAAGCCTTTCTAATATTATTCTGTTAAAAAACAACATTGGATCAACCGAAAGAAATTTGAAATTCAGTAAATAACCAATTATATGACTCGAGTAATTCACTAGCTTAAAGATAGAACAGAGTAATGTGAATAGCTCGATGCGGTGAATAGAAAATAACATTATGGGTACAGCGGTGAGTTATCGTGGTAGTTTTTAGAACTAAGCATTAAAGTCTCTACTTGTACACAGACGGCGCTAATTGTAAAGTAATGTTTTCGTTTATGCTAATCCAATTATTTAAACAAATTATAATATAATACAAATAAACAAAACGTAAAGGTCACAGCATTTTTGCATGTGTTCAGTGCACGTCATTGCCTGCACGTCACCGGCGCCGGGCCCGTTTCAGATCCCCGGTGCTGACCTGCCGCCGCCGGCCCGAAATAGTCACCGGTGTAGCCGGTGATTTGGATAAACGGTGCGGCCGCGAGTCCCGGCGCATCCATCAGGGGGCAATTAGTGGTGTGGCTGTCTCCTCGGGCGCGGGACGGATTTAAAGTATCGTCCGGAGGTGAACGATTGTTATTTTGAGTCATTTTGAAAGCGCGCATCGGCCAGATGAAAGAAATATCTTCGGAGCCATCCCAGACAGACTGTCCCATCATTCTATAATACAATGCCGAATTTCTTCTGATCATCACGTATATATATATTGTATCACTTATTATATTGATTTCTCAATTAATAATTACATAATTAAGTATATAAAATGAAAACATTTTATATAACAATTTTTTTTATGCAGCATTGTAGCTGTTGCGTTTAAGCGCAGATGCCGGAAGGAAATTGGCACTCACCACAATTCGGATTCTGCTGACGTCTCCAAAGACGTGAACTGTATATTTTAACTCGCTATTAGTCTCAAGATTGTATAATATTGTAAACTGTACCGTACACGTATAACCGTATTGGTCGAAGTCGCCAATCGACTGGTCGGCGGCGCGGCCGGGCGGGGCAGGAAGGGGAGGTGAATGCACAGTGCATTATTTTCGTTTAATAATTAATATATATTTACACCAAATAAATATATTTTTTTTTAAATACTAATTAAGCGTATAAATGATTCGAATCTGTATCTCTTTCCAATCCGCGAAAGTTACATTATCTAACTGTACTTACAGCGGACAAAATCTTCGTCGACAAATTTACGAACCTATATGTTAAATTTTTCAAATTAATACATCAACCGTTCCATTATTTGAAAGCCGTCCCGCTTTGGTTCTGCTGAATCTCAAACACCTTCGAGCAAACCGATAGCAGACGCCGGAATTCATTTTTATTACATTTTGGACACGTTGATACAACTTATATATTATTAAGCAGAACGCATTCTTCTACATCTATCCAATTAATACATTTAATAAGTATTTTAAAATATCACAGAGCCATGTTCTGAATAATTAATTACAACTTCACAATAAGTTCTTATTGATAAATAAATAAGTGTTCTAAAAAATAGCTTATGCACTCCCAAATTAGAACGGATTATGGGGGTGGCTTCAACATTTTAATAAAAAAGATCTCTAATAGTACAATATGAAATTTAATAACAAAATAATATAAGGGTTATTAAGGAAAACTGTGAAGTTGTAAATATTCAGAACATAGGTCTGTGATATTTTAAATACTAAATTAATTATGTTCTGAATAATTACAACTTCACAATAAGAATGTGTTCTCCTAATAATAAAGTTGTATCAATGTGTCCAAAATTTAATAAAAATGAATTGATAATTCTGGCGTCTGCAGTCGGTTTACTCAAAGGTATTTGAGATTCTGTAAAAATAATGTAGAGATGGCTTTCAAATAATGGAACAACAGGTGTATTCATTTGAAAAAATGTAACATATAGGTTCGAAAATTTGTCATGAAAAATATTGGCGTTATAACACAATCGGTAGTGTACTTCCCCGGATTGGAAATAGAGATCCAGGTTCGAATCCCGGTACCGCAACAGCAATATTTTTCGATAAAATTGATCTTATATGTGAATCTGTGTAATAAATACATTTAATTAGTATTTAAAATATCACAGAGCTGTGTTCTGAATAATTACTTAAATTAACTTCACAATAAAAATGTGTTCTCCTTAATAATATATACAGGATGGCCCAAAAAAAGTATGAACATTTCGTAAAATGTGATATAATTACATCAAAATTAGGTTAACAATATCTTAAATAGTTTACTAATTTACTCACTTGCCTATTTACCTATCGCCTTTAATTATTAATTTTCCCATTGTTTATATTTGGTTTTTTCAAATTGTCGCCCGGAATGACAAAAATCACTCGCCGCAGAAGACCGTATTCTTATCAAAAATTTGCGAATTCAAAAGCGTCGGGGCGCTAGAAAAACGATCGAAGAGTTTCAAAACAAAGCCCGGAGTATAGCTAGACTTTACAGCAGGACGGGGCTCCATCTCACACAGCCAGAAATACAATCAACTTTCTTCGTCGTGAGAATGTTAATTTGATCTCGCCAGGCGTGCGCCACCGAACAGGACAGATGTAAACCCACTAGATGAGTATGGGGTGGTTTGATGATTTCTGATTAGCTGAATATTGTACATTAAGAATTATAATTAATTATATTATGTTTTGAAATAACTTTTCACTTTTTTCAGGTCACCCTGTATATATATAATAATAATAATAATAATGATAGTAATGTGTTTATTCCAGCGTGATCAGGATTTTTTTTAACCCTATTCGCCATCCAGATAATACGTATTATGTTATACATTAAGGTTATGAAATAAATATAATGCTATGAAAAAGAAAACCAAGGAAAATATTAGTAAATAAATAAAAAAATAAAAAAGTTAATAAAAAGTAAAAAGTTCACACATATATACACACAAAATATAAATATTACATATATAACTACTTCAGTCACGGCCATTGTTGTATATGTAGCTATTCTGTAGGCGCTGTCATTCTCTGGTCAGGGAACCAGCTATCCATGAGCGCGCCGCTTGCACCAGAGAGTCGGTGCTGAGTGCTGAGCTCCAGCCGCAGTTTTACGCCAGCAACTCGATGTCTCAGAAGCGGAACGAATCCATGTATACGGCCTTCGATAAACATTGTAGATGCGCTACAATAACGCGCCAATCCGAACAGTATTCTGTACGAGTTGTTGTACTGCTTGTATTTCGACCAGAGCTCGCAGGTATACATATATCCTACTGATTATTTTAGAAATGTATTATATCTTCTAATAATCAAAAAAAAAAATGTGGTCATTTTTTAATTTATCCGATCCCCTCCAGCCCAGCCTTGTACAGGTAGACACAATTATCGCCTTGTTCAAGCTGGGTTCCATTAACACGAACTACTATCGAATCTGCACTTGTTGCGCCAGTTGGTATGTGAAGAAAAAGAATAAGAAGAAGAAAATGATCTGATTGAGAAGACACTAGCAGGATAGTCAAGGTGCGGCCGCATCACATCCAGGAAAGCCACATTAAAAATATCGCAATATTAAAATGTTCAGAGCGACTCCGTGTGTAGGTTATTTGAAGATTTTGGGGCTAAATCGGATCCATTAAAAATGTGAAATTGAATCCGAGAATTCAGCAGTTCACGCCCAATGTAACGAGACGTTATCCAGGTCATGTTACACACAAGATACTGAAATAACCAAGCCACGATAACTATTCGAACTTTTTTTTGAACAAATATGATAAATTCCTGCCATGTACTTATGAACAGTTTCACCTATATACTGTATATCAACTATATTATATGGTTCGTGTCGTCAATGGAATCTTTTTAAGGTACTTTGATATCTACTGCCCTTTGGGGTAGTTTTGAGCAAAAGGTGTTTTCTTTTAGAGATATAGAACTTTAAAATGAAAAAGTGTTTGGTTTTATTGGAAAGATTATTTTATACTATTAGTGTTTTAATATGATTTTGCGGCTGGCTCGAATAAAGCGCGCTTTTGGAACAGCTGGGGCCGCATGTCGGCATTAATTTTGCTTTCCAAGTCGTCTCTCGTCTCTGGTTTGTCGGCGCAGACTAGCCACTTCACATATCCCCACAGAAAACAATCCAAAGGTGTTAAATCACACTATCTTGGAGGCCAATTCACAGGTCAATACATAGATTGTGGCGCGCGCTGTGCGGCATGTTGCGCCGTCTTGTTGAAGCCGCAGCTCTTCCACATTAATGCCATTCAATTGGGGAACGAAGAAGTGAGTAATCATGGATTTATAGCGCTCTCTAGTTCTGGCCTAACAGCTTCTTCGGTGCGCACTGTGCGACGTCTCTGCGGACGCCTATTATCAATTAGAGTATGCGTGGTGCAAAAACGATCCACGGTTATTCGAATTACTCGCTCTTATGTCGATCGTAAAATGGACGTAGCGCACAGTAAAAAAAATCTTTTCAGAAATATCTAGTAACAGATCATGACCATGTTGTCAAAAAGAACGATGAATATCTCGAAAAATTCCCAATCACTGGAACAATGAATGGGACTCAGTCACGCATGGGCCGTTTTATAAGCAACAGTTCTCATATCGGTAACACGAATTCGCCCCAGGCTGGCATTTTTTAAATACTACAACTTTTAATGCAACCGTGCTATGCGTTACGGAGACACTTGAGATAAAGTGAAAATAAATATAAATATCAAGTTAAGGAGTTGACGGTGTGTCCTCAAGTCCGGGAGGGACGGAGACGTACGATGCACCGGGTGCCAGATACAGGGGACGGGAGTTCATGAGATCACGAGAGACTGGCGTAGGCGAATAACAATTATAATCCATCCGATCCAAAGGAAACTAGGAGCAAAGCCTTAGGATACTTTTCAGTGACAAAATATAATACCAAATTCGCTCAACGAACTTTCTTATTTTGTTACTTACTTACTTACTTACCATCACGCCATTTCCCCGTGGGGGTAGGCAGAGAGGATAGAGCGCCACACTCTTCTGTCCTGGCACACAATTCTCGCCTCATCCACATTCATACATCTTGTCATACAAGCTCGCCGATTATTGAGGCTTCTAACAGAACCATCCTCCATTATCTGGTTTATCTGGTCGTGCCAAGTCTTCCGCGGACGTCCTCTATTTCTGGTTCCATCAACACTTGCGTCATATATCTTTCTTACCATTCTCTCCTCATTCATCCTTTCCATACGACCAAACCACCTAAGTGATCCTTTCTTAATCTTACTCACTATACTGACATCAGCTTTACATTCTTTCCTTATTTCTTCATTCTTTACTCTGTCATAAATAGATTTGCCACAAATACGTCTAAATGATCTCATTTCCACTGCATTCAGTCTACTTTCGTTCCTTTTCTGCCAGCTCCAGGCCTCACTTCCATACATCAGTGTCGGTACCAGGATTCCATTGTGCACCGCTAGTCTTGCCTCGGTTGACAAATTCCCGTTAGATATAATTCCATTCAAAGCGCCGTTTACTTTATTTCCTGCAGTCACCCTCCTTTCGATATCATTCTCAGCCTTTCCGTTTCTATCAAACATACTTCCCAAATATTGCAAAATTCTTATTTTGTGCTCTGCGAATATTTAACAAATTGCCACTAGATCTTAAAGGGTCTAAAGTGATCAACGACTTGAAACCAAAAATAACAAAGTGGTCGCTTGATGTGGGTAAAAAACAAAATGAATCTAATTTGTCATTTGTCTCCAACTATTGCATATTACAGACAATAATATTTTATAACTTCAGATTGTACTTTTTTCATATAACTTACTCAACATTATACTTACTCACCTTTAAACAATTACAACTTTTAAAAACTGTACAAATAATTGCTTTATTTTTAAATAATAATAAAAATAATCCCTATTAATTTTGATATTATTATGTAATGTTTACATTACCATCTGTCAGATGATAGATGGCCAATATACTTGCCAGTCGGAAAAATTCGTACGATTTCGCTATATGAAGGTTATGTACAGTCTATTTCAAATTGAAAATATATTTACGTATTAAAAACACGTTCGACTTTTTTTCTTAGTTGCAATGACACTTACGTATCCAAATACGGATCGTGTAAACGCAGTCATATAATATAATATAATAAGATATAGGTTAAGACTGAAATACCTTTCTGATCAGCGCTAATTGTTTGTTTTCACTCTCCGCGATCCTGGACCTTCGGTCACGTCGCTAACTTGGTATATCCACCTTATTGGAGATGGACCTCTCACGTCTCCCGTGATCACCAATGACACCATCTCTTCTAGCGACATGCCAAAGATAGTACTTTCTTTAGTGCGTTGTTTCTGAAAAATGAAACATTCTTTCATCACTCAGCGTGTGACGCCAACACCACATCTCGATGACGTCGAGATTTATTTGCTTCTCTTAGTCACATTTTACGTTTCGTGAGACGTAGCGGCTCATCAAAACTTTTTCCATCCTCGACACATTCACAGATTTGTAGATAAAATCACTTGTCTATTCGTAGTCTTCGAGAACGTTCTCGACATATATTATTTGCTATATTTTGTTATCTTCTATTTATTTCAAGATCCAATACCAAACTCTCTTTATTAAATTAAAAGCATTATCGTAAAATGAAATCGCTGTCAAAAAAATAAAATTATTGTTAAAATGGCATTATTTTTCTCACCAATATGAATCGAAATTAAACCCGATACAGCTCCAGACGTTTCACATTATCATCAGGCATGAACACAAGCACATGTCAAGAGTAAAACGGCACAAAAAAAACTTCACATAATCGTGTTACGAGGGAAATTCAAAACATTTTAATAGGACGGAAATAGTCTTAATTAGGGCTCATGTTAAGTGGCGCCATCTTAGGCCGGAGCATCGAACACACGTTAAACTGTGAAATTTATGATGCGTGGAGTATTTTTTCTTGTTTTGTCGTGTCGCGAACGACACGGAACCACATCGCGTCTGTATTTATCGATACCGACGCTTATTTTGACAATGTAACGGGTTTTACTGCGTGTTTTGACGTTTGTTATTTACGCGCCAGTTGCGTCCTGTCACGGCGGAATTAAACGGAATTACCGCGCTTTCATGTGCTGCCAGCCGCGGGACTCGGATTATTCTAATCGCCCGCGTGGGTAGGTACTTACCTATTAAATTAATGTTCCTCGTTGGATAAATAATTGTGGGACACCTGTGTAAAGGACTGAATGTCGGACAATGATATACGGAATATTAAATTAATACGATATATATTTATTTATTTAATTTTTAACGTAGTGCGGAGCACGTTTTATGGGACTGTGTGATTATGATTAGAAGGAATAAGAAATGAAAGGAATCTCAGGGTGTGGGTTGCTGCGATGGACGACGTCGGGAAGAGCAGTGGTTAGAGACCTTACGGAGTATTCTACCGGCTCTCCCTCGCACCTCTTGAGGGTGAATTTCTGTCGAACTGTCACCGAGTTCTGCGACTGCAACACATAAATGTGACGTCTACCCTACCCTAACATGATTTGAATGTCGCTCTGGTACGATGATGCCGGAGCCAACCTATTAAGATGTTAATAACTTAATGTAATGTTGAATCGAAACGAAAGTAAACAACTCGAAAAACGATTCGGGATATGGTGTAAATAAATGATATGAAAAAATAAATAGTGCGTACATAAGCTCTAATATAAACAAGATTAAATTATAGGAATACCTCGCATAGTCCGGTTTCACTTACTTTAGTCCGGATTCGAAATATTCCATAAAAAAAAATTTTGGACATATATATAATATAACAAAAAATCCTACCAAAAAATTCTAACACGGACGGGCTCGATATATATAATAATAATAATAATAATACTAATGTGTTTATTCCAGCGCATCAGGTTTTTTTTTTTATCCGATTCGCCATACAGATAATTCATATTATGTTATACATCAAGGTTATGAAATAAATATAATGCTACGAAAAAGAAAAC
Source organism: Eubasilissa regina (assembly GCA_022840565.1). Taxonomy (NCBI): domain Eukaryota; kingdom Metazoa; phylum Arthropoda; class Insecta; order Trichoptera; family Phryganeidae; genus Eubasilissa; species Eubasilissa regina. The sequence goes on from JAINEB010000026.1 coordinate 6,568,529, forward strand.
CAAAAAGTAAAAAGTTCACACATATTTATGTGTATATTTATATAGTATTTACTATATATATAACTACTTCAGTCACGGGCATTGTTGTATATGTAGCTATTCTGTAGGCGCTGCCATTCTCTGGTTAGGGAACCAGCTTTCCGCAAGAGCGCCGCTTGCACCAGAGAACTGAGCTCCAGCCGCAGTTTTATGCCCAAAACTCGATATCTCAGAAGCGGAACGAATCCATGTTTACGGCCTTCGGTGAACATTATAGATGTGCTGCAATAACGCGCCAATCCGAACAGTATTCTGTTGTAATGAAACGCACAGAAGAGCAACGAGCTCATCAAGATTGGGAAGATGACTTAGACAACGATTACTGTGGTGATAGGGCCTGCACAAGACTTATGGGATGAACAACTTTTTAAAATAATTAGAATAATTAGAAGTCGATCCCAATATCGAACGTAGCTTAACAATTTGTCGAACGATAAACAATGCAATTCGTTGCAATATTAACAAATATATGAGGAGATTAACCTAAACAGGAAGAAATGCAGACATTGTTATTGCAATTTTTTGGCAATAAAAGTGCATTTGAATTCAAAATGATTTTAAAGTATGAACCTCTGATTTTGTTTATGTTTATGCATACATACATACATTTTAATATTTTACCCGCGTTATATTTATTGAAAAACAGGCAAAAAAAATGTATGGAAGCAATTATCGTTTTTTGTACGTGGTTAGTTCCTCGATTAGTCCGATTTCAAATAGTCCAGCTAGTCGATGGAACCGATTAGCCGGACTATGCGAGGTATTCCTGTGTTTTCTTTTACTTAAACTTATCAATTATATATTTAGTCAGTTTTATTTTAAATCTATTTAATTCTTCCTCCTTTCTTATTGTGACCGAGGCAAGTCGCCGGTCACCAAAAAAGGATGTGGTAGGTGGATGGATGGAATCGGAAGGATGGGTTATATAGGAAGTAGGAAATCGGATGATGAGAGATGCGGATGCATTCGATAGCGGACCAGGATGGACTCACGGAACCGAAGAACACCTCGACTCACCTGGTTGGTATGCCGTCACGTTGCGCTTCCGGAAGTTCACGCCGATCTAGTCAATGACACAGCACAAAAAACTGTGTGAGTGTCACGTTCACCATAACAAATTAACACTTATAGACTTTGACACGAACACTTTGACATCACACAATACAATTTGTCTCCTCGACCTCCAAAAGGACAGCCGATCGAGCCAAAGGAACAATGTATTCTGGGGAATATAGGGCTAAACTAAAACTGGTGACAATATACTACTAGTGACAATATTATAACTGAAAGAATACGTATGGAAATATATGTGTTCACCTACAAAATAATAATAAATTTTATTATTCATTACAAATACAGAACACTTGTGTTATCTAGCATTTCATTAAAAATCTTTATCGCCCTGTACATCTGAGATTTGTCCTTCTACCTGAATGGCAGTCTCAGTCTATCCCTTCCCCTTGTACGCTGCTCGTGCTCATGTTGATTTGCATCCATTTTTCGCGTAAATTCCGCTGATATTATCTCATTGAAGATTTTATAAATAAATACCATTGTATTAAAATATATTTTCTGCTTTAAGGTCATCATATTGAGATCTTCCAGCATTGCACTGACTAGTATTATCCTCAAAGCTTTATTTTGCACCACTGACATATGTTACATTTCTTCTTCGTTAGCCAAAATCAAAATGCAGCTGCAGTATTTGATGTGAGTAATAATAACAGAGCTGTAGGCTATTTGACAGGACTCGGTACTAATAAATCTTCTAATCCTTCCCAGAAGTGACATTTTCTTAGCAATCTTTTCAGTCGCGTATCTTGTATTTTGCGATAGATTCAATTTAGAATCTATTATGACTCCCAAATATTTGATTTCAGTCACTTCCTTCAGACTTTCACCATCTATGATAATTGCTGATGTGATTGGTATTATTTATTTGCAATATTCATGAATTTAGTTTTTTTTAGTTTATTTTTCTTTTTACAAGACGCATTACATGTATATATTCATAATAACAACAATATATTCATAATTATTTATATAGTCCCGTTAAAATTTGGGACACACCCTTGGACCCTCGGATCCTGAATACAGGGTTCAGGGTTTGCGTGTAAGGAAAATCACTTTGACTAGATGTCAAGAAACGTGGGATGCGGTAGCTTTGGGGAGGTGGACTATTTATTACCGTCAGAGTTCGTGGAGGACCTCCGGTGTTTGACCATTGTGATCAACGTGATCACTTTGGTACCACTTATGCCAGTGGCGTGCAGTAGGCTTAAACTTAGGTTATGCTGTTACCGAAATAAATAAATATAAATATAAATACGTAAACATCGTATACGTATTTATTTATATGTATTTATTTATATGTTTATTTGTATGTATTTGTAAACTTTGTATTTGTTAATTGAGTTTAAATACATCTACCGGTTTCGAAAAATACAATTGTATTCTTCAGGATGTCAATAATAACTAAAAACATATATTAAAATAGCAGTTAATAACGGATATAATACAGGTTTGATAGACGCTTTAAAAAAATTAATTAAAAGAATATAATAATCAATTTTATAAATAAATAATAATGATTATTAGCGTAGAATTTTATAAATAATATTTCAAATCAAATATCTAAACACCTACCACGAAACATTAGACCGGCATTTTATACAATTAATAGTATAGGAAATTTACTCATCAATTCTAAAGACAAAGATGATAAATTTAACAATTCTGGTGTCTATAAACTCAGTTGCAAGGATTGTGCTGCATTTTATATTGGTAAAACGGATAGAAATTTTAATATAAGACTAAAGGAGCATTTGAGATGAACAATAGTGGTTTTCAGAATTTTCCAATCATTTGACAGAAAATAGTCATGGTTTTGATAACGGTGATAAACGGTGTTGGTCACAAATGAAATAATTAGAAATCGTTGGAGATAAATAAAGCGTGTAAAACTAATCAAACTAAACAACCAACTGAATTGAACTACGAGTCCCATTCGAAAATTATTCCACTAAATTTGTATTAAGTAACAATTTGAGTTAGATACTAAATTTATTTTTTAAATAATTGTTTTTTTAAAAATAAATTCTGGTAAAGAAACAATATTACATGTTTTTAGTTAGTATTGACATCCTGAAGAAGAAAGTTGTATTTTTGGAAACCGGTAGATGTATTTAAACTCAATTCAGTGGTTAATAAAACAAAGTTAACAAATAAAAATATTAAATCTTTTAATTTATTTAAAAAGATTCAAATGAAACACAATCGCTCCGAGCCGCCGCTGACATCTGGGGTTCCGTCTATTATTCCAGCAAAAAAATCTGCTTTATAGATAAATAGATTTCTAATCAAATTTTTCTCAAAATCAATGAAGTAATGTTAGAAATAAGATCATTGTGAATCCTATTAGAATATCCACTAAATATTGATAATGATTTAGTGTCACCCTGTAAATGATTTTCTAACACCCCCGTCATATTTAGCCAATAAATTCATGCTTTCAATGAAATTACCAAGACTCGCAGATTCATCAGATCCCTCGAAAGGGTAATTCCTGAATTGCAAGAAAACAAGTTATATAAATTATACGTTGAAAAATATTACAGTATGACGAATAATTATATTTATACTTTCACTAAAACTTACATTTAATTAACTAAAAACTCATTCATAAAAACAGAAACAGGTTGAATTTATCATATTAATTAAAATATATGTCTGTACGTACTGATGTATTAACTCAAAATATCAAATTGAATATATATACTCCACAGATGATTGAAAATAAAACTTGTCCGTTGAAATACATTGTGGAAAAGAGTTTAGTTAGCGACGCAAATATGTAAAAATGTTTTCACACGGAGTTTTCAGTATGGGTTCGAATTTTGCACAAATTGTTTGAATAAAAGGTAAATTTTGGCAGCCTTAAAATCGATGAGTAAGAAAATATATAGTTTAGTACGTTTCTTATTGCATTCTAGTAAAATGCGGAGATGAATGGTAACGAAGTTGAATACAAATGATTCGTAATTTTTGATAATGTTGACCGCTAGACAAAAATATAACCATGGGTTACGCTAATCTGTCCGGTCTTTTCATAAGATAAAAACATATTTTTATTGTCTAGAATCTTTAGTAATGCACAGATTTTTTGCTTGTATGCAGTGCACGCCCCTGACTTATGCAATCAAATCGTGGTGGGGTGGGGTTCGCGCCTCGTTCCATGACACTAGCAAGATAGTCCTATTTTCATAGTAGTCGTCTAGCTTAATTAGAAAATAGTAAGAATATTAATGTGACATGTATTCCGTGTATTTAAAAAAAAATAGTTTCTCGATTTTTCTTAAAAATATGACTCGATTGGAACGAAAATTTAAACTCTGACAATATAATATGAATTTATGTAAAAAAAACAATGTTTATACAAAGATTTCATTTTCGAAGAGTGAATACTTTTACTATTGCATAAATGTGTCATTAGATTTATGTTTCCATCAAGAATGTGTGTAGAATGCCTCTCGTCCCGCAACTAACGTTCCAAACCCCTCTCCTATGTGTACACTATATTTCATGTTTCTTTTTGATATAGAACTTGTGTATTTTCGATTTTGCAATTTCTAAATGATGTTGAGGATTTGTTAGATGGGGTTAAGAATGAAATGTTAGGTTAGGTTAGACCTGGAATTGTTTAGAGCCTTCGTTAGAGTGTTGGTAAAATTTTGTGTTTAACCTTTACCACACCATGATATAAAATACCCGAACGCAACCATACTGTCAACTCGTGATGCCGTAATTGCCGTAATAATTGTTAGAAAAAATGTTTTTACTCTAAATATCGAGCACCATTTTGAAAAAATGATTAATAGCATAATTTAGGGCATTCATTAAGTCCTATACAGTGTGTCCTTCCTTCTTATCTCTCTTCGTTTAATTAGAGAGAAAGAGACAATTATATTTGTATGTTTGTTGTTCTTTTTACTGTGAAAATAGTGTGTGATCTCTGTCTTTCATATCACAAATTGTATTTTTACCAACGTATTAATTTTACAACGGATTGAATGTAAAAAATAATAGTTTTTGTACGATTCCCTTTTCATAATTGGTTTGTCACTAGTCATTCCTGAGCGCTAATATTTTCTTTAGGATTATCTAAAATGTGAATTTTATGTTGCGTGTATTTACAGAAATATTATCGGTTTTTTAGTTTTTAGTTTATTTTAGTTTGGGGAGGAGCAGCAAAAACAACATTGGAGCCGGCTAAAAAAGCACAAAAAACAATTCTCAAAGTAATAATTGGTGGTCCCTTTAGATATCCATATGATCTTATATTTAAAGAGTACAATGTACTAGATATAAGACAAATCTTTATGTTGAGACTCGTTCAATATTTCCATGCTAACAAGACCTCTCCTCAAGCAATAAATCATGGACACAACACAAGACAAACAATAAACATCTACACACCAGTTCCGAGAGCAGCAACGACAGTTTATCAAAGATTCTACATGTTCTTAGCTCCGAAACTGTACAACACACTCAGTACCGTTCACTTCCAATAAGATTACACTAATATGAGCCCAATATATGATCCAATCAGGTAGAGATGAATCAGAAGCATGGCTATCCAACATTCTAATATAATCTATACAATACCTTCACTAATAATTCACTAGTCCTACAACACTCCCACTACATATATATTTTTATTTTATTTTTACTTTTTTATACATATTTGTAATTCTCTTTTTATTCCTGTCGATGACTTAAATAACACTACAACAGCATGAAAAAAAAAACTGGCTACTTTAACACAGACTTCAGTGTAGCAAAGTAGCCAGGACAACACTGTATATATCAGAGGTGGAGTCTACTCCATTCCACACAATAAACTATGAGTATAATTATGTCTTATGTTTATTATGTAATCACCTCTATTAGAACAAAAATATGTATGTCAATATATATATAAATAAATAATTTTTTATGGTAGCCTGTGTTACTGCATGGTTTGGGAAGGGTTAATAACGATCAAATAATTATTTTATGTGTCGCTAGATATGGAGTCATCTGATTTTTATATATTTCAATTGCGTTGTGGTGAAATAATGTGCGGACTATATCGACGTGTGTGTGTGTCCACACTTACCGGCTAGTTCAGTGTAGAGACATGAAATGTGAGTACGGAACTCAGAGCTTACCTTGCTGACGACTTTTCTCTTCGCTTGTGATATGTTTATAATAATTTGTGTAATTCGGACGGACAGGGATCTAATCAAATCGATTGAAAGATGTTAGATGTGACTACATTAGTTTATTATAAAATAAATAGAAAGCAATTATGACAAATACAACATAGTATAGACAATTTAAACAATTTCCAATCTTGATATTATTAGTCTATTACTGTTGTCATTTTTTTTTTTGTGTGTGGAACTATTTATTGATTATTAGGAGAACACATTCGTATTGTGAAGTTGTAATTGTTCAGAACAGACGCTCTGTGATATTACAAAGGGTGTCAAGCAGGGTTGTGTAATGTGGCTGTTCAACTTGTATATGGATAGATGTGTGAAAGTACTGGAATGTATGAATGTAGGAGCAAAAATGGGCGATTTGATTGTATGCTGTTTGTTGTACGCCGATGGTGCAGTACTAATGGCGAATAATGAACAAGAATTACAGAATCTGGTGAGTAGAATGCACGATGGATGCAAGGAAAGCGACCTCATGATAAATGTTAACAAGTGGAAAGTGATGGTATTCGAGAAGGAGGAAAGCGAGACACCGTGCTCAATACTGTTTGGAACTAGTAGATGAGTTTGTGTATTTGGGAAGTATGTTTGATAGAAACGGAAAGGAGGGTGACTGCAGGGAATAAAGCGAACGGCGCTTTGAATGAAATTATATCTAAAGGGAATTTGTCAACCGAGGCGAGACTAGCGGTGCACAATGGAATCCTGGTACCGACACTGATGTATGGAAGTGAGGCCTGGAGCTGGCAGAAAAGGAATGAAAGTAGACTGAATGCCGTGGAAATGAGATCACTTAGGCGTATTTGTGACAAATCTATTTATAACAGAGTAAAGAGTGAAGAAATATGGAAATAATGTAAAGCTGATGTTAGTATAGTGAGGAAGATTAAGAAAGGACCACTTAAGTGGTTTGGTCATATGGAGCGGATGAATGAGGAGAGAATGGTAAGAAATATATATGACTCAAGTGTTGATGGCACCAGAAATAGAGGACGTCCGCGGAAGACTTGGCACGACCAGGTAAACCAGATAATGGATGATGATTCTGTTAGAAGCCGGCGAGCTTGTATGAGAAGATGTATGAATGTGGATGAGGCGAGAATTGTGTGTCAGGACAGAAGAGTGTGGCGCTCTATCCTCTCTGCCTACCTTCACGGGGAAACGGCGTGATGGTAAGTAAGTAAGTAAGTAAATAAGTAGCTCGGTGATATTTAAAATATGAATTAAATATATTTATTAGAAAGATATACATATGAAATCAATATTATCGAAAAATATTGTTGTTGCGCCACAGGGATTCGAACCTGGATCTCTTTCCAAACAGGGGATAATAATGGAACTATTAAATGTATTAATATCAGAAAGGTAACTTATAGGTTCGAAAATTTGTCGCTAAAAATATTGTCGCTGTAGCATAGTTAGATATTGCACTATCCCCGTTTTGAAAAGAGATCCAGGTTCGAATCCCGGTGGCGCAACAATAATATTTTTCGATAAAATTGATTTTATATGTATACCTTTCTAATTATATATTCATCGATCGTTTAACTATTTGAGCTTCTATTGATATTTTTTTATTTGGCTAAGTTGTGAGTTATAGGTGAAATTCTAACGGACGCCAAGGTGTTTCAACTGTCCCCGTATCGGAGACAATTGAAACTCACATCACATTATATCCGACAAGAGCTAATGATCTTAAAATCGTTCCAAGAATAAAAACTACGTTTGGTCAAATATTAATCACGTTTCGAGCTTATATATAATATATAGCCAGAACAATAATATTACATATAGCCAGAATATATAATCAAATTGGAAATAATATTAGAACTTTAAGTGACATTAAGGCTACTTTTAAAATTAGCAATATTAACTTGGTGGTTAAAATTCATATTTTTTATTTATTATCTTAGTTTTATTAACCACAATTGAGTTTAAAAAACATCTACCGGTTTCGGAAAACACCTTTTCCTTCTTCAGGATGTCATAACTAACTAAAAATATAGCATTGTTTCTACACCAGAATCTATTTTTAATTTTTTTTTTAAATAAACAATTATTTAAAAAAAAAAAAATTTAGTACCTAACTCAAATTGCTGCTCAATAAAAATTTTGTCGAATAATTTTTAGGAAAAAATTTTAGAATAGGCCTCGTAGTTAAATTTGGTTGGCTGTTTAGAATTTCCTGATTACTTTTACATGCTTTATTTATCTCCAACGATTCCAAATTATTTAATTTGTGACCTACACCGTTTATATGCAAAATTGACAATCCCAATTTTTTATCAAAACCTATTTTCTATCAAATGATTAGCAAATTCTGAAAACCCACTATTGTTCAAACATCTCAAATGCTCCTTTTACTCTTATATTAAAATTTCTACCCGTTTTACCAATATAAAATGCAGCACAATCCTCGCAACTAAGTTTATAGACGCCAGAATTGTTACATTTATCATCTTTGTCTTTAGAATTGATGAGTAAATTTCCTATACTATTATTTGTGTAAAATGCTGGTCTAATATCTCGCGGCAGGTGTTTAGATATTTGTTTCGAAAAGTTATTTATGTATAAAATCCTACGCCAATTATCATTATGTTTTATCTGTGATTTATATAAAAACTGATTATTATATTCTTTTAATTTATATTTTAAAATAGTGTCTATCAAACATGTATTATACCCGTTATTAACTGCTATTTTTTTAATTGTATTCAATTCAATATTGAAATAGGAATATTGACTAAACGATGTATCACGGAGTGGAACCCTGAATGTTTGTGTGATAATGGATGATTAGATTCATTGTGTATGATAGTATCTGTAAAAGTTGGTTTACTAAAAATTTTGAACTCAATTTTATTATTATTTTTAAATCCATTTTTAGATGCAAAAAATTTTTTGGATTTAACATTGATTAAAACGTTAAGGCTTTTAAAAGGGACGTTTCAAATTGGTTGTTGAAATTAGGAAGAGCAGATACTGTTGAGAGATAACTGTTTTATATAATGAAATAGTTTTTATAACTGCATTTTGATTTTGAATATTATATGTGCCTACATTCTTTTACTTATTGTATTGCACATTGGTATTTTTATTCTCTCATTTTGTATATTTTCACCTTTACTTGCCTTGTATGTTTCATTTTATATTTAATTATGTTTTTTTTCGTATTTAATTAGTTATATATTTTTATGAAATATGATTTGATTGCCAATTTGCCCTGAAACGGGCTTGCCTAGTCGGGAAATGCACTTAAAATCTGTTTTAAAAAAAAATATATATATATTGTTAGGAGAACACATTCTTACTGTGAAGTTGTAATCTTTGTGATATTTTAAATATTAATTAAATGTATTAATTAGAAAGATATACATATGAAATCAATATTATCGAAAAATTTTGTTGTTGCGCCACAGGGATTCGAACCTGGATCTCTTTCCAAATCGGGGAATGTGCATTATCCGACTATACTACAGCGACAATATTTTTAGCGACAAATTTTCGAACCTGTATGTTACTTTTTTGATATTAATACATTTAATCGTTCCATTATTTTTGAAAGAGCCATCTGCCTTATTTTTACAGAATCTCTAATACCTTTGAGTAATCTGATAGCAGACGTCAGAATTATCAATTCATTTTTATTAAATTTTGGACACATTCGTACAACTTATTGTGAAGTTGTAATTATTCAGAACACAGCTCTGTGATATTTTAAATATGAATTAAATATATTAATTAGAAAGATATTCATATAAAATCAATTTTATCGAAAAATATTTTTGTTGCGCTACTTGCGGATTCGAACCTGGATCTCTTTCCAAAGCGGTAAAAAACGAAGTAAATGGCTTTCAAATAATGGAACGATGGATGTATTAATTCGAACACATGGGTTCGAAAATTTGTAGTCAAAAGTACCGTCGCTGTAGCATAGTTGGATAGTGCACCATCCCCGGTTTGGAAAGAGATCCAGGTTCGAATCCCGATGGCGCAACAACAATATGTATTTCTTTCTAATTAATATATTTAATTATTATTTAAATTAGTTACCCCTATTGGAATTTTTTGTACTTTTGAATGTTGTTTGATTCTTCTAGTGACCGGGGATCGGTTCTCCGCTATGCGGATATTTATTTTAACTTTATTTATTTAACAGAGTTAATAAATATTTTTTCGAATCAGAAATATATATTATACGCCATTTTAATTTCACCTACATGTTAGTATAACATTATTGAAATTTTTTTTCAATGAAATTTGAATATACATTGTAAGTTACAATCCGAATATTCGAACCATGAATATTCGAATATTCGAACCCCGAATATATTCGCCTGTTTTTAAGTATTCGTTATTCGAATACTTAAAAAAGTATTCGCTCATATTTATATTATAAGATTTTTCTAAACGAAACAAAGGTTTACGAACCCCGGAAGTCATATGCATTCATTCATTCATTCAGGTATACGATTTTTTTCTCCAGAAGCACCGCTATCGGCTATATGGAAGTCGGACAGTAAAGATGTAAACGCCTTTGTCGGACATCTTTTGCATTTGCCTTTTTTTTAAGTCTTCCGCTTATCTTTACGGTTCTATGACAACGAGCACTTATAATGCATTGTTTTGTCAACGATGGAGTCGGCTTTCTATTATTTTTTAGTATTTAGCTTTCATAAATACTCGAGCCGACAAACAAGAAGTTTTATGCAAAATAATGAAAAAAAAACTTGCACGCGGGGTGCGAGATATGAAGTAATATAAACATATCTAAAATGTTGTCAGTTATCGAGAGAATACTGACTCCTCTTTATCTCCATGAAGAGTTCAAGTTCTGGAAGTTATTATTACGAATCTTACATTTTTGGAGAAACATTTCTGTATTTATCATCCGAAGTAAATTATTCCTTTCTTAAAATTTTTACAAATATATTCGAATATATTATCATTAAATATTCGATATTCGAATAGTTGGAATCACGAATATTTGGAGGCTCTAATTACAATTTTTAAACTACCCCATTCTGTAGATCTACTCATACCGGATCATTTGGAAATACTCTGCCCAAGGGCGGTCAATTTTAAGGGGCGGCAAAAATTAGAATTACAGTCTGGTACAAAAAAAAAACTCCAAAAGTAATTTAGAGTGCATTTTAAATGTCTATTTTTCAGAAATGATATGTAGCGCCGGATTCCAAAACCCCCTAAAACAGATTTCGTATAATTTGAGTTAAATATGCAGTTTTGTAGATTTTTTGTCAGCTACATGCTGAACACATTATTTCTCGCAAAATCCGCTTAAATCCTACAATAAAATACTGCACGTTCAAAATCAGGGTTAGTTCCAAAATACCCTAAAGCAGACATAGTGTAAGTTGCTATTCCCCCTAAATGAAATCAGCTAATCACGATGCTTGTTGATGATCACGTGATCTAAAATCCAGTATGGCTGCCAGAACTATACATATATGCTAAAAAAAATTAAATTACATTACAGAATTGTCATTTTAAAAAATACTGATGTAAAAATAAAATTTTTTACATTTGTTTTCAAAATATCCCTTTTCATTCGTAACTCAAAAACGCATAAAGTCGTTTTAGGGCGTTTTGGAATTAGGCGCTACATATGTACATCCAAATAAAAATATGCTCTAAAAACTCGGCAATTTTACCCCGAAATTACCCGGGTCATAAAACAGCACAATTTGTATTTAACCTTTTAAATGCCGTGAGCGCGTCAGCATATCAAACTTTGTATGTCACGCCAAGCTATTAGCGTGTTAACACGCACTTTTGGACCTTGCAAACTTGCAGGGATTGAAGTCGTATTTTTAAATCATTTTGACATCTGTGGGCGACAGGTCTCGGCATTTTTTTTTAAAATTTTAGTTGCTTTTATTTTTGTTCTTTGCTTTTTGTTTGCAAGGATTTTTCAACAAATGTAAATACAAAATTTTAGCTTAAAGATATATCAAAGACATAAAAGATATTGCAAACATTAAAGACAATAACAATTTTAAAAATACAATAAAATTAAATATTTATAAGGGTAATAAGAAACAATAATAATTAATGAATAACAAAATATTATATAGACTTAAAAATGTTTTTCACTTTCGCTTTCAACTTACATTAATTTCTTTAATTGTTTGAACTATTTTTTTTAATATACAACATAAAGTTGGGTGTTATATCCTCATGGTTTATCAGTTTTGACACTTCGTCCAAGTTTATATTGTATCTGCGACATACTGCATCCATTTGATGTCTTTCGTAACTGAAGAACGGGCTTGTATCATCGCATGGGCAGGTATCGTCATCAACCAGCTTGAAACGATGCAGGTAACTGTTAAAGCATCCATCTCCTGTCATTGCTTGCGTTAGTTCATAGTTTAGTTGGATAGATTTTATGGAACGATATAGCATTTTTAACATCAGAAAAAAAGTGCTTCCAGTCGTTGATGAAATATATCGTTTGTTTCATTCTCCAATGATTCTTTTTTTGACCTTCTTTTTGGCGAAGCTTAGCGGGAAAAAGTCATAATCGGGCTTCGTTTTCTTCAGGGTAGCCTCTTTAGCTTTGCTGTCTGCAAGCTCGTTTCCAGGGATGCTTATATGTTATTAAGGAAAACACATTCTTATTGTGAAGTTGTAATTATTCAGAACAGACGCTCTGTGATATTTTAAATAGTAAATTAATGTATTAATTATAAATATATACATATAAAATCAATTTTGTCGAAAAATATTGTTTTTGCGTCACCGGGATTCGAACCTGGATCTCTATTTCCAATCCGGGGAAGTGCACTACCATTGTGCTATAAGAATGTGTTTTCCTTAATAATATATGTTGTATCAATGTGTCCAAAATTTAATAAAAATGAATTGATAATTCTGGCGTCTGCAGTCGGTTTACTCAAAGGTATTTGAGATTCTGTAAAAATAATGTAGATGGCTTTCAAATAATGGAACGACAGGTGTATTCATTTGAAAAATGTAACATATAGGTTCGAAAATTTGTCAAGAAAAATACTGGCGTTATAGCACAATGGTAGTGCACTTCCCCGGATTGGAAATAGAGATCTAGGTTCGAATCCCGGTGACGCAAAAACAATATTTTTCGACAAAAATGATTTTATATGTATATATTTATAATTAATACATTAATTTAGTATTTATGCTTATATGTGCTTTAATCCATCCTATTTGCACGTGTTTTTGTCTATGTAATAGTTCTGTTAGCTTTTCTCTAATTTCAAACATAATTCCCGGCATTGGATAGATAAGTCAAGACCTTTAAAGCCTAGTTTTACCCTATGTGGTGTCTTCCATTTCAAATAATGTTGGCGGTTAAAAGGTTAAAGAAATATGGGAGACCGAAAAAAGGTTGAATGTGATTTCAATATTTTCTATTTGAGCTAAATCTCGATTTAGTGATTTTGCGGCAAATGGGCAATAATTTATCATTATTAAGGAGAACACATTGTGAAGTTATATTTATTCAGAACACAGCTCTGTGATATTTTAAATACTAATTAAATGTATTCATTAGAAAGATATACACATAAAATTCCAATTCAGGGAACGTGCATTATCCGATTATGCTATGCCGGATCGGAAGAGATCCAGATTCGAATCTCGGTAGCAACAACAATATTTTACGACAAAGTTGATTTTATATGCATACCTTTCTAATTAATACATTTAATTTTTATTTAATAGTATAACATTTTATACAGTGGTGTTTTGTGTCTAAGCTAAGCTAAAAAATATTCTAAGAATATTTTAATAAAACTATAATATAATGTGCAACATTTGAAAACTGATGTGGTGAGTTTATTATTTTTATTAATTTAGCCACATTATTACTTACATTTTGTATTGAGTTTACATCATTAAGGACGTCACTGGCTACGTACTTAGACTTCATAAAATTTTATTTACAAGACGATTTAAATGAAACTAAATAAATGTTCTTTCTGACTGTTCCAGATGCCCACTCCCCGGGCGGATCCTCCGACAGGAAGAAGCGGCCTCGCACGGCCTTCACGGCCCAGCAGATAAAGTCCCTGGAGTCCGAGTTCGAGAGGAACAAGTATCTGTCGGTTGCCAAGAGGCTGCAGCTGGCCAGGAACCTGCGGCTCACCGAGACGCAGGTTGGCACTTCATTTCAGTCTTTGCGAAATGTATTTAATAAATTTCTTGATTTTTATCAAAATATTACTTAAATGAGGGTGCTAGTTTCAAAGTTAACAACCTCCATTTATATGTATTTGTGTTAATTTAATCGAATTTAGCTCTTTTTGATGTAAATAGATCGTTCAAAATCAATGTTAGTTGAAATGTCAGTTGATTTTGCCCTCCGACATTTATATTAAGATTCGACCAATAGAAATCTTCACTGCTCTCTGATATTTAAATGGCCGCCAGTATGGAAACTAGCTTGTCCTTGAAATGTGTTACTTTTATTTTGTGTTTTAAACTAGATCGTAGCAATTGTCATACGTAATAAGACAAATGTTTTATTAAATATGTTGCTCTTCAAGCTACTATCAGTTATCCGTGTTTTTCTTCAAATAAAAATACCGTTGTTGAGATCATACTAATTAGTATCCTCAAATTCAACCGAAATGCCATTTTCGCGAGAAATCCAGACTATGTGAAAGTCCGAAGAACAGGGAATCTACAACAATGACAGGTTTTGGGAAACGCACGACAATTTACACGCAATTTGGTGTTCGATGAGGTGTTTAAAATTAATCAAGAATTATCAAAGCAAACTTTAAATTATGTCATTCATTCGCGTCGGTCTCTCGTGATCTTTATGAGCTCCTCCTCTTTTATCGGCATCCTGTAGATCTTAAGACTATCATCAGAGAAGTGCTCATTACCTTTTCCATTTGGTCTTTGTATAGTCTTCCTTTTCTTTTTCGTCTTTCGACACAACCCACCACAACGAGCTTCTCCAAGCTTCCCTTCTCTCAAGATGTCCAAAAAATTGAAGGAATCGTCTGATTAACGCTTAGTGCAAAAATAAAGCGTATATTTTTAACGACAACATTTGTTTTCAGATAAAAATATGGTTCCAGAATCGGCGGACGAAATGGAAGCGAAAATACACCAACGACGTGGAGCTGCTCGCGCAGCAGTACTACAGCAGCATGGGGGTGCTCGCCCCGCGTCCCATGTTCCTCGGCGACCGTCTCTGGATCTTCAACTGTCCGAATCAGCCTCCGGTGACGGCCATACCTCCGACGCAGTGGTCCAGATCGGTGTCCAACATTTCAAACTTTCCCCCCAACATGGCATCGACGTCCGAAGCGTCCCGCCCGTATTACACGGTTCCAAAACAAGAACAGATGCTCGGCTCCAACGCTCATCGAATGATCTCGCACTTGGGTCACACGCAGCAGTTTGGACCGCAGATTTTTCAACATCAAACATTGCCTCCGAATTGTGCGGTGAATATCGCAAGCCCCATGTGGAGTAAAACCGCTCAAAATGCACGATATAATTATGAAAATGATCTTAAAATTAATAATCCATTTCAGAGCAGCAATGGCGGTAAAATGGGGTTTTCTGGGGTACCACTAAATGTACCCGGTAAGGATTTCAATTATTTAAGTCATGACATAAGATCAGAAGTGAGTGCTGTTTCACATGGGTTAAAAAGCGATATTGAATTACCTTTTACGCAAGATAGTGATATACAAAAACGATTAGAGGATAATTTTAGTGTATGATAACTTATTTACAAGTTGTCACAGATTTAGTTTACGAATATTTTAAAGGTTATGTTTGTAGATCGGCAACATAAAACGCGCCGTAACAGAGACTGCATCGGCCGCGTCGCCACGAATGTCCCAACTTCGCTTTGGACTCGGATTCGTCAGCAACTTTCGCAACTCACTCCGTTTGTATGTATATTTCAACCTTAAACAAATTCAACGAATACTCATACCATTTCAGTAAAAATTGCCTATCAGCATCTCATATATTAACCAAGATAAAAATCAAAATAGTAAAGTTACGTTGGAGGCGGATTACCATTCCCACATCAGCCTTCTGATACCATCACCATAACTCTCACACTTGCTCCATCAATCTCGCATCACTTAACCTCCAAAGGTGCAAACTCTCAACAGTTTCAAAGATTTTATTATTTTATTAAAGTGGATATTACAGGGTGAAATATATTAGAGCACGGATGGTAAATTGTGCAATATCCGGGTCACACGTCACGCGGAATGGATTACGACAATTCCGGTCGTAAATCGGAATCACCGCAAGGTGTAGGGGGAAATAGGGAAACATGGTACAGGGAGAGGTCGGTGAGGGGATAAGGGTTTAGTCGAAAGACCAGTGAATTTCGAATTCGGAAGGACCGCTCGCCTTACCTCGAGTAAGACGCCTCCGCAAATCTCATAGTCGCCGCCGAAAATCACACAATAATGGCAAGTGGATGAGCCGTCCTCCGCTCCCGACTAAAAACGGCGATGTCAGTTTACATCCACGGTATACACAATCAATAGACACTGTGCACACATATCACAGGATTACAATAAATACAGTGCTGGTGCACTGGAACTGAAAAAAGCGATCTTGAGATCGAACACGATATCGCTCAAGTTGACGTCTGCTGGCGTCAAGGTCACATTTCACACTGGTGGGCAAGCATTAGGATAGGTCATGGGTAAGAAATTTGAACGCGGGCATGTAATAATAAAAATTTTCGCGCCTGATGTTACAAACGCACTAAAATGTGTTTTGCAAATACGGAACAAATGAAAATGATAGGAATTTGTAGTATATTTGGGCTAGGATGTGGAGGGGGTGAGTATAAGATTTTCGATGAACCAGAGTCAAAGTGGATAGATATGTGCGAAGCGCTCGACTTATCTTATTGCCTTGTCGCAACGCTGCATCAGCCTCCAAATCGGACCTTTGGAGTCATTTACCAAATATTGTAAGGAGTTGAGACCCAATAAATCATGCACACATGTTAATTAATGTGATTTATTTGTTTGTTCATTTTATCGTCACATATATTTTTGAGATTAGACTAGGATTTTTTTGGTGAGAGAGAGGGCGAACAAAGAAGTTTAACATTTTAATAATGTATTTATGCAGGTATCCATCTTTAAAACATTGTTGAGTAAGTCTGTCACATCTGTATGTATGTATATGAAGTAAACTTAAGAAATATTATATTATTTGAAAGACTATTTTATTTTTAGTTGTATTTTTGTATGAAGAATAAATTGTATGAAAAAAAAAACACTGTGAATTTTAACCATGAATTTTGTCCCTCACTTTCAAATGTAATCCCAAATAGATCGTGTACATGGGTGAGATTTGTACTCAACTGATATATATTTACCTTTTGTCTTGCCGGTATATCTCTGAGACGAGAGATCAAAGTCTCATCCATGTACATTGTGAGGTATAGAACCGGGGGCTCTACATCTCCACCGGCTAATTCAGTCTTGAACATGAAATGTGGGTCCTACGCGCCAAAGACTTACCAAAATTCCTCACCTTACCAACGATCTCCCCTCTGCATTCGTCCCTCGAGGCAAAATAATTAATACATAATAATCTTTATACAATTATGAAGATAGATAGTACTATTGAAAGAAGTTATGTTCAATTAATAGATTTAATGAAAGAAAAATACAACCTAAAAAATAATCACCGTTGTTTAGGTAACGATAAAATCATGTGAAAATGACAAATCCTCGAAGAATAAACACTCCGACGACTATAATATAAACATGGTTGCTCGGCGACGACTTGGCGCAAGAGTAGCTCTAGATTATTGTGTTGACCACTACTCCCATGGAAGAGTTGTTGGTTGTTCAACAACCACAGTAAATAAAACAATATAAATGAGACAACATGACTTTTAGACACGGGATGCTCTTTCTCCATATTAAACTCGTTTTCGTTGCTTTCTGGTCGAAGCGTGCCGGGTTACGTGGAATTGATTTTCGGCTGAAGTTATCCGTTTGCGACATCCTCCAATGTTCATATGCGTCATTCATTCTGTTACAAAAGGAAAATAAAAAATTTCAGCAAAAGAGTTGAACACAATTAAACACAAGATTGATAGAAAATCGACGCACTAGTAATTATGACATTTTCTTACCCATTTGTTAAATAATAAATTCAAATTGTTTTGCGATTTACAAAATCGGTCATCTTTACGCCAGCTGCTGCCACACGCAAAACGCGTTGGTAGCTGCCTCCTTCGTCTAGTGATGAATGCCCGTCAGCGCTCCGTGCGTCGGCAAATTAGTACGTGACAATGATTTCATTAAACACTTACGTCTCGAAAATTAACCATACGTTGGAAAACTACCAGACTAACAGAACGCAGAAGCTTGGAAAGGTCTAAGCTAAGACGGAATAAACAAAATACTGAATATCATATCTGCCTTAGAACTGATGATAATGATTTTTCATACATTTCAGCAAAAATTTGTTGGGAACTCTAGGTCAACGAGGCTTTTAAATTTGAATGATTTTTAAATAATGATTTGGCACTTAGTATCAAAAATAAAGAAATTAATATTAAAGATCAAGTACATTTAGATCTCGTTTTGTGCTTAGAATGCGTTCCTGGACTATAAAACGCTAAATGAAACAAAGTTAAACGAGATCATTTTAACACAATAAATAGGGAAAAGGGAACACGCGACAAAAAATAAACTAATTTAGTTTAATTTGAAGTTATTTTTATATTAATTTGCATAATAACTTATGTTACATAACACAGAGATATGCACACAGAAATATAAAAATCCTTTTTGTGATGAAGATCCTGGCTCTTCTGAAATTCTTGATTGTTTTGTGATGAATTCATCTAGTTTAGTTTCATTTGTCTTTACTTTCTTTTTCTCTCGTTAAGCTAATGTCGGTAGCAGGAGATCGCATCCAAAACGCTTCGTCTTGCTTTTGCACTTTTTTCAAAATCTGGGTCATTCGCTATAATTTGATCAATGATTTCGGTTATCATTACCAATTTTTTACTAAGGAAATCCATAGCAAGTCCTTTGGGTTCTTCGTTTTTAGAATCACTATTTTCAACTTCTGCACGAATTTCTTGTTCTGTCAGTTCTTGAAGGTCGTCTTTGGTAAGTGTCTCACCAGAAACCTGCAATCCTCAATAAATCCTCAATATTCTGCTCATCTACATCTTCTAGTCCTGCTGTATCGATTAAGTTGACAATTTGAGACTC
The DNA here is from genome assembly GCA_022840565.1 of Eubasilissa regina. Classification (NCBI taxonomy): domain Eukaryota; kingdom Metazoa; phylum Arthropoda; class Insecta; order Trichoptera; family Phryganeidae; genus Eubasilissa; species Eubasilissa regina. Next base: position 6,588,072 of record JAINEB010000026.1, read on the forward strand.
TTCTCGTTGAGAATTCTTGGATACCTTCATAGATTCTTCCACACTTCATTTAAGCATTTTTCAGCTAATTTTTGTCAAGAGAAATCGACATTGCCTATGGCATCCATGATCTTATATTTTTTCCAAAATTGCACTATTGATTCTTTATTTTCGCCCTCTGTTTTATCAAATAGCGTGAACACTGTTTCGCTGCCAATGAACACCAAACAAACAATCTGGTGTTGTCAGATCGTTTTTTAAATTTTTTTTATTGAGAAACATGGACATATGCGTTATACGTTATAAACATTATTATACACATATACAAAACTATATTTATACTTATTAATATACAAAAAGTATTCAAAAAAGGCGAACAAGCTTCATAATCTAAGAGATGCTCACTGTCTCCTTAACTAGACCGAAGTCTGTACTAAAGGAGACAGGTTCATCCGTTGTCTGTCATACAAATATGAAAACCATAATAATTATTAATATATATATATATATATATATATATATATATATATATATATATATATATATATATATATATATATATATATATTTATCTAAAGCAAAAATATTAGGAATGAAATAAACAGGGTTTTAAAATAATTCTAATAACATAATTAATATAAAAAATACTCTCGCTATCCCATAATTGAAACACTGTGCAAAACAGAAAAATGAATATAAAGAAATGATGTTCTATTCATGTGATCATTTTCATGAATCTTTGTTCAGTTTCCTTTTTGCCAACATCCAATAACCAGCTCCTGAGATGGTGTTTGAGTTTGTCCATCGAAAATTGTTTCATACTGCTCGGCTAAAATGTTATAGGCTTTGGAGGCCAGAAACATATGAAAGGATTGACCAAAGCTTGTTTTCATTTTAGGCTTCACGGTGATCCTATTATATTTTGCTCTCGTAATATAACTATGAAATTGATATTGATGAAGCTCTTCATGCCATTTTGCCAAGTCGTGCCATGGTGGCGTCATCGTATTATATACGAATCAGTGAAATGCCACAATTATGAATCTGCATAAATTTTGAGCATTTTTTAGGTTTCGAGTAGATCGCGTTATATCGAATCAGCGTTAATTGAGGAAGCACTAAACCAGGTCTCACTGTATGTAGTTTTAATTTTTAATCTCATGTGTATTAAGTATTTTTATTTAGCTCCCGGCCAACATTCAATCTGAACGCACCTTTAGTCGTCAAAATCGTATTTGAGTAAGAGCCATTACCGCCGGCACTGAATCGCACTCTGTTTTCGCAGTGTTGGAATTACAAATGTCACGTGGTCCAGAATAAAAACATGGCTGTCGCGCTCGTTCACCGAGTTTGACAGCAGTGGTTCCTTTAAAACAAATAAAAAAATAGTGTTGTGATAATGTTTAAAGCGGGAACGTGTCATGTGCAAGTGGTTGCGCTCGATGCGTTTCGATAACCACAACGATCGCTGTCGTGAGTATTTGTATTTCATCGTCAGATAACTGATTCGTCTTGTTATGGTTGACATTCGTCCGCCTGCTTTGTCCGGCGGTGCATCTCTATTGTTTATTTGCATTTTTTTGTTTTGCGTCGCGCGATCGGCGGCCGGTCTTCTGCGCGTTCCGCGGTGTTCCTCTCGTGTTTTGCGCCTAATTGATTAGTGACGCGTGACGATCGCGGCTGTGTTGTGGTTTCGGATCGTCCGAGCCGCGAGGCGTCGTGAAAAATCGATACTTATCCGTCTAGACTCGGTGGCGCCGGTGATTTTGATGCACCTGTTGTTAGGAATTGCAAATTGGACGGCTGCGTCCCGGGTCCGACCATGCCCCCGATTGTTCTAGACCGTTTCCAGTTTGTTTTATCCGAATTTATGAGCGGCTGTCATCGCGATCAGATATGGTAAATCGGGTGCAATTATCTTTATTTACAAATTATTTTACGGCGCAATTTTGATAGATTTTGCGATATTCAAAAATTAAATGACAAATGAAAAATTCAAAATGAATACTCCTCTTGCGAGTTACGCGATGAGATTGTCTGAAGGCAAAATCGGGACATTTTGAACATAAAATATACATCTTCGGATTCTCCCAATAAAAATTTGCCATGAAAACTGCATTAGAAAAAGATCTTTAGATAATGTAACATTTTCATACGCTCTCACCAGTATCGGAATTGATCCATAACCTTTTTGAAATCAAAAATATTTTAGAAGCCGCGGTGCCTCTCAAATGCTAAGCGAGAGCTCCACCATTTTAGCTATTCCTTCATTAGAATGTGGTGTCAAACTGTTATACAAGTGCAGAATGTCATTTAAAAAAAAAATAGTGATGTCACAGTAATATTCTTAATATTTTCAAACTAATCTAAATGCTTGTATTATGAAAATAGGACTAACACGAACCCCTGACCACTAGATCACTAGGCTAACGTCTTAATCACTAGACCAATAAGCTACTAAATTTAATGTGTTGATTTATATTTAAACATTCGTAAAATAAAATTTTAACACAAATCTTACTACCCATGGTGAGCTTTGTAACAAGCCAATCTTCTTATTATTTATTGTGTGCCCAATGCAGAGCGTTATGGTCCCCTGACATGTCTGGAAAGAGGACCTATATTTGATTTATCCGTTTCGCAGGAGTCCATCCTTTCGGTCGCTTTCCCTCAACTGCATCACTCTCATCATTTCTTCTGGTAGCATATTTACAACATGCGAGACTCCGTCTCTCGCATGTTGTCGTAGGTCTTTCTGTAATCCTCAACTCGTGGAGGATTGAAACATGATATCTTAAGATGATAGAACACTAATGCCTATAAAATATTTTTTAAATACAGCTGAAAATAAAACACGTGGTAAATGTAAGATTAAAAATGTTTAAAATACTAATTTAATGTATTAATTATAAATATATACATATAAAATCAATTTTGTTGAAAAATATTGTTTATACACTACCGGGATTCAAACCTGGATTTCTATTTCCAATCCGGGGAAGTACACTACCAATTGTCTTATAGCGCCAGTATTTTTCATGACAAATTTTCTAACCTATATGTTATACTTTTTCAAATTAATACATCTGTCGTTCCATTATTTGAAAGCCATCTACATTGTTTTTACGGAATCTCAAATACCTTTGAGTAAACCGACTGCAGATGCCAGAATTATCAATTCATTTTTATTAAATTTTGGACACATTGATACAACTTATATTATAAGGAGAATTGATTTTATATGTATATATTTATATTTAATACATTAAATTAGTATTTAAAATATTACGGAGCATCTGTTCTGAATAATTATAACTTTACAATAAGAATGTGTTCTCCTTAATAAAAATGTTTACATCCTCGAGTCGTCAAACGGTTCAAGTTACTTTTTTTTTTTTTACTCTTAAAATAATATTTCTCTTCATTGAATCTTAGTTGTATATGGGAAAAATGCAATTTAATGTTATAAAATATATCTTTAAAATTCAGTACACTTCGGCATTCAGTAAACATGAGTTCATCTGCGGTGGACACAAATACATTTTACCAATATTTAAAATGTTCAAGGAGACACAATCACTGGATATGGCACTGTTATTAAATAAATATCATATCTCATAGAGACAAAGCTATTGTATTATATTATATTTTTAAAGGAATATATAGAAAATATGAGGGCTTACGACAACCTGTCTTCGGCTGGTTTAAGTGATCACTTTATATATTCTCACTCCTCGATCTCCATGTTTATCAAATTTTTGAAAATTCTGTATATGTTCGAGTACCACTACAACATCGCCGTCTATCAACCAAATTTTATAATTAATTTTTCCTTGAAACAGCTCAATGAGAATCTGATTTTTGTTGAAAATTAATTAAAGCAATATTTTTTATCTGTAAAATATTTTTAATATGTTATACTAGAATATTTTTACATACTTTCTATATATTCCTTTAAAAATATAATAAAATAGCTTCGTTTCTATGAGATATCTGATATTTATTTTTACAAATACGTTTGTTTATATATAACAAGTCAATATTATAAATAATACATATATTAATAAAACTGTTTGTATATTTTAATGAACGAATCGCCTTCATCCGCTGTCAGTTTGAAATGAAATCATTTCGAAAAAATCTATAATATTCTGAATATACATTTTTTACATCTATATATATGATTAATATTTTAAAACAACTACCCTAGTAAACAGTGGCGTGCAGTAGGTGTTAAATGTGATATTTTGTGGTCGCAGAAATAATACGATCGTAAGGTACGACAAGACTTTATTATAAATAATACTGCAAATGGGCAACGTAGCTAGATCTCTATGGGAAGCCGACTCTTTTCATTCTGCACGCGTGTGCGCGTGCGCAGATCCGTGGCGCGTGCACTTAACACAAATGAGTGAGCCTGTCTTGTGTCTCACTTTCATTCCACACTTAGGTTATGCTGTTACCGACGATGCTAATTAAGTATACAATACGTATACTGGGTATCAAAAAAATGTTTGAAATCTTTTCTATTAACCTATAAACACCGAAATACAGAATGACGTTGGTGTATCATTGGTTGAAACACACTATGAAATACGGCTGATCAGGTTGAATATATTACATATTGGACTAGGCGACACCTCTCCTTCAAATGTGTCTCTGCGCAGATAATTTCAGTCACATTCTTACACTGACCGTATTCGAAAATGACAATCTACTGTGAAATCAATCGAAATGGAGGACATTTTAAAATTAAACATAATTAAAAATATAAACTTTTATTACATATGAGAGATAAACATTAACGTCAACATAAAAAAAAACATATTATATATATCTATTATTCCAGTTTTAAAAAGCAATCACCTTTATATTGCGACAAATCTTAAATACCGTTGAGCTCGAATACGCTAGGAGACACCAGAATTAAATTGATTAACATTATTACACATTACAGTCCACCTGTTAACGTCCTATTCATAAAATAACATTTTACATTGAACATATTAATTTTTTGAAATATTCTAAAGCTATTTTTAACATTTTGAGAGAGTTTTCGACAAAACATATATTAAACTAATTATCTCGTAGCATAGTTATTGATACAATCTATTTATTGTATTATATGTATTGAAAAAATTAAATCAGGTTTCAAAATATGTTCAATCATTTCTGATGTATTAATTAATTTATTTATTTATTAGGACATACATATTTTGGTTCTAATATAGGTGAATATATTATAACATAAAACACAATTAATACTCGTAGTTTATTGTGTGGGATGGAGTAGACCTCACCTCTGATATATACAGCGTTGTCCTGGCTACTTTGCTAGACTGAAGTCTGTGTTAAAGTAGCCAATGGTGTTATTTAAAAAATTTGTATAAAAAAATAAAAAATATGTAGCGGGAGTGTCGTAGGACTAGTGAATTATTAGTGTAGGTATTGTATAAATTATGTTAGAATGTTGATAGCCATTCTTCTGATTGGTCCATATTTGTGTAATCTTATTGGAATTAAACAATTTCCAGTTGGTACTGAGTGTGTTGTATAGTTTCGGAGCTAAGAACATGTAGAATCTTTGATAAAATGTCGTCGTTGCTCTCGGAACTGGTGTGTAGATGTTTGTTGTTTGTCTTTTGTCGTGTCCATGATTTATTGCTTGGGGTGAGTTGTTAGCATGGAAATATTGAACGAGTCTTAATATAAAGATTTGTCTTATATCTAGGACATTGTACTCTTTAAATATAAGATCTGATGGATATCTAAAGGGACAACCAATTATTACCTTGAGAATTGTCTTTTGTGCTTTTTTAGCCGACTCCAATATTGTTTTTGCTGCTCCTCCCCAAACTAAAATAGCATAATTAATTAAGGAGTAGTGGAGTGCAAAGTACACCGATATTAAGAGTTTGTAGTCAACTATACATCGTAATCCTTTAAAAAAGTAAATTTGTTTTTTTCGTTAATACAGAAACATACATATTTAGATTTTTTTGTGTTAAGTGATAGGAGGTTCGTATCAAACCATTTTTTCGCCTTGTTTAAACCATCCTGTGCACTAGTATTGACCTCTTCCCAAGACTTACCCTCAAAGCAAAGCACGGTATCATACGCAAAAGTGATTATTTTTCCATTATTTATTGTCGTATTGTAAAGATAATGTTAATACAGCTGCACACAACAAGGTCTAGCAACAGCAATCGGTGACAGCCGATTGTTTTCCGCTAGTTAGTGATATGTGAGTAATTATTTAAACACGTCGATGACTCACACGCAGATGTGATAGCTAAATATAACCTTTGAAATATCAGAGATTGATAAATAAACTAAAGTACAAAATTAAAATTATAGATGTCTCATAGAGATGAAGCTATTTATATTATATGGAAAAATATGAAAGTATGGGTTTACGTCCTGTCTTTGGCCGGCTTAAGTGATCACTGCATAATGTAATATTCACCATTCCTCTCAATCAAATTTTTGGAAGTTGTGTATGTGTTACCATGTAGAAACACTTGGAGTATAGTATGCCGTGACAGTATATTTGCACGAACGCTCAACAGTTTCCTCTGTTGTTCTTTGTCATCATCGTCTTGTCCATCTTCATTGAATAATATGGCCAAGGAATTTGAGCCTTTTCTATATTTGAACGCGATTTGCTGGCATTGTATAAAATATTATATTCACTGGCATATGTCTTTTTTTCCAGAATGCAGAACATGACCCTTCACATACAAAGATGATTTAATTTTTAATTTAATTTCAAGTGACTTATATACGAGACTAAAATGTTGTTCTATAAAAGTCCAATCGCATTTCTCTGCGTGTTGAGCATCGCGTCAGCCCTGCCGAGGCCGAAAACGTCCACTTCAACACATACCGAATCATTAAACAATGCAAACAAAGATGTAAGACTCAAACACGTAGACGGGACTAGGAAACAACTAATCGATGATGGCGAGAGATTGAGAAGAAGCGTTAGATACGTGTATTATAATGAATTGTCGCCCGGAAGCGAACTCGCATCACCGAAGACGACAACTGAAATGCGAGCGAGTAGCAACACACAGATTACGCTCAATCCGATTCCCGAATCTACGACTAAAGCCGTTCCAAATGAACATGTTGAAACGCAAACAGATAACGCGAAAAAGATTGTCGATTCAAAAGATCTGTTCAGGGAAGCCGGGAAGATTTTCAAGGCTTCCGTGATAGCCAACGGAGCGGGGAAGGTGGAGGACATGCGCGTCTGCGTGCACATGTACAACAGCGTCTCTCACTCAGCCAGGGTTTCGATGGATGAAGGCATTTCTGGATCTAGTTACGATTACGATGGTTTTGACTATGGTGAATATGGTAAGAAATTTTGATTTATATTTTGACTTTCATGCTCCTACCTGCAGACATATCATCAGTGGCGAGACAATTCTTTCCGTCATTTCTAATTATTTGAAAGTTTTAAAAAAGAATGCCAAAAACATCTCACTTCTGGGAAGGGTCAGTACCGAGTCTTGTAAAATAGTCTACAGCTCTGTTATTATTCCTAACATCAACTGCCGCAGCGGCGTTTTATTTTGGGTAATGATCAGTATACAATGCTAAAAGATCTTAATATGATGACCTTTAAACAGGTAATACATATGTTTCAATGTTATGGTGTATATTTTTAAAATCCTCACTAAACAAATATCGGCAGAAAAATTGATGCAAATCAACATGATAGACTGAGACTGTCATTCAGGAAGAAGGCCAAATCTCAGAAATCGGCGATGTACAGTGCGGTGAAGTTCTTCAATGATAGACGATACGAGAAAGCAGGAGAGATTACTAAGTAAATATGTACAAGATAAATTATACTTGAAAAGGAAATTATTGATATTGTTTATATTAGATCATATACAGGGTGCAACAGACCTAGTCTACAATATTTTATGAGTGGATATCTGACTAAATTACGAGTCCAAAATGTTCAAGGGATATTTGCCTAATCTCAGCCGTGTCAGAGATATAAGCATTTCAAAAAAAAAATCGTAATTATGCGATTATTTCGATTAATTTAAATATTTTATTGATTCCGAATTATATATTGAATACAAATAATTAAATGTCATCGAATTTCGAGCGGCTAGACTATTTTTTGTTAGATGATTTAGGGTTTGAAGCGAAGATATAGATTAATAATTGAACAATTTTACAAATATAATTGATATTTTCATTGATTGCATTGACAGTGCAGAATTTGCACACATTTTCAACTCATAATTTAGTAAGGTGTAACAGACATAGTCCATAAAATATTGTGGACTACGTCTATTACACCCTGTATATGTAAAAGTGCTTCATCATCATCACGAATTTAGCATCATTCATTACATGACATATGCCTAGTTTCTCTATTGCTGGTATCACGGGTCCACTGTCTGTTACTCTTCGTATGTCTGCCCACACTTTGCCTTTCAGTCCAAGGTTTCTACTCGGTCGGCCACTGTCGTTTCATATAGCACCATAAAATGTAGTAATTTACCATTGACCGAATGATCTACAGACGCGCGGCAGCCGGTTCTCAGCAACATGACGGTGCCGGGGGTGGGCGAGGTGCGCGTGGAGCACTGCGCCAAACCGACAGACTTCTGCTACGCCTTATGGAGCCAGGGAGACGCGCCGGGGGAGGTAGCCATCATCGGACAGGGTCAGTACGCGTCACAATGCGTTGACTTTTAATATATTTGATTTCATGTTTGTTCTAAACGTATTAATTAATAGCGATCTACGAAATGAAAAGCATACAGCAATAGATTGCAGTTACCCTGTGGTAGCACTGTAGATTCACTGAATAAAATTAAATAATTTAAACAAATATCAGATATCTCATAGTGATAAAGCTATTTTTTTAATCATATTTAACAGAAAATATATGGAAGTATGCGGTAATTACAGGGCCCACAACTTGTATTCGGCTGGGTTAAGTGATCACTTTATACATATATATATATATATATATATATGTTCACCAATTCTCACTCCTCAATCTCCATATTTATCAAATTTTTTAAAGTTGTTTATATGTTTATATGTGGACTCGCTTCGAGTACCACTACACCATCGCTATCTATGGACCAATATTTTTCAATTTTTTTTTTATATATTTTCTTATTTTAACCAGTATACTATATTAGCAATTTTTGGACATTGCTAATAAATATTTTAAGTTTAAAAAACAGACAAAATAGCAATTGATACTTCAAATTGTCGGAATCAGTTAAATTGTCCGCCTCTTTTGTCATTAACACATTACCATGTCTCATCGAGAATATCACGATTGCATCCTATCTTGAGCATTCCTACAAGTCTGAACCAATTTTGGATTACATACCTATAGTGAGAATGTGTCGAGCCTGCAACGATTTGTTCACCGACATTGATATATTTCAATATTTGTAAACCTAGTTAATAATATTCTTCGATGCAATATGTTAATGATTTTTCCTTGTTTTTATGTTGATGCATAATTATCCGCTGTTTATGAGAATTATATTATTATATATAATAAGGTCGCTTTCCTTGCATTGCATGCATCGTACATTCTACTCACTAGACTCTGGAATTCTTGTTCATTATTCGCCATTAGTACTGCATCATCGGTGTACAATAAACAGCATAGGAGACATTACACACCTTTGTAATGTCAAACCGTGGTGTGAATGATCCATTTATCCTTACACACACAGAACTTTCTTCATATAGTGATGCGATTGCGTGTATAAGTTTACTATTCACCCTGTAATCAGAGAGTACCTTCCATAACGTATTGAATATTAAGTTTTTAACGTATTGAATAATAAGAATGTTTGTAAACTTTTGTAAATTAGTAAAAGCTAGTTTGAATTGCTGGATTTATCTCGGTTGGTCAATTCAAGTGGTCAGTGAATAATAGGGAATGCAGCGTGCGACTCGAAGTGTCCCACGCAGTCAGCGATGCACTCGACATGTGTCGTTTGTTGTTGTTTGACGCGGTGGTGTGCACTTCTGAATGACGAACACTCTTGGCAGGGGCGCTCAATGTCATCGGTGACACTGCCCATATATAAATATAATTGTTTCAATTGCATAATTGATTTAAATAAACTGGATATGTTCTTCATGACGCTGGTTCATTTAAAAGATAAATTTTATTATATACACAGTTAATAGTTATTAAAGGATTGTCGCCTGGCAAGCGATTGGATTTTTTTAAACTTGAAATCCATGCATCTCTGTACTTATGTGATAGTTTTCAATAACTTATTTGCTTCTGATATCTCAATCATAAAAAGTGATTTTTTGTAATATATTATTCCCATATAATTGTTTCAAAATGTCAGCTCTTTTTGTAATATTAACAAATGTCGATATATATTATTAATCAAGCACACATCCGTCACAAAAACAACAGATCGTGGCAGATGCACGCTCTGAGGTGTGCGACTGTGTATGCGCACACGATTTGGCATCATAAAAACTGATTAAATTACCATCATGTCGTTTCCCGAGGAAGTAGGCGGAGAAGATAGAGCGCCATACAATTCTATTTCTGATGCCATCAACACTATTGTAATATATCTTTCTTGCCATTCTCTTCTCATTTATCCGTTCCATATGACCAAACCAAAGATTGGCGACCCTGTTGATTTATCCTGTATAAGATCACCAACATGGAACCACTTCCTGAGGTTACATAGCCAAGGTAACCTCTTTCTATCTGCACTACTAGCTCTGCTGCTCTACATAATGATTGCATCCAAAGTATCAGTTATTATTAGTTCTCTTGACTTATTTATGCGTCTTAATACATCATAATATTAGCTTTATACTGGTATGATAATGTTTTCTTAATTTCTCCCCCAGTGCACAAACAATAACACCGATCGCACACCATGACGATCCACAAATTGTAAGGTGTAAATTAAAAATAAATATAATTGTATTTTTATAATGTCATTAGTTGTGTTCGTGTTGAAGTCAAAATTCATCTGGCTTTTACACCTTTCAATATATACACGCAATTTTGAATCGACGAATCAAAGAATTTGCGTAACATATCTAAATATCGACATTTCAATTTGTTTAATTAATTTTAGATTCACTTTTTAACTAAATGAAATTTTCAATAATGGAGCTAATATGCTCGAAGTTAGTTTAACGCCCCTGGTTGAGTCTATGCAGCGCACGCACACATGTCTGTCATTTTGCCAACATCTGTTTAATCTTATGCATCAGAGGCGCACTGGGGATCATACCGTCTCGGTTATTCAAATACAGACCCGATGTACGATGAAAGACATCAGTGGGAAATATTAGATTATTCTGAAAATAATGATCGATTTTAATATTATATCATTTTGATTTTGTTAGACGATTAGGAATTTGTTTTTATTTAGTTATCAAGTTGGGCATTTAATTTAGGATTGAAAAAATATGAATTACGTGTAATAAAGATATGGATGGAGAAATCGGTCCATCAGTTCTAAGAAGAACCAAAAATTTCACTTGATTTCTCGCTATTACTAATGAAGATCTCCGAGTACAGGGTGAATAGTAAACTATACACGCAATCGCATCACTATATGAAGGAAGTTCTGCATGTGTAAGGATCAATGGATCATTCACACAAAGGACGTCAAACAGGGTTGTGTAGTGTTTCCATGGCTGTTCAACTTGTATATGGATAATTGTGTGAAAGAACTGGAATGTATGAATGTAGGAGCGAAAATGGGTGATTTGATTATATGCTGTTTATTGCACGCCGATGATGCAGTATTAATGGCGAATAATGAACAAGAATTACAGAGGCTAGTTAGTAGAATGTACAATTTATGAAAGGAAAGTGACCTTATTATGAATGTCAACGAGTCAAAAGTGATGATGGTGATGGAGAAGGAAAAAAGAGAGACACCATGCTTGTAGGTAATGAATGTTTGGAACAAGTAGATGAGTTTGTGTATTTGGGAATTATGTTTGATAGAAACAGAAAGGCTGAGAAAGATATCGAAAGGAGGGTGACTGCAGGAAACAAAGTGAACGGCGCATTAAATGGAATTATAGCTAATAGGAACTTGTCAATCAATATGCGAAACTGGCGGTACACAATGGAGTCCTGGAACTGAATACAGTGGAAATGAGATCATTTAGGCAGATCCATTTATGACAGTAAAGAATGAAGAAATAAAGAAAGAATGTAAAGCTGATCTTAGTACAGTGAGTAAGATTAAGAAAGGATCACTAAGGTGGTTTGGTCATATGTAACCGATGAATGAAGAGTGAATGGTAAGGAAGATATATGACGCAAGTATTGATAGCACCAGAAGTAGAGGAAGACTCGGCACGACCAGGTAAACCAGATGGTCCCGATAGAAGCCTCAATAATCGACGAGCTTGTATGAATGTGGATGATACAAGAATTGTGTGTCAGGACAGAAGAGTGTGGCGCTCTATCCTTTGCATACTGCGTGTTGGTAACTTAGTTACTAATGACGATGCGTTAAGACACATCAATAAGCCTATTAAGAAAAGTTATATACTACGGAAGTCTTGTTAAAAAAAAAATTGTGTCCGCTATGATGTCAAATCGTGTGCTTGGACGTTTTCTACTACTATTAATAGTCACAAATTGACTTCGACAAATGAAAATATGTAATATACAATCGTCCCTAATTTATTAAAGTGAACCCATCTTTTTTTATGATGTCGTATACACATTTTCATTACAAAACATCTCGGTTTATGGTGAAATTATCAATAACAGATGCATCAGAAAATATCAGTTTTATACCCGTGCCACCACATCTATCAAATTTTTGCAAGTTGTATATATGATATCATGTTGGAAAGTTTCCATTATTTATTACCAACTATGCTGTAGCCATCTATGGATTTTTTGAAAATTTGATATTAATTCTCATGTGACAGTACAGATGCCGTTGAAGCTGAGACTGTTTTTTTTTTTCCAAATTTTGGGGATATATCCTTTTTTATGTGTATAAATGAAATTCATTTGAATTATTAACATATATGTACTAGAATTAGAATACGTCTGAAAAAGCAATATTTTTGTAAATAAATAAGTTTGTAATAATTCATTGGCAAAAATGTGTGAAATCAAATAGTTATTATTTTAATTAATATAATACAGTTGATTTATTCTAAAGTTATGTTTAAAAATCATATACATGTCAGATCTGTACATTACGTCTTAATCATATATATTTATCATACGTGTATAATTTACGAGATGACCCATGAACCCCGCGTGTCTTTGAATTTAATTGTATCTTGCGGAAGATATCTTTTAAAAACAATAAAAAATTTGCCAACAATATCAAAACAATGTTATTAAGGAGAACACATTCTTATTGTGAAGTTGTAATTATTAAGAACAGACGCATTTTAAATACTAATTAAATGTATTCATTATAAAGATATATATTAGGGGTACCAGTCGAAAATGTCGCATTTTAAATAAAAAGGCAAATATAAATTTAAATCATTTATTATTTGAAAAAATTTATATTATATATTCCCCATTACTTTCTAATACAGTCTTCCATCTATTTTCAAGCATTTTTATGCCCTTTGAATAGAAAGTTTCTGGTTTCGACTGGAAATAGTCATCAAGGGCAGATTTTATTTCGTCCAAGTTGTTGAAATTTTTTCCCGATAAAAAATGCTGCAGGGATCTAAATAAATGGTAATCTGATGGGGCTAAATCTGGTGAATATGGGGGGTGATCGATTTGTTTCCAGCCAAAGGTGTTTATTTTTTTTCGAGTAATCGCTGCAGTGTGGGGTCTTGCGCTGTCGTGTTGAAAAAAAACTTTGTGTTCTGCGTGCATTCTGGGTCGCTTAACTTTTATTTCGACGATTTTTTTCAAATGGCTTTTACACTCGACCAGGAGTATCCGAGTGTGTCTGCAATCTGCTGAATTGATTTTGTTGGATTTGCTTCGACTTCACACATTAAAATGTCATCATCCACTTTAAAGACCTTTTCTTCTCGAGGCTGGTTTTCCGTATCAAAATTCCCACTCTGAAATTTTTTAAACCACTTTTGCGATTGGCGAATGGATATCACATCACCGTATATACTGCAAATTTTTTCTGCAGCCTTCCTCGCAGAGTTTTTTTGGTGGAACTCGTAGATCAAGCAATTGCGCACAAAATTCTTATCTGGTATAAACCCTTCCATTTTAAATGTATCTATCGCTAACAAAAATAAAAATAACTTTCGAAAGATGATCTCCAAATGTTAAGGAACAAAAGTAATATATATTACGTGCTGACGACTCGACGAGACGGACGCGACTGAGGATCAAACAAGGGCCATACCGAAATGCGACATTTTCGACTGGTACCCCTAATATATGTAAAAATAATTTTATCGAAAAATATTGTTGTTGCGCTACCGGGATTTGAAAATTACTAGCACTGGAGTGTTGTTGGTGATGCACCTTCCCCGGATTGGAAAAGGGATCCAGGTTTGAATCCTGATAATCCAATAAAATTGATGTACATTTAATTAGTATTTAAAATTTCACAGAGCTATGTTCTGAATAATTAGAACTTCACAATAAGATTGTTTTAATTTTTTATTTTAACTCGTTTCCTTACAATTTCATATTTACTTACATATTGCGTTGTTGTTGTGCTACCGGGATTTGGATCTGAATCTTTTTCCAAACTGGGAAAAATTAATGGAACAATAGATTTATTAATTTGAAAAGTGTAACGTGCGGGTCCGAAAATTTGTCATCAAAAGTACTGTCGCTGTAGCATAGTTGGATTATGCACCAGCACAAGCTGAGACTACTTTTTTTTTTAAGTTTGGGACTATATCCTTTTTTATATGTGTATATGAAATTCATTTGAATTATTAACATATATATATACTAGAATATGTCTGTAAGGGCAGTATTTTTCAATTTTTAACTTCATATTTAGACCAGTATATTTCACAATATTTTGAGTATGTTCAAATCTTTTTAGGAAACAATTACTGGGATATATCCCCTGAGGAATTGTCATCAAGATATATATTATAGATGTCTCATAGAGACGGAGCTATTATTTTAAGTCTTAGGTATTACAGTTGTATTCTAAATATGAAGTTAAAAATTGAAAAGTATTGATTTTTCAGACGTATTCTAATTCTAGTATATTATATGTTAATAATTCAATTATATGTTAATAATTCTAATTCTAGTATATTATATGTTAATAATTCAAATGAATTTCATTTATACACATAAAAAAGGATATATCCCCAAAATTCGGAAATAAATAGTCTGAGCTTCAGCGACATCTATACTGTCACATGAGAATTAATATCAGATTTTCAAAAAATCCATAGATGGCTACAGCATAGTTGGTAATAAATAATGGAAATGTTCCAACATCATATCATATATACAACTTCCAAAAATTTGATAGATGTGGTAGCACGGATAAATAGGTGAATGTTACATTGTGTAAAGTGATCACTTAAGCCAGCCGATGACAGGTTGTAAGCTCTGTAATGCCCAAGACTTCCATACTTCCCATGTAAAAATAATACGTTTGTCTCTGTGAGATATCTATATATTGTATTATGATTATGTTGAAATGTTGGACAGCTATGCTTCTGATTGATTTCTACCCAATTGGGTCCATATTAGTGTAATATTGTTGGAAGTGAACGGTACTGAGTGTGTTATACAGTACAAGGAGCTAGGAACATGTAGAATCTTCCATGATTTATTGCGTGGGATTAGTTGTTAGCATGGAAATATTGGATGACTCTCAACATATAGATTTGTCTTATGTCTAGGATATTGCACTCTTTAAATATAAGATCTGATGAATATCTAAAGGAACGACCATTTATTATTCTAAAATTAATGTATGCCTGCCCATTCATTCACGTGGGATTTTTTACTACTTGTATAGTAAAATAAAATAAAACAGATGCTTCGATGCCGATGATAAGAATGCAATTGACATTTCAGTTTTACGTTTTGTATCTCGCAGGTTGCTGGGAGTCCTCGGACATACAGGAGGCCTGCTCCAAGGAGGTTTGCAGCTCGGAACGGCCGCCGCCGAAGGCTAAACCTGCGACCAAGTTCTGCTGCTGCAATACCGATCTGTGCAACGCATCACCCGTGTCTCCCCCGCCCGACACTGGTGAGTTCCATCATGTATTTCTGAATTTGAAATTTAAAATGTTGAGTGTCTTTATTAACCTTTGACATTGCCTCTAATTATGTGAATATCTCTGTAAATATACTAAATACAGAGTTCATATTTTAGGTATTCCTCCGTAATATATTTATGTATTGGGTAAAATAATTACAATATATACGCAACAATAAAAAATGTACAGAGGTGGGGTGCCTGATGCCGATTGTTACTTTAGTGGCAGAGCGTGCGCTGACCGAATTTGACGTGTCTTATAAGTCTTTATGCTGTCATTCGTGATGATCAATGTTTCTTCTCATTTTTAGCAGTTTTACATAATAATTGATACATGAATTAATATTTATCCGACTTAAAAATCGCAAAAGTCTCCATGTAGACTGAGTTTACAGTAACGGAACGCGCATTTTTATTTTAGCACCATAAGGAAAAGATTAATTTGTATTATTTTTATTTCTAAAACATTACAACAGGCCACAATTATAGCAGTGACTTGAAAAAATCACATCCTCACTGGGGAATCGAATCGGTTTGAGGGTTTCAAATTTATCATCATCATATAAAGCGCGTTATTGTCGGTTGAACAAGAGAGAGCATCTCAATTAATCATTTGTGTTGTGTACAAAGCATAGATGCCGGAAAAATCTCAGGACATGAAGGAAATTGGCACTCACCATAATCCGGATTCTGCCGACATCTCCAAAAGATGTGGACTTTATATTTTAACTCACTCGTTAAGGGTCCCAACATAGTATAGACGCGATGTCTCGAGATTGTAAACTGTACCATACGTGTATAACCCTATCGGTTCAAGGTCGCCAGTCTACTGGTGAAGGAAAGAGGGGGAAAGGCACAGTGCATTATTTTCGTTCAATAACAGTTTATACACAAATAAATATATATCTGTACCTGGTGAAATGAAGATATACAATGAAAATGAATTCTTTAATTTTTTGAACAAAAGATGCATTCAATTCTTTGACCACATTATGCGTCAATGTGACAGCCTTTTTGAGCACAACTTTGGGCTGATGAAGACCTGGAAGAGTGCCACACAGCGGTGGATAGGTGTCTATTATTGTATCTGTAGCTATTCTGTAGTCATTGCCATTCTTTGGTCGGGGAACCAGCACTAGCTTGTACTAGAGAGATGATGCTGAGCTCCAGCCGCAGCTTTATGTCAGCAACTCGATGTCTCAGAAGCGAAACAAATCCATATATACGGCCTTCGGTAAAGATTGTAGATGCGCTGCAATAATGCGCCAATCCGAACAGTATTCTGTATGAGTTGTCGTATGTCACTCGCTTGTATTTCGACCAGAGCTCGTAGGTATACATGGTGGTGAAGGATTTAAATAGGATTGTCTTCGCCTCCTTACTGCATCGGTAGGAACGCTGTGATAACATATTTGCACGAACGCTCAACTGTTTCCTCTGCCGTACTAATGTCATCATCGTCTTGTCTATTTTCATTGAATATATGGCCAAGGTATTTGACCTTATTTTGAACGTATATTATCTGGCCCTCTTCCATATTTGAATGCCATTATGACTGATTTGCTGGCATTGTATAAAATAACCTAATAAATTTTTTTTTTGCACTATTTCGATATATGCTTTCTCTCTTCCAGCGATCCTCTCCACAGAGGAGACCCGCGTGGTTAGGGTGCCCCACCACATACAGAGCTTTCTGGGTGTTTTCATGCTGATCAAAATCGCCTTCTTCATGCTGGCCATTTGTTTGCTACTGCTGTTCCTGTGCAGCCGACTGGGGAAGTCCTCTGGCAGCCTGGACGAGGGTGAGCCTCCCGCTTTTTCCATTTAAATTTTTTTCTTTTGATATATAGTACAAGATGTTTTCCAATGGAGATGTCAATCAAATGTTCTTATATGGGAAAATTATTGAATCATTTTACCTTGTACCCCTTCACACCATTTAAATAAATACTGATGATAATATTATTGAACGAGTTTTTAGAAAATTGTGTTAAACTTTAAGTCTACATAGTCAGAAATAAATATTAAATCTAACAGTCTGGCCACACGAAATAATCACGTAACTAACTACGACTGCTTATATCCTCTGACATGGTTGAGATTAGGCACATGCCAGAGAACACTAATATTTTTAGTATGCACTAGGTGGGTTATACACATATTTGTGTACCTTCGTCAGGGTGTATTTAAAACTAACAATAAATACAAAAAGGGTGCACTTATATAGATTATTAAATTGATTTCAAAGGAAACATATATTGGGCTAATAATGGATAAATTAATTTGATTATTAAGAATTGGCATACCACTATTTACTACCTTTTTTATTTGGAGGGCTTTTAAATTGTCCAACCGGGGGGCAAACCCGTTTTTATGGAGGATATTTACCCCTGCGGTATTATTAAATGAATGGTCTTTTTCAATGATATGGTTGGTAAATTCTGAAAAACTATTACTGTTTAAACATTTAAGATGCTCCTTGATACAAATATTAACATTGCAACAGTTTTGCCGAGGTAGAATAGTATATATAAGTGAGTGGCTTAATTTGTCATCTTTAGCTTTTGAGTTTATACATTTTTTTATAACGTTCGGAATTAGCATTGACATTTTCAAAAATTAATTGAAAAGAAATTCCAAATTTTAAAATATTGTTTCAATAAGTAAGGCGGACAAGTCGTATTGCAGTAAATATCTTATAAATTCTTAAATATTTTCATTGAAATAATGTGTTATTTTTGTGTCTGTAAACTCAGTTATAGATCAGGATGATTGATCATTGTTGTCTTTCATATGTCAGATCCGGAACACACCGGCAGCACCCAGGATACGGGCGTTCCCGGATTTTCATGCAGCGATACGTGCGTGGACAACCTCAAAGTGCACGACAACATAGGTAACTGTCAAACAAACGATAGATGACAAGGCTCAGATTTAAAAAGCATAATTTTTTTATGTGATTCACGAGTAGCTTGTCGGTCTAGTGGTTAAGATACTGGCCTAGTGATCTAGTGGTATTAAAAAAAAATCTTTCATTTGTTTATGATAAAAAAAAGGACAAATTACGAGAGAATGTAAAGCTGATTTTAGCATAATTCGGTCATGTGGTCGCCTCACTTCATTGTTTATTCGATGGCGGTTGAAAGAATCCAAAGAAAGTTTCTGAGATTCATTAATTTTAAATGAAATACACGCTCTGAGGATATCAATTATGATTATCTTCTGAAATTGTTAAAATTATCAGTGAGACGTGCGATGACCAACCTAATATTGATTGATTGTTGGTCTGCTTGACTTTCACACATCATTGAGGTCATCGAGGCACAATTCATTGTTCTATTACAGTGGTTAATGTCAGAACACATGCAGTCCCCAGATAGAATGGAATGAATATGCGGAGGTGGTGGACATTTTTGCTGTAAATTTAACTCTTTATAGGACAACATTATTACCATTTTTTGTGTCACAACTCAATGGTGACGGATTAATTGCTCTACTGCACATTTTATATTTATTTTTAATTTTGATTATGTAAAAACATGATGATATTATATGTATAACTTTTTTCTTTGTGTATTGCACTTCTGACGACATTTTGAGACCTTTATTAGTTATGGAATCAATTGTCATTGTCAAATATTACACCCGGATCATTGATCTCCCTAATTGATGCCGAGTCAAAATCGCTGATAGAGTATGAAAATTTCACATTTCAAATTGATAATAAATAATTATGTATATTAAATGTTAAAGGCTTCTAGGTGACTCTTTGCGTGCGATTTGTGATTGCAGGCGAGGGGAGGCACACCAAGGTGTGGCGCGGCTCGCTGGGCGGCGTGCCGGTGGCCGTGAAGGCTCTACGGGCCTCGCGCGTGGCCCTGTGGACCCGCGAGCGTGAACTGTATTGCTTGCCACACATGGGCCACAACAACCTTCTGGCCTATCTCGGTGAGTTTGTTGCGTCTCTGCTCGTGGAGTGTGGATTTACAATTTGGTTTATAACAATTGAAGATTATATCTACTAGCTACGGTTGTGTTCGGTCTTGCAGATTCAGTGGCTATGTTAGAAAATTATAGATCTGGATTCGGATATATATATTTTTTTAATTGTGAAAATATTACCATAATTTTTAGAAGATAAGAAGCGCTAGACCACATTTAGACAATTTAAAAAAGAGAGCGAAATTATGAAAGTGTTCTAAGTCATGTTCCTTTCGTTTCGATATATTTAAAGGATTTGATTGGATTAAAAAATATTTTTATATTACGCAACACAATGTTTCAAAATTTATTTAGTTCACTAGATTTATCATTTATTTCGACATATAGATGTTGCATGTAGCTTGTAAGAAAAAAAAAATTTAAGGTCGAAATGACTTATTCTATTGTCAAAATAAACACTAGCGAAATACCGTTGAACGTCATAAAAATACACTGAATATAACGTTTTAAATTTTTCACAATTGTTACTGTTCCGAATTCGTAAACACCCTTTTGGTGCATCAAGTCAGATATCAACTTGACCGATATTTGTTTGAGCTCGACATCGCGATAGCATTTGTGGTGTGGACTTTCAGCTCCAGTGCACCAGCACTGTATTTTGTGATATCGTGTTTTGATCACGTATTGTTTGTTGTTTGTGTGCTGCCGTTTTCAGTTGCCGTATATCGCTGTGTTCAGTTGGGATCGGAGATCGGCACATGCGCGTGCCGTGCCCTTGTGTGATCTCGGCGGCGACTGCGGGCAGTAAGGCGAGCAGTCCTTCCGAATACCGGTTCCCGAGATCACTGTTCCTACGACTAGAACCCTTATCCTCTCACCGACCTAATCTCTATCCTGCGGTGATTCCGATTTACGACCAGAATTGTCATATAGTTTGCGCAATTTGTTCATTTAGATCCTATCGATCCGGATTTATAGTTTTAATTTAGTTACAATTTGCATAATATTATATTAATTTAAAACAATGTGGTGCGAAATAATTAATAAACTCATTTATTTAAATTTCTTGACTTCGACCACGTTCATAATAATAGGTACATATATTTTTTTCTATGTTAAATATCAATAATTTCTGATCATTTGTCAGTTCAATGAGATTGCATTTGTTGATTCACTTCGTCGTTTCAGGTTGCGACACTCGGCCGACGTTGGAGGGCAGCCTGGAGCACCTGATCGTGCTGCAGCTGGCCCCGCTCGGCTCGCTGCGGCAGTACCTGACGGAAAACACCTTGGACTGGGACACATACACCAAGATGGCGCTGGGCGTGGCGTCTGCGCTGGCGCACCTGCACACGCACATAGATAAAGACGGTAAGCTTTATTTTTTATTGCTTTTCAAAAATTATATATTTCTTTTGTGTTAGATTGTGGCGAGCTGTCTTCCGGTTGTAAAATGTTCCGGGTTTGAGTCCTGATGGCGAGCCTGTGTTTTTTCGATAGAAATAACATGTTATACTATTTATTTATTCATTATTTCTCGCCAATGTTCAGAGAGTGTTGACTCCATGAGGTCTATCCATTATTTTTGTGGACACGGATCGCGTCATCTGCGTTTAACTGGTTGTATTTGCAGGTCAGTATAAGCCGTGCATCGTACACCGAGATGTGAACTCGTCCAATGTGATGGTGCGCTCTGACCTCAGTTGCTGCCTGGCCGACCTGGGCCTCGCCATGGCTCTGCCCGACTCGATACGCGCGCCACAGCAGCATAGGATACAGGAGGTAATATGGTTTCGACAATACCGGTACTGGAGCTGATATAATATAACACTGTACAATCAAATTGGAATATTTCTTAAGGCAAACCTAATGAATATAAATATACCTTCTCATTTAATAAAAAGATTGCTAAGAAAATGTCACTTCTGGGAAGGATCAGAAGATTCATTAGTACTGAGTCTTGTCAAATAGTCACTATCTCTCTTTTATTATTCCTCACATCAACTACTGTAGCAGTGTTGTTGTTGGCCAATGAAGAAGAAATGCAACATTGTCAGTGGTGCTAAATCAAGTCATTGTGCTGATGATGCACAGTGCGATGAAGATTTTTAATGAAATGCCAGAAGACATAAGAAAGGGGGAGAAACTATATAGATTCAAAATGAAACTAAGCAAAAATATGTTCTACATATGATGTTTTGAAAAAGGAATGTTTTGATTAATATATTTATGTATGCACTATATTAAGAATAAATAATACCTTCTGCAGGCTGGCACCCTCCGTTATCTATCTCCGGAGGCGCTCGAAGGCGCGCTGGATCTGCGACGGTGCGGGGCGGCCCTCCGCGCGGTGGACGTGTACGCGCTGGCCCTCGTGCTGTGGGAGCTGCTGTCGCGCTGCGCCGCAGCGCACACGGCTCCAGGGCCACCGGACTATGCGCCCCCGTACCACGAGCAAGTCGGTGAGGGAATTAGATTTTTCTATTTTGTCATCGCTATAAGTAGAAAGATTGTCAACTCTTTTGAGATGTGGTCGTCATTGTGTACTGCGTGAAAATAATTGCCGTGTCGCAATCGCTAGAAGAGCCAGAGATTGGTGATCTGTTCGAAGGTACAGAGCGGAGGCAGGTCATGCTGTAGAAATAAACCAACGAACCGTGATGCTCGGACACGAGCACATCTATTGACAGAGAGAGACAACAGGTCATGCATCGTACACATTCTGTGTTGGATGATTTCAGGCGATCAGCCGACGCTGGAGCAGATGCAGCTGGTGGTCACGCGCAGGAAGGCCCGTCCGCTCTTCTCGCCCCGGCTGGTCAGCACCAGGGGCGCCAGGCTGGCGCGGGACACCTGCGAGGACTGCTGGGACCATGACGCAGAGGCCAGGTACGCTCCTTTCATTTCTTCCAACACACGTGATGTGCAATCGACGGTTTCTAAAATGAATATACTGTATTTTTTTCGATTACATGATGTAGATTTTTTTTCCTATTTTGGGTGCATCTTACAATTACTGTAAAATTCATGAACCATCATTGATAACTGGTAGAGGGGGGGTCAGTTGGTCCTGCGCGGCGGAGCAGGTAGTTGAGTTACAGTAGCCACTGCCTAAACATGTTTGAATAAAAATTTTGCCCCTAAATACCGTTTAAAATGTCGACAAGTGTCGAATCTGAAGAAATTTCAGACTATTTAATACAAATTAAAGGTATCAATAAGAAAAATGAAATCAAGCTATCGAAAAAATATTTTTGCCGCCACCCGGACTCGAACCAGGAACCCTTCCTATCCGGGGAAGTGCACTGACCTATTACACCACGTCAACATTTCACTAAATTAATTAGAATTACTAAATTCTGTCATTTATTCGGTTATCCACGGCATCCCACGCTTCTGTAATAAAATCGCCGTCCTATTAATTAATCACCTCTTGCGCAGACTGACGGCCCTGTGCGTGGTGGAGCGCCTGAGCGAACTGCGGAACCTGAAGCCTGCCCCGTCGCCCACCATAAACAGCAATGACTTGAGGCCGCCCAACTCCAATCACGGTGAGTGTAGACCCCGTCCGCTTTCTCACGTCTATTCAAGTATTTTTTTATTTTATAAAATTGGTGTTAGCATTGTATATTCATTTTTGACATATTTATTTCAGTATAATCCACTGAAATTTCATTTGATATTTTTTGATATTATCTACGCTAGTGCCGTCTCCCTCTCCCAAATAATTTCATACATATTAGACTTATCAACGACAAGGACTCATCAAAGATTGTCATATTCATTATCACGGTGACTACATATTTTTTCTAATATTTTCAATTTTGATACTGTTAAATTTTTTTAATGTCTTTATTAGCAGGTACCGGCAGGTAGTTTCTTTGTGAATTGAGTACTTACCTAAAAATTTTAACTAAAGTATGTGGAATAGAGACCGGTGTTCTACCCTCTCACCGGCTAGTCATTGATGAACACAAGATCCGCGGATTCTTCACCTCAGAAACACATACCCACCTTATTTTGTCACACTCTGTCTTCATCCTAAACTGGGAAAAATTTATGAGTAATAAATACCTGAAGGTGATAAATAATGGCATCTAATCATAGAAGAAACATGAACAAAGTCCACTCTAACTAATTCTCATTTCGTCAGGTTGGGCGCGATTTTGACGTCTTTCAGGCAGGCAGGTGATCCAGATGATCCTTAGCAATCAGGCCGACACGATGTCTACTCAAATGAGAATTGAGTAGTCTACTCAAAAGTGTCAAATCTGACAGCTCTGCTCGATGATTTGGAAAAGAACCGTAGATGGTGACTGTTTCTATAACTTTCCAAACAGATTGCGATACCAACGTAAGGGCAATTTTGAATGTGACCCTAATTTGTAATGTCACAATATATGGAAGGTTAGTTTTTTTGCGTGTTAACCACAATCAAATAAATATTATGTGTGTTGCCAGATTTGGGGTTATCATATTTAGATGTTTTAATTGAGTTGTGGCGAAATAAAGTGTGGATTATGTCACAGTTGATCAGAAGGTTGTCAGCGTGAAACTGGAGACCTGTATCTCCCAGTTCTCCACTATGTTTGAGTGGTCACGGATTGTGAGGAATGTGTATGATAGAGTAGGTTATAAGAAGATAAACTAGATTTATTCGACACTATTTTGCGTGCGAGTACCTACTGAAGGTTGATTTAGGGCTTGCGGTCGGTAAGTCTTCCCGATGGTTGCCTCTTGATATTATTGTGGTATGTTGCCTAACGTCGGTACCAGGTGCGTTTATGGCTTCTGAGAGCCTGGCTTAACACCCAGATAACTGTGAGGCGCGTACAGCGTATCTAAAAAATATAAAATTTTATTATGTAAAAATAAATTCTACCTTTATTCCCAGTGAACTGTACACACGCCATTAGTACGCTTATTTGTATGTACTCATAAATTGGTTTTTGACATTGGTTTATTTATTTCAGACACATCCAATTCTCACAGCCCCAACTCAATCGAAGACAAAAACTCAAATGTGGTGTCATCCGCCAACGTGCCCAACGGCAATCCCCCCGCCATCTTCGACTTTCAACCGCTTCAGCCCCTGCAGCCGTACCAGGGCCGGAACCCCTGCCTAGAGAGGAATCTCGCGTCGGCGGGCCCCGGCGACCGGCTGATCGACAAGTCCCTGAAAGATATGCCGTCAAATTCGTCATCTTCTTCGACAAACGGCTACGGTACCAATGACTTCATAAGAATGGAGCAGTCATTATCGGGAAGTAACATTAGAAATCAACCCCAAGACTTCTCTAGGAACGAGAATCAGATTTCTAATGTTAACAGAAATTCAAATCGACTATTTACCAATCAAAATTCGGCAAATCTCCTCAATTTAGATTCTATTCACGATGACGTTGTGACAAATGATTTCAGAACTGTCGTTCGGCCCATCACGCCGATCGGTTACGTGCAAAACGACGTCAGCGGAATTGACGTGAATTCGGCGGTATCTAATGGTGAATGTAGCCATAGCCACATGGTCAAGCAGACAAATTTAAAAGTGGAAAATAGTAGAATGCGGTGGAGCGCGCGTAACTTTAAAAGGTTGCTTGACTCTAAGGTTTTCAAAAAAAGGCGGCAGCAAAACAGGCCGCTGGAAACGGAGGTGAATCTGATCGTCGCCAATGGCAAACCGATCAACACATCCACCGGCAAAATTAAGACGTCGGTTATATTAAACGATACAAACGGAAAAGTGAACCGTGATGATTTCAGACTTAATTTTGTGAGAAACACAGACGGCATGCTCGTCGACAGGCCGTCCAGCTTACCGGGAATAGACTCGGTGAGTTTGTCCGAGGACAGCTCGGCTCTGAACCCGGAGATGCGAAAGAATTTACAATTCTTTCATGACAATAACACCTGCACACTCTCTCCGCCCAACCAGACACTCTCCACTAGCATGATGAGGCAAAACAGGCCCGACGATAATGTAGTCGTCGGCTTCAAAGAGCTACCCAGCAGTTCACAGACTGTGAATTGTGTCAAGAACCAGAACCAAGTGTTCGCCGTCATAGTGCCCAGAATGAATTACAACGGGAACTGTAACAATGTCAATACTAAACAGGCTGATAAGACGGACTGGAAATATAGGAACGGAAAGGCGTTGCTCTCGACCCGCACAAACCCGGAACATATTAAAAAAGTTGAAAATCGATTACTGAAGGCAGATGAATCTGAAAGCGCTTCCGTCTCCAGCAATAACGATTCCAACAAAACGAGAACCGTGAACGCTCTTTCCAAACGGTACAGTTGCGACGAAAAGATTTTCGCCTCCGGCAACAGGTTGTACGATCTTGACGGTTCGGACAGCGGCGAGCGTTGTCGCCTGATGGACAACTCGAAAATGACGCAGAGCAGGAATTCGTACAGCGGCGAATTTGAAGTCGGAAATTTTTGCGTTTACAATAATCGCGAAGGCGAAACCTACGACGCCAACGGCATGGTGGACTACTCCAGCAACAGCGAGGACGAGCACATGCTGCTGCTCTCCGAGGACGGCGGATCCAAGATTACGATGCGGCAGAGGTTCGACGTGAAACCCAATGATGCAAAAATAAAAAAGAAACCAAAACAAAATGTTAGTTGGAACAATGGGAGCGGGTCCAAGATGACAGCCGGGAGTTTCACTAGCCTCTGTAATAAATACGCTCCCAAAGGGAGATATGAGAATTTCGAAAACGAAAGCAGCGAACACTTTTTGGACCCACATGGTCCCGGAGTCGATGTGAATGTTAATTCTGGTAATTCCCTGCAAGACATTCGAAGGAGGAGTTCCGTCATCGATAGGAACGATGTATCTGTAATCAGTCTTGTGAGGAACGGCTCCAGTTTGTCCTTGTGCAGGAAAGACACCGATGGTACCAGTTTTATGGACATGGACAATAGGAGTCAAGGGAATGTGGAACAAAATGAAATAGCTTTTGATTGTTTGTCAAACGGTAAAATAAACAAAAATTTATTAGAACAAAATGCAAATGAACAAAATAAATTGAATCCAAATGGAACGGTACTGTTAGAATGTTCAGTTAATAAATCCGACAGAATTAGCGACAGCGAAGACTCCGGAGACGACACCACCTTGAGAGATGACGTGTTCACTAGCGAGCGAATCCCTCGCCCTCTGAGCATCAAACAGAACTTGTCGCGGCAGCACTCGCTGGAGCTGGTCAGCGAGCTGTTTTCCTCCTCGGCGGACCTCACGCGCCTGAGGGACCCAGCCGACCGGATCAAGACCCCGGGGGACGTGCCGCCCTCGGTGCGGAGGGTGCGCGGCAGCCTCGGCGGACCCTGGATCAAGAGGACGGCGAGCGCCAAGGAGAAGGGGAAGACTGCGTCTGTCAACAGGCTCAGCCTGTACGATGACCGGATGATGTTTGGGAATAGTCTTTAAAACTTTGAATTGAACTGGGCCAGCTCGATTTATGACAGAATGTCTCGTCTTGGTGATTTGACAGCTGTTTTTTTTAATAATTAACCAGTTTTCAAATAAGCGCCGAGTTCATTTTTTTTTTCAACTGTCTGAAGTCCGATAGAATCCTTTCTTTACTTATCTAAGGCTCGGTTGTTTGATCAGTGATAAATTTTTACTATAGTAAAAAATTTTGCAAAACGGGTTGTTCGATCGTTGATCATCGAAAGTACATTCTAATTCTAACTAATTTTACCATCCAAATATCCGTAAATCGATAGTTAAAAATGCAGACGTTTCACTGTTTAAAAAAATCATTGTGTCACATTGATACATTAACAGTACGACAATGAATCATTCAATATTCCGCTATCTTAGTGATGACGATCTCGCTGCTGAATTTGTATCAGCACATAGACTGAAAATTTTTTACCAGCAGAGTGACGGATTTTAAACGCAGGGGTGAATACAACCATAGATAAATCATAAAATTGTATGTATTGCCAATGTTCATTTAATATTTAAAATAAATCAAATTCTCAGATATTTGATGATGCAATATAATGCTGATTTAACTCGACGTTCGAACAACCCGCAAACATCTTTTACAACAGTAAATTTACACTATAGTCAATGTTAAAAGTTACTTTTGTAAAAATTTACCGCTGATCAAACAATCGGCCCTTTTTGATCATTTTTTTTTTTTTTAGTCTCTGGAAGATGTAATCGTTTGAGCGTCTTGCAGTTGAAAAACAATTTATCATATTCGATAGGTCCAGTTCGGAATATCACGGCTAATCAGAACCTCAACAGTGAGGTACACCGTATCCGCATCTATCAGAAATAAACTAATTTCTCTTATATTTTTAGGCTGTTTGAGTTTGGTTCTGGTGTGTTTCGCTACTGATCTTCGTTGTAGATTAAATATATATATATTTTTTTGCTTGTTTAAAGGACTGATATTTTTTTGACTGCTTTAACAGTGTCGCGCATGTGAAATGTGATATTTTTACATCGATGTTGTGAAGCCGCACGGATTCCGCGCTCGGGTCATACAATATAATGCCTTTCTGGCTTTGCAGAAAGGGTTGAAGGTCTTGAAGTGCGATCACTCTCTGTCATCAGGTTGACAGTTCTACTGGGTACATTGTGTACATGTTGATTGTTTGAACTTTTTGCCAGTGTCGTATCTGTTATAGTTGCATTGGAAAATTTATTAAATAAATTTTTTTTGTATTTTTTTTTGTGTTACGACGGAAATTAAATGTTGTTTTTCATTTTGAAGACTCGCAGCTCGATAGTGGAGCGCTTTTTGAGACGAGACAAGACTTTCATTACGTCTGAGAAAATCGTTTCTTTTTGATTAATGTACCATGTATTGTTTGATGTTCTTGCAAGTTTACATCTTTATATTATTTTGAATGAACGAGTTATGAGTGCATTGTAGTGCATTAAAGTGCATCGTAGTCTAGGTTAAAGAGATGTCGGGTTGGGCGGCATGTGGTCAAAGCCATAATACCCACTATCTCTAAAGACCACATTACTAATAATGATTTATATAAATAAGTCGAGATAACTATAAAAAAAGAAAACTGCATACTCGGAACATATTCTAAAGAAGTTATCTTGGCCGGGTGATCTCATATCGTATTCATGATGAATCAATACGAACGCCAACCTTCAATAGAAGGTGGCACATGAAGAAAAAGTCTTGTTAAAAATTGCGTATGATGCCAGACCGTCTGCGCGCGCGTGCACCCGCACACCTTAGAGGGAACGTTGCCTACAACTAGTAAGAAAACAAGGGCGGTTCGTTGATCTCCGCTTCTCTCATCTGGTGATGAAGTCAGAAGAAATGAAACACAGAAATATGTGAATACTCGCAGAATACTTTTATTTTATTTTGTTACAAACAATACAATTATTCATTAATGTCTATCACGTTTTCCTTTGGTTCCGCCGATGATTATATTTATAACATCATTTTATTGGCGACCTCTTAATCCTGTGTGATATATGGTATAGTGTGTGTACACTCGCGTGAGAGATGAAAAACCTAGCATACAAATTTGCTAGAGAATCGAGACCCAAATGTGCCCCAAAAAATCTGCATACCCACGAGCTAATGATGATATGATGGCCGGCTGGGATAGATGCCTCGCTCTGGTAGAAATGTTGTCCGTCCTCAAGCTCGATGGTGTGACAACATCGGAAGATGTGTGATAAGAGGTGAATACCGGCCTATCCAGCGGTGGAGAGACAAGATGATGATGGTCTAGAAGTCACCATTGTGTTTTTTTTGGTTCATCTTGCACAAACATCTCAAACAATATTTACAGATAATAATAATAATAATAATCTAGGCAGACTACCACTGTCACTGGCTGAGTCTGCTTGTTAAACTTTTAAGGTGCGGTTGTGCGATCAGCGGTAAATTTTTACTATAATTAAAAAAATGCGAGGACCGATCATTCGATCGTTGGTAAAAAATATCTTAAATACTAATTAAATGTATTAATTAGAAAGATACACATATTAAATCAATTTTATCGAAAAATGTTGTTGTTGCGCCACCGGGATACGAACCTGGATCTCTTTCTGATCTGGGGAAGGTGTATTATCCAAGTATGCCACAGCGACTACTTTTGATGACAAAATTTCGAACCTATGTGTTACACTTTTCAAATGAATACATCTATCGTTCCATTATTTGAAAGCCATCTACTTTGTTTTGGAAAGAGTTCAAAGTTCGAATCCCGGTGGCGCAATAACAATATTTTTCGATAAAATTGATTTTATATGTATATCTTTCTAATGAATACATTTAATTAGTATTTAAAATAACACAGAGCCATGTTCTGAATAATTACAACTTCACAGTAAGAATGTGTTCTCCTTAATAAAAAATTTTTAGTAATCAAAATCACATTCGATAGTAAATTAATTCAATATCCCGCTATTAGAGTGATAACAGTTTGTTCGATGGTCACGCTGTTGAATTTATATTAGCGCATAGACAGAAGATTTTTCTCCAACAATGTGGCAAATTTCAAGTGCAGGGGTGAATAAAGAATAAAATTGTATGTATTGGCAACGGGCGAATATTTGAAATAAATCAATTTTGATAAACTTTGCAGATATTTGATGATTATTCGCCTTGCCACACTATAAGGCGGGATTAATTTTGACACTTGCAAACTTGACAATTCAAACAGCCCGTAAATGTTTTTTTTTTTTTTACCACAGGCGATACTATGGTAAACTCATTTATACTCTGCTATATCCGATAGTAAAAATGAGAATCGATAGTTAAATATGGCGGAATTTTTCACAGCTGTTCATCTGACACATTGATACTTAGAAAGTTGCAGTATACGCCAATTAATCATTCAATATCCCGCTATTTTAGTGTCGAGAGTATGTCCGATGATGATTTCGTTATTTAATATACATTATTACACAATACACCACCAAAATGACAGATATCGAATGTCTAGACGAAAAAATCCACAGATAATGCATAAAATAAGGCATATTTCGTGATTATTTGCAGTGCCTATAGACATCACCCATCTATGCATTGACAATAATAAATTTGACGTTCAAACAACCCGCAAACGTTTTAAACCACGGCCGTTAGTAAAAAGGCCGTAAGTGTATACTGGTTATGATTGTTATATAATATACGTGTCTTGTAATATTATTATAAGCACGTGCGGCAGGTTCTTGGGAATACTACGTCCTAATTTGAATTGCGTTTAAAAAAAAATTCATTAATGATTTCGATGCTATAATCTGAATTTTTACTACAGAGGCCCGGCCCGCGTACGACGTAAAATGTAAGAAACACCAAACGTAAATAATTATATTGATATCATTATTGAATAATAATAATAATAATATGTAATGTTGAAAAATGTCTGTTTTAATTTTCATGTTTTGTACAAATTGTGACATAATTTTTGTTTCAATTGCTGTTATACAGGGTGTCACGTGGCTAGTCGTCTTTCAATTTTGTGTTGAAAATGTCGGTTTATCAATAATACTGCAGTCATGAGCTCGGCTTTAGATTACGTATGCAAATGTTCAAATGCTGTGGGTTCTCGGTGTTATATTATGCAATGGAAGCGTGGACACTTACGAAGAATGCTCACAATAAGCTAGATTACGAATGAAGACGTTAATAAATAATAAAAATCAGAAAATTTGAATATCTCGGACATGCGATGAGACATCCAAATAAATATCATCAAGATTGCTGGAAGTCAGGGCCCTGAAAGAAGAATAACATCACGGCTGAAGAACTCGGCTCGGGTCAGTCTACCGTAGAGCTTTTCCATTGAACGGATAAGGCACGAGACGAAGAATAAGATCGTCTCTAAAATGTCGGACAATCGTTGAAGTAACATATCGACCGTTCCAACTAACGTTTTGGACTAATTTGAGTTATCGCACGAAAAGGGTTCCAAATGTTCCAATTGCATCAGTTATTCATTTATATTTATGGATCATTATTGTTAATTTACTGTGTTTTTATTTATTTTTAATTTCCCTCATCCCGCGGTGATTATAATACTGAAAATAAGTTAAGGCCTTAAAATTGATCATATTTGCATACTCAAAACAACATATTCATGAATATATGTTGATATTCAATCAACACTTTTGAGGTCATTATCTCAAAGCAATGTCGGATAAGATGGAACCTTGTTATTCTGAGGGATCGATATATCAAAATTTATAAATTCATTAAATGATTAAAATACTATGATAAAAATTTATTTGAAACTTCTTATGTATGAGAAAACATATCATCATCTTTTTTCTATCAACTATTGAATGAAAGCCTCCCCCCCGAGCGTCTCACTTTTCTGTCTATTGTTATTCGCTGCCACGTATTTCCGCATAGTTTTACGCGATTTCATCAGTCTAGCCGGTGTAGGATGGCATGTCGACCTTTTGATTCCCCTCTGGGTACTATTGGATGACTGACTGTGTTTGTCCATCCTCTGAGCGGTGTGGCCCGCCCGTTGCTATTTCAATTATGTCAACTATTGTTTGTTCTCCTATCTAAACGTTCCTTTTTCCGTCTTTCCGTGTGATGGTCAATATTTTCACGCCTCTTTGTAAATTGTAATACATTTAAATTGTTTATGTTTAAGATTAACATGATCAACTTTGCAGTTAAAATTATTTTAGATTATTTGGAATATTTTAGATTATTTGGAATATTTTAGATTGTTAACATTATTTTATCACCAGTATCGAAACATTATTTTTAAGATAAAATTATTTTAATAATTTTTTATCCTCAAGTAGCAATTTAAGTCAGGTGTATACTAAATTTATTTTTTAAAAATAGATTCTGTCAAAGAAACAATATAACGTACGTTTTTGATTAGTTATTGACATCCTGAAGAAGAAAATGATATTTTTCGAAACCGGTAGACGTATTTAATTCATTAAATAGTTAATAAAATAAAGTTAACAATATAAAATAATTTATTTGCAATATTTGAATATGTCCAAGAACACACGATTACTGGATTTTTATCTAAAATGGCACTGTTATTAAACAAATATTAGATATCTCATAGAGGCAAAGCTATTTTGTATTATATTTAATGGAAAATATATGGAAGTATGAGGTAATTACAGGGCTTACGCCCCGTCTTCGGGTGGCTTAAGTGATCACTTCATATTTATATATATATATATGTATAACGTTTACCAATTCTCACCCCTCATTCTCCACATTTATTAAATTTTTTTAAAGTTGTGTTTATGTTAGCACGTGAACTCGCTTCTCACAGTGTTAACATATGTACTGTTTAAAAAAAAATAGGGAAAAATTAATTATCAAATTTGGTCCATAGATGGTGATGGTGTAGTGGTACTCGAAGCGAGTCCACATATGAACATATATGCGACTTGCAAAAAATTTGATAAATGTGATCAGTTAAGTCAGCCGAAGATAGGTCGTAAGCCCCGTAATTCCATATATTTCCATTAAATATAATAAAAAATAGCTTTGTCTCTATGAGATATCTAATATTTGTTTAAAATAATTTAAATTGTTTACAGAATTACTATACAACTTTTTAAAGGTCTACGGTGATAATATGGTATTGACCTACTCGAGGAGATTCATCGTGAGGTAAAAATATTAGGTTACACGTCTATCGTGGGGGTTAATCCGAAAAATGCAAGAATATTTTTCATTAAATATTAATAGATTTATCAGACTGTGAAGTTTGAAGAACTAACTATTTGACACCCTGTATATCTGACACGGCTCATTGCAAAACACAAAAGGTTGAATGCCTGCAATAAAATTGCTTTTTTTTATCATATCTATGTGTTAGATAAATTATATATACACACACATATATATATATGTATACATATATAGAATTTATGAAAATTATTTTTTTAAATTTAGCGAAATGATATTATATGTGACGTACTGCTATGTACCAAATATTTTTTGTTTTTATAATAGACTCAACTCGACACGGCGGCCATTCAAAAAAATGTTATTTTTTAATCTATATATACATTTTTTTAATTTAATACTATTATCTAAGCGTAATCTTATAGTATAATTATATTGTTATGTATCACGTTATGTGTAGTTGATTATTTTGTTTCATTTGTATGTCGGTGATATTATTTTAGTGTAATGTGATTCAAAAATTAACCAAATTTATGAAGATGTGCGAATCCGGACGGAGGCCGAGCACGCTCTCACGAGACGAGCGTGTGGAATTTTTGTAAAATTTAGTCGTGAATTGTCAACGTGTATCGCATATTGTATTTGTTTTTTTTAATTTGGGATCTTGCAATATTTATATTGGGTTGCGAAAAATAATGGCCGATTTTAATATCACGAGGAGGTGTGTGATAATTTGATTCCCGGAATGCGGCCGTACTGTACGCCGGTGACATCTACATGTTGATTTGGAGCACGTTAACATCCTGGGAATTGTAGAGTGCCTAGCTCATGTTCTAATGGACATCAGTTACAAGCGGTGACTGACAATAGCTAACTAACAACTAGCTCTATCAGCGTTATTCGTGTATCAGTTTAAACACGTTCTCGCGTGATTTCGATACAATTACGACACGGGCGACTTTGCGACCTTCCCGGGAATTAAACTGTACATCATTACACAGAACATTGACTGAGGGGTGAAGTATCCACTTCTGAATGAACGTGAATGCGATGTTGATTCGGAAAGTTTAGGACCGGAGATGTATCTTGAATGCCTCGGTTAACTTCAGTAAGAGAATATTCTACAGGCATAAATAAGCTTGCAATTTGTTTTGAAAAAAATGTGTAGTATAATGTTTATTTATCGTTATTAAATTTGAATGTTAAAGTCGGCCATTATTTTTGTACAACAATCTAATCAAAATTACTGTCGGCCATCTTGTAAACGACGCGGCCATTTTGTGATAATCTACGTCATTCTAATAATGTTTGTTGAATTAACAATTTTTTGATATTTTTTATATACTTGTTCATCGTTCGTTTTTTTTTCTTTTTTTTTTGTGATTGAAAGATCTCTGTATGATTACTGTGAGAGTTAGTTTATAAAATTATAAATATTTTTAAAATGTTGCCACGGTACTACAGCCTTGTAACACAGACCCATAGTTCACAATATTTTACGAGTTGTTATTTAATTGTCGCGGAGTTTGTACAAATTGTGTAACCGTGACGGAAAATATTATCGTATGAGATTTTTTACAAAATCGTGTGCACGTTTTTCGAAATATATATTAGCGAAATCGCTCCATTATTCAATGTATGATTTGAAATCAATTTATTATTTTTTTTAAAATATTTTTAATGAGTATCTATCTACCCCTAAAATATTGTGCATTAGGGGTGTTACATCTGTATGTATGTAGCACACAGCCATATTATGTTCAACCAATTCCAATACACTGATTTTTACTATGTTTTTATACTAGTGTTTATAATACACAAATAAAATTTGAATTATTTTTAGCTAATTTGAAACCGATTTTCAGCTGGTTTCAAGGTAAATGTGATTAAGTCAGATTTTGTCAAAAATTAATATCAATTCTAACGTATATAAAGATTATGTGTACTGAAGATTGATATACCTTTGTATGTACTGCGATCATTATCGAATACCGGCCACGACGCGATGAAGAAATCAAACCATTTTGAAAAGAAGTTTACACTGAAACCGCACAAAATATTTTATTTTTTAATTTTGGACAGTAACTGGCGATTCCGTTACTTGGAGAAGCTATCGTTAAACGAGCATGGCTTCGACTCTGTCGGCGCGCTGACATTCTGCCAGTATAGCCGCTCCTCACTTAACCGTTATCATACGAACTCTGTACAAGAACCGACAAACTTCTGTATCCCATTGAAACACTTAATGTTGTAAGATGCGTCTCGTTGTCTACGTCTAGAGCCAAGCGAGTGGCGGCTGTCAAAACTATATTGACGGTGACGGGAAGCATTTCACCACCTTCCTTAATTCAGAATTCGTTTTACGTTTAATTCAATTGAACGGAACATGATTGTCAAGTGAGGACTGTCTATTGTATTGCGCGGTAGGCTAGATTTTTGAAAGATGGCCTTGAATGATTTTCTAGTGAATTTTTTTTTTTATAATAGGATAATAATATATACATATATTTTTTTTTATATAAATGACAGCTTTAAAAGTTTGAATATTGTATTTTTAAACGATACAATATATAATTTTTTTTTTTAATGTTTAGCATTGTACGCAATACGTTTTAGTCATTTTTGTTTAGTTTTAAATATTGTACAGGGGATGTTTTGAACGTACCCCCGCTCATTGCAATGTAAATCAGACAATTGAATAGCTAGGAATAACTATGTGAATATTTAAAGCTAAGATATCATTATATTAATACACAAATAGTATTACAATAAAATTATTAGAAAATTTTTGTATTTTTTAATCATTTTGACCTAAACAATTGTAAAGACTTTGAAAACAAATTTCACATGAATATATTTAAAGTACTGCCGAGAGAGTTGATAGGCAGAGTTGACAACACTTGTAGATCGGAACTGGACCAGACTGCGGCACACCGGAGCGAACCTAGACACTTCTCGTCTTGAAACCAGATGGCATCGAGTTCCTAAAATTGTCAAATATTTAACGTCGCCGGGAGTGCGACAATTGAAAATTAAATCTTTGTATAAACAAGACGTATTTTTTACATTAATGCATATTATATTGTCAGCGTTTAAATTTTCGTTCCGATCGAGTCATATTTTAAAAAAATGTCGCAGAGCTATTTGATTGTGAAGCGGTACCAAAATGAAAATATTGAAACACAAGGAATTTGCTCATGTCTATATATGCATTTGGTAGTCTGTGACTCTGCATCCGATGAAAACAATATCTCATTTCTTTCAAATACGTGGTCTGTCTGCTTTCTGCATTTCAATTATAGATTATAGATTACATATATCGATATTTTTTAAAAATGTTCAGGAGCGACAAAAAACTTTAATTTTGTAACTAAATAGATTAAAATTAAAAGATAGAGCACATGTAGGAGTACTTATATATGCACTATGTTAAGAATTAAACAAATAAATAGTGAAGAGAGAATCGTCTGCATGTTTCATAGTTTTAATTTAAATAACTAACTAAACAGCTCGTCGTTTAACCGGAAAGCAACAAACCAGTCAGAAAGGATATTTAAGGATACGGATATGAACTGTGTAGGTTACGTGTGAGAGAACTGGATACCCGATATATTTCACTCATCATTCACGTATTCGTTTGATAATGATCGCTGGTGTATATATGAAGAATCTCTTACTGTTGACAAAAATTGCGCATTATATTGCCACATCCTTAATCTTAATCTGCAAAGCAGCTAACTCCATTATTGTAAAATGTTCAGAAGTGACAAAAAACAGTTTAATTTTGTAATTAAACAAAACACGCTTTGGTAGATTGTTTATGCAGAAACAGGGTGACTAAGAAATTTGATTGATATTTTGATTTATCTCGTACTTATAGGGAATATTTGGAATTTTTTTACCAAAATTGTGAAATATTATTGGGAGTTAGCAGATTTTCCATGATAATGTAGTGCAACCATTGCGATTTCCGCAGACGTCATCAACACTTGTATTTGGTAAACATTTAAGGTTTTTGTAAGATTCATTCTAAGGGTTTTCAGCACGTAGTACTTATTTATTATTAAGGAAAACACATTCTTATTGTGAAGTTGTAATTATTCAGAACACAGCTCTGTGATATTTTAAATACTAAATTAATGTATTAATTATAAATATATACATATAAAATCAATTTTGTCGAAAAATATCGTTTTTGCGTTACCGGGATTCGAACCTGGATCTCTATTTCCAATCCGGGGAAGTGCACTACCAATTGAAATTGAAAATGAATTGATAATTCTGGCGTCTGCAGTCGGTTTACTCAAAGGTATTTGAGATTCTGTAAAAATAATGTAGAGATGGCTTTCAAATAATGGAACGACAGGTGTATTCATTTGAAAAATGTAACATATAGGTTCGAAAATTTGTCAAGAAAAATACTGGCGTTATAGCACAAAGGTAGTGCACTTCCCCGGATTGGAAATGAAGATCCAGGTTCGAATCCCGGTGACGCTAAAACAATATTTTTCGACAAAATTGATTTTATATGTATATATTTATAATTAATACATTAATTTAGTATTTAACTTATTTATTATTTTAAAAGACGTGTTTTAAAATTGATGGGAATTTTTGACTTTTAGTGTAAAAAAAGAAAAGAGTAAAAGTGTAAAAGAGGAAAATAATTGTGTCAAAACCGGTTTATTGACCATGGGTGGAGTTGGCTGCTTTAAAGATTAAGATATCGATATGTAAATGTGAAATGACATTAAATAAAAGACACTACGCTTTAATTTTCAATTATTTATATTTTTTTTGTCGGGTAGTATAAAGATACAATTAAATAATACACATTTACAAGTTACAAACTAAGGATATCACTAAACGTAGTAGTCACCGGCGTTGGCTTGCCGGTAGGTAACGTGGCTCGGCCTCAAACCGGAGTTGGTTTCGCCCGCCGAGAAACTCGCTGAATACTTTGGCTGCTGGATGTAAAACGACTGCGGAGTCCTCACGCTGATGCCGTGACTCTCCGACGAGGCTATCGAGCTGTCTGCGCCGTTGTTGACGTAGGCCCCCTGAAATCTTTGCGGCGAAGAATACTTCACGTTGTTGCTACCGGGATCTTGGTTTCTGTACTGATTGTACTGTTGCGATCCCGCTTCTTGATATGCGTTTCTGAATCTCGAGTAGGTGTAGTCTCTCTCCGGCGAAGCTATGAACGGACTCGGAAAGTTCCTTATCGGCGTCAAGTTTGGCAACGTAGGGTTCAACGCGTCATTTAGTGTTACGTCATAATCGCTTTCGATCACGTCAGCCAAGTTTTGTTTGATTGAAATGTTTTCTGGTATTTTTGGGGTGTACGGGCGGTTTGTTGGCTTGTAAGGCTCGGGTGAAAATTGGGGGGATGCCTTGAAAATTGGTTCTTTATTTTTTAACTTTTCTGGTTGGCTCGTCACCTGGTTATATTCTTGTTGCGATGGGGTATCGTACTGGATACTGTCTCTGTAATCGGACTCGTCATTCAGAGGGAGATTAGAAACAGCACTTTTACTATTGTTATTCTGGTATTTTGAACTGTCGCTCAACGCTTCGCTGTTTCTATTCTGGGTAACTTCGTCTGCTTTCTGTTTGCTCTGCGTGTAGCTAATCTGCTTGTCAAAATTTCGCTCTCCACTTGAATATTTATCTGACACCTTTGGTTTTTCGTTCACTTCATAGCCTTGTTCTCCGCTCTGACTGTACTCTGCTGAGTAATTTTCGTCTGGTTTTTTCTCCTTTAACGCCGGCTTGTCATCCTTGACGTCGTAGTCAGTTTCGTAACTGTAATCCAGCTGTGAGGGCTGTTGTGTGGTTGATGTGGTAGTGAGGGGTGCCACCGTTGTGGTGGTTTTGCTGACATTTTTCCCTCCCAAGGGCTGCAGGCCTCTGGGTAAATACGGGCTGCCGCCTCTCGAAGGTAAGAATGGCCGTTTCACAACTCGCACGAAACCTTGATTTTTTACATTTTTGACTGTTGTGGGAGGTTCTGTTGAAGTGGTTGTTAATAATGATTCTCTGTTCTTAGTTAAAAAATTCTTTTGATTTGAATTATCTAATTTGGCATCGCTCGCTGCCGGTTGCTTGTCTCTGGTTGAAATTGTATGTTTATCATCATCTTGTTTACTTTCGTCACTTTTTATGATTGTATCTTGGTCGTCGTAATAATACTCTTCCTCGACCTTTACCGGCCTTTTTCTTGAAGAGTACCTTCCTTCGTCCCGTCCCCTACTATTCAAGGGTCGTTTCGGTCTAACTTCTTCTACTTCTTCGTAATCTTCTTTCGATGGTCTCCTAACATCTGGTCTCCTCTGCCTTGAAATTCCCGACGCACCCGAGAGAGGTATTGATGCGTCTTGGTCAAAATTTGACTTCGTCTTGTCGGAGCTTGGCTTGACGACTTCTCTGTCTACCTTTTCCGGCCTGGCCCTCGAATATAATGAAGTTTTGATCGAAGGCGATGTCGATTTTGTGTCTTCGATTTCATAATCATCGTAATAATCATCATCTGACGGCGCTGCAGTCACAGGGGTCGCTGTGACATACTTAAATTTATTTTTCTCACTGATCGGCACGGGTCTTGCTATCTTAGGTGCGACTCGTGGTCTATTATATATGGATGCTCCAACTGGTTTGACCAGTGCTCCTCCTGCAGTCGGTTCTACAATAT
Organism: Eubasilissa regina; assembly: GCA_022840565.1. Classification (NCBI taxonomy): domain Eukaryota; kingdom Metazoa; phylum Arthropoda; class Insecta; order Trichoptera; family Phryganeidae; genus Eubasilissa; species Eubasilissa regina. The sequence goes on from JAINEB010000026.1 coordinate 6,628,523, forward strand.
CTTTCTTCGCGTCTTCCCTGATTTCGTCATTCCTGTCTTGCTGGTCTCTATTATTTCTTCCTTCGTTCCTTGGCCTGTCATCCGCCCTGTAAGGTCTATCTCTCGCGTCATCTCGGGATGGCCTATCTCTCGAGGGTCTCTCGTCACGGTAGGGTCGCTCGTCTTTTGTTATTCTGACTTCCTTTTCTTCACTGACATCTCTCAAAGGTTTTTCATCTCTGAATGGTCGTCTCGGTCTATCATAGCCTCTCCTGTCATCATCGTTACTCCTTCTATCTTCATCGTTACTTCTTCTGTCACTTTCAGTTGTGGTTGTTGTTCTCTTATCCGCAGATAGAAAAGGTGGTCTTGAAGACTTCCTTTTTTCTTTTCCTCTCGTTGAAAATTCTTCATCATCTTCGTAAGGCTTTCTATTATCAGGTCTATCTCTATCTTCAAGTGGTTTCCTGCTATCTGATCTATCTCTGTCTTCAACTGGTTTTCTGCTGTCTGACCTATCCCTGTCCCTATCTTCAAGTGGCTTTCTGCTTTCTGATCTGTCCCTATCGTCAGCAGGTCTCCGGTTTCCCTTGCGAGGTCTGTCATTACTTCTTCTGTCTTCGTAATCCTCTTCTTCAATCCGGGTCCTTCCTTCTTGTCTACGTTCGTATCTGAAATCACAGAAAATATTTATGTGAAAATATACCAAATATTGTACGGCGTTCAGAAGTCAAATTTTATACATTATTATAAACAATAGTATCATGTGATGCGATGGTCAGACAACATCAGACAAGTCGCGGGGCAAACTTAGAAGCAAAGCGCAAGAGACAGGGAGCTGTGAAAAACAATGATACTTGATAGTAGATGGCAGGGAAGTTATGTTGGCACCATAAAAACATGTATATATCCACGGTATAACTTGAAACTCACCTATCATCTTCATAATCGTCATCATACGCCGGTCTTCTCTGGGCTGGCCTCGGCCGCTTCCTCCTCCTGCTGCCTCCTCGACCTTCGCTAGGCGATCTTCTGGAAACAATACTTCTATTAATAAATGGTGCATATCTTGGGTCCACAAATGAGATTTTGTACCGTCATCATAGGCCATCTGGCAGTCCTACCGCCGAGCGACCGAGTACCGACGCGATGTGTCGGACGCCCACTAGGGGAACGAGAGAATCATTATGTTCTCGTGTAAATTGTATTATGTGTTTCATTTGTTTAAGACCATTCCCATCCATCTGAGATAGCCACACTGACACATTACACTGGAGACACCCACAGACTGAGCCTAGCCGGTGGCGTTTGATCCACCGGGGCTATCGCATTACGTAACATTAGTCTTTCTCTTGTAAAGTACACAATTCTTAGATAATATGTGGTGACAATAAATGGAATATCTATTGATTCAATTTCTAATTGATTACTTTATATATGGCCTTTAAGCAGAAAATATATTTAATACAATGGTATTTATTTACAAAATCATCAATAAGAAAATATCAGCGGAATTCACACCAACAGCTGATGCAAATCAACATGAGCACGAGCAGCGTACAAGGGGAAGGGATAGACTGAGACTGCCATTCAGGAAGAAGGACAAATCTCAGAAATCGATGATGTACAGTGCGATGAAATTTTTCAATGATACGCCAGGAAACATAAGAGAGGAAGAGAAAATGAATAGATTTAAAATGAAACTGACTAAATATATAAAAGATAAGTTTTAGTAAAAGAAAATATTTTAATCTTGTTTATACATATTTTTTTAATCTATTTATTTTGTTTTTAACAGAAATATATCATATTTACATCTTTACACACATTTAAATACATTGCCCAACTAGGCTAGCCTGTTTTTGGCCAAATTATATATATATATACATATATATATAATATTTTATAAAACCAAAACTCATCGAAGGCAAAACACAGTAAGATCTCGAATACATACACAGCATATAATGTGAAAATATTTAAGGAGAGAGAAAAAAAACAATAATACCAATAATGCAAGCAGATATAAGGTAGATGTAAATATACAAGACCAAAACGCACAAAAGTAGTTATACAAATTATTTGATTATATAAAAGAGTTGACTCTCTGTATCTGCTCTTCCTAATTGCGACAACCAATTTGAAATATCCTTTTTAAAAGGCTTAATGTCAGTTAAATTTCTAATTTTATTTTATATTTGATTATATATAGGAGTGCTAGTTTTAATAATGTTTATTACAATAAGGTAGATAGTAAAAGAGTCAAAGCGATCAGTAGTAGATTAGGTGGTTAAAGAATTGAAAAAATATATATACATAGCAATGCAGTAAACATAAACGTACCTAGCGTCATCCTCATAGTATTCCTCCTCATCCCTCGCGGAGGGGTAGTACTCGTCATCATAATAATCGTACTGAGGGCGACGTCTCCTGGACGGCCGTCTGCGACCCCCGGGCCGCTGGCGGGGCGGCGGCGCGGGCGTGGTGGTCGTGGTCGTCGTGGGCGTGGTCGGAACCGGGGCCGCCGTGGTCGCCTTGTACAGCGCGTCATTTCTGCGAAAGTAACATATTAAAATTAGATACCGCACCAAACGTTGTCACGACCGTAGTCTGTCTCTAAAACACTCTGCTGCGAGCCGTGTTCGTCCCAAATGATAAGGCGATTTGAAGCGTGTGAGATGTGGCTCTTCAGAAGAATGAAGCGCTTCTAGAAGTTACTTCGAGGACTTATTATAAATGGAAAGATTATAGGTTAGAGCTTATACAACTAAAATATATGTTCATTAACAAACATGACGCAGCCGACAATAAATTGGTGTAAAGAAATAAAAAAGATTTTCCGCAGTCATGATTTCAACCTTAGATATATGTTCTCAATTTTATTTGATGGAATGGAAGCGTGGACACTTACCGAAGAAGTGATAAGGCGACTTGAAGCATTTGAGATGTGGATCTACAGAAGGATGCTCAAAATAAGCTGAATGGATAGAGTCACGAATAAAGATGCTATGGTTCGGATAAATACAGAAAAATAAGTATTTAAAACATTGAAAATCCCAAAAAATCAATATCATGACCGAAGAACCTAACGCAATTGGTCTGACCAGTCTACTGCGAAGCAGTGAACAAAGTGATGCTAGTCAACCACACGAGAAGAATAAGAAGATTCCAAATGGAAGCTCCACGTTCTCGTACATCGGACAAAGGAAAAGACTCTCAATGGGCTGTGGTATAATATACTAGCTCCCAAAACAGTTTCGGGGGGTTCAGCCCTGGGTCGGGTCAAGACCCGACCCAGGGCTGTAGAGCTACGATGGTGATGAAATATCGTATTAGTTTCTGTAAGATTACCTTCATCTCTTTGGTTTCCCATATTCTCCCAAAAGATATGTCACAATGCTCACGATAGTGTCTATCTCTACTTGAATGTTGTATTGTAGGTTGGCCCAAAAGTGAGGTAGACTTGCAATGCCGCTATATTCTATCTATCACCATTTAACCTAAATACTAAAAGTAATTTATATATGTAAATCCAGTGAAATTAGTACAGTATGTTATTTTGTTATAATAGCATAACGTTGCAGCAAAGTGAGACACATATTTCGGTACCCTGTTTGCTATACTAGTATTATACCGTATTATAGCAGACAGTGCTATAATAATAAATTATAAAGAATAAAACAATATGGCTTTCAAATAATGGAACGACAGGTGTATTAATTTGAAAAATGTAACATATAGGTTCGAAAATTTGTCAAGAAAAATACTGGCGTTATAACACAATGGTAGTGCACTTCCCCGGATTGGAAATAGAGATCCAGGTTCGTATCCCGGTAGCGCAAAAACAATATTTTTGGACAAAATTGTATATATTTATAATTAATACATTAATTTAGTATTTAAAATATCACAGAGCGTCTGTTCTGAATAATTACAACTTCACAATAAGAATGTGTTTTCCTTAATAATATAATAACATATAAATACAATGTAAAACTTTAAGTAAATGCAATGTTCAATGTATCAAAAATAAAAAAAGAGTAAATAAGTAAATACTATATAGAATTATTATTACTTAGAAAAATATACATTGTAGATAATCAATTTTATCGAAAAATGTATTGCTGTTGCTGCTACCCGGATTGGAAAGAGATCCAGGTTCGATAAAATTAATTATATATGTTTAATTAGTATTTTAAAAAAATATCACATATGTTCTGAATAATTACAACTTCACAATAATAATGAAATAATATACAAATATGAAGTAAGAGTGTATAAAATTACACCATTCGTGGCGTTGGAACCGGTCAGGATCGGGAACAGAGTCTGTGCTGTGTAAAAGCTTCCGCGTCTCACCGACGGCGAATGGTGGCCGTTTTACGAGCATATCAGTCCCACACATTCGCCGTCATGTCAGGGTAACAAATTCACTGTCCGAAAACAGCGCTATATATTGCTTTATTAAATTATTATCGTATCGCCGGCGGGCTCACCCCACGCGAACCGGCACGACAATAATATGAAACAATTAAGTTGGCAGTTACAGACCTGTTCCAGTATTTAGAGGAGCCGACGCAGTCGACCTCGGACACGAAGTGACAGATGAAGGTCTTCTGGTCGAAGGCCGTGTAGTTTGCGCACAAGAAGTCGTAGCGGAATCCGTACAGGCACTGGTGATATACCTAAAATTGAGAAAGCATTATTAAGAGTGTTTTTTTTTTTTGAATTGGCAACATTTTATCCAGCGACAGCTGATTTGTGCTCAGTTTGGCTTGTCATGCAAATTTATTTCGAAAATAATTCGAATAATCATGGATCGTTTTCGCACCACGCAGACTCTAATTGATAATACGCATCCGCAGACGTCGTACAGTGCGCACCGAAGAAGCTGTCAGGCCAGAACTAGAGAGCGTTATAGATCCATGATTACTCACTTCTTCGTTCCCCAATTGAATGGCATTAGTGTGGAAGAGCTGCGGCTGCAACAAGACGGCGCAACATGCCGCACAGCGCGCGCCACAATCTATTTATTTATCATCTTTTGATTATTTTCTGTGGGGATGTGTGAAACCAGAGACGTCAGACGACTTGCAAGCCAACATTCGTCGCGTTATTGCCGATACACGTTCCCAGACTTCCAGAAATCATATTTAAACACTAATGGCGTCTAATTATCTTTCCAATAAAGCCAATACCACGATTTTTATTTCATTTTAATGTTCTATCTATACCGCTAACAAAATACACAGTTTAATAGACGATCAGAGCTGTCTTTTTAAATCACTGACCTTTTTCGAGCCATATTTTTCCTTTTCAGAGGATTTTGTAAAAAATTTCAGGTGTTCCATCCATAAAATATTTTGGAATAGGTCTATTATACCTGCATAATTCCATTAGCATTTCAAAGCATTATTTTGGATGAGTTATGGCATTCAAAGCATTCTTTTGGATGCGTTATAGCATTCAAAGCATTCTTTTGGATGCGTTATAGCATTCAAAGCATTCTTTTGGATGCGTTATGGCATTCAAAGCATTCTTTTGGATGCGTTATGGCATTCAAAGCATTATTTTGGATGCGTTATGGCATTCAAAGCATTCTTTTGGATGCGTTATGGCATTCAAAGCATTCTTTTGGATGCGTTATGGCATTCAAAGCATTCTTTTGGATGCGTTATGGCATTCAAAGCATTATTTTGGATGCGTTATGGCATTCAAAGCATTCTTTTGGATGCGTTATGGCATTCAAAGCATTATTTTGGATGCGTTATGGCATTCAAAGCATTCTTTTGGATGCGTTATGGCATACTCACCAATTCCCGGTTTGGAAGCTAGGGCTCATATAACATATTAATGTTTTCCTCTATTTTTTTTAATATAGGCGTTTGTTTATATAATATATGGAAATCATAAATAGTTCGCAGAAAATAATCTTTGTTGAAATTATCTACATCTGTCATCGCGAATTTTTAAATTATTTTTTTTTCCAGATGTAGAAAATGAAGTGTTCGCTCCAGAAATTGTGTCCATTGTCCGTTTGATGGAAAATTAAGGTGCAGTAGTTCAAGGCTCAACAACACTCAGGGATCCATTCATCAAAAAACACTCTCAAATGTGGGACCGTGGTCGAGATACAAAATGGATTGAGTCACACTTACACGGAGTTACACGGTGGAGTTACACCCATGCAGGCCGGCCTAACTACCCACTTAAAGAGCTCCAACGAGTCACCCATACCCGAACAAATCCTTATATAAAATGATAAATTTTCTGATGACGTTACCTGACACTTGAACTCTACGCTGGCGTAGAAACCATCGTGCAGGTTCTCCTCGCACTTGAAGTGGATCTGGTCAGGCGGCGGGACGGTCGCCAGAAAAGGGTAGGACGACAGGTTGTAGCCGTTCAGCTCCCTGGGCAGATTGGGGTCGCGGACGTAATCCTTTTGTGGGATCCAGACGTAGGTGGAATTGGCGTCCGTCTCGGTTCCGTTGGTCTTAATGTCTTCCGGATCTGCACCCTGGAGAAATTATAATTTAAGTAAGTTAGTCAATTTATTTTTTAGAAGGCAATAACTCGTAAATGAAGGCGGACCCACCGCTTACCCAGGACCGATGCAATAAGTTCAAGGCTCCTATCTCCTAGGCAGCTGTTCGATAGCGCCTCGCATATATGATGGGGCGATACCGCACAGCTGCCAAAATAAAATTTGCCCTCATTGTCCCCGGTCGACTCACTTTATTTGTAAATATATTTACAATACATTACATGAAGATAATATGACTAACAAGGCCGGGGAGCGAGACGCCACCAAAGATAAACATATAAAAGACTCACCCTCCACGCAACACTGTCGGCAGATTTAACCCACAAGAACAGTACATCGCAGATCATATTTGGGCAGATGGTAGAAAATAAAAATAATAATGATATAGCTACTCAGGAGTTCTCCAGAGTTTATACCTGGGGTAGAGAGCTGTTTGAAAGCACTTTTTAAGACGATTTGGATGTACAGGGTGGCCCAAAAAAAGGGAAAACATCTCGTAATACACGAGTTATTTCAAAACATAATATAATTAATTATAATTCTTAATGTACAATATTCAGCTAATCAGAAATCATCAAAACACCCCATACTGCATCATCTAGTGGGTTTACATCTGCCCTGTTCGGTGGCCACGCGCCTGGTGAGATCAAATTAACATTCTCACGACGAAGAAAGAAACCTGATTGTATTTCTGTCTGTGTGAGATGGAGCTCCGTCCTGCTGTAATGTCCAGCTATACTCCAGGCTTTGTTTTGAAACTCTTTGATCATTTCCCTAGCACCCCGATGTTTTTCAATTCGCAAATTTTTGATCAGAATACGGTCTTCTGCGGTGAAAAGGTTGGAAAATTAATAATCAAAGATGGCGACCGAAAATTGTTGAAATAAAACGTAATATAGGTGAGTGAGTAAATGAGTAAACTATTTAAGCTATTGTTGATATAGTTCAACTAATATCACATTTTACGAAATGTTTTCACTTTTTTCGGGCCACCTGTATAACGATATTCATTGTACAGTGTATGATGAGTGAGCGAGTGAACAACCAGTAAAGCACGGCTAACCTAACCTAACCTAACCTAATCAGTGAAATACAATTTGTGCAATATAATATATATATTTCTCTAGCCGCTCGCCATTGCGACAGAACTGTCGCACGACAGAAAGTCGCCAGAGTGCGCTGGCTCTAGCGCCATTCTGGAACGAATCATTTAACTCGGTGGGCCAATCAAGGTGCAGTTTTAGAAACTTGCCGGCGGGCCATCAATTCTTTATTGTAACATAATATCAATTCGTGCTAATTTGCGATTTCGAGACGACATCTCTTCTGTTCCGACTGCACGTTACGAGACTGTGTCAAATATGCTTCATCGAAAGTTCACCGGTTGTTTGTCGGTGAACTTTCGATGAACAATTATACATGTTTATTCTCCATTCGACATATATATTCACCGAAGTCGAACGGAGATTCTGCCAAATAATTTGATAATTAAATTTGCTCAAACAATAAGAAATAAAATGAGGATAATTTACAGAAATGTGAATTTAACAGTAATGTTGATGTCATCCACGCGATCACTTTGTTACCGCTTACGCAATCAAATAGCTCAGCGACTTTTTTTAAATATATGACTGGATTGAAACGAAAATTTAATATGCGCATTAATGTAAAAAATACGTTTTGCGTATACAAAGATTAATTTTTGATAATTAAATACTTCTATTATTAAGGAGAACACATTCTTATTGTGAAGTTGTAATTATTCAGAACAGACGCTCTGCGATATTTTAAATATGAATTAAATATATTTTTATAATTAATACATTTAATTAGTATGTAAATACTTTTACTGTTGCATAAATGTGTCGTAATCTATCGTATTTATGTTTCCACCAAGAATGTGTGTAGAATGCACCTCATCCCGCAACTAATGTTCCTAACCCTTTTTCCTATATGTACACTTTATTTCATGTCTATTCATTTACTGGTCTGCGGTCGGCGATCAATTGTAGAATCGGTGAACATTTTGCCACCGGCGGGTTAACCTTTCGGATGCTGATGCTCAGGATCTGTCGTGTCATCGGTACCGGAACGGTACATTAAGTACAATAAGTGTAAATTATCCGACACGAAGATAGCCGACGGTTGACACGTCATGTCTCGGCGATTCGGTGAATAGTTTGCGTTGATCGCGTCTCGGGCGGAGACGAATTGACAGAATTGGTACGACATGGTCATTTCACCGCAGCTTGGCCAGCCAGACTTCGCGTGTCCACGCGACAAACAACATATCTCCGAATGCAGTGTTGCGTGGTCAGCCTAGAAGCTTTATCATGCAAATTTATCGAAAGTGAATTTGATATGCGGCCTGGTTCGATCAGCGCGCGCCAGGGTTGCCAACGCGTTTGTAAAAAAGAGGACAATAGGAGGAACGAAAAAATATAATTAATTTATTAACTAAATGTTAACTCTTACTGCCCGGTGGGTCAAAACAAAACACGGCCATTTTAGACCCACCTCAAGTTTTCGAATTTTCAACAGTTTTGTGGGAGATTTTTTATAGATATTTCATTTTAAATATGATTTAATGAAATGGCATGATGTGCCAAAAAATTAAAGTTAAAAATTAAAAAATATTACGAATAATGTACATTTTCTCACGCATCAACAGACGCCCTACACAGCCAAAATACAAACATTCACAGAGCATGTGATCTTCTCGTCGAAACCCTAGCAGGTAGTATCATAAAACTTACAGATAGGCGCAACGCTCCTCAAATAGTTAGGGGGCCGCCAGACGAAAATATGTCAAAACAAATACATGGACGCAATATATGTTTCGGCGTAAGCGCTGAGATTTAATCCGACTGTCTTAGGTCAGTTTTTGAGTATTTTTTTACATTTTTATTAATAACTCATTTGGATCTCGTCCGATAACATTTATTCGTATCTCATATTATTTGGAAATATTTAATAAAAGATTAGCTAGAAGGAAAACAGCATTAAACGAATATATGTAGCGCAATTCATATTTTTACAAACACCCGGGTCAGATCTGACCCACCACCGCTTTTTGAGATTTTGTAAAATACTGCACACGTTGCATCGTTGAGTGAAAAGTAAACAACCCTCAAAACGATACCGGGATAGGGTGGGACTTCCTTAATTACTTATTTTTCTATTTTACTGTTTGATCCAATGAACGCCCACGACAAAATATTACACCATTTGTATAATTATGACGTTCTCACTATAAACTTTGTATTTTCGCATCGGATTTGTTTTGATCGGATACTTATTTTTAATAATTCGATCAGGACGTATTTAAAACTAATCACAAATACAAAAAGATACAGAATTTGCCAGCCATATTAATGAAAAATACCATTATTTTAAAAATAGCACAGGGATCAATATGCTCCATAAACAACGATTGGACAATTTAGAAGCCCTAGAAATAAAAAAGCAGTAAATAGTGGTATCCCAATTGTTAATAATCAATTTAATATCCATCAGCACTGTATTTACCCCTCCCTTGATGTTCCGTCTATCTGTATATGCATCTTATCTCTCTTTTTCGCATATAATTTTATATTCTATCTACCTCTTTATGTATATATATATATATATATAAGTGCGGTCTTTTTGTATTTATGATCAGTTTTAAATACGTCCTGATGAAGCTTGATATAAGCTAAACCGGTTGACGTGTAATAAATATCGTGGTTTCATACAAAGTGATCGTATTTTATATAATCTAAATCATTTTCATTTTGTTTGTGGCCGTTATCTCGTTGGATCTACCGCTGCATGGAGCTATGGTCGGTTTAGAGCTTTAGTGGGGATACGCTGTTTGACATGTCTTCCTGCATTGGTTTACGATCCATGGTCTTCTTTGGCCTTCTACGACCGTCTTTAACTATCCCTCTTAAGCTATCCAGCGATACATAGCACCATGACGTCACCGCGCATTGACAGGCCACGACACAGCAGACGCAAGTAGCGCTATCAGCGGGCCCCGATATATTCGAACCCCGAATATATTCGCCTGCTTTTAAGTATTCGTAAAGTATTCGCTCATATTTATATTATAAGATTATTAAAATGTTTCTAAACGAAACAATGGTTTACGAACCCTGGAAGTCATATGCAAGCATTCATTCATTGATTCAGGTATACGATTTTTTTTCTCCAGAAGTACCGCTATCGGCTATTTGGAAGTCGGACAATAAAGATGTAAACGCCTTTGTCGGACATCTTTTGCATTTGCCTTTTTTTAAAGTCTTCCGCTTATCTTTACGGTTCTATGACAACGAGCACTTGTAATACATTGTTTTGTCAACGATGGAGGCGGCTTTCTATTATTCTTTAGTGTTTAGCTTTCATAAATACTCGAGCCGACAAACAAGAAGTTTTATACTAAATAATGAAAATAAAACTTGCACTCGGGGTGTGGGATATGAAGTAATATAAACATATCTAAAATGTAGTCAGCTATCGAGAGAAGACTGACTCCTCTTTATCTCCACGAAGAGTTGGAGTTCTGCAAGTTATTAATCACGAATCTTACATTTTTGGAGAAACATTTGAAACATTTCTGTATTTATCATCCGAAGTAAATTATTCCTTTCTTAAAAATTTTACGAATATATTCGAATATCATCAACTATTCGATTATTCGAATAGTTGGAATCACGAATATTTGGAGGCTCTAGCCGTAACACCTGACAAGATAGTATTCAACAACTATCGAACCTTAAGAGTGATTTCACTAAATTGAAGCTAACAATGTTCATGTTTAGTGTGGTAGCAACCCTGGCGAGCGTGCGCTTCTTCGGGCCGTGTGGGCGGGCTCACTGGCGGAAGGCTCCCAAATAGACCGGAAAATAATGTTCGCCAAAAGAGACTGCGTACAATTCCGGCATTTTTACGGTTAAATGTGTAACTGCGGTACTTAAAATTTAAATATAATTTTAGCCGACTCCTAGAAACGTCCAAAACGACGGTGAATGAATCGTCCAAAATGTCTTGTTAAAGAAGCCTATATTTTTCTTTATCCTCGATAGTAAACTTTCTTTCAAAAATCACGTTGACTAAATTACCTCCAAGGCCTATAGAATGCTAGGATTCATACTTCCAACCTGCAAACTCTTCCAAAACCCATACTGTATTATGCTTTCGTTCGTAGTCACTTCTTGCGCTTCTCAAATCAGGAACCCATGGCAGATTACATACATTGCGAGATTAGAACGAATACTAAATAGGTTTATTCGGCATCTGAATGTTAGATCTAATCTATCATTCTGCTCCTATTTAGATGCAGCAAACTTCCACAATATGAACATCAAAAAACACGCGCTGACCAAATACTTCACTTCAAACTACTGCAAGGCCATATCGATTGTCCCAACCGATTAGAATTAATATCTCTCCATGTGCCATCTAGATCAACCCGGCAATCCGCACTCTTCCACATACCCTGAAGTAGAACATCTTACATACAAAATTCATTCATTCACCGGTCACGCAAATACCACAATGAGAAATTTACAAAAATTGACTTGTTCAACATTAGCCTTACTGCGCTTAAAGGGTTCTTTTTATGAACCACCTCAATCTCAATTTTGACTAATCATTCTACCTACAGACAAGTCTTGTTCTCCCTTTACCGCGACAATAGTTGCACCCTCCCCACCCTTTATCTTCTGCCCCTACATAAACATAACATTTCTGTGGATTTTCACAAATAGTATCACATGTTCAATATTTATTATGTTAATTATTATAATAAGTTTATAAACTGTCAAAATCCCTCAATACAATAAAATATTTTAAAAAATTCATCCAAACACTGATTTTGAACCGTCTCTTATAGATCCATAAGAATAACTTCTAACTTGACCGAATGATTTTACTGACGTGTGTCCAATCCCTTTGAGTCATGTTGTTGTATAATAAGTATTGCATAATCGTGAACTATTTGTTAGAAACGATACTGACGCTTGAGCCAAAGTGCAAATGTAAAGAAATTGTATCAAAATACAAGAATAATAATATCACGAAGGAAACCCCAAAGGGTCCCACCCTATCACGGAATCTTTAAAGCTTTTTAGAATATTATAAAATTGAGTTCGTTCAGTCATGTTCCGGCAGTTGGTTAACAAATACCTTGTAGATTTCTTTATTGATATATAGGATGGCACAAAAAAGGGAGAGCATCCCGCGTAACACACGAGTTATTTCGAAACATAATATAATTAATTATAATTCTTAATGTACAATATTCAGCTAATCAGAAATCATCAAAACACCCTATACTGCATCATCTAGTGGGTTTACATCTGCCCTGTTCGGTGGCCACATGCCAGGCTCGACGAAATTAACATTAAAGTCGATTGTATTTCTGGCTGTGTGAGATGGAGCTCCGTCCTGCTGTAATGTCTAGCTGTACTCCAGGCTTTGTTTTGAAACTCTTTGAAACGGTCTTCAACAATGGGAAAATTAACAATCAAAGACGACGACCGGAAATTGTCCAAATAAAATGTAATATAGGTAAGTAAGTAAATGAGTAAACTATTGAAGCCATTGTTGATATAGTTAAACTAATTTTGATGTAATTATATCACATTTTATGAAATGTTTTAAATTTTTTTCGGCCACCCTGTGAGGTTGGCTCCGGTATTACCGTACCGAAGCCATACCTGTACAATATTAATCCGCACGGTATCAATTTGACGTGAGGCTCGTTTCATATTCATTTCAGAAGGCAGTGTCAGAGTGAAGCTACCCCCAAAACGGGAGGATAAACAAGTCGCAGAACTCGGGCCACAGTCCGGCAGAAATACACCCTGTCTAGGTCGCAAGAGGGTATGAGGGAGAATCAGTGGAATGCTTCGCTAGGTCTCCCCAATCCATCATAAAAATAATGCAATGCGAACCTCCTCGACGGTCGGATCCGCGGTGGTCGTCGTGGGCGTGGTGGTCGTCCTGAACAGGGACGTGGCCTTGGCGCCGAGGGTCTGCGGCAGCACCAGGCATGACAGGAACAGTATGCCTGAAATAAAAGAGAGCAATGTAATAATGTTCTACATATTTTCTTCCCTTTGATTGATCGTGCAGGTGCTATAAATTTTAAAGAATTGATTTATCTCCTTTCCGTTCAGTGATTCAGTTTTTTTTTTACATTTTTTTTGGGATCAGGCAGTGTACACAGAGCGTCCAATAGCATCAACAGTTTTATTGTAAGTTTTCATCCATGTACCGGTTCTGGGCTTTAACTCCTGTATCTGTATGCAATTATTAAGATTTACACCTTTCGACATTTATACACCTTTTGACATTTATACACCTTTCGACATTTATATACCATTCGACATCAATATACCCTTCGATATTTATACACCTTTCTACATTAATACACATTTCGACATTAATATGCCTTTTGACATTTATACACCATTCGACAGTGATACGCCTTACGACATTTATACACCTTTCGACATTTATACACCTTTTTTCATTTATACACCTTTCAACATTTATACACCTTTCGACATTTATACACTTTTTAACATTTATACACCTTTCGACATTTATATACCTTTCGATATTAATATACCTTTCGACATTAATACACCTTTCGATATTTATACACCTTTCGACATTAATATACCATTCGAAATCAATATACCCTTCGATATATTTATACACCTTTCTACATTAATACACATTTCGACATTAATATACCTTTCGACATTAATATGCCTTTTGACATTTATACACCATTCGACAGTGATACGCCTTACAACATTTATACACCTTTCGACATTTATACACCTTTCTACATTTATACACCTTTCAACATTTATACACCTTTCTACGTTTATATACCTTTCGACATTAATACACCTTTCGAGATTTATACGCCCGCGAGATTATATTATCGACGCCCATATGTGCTTTCTTTATTAGTAACTACATACATATATAAATTTAAATACAGTTGATAATCTTAAGTAACAATTTTCAATATATTGAACGATTTTGTTTAACAAACATTTGTCAGTTCGCATTTGGTAGTCGTAGAGAGTAGTCGAATAATATTTATTATGGACCATCTAACGCCTCAACAAGGTGTTGAAGTCATTAAAACATTTCATCTAAATAATAATGGCAATTCTGTGACCATTCATGGGGATCGCTATCGACACATGTTGGAAAACTCATCGGTGATCGAATTGGATCGATTGGGCCTGCAACATGCGTAGTTTCAATATGACAATGCCACCTTACACACAGTCCGAGCTATGCTTGAAATTTTGCGAGAAATATCGATTGGCCTCTTTGGAACTTGATAAGAAAGGTCTACGCCAATAAGCCAACAACAATTCCGATACTACAGGACAATATTCGAAATGAAATTGCTGAAATAACATGTTATGAAAAATATGGTTAAAAGAGCACGCATTTATGCCGTTGCCAAAAGCAACCATTTGGCCCATGTTATATTTCACACATAATTGTAATAAACCAAGTAATCGATAAATAAAAACTAAATTAAAAAATTGTGCTCCATTTTCTAGTTATTTAAAAACAACATCGGCCTGTAACATAATATTCACGTTATACATACATTTTCTGCCACTAGCATAAACGAGTCATGTCATTACACAAAGTATAATGGGACAATTTGCGATACACTCCATAAGCGGGAGACAGCACAATACACGTATGCTGGCGTTCCCAGTATTTCCCATCGCGAGATCCACACCTTAATACACAACTGCGGAAAAGTCCGAGGTTCCAATCATTCCGCCATATATAACTAGAGCGAATTCTTTGTTCCGAGCTCAAGGCGACGCGGTCACGCGACCACCAGGTTCCAGAACTCTCCGACACGTTCACCATGTAGACCATACTGCGTGGTGTCCTTGTAGAGGCCCTTCGCCTTTCTGTCGCAAACAGGATGCCATTTCAGAATTTATGTTATCAAGCGGCGCAGCCTCATTCTGTTCGTGTATATTTTATTTTAACGATTATCGATAAGTCACTTAAGAACCTTATGTATAGTCCTGCAGACATTAAAATATGCCATATACCTTCGATAGCTGGTTCTCAGGTTTTCGATTGAAAATAAGATCACACATTTTATCAAAGATTCTACATGTTCTTAGCTCCTTGTACTGTACAACACACTCAGTACCGTTCGCTTCCAATAAGATTACACTAATATGGACCCAATATATGATCCAATCAGGTAGAGATGAATCAGAATCATGGCTATCCAACATTCTGATATAATTTATACAATACCTTCACTAATAATTCACTAGTCCTACAACACTCCCACTACATATATATTTTAATTTTTTTATACATATTTGTAATTCTCTTTTTATTCCAAATAACACCACAACAGCACGAAAAAAAAACTGGCTACTTTAACACAGACTTCAGTGTAGCAAAGTAGCCAGGACAACGCTGTATATATCAGAGGTGAAGTCTACTCCATCCCACACAATAAACTATGTATTATGTATCTATCACTGTTAGTACAAAAATATGGATGTCAATATATATATAAATAAATATAAATAAAATATGCTATACGAACTGTATTAACATTTTTATTGTATTTCTGTCTTTCTGGTCCGATGCAGGTGTTCTTTTAGCCGGGTTGTCTCTTATAGATTTCGATCGACCGAAGCGCGCACTTGTGGTTAATTTGAACCTCTGGACTGGTCGAAGCACGGGATGCAATTGAACCGCCTGTCGTTTACCGTCTTCTTGGCTCCCCGAAAAAGGCGGCGATACTCACATATGCACGCGTACATAACTATAATCAGGAAACCCAGCGGTGCCAATCCAAGCCGCGTAAACAGTACCAGATATTGTCAAGTTCTCACGGGCGTTCAGTATCTTTTGTGTTCAGTTTTCTGGGCTGTATTGCCGTGCCTCTCAAGTCATTAATCTGCTATCTATCTTTTTGTCCACCGTAACAAGCCTCTCAAAGCTTTCTTCCCTTCTCGCAAGATGTCCGAAAATTTGAAAGATTCGCTTCAGACAAACGGTTGAGGGGAACTAATAAGTCGACTCATGCGAATAATACTAGTTAGCTTGTTGGTTTAGTGGTTAAGACGCTGGAATAGTCGCGTCGGGGGTTCGCGCCTCGTTCCAGGACGTTTAGCGTATAATAATAATAATGAGCAAAGAAAAGTGGAACACTCTTGGGTAGGCCTTCATCCAACAGTAAACAGAAAACGTATTATGACGATAATGATGATGATGAGATATTTGCCTCAGTCGATTCTTTTCAAGCTTTTATTTTGCTAAAATAGAACGGTTCTGGGTAAGAGGAGTCTGCCTCCTCAACACTGCTCACACGTCATCAATCCAGCGGACTTTTGGCCTAACCACACATCGCAGTCTCTGCCCAGACATTCAAGAAGTCAATATTAAAAAAAAATTGGTTAAATGAGAGTTGCAATTTTTTTAATGCTGAAAATGACTGGAGTTCCTGACATCTCCTGCAATGACCGGTGTTGCCGCGATCTTAACGTGCAGTAACACGGGTCTACCGTCATAATTAAACCTGCAATATTTCGGTAAGTACACGCAATATAAAATTCATATTTTAGGTAATCCTAAAGAAAATATTAGCGCTTAGGAATGACTAGTGACAAACCAATTATGAAAAGGGAATCGTACAAAAACTATTATTTTTCCCATTCAATCCGTTGTAAAATCAATACGTTGGTAAAAATACAATTTGTGATATGAAAGACAGAGATCACACACTATTTTCACAGTGAAAAGGACAACAGACATACAAATATAATTGTCTCTTTCTCACTAATTAAATGAAGAGAGATAAGAAGAAAATACACATTGTATAGGACTTAATGAATACTCTAAATTATGTTATTAAGCATTTATATTTAGAGTAATTAATGTATTTATTATAAATATATACATATTTATAATTAATACATACATTTAGTATTTAAAATATCACAGAGCGTCTGTTCTGAATAATTACAACTTCACAATAAGAATGTGTTCTCCTAATAATAAAGTTGTATCAACGTGTCCAAAATTTAATAAAAATGAATTGATAATTCTGGCGTCTGCAGTCGGTTTACTCAAAGGTATTTGAGATTCTGTAAAAATAATGTACAGATGGCTTTCAAATAATGGAACGACAGGTGTATTCATTTGAAAAATGTAACATATAGGTTCGAAAATTTGT
Organism: Eubasilissa regina; assembly: GCA_022840565.1. Classification (NCBI taxonomy): domain Eukaryota; kingdom Metazoa; phylum Arthropoda; class Insecta; order Trichoptera; family Phryganeidae; genus Eubasilissa; species Eubasilissa regina. The sequence goes on from JAINEB010000026.1 coordinate 6,646,297, forward strand.
CATGAAAAGTACTGGCGTTTTAACACAATTGGTAGTGTACTTTCCCGGATTGGAAATACAGATCCAGGTTCGAGTCCCGGTGACGCAAAAACAATATTTTTCGACGAAATTGATTTTATATGTATATATTTATAATTAATACATTAATTTAGTATTTAGAGTAAATTTAATCTAATAAAAACATTTTTTCTAACTGTTATTTACGGTAACACGAGTTGACAGCATAGCTGGGGTATTTTCGGGTATTTTATGTCTTGGTATGGTGAAGGTTAACGGCCACTTTGCGTGTTTTCCGATTTAGTCACACCATTGTGACAGTTGTCGGTCCAGCTCGGCCAGAGCGCCGACGGTCGAAGGCACCACGTCAAAGTTGAACAACTCTTGGGCAACCCGTCGTGGAAGACCAGCCTGACGTGCTAATTAACGACCAACTAGCAGGCCGTCAAATCACATCAATTAACATTAATTATAAATAATTCTTGACATATTTTTAAACTGGTACAAAGATCAAAATGCTCCTTTTTTTACTAGATCTTGCACATATTTGCTTTTTCTTATATCATCTGGCATTTCATTGAAGATCTTCATCGCACTGTACATCATCTGAGATTTGTCCTTCTTCCTGAATGGCAGTCTCAGTCTATCTCTTCCTCTTGTTTGCTGTTCGTGCTCACGCCGGTGTGCATACATTTTTTCTTATAAATTCTGCCGATATGTGATAATTTAATTCAAGTTATGTACCTTTTAAAAAATAAACGCGCGGAATTGTATACACGTGGCTATTGTCGTCTTCAAAGCGTATCCCCTTGTCCATCTATACTGATTTGAACGGCCGCCCACCCTTTCCCGGGACCGGTTTAGAAGCCAGGGCTCTCTTGTCGGTCCCACTCATCAAAGCTAATAAAAATACGCGACTGTAATTCAATAACATATCTAAGTATAAGCAAAACAAAAAAGGAGAAGAAATTTAATGCGGTTATTAGCTATTAAAATTTAAAATTTAGACCCTCCAGCTTCCTTCATATAACATAAATCCATAGAACTTAGTTGGAAAATTAAGGTGCAGCAGTTCAAGGCAGACACACAGGGATCCATTCATCAAAAAACCCTCCCAAAAGAGGGAGAGTGGACGAGACACAAAATGGATTGAGTCACACTTACACGGAGTTGCAAAACACGAGTATGGAGAGTGAGATGTAGGTCCCACCCATACAGGCCGGCCTGATTACCCACCTAAAGAGCTCCAACGAGTCACCCATACCCGAATAAATCCCTTATATAAAACAAGATTCCCATTACTAATTAAGTCTGTCTAAGTCCAGTCGAGCCACCAATCATACGTTCACGTGCATCTCTATGTATCTCACGAGTCCACAAAATATGGCCAAGCGTCTGTTCTCCTCGGAGCACGCCTGCAACTGTCGGGTGACACGACAACGAATCACATTGTTGACTTACGAGGTCTACAATGCAGCACCGAATAGTAGACTTGACACGACAGCATTAAGTCGATATTTAAACATTTGTCGAATAGTATTTGGAAGATGTTGAACAACAGATTTTTTTTAACTGGAACCAGTTTTTAGATATTTTGTCGATATTCAGCACAGCGGGAGAAATTCTGCTTTCATATTTAAAATAATAAGAATCGTATCTTTCCACGATCTGTGTGCCATTATTTACTACTCTTACTACCAGGGGCGTGCACTGCAAACAAGCAAAAAAGCTGTGCATTATTAAAAATTCTGGGAAAACTCTATCCATCCATCGCGTATCAGTAAAATCGTTGATTGCATACTGTAGTCCTCTACTGGGTTATTCATCATTTATAGCTACTAAAATTGCTAATCTATCGTCCTATTCAAGCCATACAATTGCTACCTACTGAATTTAAAATTCCACTCGGCTGATGCTGAAATGCATCAGCTGATCTATGTTGAGCAGAACAGAATGAGATTTGAAAGGTTTTGAACTTGGATTAGAGCTGATCGAAGCATCTACTTCCTCATGTAGTAATTCCGAAATTTGACTACCTTATTAAACGCGTTATTTTCATGATTGTTCTTTGCGTTCGAGAATAATATGGTAACAGCATAACCTATGTCTATACCTACTGCGTGCAGAAGGTATAGACATATAAGGCGATATAACGCGATAACACCACGTGTTTTTTCTTCTTAAATACGTGTCATATCAATATTCTCACTATTTTCAAACTAAGCTAAACGCTCCCAATATGGAAACAGGACTAACCCCCGACCGCTAGATCACTAGGCCAGCATCTCAATCACTACACCAACAAGCTACTCAATTGTATACATTCAAGTACGCTTCAAAAACACCCTTGCGGTGTTTTGCAACACGCCTGTTCAAGCGAAGATGTGTATTCAGAACACCACGTGACGCGAGAGTTGCGTTTAGTTCGTGCGCGTTTGGTACAGAACAGATCATGTCTAAATTCTTCCGTTAGCTATACTATGCTAGTTAAAATGTCAACGTAAGAACTTTTTCGCGTAGATCTGCATACTTAATACGTATATCAAATAAATATTTAATTTGTTTTTCGGAAGTACAGTCATGCACAGCTTTTTTGATAGAAACAATTCAATATAATACAAAATTGGAATAATGCAGTACAATTTTAGGAACATTTTTGTCACAGTGTTCACGAGTTTGCGGACACGTTTACAATATAATAGCCGGAAGGCAAATGGCGCGATCGGGATTGGGTGATATGAAACAGTCCAACTTACCGACGGCCAGGTGGCCACTCGTCCATCGGTCCTTTGCTCTCTTCATGTTGGCAGGGGTCACCTCTAAAACAAAAAAAGAAAAAAATTAAATATAAGTTCATTTTTACACACCCGGTTTAGGCTTGCCGTAAGCAGTGACGTGCAGTGGGTATAGATTTAGGTTACGCTGTTACCAACTATATTATACAATCATGTAGTACAATATAGGATTATGAATCAACGTCTTCATACGACCTTACCATTTATTTATTTGTAATTTTAGAGTACTATTAATAGTGTTTTAAACTTTAAGTTTTAACGTAAAATAATACCTTCTTACCCATATAAAAAATGTATGAACGTTTTTAAGAACACTTTTTATGACCGAACATGATTCTTTTATTGTTTGAAAATCTTTTACGTAATAAATAAACGAAATAGTTGTTTTTTTGTTTTACCCAAATCAAAAACAAATCCATGCACCAAATCCAAAGAAGATCACAAAATCAACACGTTAAAAACAGTAAGATAGTAAAATTCGCGAATTAGTAAAAGAGGAAGTAGACACTTTAATGATTTGTACGCAGTTTCTTATGTTATTCTGTTAAAAAAAATAGCATAGGTAACGACTTCATATAAATTGGATCAACCGAAAGAAATTTTCAAATCAATAAATAGTCAATTGTATGACTTGAGTAATTCATTAGTTTAAAATATACGATAGTAATGTGAATAGCTACAATGTAATGGATTGATCTGCTATAAAGTTGTCTTATTATTATTATTATTATTATTTCCGAGCCTTAATTAAGGAATCCATTAAAGTAAGAGCTGCACCGCTCCGTGCATATATTGCGTAACTGATGAGACTCTGACAAAGTGAACAGTATTGAAAATATAAATTAATTTTTTCACGTTGGAGCATACTCGTAGCCCATCGTAAATTATGTATGTTGTGTAGATACTAATCAAATAATGCACAATACGATCTGCCGGAGAAAAAAAAAAAACCGAAATACTAGACGCACAGACGCTGATATCTGCAAATTGTCCCAATTCCTGGACCCTTGGCAACACCGGCAGTTTTCACATTCTGTACTATGCAAATAATGCACAATGGCCGTGTTTATGGTCTGCCAGAGAGAAAAACACCTCCGCCTGGAGCTTATTGTGTGCGTGTTCGGTCGCAGTTATCTTCGATCTGATGGCGGCCGCGGTTCCCACGAACGGTGGAAACAATCACATATATAAATGTATATATATGTGTGCCAAGAACACAACGCAGATACCAGAAATCTGCATTTAACAATGATAGCAGAACAATACGAGAGCTTAATTGGCAGCACGTTCAATCGGCACTGTATTCCGTAAGATTCTAATTGCGAAATCGATCATAATTCGGTTTAAATCATATAAATGCGTTCCTACGTCTATGACGCACTTCAAGGTTGGTTAGATATGTGAAAATGTACTACCCTGTGACCAAAATTGGCTTCTTGGAACGGCAGAGGAGACAGTTGAACGTTCGTGCAAATATGCTGTCACGGCGTTTCTACCGATGCAGTGAGGAGGTGAAGAGCATCCTGTTTAAATCCTTCTTCACCACCATGTATACCTCTGATCGAAATACAAGCAATACTGTTCGGATTGGCGCGTTATTGCAACGCATCTAAAATGTTTACCGAATGCCGTATACATGGATTCGTTCCGCTTCTGAGGCGTCGAGCTGCGGGCGTAAAGCTGCGGCTGGAGCTCAGCACTCAGCACCGACTCTCTGGTGCAAGCGGCGCTCTCGTGGAAAGCTGGTTCCCTGATCAGAGAATGGCAACGCCTACAGAATAGCTACAGATACAGTAATAGCCGTGACTGTAGTATTTATATTTTGTTTATATTTATATATATATGTGTGTGTGTGAACTTATTGTTTATTTATATTTTCCTTGGTTATATTTTGATAATATAAATAATATTTCGTAACTTTAATGTATTATCTATATAGCTTTATAATTTAAAAAAAAAGGTGAAAAAAACACAGCGAATAAATGCATTATTATTATTAGCTGAAAGGAACGAAAATAGACTGAATGCAGTGAAAATGAGACCACTCAGGCGAACGTGCGTCAGATCCATTTATGACAGAATAAATAATGACGAAATAAGGATAGATTGTAAAGCTGATCTTGCTATAGTAAGTGTGAAATATTTGACATCTGTCAAAATTGTGTGGCCGCTTGTCGACAGATGTGCGTTAAAAGATGCTGGAAGCGCAGTTGTGCTCTCTTTCAATACTCTTCGGTTCTCAAAATTGTGTATATTATATTGTTGTTGTTGGACGTGGGACTATTAGGTTATCTACTACTAAAATTAGACTTTTAAAATCCAGATTCGTGAAGGAGCATTTCACAGGTGGGTCGTGTTTTCTGTTTCTGGGTGGTTCTAATCATATCCCTCTCCTAAATTCCTCCCACTCTTCTTACAACGCTGAGCGAGATTCAAAATAAGATTTCTGCAGTTTGTCAACACTGACACGCAGAAATGAAGAAAACTACTGTAAAACTTTATCAAAAATATTATTAAAAAATATGAATTAAATATATTAAACAGAAAGATATACATATAAAATCAATTTTATCGAAAAATATTGTTGTTGCGCCACTGGAATTCGAACCTGGATCTCTTTCTAAACCGGGGAAGGTGCATTATCGAACTATGCTACAGCGACGATATTTTTAGCGACAAATTTTTGATATTAATACATTTAATCGTTCCATTATTTGAAAGAGCCATCTACCTTATTTTTACGGAATCTCAAATACCTTTGAGTAATCTGATAGCAGACGCTAAGAACGATTAAATGTATTAATATCAAAAAGGCAACATCTAGGTTCGAAAATTTGATTTTATATGTATATCTTTCTAATTAATATATTTAATTAATATTTTACTTCATCAGTACTCAAGAGAGTTAAGGCTGTTCCGAAATGCGCGCAAAATTTCGTTATTATAATTTGAAACAGCGGCTAGAAAAGTAATTAAAGAGAGACTATGAACGCTGTCAAGATTTGAGATTGGAGTTCAGCACAAAATGAACGATGACTGTGACTTCCTGCCATAATCCCAATTTGGGAGAATGATCGTAAGAAATAAAGAAATTGAAAAATAAACTTCTCATCTCGCAAGATTGCAACCCACTTAGAAATCGCAAATGTAGAATTCAAGGCCTAAAGAATTTTTATACGATGAAGATGTATATTTTAACATTATATATAATGTTCAATTTTTATGACATGTATATGTACGTCACTATGTAGACATAACGGTTCCTGACTGTTTCACACCTCCCTATTATATTTACTTTAGAATACGATCTTTTCTCTGCAATTAGTTTCATCTTCCTATTGTGTGTGGTGCTGATAGGGCTTCGTGCAAATCAACGAAGTGTGTATTTCTGAAGATGGAAGATCTGTGGCTACAGCGAAATAAAATCTCTGCAGGTAGGTCGTGTTCTTTCTGGTATCTGGTTGTTCTTCGAGTCTTCCATCTGGAAATTCTTTCTCGTATGATAAGTAGTAGTGTGCTGTATTTATTGTCCATAGATTATTATCAAAGTAGAAGTTTCGAGGGCAGCTCCATTAAATTATTTCGCGTCACAGCATCCAAGGAGAACATCTCTATGAAGATTGCCAAATATAAATATATAAAAAAGGCGAACAAGCTTCATAATGTAAGAGATGTTCACTGTCTCCCTAACTGGACCGAAGTGTGTACTGAAGGAGACTGGTTCATCCGTTGTCTGTCATAAAAATATGAAAACCATTATTATTATTATTGTATATTATCAAATACTTTCTCTACCCCATGATTGAAATACTATGAAAAACAGAAATAATGTTCTGTTCATGTGATATCATTTCTTTGCTCAGCTTCCTTTCTGCCGAAACCCAATAACCAGCTCCTGAGATGGTGTTTGAGTTTGTCCATCGACAATTGTTTCATACTCCTCGGCAAAATGTTGTAGGCTTTGGGGGCCAGAAACATATGGAAGGATTGACCAAAGCTTGTTTTCATTTTAGGCTTCACTGTGCTCTTATTCCCTTTTGCTCTCTTGGCATAATTATGAGATGGATAGTGACGAAGCTCTTTGTTGGAATCAAAATAAAGGAAGAAGCTGACATTCCTCAAACAGTGAGTCAAAGGGAAACCTGTATGGTTTTCTGTAGATGATTCTGAGAATTTAAGAGAAGTTGAGGGCTGTTTTTCCAACTCCACCCCAACCTAAGATCGCGTAGCTAAGTATTATACGTTATAATTTCTGATTAGTGCAATATCAAGACTATCATGCTAGGCTAACTTGAAATATCTCGCATGCACATGCGAAGATGGGCTGGACATACGCGTTGTTCGGTATTTATGACAGATTCATGGATCGCCATGCACGTGTATAGATGCTCCACGATGTTTAACTACCAGCACGACTTTTTGTGTCTATGATTTTTTTGTCAAGGAGAATGGATGCTGCTATGTGCTCGTCACTAATTTAAACTTAGCTTGTTGCTAGTGTATTCGGTTCCTCGCGTGTGCGTGCCGAAACCGCTATCACAATGTTTCGTCATAGAAGAAGGTTCTTGAAATTCAAGAGCTGTGACTACATGAGGCAAAATCCAAGCGAGTCGTGGTTCCTGGTTAGTCCTTTATCAATGTCCTGTGTCTATATCTAATTAATATCACCCTTGTGTAAACACTTGGAGGGGAAGACAGGTCTTGGAATGGGGGCTTCGCATTGATAGAACACTGTATATCGATTTTTACAAATGTTGATAGATAGACGGAGCGTCGGCCATCTTGGATGACGTTGTTCAGTGTTGTTGCAGGTACGATCACTCAGCAATAGTATTTTTATTTATTTGATATGGTTATATAACACACGTTGTGGCATTCGTGACACAGGTCTGCTCACATGTTAGCCAACCGCAAACTTGATTGAAGAACAGGTGAGATAGGCCTTTATTAATTGTATATTGTGAGGTTATGAATATCAGAAGGGCCCTAATCCCAAAAGGCCTCCAATGTATATTAATGTTAAATTTTAACTGTTTGAAGGTTAAATTGCGAGTGAACCGGTTGCGTCGCGGTGTATTGCTGTCTAGGCGTCCGATTTGACAGCCAGGTCCTCCACAGGCTGAAGAGACTGTCCTGACCTGGACACTTATGGCAGACTTCAAGAGCCATGCAACAGACTGCGTTCGAAATCATCTCGCGAGATAGAATCATAAATTAAAACATTATCGATAGGACAGCGATGTGAGACCACCCGCAGTGCCTAGCAACAAGCGATCGGAGAGAGGCAAGATATATTTTTTCAATGCAACAGCATCAGAATGACCTTTAAACAACATTGCAAGCACTGTCTGTTGGAAATAAATTTAGAAAACGTTTGGACTTTATTTGGGTCAATACTCTGTCATCTTTAAACTAGATTGGCTTTGAATATTGACCTCTAGTGAAATTCAATAAGACCAACGGCAACACAGACAAAAATAATACATGAATTCTAGATATTTTTAAAGAGAACACATTATAAATATGAATTAAACATATTAATTAGAAAGATATACACATATAAAATCAATTTTATCGAAAAATATTGTTGTTACGCCACCGAGATTCGATCCTGGATCTCTTTCCTAACAGGGGAAGGTGCATTATTCAACTATGCTACAGCGACAATATTTTTAGCGACAAATTTTTGAACCTATATGTTAGCTTTTTGATATTAATACATTTAATCGTTCCATTGTTTGAAAGAGCCATCTACCTTATTTTTATGGAATATCAAATACCTTGTACTGTATTTAGCTAATCAGAAATCATCAAAACACCCTATATTGCATCATCTGGTGGGTTTACATCTGCCCTGTTCTGTGGCCACACGCCTGGTGAGATGAAATTAACATTCTCACGGCTGTGTGAGATGGAGCTCCATCCTGCTGTAATATCCAGATATGCTGTGATGTCTAACTATACTCCAGGCTCTGTTTTGAAACTCTTTGAACATTTCCCTAGCACACCGACATTTTTCAATTCGCAAATTTTTGATCAGAATACGGTCTTCAACAATGGTAAAATTAATAATCAAAGATGGCGACCGGAAGTTGTCGAAATAAAACATAATAAAGGTAAGTAAGTAAATTAGTAAACTATTTAAGGTATTGTTGATATAGTTCAACTAATTTTGATGTAATTATATTATATTTTACGAAATGTTCTCACTTTTTTTAGACAACCCTCTGTATGCTGCAGTTCTTTTAACGATAATAATAGATTTGTCAATTTGTATATCTTTCTAATTATTCTAGATACATTTATTTATCGTCATTGAGTAATAATATCTTAGACTGCATCATAAGAGATGTCAAGGATTATTCTAGTAACTGACGAAAGGCACCTCTCTGGTGGTGAGATTCCGTAAAAATCGCGAACTTCAGCATGAGAGATCGATGAGGAAGAAAGAATTGAGTATTTGCAACAGATGTGATATCACCTCCTCGAAGAAGACGACCTTGTTGACGACACGTCGAAGAACGATGAGACAGAAGATCCTTCATCCGTTAGACCAATCGTAGATCTTACCTTAACAGAGTCGTGGTCTACCGATACTCTAGTACTCACTCGAAGCAAGATCAAAAATAATCGAAAACAGTTTGTAAATCGTCATCACTCCTTATATACTAGCTGCATCACACATCTTAAATTTAATTTCGAGTATGAAGATTTCCACAGGATGCCAGCGATTAATCACACTGATAAAAACATCAAACTCGTGCACGACAGTCGAAATCCGACCAATTATAACGGAGATAGTTCCGATTTTGTTTTTTGTTTAAATGTCAACGAGTCGTGACACGACGTGTCGCAGACGTGCCGTCGTCACCGGCAGACGTCTCCGCCTGGATGCCGCGCACGCCGGACCGAGCGAGAAAGTGTTATTTTAGTATTATTTTTTATTCATTACCTTACCATGCCTCCGTTCGTGATCACTTTCGATTGCTGCACTAGAAATGTCACAAATATCAAATTGCGAACTGAATGACTGATAATTCTGCTAGCGCGCGTCGTGGACATTATCGTACGTTGGAATCACCAAGTTCACGCCGACAGACACTGGCGACGGTGACAACTGAACAGACTGTAGAAATGACAAAACCTGGTCGAAAACTACGTGACTTCAAGAAAACTGTACGTTTAAATACATAATTATAAATATTTTCAATTTGAAGCGTCTAGTGGAGTACCACAAGGGTCGCGCCTTGGACCTGTTGTATTTTTACTATTCATAAACTTGGATTCGTTCCGCTTCTGAGACATGGAGTCGCTGGCGTAAAGCTGCTGCTGGAGTGCTCAGCACTCAGCACTCAACACCGACTCTCTGGTGCAAGCGGCGGCCGCATGGAAAGCTGATTCCCTGATCAGAGAATGGCAACGCCTACAAAATATCTACAGATACAATAATAGCTGTGACTGTAGTAGTTATATATGAAATATTTGTATTTTGTGTGTATATAGGTGTGAACTTTTTTATTATATTGTTGAAGTTGTAATTATACTATACATATATAACAATATATATATTATATAACAATATATTATATTATATTATATAACAATAGTATACTAATTAAATGTATTAATTAGAAAGATAAAACAAAGTAGATGGCTTTCATCAATCCACTGTGTTGGTGTAGCATAATCGGATAAAGCACGTTTGCCGGATTGGAAGAGATCCAGGTTCAAATTGATTTTATATGTATATCTTTCTAATCAATACATTTAATTTGTATCAATACATAATTATTTTAGTTGCTAGCTTCATGTCGCTGTGTTTCTATATTCTCTACAGTTGGTTCGCAGCAACTTTAGTTAGTTGTGTGCGTTTTGGAATTTCTAACACACTGAATATATTCGTTTCTTGAACAACCTCGCATCTTGCTATTCTAAATGGTTCGCAGCAACTTTAGTTAGTTGTGTGCGTTTTGGAATTTCTAACACGCTGTGAATATATTCGTTTCTTGAATAACCTCGCATCTTGCTATTCTACGTGGTTCGCAGCAACTTTAGTTAGTTGTGTGCGTTTTGGAATTTCTAACACACTCTGAATGTATTCGTTTCTTGAACAACCTCGCATCTTGCTATATGAGAAGTTTATTACAAGAAGGGGTACTCTGCGAATTATTCTTCAAATGTAATAAATACGAGGTGGCCGGCTCGCGCAGGGTTAAATCAACAATAGTCAATAATAATAGCGTTACAGTTTTTACATCGTACACGGTACTTTCACTCTTCCGTACTTTCGTATTCCGCCGGGGGATTTTGGTGCCGACCGCCCAGTCGGCTGGACCTAATATCGTTTGGCAATCGTCGATGGTCATTTCACAGGCCGACTGTTATATCACCGGTTGAATCGTTAATTTGCCAGCCGCGGCGTTCGATGTTTTCTCTGCGTTCGCTTTGGATTCCAAACGCGTGGACAGCGGTCGACTTTATTTACGAAACCTGCTCGTTGATAATTCTAACGAGTATTCTTCGGCGGTCCCTCGTTACGACAGAGACATCTGCCGTGGTTATCGGTTGTGAGTTCGAATGTGGCCCTTCCACATGCTGTACACCCTCCAGCGTCATTCATATAACATAAATCCATAGAACATAGTTTTGCATACAGATGGAAAATTAATGAATAATTAAGGTGCAGCAGTTCGAGGCAGATACTCCCAAAAGAGAGACAGTGGACGAGACACGAAATGGATTGACTCACACTTACACGGACAGACTAACGGAGTTGAAAAACACGAGGTATGGAGAGTGAGAGGTAGGCGTATCCACGCAACATGAGCACGAGCACCATACAAGGGGAAGGGATAGACTGAGACTGCCATTCAAGAAGAAGGCCAAATCTTAGAAATCAAAATGTAACTAAGCTAATATGTGAAAGATATGTTGTAGCATAAATCCATAGAACATAGCTTTACATACACATAGAAAATTAAGATGCAGTAGTTCAAGGCACACACTCAGGGATCCATTCATCAAAAAACACTCCCAAAAGAGGGACAGTGGACGAGACACAAAATGGATCGAGTCACACTTACACGGACAGACTAACGGAGTTGCAAAATACGAGGTGTTGAGAGTGAGAGGTAGGCGCGTAGGTGGAGTTCCACCCGCGCAGGCCGGCCTGACTACCCACCTAAGGAGCTCCAACGAGTCACCCATACCCGAATAAATTCCTTATATAAAACAAGATTCGTGTTCAGGGTCTATGCCACATCTACTCAGATTCGGCTTCAGGGTGTATTTGAATCTTTTCCTCGGTCCACCCTGTCTTTTTTGCCGCGCAAACAAAATTGTTCGAGAAGCCATGTATCATACATACGCACACAGTGATCCCGTAGCACCAACTACATCGTAGTTTCGATTCTAGGGATTTTACCCTCTTCCAGGACGCTCAAAATTGTTCTGCGCTCCATTTTATACATAAGATCAGCTGATGATGCAGCTGACATCACTGGTTGATGTGACAAGCGTAGATGGTTTGAATGATTTGTGTATAAATATTAATTATTAAAAGAAAATAATGAACTGCGCCTTGCCCCACTCGTTTCCCTTCCCTCCCGGCCGCGCCGCCGACCAGTCGGTGTCGGAATCTTTAACGAAACAGTGAGTTAAAATATACGGTCCACATCTTTGGAGATGTCAGCAGAATTCGGATTGTGGCGAGTGCCAGTTTTCTTCCTGTACTGAGATTCTTCCATCATCTGTGCTTTGTACGCAACACTCTATCTTAAGCCAGAGGTGTAATTATAGATCTTTTAATTGTATGCTCACTGGCGAGCGTCGCGGTTTCCTGAAGTATCTGCCAATTGGTGCACCACAATACGTCTCCATTTCTCCCGGTCTTGAGTCACGTTAATGACAGCGTTCACAGAGAACCTCGTGTTTACAGTACAAAACGTAAAATAAATGACCGATTTAAACATGCACGTTTGAAGCGTGCCGCGAACGGGCGGGGCGCAGCACTCGGGGGCGGGTCCAACGATGAAACGACTTCCTTGTGCATTCCGAGCAGGGATATGATTGAGCGAGGCGTGCTCTAGTTTCGTGCGCAAATAACACTGCAGCCGTGCACCGCGGCACCTTGCAGAAAGGGTAAAACGCATCTGTCACATGACACGCAGTAAGGCTAAATGCATCACACATCTCAGACACGCGTGTCTCAAACCACCCCGGCACAGAATAAATTTTTGCGATAAAAAAATATTTTTTTATTTAATGCGTCATAATACTCGTCTTTGCCGCGGTGACTGCACATTTTATTCAGAATTTGAACACATTTTGATAGTTTTTTAGAAATTTAAAATAAATAAAAGACACTGTTAATAAACAAATATCAGATATCTCACAGAGACAAAGCTATTTTTTATTATATTTTAATAGAAAAATACATGGAAGTACGGGATAATTACAGGGCTTACGACCTGTCTTCGACTGGCTTAAATGATCACTTTATATAAATATATCGTTCACCAATTCCCGTATTCCCGACGTTCTATATTAAAACGCAACGAATGAATAAGATATATTTTTTTAATATAGTGGGTTTTTCATTAAGGGCGCTCAAACTTTTTTTTAAAATAAAACAAAAACGAATGAACATATCTAAAAAAATTTTATTATGTTTTGAAGTACATTTAATGGCAATTATGTACAAAATTCAATTTCCCTCGCATGACCACCGCGGGCACGTTTGCAGAAGTCCAATCGTTGAATCCAATTTTCCACCACTTTTTCACATAATTCGGCCCGAATCGCACCAATTTCGCGTTCAATATTTTCTCTTAGCTCTTGTAACGTCGCCGGCTTGTTGGTATAGACCAAAGATTTAACATAGCCTCAAAGAAAATAGTCCAATGGTGTTAAATCGCATGATCTAGGCGGCCATTGAACTGGTCCATTTCGCGAAATAACACGCTCACCAAATTTGGTTTTCAATAAGTCAATTGTTGCGTGTGCCGTGTGACTGGTAGCGCCGTCTTGTTGAAACCACATATTGACCAAGTCCATACCTTGCAATTGAGACCAAAAATAATCAGTTATCATGGAGCGATAACGATTACCATTCACAGTAACATGACGATTAGCATAATCAACAAAAAAATATGGTCCAATGACACCTCCGGCATGTAATCCACACCAAACAGTGATTTTTCCGGGATGCAATTGTGTTTCGTGAAGCAAGTGTGGATTGGTGCCTGCCCAATAACGCATATTTTGCTTGTTTACATATCCATTGAGCCAAAAATGAGCTTCGTCGCTAAAGATGATTTTTCGATGGAATTCAGCATCATTTTCAAATTATTGTGCAACCCAATTGAGGAATTGGCGACGCTTCAAATGGTCAAGCGGCTTTAGTTCTTGTGTCAACTGGATCTTGTATGGATGTAGGCCAAGATCTTTTTGCAAAATTCGCCACAATGACGTCACAGAAATGCCCAATTGTTGAGAACGTCGTGTTAGTGACTCATTTGGGTCATCAAGAACAGATGCTCTAGCGGCGGCAATATTTTCCTCACTTCGTGCATTTCTTTGTCTCACTGGCACTGGAACATTGTGTAGCGACAATGTGTTTTCAAATTTTTGCACCAAACGTTGAATTGTTGATGTGGCAGGCAAGTGATGACGACGATAAAATGGTCGTAATGCTCTTAAAGTTGCGGTGAGCGAACGCGAATTTTGGTAGTAGATTTGAATAATTTGCAAGCGTTGCTCCGGTGTGTACTGCTCCATGATGATTTGCCAACTAAGTACGAGTGTTAACCTCAAAAAAAATTGAAGAAATATGGCGTAGTTTCTTGTCCCTGTTTAAAGAAAGTTTGAGCGTCCCTATTGAAAAACCCTTTATTAGTTACATAATAATATATTTTTTAATAAATAAAGTAACAATCGCTTTGTACGAAACCACGAAATTTATTACACGTCAACCGGTTTCGCTTATCTCAAGCTTCATCAGGACGTATTTGAAACTAATCATAAATACAAAAATAATACACTTATATATATATATACATAAAGAGGGAGATAAAATATAAAATTATATGCGAAAGAGAGAGACAGAATACGTATACAGATAGACGGAACATTAATGGAGGGGAAAATACAGTGTTGATGGATATTAAATTGATTTTAAAGAAAACGTAGCTAATAAATTTTGCGGTTTCATAAAAAGTGATTGATTTTTCTACGAAAATATAATATATTTTTTAGTTTCTACAATTTTTGACAGAATATTATGGCCCACGGTACTATCTCGATGAGAGTCAGTAAAAGTACGTGTGTACCGGATGTACGAGTTGTGCTCCACGCTAAACTCTGTACTAACCGGACGAATCTCAGAGAGAAATCTCATCCGTAGGCACACGCCGATACGTCGCATGTTGAAACAACACTTCATTCGTTGCCATGCCTGCTGCACTAGTTTTTTAGTGTATTTTCTTAACACACAGTGCTTTTGCGATATAATGCAAAATTAATATTTCTCCCAACATGGCCACAAGTGAAATCACAATATAATGTTAGCTTAAATCGTAAACTAGTTCAATAAAATAAAAGCTAGACTTCATTAATTTTAATATGTCATTGTGTTTCAAGACTGAAGTATATTCATTGTGTATTGTGTTATATTCATTTGTCGTATATATATCATTGTTCATCTATCTTTCTCTATATTTTATTTATTACTAATTACATTCGTTCGGCAGTTTGAACTTTTGATTTAATATATCTTTTTTGGCGAGTCAATTTTCTAAATCTAAAGTTATAGAATTTTTTTGCAGTATGCGTTGCATCAATTTTATTATATCCGTTCAATCTAGTTGTAGTGTCAGCTTGTTGGTCTAGTGGTTACGACACTGGCCTGGTGATATAATGGTCGGGAAACGGGATATTCGGAAGGAGGTTTGCACTCACCACAATCCAGTTCTTCTGGCACCTCCGAGGTGGACTGTAAACTTTATCACTATCTTCGTTCAGGGTCCTAGTCCTTTAGATTGCACTGTATTAGACGCGACGTCTCAATTTAATATTATACTACGATTCACGCGTAACTACACTGTTTCAAGGTCGCCGTTTGACTGATGCGGCGGCGTGCAGGGCGAGGAAAGGGAAGAGAGGTGGAAGGCACAGTATACTACTTTCGTTCAAGAATAAATATATGTCTCAAACATATATAATGCCGGAATCATATTTAATCCTTTACGCAATATATCCATACAAAGACCACATAAATTTTATTTAGCTTAAATATATATATATATATAAATTTTTCGCAAATAGTTAAACAAACAATAAATATTAGAGATGCGTACACGGAATACATGTCACATCAATATTCTTACTATTTTCAAACTAAGCTAAACACTTGTGCTATGAAAATATGACTAATTGCTGGTGTCCTGGAACGAGGCGCAAACCCCCGACCACTAGATCACCAGGCCAACGTCTTGACCACTACACCAACAAGCTACTCATAGAATATGTAGAAGGAAGGAAGGAAGAAAGGAATGTTTAATTTTATTTGATGTTTTAAAATTTAATTTGTTGCTTAGCATTGTTTAAGTAGGTATTAAATATAAAGAGTGTAACAGAACTAGTCAACAATATTTCATGTATGAATACCTGAGTCGAAAATGTTCAAGGATTATGTGAAAATTTTAACACTACATATTTCGAAATAAATATAATCGTCTAACAAAAAATAGTATGGCCGCTATTTTGTACGCAATATATTACTTAAAATCAATAAAATATTTCAATTGATTGAATAATTTTTTTTCTCTCTTGAAATACTCGCATTTCTGAGACGGTTGAGTTTAGTCACATATTCCTCGAACATTGTGAACTATGTCTGATACATCCTGTATATTATTTTTTTAATTATTTTTTTGTTAGATAGGTTTAATTGGCAATATTTGAATATGTCCAAGAACACACAATTGCTGTATTTTCACCTACAAAGGCACTGTTGTTAAACAAATAATAGATATCTCATAGAGACGAAGCTATTTTTATTATATTTAATGGAAAAAATATAGAAGTATTGATAATTACAGGCCTTACGACCTGTCATCGGCTGCCTTAGTGATCACTTTATATAAAAATAACCTTCACCATTCTCACCCCATCAATCTCCATATGTATTAAATTTTTTAAAGTTGTATATATGTTAATGTGTGGACTCGCTTCAAGTACCACTGCACCATCGTCATCTATTTTTATTACCCCATACTTCTATACAATAAAAATAGCTTCGTCTGTATGTGACATCTGATATTTATTTAATATTTTTTGCATTTGTTATTAAATGTGTCGTAAAAAACATTAAATTATTTAATTAATGTATATAGTACTTAAAATAAAAAAAGATATTATACCGTATGCGCGTATATTTTAAATAATTACTAGAAAAGAGTCAACGTGTCATAAATAGGTGCTGACAATAAACAAAGTTTATTATTTATTTATTAATTAGAAAGATATACATATAAAATCAATTATATCGAAAAATATTACTATTGCGCTACCGTGATTCGAACCTGAATAATGAACCTTCCAAAACGGGGAAGGTTCATTATCCAACTATGCTACAGCGACAATAGTTTTGACGACAAATTTTCGAATCTTTTATCGTTACATTATTTGAAAGTCATATATTCTGTTTTTTTACGGAATCTCAAATACCTTTGAGTAAACCGATAGCAAAACGTCAGAATTGATACAACTTGTGATATATTTTTAAGGAGAAAATATCACAGAGCTGTGTACTGAATAATTACAACTTCACAATAAGAATGTGTTCTCCTTAATAAAACATATTAATGTTTGTATTGTAAGAATATGTTTACAACTCGGCAATTTACCTACTGATTTGTGTTAGTGTAAGTCTGTTATATAATGCACTGTCAGTGATCGTCGTACCTACAGCGAAAAACTTTTAAATACATGAAAGAATATTCAGGTATAAGAATTAAATAATAGATACAAAGATGTCGCTTGCTGCGCGTTAAGCAAAAATTGTCCGGATTACGTACGGCCTTAGTTTGTTTTTTAAAAATATTTCCGTTAATCGCTCGGTTCAACCTACTCTCAGTATAAAATACACTGACTCTGCTCAACATCCCGGCAGCACCTCGCGGTACTTGCGAGTCGCGCCAGTATTCAAGAGAGTCGTGTTGTGTCAGAGCGGCTGTGGGTTCGACAGCTGCAGCGGTGGCTGAATGTTGATAGCCTTCGGACTACTGGGCGCGTCGAAAGTTCGCCTGCAGTCGCCGGTGACCGTCAAATCTCCCGGGACAATGCTGGAGCCAGTGACGATCGCGATGACGCACGTTTGCGTTGACGCGCGACGTCACAAACAGAATTTAATGGTAAATTACCATTTTACAACCGCAAACATCATTCAAGAATTCTGGGTGTAATTGAAAGGCCCAGTGCGAGAGGTCCAACCCATAATTTTGTGGTTGAGAGGTCTCTTAACGTCCGGATCCGAAACCCGCCGGGTTCGGGTTTCAAGCGAATTGCTGCTAAACATCGGAAAACGACTGAATTTATTTAAGGCGCTTAAAGACCAAAATTTAGGCTCGAAAATTTTTCGCTAAAAATATCGTCGCTGTAGCATAGTTGTATAATGCACCTTTCCCGGTTTGGAAAGAGATCCACGTTCGAATCCCGGTGGCGCAACAACAATATTTTTCGATAAAATTGATTTTATATGTATATCTTTCTAATTAATATATTTAATTCATATTTAAAATATCACAGAGCTGTGTTCTGAATAATTACAACTTCACGATAATAATGTGTTCTCCTAGTATTAAACATAATAAAATCGTTTATTTTTTTATATCTTATGTTTATACTACAATAATTTTGGACCCGAATCCGAACCCGGACCCGGTGGGTTTCAAAACCCTGAGTTTTCAGAATCCCTAGATACATATTACAACTGTGTGGAACCTTCTTTGTGGATAGTTTGCTGTTAACTAATACTCCTACTAATATAGCGCTACTGAGATGTTTCCTCAGAGTTCTGCACCCTCGTATCTGTTCTGCACAATAAAATTATAATTTGGTCTCTTAAATTTAGATTTAACAGGATTTTACTGTATACCATATCCAGAACATCGTTATCTTGCATTCCTCCGGACTAGGGCTTCCAAACTGGTTAAAACCGGTGCGCAGAGGCGACAGACCTCCACAACCGATCTGTTCAGATCTCCAGGCGCGACATGATACCTCGGTGTACGATGCCAGATTGTTTGGGCCACCCGATACGTGTTTCACAACACTCCAGCTCGCGATACAGACACCGGCAGGTAGAAGCGTGCCTTGCCGGAATCTAGATCGAGAGCGTTTCAACGGTTGATTGAATCTCACTCTACGAGGTAGGTGTGCGGGGAACGTTTCAAAGTTTAAATAGATTGAACATTATGTTGAATTAATTCATATCTAAATAAGGAAACCTTTGGTAGCAGCAAAGTAACGTTTTTCATTATTTCAACATTGATACTAACATTTCCTAACACTCCACATTTACTGTCCATATTCTTGTTATCGACCGAAACCTCCCGTCTTTTCTGAATTCTCGCCCCATTGCCCTAGACTACAACACTGTATTTAGTTTAGTTATCATCTGATGATGAGAGGGACTGCACCACTCGAAAGTTTAGTTGTGAATATTAAAATACAAGACAATTGAATAGAAAGATTGGTAAAAAAATCTCAATTCTGGGATGGCATTAAATATTTATATTTTTTATTTATTATCTTTGTTTTATTAACCACTGAATTGAGTTTAAATACATCAACCGGTTTCGTTCTTCTTCAGGATGTCAATACTAACTAAAAATATATAGCATTGTTTCTTCACCAGAATCTATTTTTAATTTTTTTTAAAAAAACAACAATTATTTAAAAAATAAATTTAGTACCTAACTCAAATTGCCGCTCAATACAAATTTAGTCGAATAATTTTTAGGAAAAAATTTTAGAATAGGACTCGTAGATAAATTTAGTTGGATGTTTACAATTTCCTGATTACTTTTACATGCTTTATTTATCTCCAACGATTCCAAATTATTTAATTTGTGACCAACACCGTTTACATGCAAAATTTACAATCTATTTTTATATTTTCTATGAAATGATTAGAAAATTCTGAAAACCCACTATTGTTCAAACATCTCAAATATATTAAATATCTTATATTAAAATTTCTCACCGTTTTCCAATATAAAATGCAGCACAATCTTCGCAACTGAGTTTATAGACACCAGAATTGTTCAATTTATCATCTTTGTCTTTAGAATTGATGAGTAAATTTCCTATACTATTATTTGTATAAAATGCCGGTCTAATGTTTCAAAGTTAATATTGCTAATTTTAAAAGTATATATATATATAACTCAATCTCCATATTTATCAAATTTACATGCTATTACATGGACTCGCTTCGAGTACCACTACAACATCGCTATCTATCGACCAAATTTGATAATTCATTTTTCCTTGTAAACAGCATATTTATATGTCAACTCAATGAGAATCTGAATTTTGTTGAAAATTATTTAAAGCAAAATTATTTATCTGTAAAATGTTTTTAACGCATTATACTAGAATAATCAAAATTTTTAATTTTTTTACATATTGTTCTCGTAAGCCCTGTAATTACCCCCACATTTTCCATATATCAATCCTTTAAAATATAATAAAACAGCTTCGTCTATATGAGATATCTGATATTTATTTGAAAATATTATTTGGATATCCATCAGATCTTATATTTAAAGAGTACAATACCCTAGACATAAGACTAATCTTCATATTGAGACTCGTTCAATATTTCCATGCTGACAACAACTCTCCTCAAGCAATAAATCATGGACACAACACAAGACAAACAACAAACATCTACACACCAGTTCCGAGAGCAACAACGACATTTTATCAAAGATTCTACATGTTCTTAGCTCCTTGTACTGTACAACACACTCAGTACCGTTCACCTCCAATAAGATTACACTAATATGGACCCAATATATGATCCAATCAGGTAGAGATGAATCAGAAGCATGGCTATCCAACATTCTAATATAATTTATACAATACCTTCACTAATAATTCACTAGTCCTACAACACTCCCACTACATATATTTTAATTTTATTTTTACTTTTTTATTCATATTTGTAATTCTCTTTTTATTCCAAATAACACCACGACAGCACGAAAAAAAAACTGTCTACTTTAACACAGACTTCAGTCTAGCAAAGTAACCAGGACAACGCTGTATATATCAGAAATGAAGTCTACTCCATCCCACACAATAAACTATGTATTATGTATGTTTATTATGTATCCACTAGTACAAAAATATGGATGTCAAAATATACATAAATAAATAAATAAATAGTTTGAAATTTATACAAAATCGCGTTAAGCTTGCAGTCTACATACTTTGAAATAAATATTTGCGAAATCGTTCAATTATTAATACATATCTTTACTATTGTTGAAAAATATTGTTTTTGCGCTATTGGTAGCTCAATATTTTTCAACAAAATTGATTTTATATGTATATATTCATTATTAATACATTAAATTAGTATTTAAAATATCACAGAGCTAAGTTCTGAATAATTACAACTTCACAATAAGAATGTGTTCTCCTTAATAATAAAATATTTCAATTAATCGAATTAATGTTTGTGTAAATGTTTATATCTCTGACACGGTTGAGATTAGGCACATATTTGTTAAAAATTTTCGACTCTTATTTTAGTCAGGTCTAGGTCTATTACACCCTGTATATAGAATATATTATCTTGGTTCGAAAATATGCAATTAAAATAAAATATTAAGATATTAATTATTGCACTCATAACGAATATGAATTAGAGATGATAATAGACATTTGCAAATATCTTAAGCTCTTTAATGATAATCAATGTTGCAAAGTTCATTCGGTGTGACTGTATTTCAAATAAAATTTGATGTTAACAATATCAAAATATAAATCTGTATATTCTATTATACACATTGGAGAATAGTGATATGGCAGAGCACTCCTGGTCTCCAAAATCATATTGATTTCAAAAAGGTTTCGGAAGCGCCTGGTGTCGATCCCAATACCGGTAAATGGTGAATATAGAACACGAAATAAAAGTAAGGTTATGTAAAAATATTGCAAAATTTTCTAAAGCAGTTTTCATGACAAATAAACACAAGTATAGCTAAAAAATATTCCTGATGGGTGTCTGTTGTAACTAGAGCAGGTTATTACATTGATGTAGGTATGAAGTATTTAAATACATGGTAATTTACACTCGATTAGACATATAGAAGACACCAGTCGCGAGGACAAATGGTTCTCTCGTTTCCAGCGCCCGGTAGCCTCGCGGGATGATCCCCTAGCGGGCGTCCGACACATTGCTTCGGTATTCAGCCTATTTCTTATTGATTTCACGTTTTTGACACACATACGTATATATTTTTATTTATTTATTTGATTCTTAACACAGTGCATACATAAGCACTTCTATATACGCTCTAATATAAACAAGATTCAAGTATTTTCTTTTACTAAAACTTATTTAGTCAGTTTCATTTTAAATCTATTTAATTTCTGACATTTCATTAAAAAATCTCATCGCACTGTACATCATCGATTTCTGAGATTTGTCTTTCTTCCTGAATGGCAGTCTCAGTCTATCCTTTCCTCTTGTACGATGCTCGTGCTCATGTTGATTTGCATCCATTTTTCTTATTAATGATTTTGTAAATAAATATATTTCCCGCTTAAAGGTCATCATATAGAGATCTTCCAGCATCGCACTGACTAGTATTATTCTCAAAGCTTTATTCTGCACCACTGACAATTGTTGCATTTCTTCTTCGTTAGCCAAAACCAAAATGCAGCTGCAGCAGTAGATGTGAGGAATAATAACAGAGCTGTAGACTATTTGACAAGACTCGGTACTAATAAATCTATCTTGTATTTTGTGATAAATTCCAAATATTTGATTTCAGTCACTTCCTTCAGACTGATAATTTTTGGTGTGATTGTATATTTTTATTTCCAATGTTCATGAATTGTGTTTCGTTATATATTGTTTAAATCATAGTTTAATTATTGTCTCCCGCTATATATATATATATATATATATATAAGCATTTTTACTATGTCGTTTATATAGATAATAAAAAAGATAGGTCCAATAACTGACCCTTGCGGTACTCCTGTTGGTTATATCATTAGCGAGTTGCCTAACGCTACACGGCGACAATGCAAGATAGCCAAACGGCTGCAGCCGCAAGACCACTCGATGACCCAATCGATGCCAGTACCAAAATCTAAATACAGTATCTTACGCAATAACCGGAATACACAGTGACCAAGCAAACCTGCCAGCGGTTCAGACCATACTCTACAAGAACACAACAGATTGTAGAGTTACCACGTGTGAACTGAAACTCGTACACACGACCACAAATAGTTAAAATATCAGCTGTCGTCGCATACATAACACACAGTGAATATTATGTTACAGGTCGATTTTTTTTGGCCGCCATTTTGTGTCGGAAATTATTTGTTAGTTCGTATATGGTAGTCGTAGAGAGTAATTGATTACAATTTATTGTGTTATTATTAATTATTACTCAAAATGTTTTTGAAGTCATTAAAATATTAAAACAAAACACTGAAAATTCTTAATTAATACAGTTACCGTATGGTGCGCCATGTGGGCCAGCAGGATCATTGAGCCCTATTTCAATGGCAATGCTGTAAAGACTTCATGGCGCCTGTAATACGTGTGTTGTTAACATGATGGTGCCACCTCACGCACAGCCTGAGCTACGCTTGCACCTGTATTTCATTGCACCTTTATGTCATTTAATCGACAGGATTATTTGTGGAAGAAATTTGGCCTTCCTTTGGAAGAAATTTTCTTGTTCAGGAAAAGAACGAGGTGGCTGAAGGACCAACCGGTGAGAGCGCGACATACCTGTGTAAGTGTACCATTGTATTTTATTTCACTGTGGCCACAGGTCTCACTGGCTTCTACACTGCAAATGCAATTAACGTATCGTACATTAAGAAAGGTAGTCTTTTTCGTTATACGTCAGCTATTCAGCTCGTGACTTTCTGACAGCTGAAGCGATATCCAGTGTAAGCTGAGTAGCATACAGTTTAGCATTAAGCTTTAAGTTAGCTGGATGTTAAAATTGTGTTGGTTCACACACAAATCTTTATATTTAGGATAATAATCATATTATATAATCTTGCATCTCAAACGCAAAGAACGACCATGAAATCAACACGTTAAAAACAGTAAGATAGTAAAATTCGCGAATTAGTAAAAAAGGAAGTAGACACTTCAATGATTTGCACGCAGTTTCTAATGTAATTCTGTTAAAAAAAAACAGCAACTCTATACAAAAACGGATCAACCGAAATAAATTTTCAAATCAGTAAATAACCAATTATATGACTCGAGTAATTCACTAGTGACATGAATAGCTCAAGGCGGCGAATGCATAAGAGCGCCACGGGTACAGCGTAGTTTTTAAAACTAAGCAATTGACGTCTCTACTGGTACACAGATGGCGCTAATTGTAAAATAATGTTTCCATTTGTGTTAATTCAATTATTTAATTTATATTTGTTTTCGAGAATTTTTATTACTCCCCTGACTGCACGCCACAGTAATGTGCATACGACAGATTGCAGACGCACTGGAGCACGTGGCAGTCAGCTCTGTGAAGAGTGATGAACAACTGCACCTTAATTTTCTATCTACATGTAATACTATGTTTTTTTTATATATTTATGTATTTATGGTTTATATTTTTTATGTACCTAAGGGAATATATATTAATTGCTAATAACCATCTTGAATTTCTTCTCCTTTTTCGTTTTGCAATTGTTAAAATGTAATTGAATTACTTGAAAGTCCTAGCTTCTAAACCGGTCCAGGGAAAGGGTGATCCCCCCCCCCCCCCACAGGCCAGCTGTTCTTTAAAAACAAAAATAAAGTACCGATGAATTGCGGAATTAAATATATTCTAGTTACGTTATGCCCCGTCGGAGTTGGACCCCAGTCGTCACCGGCTCCGGGCGGCCTTGGTGGCGAAAGGAAAAGTGGCCAAGCGACTCCGTTTCATTGTTCAGAAGTTGGGCTGGTGTTTTGATCAAACAATGGCCGCTCAGAGATAACACGACGACCACCCGAAGGTCCGAATCCGACGACCATTGCGCGTCGTTAACATAAAATTGTTTTATGTCGTTTTTGTCGTTAATAATTTGTCGTTCGGCGCCGATAGCACGAAGCGATGAGTTTAAAAAAAATTAAAAAAATTTGCCAAAAATGAATGTAAAAAAGAATTCCTCATTTCCTTTGTGACTATATACCATTATCACATAATGTATTCAGTACCCAGAAAAATGTCAAAGATGTGTAAAAAATTTAATTCAAAATAGTCAAAAATAAAATTCATCATTTCCTTCCTTCCTTCCTTCCTTCCTTCCTAGAGAACTGTACACGCGGCACTCACATACCGCGAGAGTGCTAATTGTACTCGCACAATATATATATTTTTTTAATAACTTACTTACCATCACGCCGTTTCCCCGTGGGGGTAGGCAGAGAGGATAGAGTGCCACACTCTTCTGTCCTGACACACAATTCTCGCCTCATCCACATTCATACATCTTCTCATACAAGCTCGCCGATTGTTGAGGCTTCTAACAGAACCATCCTCCATTATCTGGTTTACCTGGTCGTGCCAAGTCTTCCTCGGACGTTCTCTATTTCTGGTTCCATCAACACTTGCATCATATATCTTTCTTACCATTCTCTCCTCATTCATCCTTTCCATATGACCAAACCACCTAAGTGATCCTTTCTTAATCTTACTCACTATACTAACATCAGCTTTACATTCTTTTCTTATTTCTTCGTTCTTTACTCTGTCATAAATAGATTTGCCACAAATACGTCTAAGTGATCTCATTTCCACTGCATTCAGTCTACTTTCGTTTTAATAATCTATTAAAAAATTACGATATAAATCGGTCGCACGTATCGTACCACGACTGCATAGAACTGAACGGGCATTTGAAATATGTGAAAATAGACGTTTGTCAAGTTCTTTATTAACGCTGGCTTGTTACAATGATGACTAGGGGATATATATTTTTTTTTAAATAAAAAAAATATAGCGTTATTAGGAGAACACATTCTTATTGTGAAGTTGTAATTATTCAGAACATAGCTCTGTGATATTTTAAATATATTAATTAGAAATATATACATATTTAAAATTTATTATTATAAACTTGTATCAATGTGTCCAAAATTTAATAAAAATGAATTGATAATTCTGGCGTCTGCTGTCAGACTACTCAAAGGTATTAAAGATTCTGTAAAAATAATGTAGATGGCTCTTTCAAATGATGGAAAGATTAAATGTATTAATATCTACCCTCCCGTTTTGGGGGTGTGTGATTTGTATAGCTTCTATTTGGCTGCTTTTTGAATTTATTGTTACAATAATCATCTCACATTGTACAGGCATGGTTCTGGTACGGCGATACCGGAGCCAACAGAATGTAATAAAATAAATACAAATATATGTAATTATGACGAATCGAAACGAGGGTAAACAACTCTCTAGACGATTCGTGATAGGGTGTAAATAAATAAAATAACAAACAGTTTAAGGTGTGTAGCGTCCGAAGAAAGTAAAGTGAAAATAAATATGGAACTTGTTTAAAAAACGCACCCTGTAGATTAGTTAAAATTGTATCGTTAGTACGGTTCTACATACAAGGTTAATATTTTCGGTTTCACTATTTTATAAGTTAATGACTTGATTAACAATCTGAACGTGCATTATGTAGATTATATTATTATTATATATTGTACATTCTTTGCTTTTGACCAAAACAATGGAACGCCACTGAACAATGGATAGTCGCGTCGCTGGAACAATCGGACAGCAGCTGACAAATGTCAAGTTCAGTGGAAACGTTTCTTAAACACCTTAATGGCTATAATTAAGTCTATCGAGCTTAATATATTTGGGGGTTAGGAGGGTGGTTAAATGAAATAGATATTTTTTTGCGCGTTTTGAGTTTTATTACATTATGATGAAAACAAGAAAGACATATAATGAAATGAATGAATGAATGATGTAGAAGGTGCGTGTATATTACGAAATGAAATGACGTGAAGCGAATTGGCGGTCTCGCTCGGCGCTCCCGGGCCGGCGAGACCGCCGTTGTAGAACTATGAAACTGGAGAGACTCTCTAGCGTTGAATTTCGAGCCAGGTTTGTAGCAGCAGCCGGCAACGCTGTCGCTAGCGTCGATGCCGACTGAGATGGCGGTGGATTTGAATTCCGGTCGCTACATATATATATATTCATTAAATTTGTTTGCAGCAAAGAATCTCAACAATGCGGGTTGGACGTCTTCGGTTGAAGATATGTATAATTTAATTTAATTATAGTGTATGGTATTTTAGGTTGGGGAGGAAAAGGGTTAACGTTAATAAAATTACAATTTATTTAGAAAAAAAATAAAATTGTTCAACCTACACAATACGGTTTTGAAAAATAAAAAAAATACTACGGTTCTTATTGCAAAATCTTGTGTTCGTTGATTTCAAAAAAGGGTTTGATACTTTGGACCTCAACAAGCTATTAATAATGATGGATTTAGAGGATCCGTAAACACACGGTTCCATGAGTACTTGAAATCCAAAAAGTTTCAAGTACAGCTACAATATAAACAAAGTACCTTAGAAGACATAACATACGGTGTGCCAAATGGATCTATATCAGGACCCATGTGCTATATTATCCATGCCAATGTTATAAAACATTATTAAGGAGAACACATTCTTATTGTGAAGTTGTAATTATTCAGAACAGACGCTCTGTGATGTTTTAAATACCAATTTAATGTATTAATTATAAATATATACATATAAAATAAATTTTGTCATGAGAAATATTATTTTCGCGCTACCGGGATACGAACCTGAATCTCTATTTTCAATCCGGGGAAGTACACTACCAATTGTGTTATAGCGCCAGTATTTTTCATGACAAATTTTCGAACCTATATCCATTATTTGAAAGCCATTGTTTTTACGGAATCTCAAATACCTTTGAGTAAACCGACTGCAGACGCCAGAATTATCTATTCATTTTTGTCATGAAAAATACTGGCGCTATAACACAATTGGTAGTGTACTTCCCCGGATTGGAAATGGAGTGATCCAGGTACGAATCCCGGTAGCGCGAAAAAAATATTTTTCATGACAAAATTGATTTTGTATGTGTATATTTATAATTAATACATTAATTTAGTATTTAAAAGTTTATATTTGCCGACGATACTTGCATCTCCAGAGATCCAGGTTCGAATCCCGGTGACGCAACAACAATATTTTTCGATAAAATCGATTTTATATGTATATCTTTCTAATTATTATTTTTAAAAATATATCATTTAAATTCAACACAACGCCGGTGTGAGAAACATCTTATAATCCACGCGTATACCCGCATAGTTCACAGGCAGCGCTGTTCTCAAGAAGATGCACGCTGCATCCACAAACAAGACTGAACAACCTTGATGAAGTGGAACACCTGTCAGGACCATGATGACATCATGTTTGAAACGTTGGAGCACTCTGTTTCGGTGTGTCCATAGCCGAATCAGGTCGCGCCTGGTTGAGACGTGACACGCGATTCCAAAAGGCCATACTCTCGAAGATGTTCGCAAGATGTACACGCGAGGGTCACCCGATTAGTCTCGTCCTACATGTTCAGATAATATGTATGAATATTTATATTATTTAAATATTTTTCTACAGGTCTTCTTTCGTGTATCAACACCGCGGCACAGTTCGCAATTTGAAAAATTATCGTAATGTTTGAAAAATAAAAAGTATTTTGACTTTTTTATACATATTTGTAATTCTCTATTCCTGTCGATAAATAACACCACAACAGTACGAAAAAAAAACTGGCTACTTTAACACAGACTTCAGTCTAGCAAAGTAGCCAGGACAACGCTGTATATATCAGAGGTGAAGTCTACTCCATCCCACACAATAAACTATGAGAATGTCTTATGTTTATAATGTATCCACCTCTGTTAAAACAAAAATATGTATGTCAATATATATATAAATAAATAAATATGAACTTCCATTTCCAATTGCAGAAAATAATGGACTCTTAAGACACACTGAGATATACCTCAATACCACATGTTGAGATTTTGATCTAGAGATCAGCTTGAGATTGATAGAAAAAGACAAAAATTCAAACAAATTTATATGCCGTTCAATCTGACGAGATTTGACATGTGCTTGCATATATCGTACAGTCTCTGGTACATTGTATACAGGGGCGTGCACTGCATATAAGCAAAAAAGCTGTGTATTACTAAATAAATTTAATAATCTTTATTTTATGAAAACTCCCTGTAAAATTCTAGTGAATCAGCATGACCTTGTCTATGGCGTAACCCACGACTTGTGTCTAGCCGTGGGTTATTTAGAAAAATTCCGAATGATTTATCAACAACTTCATGTTGATCCATTTAATTTGTCTGTTCAATCCGTATGATAATCATTTCTATACTGCACCCATGTTTTTTTCAAACAATTTGTGTTTAATTATGTTGTCTTCGAAAGGGATTAATCCTCACTGAAAACTTCTGCACTTTCTGCATATTTACATATTTGAACTGCAAACAGATTAAAAGTTTTGTTTTCATGGTGTATTCCAACCAAGTCCAACGTAATTGTGACGACGTGTTTGAATTTTTTGGGATATTATTAAATGTCCTAAAGGAGAAATTGTAGATGATATTTTAAACGAAATCGAAACCAGAGTACGGTACCGAGCAACAAAAGTAAATTCCTTTTAATTGATACCTATTTTATAACAGCATAACCTAAGTTTGCGTGTACCGCACGCCACTGTTGTAGAATCATGGATCCTGGAGGCAAAGGAGAGATTATGTTGTGCATGCCACAGATGGCGAGATGCACGAATGTCTCCATTCTGCAGGAGCTGAACATCTAAACTTGCAGCCTGAGACGAATCTTTCCATTTTTCGAGCTTCCTGCGTGAAGGGAAGATAGCTTGGAGAAGCTGTTGCGGTGGATCACGTCGAAGGACGAAGAGGTAACAGGCACTTCTCTGGTGACATCCCTCAGATCATAAAATTAAAGGAACATAGACAAGAGGGCGGGAGTTTATATAGATAGATAAATACGAAGAAATGTCACAATTAAAATCTAGCCGTAGGTTTCATTAATACGTTTGATAGCGACTATAATTTTATGGGATCTTTTCAAGAATATAATTGTTTAATTTAATAACAATATATGAGAATTATTAAGATTACCGAATATTTATTTCCAAAGGTATTTATATTCATCTACAAAGCTATTTATATTATTAATATGGAAAAATACGAGTTATTTCAGGACTTACGACCTTACATATATATTCATTTTAATTATATTTTTTGCCAAACTGCATGGCAGCTTTCCGGGAAGGATTGTCTTTTACATAGTTAAACATATATGAATAATATATAACAGAGGGGAAAATATTAGATAAGGAGATATTAGATGAATTGCTTAGAAAGATGTAAAGAAAAAAAATTTATCTTTCGGAAAGATAGACAATTTTTCCGCAATATGTTATTTCACTTTGTATTATAAATACATACTAACAACAACTCTCCTCAAGCAATAAACCATGAACACAACACAAGACAGATCTACACGCCAGTTCCGAGAGCAACAACCACATTTTATCAAAGATTCTACATGTTCTTAGCTCCTTGTACTGTACAACACCCTCAGTACCGTTCACCTCCAATAAGATTACACAAATATGGACCCAATATATGATCCAATCAGGTAGAGATGAATCAGAAGCATGGCTATCCAACATTCTAATATAATTTATACAATACCTTCACTAATAACTCACTAGTCCTACAATACTCCCACTACATATATTTTTATTTTATTTTTACTTTTTTTTATACATATTTGTAATTCTCTTTTTATTCCAAATGACACAACAACAGCACGAAAAAAAAACTGTCTACTTAACACAGACTTCAGTGTAGCAAAGTAGCCAGGACAACGTTGTATATATCAGAGGTGAAGTCTACTCCACCCCATACAATAAACTATGTAGTATGTATGTTTATTATGTATCCACCTCTGTTAGTATAAAAATATGTATGTCAATATATATATATATAAATAAATAAATAAATACATTTTAATTCAAGACATTCTGTCGTTCTCTCACTATACACATCGTTCGCGATCAGTACTAAAAAGTAGTAAAGCTATTGCTTTCACAAACTCTATCGGAGAAATTTAAAAATGCATCTACTTAGACAAAGAAAAATATGTACAAATAATTCATCGCTCAGAATCGTCGATGGCGTATAATAGCACGATAAAAAAAAAGCGTCACAAAAAATAATATAACGCATTAGCCGGGTTTGAAGGTTGATCATATTAATAACGTGGACGTCACCACGTCGGTTTAGAAAGGTGTTTACATTTGTACAAAGCGCTTGTTCCTTTTTTAATCCACCACTTCCTCACTGGACGACCCTCGGCGTACAGTTATCGATCGTTGCATGAGGCCATTTACCATAAGTCATGCCGCATTAATATATTTTGCATAATTTCACGTCGGCCGACACCGCAAGGACTTAGAAAGTGAAAATTATTACAAATATGCATAAGTCTAACGTTTTTTGTCGTGAATCATCTTCGTTTCACTCGTAATCGCGTGCATGCGATCGGGTAAATCAGATATTCAGTCAAATACGATATAATCTTGATAAATATGTATTTTTCTCAAGGTCAGGGAGCAGAGGCGTGGATTATCATCATCTTCTGTTTAAATTCTAACAATATTTGAATATGTCCAAACGCACACAATTACTGGATTTTCATCTACAAAGGCACTGTTATTAAATAATAAGTGTTTATTTACAAAATCTTCCTGCCATTCAGGAAGAAGGCCAAATCTCACAAATCTCAGAAGTACAGTGTTATGAAGATATTTAATGAGATGCCAGAAAACATAAGAAAGGAAGAGAAATTGAACTTTAATCTTGTTTATATTATGACATATACAGGAGTGCTTATGTATGCACTATGTTTACAATTAAATACATAAATAAAAAATAGCCTTTCTACAATCCAAAGGTCATAATTCTTTGGGTATTCGCAATCGTCTTTGGGTATTTGCAATACGGTATTATCGGATGGGGAGGTGCATATAAAACTTATTGTAAAACACAATTAGAAATCACTCAAAAAATGATTTAAAAAATTATTCTAAAAAATACTATCCAAGTATTCAACTTTTCACAGATATTAAAGTACCAAAAATAGTAGACATATGCAAAAAAAATTCAATAATTCAAATTTTCAAAATTAAAAAACAATTAAATTTTAGAAGCGAATTACAAGATATAGAGATAAAACTAAAATATACCGCAACTCAAAATTAATATCAGGGCATCAAATTTTTTTAACAATCTCCCCACCACAGTTAGAAAAATTACGGACTATCATAAATTTGTAACTGAAGTAAAAAAATATGTACACAGACTAACTGAAACATTAATTAACTCGAATATATTCCTTCTCTATACACGAGTCTTACTCTCATAGAGAAGGAACAAATGTTAAAATATATATACGAGTATACAATATACGACGCCAACACCACATCTCGTAGATATGTCGCATATTAATTATTTCACTATGTTTCGACGATGGAGCCGACCCCAACATCGCACCCTCCAATTCTTTAGATGAGATGTCCCAAGTAGATACCTCTTCGTAAGAACGAGCTTTGAACGTTTTGAATCATTTTGACTTTCAGATCAACCGCATCCCATCTTCCGTCCTGATAAACGTTGCAAAATCATAATAGCATGCACAAACTGCATTGTTCAACGATTGTGCAATATTCTGTCATCATTCCAAACACCTCAGCAAAGAATTTAGACCTTTAACAACCGCTCCCCTATCCAAGCAAAGGGCAAGAATTATATAGATTTCGTTTAACAAATTAATTCCAATTTATAAAATATCTCACGCCTACAAGGCGAGCGATGGTTCAAATTCGTGAGAAATCATACAGATGTACAATAATAACACGTGTACCAACTAGGGAAGCAGATACCAACAGCAGCATAGGACTGAAGCATCCTCGTGACAGCGTTGGAACCTTGAAGATAACGGATGAAGTGTAAAGATCGAGAAATATGATTTGTGTCTTATTTTTCAAATCGGGGGAATTCAAATCAGAAGGGCATAAAGTTAACGATTAACTGAAATTAAGAGATATATCCAGACTTAACAGAGGATAAAAAAATGTATGTAATACAGTCATAAATCGCTAAGTGCTAAAATATGGTTACATCATAGACCGATAATTTAATATACTAGAATAGGAGAGAGATTTGCAACATTACATTCCAGAAAAATTTACTATTAATACTTGCACAAAAAACTTTATTTAATCAAATATTTATTGATTATTTGACATTTTTCGATACCTATGGTATCTTCTTCAGGAAACAATGTACACTGAAATTAAAAAAAAATAATCATAGATAAAAACAAAACTATAAGTAAGAACTAATATGAAAACAAATTTAAAAGATGACTATTGCAAAGAGGATTTGGTTATTTATAATATTTAGCTTGCTATTAACACTTTTTCTTATTAAACACCTAGTATTTGTATATCTAATGGTATTTTTCCAAAAGGTGATTGGAAAATTCTGAATAGTTGTTGTTATTTATTAATATAAAATGAGGCCACAAAGCAATTTTGCAAATATTGAACAAGAAGAAAATTAAATCGTGTATTCTGTAATTAAACTGTGTAAAGAAGACGTATTTTTTTAAAAATTAATGCATATTATATTGTCAGCGTTCAAATTTTCGTTCCAATCGTGTCATATATTTTTAAAAAATCGCCGAGCTATTTGATTGGGTTTGTGTGTTTTAGAGACACATTCTTCAGAGACTACACACCAACTTTCAACGAAGAGACATATCTTCCAACTATTGGACATAGCAAGATGACAAACTTGTGATAGGCTTCATCGTAGACCAGAGAGAACTACATAGAATCCAATTCACATATTCTTATTGTGAAGTTGTAATTATTCAGAACATAGGTCTGTGATATTTTAAATATATTAATTAGAAAGATATACATATGAAATCAATTTTATCGAAAAATATTGTTGTTGCGCCACCGGGTTTCGAACCTGGATCTCTTTCCTAACCGGGGAAGGTGCCTTATTCAACTATGCTACGGCTACAATATTTTCAGCGACAAATTTTCGAACCTATATGTTACCTTTTTGATATTAATACATTTAATCGTTCCATTATTTGAAAGAGCCATCTACCTTAATTTTACAGAATCTCAAATACCTTAGATAACCAGAATTATTAATTCATTTTTATTAAATTTTGGACACATTGATACAACTTTATTATTAGGAGAACACATTAAAGATCCAGGTTCGAATCTCGGTGGCGCGACAACAATATTTTTCGATAAAATTGATTTTATATGTATATCTTTCTAATTAATATATTTAAGATAAGTTTATACAAGTTTATTTTCTGTTATTTTGACAATGGTATGTTAGAGCTGTTGCCGTATTATTTATATGCAAGTCTTCGGTACGGTACTGCCACCGATTGGTGAACCCCTGAATGCGGACACGGTATTGCGCCCGGACGTGACCAAGTTTTTAACATTTTGTCATGTCCTAAGTTTTGCTTTCGTACACTGTCTTCATTATCTGCTAAAACATTGCAAAATAAGATTATACGCAGACGATATATCGCGTGAGCCAAGTACGCTACTGTACGGAATGAATTAAACTATGACTTAAATAATATAGAAATACGGCTGAAGAAAAATAAAACTTAATTCATGAACATAGGTAATAAAATAATACAAATCACACCAGCAGTTATCATAGATGGTGAAAGTCTGAAGGAAGGAAATCAAATATTTGACAGTCATAATAGATTCTAAATTCCAAAATACAAGATACGTGACTTAAAAGTCAGAATCAGAAGATTTATTAGTACTGTGTCTTGTCAAATATAATAGTATACAACTCTGTTATTATTCCTCACATATTTGCAGCTGCATTTTGGTTTTGGCTAACGAAGAAGAAATGCGACAATTGTCAGTGGTGCAGAATAAAGCTTTGAGGATAATACTAGTCAGTGCGATGCTGGAAGATCTCAATATGATGACCCTTAAACAGAAGATATATTTTAATATAATGGAATGGTATAAAATATTGATGCAAATCAACATGAGCACGAGCATCGTACTAGAGGAAGGGATAGACTGAGACTGCCATTCAGGAGGAAAGCCAAATCTCAGATGTACAGTGCGATGAAGATTTTTTAATGAAATGCCAGAAAACGTAAGAAATTGAATAGATTTAAAATGAAACTGAATAAATAAGTTATAGTAAAAGAAAAGACTTTAATCTTGTTTGTATTTGAGCGTATATAGGAGTGCTTATGTATGTACAAGAATTAAATTGGAGTTATCAATCAATACTCTCTGTTTAACAGATCTATAATAATAACAGTAACAGGTCGTGTCCAGCCAACGAGCGATGACTCCAGCACAAGGTGTCACCTCAGACAATGTCCCGTGTAAAAGTGGTTTACAATTTTTTTTCTTTCGTCCGATGTACACTTTTTGTGACACTTTTTGCCATCCCGATTCTCGTGTCGTTGGAAAGATGACAGCAGATCGAAAGTAGTTTATACAGGTAGAACTGGTGCGATTACAGGTGTATTTTTAGGCGGTGTAGCCTCGGGTAGTGCGAGCACTCGAGCGATTTTAAGATATAGATTTGAAGAAACTATCAAAAAAAAAAAAATTAATTTCTCTTATATCAATGTGTTTCTTAGTCAGGTCTTCTCAATCACTCAGGGTGCGTAGGGTTCGTAGACGAGATTTACCGCCTCCACAACCTGAAAGCATCTTGAAAATACCTAGGCGCAAAGTGGGGCTCTCATCAAGCTTAAAATCACGACGGTACCGACCGAAAAACAGATTCAATTCTAATTCAATATTTATAAAATATAGAAATGCTCGTTTTAAGTTCCAAAAAGTTCACGCAAACTTTTTGCACAATTGTCGTGGTACTTACTGCCTAAGATAGATTCAAAGGAAATTTAAATGATTCTAAAGAAACGCGCGTTCCGGTGTTGTAAACTCGGTGTACATGTAGACTTAAGAACAGGATAAATATGAATATTTTACTTATATTAATCACATCTCATAATATAATAAAAACATTGATCTCTCCGCATAAGACAAGTCTAACTCGGTCAGCGCACGCTGTGACGATCGATATCCGGCACCCCGCGCCTCGCGCACTACGCTTTCCGCACCACTTCGTACAAATTGTACAGGTTTATTGAAAAAAAGATTTTTTATGTCTGAGAAATAGTGTTATTCACGGTTGTGATTACGCAATTTGCAGAAATGTCAAACTTATACATCTTAATGTCAAAATTACGCAATTTACAGAAATGTCAAAATAATACATCTTAATGTCAAAATTACGCAATTCACAGAAATATCAAAATGATACATCATAATGTCAAAATTACTCAATTTTGTGGAATGTCAAAAATACGCAATTTTGTGTAATGTCAAAATTACGCAATTTTGTGGATTTTCAAAATTACGCAATTTGTAGTAATGTAAAAATTACTCAATTTTTATGAATATAAAAATTACGTAATTGGTATGAATGTCAAAATGGCGCAATTTTAGGAATGTCAAAATTGGTCAATTTTAAGAATGTCAAAATTACGCAATTTCGGGAATGTCAAAATTACGCAATTTTTGGAATCTGCGTAGAATTTTTTTATGAATTGGCCTTCAAATCGTGTGATTTAACACCTTTGGATAATTTTCTGCGGGGATATGTGAAGTGGCTAGTCTACGACGATACACCAGAGACGATAGACGACTTGGAAGCCAATATTCGTAGCATTATTGCCGATATATGGACTTCCAGATCTTGCTGTATTCGAGCCAGTCGCGAAATCGTATTTAAATACCAATGGTATAAAATTATCTTTCCAATAGAGACAATACCACGGCCATTGGCGCGATTCTTATGTGTTTTATTTCATTTTAAAATCATCCTGTACTTATTATTACAATACACACACACTAACATCAGCAGATAACATATAAAACTCAACGTTTAACAATAATACCATCCATCTTCAACGCGTCTAAAATTATGATTCCCGTGTCCAATTTACAATGGTAAAGATGCCGTACACTTTCTGTTAATTATTCGCGAAGTCTTCAGCGGTAAAAGATCGCCCGATCTTTGACATTCAAAACCAGGCGCGAGTTACATCATACGTGCGACCACGCAAGAAAACTGGTTGTTCGTGTAATTATGACCATATTTTTGACAAAGCAAATCTCGCGAGCCACAATTACACGGCAGAGTAAACTTATCCGCAAGGCCATCGAGCCGGTACACACGAACGCTACCTATGAACTTATAAAAGAATATCTTTCAAACTGGAAAATAGTTCAAGAACAAAACTTAAATCTGCGGTGCGCAGTGCAAACAAACAAATACATTGTTCAAACGCGGTAGAATTGCGACTCAATACAAGCTACTCATCATTTTAATTTATCGTTCTATTCAAGCCATACAATTGCTACCTACCGAATTGAGAATTTCACTCGGCAGAGTCAGAAATGGATCAGCAGATCCGTGTTGCTTGTACAGAATGACATTTGAAAGGTTTTGAGCTTGACTTAGTGCTGATCGAAGCATCTTATTTGTACATTGTACAACATTACTAAAGGATAGTATATTTTTATTAAGATTCATTTTGCTTCAAGACGTCGATTAAACGAAAGTTCATAAATCCATATACAACGTAGCATATCGATATCTTAATCTGCAAAGCAGCTAACTCCATCCATAGTCAAAAAACTGTTTTAGATGTCATTAAAATAATAAATAAATACAAATTAAATGTATTAATTATAAAGATATACATATAAAATCAATTTTATCGAAAAATATTGCTGTTGCGCTACCGGGATTCGAACCTGGATCTCTTTTCCAATTCAGGGAAAGTGAATTACCAACTATGCTACAGCGACAGTATTTTTAATGACAAATTTTCGAACCCATATGTTATACTTTTTCAATTTTTTATTATTTGAAAGCCATCTACATTGTATGTTGAAAATTTGTCGTCCATAATACTGTAACTATAGCATACCTACCTATAGGTACCTGAAAAATTTAATAAGTTCTTCCGGGACGAAGGCTTTCTATAATCGTCGCTCTTCTGTCGTACTCCATGCTTGGGTTGACAGGATCGGCCATTTTGAGGTTATAAAAGTCTTACTGACATATTTAGCTAACTTTAGCGCCAAAAAGACAATTTTGTCTGGATTCTAACCGGGCACCCTGTACATATTCATTAATCTGTAATCATGACTGTTGATCCATTATATTAATTTGTATTTTCTTTATTAATAAAGTGATTATGCGGGGATAATGAGAGCAATATTTTATTTTGACAGCTGCGCGGTACCGTCCTGCGAGGCACTATCGACCAGCCGCCGTAGTAGCATTAAAATAATACCAACCAGGTGGCGAAAGTGTATTTATACGAGTCATTGTTCACGTTAAATAACGAAGTACAAGGTCGAATACAACGGTATAAAGAATAGTATTTCAAGGTGCGTTGGAAGGGTGCCAGGTCATCCAGAGGTCGAACAAATCTGATGAATTCGAAGACCCAAGCACGAAGCCACCAAACAACGGGCCTAATTACACAGGAACCGTTGTATATTGTGACCTCGGTCCGCACAGAGTCGTAACAGTGTGTCCAAACAGCTTTTACAAGACCAGTTCTTGTTATGAATCCATTATTTATAATTAATTTGTACCTCGCCTTCATTCGGTTTCCTGAAGACAGTAATGCACGCTGATAGCCTTCTGGCGGGACAATCCAATATATTTGTCTATCAATATTAATAAGGTAGTTTTTCAAAATGTCATTCCTAAACATCTGTCACATATACGTACAATGTACACATATCTACAATGTCACATGCAATACGGTATTATTGGATGGGGAGGTGCATATAAAACTTCAATGTCACAATTAGAAATCACTCAAAAATGATAATAAAAATTATTCTAAAAAGACTATCCAAGTATACAACTTTTCACAGATTTTAAAGTACCAAAAATAGTAGACATATACAAAAAAAATTCAATAATTGAAATTTTCAAAATTAAAAATCAATTACATTTTAGAAGCGAATTCCAATCTACAAGATGTAGAGATCAAATGATATTCCAAAACTAAAATATACCGCAACTCAAAATCAATATATTTATCAAGGCATCAAATATTTTACCAATCTCCCCATCACAATTAGAAAAATTTCGGACTATCATAAATTTGTAACTGAAGTAAAAAAATATGTACACAGACTAACTGAAACATTAATTAACTCGAATATACTCCTTCTCTATACACGAGTCTTACTCTCATAGAGAAGAAACAAATGTTAAAATATTATATATATATATATCCACTGATTACTCAAATGTAATATATTTTTAATATTAACAAAAAAAAATTGTAGGTATATGTGACCTGTTCATATCTGAGCAGAAATATCCTATAAACTGCTTCTACCAATGATTTGAATTTGTGAAAAGAGACGACAGTCTGGGAGAACTTGTTTGGTTAAGGGAGCGAGATGATGGACCAGTCTAAAACATCTCAGATCGCCACAATAATCACTATCTTTCAGGAGCGTGCAGTGCATACAAGCAAAAAACTGTGCATTACTAAAAATTCTAAAAAACAAATATAAATGAAATAATTAGTTTAACTCAACTCTGTACCCATGGCGGTTTTATGCATTCGCCGCCTTCAGATATTCATATTAATCTGTTCTATCTTTAAGCTAGTGAATTACTCGAGTCATATAATTGGTTATTTACTGAATTGAAAATTTACTTTCGTTGATCCGTTTTATATGGAGGCGTTATAGTTTTAAACAGAATAACATTAGAAAGGCTTACAACTGCGTGCAAATCATTGAAGTGTCTACTTCCTCTTTTACTAATTCGCGAATTTTACTATCGTACTGTTTTCAATGTGTTGATTTCATGGTTGTTCGTTGCGTTCGAAGTGCGTTCAGTGCAAGATATTTCTTTTAGTTATTACGTGAAGGATTTTAAAACAATAAAAGAATCACGTTCGGTCATAAAAGTGTTCTTAGAAACGTTCATACATTTTTTATATGTAGCGTAGTTGGATAATGCACCTTCCCCAGGTTGGAAAGAGATTCAGGTTCGAATCCCGGTGGCGCAAATTGATTTTATACGTATATCATTCTAACTAATATATTTAATTCATATTTAAAATATCACAGAGCTATGTTTTGAATAATTGCAACTTCACAATAAGAATGTGTTCTCCTAATATATTGTATATTTATGATTGTATAATGTTATTGGTAACAGCATAACATAGATCAATGCCTACTGCACGCCACTGAATGTTAGGTATCTAGAAACAGCTGATCACAGCATCCGCATCGGATGAAGTATTTACAAATACGGATGGACCAAATTGGGTGTCGCTAATGTCATAAAAAATGTTAATTCGAGTGAAAGGTGCGCGCATCTATCTAAGACGAAATGTCAGAGCGTCGTAAATGATAATCTCAAGGAAACAGCTGCGAACCAAGACTAAACGCCAGAGCAAGTGTGACTCAATTGGATGCAGTCAAAATATCGTAAAATATGACGTCTCTTAAGACGTCTCGAAAGATCCACAAATAACAATAAAACCTGACTGATTCATTATTGAAAAGCATAGTTTGACCTATCAACAGTTGCGTTTGCCCTCCCAGACACACAAAAGTTGAGAAACAAGTCGAGAGCCTGAACGTGCCTCACCCGGGTGTTAAGCCAGGCTCTCAGCAGTCATAAACACATGCCGCATTAATATCAAACGGCAACCGCAAGCTCTAGATAAGACTTCACGCAACTTTGTAAAATAGTGTCGAATAAATTCAGTGTCAACCGTAAGTATAATAATCTTCTTAAAACCTGCTCTAGCCCGCCGTTATACATATTTCTCACACTTCGCTATCACTCCACCCATTCGCACTTTCTTTCGCCACAACGCAATTAAAACACCTAAATCTGATAACCCCATATCTGGCGACACACATAATATTATATATGGTTATCCAATAAATTAATTTCAAATAAGAAGAGTAGCCATGTTTACGAATATTTTGACAGGTGTCATAATTCTTTATTTAATGTATTCTAAATATCTTATTTACTAGTATCTAAAGAGGCTTAAAAACTATTTGGTCAGTTTCATTTTGAATCTATTCATTTTCTTTTCATTTCTTATGTTTTCTGGCATTTCATCGCAGTGTACATCTGAAATTTCTGAGATTTGTCTTTCTTCCTGAACGGCAGTCTCAGTCTCAGTCTATCCCTTCCTCTTGTACGGTGTTCGTGCTCATGTTAATTTGCATACATTTTTCTTATTGCAAATTTTGTAAATAAATACTATTATAATAATGACAGACCTCTTGACATCACAGTGCTCGCCATACAAAATTTCTTTGGGTAAATGAACACAGTAATTACTGATCATCGGAGGAGTCACACAGGTGCAGTGGAACCGTAGCAGCGACGTGGCTCTTTCCAACAAAACAAGTTTACAAAGAATGAACGAGACTATACCTGCAACAACACTGTAAACAAAGCCATCCAAAATGGCCGACGCTCCGTCTATCTGTTCATCTATCGTTGTTGCAAGGGAGGCGTGTTAATCACTTAGATGGTTCAGTCACCTAAGAAAGATGTACGATGCGAGTGTCGTATTGAACATCAGTTATGTTAGAAAACACACAAATCGTACTAAATTTAGCCGACTCGAAATTTACGCACGTATTAGTACAAACACGTTTAAAAACAAACAGCCGCGCCACGGGCGACAGCGCGATCATTCCGCTAAGTGAATTGTCACACCTCGTGTGTTAAATCGATGACACAGATCCCAATTAAAATTTTGCCGTTGGATAGTCAATTACCGTTGTAATTATGCGTTAGCCCCGCAGTTAAAAATCAATTACAACATTGTTATGAAATTAAAACACACAGTTCGCCTCCATTAGAATAAACGTGACAGCGCATTGGGTAACTGTCGCGCGCCTCTTTCGGCCGGCAACGTCGCTCGCCTGCGCTAAATTACTAACACAAATAATTGTGCCCGGCATAATCGGCAGGGGTGGACAGAAATGCTCGAGCGTTCCGGCTGCCGTAAAAGGAGCGCTGCCCGGTAAATTGGTTTCCAATGGAATGGCCGAGACGAACACGACACCCAGAAACAACATGCACGTCGGTATCTGATGACAGAACTAGAGAAGTTCTAGTTGCATTTATCATTCGGTCAGTCAAACGTGGATGAGGGATCTTCCGCTTCGACGTGGTCCACTACAACAAGTCTCCTTACTCGCAAGACGACCAAAAAATTGAATGTGATAGATACGACTCGCTGAAGCTCTTCCATATCGGTCCCTCATAACTGAAAATCATGATCTCTTAACTATGCTTGTAAAGAAGACGTCAATCCTGCGCCCATAGAATC
The DNA here is from genome assembly GCA_022840565.1 of Eubasilissa regina. NCBI lineage: Eukaryota > Metazoa > Arthropoda > Insecta > Trichoptera > Phryganeidae > Eubasilissa > Eubasilissa regina. Next base: position 6,688,972 of record JAINEB010000026.1, read on the forward strand.
AAATGAACGAATTACGCGATTACGACGATTCCGGTCGTAAATCGGAATCGCCGCAGGGGTGGGGGGAAGAAAGGAAATAAGGGAACCTGGATATAAGGGATAAAGGTCAATGATGGGATAGGGATTCCAGTCGAAGGACCAATTGCACTTACAAGGCTGACAATGGTCTTACACTTTTCTCGACATCCAGCAGATCTTAGGGCTGTCATCAGAGAAGTGTGTGTTGAAGTTATTCAAGATATGATTATGTGTTAGAAGGTTAATATGCTGTGAGGCAGAAGCTCTCGACTTCTTCTTGTCTCACGCGTGTCGGTTGTGTGTCGCAGTGTAGGGTGTCTGTTGTAACTAGAGCAGTGTATTTTAATTTATTTAAATATGCGGTTGAACTTTGGTTGAGCGGCTTGCTGGAGAATGGCCATTTCGGTGATAAAACGGCCTGCGGAGAAGTGATGTTAGCTGTTTGAGCAGTATCCGTCTCTGGTGCTTATTTGCGTGTGTTCATTGGTCGCTCTGACGGTTGATATGTCTACGGGCGCGTGCAGGATCACCACGCTATCATTCTTTGAGAGTGTCCTTGATGTTCAGTTCCTGCAGAATGAAGACATTACGCAACATACCACGTCATCTGCGTCAATGATTCTATCCCATATAAGAATAAAGAATGCATCAGAGACTGTACAAACTGACCTTCGTTGACTTGGAAGTACCGCGATCAAGTCTGGACATTTCGTTATATCTATACTTCGTTTGATTCCTAACTCGCAGCTACTACCATCGTCAGTAATTTCCCAGTTTATGGTATATTAAAACTCCTTCGTCTCCTTCGTCAGGATCTTGGCAGAGCAGTAGTCAAAATAATCATCAACATTCCTGATGGCTTCCTGGAGACCTTTTGATCTAGTCTATTGCACACGTACATCTTGCATCAACAGTGGAGTCTCCAATTTGAGTACTCGAGTATACTCGTCCATTTTTAAGTACGGTAATGTCAGATATGATCTTTTGAATAGTTTCGATTGTCGGCTGTGCTACGGAATACTAAGGAACAATTTATTTTGTGTCTTCGTGTCCTCCTGACTTGTCTTAACAATATGCAACAAATAATATAAAATATCGAAAAAAAAATTTTAACCAACTAATGGACACAGACTGTTGTGAAACCAGTAAAGTATATTATATTTAAAGCTTTCTAGAAATTGGATAGGTGTAAAAAGGGGATGGAAAAATTAGATTTATTATTTAACTTTTTTCAACCGTGGGTTCAATTATTAAAACATTATTTATTAAGCGTGCATGAATTTAAATTATCAATAGCTATTTTGGTACATTGGAAACTACTCAAGTATACTCAAGTACTCGAGTATTTTAAGACTTTACTACTCGATACTTGAGTAGTTGATGATGTCGAGTAATTGGGGTCTCTAATCAACAGTCATTTATGGTAGCAAAATTTGAAAATGTCACACAAAAGGAGTCATTTATATTATTCGGGTGTGAGTATTCCGTTGGGGGTTTCTGGGATGGACGACGCCGGGAAGAGCAGTGGCTAGAGAGACCTAACAGAGCATTCCACTGGCACCTCTTGCGACCTGGACGGGGTGAATTTCTGCCCGACTGTGATCAAGTCATGCGACTGCAACACATGAATGTGACGCCTGCCCTACCCTAACATGATTTCTACAGCTTCTAGAATTGCTCAAAAACAAACTATAAAATATCGCACGCGTTACTTTGTCGAGCGTAATTGAAACGAGAATAAACAACTCTCAGAACGATGGCGGGATAGGGTTGAACCTTTGGGGTTTCCTTCAAATCCTAGTGTGAACACTTAAATTTCGACTGCTGCAAAAGCTGACGACCGTGAAACCTCACAAACGTGCATGTGTACGATGGTGTGCGTGAATTTTAACTATTGCATCAATAAGAAAGTTTCCTCGCTCGGATATTTATGTAATAACAAAATTGAATAAACGCGGCCACCTCTGTCGCAAGTCCTCTGTCTGTCGGCCATTATGGAAATCAGGGAGACCATTATTTCGCAGAGACGTGATCAGACGAAACGGCACAAACGCCAATCGGAAGTGAGACAAATTAGCGGATTTCAGTTCTGCTTTCGTACTTGATTCGACGCCGAGTACCGGATTTTTTTTTTAAATGAACAACATAATTTTTATAACATTTAACTTTATTCGGACGCTGCACATCTTAAACTGCTTCTCAACACGGTCGCCACCATTATTAACCCTTCCCAAACCGTGCAGTGACACAGGTCTACCGTCATAATTAAACCCGTAATATTTCTGTAAATATTATATCATATTTTAGATAATACTAGAGAAAATATCAGCGCTCATTATGAAAAGGGAATCGTACAAAAACAATTATTTTTCCCATTCAATCCGTTGTAAAATTAATACGTTGGTAAAAATACCATTTGTGATATGAAAGACAGAGATCACACACTATTTTCACAGTGGAAAGAACAACAAACATACAAATATAATTGTACCTTTCTCAGTAATTAAATGAAGAGAGATAAGAAGAAAATACACATTGTATAGTACTTAATGAATGCTCAATATTTAGAATATTAAAGCCATTTAAGTTAATAAAAACATTTTTTCTAACTGTTATTTACGGTAACACGAGTTGACAGCATGGCTATTTTGTATCATGGTATTGTAAAGGTTAAGGGACTTGTCATAACGGAGCACAAACCAACAACACATTATTATTGTGAAGTTGTAATTATTCAGAACAGACGCTCTGTGATATTTTAAATATTAATTAGAAAGATATACATATAAAATCAATTTTATCGAAAAATATTGTTGTCGCGCTACCGGGTTGCGAACCTGGATCTCTTTCCAAACTGGGGAAGGTGCATTATCCAATTGTGCTACCTACAGTGACATTATTTTTTACGACAAATTATCGGAGCTATATGTTACAGTTTTTCAAATTAATACATCTATCGTTCCATTATTTGAAAGCACTTTTTAAGACGATTTGGATGTACAGGGTGGCCTAAAAAAGCGAGAACATCTCGTAAAACACGAGTTATTTTAAAACGTAATATAATTAATTATAATTCTTAATGTACTATATTTAGCTAATCAGAAATCATCAAAGCACCCCACACTGCATCATCTAGTGGGTTTACATCTGTCCTGTTCGGTGGCCGCACGCCTGGTGAGATGAAATTAACATTAAAATCGATTGTATTTCTGGCTGTGTGAGATGGAGCTCCGTCCTGCTGTAATGTCTAACTATACTCCAGGCTCTGTTTTGAAACTCTGATCGTTTCCCTAGCACCCCGACGTTTTTAAATTCGCAATTTTTTGATCAGAATACGGTCTTTGGGGTGATTTTTGTCATTCTGGGCGACAATTTGAAAAAAAAAAACAAATATAAACATTGTAAAAATTAATAATCAAATATGGCGACCGAAAATTGTCGAAATAAAACGTAATACAGGTAAGTAAGTAAATTAGTTTATTTAAGCTATTGTTGATACGAAATTTTTTTGGGCCACCTGTATATCTTTATAATTAATTAATTATTATTATTATTTTTTTATTTATTTATTTATTTAATTAGCGAAATACAATGACAAAATAAATGTTATATACATACATAGTTTTAACTTCGCTTACCTCTCCAAAAAAGAGACCAGCTCTTGTGCTTGGAGAGGGAGTTACACTACAATAATAGTATATAATACCTTACATATTCTATTGATTGTCCCTTTGTGTGCTTCTGAAGTATTCTGTAATATTGTTTATTGTCCAATTATGTGTTTTTGAAGTGTTCATTTAGTTTCTTTTTAAACTCTTTTATATCCTTTATTTCCTTGATTTGTGTAGGGAGGCTATTGAAATTTTTTATCCCTAAATATATAGAATTGTGCTGATAGTGTTTGGTGTTACATTTAGGGATTTTAAAGTTATTTTTAAATCTTAATGATGTGCTTGATGTAATAATAATTAATTAATACATTTAATTTTTGTTCACCTTCGTCATAGAACGACGCTGCCTAGGATGATGGCCATATCTATACTCAGTCTTGGTACATTGTTTACATTACCAATAAATAAATACGGAAAGGATAGCACGGCGCACTTGATACTGCTTGTCAGCAATACCGTACCAGAGTCGATCTTTCACATCTTAAGCGGATACACTAGTCTATATCTTTCGTGCATACAATAATAAGTAATAGTACACTACCCGAGTATGCAATATAGATAGAAAATCGCTTGTAGCATGGTCCGAACCATACAGTGGATGATTGAAAATCCACCCAAATTTTCTGGAAACATTTTGTTGAATGGACTAGCGGTGGACAACCACAACAGCGGGACTTTAATGTTTGCGTTTCAAGACTGTCAAACAGATCGGTCGTTGGAATGTAACATGAAGAATATTGTAAATGATATGTTAACTAGTGTATTTGAATTCAGTTACCATTAATAATTCAATTAGCCTCTCTTAAGTATTGAATTAAAACTTTCTCGCTAGCGAAGAGACCGCGCGTATAATATGATAATTAGTATTGCTACCGTGTCGTAAGGGAATTTTTACCGATAAAACAAAATGGCGATGCAGACTATCAAGTTTTATAAATATTTATATATATTATATATATATAATTCCATCTTCAACTGACAACTTTCAGTCTTCGGATCTAGAAATACGTATGGATGTCGAAAGACACGGAGACGACGCCGCGAGGAAAATACTCTCCGACTGATGACGCAGCCTAGAAGACAGATCACCTTTCGTATTTATTGGAGAAACAAATAAGAAATTTAATATTTCAACATGTCCAAGAATACACAATTACTGGATTTTCATCTACAAAGGCACTGCTATTAAACAAATAATAGATATCTCATAGAGACGAAGCTATTTTTATTATATTTAATGGAAAATATATGGAAGTATTGATAATTACAGGCCTTACGACCTGTCTTCGGCTGCCTTAAGTGATCATAAATATAAATATATCGTTCACCATTTTCACTCCATCAATCTCAAAAATATGAATTTTAAGGACAAAGTTCATTAAATATAATATGATAAAAAATAGCTATATCTCTATGAGATATCTGATATTTATTTATTATAATGTTTAAAACAATTATTGACACATAGAAATATTAGAATGACACCTCTTATCGAGTATTCTGCCATTGGTATCAAAGACCACAAAACAACCGAAGTAAATCCCGTAATTTCAATACAATACAATAATTTGCGGTACCGGTTCCCATCAGCTGCGCATATATAGTGGCTGAGAAGTGTCATCGCCAGGATCTGAATGCCGCTAGGCACTTCAGCAGGCGACGGGACGTGACTGGAATAGTCACGAGCTCTCCGCCGACCTCCGAAGTCCTCGAGCCGAGAAATTTACAAAATATTGTTGTTTTCAAGCTTGTTATATATTTGCCGGTATAATTATTACTACTGCGTTGGGTGTGATACACACAACGGTATAACTGTTGTATCGCACAGGATTGCGAGGTCGCAACAGTGGCGCCGTATTTTTATTTTATTTTTTTATTAATATTAACAATATAATACAATTTCAATAATCAGTAATATTTTAAGATTTGATTCTTCTTTATGAGAGTAAGACTCGTGTATAGAGAAGGAGTATATTCGAGTTAATTAATGTTTCAGTTAGTCTGGGCACATATTTTTTTTTACTTCAGTTACAAATTTATGATAGTCCGTAATATAATTGATATAATAAGAGACATGTCAATAATTTAAATGTGGCGCCAAAAAACTCGTGGAATAGATTTCAGGAAAACAAAGGCCTCTTAGTAAAACATCAAATGCAAATATGACTGAATATTCTGCAGTCGGGACGCCATTCTCGATTGTGTCGCCGCAGTGTACCGATATTGACCATCTTTTGTGTTTAATTTCTTTCCACCTCATCATCATCATCATCACGATCGCCGGTTGAGAGAAGCTAAGTGAACCACCCTTGTTTACATTCTTGTTTATTGTACGGAACAGCTGTTCAGGTCGCCATTACAGGCAAACCGGAGAGAGCGTGTGTGACAAATCTGGCATATATCCCGAACTGACAATAATTGAAATTTCATAATTTCTAGCCGTAGGTAAGTGCATTTGAGTTGTTCCGTCCACTGTGAAGGGAATGGTTGCGTTGCTTAGTTTGAAAAAATGGCGTCTGAGTCGTATAAATCTGAGCCTTGTCTTTGGCTCGTAAATAGATATTATTTGATGGAATGGAAGAAACGATATGGCGAGATATTACGGTTCGTTTATAAGTATTTCAAACAATGAAATCGGAAAACTTCAATATCTCCAGACATCCAGAGAAGTGGGAGGTCTTGCGTAGGAGAAGATCATGACTGAAGAAGCCGGGGCAATAATATGGCCAGTCTACTGTGAAGTGACGATAGCCAATTTCGTTGAGCACACGAGGCACTAGAAGAAGAAGAATAATCCACGTTACATTCTCATGACAGCGACACGATGTCGTAACATGACAGATAGAATCGCGTAACCGCTTTTTCGGGTAATTACCCCGCCCCTGTTATTAGTCTGATCCCGGCCGTCGTCGGCTGCCGTCTCGCTCGTCCGATAGCATCGTCCGGCCCCCTGAAGATGACTTGCGATAAAGCGCCGCAACGCGCAGCTGACGATGACCAACCTTGGGCCGAAAGCGGTGACCGTGAACGAGAGGAGATTTCACAACGCTTCCGATGATTCTTTGGGATGAAGAACGCAACATCAGATAAAAATACTGGCGACATCACAGACCAGTAAATAAATTAATAGACATGAAATAAAGTGTAAATATAGGAGAGGCGTTTGGTACGTCAGTTGCGGGACGAGGGGCATTCAACACACATTATTTGTAGAAACATAAATTCGATAGTTTACGCAACAGTAAAAGTATTCACTCGTCTAAAATTATTTTTTCTACATTAACGCACATTACGTTGTCAGGTTTAAAATTTTCGTTCCAATCGAGTCATATATTTAAAAAGTGTCGCGGATCTATTTGATTGCGTAAGTGGTACCAAAGAGAAAACATTGAAATATAAAATTTGCGTTAGTCCATGTCTTTAGTAGTCTGCGGGCGACGTGTATATTTTATAATCCGTGAGAAAAAATTCAACTATATATATTAATTTGTACATTATGTACTGTATAATGCGCGTAAAATCATACAATTCCAGGAAGGCTTATTACTGTCACCAACGTGCACAAATGGGAATACATTTACCTAAAAACAAACAAGAAAGAGGCTCCATATACGACATTTTTTGTGTGCCGTATTTAAAACGGAAAGAAACAGAACACCCGCACCGGAACATCCGAACAGTTTCCGCATTATTTCATATATAGGAACACGTGTTTTCATATAATGTATACATTCCCTGCAAATAGCACGTGGGCAGGAATAATAATCTGCCTATATAAGACGTTTACAGATGGATGTATTTATCTAACGGATCTTGGTCAAAGGTCTTAGAATGGAGGCCTCATACTGCTAGACAGAGAGAATCGGCGATTCTTGGGGGAGGCCTTCATCTAGCATTTTTTACAAAATACATATCCATGTCTTATCCACGGACACACCCTTAAGCAGTCATGCTTATTTATCTACATTTGAGTAAATAAACAGAACATTCTAATCTTTGAGTACTTTTCTTTTGACAATTTCATTAATTTTTATTTATTTCCTTATATTATACGTCTTTATATGCTTTTTAAGATTAATCAAATATTTTGTTATTAATTTTTACTACGTACTTATTTCTTTCTTAATAAATAGATAGATTGTCCCATAAGTCTGGGTTTTTTTTTATGTTCAAGTTTGTTAGCGCCATTAAATGTACTATGCGCGTGTACGCGCGCGTATCTCATTGGATTACAGAAATATATCCTATCCCTGTTACTCTTGTCCTATCCTAGTCCCTAGGCACGAAGGAGAAAGAAGATTCTGCAGTCTGCTTGCTACGCCTGAACGAGCTACACCGCTTTTGAAACCGAACACGGTACGTTGCCGTCGCTGTAAATACGCTTACAACCGCTAACCTTAATTACCGCTAATTTATAATTTTTTACTACCGCTAATATATTTAATACGATTACTTTTTTAACGCGAGTGTCACCAAGTGCGTGACGTAATTCTGCGTCGCTTGTGAATTGGTGGACCGGGGAGAAAAGAACCAGCTTCCGGAGATCGGAGACCCGCAAGTAAGTGCCATCCTGTCTTTTATCTCCCGATAACCCGCCAACCTTCCAAAGTTGAATAATTAAAAAAATAAAATATGTAATATTTTTTTAATCAATTATACATTCTCCATCTTATTCTACAATCGTTCTAGACGTCTCGATTAGTTTATTGATAACTGATTCGATTTGTTTTGAAGCAATAAATACGTCGATGCCGTTTTTTATATTTACATTTTTTTTACATTTGACACTTTCTTAATTTAATTGCATCTCTGCCCATTGCATTACAAATGTTTTTAACTGCTGTTGTCGCATCATGGCCAAGTTGAAACACAGAGCATAATATAGAGTAACTGAATTTCTTTCATCTCCACTGCCATTATTGTTTAAGGGTAGAAAATATCACACCAAAAAAATATCCCGTCACTAACCCTAACCACCGACAAGAACACTGTTGACGAACACTGAAGGAACACTGAAAAACGCAAAGACAACCTGTAGATATCTCATAGAAACGAAACTATTTTTAACGAAAATGTATGGAAGTAATAATATATTGGTCAAAATAATAAAGATATATAAAACTGAAAAATATTAGGAGAACGCATTCTTATTGTGAAGTTGTAATTATTCAGAACGCAGCTCTGTGATATTTTAAATATGAATTAAATATATTAATTAGAAAGATATACATATAAAATCAATTTTATCGAAAAATATTGTTGTTGCGCTACCGGGATTCGAACCTGGATCTCTTTCGAAACCGTAAAAATAAGGTAGATGATAATGGAACGATTAAATGTATTAATATCAAAAAGGTAACATATAGGTTCGAAAATTTGTCGCTAAAAATATTGTCGCTGTAGCATAGTTGGATCAAAAAAATCGTCAAGAGCTACGAAGCTCATTCCGACTTCGGGGGTTTTGATAATAAACAAAGCAGCCATTATTGGGGCTCTGAAAATCTTCAATTGATACATCAATGACCTTTACACCTACATAGTTACTGTTGGTTCTTTCAGGATGCAAGAGGCAATGCGGTAATCATTAATGGTGATCGTTAACGTCACATGTTGGAAAACTTATTAGTGGCACCTCACACACAGCCCGAGCTATGCTTGAAATTTTGCGAGTAATTTATACAACGGCTTCGAACATAATATTCACTCTCTACCTTTTGCCTTGTTTCCCTTCTTTTTTTAACCAAGTCTGTATTAAAACGACTGGCATTATTGAGATCGAACGTTGGCCCGCGTTGGCACACAGTCACGAGTGCAGAGGTGATACTCAACCCACCATCAGCAGTCAGACTGTGACCAGGTGACTGCTGGAAGGTGCGCGCGGTGCACGCTCCGAAGAGTCCGAGTTTCACTGCTGCGTCACGCCTGAACGCCTCCGCATATTCACTTTTCTCCGGCCGACTCCAACAGTGATGTAGTTATTACGGATGTATTTATTGTACCGGTATTCCACGCGGAATGCTCAGCCTCGTCGTAATTTGTATTCTATTTGGTTCATTCATTTTGTTGTCCTTTAATTGCCTCGGTCCTTATTGGGTCTCTCAGCCACCATACTATTCACTTCTTATACTGACGTTTATGTAGATAATTGTACTTCGTATAAAATATGTTGACAAACGAAAATACTAATACTCCCTGCGCACTTTTTCCTTCTTAATTACTTACGGATTTTGTCTACGGGGGAACAGATTGCATTTCGACACGAAACGATCAACATCTGTGTTTCTTTTAACGTTCGAGAGTAGCGCCATGCGTGAAATTCAAACCGCGAAAAAAATCGGTGCAGTGATATCTCCGTTCTTCACCACAAAAGTGCGAGTCAACTGGAGGTGAAAGGTGGGCCAAACCCATCTGTCATTATTCCTGCCTTGTTCCAATTCGGACTGCGTTAACTAACCGTTAATTTTAATCGATACAGTCCACGGCATTTTATCCCACCAATGATGATACGAGTCATAAATAAATGCTTCTAAAACAGCAAAAATTGCATACCATTTGATCAAAAATTGATACGTTTACAAATTAATATGAAAATATTTAAATATAATACTCACATTATCCGGTATTTCTGAAGGTTCTGCAATGGCGCTTGGTCGCCTTGGTTCCGTCTCTCCTTCACACGGCACAAAAACTTTAAAATTCAGCTTCCACAGATCAACTTGACAATTAGAGTCCAATTATATTTAATCTTTCACTATTGTTGCACTCCTGTGAATTGTAAAGAAATGTTTAGTATGTCGGTAATAGAATAAAAAATGAACAAAAACTATATCGGATGATTGAATATGGTATTTAAGAGTAACACGACATTATGTCTTCAGATACAACCTGGATTCCAGGTTGTACTTACTAAGTAAGTAAGTACAACCTGGAATTTGACTACTGAGCTAACTCAGGAGCAACAGATGACACAGCGTAGTGTGGAAAGCAGTATGCTGTGAGACCGAGATGAAGAATGTTATTATCACTACTTGAAAGCGTAAATGTATTTCAAGAATGTATTTATTTTATCTACAAAACCTAATTTTATCAATATATTTTTTTTAAATATAATGGGCTGGCGCCTATTAAACGCAATTTGTTTACCATCTAGCGTTGGTGATTTGTATATCCCGTGGACAAATTATGATTTTCTCAGTCAGTTTAAGTTCAATATTTAAATTTAAAAATTCTGCTGATAGATGTAACGTATATAGATTGATATCTTTCTCCCTTCTTCTTCTTTTTATTTTCCTATAAAAACACCTTTTACGGTTTTATCAAAGCGTATTAGCGATTTTTTTTATTACTGCGTCTCTGCAGGGTATGTTTATCTAGTTATATATTATATAAATATAATGGCAATAGATAATCGACGTATCAAGAAAATTACTGAATGGTATTCATGACGGTAGCTGCGAGCCAGAAATGAAAATAAATTTCGAATTAAAATTCAATATTCAAGTTTACGCAGTATATATATAAAACGAAAAAAGAATGTGGTTATTAGCAATTTTCAAAAAAATTAAAAATTTTGACCCTCCAGCGTCCCTAATTCCTGTTATATATTGTTCTCTTTCATTGTATATAAATATTTTGCCATTAATATAGATGCATAGGTATGGCGAAAACTTGATAAAATATGAAATCACCTCCGTATTTCCAAGACAAAGAAAGTCAGATTTCTACAGTCTCTGGTGCATTCTATATTTTTATATGGTATGGAATCATGAACCCTGAAGGTAAGAGAGAGAAGTCTTTGGATGTCGTGTAGGAGACATACGTCGCGCATGCCATGAACAGTGAACACACGAAAGTCTCTATTTTGTAGGAGCTTAACACCAAGCACAGACTCAACCATTTGTCTGGGACGAATATTTCAATTGTTTGAGCATCTTGCGAGAAGAGAAGATAGCTATCTGGGAGAAGCTTGTTGCGGTGGACCACGTCGAACGACAGAGAGGAAGAGAAAGATCCCTCACCTGTTGGATCAGAAATGGAAAAGGCAACAGGCACTTGCAAATATATCACAGATATTGTTGCACTAGGTGAGTTATACACTCCATGTTTCCTGTCTCCGAATGGGATGTGTTGGTCCTGGAAATAGACGCCTGGGTGTGGATAGAGATGCCAAGTTGTACAATACACCAGGCGAAGACAGTCGTGGAGCAGTAGTAGCAGCAGCACTGATAAAATGACGGCCCGTAATAAATCTGCAAGGGCGTCTCGTGGCTTTGCATAATTACTATCAACAGCAGTGAAAGTATTTATGGAAAATCATTTTTAAAGTTAAATATTTAAATATATTTTTTTGTCTTAATGTAAAAACTACCGAATATTTGTTTCTAAGAAAATCCTAGTATTTATTTTTTAGACGAACTGTACGTGTGTGTAAGGGTATTTTTTTTAAATTTATTTTCTCTAGGCTCAATATTAACAGAGCTACGAATTTTTTTTGTAACTGTCATTTTGTAACTAGATAAATCTGATAAAAACTATGGAAATTATTGTGTATATATCTCATATATCTGTGCATATATAGATTTTCTTGGTGTCCTGGTCCTGATCGAAAAAAGTGCATTAAAAATAATGTAAATATGATTTAAAAATATATTAATTGAGAAAGATATACATATAAAATCAATTTTATCGAAAAATATTGTTGTTGCGCCACCGGGATTCGAACCTGGATCTCTTTCCAAACCGGGGAAGTTGCATCATCCGATTATGCTACAGCGACAATATTTTTAGCGACAAATTTTCAAACCTGTTATCTTTTTGATATTAATACATTTAATTGTTCCATTATTTATTGTTCTGAATAACTACAACTTCACAATAAGAATGTGTTCTCCTAATGAGAATATTGTACCTGGATGTTGGGGCAATTGTAGTGTTTCTATCGAAATCTAACTAAAATACTCGAAATACGTTATGAAAAAAAAAAATTATAGCGTACTGAGATTATTCATATAGTTAACACTCCAAAAATTGTTAAATTCTGACAATCAGATCAAAAGTTATTAATTGTTTAAACATGGCCCGTCTCCCAAGTAAAAAATGATTTAGTCATATCGCTCGCGTCAGCTGTCAGAACGCAGGCCGCCATTTGCAATCGGGGTAACTTGTTTGGTCGCGTGTCATTTAGTTCGCCGTTCGCCCAACACGCCACTGAATTTAATTTATACTAATTAGATCTTATATTCGAGTTGTTTGAACTATGTATGCAATTTCAAATTGTGCTATTAATCGCCGATACGTGAGACGATGTACTAAGAGGTTCCTCATTGTTGGGCGGCCATTCTCAGAATATTATTGACATGTGATTAATTGCATTTTACTTCCCGTTGACAGCGGGTTTAATAAACCTCTTTACAGCTGATCGCATGCACGAGTATGTCTACAAATCTATACACACAGAACTGAATGAAAATGTTCAAGGAGCGCGTACAAATTGTACACCGTTACGAAAAGTCTACGGAGTAAGTGCGACATAAACTTTCAACTGTTTTCATAATATTGTGCTATTATGATTTTAAAACATTGACAGAATAGTAATTAACCATTATCTAATTAAAATCTTTAAAAATCGGAATGTAGCCTTTCAGAATAGCTGATATTGAAAGCATTTTATGAAAATTGGACGAGTAGATACATTTACCCCAAATTTGGGGTAAATGTATCTAGTTGTATTATTTAGTGAAAATGTATTTACTGATCCGCTTAATGACAATATGAATTAGTTATTTTGCCATTAGCGACGGGTAAAACGTGCCGAGTTACAAAAATATCTTGTAAAATTGCTTAGATTGCTTAGAAAGCGCGACATATCATAACGATTGTTTATAAAATTGGAATACACATCACTAATTGAGAAAGTTTCCATACACAAATATATGGATAGAAGCACTTCTCCCATGGTCTAAAATTTATAGGGTAAGTGTATCTGTACTTATAAATCGTTATTCGTGGGAATAATCATAAAACTAATATATACGTGATAAATTACAACTTAAAATAAAGGTATTTACGTAATATCACCGTCCTGACACTTAATATCAAACAACTGTCATAATTTGAAATGGCATTACAAGCAAACTAATATTTGGATTAGCACCATCTCTGGACTGCCTCTTTAAATATTGATTTATAACATTTCTTAATAGATTGCGATACTGGAATCTAATTTCAAACGTAATTAGGAGACGTAGATGCATTTACCCCGATTTACCCTACTTCGAAATAAATATTTGCTAAATTGCCACAGGTCGTAAATCATCAAAATAAAATCTAGCCGCTCGGATTTCGATGATTTTTAATTTTTTGTATTCAATATATAATGTGAAATCAATAAAATATTTAAATTAATCACAACATCGCATAACTACGACATTTTTTAAATGCTAATGCATCTTTAACATTTACGACTCGTATTTTATATATGTATCTATCTTAAAATATTGTACACTAGATGTGTATAACGAATTAAATTGATTGTATCGCCGTAGAAACACAAAATTCTATTTCAACTCAACACATGCGTCAATGGCTTGATTAAGCAAACAAAAACATAGATCAGCCATTATTAGATGCATTTCGTAACGTCTAGAACATCTTTCGTGTTGTGCGTGTCCATCACGAGGTTCGGAGAAGCGACGCGTGTTAACTCAATCATTCAAGATGGTGATTTAAATTTATTGCACAGGTCACCGCGTAATAATAATTATCAACTTTCAGTGAGTTTCCACACCGCTGCATTCCGTTTTCGAATCAAGGCTGTTCGTAAATGTTTTATTTGCTCAAAAGGCTATCGGGTGAAATTGGTAACTGGCCGGCTAGACTCGAGGGGGCAATATTGAATCAGTATTTTTGTATCGAATTTCAAACGCTCATAGTTTTCTTTTGAGTACAGTTAGAGATGAATTTTTAAAAATAGATATTAATAAGATTTCGAACGACCGTAAAAAGCTGACAACGCAAGATATTTGACGAAATACTAGACCAATAGTTATATTCAACTAATGAAGTCAATTTAGCTAACACTACCACTGTGTTATATCATCGTGAGATGTTGGGATTACCTCAGAGATTGGAGGTCAGCAGTAACAGGTATTCGACCTCGACCTGAAAGGAGGAGAGGTCAAGAAAATGGATGAAGGCGTGATTCACTATTATTCATTCAACAAATTCAATAAACAAAAACAAGTCAAAACGAATACGGCGACTCGCCACGACCTTAAAAATAGAACGATAGAATTAAGGTGTATGAAATAGCGCGATAAATATGAACGTTATTATAGTTAGACAAAATACTTGAGATGCCTGAGTAGCAACAATTATTCAGAATTTTCCAATCACGTTTTGGAAACAAACTATTCTTTTGATATTAACAAAGGTTTAGAAATTATACATACAAGTATTAGAGGCTTACAGTTAGATAAATTTGAAATTTTACGTGTTAAGCTAAATATTATAAATAACCAAATCCTATTTGCAAACAGTCACATTTTAAATTTGTTTTCATATTAGTTCTTATTTATTTATTTCTTAACATAGTGCGTATATAAGCACTCCTTACATACGCTCTAATATATGCAAGATTAAAATATTTTCTTTTACTAAAACTTATATTTTATATATTTAGTCAGTTTCATTTTAAATCTATTCAATTTCTCTTCATTTCTTATGTTTTCTGGCATTTCATTAAAAAAATTCCCGAATGGCTATGATATAAAATTTACGCTTTGTGCGCAACACGCTCCGTCGGACAAACGTGCGATCAGCGATAAACGTGTACTGTTGTACCGCGCTTGATGACGTCACGTTCGTATCAAGATCTCGTCAGTCTAATAATTTTATCTATGGTTTCGAATACTTCTTGTATTGTGCAAGAGATTTCCAAGAATCTGGAAGAAAAGCAGTTACACTACTGTATATGGTCGTAAAGTATATAATATAATATGAAAATGGTTGAATGGATATTTGCGATACACTGGGTCTAGATACCGTATCCATTGCGTTCTAGAGAACTGGGTTAGGAACCAGCGAAGCGCGTCAATAGATTTAATAACGAGATTTTTCTCTTTCAGGAATTTATAATAATTATATATAGACGTAAAACAATTATATAAAGTGTAATATTAAATTCAACACAGTGGCGTGACTGTAAAAATTGGACTCGAATCCGGCACTCGTCGATTGCTCACTGTTAGGCCTTGCGGGCGGCGATTGTGGCCGCTACGCGACCATTGATAGAGCTTTATTAAGGAGAACACATTCTTATCGCGAAGTTGTAATTATTCAGAACATAGCTCTGTGACATATTAAATACTAATTAAATGTATTCATCGGAAAGATATACGTATAAAATCAATTTTATCGAAAAATATTGTTTTTGCGGTACCGGGATTCGAACCTGGATCTCTTTCCAATCCACGGGGAAGGTGCATTAACCGACTATGCTACAGAATACAGTACCAAAACGAACAAAAATTATATATAAGAATCGCGAATAGACAATTTCTATGGTATATTTCTCAATTAAGAATGTATGACAGATGGCAATACACGATTTCGTTAAAATATTAACATAGAGATATTAAAAACACAGCTATAATGACATTGCATCAAATACGTCCAGAAAGTCATAGAAATAGACGGGGAGACGAAATATTACTATGTATGCTGTATACAAAACAATATTTTTCCCGCCTCGCTCTGCTTCAAATGGTGTTACAATCGACTATACCCCCTCCTAAATTTCTACAGTTCACTATCCATACAAAACGAATGACTCTTGTACAAAGCAATCATCTGTCCTATGCTCACATACGCGAGTCCCATCTGGGGTTCAAGTAATACTAACATTATAGAATCCGAACAAAACTACACCCTCAGGAGAATCACAAACTCACCCTGGTATGTCAGAAACACAATCATTCACAGAGGCTCAAACATACCCTCACTCCAAATTAATTTCCATCCCAAACCCTTTCATAAACTCCTCGACCTATATGATCCCTCATCCGATCCCCATCACACTACTTTATGAAATTATATACAAAGTTAAAATTACTTGATATTAAAAAAAAATAATTTCACCATGTTCCCCGAATAGGGTCCCCCAAAAAAGACAAGAGGGTTCAGCCCTTATCCCTCCCCTCTTAAACAATCGAATCAGAGACTCCTCGGTGTGGAATACAGAATAGACGAAACCAGACCTGCGTAGGCTCCGCAGCAGATCAACTGGCGAATAATAACGACTATCAGTAATGAGGCAGATACCTGGTGCGCGGCGGCCCGTGCAGCAAGCGCTGGAGAGAAACGGAATTCTTCGATGGGAAACCGAATAGCTGAGACGATATTCTCAGAGCGCGCGTCACGCCAACTCCATCAGAACCATGGACTACAACTCTAGCAGCTTCTGCCGAACTAAGGATCATAGTTCCTTGGTCTGGCAATGGTGCAACAACCGATGGTCCCTTATTAGGGTGTGGGTCTTCCGCTGGGGGTTGCTAGGATGGACGAGTCTCTCCTTAAATTGATACCGGAGCCAACCAATTATGGAGGAACAACATGAGGTTCCATGGTGTTTCTAAGAATTATATTTGCCTCGATATCACCTTCAGCCTATGGTGAGCGGCTACGAGCGATCGACGACGCAGCATCAGACACGCAGCTGCATGTAAAAGACTAATACGATTGTAACTTGAATAATTAACTCGGTGCAATCGTAAATAGCATTATATATCCCTGTTGTCTGCTTACATCCACACGATACAATTTATAAATAATAGTAAACCGACTACGGAGGCGGATTACCATTTCCATATCATCCTTCTGATAGAATTACTTTCATTTTTAAATAGTGACATATATTCCTTTCCACGTTTCGCCTATGGATTTTTCAATTTTCTACTTTCTGCTCAAATATGATCAGCGATGTACTGTTCTCATGGGTTAAATCTGTCGGCAGTAGTGCATGGAGGGTGAATCTCTTATACGATTTTTTTTGTGCCGTCTCGTTTCTTTGCTCCCCTGTCTCGTATTATTTACATTATCACGTTTATATATAAACATGTTTTGTTCTTTATTTAAATGTATTATATCTTATTTACTAATAAAGTGAGTCATCGCGGTATCGCCCTGTCGTATATGGGGGGCGCTGGGTTCGCCCTCTGCCCGTGGCACTCGAAACACTTCAACATTTTCGTCCGCTCCTGCTAATTAAAATGTCATATCAGACCTGACTAGGATCAAACATTTCTCCAGCCTGCTGCATCACACGCCGTGGCTGAATTAGCAGCACTCACGACAAACCCATTATATGAGACGGTACCGAAACACAACCGGATGTATTTGAGAAAATTACAATTATAAAATGTCTCCCGTGCGAAGATTATCTTGTCATGGCCGGGTTAGTTCATGATATTACATTTAAATAAATAAAATAATAATAATAATAGATTACATAGCATAAATATACACACGCAAGGCATTCGAAAAACTACTATTAAAAAAAAAAAATCTCTGATAATAAGCAGTAAGACTTTAACCCTTCCCAAACCGTGCAGTGACACAGTTCTACCATCATAATTAAACCTGTCATATTTCTGTAAATACACGCAACATAAAATTCATATTTTAGATAATCCTAAAGAAAATATTAGCGCTCAGGAATGACTAGTGACAAACCAATTATGAAAAGGGAATCGTACAAAAACTATTATTTTTCCCATTCAATCCGTTGTAAAATTAATACGTTGGTAAAAATACAATTTGTGATATGAAAGACAGAGATCACACACTATTTTCACAGTGGAAAGAACAACAGACATATAAATATAATTATTATTTTTTATTTATTATCTTTGTTTTATTAACCACTGAATTGAGTTTAAATCCATCCACCGGTTTCGTTCTTCTTCAGGATGTCATAACAAACAAATATAACGAAAAACAACAATATATGTTTTTAGTTAGTTATGACATCCTGAAGAAGAACGAAACCGGTGGATGGATTTAAACTCAATTCAGTGGTTAATAAAACAAAGATAATAAATAAAAAATATGAATTTTAAACACAAAGTTAATATTGCTAATTTTAAAAGTACAAATATAATTGTCTCTTTCTCAGTAATTAAATGAAGAGAGATAAGAAGGAAGGACACATTGTATAGGACTTAATGAATGCTCAATATTTAGAATATTAAAGGCATTTAAGTTAATAAAAACATTTTTTCTAACTGTTATTTACGGTAACACGAGTTGACAGCATGGCTATTTTGTATCATGGTATAGTAAAGGTTGACCGAAATTGACCGAAAGCCAAATCTTTTCAATTTGAAGCATCTAGTGGCGTACCACACGGGTCTCACCTTGGACCTGTTTTATTTTTACTACTCACAAACGATGTTGACATTTTTAATGGAGTTAATGTTGTTTGTAAATGATCTCAAAATATACAAATCAATCTCTAACATAAATGACTGCATTATTTTGCAAAACAACCTGAATTTGCTATATATGTGGTGCAGTAGAACCTTCATACTCATCATTAATCAGTTCCTGAAACTCTAACGAATATATAAACAGTTTTTCCCATAGTTAATAACTGAAATTCAAATAATTCCTTCCCAACCCCCAAAAATAGTACGAAAATTAATAAATTTGTTATTATTGATAGAATCAGCGTTAACTATGTAAAGTTTCATCATAATATATAGTTTAAAATTTAGTAGTGCTAATAAACTCATGTAGAGTTATAACATTGTTTCATTTATATCCGTCCAGAATAAATTTTACATCAAAACTTGACCTTTATTGTACTGGGGAGATATGACGGAAGAAGCTGTACAAATATTTAAAAGGAGACAATTTAAACATCACAGATAACGCTAATTCTGGTGGTGGTTTTCTCCGTTACCAATGAATCCATTTATATTTTTGTTGACTATAAGAACATTCGGGACCCACTTTTCGACCATATAGAAAATATTAACGAATATGAAAACATCTGTTTGTCATCAAAATGTGACGAATATCGAACCAGACGAATAAAGAGATCCCACTGTATATATTAATGTAGAAAAATGTAAACAAATAAGATTTAATAAAAGTACTGAAGACAACTTTAACTCGCTCCGCTCTCTAACAAATGTGTTGCGTCGTACAAAGCACAGACGCCGGAAGAATGTCAGGACAGGAAAGAGTTTAGCGTCTCCAAAGATGTGGACTGTACATTTTAAATCACTATTTCGTCATGGGTAGAACCGTACTGGCGCAAGGTCGAAAATCGACTGGGCCGACGGCGAGGCCAGAAAGAGAAGGAAAGGGGGTGGGGGGGAAGGCGCAGTGCATTATTCTCGACGACAATTAAACATTTTCGAGGTGCGTTCCGGGTATTAAATTGTCACACCTCGTACAATTAAAAACGTGTACAACTTTCATTGAACATTATTGCATCTCTATTTCTGCATGTGAAATTTCACATTTTCACGAACGACTCGTCGCAAGTTCTTATTGCACACACTCGTGACGTTAATGTTACAAGACCGCATTTCGTAATCGGCAATGCCGTATTGATATTAACATCGGCGGGTCTTCTGCAATATGTCAACATTGTGATTCGTCAGTTGCGAAATAGTCTCGCGACGGAGTCGTCAGCTAAATGCCGACATTTTAAACTTGGCCATGGGTGGTGATCAGAGTGTTCAAGCTATTCAAAATATATACATATATTCTTTTTATGAGCTTCGTAAGTTATGAAGAAAGTCCGTTCGGGGAAGAGCCGTCGCAGTGTGCGTCACTTTCTGATAAAACGCAGTCAAGATAATCTCTTTAAAGGTGGAATCTCGATCATATTATTTAATAAGAAATTATTGTGTTTTTGATATAAAACATATTAAATATATTAAACGTTTAAAATTGACAATTTTAATGCAAATTTGCCTCCGTAATCTTGGCTTTAAGATTATAAGAAAATATATTACGCATATGCAAGAATTTTCTATATGAAGGCAATTTTGTGGCACGCGGAAAGTAAATTTTAATGGTTGCGGTCTTTCTTATAACGCTCATATTTTCTTAACTATGGCAAATAACATGCAGTTTATTAGTTTTACATTAGTGTAAAGGTTTTATCTATGTAATGGTTAAAAAAAAGTAAAATGTAGTGTATAACTTCTGATATAAATGAATAATTAATATACACATTTTTGTAAAAAAAATGAGGAAATTTGAACTATTAATAATGATATGAAAGAGGAATGCACAATAGGCAAAGAAGATTATTAATTCTTTTATAGATTCCTTTCAATCTATTCTAGAAATACACGCTTGGTTACCTACTTGCTAGCCAACCAGCGCGGAAAACATCTGCGAAAGACCTGGCAATGCCAAGTAAATCAGATCTCATATTGGACATCAGTTATATAAGAAAATACACAAAATACAGGGTGATAAATCCAATGAATAAACAGGACGAACTAATTGAGTGGCACTAAATTGTGGACACACAGATATCTGTCGCTTTCCCAATAGCAGATTTGAAATTTACGCACGTATTAGTTCAAACATGTTTAAAAACAAATAGCCGCGTCACGGGCGACTGCGCGATCATTCCGGGAAATAAATTGTCATACCTCATATATAACTGCCCACCTAAGGAGCTCCAACGAGTCACCCATACCCGAATAAATTCCTTATAAAAAACAAGATTCGTCCCATTACTCTCCCTCTGTTACACTCTCCCACATGTACACCGCGGGGCATCCACAAGTGTGAACACAAACTGTTTATTCCGAAATTGTCCATGCCACGTTATCATCTGCCATTCAAAATGATTCAGGTTTGGAGGTTTCCACTTAATTGCCTTTCAACTTGACGGCGACGATACGAAGAACGGAATACGTCCATCTTCCCTGCGTTACTGTATCCCACCTTTCTTGCCTATCAAAAGTGTGTGCACGGGATGGAATGGAGTTTCTAAAAGAGATAGAGGCAAATATAAAGAAAGGGAGATAGAGAAGTCATTGACAGGGAGAAAACACAATATTCAACAACAGCTGGTGAATTATTAATAAAGAACGGCACATTTTTCCCAAGAATATCAGATCGAAGTCCTTATCCTCGGCATCACCTTCAAAACTAACTACTAGTCAGAATCAACATTTCAGCTGTGGGTATTTTCGTTAGTCACATCATTTCAATATATTAAAATCAATCCCAAGAAATCCCGTCCAGTTGCCAAGGTCAGATCAATTTAAATATTCTACCGATTTTTTTGTCAAACTCGTTTCTGAGAAAAAAAAAAAGATTTAATATCGGCAGTACGCGCTATGTTCCTCTTACTGGCAATAATCCCATCGAGGATCTTGTCTTCCAAGATGTTGCCAAGTTTGCCGGCATCTTTCTCAGTACTGTCGCCACATCTTCATGGAGATCTATCGCATTGAAGCACGCTTCGGGCACGCTCGGTTCAGTATAATGCTGGAAGATCTGAATATGATATATTTTAATATAATGGTATGTATTCATAAAATATCAGCGGAATTTACACGAAAAATGGATGCATATCAACATGAGCACGAGCACCGTACAAGGGGAAGGGATAGACTGAGACTGCCATTCAGGTAGAAGGACAAATCTCAGATGTACAGAGCGATGAAGATTTTTAATGAAATGCCAGAAAACATAAGAAATTAAATAGATTTGAAATGTTTTAATAAAAGAAAATACTTAAATCTTGTTATATATATATATATATATATATATATATATATATATATATATATATATATATATATATTAGAGTATATATAGGAGTGCTTATATATGCTCTGTGATAAGAATTAAATAAATAAATATCCGGTCTAGCATAATCGAGCGATCTTCAACGTATC
Source organism: Eubasilissa regina (assembly GCA_022840565.1). NCBI lineage: Eukaryota > Metazoa > Arthropoda > Insecta > Trichoptera > Phryganeidae > Eubasilissa > Eubasilissa regina. The sequence goes on from JAINEB010000026.1 coordinate 6,711,599, forward strand.
CACATTATTATATTTTATTGTATTGAGGGATTTTGACAGTTTATAAACTTATTATAATAATTAACATAATAAATATTGAACATGTGATACTATTTATGAAAATACACAGAAATGTTTAGGTACGTAAGTACGTTTAGGGGCAGAAGATAAAGGGTTGGGAGGGTGCAACTATTGTCGCGGTAAAGGGAGAACAAGACTCGTCTGTAGGTAGAATGAGTAGTCAAAATTGAGATTGTGGTGGTTCATAAGAAGAACCCTTTGAGCGCAGTAAGGCTAATGTTGAACAAGTCAATTTTTCATTATGGTATTTGCGTGACCGGTGAATGAATGAATTTTGTATGTAAGATGTTCTACTTCTGGGAATGTGGAAGAGTACGTTTATCATCGTAAACTTGTAGTTCATGGTTCTACAAGATTCTTTTCAGAGCATCTTGCTCACTCATATAATAAGTACGCGTTTCGCTACTGTACAATACAGTCTGAGAATCTCGTATTAAAAATGATAATTTCGAACTTAAGACAAAATAATTTTTCGCTGTCGTATCGATCGGCACGAACGAGGAAAACATCGCGATATTCGGTTTGAAAAATAAACATTTAGACTGTCCGACTCCTCGGTACGGGCGACACGAACTGCATCATCAAACGGCAGACGCGGTGTACACCTCTTGACGGGGCGAGAACGTGCTCGGGGACTTTGATTTCTGCACTCCCGGTTCACGGTATACCGAAAGATATAAATGCACTGCGGCACGGTTCGACGAATGCAGTCAACGGACGACGTTCGCGCCAGGAAAATGGATGAATATTTGAAAGAGACAGATGCACCGATGACGCCGAACTCTGGATAGTGGAAAGCGGCGATCTTTGACAGCTGTTTGACTTGACAATACTTGCATCTGTATTGCAACCGAGTATCTGCACTCAAGCGGTTCTGAAGAAGGATAAACATATTAAATACTAAATTAATGTATTAATTATAAATATATACATATAAAATCAATTTTGTCGAAAAATATTGCTTTTGCGTCACCGGGATTCGAACCTGGATCTCTATTTCCAAAATTATTGGAAATAGAGATCCAGGTTCCCATTAATACATTAATTTAGTATTTAAAACATCACAGAGCTGTGTTCTGAATAATTACAACTTCACAATAAGAATGTGTTTTCCTTAATAATTTATGTTGTATCAATGTGTCCAAAATTTAATAAAAATGAATTGATAATTCTGGCGTCTGCAGTCGGTTTACTCAAAGGTATTTGAGATTCTGTAAAAATAATGTAGAGATGGCTTTCAAATAATGGAACGACAGGTGTATTCATTTGAAAAATGTAACATATAGGTTCGAAAATTTGTCAAGAAAAATACTGGCGTTATAGCACAAAGGTAGTGCACTTCCCCGGATTGGAAATAGAGATCCAGGTTCGAATCCCGGTGACGCAAAAACAATATTTTTCGACAAAACTGATTTTATATGTATATATTTATAATTAATACATTAATTTAGTATTTAAAACATCACAGAGCTGTGTTCTGAATAATTACAACTTCACAATAAGAATGTGTTTTCCTTAATAAACATATTAATTTAATAAGACAACACATTCTTATTGTGAAGTTGTAATTATTCAGAACATAACTCTACGATATTTTAAATATATTAATTAGAAATATATACATATAAAATCAATTCGATCGAAAAATATTGATGTTGCGCCACCGGGATTCGAACATGGTTCTCTTTCCTAACCGGGGAAGGTGCATTATCCAAATATCTTTCTAATTAACATATCTAATTCAGATCTAAAATATCTTACTACACAATAAGAATGTGTTCTCCTAATAATAAAGTTGCATCAATGTGTTCAAAATTTAATCTGCTATCAGATTACTCAAAGGTATTTGAGATTCCGTAAAAATAAGGTAGATGGCTCTTTAAAATAATGGAACGATTAAATGTATTAATATCAAAAGGGTCGCTAATTTGTCGCTAAAAATAATGTCGCTGTAGCATAGTTGGATAATGCACCTATCCAGGTTCGAATCCCGGTGGCGCAACAAATTGATTTCATATGTATACTTTCTAATTAATACATTTAATTCATATTTAGCATATTTATTTATTAAACTATTGAGACACACGTTATTGTCGTATCAGAGGTGAATATATTATAATATAACAAGATGAACATATAAGTAAATATATACTCGTAGTTTATTGTGTGGGATGGAGTAGACTTCACCTTTGATATATGCAGCGTTGTCCTGGCTACTTTGCTACACTGAAGTCTGTGTTAAAGTAGCCAGTTTTTTAAATTCAAGATTCAAGAAATATACGTATATGGTGGCCCAAAAACGTGAGAAAATCTCGTAACACGCGAGTTATTTCAAAACGTAATATAATTAATTATAATTCTTAATGTCAATTTTTTTTTTGCACTATATTTAGCTGTTGCATCATCTAGTGGGTTTAAATCTGGCCTGTTCGGTGGCCACACGCCTGGCGAGATGAAATTAACATTCTCACGACGGAGAATGTCGACTGTATTTCTGGCTGCGTGAGATGGAGCTCCGTCTAGCTATAATCCAGGCATTGTTTTGAAACTCTTTGATCATTTCCCTAGCACCCCGACGTTTTTCAATTCGCAAATTTTTGATCAGAATACGGTTTTCTGCAGTGATTTTGGACAAAAATTGTGAAAAAATCAAATATAAACAATGGGAAAATTAATAATAAAAGACGGCGACCGAAAATTGTCGAAATAAAACGTAACATAGGTAAGTAAATAAATCAGTAAACTATTTAAGCTATTGTTTTTGGACACTTTTTTTGGGCCACCCTGTTTATGTAGTGCGTATTGTAAATCTTGCGAATTATTAGTGTAGACACCGGGACCCCACGATAAACGTCCTGTCAACCTGTGACATGACGGCGTATTAAACGTCCCAAAACCGTCCCCGTTTAGAGGTTATCTCCTGCCCCAACCAGCAGCCCCTGCATCATTGCACTGTTAATAATAAACACACCCCATTTTTGCTAATGCGCCCATAAGGCGTACGTCACGATGGAAGAGCAAGGGGTCCAAATGGACCCGGTACTCGAATGAAATTATACAGCAATCACAAAATGGTATTATCGCAATTTAAATAACTAAGCATCGCTGCTAAATTCCTGGCATTTAGATTATCAGTTTCGAATATTCTAGACTCATTATCTAGCATTGTGATTCAGCTCGTTTATTACGTTAGCGATTGAAGTGAGAGTGGCTTGCGAACTACGTGACATGACCATGGAGTCATTGTTTAGCAAAGACGGAGAAAATTGGTTTTTTACCATGTATTGCAGCATGTGAAATCAAAATGTACCGTTGCGGTGACACGCCACTGCTCAAATACTACGAAAACAATCAAGTTCAATTGAAATGAAGAATCAACTATTTTTTTGTTGTTTTTAAAAGGACACCGGGAGAACACACGAGTTATTTCAAAACGTAATATAATTAATTATAATTCTTAATGTAAAATATTCAGCTAATCAGAAATCATCAAACCACCCCACACTGCATCATCTGGTGTGTTTACATCTGCCCTGTTCGGTGGCCACACGCCTGGTGAGATCAAATTAACATTAGGGTCGATTGTATTTCTGGCTGTGTGAGATGGAGCTCCGTCCTGCTGTAATGTCTAGCTTTGTTTTGAAACTCTATCATTTCCCTGGCACCCCGACGTTTTTCAATTGGCAAACTATTTGAAAAAACCAAATATAAACAATGGGAAAATTAATAATCAAAGATGAAGAATGTAGTATGGGTAAATAAGTAAATTAGAAAACTATTTAAGCTATTGTTATAGTTAAACTAATTTTAATATTAGGAAAACACATTATTATTGTGAAGTTGTAATTATTCAAAATTAAATATATTAATATAAAATCGATTTGAGATTCTGTAAAAATAAGGCAAATCGCCCTTTCAAATAATGGAACGATTAATTGTATTAATATCAAAAAAGGTAACATATACGTTCGAAAATATCGTCGCTGTAGCATAGTTGGATAATGCACCTTCCCCGGTTTGGAAAGAGATCCGAGTTCGAATCCCATTTTTCGATAAAATTAATTTTATATGTATATCTTTCTAATTAATTCATATTTTATTTTGATGTAATTATATAACATTTTACGAAATGTTCTCATAAAAGTGGCAATTTTTTTTAGATTACTCAGTACATAGTCTAAAATGGTGACCCCGACGCTATTAACAAGCATTTTGTCTAAACTGTTATGTACTATTAGCGTTATATACACTTGTGTTTGTTACATTATATTAGTGTTACATAAAGCCACGATGGCAGCTGCGATTTGATATTTGTTTGATTTGTCTACTAACCGCTTATCGCCAGTTGGGCAATACCTTATTTTGCTGCAGCACGTTGTACACGTGCCTCGATATCTATACTTATTAATACATTAACGTAAGTATAATCTGTCTCACGGATATGTTGGGCAATGACAGGTAAACCTCTCGAAACCCGGACAAAAAAAATGAAATTAAAAATTTGCACATCGTCAAGAATTAACCAGATATTTTTGATAAATGATGTGGGGGGCGGCTAATTTATGGGGATGGTTTTGCGAATATTGAATCGTCTTCACTTAACCTTTCCTTCCCGTAGCGGGGTATTCACGTTCCCCATAGATCGCTTTAAACTCGATAACTCGATAATTGTGGAAACGATTTCATTCTTAATTTTTGTAATCTTCACGGAAATAGTGACGAAAATTTTGTCATTTTTTGTTTTTTAAATTTCTAAGCATATAATATTTAAAAATATTTTTTTCGGTCCAGTGATCTTTGCGCGGTACATACGCCATACTTCTGTGTCTTATTTTTAAGTTATCGTGTTTATTATTTGTTTCACTGTAACTAATGCACTGGGTACCATACCACAGATGCAAACGAGGGAGACATCTATATCGCTTATCGCGACTCGCGGCATTCGAACAAGAGACGTCCGGCGAGGCGGTTGGGACCACGATACCCCTAATGAACATTTTATTATCGTTTGTACGCATATGATCTGGGGTATTTCTATACCCTGCTTCGGACCGCAAGGGTAGTTAAGCTACTAGGGCGGAAAGAAGTCTAGCGCTGATTTACCAATAGCAGAACAATGGAAGTTTAAGAGGTGAAGTGTGTGTGTTGAAGTTATTAAAACTATGATTGACTCGAGGTTGTATCAGAAGGTCACGATGCTGTGAGACTGAAGCTCATAACCTCTTCTTATCTCACGCGTGTGAGGTGTCTGTTGTAACCAGAGCATGGTATTAACACAATTTAAATTGAACTCTAGAGATGCGGTTGAATGGCGATGTCGGTGTCGGGACGGCCTGCTGAGAAGTGATGTTAGTTGCTCGAGCAGTATCCGTGACTGGTGCTAATTGTTTATTTGCGTCTGCTTATTGGTCGTTCCGGTTAGATTAGATTAGATACGGAAACTGAAGCATGCGATCTTGCAGAAGGAAGTCTCTGACATGATGAAAATTCATTTACAATACCTGTACAATATCAATTATTTTAAACATATTTAAAATATGCATCGCTTAGCATTCTAAATGCTTGCGTTTCGAATACCGTCATGAGATGTGAACACGGATTACACGAATTACGAATTCAAATAGCTCTGCGACTTTTTTTAAATATATGACTCTATTATGATATGAAATCGAACGTTTAAACGAAACAAAATAAACATGAAATAAATTATATGTTACATACACGCACATTATTTGTGAAAACACATTATTTTTTACATTAATGCATATTATTTACAATCTTTGTTTCAATCGAGTCATATATTTAAAAAAAATCGCTGAGCTATTCGATTGCGTGAGTGAGAAGAAGATATTTATTCGATTTTAAATTCTGTTTACACATTATTTGTGCAATACAAAATATTATATTACAAGGCGACAGTCGTCAAAGATAATTTACCTCAAGTACAGTCAACTTAATATAAATTTACAATTCAAATCAATCTCTAATATTTGTCATTATGCAAGCTTTACTCGTGTAAACCTACCTTACGAATAAACGTTGAAATAATATGATGATACTGTTCGTAAGAAATCTTCACGCGAGGCTGTCGCGGCAGAAATGCGCTAGAGGGTGTTCTAAAAAACACTCGTCACATTTCTGAGATATATGGGTCAAAATAATATATTTCTGGTTCGAAAAAAATTTCTAGCAGAGAAGCGCTCCTCGGTCTCCCTCGTGACGATCGGACACGAATCAACTATTATAGAATAACGTACAAAAAAAATATTTAATTGCTACCGGGATTCGAACATGGACCACTTCCTGCGCTAGTCGCAATAGCACGAGAAAATATTTCAACTTACTTACCATCACGCCGTTTCCCCGTGGGGGTAGCCAGAGAGGATAGAGCGCCACACTCTTCTGTCCTGACACGCAATTCTCGCCTCATCCGCATTCATACGTCTTCTCGTACAAGCTCGCCGATTGTTGAGGCTTCTAGCAGAACCATCCTCCGTTATCTGGTTCACCTGGTCGTGCCGAGTCTTGCGCGGACGTCCTCTATTTCTGGTGCCATCAACACTTGCGTCATATATTTTTCTTACCATTCTCTCCTCATTCATCCGTTCCATACGACCGAACCACCTGAGTGATCCTTTTTTAATCTTACTCACTATACTAACATCAGCTTTACATTCTTTCCTTATTTCTTCATTCTTTACTCTGTCATAAATAGATTTGCCACAAATACATCTAAGTGATCTCATTTCCACTGCATTCAGTCTACTTTCGTTCTTTTTCTGCCAGCTCCAGGCCTCACTTCCATTCCATTGCGCACCGCTAGTCTTGCCTCGGTTGACAAATTCCCGTTAGATATAATTCCATTCAAAGCGCCGTTCACTTTATTTCCTGCAGTCACCCTCCTTACGATATCATTCTCAGCCTTTCCGTTTCTATCGAACATACTTCCCAAATATACAAACTCAAATATTAAACATCTAGTATTCCATTCAATTATATTGCAGTGAATCTACGTACACATTTGAGTGAAATCCTATAGAAGACGCCAGAATTAAATTAATGAATTTTTTTTTTTAAATTTTAAGATTAACTTTGATACAACTTATATATATATATATTTTAAAGAGAATACATTTTTGTTTCGAAGTTGATACTTGATACCGCAGAACTATGTTCTCTTTAAAAAAAAAGATAATACTGATCACTAGTTAGAAGCGGTATTAATATTAAATGTTAAAAATGTTTAAATAATAATGTATAGATATGGCTACTCACAAGAAAAAAAAATGTCCAAACTCGTCTAAAAAGTTTAATGCCAATGACGAACGCAAACATCCAGTCACATCCTAGAAAAATTAAGAGACCGACAGGCCGCCCTAAAATCGGCAACATAACAATGGTCGAAGATAGTTAGGGGAGGCCCTTATCCAGCAGCGGATAGAAAACGATTGACGTCGACGATGATAATCAAAAATTTAAACAGTGCATTAGATTTTAACACAAAAAAGTCAGCATAAATACTTTTGATACTGCTGTATATTGTGCTTGTTTAGCATTTCGGTGCATAGAGGCGTCGATACTGGTGCCTCTGGTGTGCTCTGCCATCTTAGCTACTTCCTTAGTAGACTGCGGTGCCAATTTTATAATAATTTTTTTCATTTGTGGTGGTAATAAAATTCATTTTATTTAAATAAAATTAGATACCCCCTTTTGAACATTATAACAAGCCACTGTTAATATAGTAATTAAATTATATTGTTTTCATGTCTTGCTTAATTCTTCGGCAGGAAGATTTTTTTACTTCATATGTGTAACTGAGTTTATTTTCTATTTAAAAAAAATAATAAAACGATAATTTCAATTATTAATTGTGAATTTATTAATTATTATTATTATTATTGTTAGATGTGACGTTATAATTTCCGATTTGAAAATGTGCAAAATACGCAGAAAACATGTGTACTTCATATTATTTTTTGAATTTATTTGTCGCGCGAGTGAACGTGTTAGGTGGGTTTCGCGCTTGTCCATGTGTACAGAACCAGTCCGGTGTTCGTTTGACTGGAGCATATATTTAAAACCTGTATATTCGATCGTGCGTTCGACTCCCGCAGACAAAGGGTTGCTAGTTAGCTAGCTAGCTAGCCAACTAGCTAGCTAGCTGGCTGGCTGGCTGCAGTGTGAATTTTTGAAATGTGACAGGACCGCATTGCGCTACGGAAAAAAGCGAGCGACCGCCCCCGGGCGCAGAACTTCAATGCTAAAGTGGCTTGAAGCGAGATATTTCGTACGCGAAAAGTACGTCAAAATGCATGCGTTATAGAGCAAGCTCGCTGCATTTTCGTATGCTTCAAAATAATGTGCAGCCACGATCTAAGTTCGAGCGCGCCTGACGCGCGTCTCCCTTTACAACCCCGCAAAACGCCCCGGCGGTGCGGCATTCACACGCGCACTCACACACAACTATACAATCACAAGAACATCACGTTTATATGAAGTGGAATCGTGGACAATCACTGAAACATTTGAGATGTGGATCTACAGACGACTTATAAACAGTTTTGGAGGCTTCCCGGGTAAAATACGTATATATTTATTCGTAATATAGTGCAATTGAAGTATTTATATATCTTTCACATATCTGTTCAGTTTTACTTTGAATCTATGCAGTTTCTCTTCTTTTTTCATGTCTTCTGGCATTTCATTAAAAATTTCATCACCCTGTACTTCTGAGATTTGTCCTTCTTCCTGAATGGCAGTCTCAGTCTATCCCTTCCCCTTGTACGGTGCTCGTGCTCATGTTGATTTGCATACATTTTTCGTGTAAATTCCGCTGATATTTTATAAATAAATACCATTATATTAAAATATATATTCTGCTTAAAGGTCATCATATTGAGATCTTCCAGCATCGCACTGACTAGTATTATTCTCAAAGCTTTATTTTGCACCACTGACAATTGTCGCATTTCTTCTACGTTAGCCAAAACGAAAATGCAGCTGCAGCAGTTGATGCGAGGAATAATAACAGAGCTGTAGACTATTTGACAAGACTCAGTACTAATGAATCTTCTGATCCTTCCCAGAAGTGGCATTTTCTTAGCAATCTTTTCAGTCGCGTATCTTGTATCTTGCGATAGATTCAATTTAGAATCTATTATGACTCCCAAATATTTGATTTCAGTCACTTCCTTTAGACTTTCACCATCTGTGATAACTGCTGGTGTGATTTGTATTTTTTTATATGCAATATTCATTATTAATGCATTATTAGTAAATGTGAGGATTTTATAAACGAATATTGTTAAATTGTAAAATATTTTCTACTTTAAGATCATCACATTCAGATCTTTCAGATATAAGAGTATTGTTGCAAATTTTTAGTATCTTTCTAGACAACAATGAGATAAACATATTAAACATTATTAAGGAGAACACATTCTTATTGTGAAGTTGTAATTATTCGGAACATAGCTCTGTGATATTTTAAACTCTAATTAAAAACAAAATAGATGTCTCTTTCAAATAATGGAACGATAATTGTATTAATTTGATCAAAGGTATAGGTTCGAAAATTTGTCGTCAAAAATAATGTCGCTGTAGCATAGTTGAATAATGCACTTTCCCCGGTTTTAAAAGAGATCCAGGTTCGATCCCAGTGGCGCAACAATAATATATTTCGATAAAATCGATTTTATATGTTAATCTTTCTAATTATTTTATTTTGTGAGGCTGGGCGAATCAGTAAAAATATATCTCAACGCAGGGGCGGTACGACACACGTATTTAAGTGAGTTTTAATTTTGATTTATTTGATTACGGTAAATTTAGAAATCTTAAAGCACGATTTCTTTAAAATACAATTACGTTTTATAAAATCGATTAAAACTGACTACCCTCCGGCACTGGTCGCAAGAATTTGGCAAATTTCGCGTGTGCGTGTAATGCTGTTATATATTATATCAACGAAAATACTTTAAATACTAATTTAATGTATTAATTATAAATATATACATATAAAATCAATATTGTCGTGAAAAATATTATTTTTGCGCTACCGAAATTCGAACTTGTATCTCTATTTCCAATCCGGGGAAGTGCACTGCCAATTGTGTTATAACGCCAGTATTTTTCATGACAAATTTTCGAACCTACATGTTAGACTTTTTCAAATTAATACATCTTACATTATTTTTTTACCTTATTTTTACAGAATCTCTTAAATCTTAATCTGATAGCAGACGCCAGAATTATCAATTCATTTTTATTAAATTTTCGACACATTGATACAATTTTGTATTATTAAGGAGAACACATTCTTATTTTATATGTATATGTTTATAATTAATATTTGAAACATCGCAGAGCGTCTGTTCTGAATAATTACAACTTCACAATAAGAATGTGTTCTCCTTGAAAATACTTCATTTTAATTTTTAAACAAGATGACGGATAATATTGATAAAGATGAACTTTTCAGTAGATTAATATGATAATATATAATAAATGCAACGTATGTCAGGGTTTCAAAATAAAGCTTTGAGAATAATACTAGTCAGTGCGATGCTGGAAGATCTCAATATGATGACCTTTAAGCTGAATATATATTTTATTAACACTCTAAAGTATAAGAAAAATAGTTGCAAATCAACATGAGCACGAGTATCGTACGGCAGGAAGAGATAGACTGAGACTGCCATTCAGGAAGAAGGACAAATCTCAGATGATGTACAGGGCGATGAAGATTTTAAATGAAATGCCAGAAAACATAAGAAAAGAGAAGAAACTAAATAGATTACAAATGAAACTGAACAAATATGTGAAAGATGAGTTGTAATAAAAATAGGAACAATTTTGATTTTGTTTATATTAAGAATAGATAAATAAATAGTTGATCGTGTCAAACAAAACGAATGGAGAACGGTTTTCGAATAGTTCTACCGAAAAAATAATTTTTTTCGAATGTTGAGCCTCTGTGGTAAATAATGTTGCCATGGAGACTTCAGCAAAATAGTCAGGGCAAGGTTGAATTGATAATCAGGTGGTAATTACCGCTGCAGCCGCCATTAAGCGATACATTATTTAATATTGATTATATAACACCGTCATATAGTAGTGATAAATGTATATAATTACGATTGTATCACAGTCACGTCTCTATTTCAAATTTCCCGCATTTTACGCCGTTTGTCCAGAAAAAAATTGTAAAATCAGGGTTTTATCGACAAATTTTCGAACCTGCATGTTACCCTTTTGATATTAATACATTTAATCGTTCCGTCTAACTTATTTTTACGGAATCTCAAATACCTTTGAGTAATCTGATAGCAGACGCCAGAATTGATACAACTTATATATTACTAAGGAGAACACATTCTCATTGTGAAGTTGTAATCATTCAGAACATAGCTCTGTGATATTTTAAATATGAATTAAATATATTAATTAGATATTATTGTAGTTTGTCTAATACATAGCATTTATTTTAAAAGATATATAAAATATAAGTCTGACATAAAAATAGGTTGTCGGCGCATACCTATGAAAATTGAGCACGTAGATTATTCATAAAGAAATCTATAGAATTAGGTATAGGTATACCAAAATTTGAATAATAATTCTTGTAGTTAATTCTATTGAAAACTATATGTAAATATATTTTTAATATATCTTTTAAGCAACTTGTTCTGTCTTAATTATCCTCCCCTCTTCGTTGAATTATATTAGGGCCTTCATAAAATAAAGACTCCCCCCTCTATTTTATTACTTATGTCTCTGATTTCCGGGCACCGCCGGGTACCCATCTAGCTATACCATCATTTAAAAAATTGTTTCACAGCTGAAACATAATCGTTTTCATTTTTATAAGCGTATGAATAATTGAAATACAATTTCGTAAACAAACGTATTAATTACCACATAATAAAAACACAACGTAACATACATTTCTTACTCGTGTCGGGCGGGCAGATTTTCTCCTCTGAAAAATCAACGAAACAGCTGTTAACATTCGTGAAAACTGCAATAAATTCACAAGAAACCAATACCTCTCCGGCGATTTCAACACCACAAGTTGCAGCTCGTATAGCGGCGCGCCTAGGGCCGAAAAATTTTTTTTTTAATATCAAACAACGAATGAAATGTAGCAGAAAAACGAATAAACGATAAAATAATATCCAACGGCCATAAAATAATACAAAAAAATATATAAAACCACACAATGTAATCGAAAGTAGTTTACAATTGGAATAGTAAACGATTTGCGACAAACTCACTCTCTATGGTAGGATAATAATCTATTTTAAAATTTCGGTGAGTATTTTTCACAAGATGGCGCCCGCACGAAGACTCACGGAAGCGACCGATTTCGCCCGAAGTTCGGGATTGACTGACTGTCGGAGCCGACCGTCGTACTCTCGCCCGAGAGTGGGATTCTAGATTGTTCCGTCCCGCATCGCGATACATTTTTTATTTTTATTTTTCTTATCGTTTAAATTAAACAGGTATTATGTTGCTCGACAACGCCTTGAGAATGACCGGCGATTCGGTGTCAAACGCTTCGGGAAATGTGCGAAGTGCATGTTCAAGAACGCTGTGCAGTAGCGGATTTTTGAAATGGAAGTGTGTGGCGAAAATAATTTGAAAATACTGTATGAAAACACAAATTTTTAAAACGTCTAACGTCCTGTTTACCTTGAGGAAGGTGTAGATGAGATGGCTGCAGTGGGTGGGACGCGCAACTTGAGTAAATGAGTCCCTTTACAAGTCGACAAGCTATTAAGGGCCAGTGGTAACTTTTTACTGTGGTAAAAAAAATTGTAATAGTTAATTTGTTTTATTTTCGAATATCGGATGGTGAAATCTGAAAATCGTTGTTTAAATATGGCGGACTCTTCGCAGTTGTTTCAAAAGTCATCTTTCACATTAATACATTGAACATTCCGTTATTTTACAGATGTCGAACGCAGAGGCGAATAAATCCATAGATAAAACATATTTCATGATTATCACACTGGAAAGCGAGATTTCTTATCTATGCTTTGACAATAGTGAACTTGGATTCAAATTTATGAATACAACCGTTTATACCCCCTCTTAAATTCCTACGTTCACTATCCCTCATCCCTCCTATACTCACATACGCGAGCCCCATCCGGGGTTCAAGTAACACCAACATTTTAGAATCCAAATAAAACTACATCCTTAGGAGAATCACAAACTCACCCTGGTCTGTCAGAAACACAATCATTCACAGAGACTCAAACATACCCTCACTCAAACGATTTATCGCCTAAATTGTATTCTAAATTAATTTCCACCCCAAACTCCCTCGGCCTCTATGATCCCTCATCCGATCCCCATCATCAAAAAAAATATATTATATAAAATTTTTACCCATTTTTGCTACTAATTTATACAATTATATACAAAGTTAAAGTTACATGATATTAAAAAAAAAACTATTTCAGCATGTTCTCCACACAGGGTCCCCCAAAAATCTTCTTCTCTTCTCAGCCCTTATCCCTCCCCCCTTTAACAATAGAATCAAAGAAATTTATGAAATGTTAATCGAAACGAACGTTTCTCGTAGAAAAATTATTTAATTTAGTACTGAAATTAACACCCTGGTAACTTCTGTCCAAAGTGCAGTGTATATTCCCTCCCTCCTAAGTTCGCCGATTTACGTTGGTCGGACTATAGAACTTAGATACTTGCCTACTCGAGGATTCGAGCCTCGTTCCGGGAGGTTATCAAGTTAGTCCAATTTTCATAGTTTAGTTTAAAAATATTAAGAACATTGATGTCGCGCGTCTCTATTCAAAATAATAAATAAATATTTTGGAGGTTCCTCATCACAAGACAAGGAACCAGAATCCAGCTCTGGATTTTTTGGAGTGATGGTTGTATTTTCACCAGTCACCTTGAAAATAAACAATTCATACTGTTTCATTTCAATGTATTGAAGACATTTAATAATGTACAATAGAAGGTAAGCGACAAATGTATTTTGCACGACACAAAATGGAGGCCTTGTAAAATAATCAAACACTGCTGACAGAAAGCAAGGCTTGGTGTTTTAAACCACGCTCTTTTGATTCGCTCTTGATTCCTGTATCCGGTGTCTTAGACCAATCTGTTGATATTCATTGATGTCATATTAATAATAAATACAGAAAGGATGTAACAGATCTAGTCCACAATATTTTATAGGTGGATATCTGACTAAATAACGAGTCGAAGATATTCAAGTTACTTAATCCATCCCAACCATGCAGTAACACAGGTCTACCATTATAATTAAACATGTAATATATCGGTAAATACATGGAACATAAAATTCATATTTTAAATAATCCTAAAAAAAATATTAGCGCTTAGGAATGACTAGTGAAAAACTAATTATAAAAAGGGAATCATACAAAAAAAAATAATTTTTCCATTGAATTCGTTGTAAAATTAATACGTTGTAAAAATACAATTTGTGATATGAAAGACAGAGATCACACACTATTTTGACAGTGAAAAGAACAACGAACACACAAATATAATTGTCTCTTTCTCACTAATTAAATGAAGACAGATAAGAAGGAAAAACACATTTTATACGATTTAATTAATACTTTAAATTATGTTATTAATCATCATTATTATTTAGAATATTAAAGCCATTTAAGCTAATGAAAACATTTCTTCTAACTGTTATTTACGGCAACACGAGTTGACAGCATAGCTGCGTTCGGGTATTTTACATCACGGTATGGTAAAGGTTAAATTTGCACAATAGATTTTTGACGCACGCACTGCGATTCGAACATTACTAAAAACTGCTCAATATTCTTTCTATTTTCAAGCTCTTCAATGGTCTTCAGCATCGAGACTCGAAGGACGAGTATCTTAACCACTAGATCAACAGCCTATTTAAAAAAACTTTTACTCGAAACAAGTCTTCTAGGAGGTAGTACACAACTTCAATTGTCGCATTTGAGGAAGTAAAAATCTTCAAGTATACGAAGAACGACCATTAAATCTAGATGGTATGGTATGGTGTGGTGTGTTTATTGTTATGGGCTGAATGTGTATATTATCAATGCTAAAAATGAATCACCCTTTATATTTTTACTTTACCACACTTTTTCAGGCTTTTATTGTTCTAAAGGTTGTGTGATCAGTAGTAAGTACCTTTTTACGGGTTGTTTGATCGTTAGTAAAAAAATATTTACTTCTCAAACAAGCTGATTTTACTCTCCGATATCCGATAGTAAAAACGAGAATCGATGGTTAAATATGGCGGACTTTTCACAGCTGTTCATCTGACATATTGATACTTAGAAAGTTGCAGTATACGAGACAATGAATCGTTCAATATCTCGCTATTTTAGTAATGACAGTTCGACCAATGATGATCGCGTTGTTTATTATATTAATGTACATGTGTTAGATGCACGTGAACGTATGATTGGTAGTGACAAATCTTGTTTTATATAAGGAATTTATTCGGGTATGGGTGACACGTTGGAGCTTATTAGGTGGGCAATTAGGCCGGTCTGCGTGGATGGGACTACACCTAAGCGCCTACTTCACACTCTCCATACCTCGTGTTTTGCAACTCCGTGTAAGTGTGACTCAATCCGTTTTGTGTCTCGTCCACTGTCTCTCTTTTGGGAGGGTTTTTTGATCAATGGATCCCTGAGTGTCTGCCTTGAACTGCTGCACCTTAATTTTCTATCTGTATGTAAAACTATATTCTATGGATTTATGTTATGTAAAGACGGCACTTGAGGGACGCTGGAGGGTCTAAATTGAATTTTTTCTCTTTTTTCGTTTTGCATATATTTAAATATGTAATAGAATTAAAGTCTCGTATTTTTATTGGCTTTGATGAGTGGGACCGACAAGTCCAAGTTTTTAAGACGGTCCCGGGTGGAAAGGGTGGGTCCCTACCCCCCTCCAGCTGTCTTTTTTAAGTATTAGACAGATTTCGAGTGCCTGGGCATATTTCACGATTATTTGACGCGCTTCCATCTACGCTTTGACTGTAGTAAATTTGGTGTGTCGACAACCCGCAAAGGATTTTAACGACGGGCGTCAGTGAAAAGTTACTACCGATCGCACGACCGGCCCTAAATTGCGTCATCCTTGAAAATGACACCGCACGAAGGTTCAACCGAAATACTGACAAAAAATTAATTCATTATTTCGTTTCGCACTTTCTAAAAGAACATAGTATACGTCGCAACCGCGAATTGTTACCTAATACTTTCACATATGACCGATTTCAAATATATCAGAAACCGTACTGTCAGTCTCGACGCTGTTCACGCCAATATGCACCTTAATCGAGGCGCGAACAAGGAATCTAATCGCTAGAAAATTATCAATCGTTTTCCATTTTGCCACGCGAACTCGGGCCGTATCCGCAGACGCGATAAGGACCGTTTTCGAAACGGCGATATAACGAAATAACGCACGGTATTATATGTGGAGTATATTTTTTTGTGTGCAATATTTTTTGGATTATTTCTAAATGGTTTAATGAGGAAATCGAGATATATGTTGAACCGTATGGGCAAAGATCAACAAATAGCGATCTCTAGGGTTGTGCAGAGAGGGACTGAGGAGATTGGCGGCTGCCCGGGGCGCCGAGACGCGAAGAGCGCTCGTCGTCATCTTAATGTCGGAAATTACGACTTAAATTTTTATTTATTAACCGTGTTGCGTATAAACATAGATGCCGGAAGAAACAAGATATTCGGAAGGAGGTTTGCACTCACCGCAATCCAGTTCTTCTGGCATCTCCGAGGTGGACTGTACATTTACGTTTATCACTATCTTCGTTCAGGGGTTCTAGTCCTTTAGAATGCACTGTATTAGACGCGACGTCTCAATTTAATGCTATACTCCGAAACGCAATAATTTGCGGTAATCCGCACAGTTTCAAGGTCGCCTTTCGACTGACGGTGGCGTGCCGTGTGATGAGAGGAGGGGAGAGGAAGGCGCAGTACACTATTTTCGTTCAAGAATAAATATATGTCCCAAACAAATCGCTTATTGACTTTAAATACATCTACCGGTTTCGAAAAATATCATTTTCTTCTTGAGGATGTCAATACAAATTGTTACTTAATACAAATTTAGTGGAATAATTTTAGAATGGGACTCGTAGTTCAATTCAGTTGGCTGTTTATAATTGTTTGATTAGTTTTACACGCTTTATTTATCTCCAACGATTCCTAATTATTTCATTTGTGACCAACACCGTATACATACAAAATTTACAATCCCAATTTTTTATCAAAACCGTGACCATTTTCTATCAAATGATTAGAAAATTCTGAAAATCCACTATTGTTCAAACATGTCAAATGCTTCTTTACTATTATATTAAAATTTCTACCCGTTTTGCATCCAGTATCCGTATTACGAGGCGCGTTGTTTAAGATCTGTTGACTCACCGCGTGCGACGATTGAGAAGCTGAAATGTTCAAGACAATAGATCAGACCGCCGTGATTCATCTCTTGAATGCACCGAACACGAGACCAGCTGACACTCATCGCCAAGTGTGTCCTGATTTGGCACCAAGTCGGCAACTAGTACCATAATAGTTTTATAAATGATACTAGAAATATTATTTCATAGGGATAAAATTATTTTATATTATATTCAATGGAAAGTATATGGAAGTATGATAACATATATGTTGCTTTAAAAAAAATAGAGGAAAATGAATTATCAAATGGCGATGATGCGGTGGTGATATTCGAAGAGAGTCCACATGCTGACATATATACAACTTTAAAAAAATTGATAAATGTGGAGATTGTGAGGTGAGAGTTAAGCCAGTCGAAGACAGGTCGTAAGCCCTGTGATAGCTTTGTCTTATGAAATGTTTGATATTTGTTTAATAGCAGTGCCTTTGTAGGCGAAAATACAGTAATTATGTGTTCTTGGACATATTCTAATATTACTAATAATATACTGATCAAAATGAGAAAATTTTGATTTTTCAGGCGTATTCTAGTATAATATGTTAAATAATATTTTACTGAAAAATAATATTGCTTTTAAAAAAATCAGATTCACATAGAGATAACATGACTGTTAAAAAAAAAAGTAAAAATGAATTAATTGTCTTTTTGAAGCGTGTCCACATACTAACATATATACAACATTAAAAAATTGAGAATCGGTGAATAACTTAAGCCAGCCGAAGACAGCACTGCGATTACCCCACACTGCCATATATCTCTCATTAAATATAATTTAAAAAATATGAGATATCTGATATTTTTTTTTTTTTTATAAATGATTATTTTGATAGGGCGTTATTTTTTTTAATTTTAATAATACACAACTGCTAAATTCACTATCAATTACAGTACTCGTATCAGTGTCCCTGCCAGATTATTGACCTGCAGAATCACCGAGAGCAATGCCAGCGGTGGATAGCCAAAAAAAGTGGACTGCGGAAGCCTGCGACAGCTATAACGAATATTCTAAAATTTGGCCTGACTTCTAAATTAGAATAAGACGACCTTACATATGAACCGGTACTCTGCGGTCGTGGAAGGAGCAACGTTCGCGCGGTGTACGTCCTGGCTGGAGAGGCGATTCTTCATCCTTTCGGAGCTAATGCGCGACTGTTGCGTAGAGAGTATCTCCTCTTGTCTGTGGTTTACGAGCGCACACGAATCTAGATCCAATATTCCCTTTAAGCTGTGGATACACACCGACAATTTTCCAACTAACGTTATTATTATATACCTGGCTAGCTGGTTCAAATTGGCAAAATTAACTTTGTTGTTTAATAGACATTATTTAAAAATAATAATTTCTAAACACCTACCGCGAACATTAGACCGGCATTTTACACAAATAATAGTATAGGAAATTTACTCATCAATTCTAAAGACAAAGATGATAAATTTAATAATTCTGGTGTCTATACACTCAGTTTATATTGGTGAAACGGGTAGAAATTTTAATATAATAGTAAAGAAGCATTTGACATGTTTGAACAATAGTGGGTTTTCAGAATTTTCTAATCATTTCATAGAAAATGGTCACGATTTTGATAAAAAATTGGGATTGTCAATTTAGCATACAAACGGTGTTGGTCACAAATGAAATAATTAGGAATCGTTGGAGATAAATAAAGCGTGTAAAACTAATCAAACAATTATAAACAACCGACTGAATTGAACTACGAGTCCCATTCTAAAATTATTCCACTAAATTTGTATTAAGTAATAATTTGAGTTAGGTACTAAATTTATTTTTTAAATAGATTCTGGTAAAGAAACAATAAAATATGTTTTTAGTTAGTATTGACATCCTGAAGAAGAAAATGGTATTTTTCGAAACCGATAGATGTAGTTAAACTCAATTAAGTGGTTAATAAAACAAAGGTAACAAAAAAATGTTAATTTGTTAATGTATTATTGTATTAAGAGACATGTATCCCTAAAAGCATTATATGTTTAAATCAATTAACCATATTTCTATCACATAAAAAATTTATGATATATAGCAATATGAATGACAAAGACCGTCAATCACATTGTTTCGGTTTTAAATATTATTTTTAAAACGCAGAGACATCTGTGGTCCGTTACCCAATACTACACCAGCAGAGATTTCCACCATTTACGCTTCGTCATATTGTTATAAGTTCGAGCATCTGTCGCCAGGATTCATTGACCTACATGTTCGCTAAGTTTTTGGTTAAAGTGTCAAACGATAGAACTCAAGAGTATCGTAGACTAAGAAATTTATTGGATTAACTTCTAATATCTTCGCATGTTGTTAATAAATAACATAATCCTATTTTTTAAACCAAATCATTTCCAGTCATTTGTTCAGTCTAACTTGCTCACAACGAGCACGCTTATAACGAGATCACGGATACAACGAGCAAAGATCCCTAAATAATTAAAATTAACGCGTATTTCTGTAGAATTGCTCAACGGATACGCCGATTAACATTCGGCACCCAGTGGAATATTGCAAGTGACGAATTCGTTAAGATTACTTTGACGGCCGCATAATTGATTGCCTTGTGTTGGCCAAACCTTAAATTTATAACAGACTTTAATGTTACTCACATTTTAAAGCAAAATGATAAACATTACATTGTCTCGAAATATGTCTCGAAACGGTATTATTAAAATATATAGTCCCCGAGGTAAGTTTGTAAAACTCCATAATCACATATAACACAATTTTTTTTATTCTACTCGTTTAATTTACCTTTGAGAGAATTATTACATATCTTAAAAATGAATACACATTGATAGCTAGGTATACGATAAAATAGATAAAAGTTAAATTATTAATACATATATAATAATTAAATATAGGTACATAAGAAAAATTAGTCAAATTTTTTATTTATGTAATGCTTGTGTTGGTCTCAAATCAGACCGTCCGATCTGTCAATCATAAATAAACATGTTTGAATTGACGGTATGATAAAAACGGATAGAAATAAAGAATGCAAGGAATGAATGTGAAATGAAATGATGTAGAAGGTGCGTGTATATTACGAAACGAAATGATGTGAAGCGAATTGGCGGTCTCGCTCGGCTCTCGCAAACCGGCAAGACCGCCATTGTGGAACGATGAAACTAGAGAGACTGGCTAGCGGTGAATTCTGAGCCAGGCTTGTGGCAGCAACCGGCAACGCTGTCGCTAGCGTCGATGCCGACTGAGATGGCGGTGGATTTGAATTCCGGTCGCTACAGATCTAAATGAACGAATTGCGCCATCTCGCGCGACCCGCGGAATGGAATACGACAATTCCGGGTGTAAATCGGAATCACCGCAAGGTATGGGAGGGAAGTAGGGAAAAGGGAAACCTTGGTTCAGGATGAGGTATGTGAGGGGATAACGATTCTAGTTGAAGGACCAGTGGTCTCGGGAACTGAGATTTGGAAGGACTGCTTGCCTTACCTTTGTATATGACGCCTCTGTTATAACACAAATGGCATGCGGATGAGCCGATCTCCGATCCTAATTGAATACGGCGATGTCAATACGTGATCAAAACATAATATCACAAAATACAAATATAGTCTAGATCGAACAATTATCGATCAAGTTGAGGTCTGCTGGCATCAAGGTCACAATTCACACTGACAAGACGAGCATTAGTAAATATATGGATGGGAATTTGGACGTGGAAGTGCGTCAATAACAGTGGTCGCGGCTGAATCGAAAGAGGCGCCAAACTATCTCATATACTACATGAGAAGGTGTAGGAATGTAAAATAGGCTCTTACCTTCTATATATCATCGTCTAATATAACAATTATTTTGTTCCAATGTATGTTTGGGGGTTAGGACGGAGGTTAAATGAAATAAATGTGATTGGCGTGTTGAAGTTTATTGTGGCATTATGATGAAAACAATGAAGACAGATAGAATTAAAGAATGAATGAAGATGTAGAAGGTGCGCGTGTATTATGAAATGAAATGAAGCGAATTGGCGGTCTTGCTCGGCGCGCGCGGGCCGGCAAGACCGCCGTTGTAAAACGATGAAACTGGAGAGACTGCCTGGCGGTGAATTCTCGAGCCAGGCTTGTAGCAGCAGCCGGCAGCGCTGTCGCTAGCGTCGATGCCGACTGAGATGGCGGTGGATTTAAATTCCGATCGCTACATATGTATTTAAATATATTTAAAATTATGATTTGAAATATGAATGTAGGTACATGTCAAAGCCGCGCCCGCGTAAGTGTCGAGATATTTCTTACCTGGGGGAGCATCATAACTGTTAATAAAAGATTACCACGTATTATTATCAATTTCACAATATTTAAAAATTATTGTGCAATAAAATTGCAGTTCACTTTTGAATACAGATGTCTTGATTCAGAATACACGAAACAAATACAATTTAAATATCTTATCGATAATTTTAATGTAAAACACAAAAGAATCTCAAAACGCAAACATTTCAATTATTAGAAAACCGCGATAGAATATCATCGAGTAACTAATGTAATTAGCAATAGACAATTTTGGTTGAATGATTGTAATATTTGTGGGTGACGAATGTATAATATTAATGCAAATAGCAGTGCATACTACGGAAACAGCAAAAGTGCGCTAGTGTACCGAAAAATATTAATTAGTAATTTGCAGCGGTGTGCGCTAGGCGTGGACTTTGGTTATTTTATTCTTTTTCCTTTTTTATTAATATTAAAAATATAATACAATTTCAATAATCAGTGGGTGTATATATATATATATTAACATTTGTTTCTTCCCTATGAGAGTAAGTCTCTTGTATAGAGAAGGAGTATATTCGAGTTAATTAATGTTTCAGTTAGTCTGTGTACATATTTTTTTACTTCAGTTACAAATTTATGATAGTCCGTAATTTTTCTAATTGTGATGGGGAGATTGTTAAAATATTTTATGCCTTGATAAATATGTTGATTTTGAGTTGCGGTATATTTTAGTTTTGGGATATCAATTCGCTTTTAAAATTTAATTGATTTTTAATTTTGAAAATTTGAATTATTGATTTTTTTGTGTATGTCTACTATTTTTGGTACTTTGACATCTGTGAAAAGTTGTATACTTGGATAGTCTTTTTAGAATAATTTTTATTATCATTTTTTGAGTGATTTCTAATTGTGACATTGAAGTTTTATATGCACCTCCCCATCCAATAATACCGTATTGCAAATGTGACTGTACAAAACTGTTAAAAAGCATGTTTTTGTGTATGTATACCCCCGTGAGTGTGTATTATTACTATAGGGTGTTTTTTTAGAGGTATGGAACTTTAAAATGAATTAAAACACATAAAAACCGTGGTAATGGCCACGAAATTGGCTTTATTGGAAAGGTAATTAGCTGCCATTAATGTTTAAATATGATTTCGCGCATATGGGCATAGCAGCTGGCTCTGTTGGCTTCCGAGTCGTCTATCATCTCTGGTTTATCGGCATAGACTAGCGACTTCGCATATCACATACAAATATGTTAAATCACATGATCTTGGAGGCCAATACACAGGTCGAATGTATCCTTCAATAAATTGATTGTGGCGCTCGCTGTGTTGCGCCGTTTTGTTGAAACCACAGCTCCAAACCATTGTCCACTTTGGTAATAAGTTGCAATTATGATACCTGTTGGTGTTGGGCACCGCATTCGAAGATCCCCTCGTCATTCCCACTTAGTTGAGGTTTAGTTAATTGTTGAAAATTATGCATTTGAGTTTGTTGTACGTCAGTAAACTCATCAGCCAATACCACACCTAGGTGAGACGATCGGTGTACAATCCAACAATTTGCAACATTATTTTCTTTGATTGCGCTCGATGTAGACGTCATGACACATTGTCACTCGATAATAAAGCTCGTAATACAATGGTAATTGGGCTACGCGACGAGGTATAAATATAACAGTTTAATAATGGTGGAGCTACTCAGCAGTTCTCCGGAGAATCTTCCATCTGGAGACCCAGACTCGAACAAAAACAATTATAGTTAAATTGAACGACGTACCAAGTTGGTGTATATCTTTAACGACTTTCAGAGACGAATGAGAGACCATCGTGGACACGAGCCATAAACGAATCGTGAACAACAAATAGCAAATAACTCGTTCAATTAAATAACACAAAATGTGACTACAAATTTAGAAAGGAAGGGTGAGAATAATTTGATATATTAGGCATCTGTGTTGCTGTTTTATAAAAGATTACGGTACTGTATTTGTGTATTTACAGGATGTGAAAATCCCTTTCTACTCCGACCTCCGCGATACGGAGGTGTATTTTTTGGTTTACGGTCATCACAAGACATGGGAATGTGATAACGATAAAAGTTGTCATGAAGGATTACTATTGAGCTAGAGCACGATGAGAATACTATTAGGTTCTACGCTTCGTTAGGAACTACGCCAATAAGCTAGTAACCAAACGTTTGTAACGTTTGAGGTGAAAGGAGTCATAAGGTAAAGACGACATGGTGACTCAAACCATTAAAAACTGAATTAAAATTGTGAATTGCTCCTGTACAGTAAAGGTTCTTTGTGTTTTACTGTTGTGAAGTTAATTCCCAGTTGTATAATTTTGAGGAGGTCGAAATTTATAATTTTTATTCACAGATCTCACACCTAATTTTAATGCCTTGTTGCTGTTTTGATGAAGATAATTTGTTTAAATCTTTTACTGTAATATTATTTTATGCTATAATATTTTGACGAAGTTAACATTTTTTTTCTTCTATTTATAATCAATTTTATATGATAAAAACATAGTTAGTTTTAAGGTTTACGGGAGTAACCGGACGGGAGACCTTATGGTGAATTTTGTGCGTCGGATCCACGTTACCTTGAGCGAACCTGAGGGCGTCACATCGTCGCACGTCACACTTTGCCTTCCAACGTACGTAACGTCACAATACGGGTAATAATTATATTTTTCAAAATAAATCTATAATAAATACTCGTATTCATATAATATTATTTATTTTAATAATTTATTCTTAATGTATAGATCCGACAATGCCAATTTAAAAAAATCTCATTTTTGTTAAATATGATAATAAATAAGAGAAATGCAATGGTTTTGAAGGTGTAACAAGATGGATTTAGCTTATATATTGAAACACAATAGCCTATACCGTATAACCACAATAATATATGTTTATTTTGAGTGGATATAGTCTCGTTTAGAATCGCACGTGTGTCATGGAGTACAACACCGTTCTTTGTAACGGCTGTAGTTTTTTCAATTTCATATTTTTCTTTCTGGTTTTTCATAGTATTTAAATTAATTATTGAGACCGTAGTGTCAAAAAGGGATGCCTGTTAAGTTCGTGTGCCATAGTAGAGGGGATCATGCGCGATATATCAAGTTAAAAATATATTATAGCAGGATTACAGCAGAATTATAATTATTAAAGAGAACACATTCTTATTGTGAAGTTGTAATTATTCAGAGCACAGCTCTGTGATATTTTAAATACTAATTGAATATATTAATTAGAAAGATATGCATATAAGAGATCCAGGTTCGAATCCCGGTAGCAACAAAAATATTTATAGGGTGGCCCTAAAAAAGTGATAACATCTCGTAACACATATTGAGTTATTTCAAAACATAATATAATTAATTATAATTCTTAATGTACAATATTCAGCTAATCAGAAATCATCAAACCACCCCACACTGCATCATCTAGTGGGTTTACATCTGCCCTGTTCGGTGGCCGCACGCCTGGTGAGATGAAATTAACATTCTCACGACGGAGAAAGTTGATTGTATTTCTGGCTGCGCGAGATGGAGCCCCACCCTGCTGTAATGTCTAGCTATACTCCAGGCTCTGTTTTAAAACTCTTTGATCGTTTCCCTAGCACACCGACGTTTTTCAATTCGCAAATTTTTGATTAGAATACGGTCGTCTGCGGTGATTTTTGTCATTCTGGGCGACAATTTGAAAAAACCAAAAATAAAAAATTGAAAAATTAATAATCAAAGATGGCGACCGAAAATTGTCGAAATAAAACGTAATATAGGTAAATAGGTGAGTGAGTAAATTAGTAAACTATTGAAGCTATTGTCGATATAGTTAAACTAATTTTGATGTAATTATATCACATTTTACGAAAAGTTTTCACCTTTTTAGGCCAACCTGTATATAATGAATACATTTAATTCATATTTACAATATCACAGAGCTATATTCTGAATAATTACAACCTCACAATTAATTCTGGCGTCTCCTATCGGTTTACTTAAAAGTATTTGAGATTCGATAGAAACAAAGTAGATGATTTTCAAATAATGGAACGATAGATGTATTCATTTGAAAAGTTGGACATATAGGTTCGAAAATTTGTCGTCAAAAGTACTGTCTGCTGTAGCATAGTTGGTCAATACACCTTGGCCGGATTGGAAAGAGATCCAGATTCGAATCCCGGTTAACAATAACAATATTTTTCGATAAAATTGATTTTATATGTATATCTTTCTAATTAATACGTTGAATTAGTATTTAGAACTATAATTACACGGTAGAGTAGACTTCACAACACCTTCCTTAGCATCTAATAGCTTGTTATTAAAAATACACGTATAGATATGACGTAAATATATAATTTATTATTGATTTGAGACAACCACAGACCAGTAAATGAATAGACATGAAATAAAGTGTACATATATGAGAGGGGTATAGAACATTAGTTGCGGAATGACGGGAATTCTCCGCACATTATTTGTGGAAATATAAATCCGATAGTTTATGACACATTTGTGCAACAGTTAAAGTATACACTCTTTGAGAATTAAATCTTTGTATAAACATGACCTATTTTTTACATTAATGCATATTATATTGTCAGCGTTTAAATTTTTGTATGAAACCAAGAAATTTATTATACATCAACCGGTTTCGCTTATCTCAAGCTTCATCAGGACGTATTTGAAATTAATCATAAATACAAAAAGAATGCACTTATTTAAACATAAATAGGAAGATAGAATATAAAATTACACTTGAAAGAGAGAGATAGAATACATATATAGTTAAATAGAACATTAAGGGAAACAGAACATAAAATTATATACGAAAGAGAGAGACATAATACATATAGAGATAGACGGAACATTAAGGGAGAGGAAAATACAGAGTTCATCAATCTTCCGTCTAACTGTATATGTATTATGTTTCTCCCTTTCGCATATAATTTTATATTCTGTCTCCCTTGATGTTCTATTTAACTATATATGTATTCTGTGCTCGCGCTTTAGAGCGAGGATCGAGGAGGTGATAGAGGCGCAGGGTGACTACATAGAATGAAAGTTCCCAGCAGGGATCCTTTAAATGAGATATAACACAATTTTTAGGAATCTTTGTATATTGGCTTAAATAAACAACTTTTTGCAGTAACATTTTTTTTTTGAAATCTGACGGCGCACCCTGTATATTAGAATCATCGTCCAGTATTAATATTAAAGAGGATTTTAAGTCTAACATTTAAGTCAAAATATCAAAGAGCCAAAATGCTCATAAAACTAACTTGAAAAAATTAAAAAAAAAAAAACAGACAGTGTGAGGCTGATACACTCGTGTCAGGTACGCGCGCCAGTGTCGGGCGCGAACAGCGCGAGAATTAGGCGGCGGAACGAAGTAGGTCAGCGTCCGAGGTATAGCACAAGTAACATCAATAATAAAAGTCTTGTGAACCTACAGAAGTGTTATTTTAGGTAGATCTCTGCACCCACCAAAGTACCCTTACAACAGATACGTCAGGTTAGGCTAGTAAAATTTACTACGCAGGGACGTCACTGTTAAAGACATTATAACACAAGACACTAATAAGTACTGACAATATTTATATACGTGGGGTGGAACAAAAAAATTCTTGTTTTTTTTTTGTCGTCATAAATTGACGATTCCTTATTTGTTTTAAATTCTAATATAGGTTTAAATTAATTTATTAAATAGCTCTATACTAAATCAACACACAACCTGTGCGTTGTTGCACGTATGTACAGTATATTTCGGGTTCGGGTCATCGCTGGATTTATCCTTTGATCAGGTTGCCTTCGCTGTCCTTGTAGAGATCATCATTGACTCCGTAGAGGGATATCGCTTTTTCGCAGTTTACCTGTGAACGAAATAAATAAATGTTATTAAAGTTAAAAGTTTTTTTTATTTTTTAAATTGGCGTTTCACCCTTATGGAGTGTTTCACCCTTATCGAGTGTGAAGTTTCTTTTGGATACATTTAATTTTTACAGGTTTATTTCATTG
This sequence comes from Eubasilissa regina, assembly GCA_022840565.1. Taxonomy (NCBI): domain Eukaryota; kingdom Metazoa; phylum Arthropoda; class Insecta; order Trichoptera; family Phryganeidae; genus Eubasilissa; species Eubasilissa regina. The sequence goes on from JAINEB010000026.1 coordinate 6,739,432, forward strand.
GCGTTTAGGAACCTCGTTAATATTTTAAAAATGGTTTGATTGTTAGATGATAACAAAGTTGAGATGTTGATGGGGAATGGAATTTTGTTGTTAGAAAGATCTTGGATTAAATTTGAATACTGGTCATTGATAGGGCATCCTAAAAAAACATGATTTAAATTTTCCTCTTCTAGTTGACATTCACACATAGGAGAGTCTCGAATGCGGATTTTAAATAAGTGAGAATTTATACAACAATGGCCGATCCTCATACGGCAGATCGAGGAAGTTTCAAACTTATTTAATTTCGTTTTGGAAAACCAGGGCCTAGTAGGAATCTCTGGCTGAATTTCCGCAAACCATTTACCTTTTACAAGTTTAGAAGTCTCCCATTGATCTCTCCAAATGCACATCATTTTCTCTTTGAGAATAGGACAACAGCACGTGGAAATACTTCCTTAAGAGAAACCGCTAAAGACATTTTTCAGGGAATGGCGACTTATTGAGATATTATCATGGACACGGGCCATTATATCTTGAGAAGGAATGCTTGTATTTGCATCTCACGCTCATTAGGACCTATTTACATTATTTAACCCATCGATCGCGTTCATAAATACGCGTGACATCTTTCAAACGCGGCACTCTTTGGCGGCATTATAATTTACGACTTTACACTACGATAATGCAACAAATGTATGATTTGTTTTTAAGAAATCGATAGTAAAAGTTCTCAAGTATCCTCACGAACATAAAAAAATACTGAAATCAGAACCATAATTACAAAATTTTCCACGAGAGATCACAACAGTATCAGATTTGTGGTGATATTTATACGTACTAGAGTAAATAAGATTTCTGAGACTAATGCACACTGTATACAAGTTTTTAAATAGTGACATTAAATTTATAGTTTGGAACGCATTACATTCTGTACGCATAAACTGAGTAAACATTATTTCGTGTTTGTTTATAAGATGGCTAATAATCTTGACAAATATCGACAGATGTCGGTAGGATAAAGATTCCAAATAATTGTGGTATGATTTTCACCGCTACCCAGCGCGTATGTACGCATTAGCGGCGAGCGAAAAACGCCTACTCGTATTTGAGTCATCCGCGGGAAATGGGTTAAAAATCGATTTGGCACTGTTTTCGAATAGTGAATGGCGTTTGTTATTGTGAGAACTGTCACTTTGTAAATGTACGTGTGTGTGTCATGTGCGTGTGTGGCGAGCCTTCTGTGGGAAGAGCTCTCTTCCATCACAGCTTCACCTGAATCTCTGAATCTCTGAGTGCATAATTTATGTTTACTGTACAACGTGTTATATTATTATCTGAATAAACTGAGTTTCACTTACAAGGCATTGTGACCCAAACAATTAGATAGTAATCAGAGAATAGAATTGTGGTAATCAAAGAATTATCACAGTTAATAACCAGCTCCTGCTGCATTACAGTAGAGGAAAAAAATGCCAACCTGGCTGTGTGTGACCGATATGAGAGCTGCGGCTCGTAAAACGGTCCTGGGTAAGCGGGGGGCACTATTCTATCCACAGTCCACAGCATTATAACAAATATGATTATGATTTAATGGTAATAACATCTTACATTGTAGTACCAGTCGCACACCCTGTAGGCCTGGTTGAAGACAGTACCGTTCGGGCAGAGGAACGAAAACTTGTGACCCGACGGCACGCACCAATGCCACACCTGAAAAGAGAAAAAAAAGTCGTATCAAACAATAGACAAAAGACCTTATTGACTTAAATACAATTACTACTGAAATTAATCATAAACATGAACCCTGAAAGCGAGGGAGAGTAGACGGGTTGATGCAGTCACATGTTTCGCATACCATGGACCATATCTCCATTCTACAGGAGCTGAACATCAAGGACACACTCTCAACCAGCAGCCTTAGACGAATCCTCCCATTTTTACGAGAAGGGACCCCTCCTAAATTTCTACAGTTCACTATCCCCAAGAAACAAATGACTCTTGTACAAAGCTATACTATAAAGTCCTATGCTCACATACGCGAGCCCCATCTGGAGTTCAAGTAACACAAATATTTTAGAATCCAAACAAACCTGCATCCTTAGGTAATTTGTCAGAAACACAATCATTCACAGAGACTCAAACGACACGTACACGATTAATCGTCAAAATTCATTTATTCTAAATTAATTTCCACCCCAAACTCTCTCGGCCTGTGTGATCCCTCATCCGATCCCCATCATCAAAAAAAAGTATTATATAAAGAAAACAAGATAAAATTACCTGATAGTAAAAAAAAAACAATTTCACTATGTACCCCGAATAGGGTCCCCCAAAAAATATTATACCGTTGTTGTTATCTCATATGTCGGAGACAATAGAGCTCAGTCCTTATCCCTCCTCTCTTTGACAATCGAATCAGAGCAAGAAGGGAAGACAGCTTGGAGAAGCTTTTTGCGGTGGTCCAAGTCGAATTACGAAGAGAAAAATGAAGGTCCCCCATACGTTGGACCGACCAGCAGGCACTTCTCTGGTGATAGTCAGAGACATCTCACAGATGTGGGCAAATAAAGCGGTAAATTCGCGGTGTAATATAAGTATTATATATATATATATATAATACAAGACAAACAACAAACATCTACACACCAGTTCCGAGAGCAACAACAGCATTTTATCAAAGATTCTACATGTTCTTAGCTCCTTGTACTGTACAACGCACTCAGTACCGTTCACTTCCAATAAGATTACACAAATATGGACCCAATATATGATCCAATCAGGTAGAGATGAATCAGAAGCATGGCTATCCAACATTCTAATATAATTTATACAATACCTTCACTAGTCCTACAACACTCCCACTACATATATTTTTTAATTTTATTTTTACTTTTTTATACATATTTGTAATACTCTTTTTATTCCTGTCGATGATTTAAATAACACCACAACAGCACGAAAAAAAAAAACTGGCTACTTTAACACAGACTTCAGTGTGGCAAAGTAGCCAGGACAACGCTGTATATATCAGAGGTGAAGTCTACTCCATCCCACACAAATAAACTACGAGTATAATTAAGTCTTATGCTTATTATGTATTCACCTCTGTTAGAACAAAAATGTGCATGACATCTGATAAATAAATAAATAAAAAATTTAGAATCATCATCCCGTATGTTAAAAGACAAAAAAATAATAATCGTAAGCCCTGTAATTACCCATACATCCATATCTTTCCATTAAATATAATGAAAAAATAGCTTCGTCTCAATTATTTGTTTAACAACATTGCCTTTGTTGGTGAAAATCCAAGAACATATTCAAATATTGCAAAAAATATGTACTAAAGTGAACTTTAAGGGTCAATTTTTCAAAACTGTGCGAAAACAATCCGATAAAAAAATATGTAAAATTTGCCAATTAAACTAAGCTAAAAAAATTCGTCGAAAAGTGGCTGTATCGCATTTTCATCCAAGGAGGTAATGCACTCGATCATGAAACAATACGATTTCGAAAGGCAACATGAACATTATTTACACATTGATAGGGATATGTTAGTAAATATAGTAAGATCGCGATCCTATAATTAGTCTAAACTGCGATACACGGTGAACTGCATCCGAGGATTAAATCTGCCGGCAGTGGTGTGTGAGGTTGTTTTTTTGCAGGAGTGTCTCTTAACGTCTCTCCTGCTCCCCGACCTTGTGGTTTGTATGTTACTATAATTTAAATATTATACGTGTAACGTTACTCATACCGTTACGTCATAACGTTATCGAATTACTCGCCAATGAGACGCGTGTCAGTAATTTAAAGGTGCAAGGTCGCCGTGTAGGTACTTGCAAATATGACGATATGTATTGTTATGAATTTGAATAAGAACAGAGTATTCTGCTGGCGGAGGCCATTCTAGATTATGCCGCCGTTGTGTGCCTATATTGAACATCTTTTGTATTTCATTTATTTTGACCTCATCACCGTCTTCGCCAGTTGAGAGAAGCTGAGATCGACGAACCACCCTTGTCTACATTCTTGTTTTCTGTACGGAACATGTTGTATATATTATTATAATAAAGGTCGGGTACATTGAGAGCAAATTTGGTAGAGGAGGCTGCGCGGTATCGTCATATCACTGTGCGCAAGGCGCTATCTGAAATAGAAGCCTTGAGCTTTTTAAATGGGTTCGCTCTCATAGTCATGACGATGACCTTGAGGGCGCGTAGTTGTGTTTAAACGATGGCGTGCATTAGGCTGGACGCAGCCCTGCGTGAAGATATCTTGGTATTACCTGGCACTGGGTGTCAGGATCGGCGTAGTATCCTGGCTGCTTGTCCGCACAGGTGAACGTCAACCCCCTGGGCACCGTGTGGTAGGTGGGGTACGGCAGGGACTCGCTGAGCGCAGCGTGAGTACCTTCGTCCTGAGCCTGAAAATAATAAATAGTCACGTTTGATTTATTTTAAAAATGATTTTGGCACGTATTGTCATATAGGGGTTGTATATAAGGCATTTTTCGTGTTTTATGTGAGGAATTTATTCGGGTATGGGTGACTCGTTGGAGCTCCTTAGGTGGGCAGTAGAACTCCACCTACCCGTCTACCTCTCACTCTCCACACCTCGTGTTTTGCAACTCCGTATATGTGTGACTCAATCCATTTTGTGTCTCGTCCACTGTCCCTCTTTTGCGAGTGTTTTTTGATGAATGGATCCTTGAGTGTCTGCCTTGAACGGCTGCACCTTAATTTTCCATGTGTATGTAAAACTATGTTCTATGGATTTATGCTACAACTTATCTTTCACATATTTATTTGCTTAGTTACATTTTGAATCTATGTAGTTTCTCCTCCTGTCTTATGTTTTCTGGTATTTCATTAAAAATCTTCATCGCACTGTACATCACCTGAGATTTGTCCTTCTTCCTGAATGGCAGTCTCAGTCTATCCCTTCCCCTTGTACGGTGCTCGTGCTCATGCTGATTTGCATCAATATTTTATACCATTATATTAAAATATATCTTCTGTTTAAGGGTCATCATATTGAGATCTTCCAGCATCGCACTGACTAGTATTATTCTCAAAGCTTTATTTTGCACCACTGACAATTGTTGCATTTCTTCTTCGTTAGCCAAAACCAAAATGCAGCTGCAGCAGTTGATGCGAGGAATAATAACAGAGCTGTAGACTATTTGACAAGACTCAGTACTAATGAATCTTCTGATCCTTCCCAGAAGTGACATTTTTTTAGCAATCTTTTCCACAGTTACAGGTAAATAGACACAGCAAGAACGTGAAGCGGCTGCTGGTTGATGGCCTGGTCAGGAAGTCATCGGTTTGCGTGTCGATACGCCTGTAGACTGGTCAAGCCATTGCCGCAGGCTCTTCAGGCATGATGTACTCCTTCTTCCAGTGCCCCAACTTCCAGTATTATGAGTTGCAAGATCTATTACTTCTCTGAAGTCTCATTACGATTTTGACATATTTCATTTTTAGGATTTTTAAATAGTTCATCTAAAACGCTTCAAGTCGCCTTTTCATTTCTTCGCTAAGTGTACATTCTTTCATTCCATCAAATAATACCGAGAATATATAACATCTGACCATTCGCATTCGTAATCTAAGGTTGCGACCGTGACTGCAGAACACGCGTATACAGGTTGCGCGAACTTGTTCAATGAAAGACTTTGCTGTCATTAATGGAATCGTATTGAAAGTCAAGGTACTGTCATGTCGTGTCATGTTTAGCGATCAGAATTCATATCTACCGCCATCTTAGCCGGGATCGACGCTAGCGACAGCGCTGCCGGCTGCTGCTACAGCCTGGCTCGATAATTCACCGCTAAGCAGTCTCTCCAGTTTCATCGTTTAGCAAAGGCGGTTTCGCCGGCCCGCGCGCGCCGAGCGAGACCGCCGACTCGCTTCACTTCGAACTTCACATCTTCACTCATCCATTATATTCACTCTCGTCCATCTTCATTGGTATACCCATCACAAAAAACACCTCAACACGCAAACAAATATTTCTTTCATTTAACCACCGTCCTAACCCTCAAACGTGCGTTAGCTAACTGCAGTCTGGAGGTAGTGAAAATTTTCGCTGAAAATTTCTACCCTTATTATATTATATTTTATTGTATTGAGGGATTTTGACAGTTTATAAACTTATAATAATTAACGTAATAAATATTGAACATGTGATACTATTTATGAAAATACACAGAAATGTTTAGGTACGTAAGTACGTTTAGGGGCAGAAGATAAAGGGTTGGGAGGGTGCAACTATTGTCGCGGTAAAGGGAGAACAAGACTTGTCTGCTGGTAGAATGATTAGTCAAAATTGAGATTGAGGTGGTTCATAAAAAGAACCCTTTGAGCTTAGTGAGGCTAATGTTGAACAAGTCAATTTCTCATTATGGTATTTGCATGACCGGTGAATGAATGAATTTTGTATGTAAGATGTTCTACTTCTGGGAATGTGGAAGAGCGTAATGTGGAATGTGGAAGAGAATGATATTATATCATATTTCTATCTTTCAAATGCTAGTTCAGTACAGTACTGACTGCGTACTCCTGTTAAGTACACGACCATGATTGCATCAGCCTAGTGAGGTTACCTTTGCAATGGAAAATAATAATTTCCCATCAGACATACAATACAGAGATAAGATCGTGTTATCCTATAGCTTAGGACATTTTTTAATAGACTAAAATTGCGCAAATATAACAGAGATAATTTTTAAACACAATAATTATATTCATAAGGTGTTATTGTTTTAAATTAGATATACAAACAGGGCTGGCACACTCCTCGACGTTTTCTGTTCAAAGTTCAGCGATAACTTGAAAATTGTTCTTAGGAGAACACATTCTTGTTTGGAAAGAGATGCAGATTCGAATCACGGTGGCGCAACAACAATATTTTTCGATAAAATTGATCTTTCTAATTAATAAATTTAATTCACACTTAAAACCCTAATATACCTGTCTTTCTTAATTTCTGTCAATTAATATCTAGAGATTTCGGTCGACCAGGTCGTGTCGCCGTGCGTAAAATTCGGACCACAAAAAAACGGTTTTCTACTGCATCCTGGAGTGCAGTGATATCTCCGTGCAAGTGCAAATCATCTAGTGTAGTTTTCTTTCCATGTGAAATATGTCAGGACACAAGTTATTAGTCACCATTTTTCGATTCGAATCTGGATCTCTTTCCAAACCGGGGAAGGTGCATTATCCAACTATGCTACAGCGACGATATTTTTAGCGACAAATTTTCGAACCTATATGTTACCTTTTTGATATTAATACATTTAATCGTTCCATTATTTGAAAGAGCCATCTACCTTATTTTTACAGAATCTCAGATAAAAACGAACGATAAAATTGATATCTTTCTAATTAATATATTTAATTAATATTACAGAGCGTCTGTTCTGAATAATTACAACTTCACAATAAGAATGTGTTCTCCTAATATTAAGGTTTATTGGAATGACGGAATGGACTTGGACTTATGTCAAAAAAAGGAATTAATAGGATCATCTTCAAATGCTGTGATTAATGCGTTTCAGGACCGGTAGAAATGGAGACGTACTGTGCATCAAGTTACAGATATGTCATGGGGCTACGATGGTCTGCACTGAACACGTTATGAAAAAGAAGAAGACCAGAATAAGGTAATTGGTGGAAAGGAAGGAACGAGATGTATAAATATAATTCAATTTGGCATAACACATTTAACTGCCTACATATTTTTTAGACTCAGAAATATCAATACGGTATTATTGGATGGGGAGGTGCATACAAAACTTCAATGTCACAATTAAAAATCACTCAAAAAATGATAATAAAATTATTCTAAAAAAAAAAGAAAGACTATCCAAGTATACAACTTTTCACAGATTTTAAAGTACCAAAAATAGTAGACATATACAAAAAAAATTCGATAATCCAAATTGATATCCCAAAACTAAAATATACCGCAACTCAAAATCGATATATTTATCGAGGCATCAAATTTTTTAACAATCTCCCCATCACAATTAGAAAAATTACGGACTATCATAAATTTGTAACTGAAGTAAAAAAATATGTACACAGATTAACTGAAACATTAATTAACTCGTGTATACTCGTTCTCTATTCGCGAGTCTTACTCTCATAGAGAAGTCAAATTGTATTGTATTTTTAATATTAATAAAAATAAATGATATCTGTGGTTTTTCCGTGTGGCAACCCTGGCGTCGTTTTCGCGAACAGTATCGAAACATTTAAAACAATGGGCCGATCGGACGGATCAAGAGGTGTCGCCGCATCAGATAACGAGTCACGTGATTCGTACAATTCCCGCGTTAATTTGACGTTTCGATGTCGGAAAGAAAAATGGCGCAACCGAGTGACATTTGGGCATAGATTCGCCGCGAGATTTACGCGGATCGCAATTTGGGAATGTAATTTAAATCCAATTTGCTGATGGATTCGTTTTGTAATCGACATTAGAAGCATCGAGAAGCGGCCATTGTTTATTGCTGTACTGTTTTGTGTGACGTAATGGCGCAGTTTTTCTCATTTTAATAGTATTATTACACGAATATAACAAAGATGCATCTAGATGTATGTAGAAATAGCTACAGTTGACATTTTGGCACGGATTATTGATTAAGATTAAGAGAAAGGATCACTTAGGTGGTTTGGTCATATGGAAAGGACGAATGAGGAGAGAATAGTAAGAAAGATATATGACGCAAGTGTTGATGGAACCGGAAATAGGGGACGTCCGCGGAAGACTTGGCACGACCGGGTGAACCAGATAATGGAGGACGGTTCTGTCAGAAGCCTAAACAATCAGTGAGCTTGTATGAATGTGGATGAGATGAGAATTGTGCGTCAGGATAGAAGAGTGTGGCGCTCTATCCTCTCTGCCTACCCCCGCGGGGAAACGGCGTGATGGTAAGTGAGTAAGTAAGTAAGTATGTATGGTGGCCTCTTGCCTTTAGGGCCCAAGATACCACACCAATCAGAAATATCGAGACTGCACAACACTTTTTTTGTTATGTTGGATACACCACGCACGTTTCATACTTTGTTACGTGTGGATGTGGAACTTTTTGATTTCCAGATACACGTCATTTAATAATAAAACAACAGAATTAGGCATGTAGAATGGTGGACTCCTCCATCGAGGTATCTTTTAAAGGTGTTTTTTTTTTTTTAGAGAATTGGCAACACTTTTTCCAGGGACAGCTAATTTGATAGCTGACAGCTGATTTGTATTCAATTTCGTTAGCCATTTCAACATGAATAGACTTACGCCAGAACAACGTTTGCAAATTGTGAAAATTTATTTCGAAAATTCAGTTCGCGAAACTTACCGCGCGCTACGTCCATTTTATGATCGACATAATCGTCCATTCGAATAGCCATGGATCGTTTTCGCACCGCGCATACTCTAACTGATAATACGCATCCGCAGAGACGTCGCACAGTGCGCACCGAAGAAGCTGTTAGGCCAGAACTAGAGAGCGCTATAGATCCATGATTACTCACTTCTTCGTTCCCCTGTTGAATGGCATTAATGTGGAAGAGCTGCGGCTGCAGCAAGACGGCGCAACATGACGCACAGCGCGCGCCACGATCTTCTATTGAAGGAAACATTCGATGAGCGCGCAACGGACCTGGGAATTGGCCTCCAAGATGGTGTGATTTAACATATTTGTATATGATATGTGAAGTCGCTGGTCTACGACGATAAACCAGAGATGATAGACGACTCGGAAGCCAACAGGGTCAGCCGCGGCGCCCATATGCGCGAAGTCATATTTAAGATGATGGTATAAAATTATCTTTCCAATAAAGCCAATACAACGATGTTTATGCGTTTCTATTCTATAATTACTGATAACAGAAATTAAATGACGCGTAGGTGTGTCCAGTGTTGCACAAAAGCATAGATGCCGAAAGAAAACAGAATATACGGAAGGAGGATTGCACTCATCACAGTCCAGTTCTTCAGACACCTCCAAGATGGACTGTAAACTTATCACTATCTTCGTCTAGGTCCTAGTTCTTTAGAATACACCGAATAGACGCGACGTCTCAATTGAGTAATATTCTTCGATTCACGAATTACCGCACCGCTTCAAGGTCGCCGTTGGACTGGCGGCGGCGTGCCGGGTGAGGAGAGAGAGAGGAGGGGGAAGGCACAGTACATTATTTTCGTTTAAAAATAAGTAAGTGATTAACAAATAAATATATGTCCCAAACATCCAGACTTGACAAGATGTGGAAAGACACACTGACAATTTTGGTTTTTGGCTAACTAAGAAGAAATGCGACAATTGTCAGTGGTGCAAAATAAAGTTTTGAGAATAATATTCTGATCAGTGCGATGCTGGAAGATCTCAATATGATGACCTTTAAGCAGAAGATATATTTTAATATAATGGTATAAAATATTAATGCAAATCAACATGAGCACGAGCGTCGTACAAGGGGAAGGAATAGACTGAGACTGACATTCAGGAAGAAGGCTAAATCTCAGAAATCGATGTTGTACAACGCGACGAAATGCCAGAAAACATAAGATATGAAAAGAAAATGAATTGATTTAAAACGAAATTGACCAAATAGTTTTTAAGCCCGTTTAGATATCCATCAGATCTTATATATTTAAAGAGTGCAATGCCCTAGAAAAAACACAAATCTATTTGTTGAGACTCGTCCAATATTGCCACGCTAACAACTCACCCCGAGCAATAAATCACGGACGCGACACAAGACAGATCAGCACGCCAGTTCCGAGAGCAACAACGACATTTCAAATCTCAGTAATCTCAGATGTACAGTGCGATGAAGATTTTTAATGAAATGCCAGAAAACGTAAGAAATTGAATAGATTTAAAATGGAACTGACCAAATATGTATTTAGTAAAAGAAAATACTTGAATCTTACTTTTAAAATTAGCAATATTAACTTTGTGGTTAAAATTCATATTTTTTATTTATTATCTTTGTTTTATTAACCACTATTATTTATTTAATATTCCTATGTCAACGTCCAATTTCAATACTGAATTGAATACAATTAAAAAAATAGCAGTTAATAACGGGTATAATACAGGTTTGATAGATACTATTTTAAAAAATAAATTAAAATAATATAATAATCAATTTTTATATAAATCACAGATAATACTTAATGATTATTGGTGTAGGATTTTATACATAAATAACTTTTCCAATCAAATATCTGAACACCTGCCGCGAAACATTAGACCAGCATTTTACACAAATAATAGTATAGGAAATTTACTCATAAATTCTAAAGACAAATATGATAAATTTAACAATTCTGGCGTCTATAAACTTAGTTGCGAGGATTGTGCTGCATTTTATATTGGTAAAATGGGTAGAAATTTTAATATAAGAGTAAAGGAGCATTTGAGATGTTTGAACAATAGTGAGTTTTCAGAATTTGCTAATCATTTGATAGAAAATAGTCATGGTTTTGATAAAAAAAATTGGGATTGTCAAATTTACATATAAACGGTGTTGGTCACAAATTAAATAATTTGGAATCGTTGGAGATAAATAAAGCGTGTAAAAGTAATCAGGAAATTCTAAACAGCCAACTAAATTTAACTACGAGTCCTATTCTAAAATTTTTTCCTAAAAATTATTCGACTAAATTTGTATTGAGCAGCAATTTGAGTTAGGTACTAAATTTATTTTTTAAATAATTGTTGTTTTTTTAAAAATAGATTCTGGTGAAGAAACAATGCTATATTTTTAGTTAGTAATGACATCCTGAAGAAGAACGAATCCGGTAGATGGATTTAAACTCAATCAGTGGTTAATAAAACTAAGATAATAAATAAAAAATATAGACTTGAATCTTGTTTACATCAGAGCGCATATCGGAGGGCTTATGTATGCACTGTGTTAAGAATTAAATAAACAAATAAGAATCACATTAATTAAGAAAAATAATAATTACAAATACATTAGCGTAACATAATATGCATACACGAGCTTGCAACGAAATATCGCGGTCCATTTTCGCAAGAGCGCCGGCGCGACACTAGTGTCACACACTTTTAGTGCACTGTAATTAATAGATTTTTTCACATTTAACGGATAAAATGATAATAACGCGCGCTTGCCAGTGTCGTAAACATTGGCAACACTTGATGGTAGGACGTGTGAACATTGTGTGTAACGTATCGTGGGACCGGGAAGGTTAAACAATGTCGATTAATATTTTGAATATAAATCGTACGAGAGAGATAGAAATGTGCGACACCATTTTTTGCAGACGTTTGGCAACAGTGTATTTTGATCGTTGTGAATCCGCCTAGTGCCGGACCGATTTCAATTTATTGTACATATCTACAGGCCGCCCGAATGGTCTGCACCCTACAATATATTATAATATGTTGTTCAAACGTTCACCATAAAATGATACAAAAACATGTTACATACCTATAAATTTTGCGATATTTGAACATTAATTATTAAGGAAAACACATTCTTATTGTGAAGTGAAAATCAATTTTGTCGAAAAATATTGTTTTTGCGTCACCGGGATTCGAACAGAACATACGAACATAAGAACGCACAATTACTGATTTTTTTTAGATGGCGATACCGTTGTGGTACTCGAATATTAACATATATACAACTGCCAAAAGTTTGATAATGGTGAACGTTATATTTGTGTAATTATCAATATTTCCTATTTTCCCATTTAATATAATACGCACATATTTATCGAAAAATATTGTTGTTGCGTCACCGGCATCTGAATCTCTTTGCATTGTCCGACTGTGCTACAGCGACATTATTTTTTGACGACAAATTTACGAACCCACGTTTTCAAATGAATGCGTCTATCGTTCCATTATTTGAAAGCCTTCTACTTTGTTTTTAAACAGACGCAACAGACATAGCAGACGCTAGAATTCATTTTTATAAAATTTTTGGACACGCGTGTAGAGGTTTATTATGACAGTATGATAAAAACAATGAAGACAGATTAGAATTAAAGAATGAATGAAGATGTAGAAGGTGTACGTGTATTATGAAATGAAATGAAGCGAGTTGGCGGTCTCGCTCGGCGCGCGCGGGCCGGCAAGGCCGCCGTTGTGAAACAATGAAACTGGAGCCAGGCTTGTTATAACTTACATATTACTAACACATTCTTATCAATTATTTTAAGCCGATTAGTATTATGATTATTTGGATCCATCCATTGTGCAGTCCAAATAGAACCTTATTAAACCTTAAAAATGTATGTTGAACTCATATCTAATTATAACTGATGAACTATATATAATGGGGACCAAATCGATCTTCGATACAGATAGATCAAAGAAGAAAAAAATGCGACAATTGCAAAATGAAGCCTTGAGAATCAGACTCAGAAAAGATTTTTAAGCTCGGATCAGTTCAATGCTGAACGATCTTAATATGGTGAACTTTAAGCTGAAAATATATTTCAATTTTATAAATTCTCACTAAACAAATCTCGGCAGAAAATAAGAAAAATGGACGCAAATCAACACGAGCACGAGCACCGTACAAGAGGAAGAGATAGACTGAGACTGCCATTCAGGAAGAAGGCTAAATCTCAGATGTATCTCAGTGCGATGAAGATCTTCAATGAAATGCCAGATAATATGTATAAAAAAGAGGATAAAGATAGGTAAGATAGGTAGATAGATAAGAGGTAAATGAAATATCAACCACTTTGTACAAAACCACGAAATTTATTATACGTCAACCTTTCATTTCGCTTATCTCATGCTTCATCAGGACGCATTTAAAACTGATCATAAATACAAAATGGGTTGTCTTCTTGTTATGTTTTAGAAAATACCATTCTTTTAATAATATCCTCCACAGAAATGGGTTTAGCCTCCGGTTGGACAATTTAAAAACCCTCGAAATTAAAAAGGCAATAAATAGTGGTACCCCAATTGTTAATAATCAAATTAATTTATCCATTAGCCCTATATTAGGTGTGTTTCCTTTAAAATCAATTTAATATCCATCAAGACTGTATTTTCCCCTCCCTTAATGTTCCGTCTATCTGTATATGTATTCTGTCTCTCTCTTTCGCATATAATTTTATATTCTATCTTCCTCTTTGTGTATATTTAAGTGCACTCTTTTTATATTTATGATCAATTTTAAATACGTCTTGATGACGTTATCGATAAGCGAAACAGGTTGATGTATAATCAATTTCGTGGTTTAGTAGTGGTAGAAACTAAGCAAATATGTGCAAGATAAGTTTAAGTAAAAAAGGAACATTTTGATCTTGTTTATATTAGAACATATGTATGCATTATATTAAGAATAAATATACAACTAATTTTTTGCTGATTTTCTTGAAAATTTCAATAACTGACCTGACACGGCAGATTACCCCATAAAACTATACACAGAAGATATAAGTCTTAATGAATACACTGCGTAGTAATAATATTGTGGTGTTTTATATGCAATATATTTTCAAATGGAAGAGGATCGCAGCAGGACGAGAGGATCCAGGAATTGGAGAAGATTGGCCAGGGATAGAACCTGGTGCGGAGCATCTGTGGAGGAGGATAAATCTCACCCTGGGATGCAGCGCCAGATATTTTCAGGGCGCACAATACCCTTTTCCGGGATTGGAGAATCTCGGACATTTCCGGGAATTTATTAGGGTGTGGGTCTCTCGCTGGGGGTTGCTGGGATGGACGATGCCGGGAAGAGCAGTGGCTAGAGAGAGACCTGACGGAGCATTCTACTGGCTCTACACGACGTGACGTCTACCCTATCCCAACATGATTTCTATAGCTTCTAGAATTGAATGTGATAACGAGTCTCACGTCAAATTATACAGGCATGTGTCTGGTACGATGACCCAACCTATGATGGTATTAAGATGTTAATAACTGAATCTAATATTGACGAATAGAAACAAGAGTAAACAACTCTAAAAATGATTCAGGATAGGGTATAAATAAATAAATGCCCTTTTTTAACTAACGCCATTGAATGTGATCGATCACTTTGTAGTGGCTCCATACACAATACCTTCTTTTCGGGATGATAGCACTTAATAAATTATATTTCAAACAGTTAAAAATTACCTAGAAATGTATTAAACAATGTGTTTTTAGATTCATCCCAAATAAAAAGTTGATAGATTTTAATTTTAAATAACACATGTCTCTCTAAGCCAAGCTACAAGCGCGTTAACACGCACTTTTCGACCTTGCAAACGTGCATGGATTCAAGTCATAATTTTGAATCATTATTCCATCTGTGGACGAGGTCCAAGCTTTTGATAGATATGTCAAGACCTGTGGTGGCTTCCATTTCAAATAGAGTTGGCAGTTAAAGGGTTAAGGGTACAGTCGTGGGCGTGGGTATGTAAGGTGGTGCCAAATGGCGGCAATTTAGCAGTTCAATATAAAGATTTAAATTATTATATTATTAAGGAAAACACATTCTTATTGTGAAGTTGTAATTTTTCAGAACAGACGGTCTGTGATATTTTAAATATTAATTTAGAAAGATATACATATAAAATCAATTTTATCGTAAAATATTATTTTATTATATCAATGTAAAAATCTGTTTGGACTGCGCCCGTCTCACTGGAGAAATTCTGTGTCGAGCCGGGCATAGTTTACAAGCAATTGTAAGTAGTGGATAGAATTACATTTATTACTATATAACAGGTGTATATGAAAAACAGTTTTAAAGTGGACTTAATTTTTGGATCACTTTGTAGCAATAATTAATATAGGTATGAGTCAATATGTTTGGGTGAGTGCACCAGTAATGGCTCCACCCATATTACGAATCCAAATTTTAATATATAGTTTTAATAATATATGTTGTTGCATATAATGAAACTATAGATGTATTAATTTGAAAAAATTCGAAAACTTGTCGTCAAAAATACTGTCGCTGCAGCATAGTTCCACGGATAGGAAAAGAGATCCAGGTTCGATTTTTTTGATAAAATTGATTTCATATGTATATCTTTATAATTAATACATTTAATTAGTATTTAAATAAGTCTCATTCAAAGGCCACTTTTAAATTCCATTTTTCAGAATGGTACGAAAACAAATTGGCATAGTTCGGCAGCTTTGGTGCCATTCATAAGACAACGTGCATTTCAAATAACATGGGTGACCGCAGAAAGGAAAAATGTGATTTCAATATCTTCTATTGAAGTTGGACGATTTTGCGGTAAAAAATAAATAAATATATTATTTTATACTATGGTGTTTCGTGTGCATCTTTAAGCTAAGACAGTATTATAGCTATACTTTTAAATTCTGAAAAAAATTAACGCCTAAGCTCCTAATATTGGACATGAATACGTCTCACACATAAAAGCAACTAGCTACTAAATAAAATAAATTTAATTAGTATTAGCCTTATGTTAATAAATAAATATCAAATGTCTCATAGAGACGAAGCTATTTTTATTATATTAATGGAAGATATATAGAAATATGAGGTAATTACAGGACCTACGACCTGGCAATTCTCGCCCCTCAATCTCTATATTTATCAAATCTTTGAAAGTTATATATATATATATTATTACATTGTCTCGTTCCGAGAGCCAGTACACCATAGCCATCTACATATTAATATTTTCTATATATCATTTGCCTTTGTAGGTAAAAATCCAGTAATTGTGTGTTATCGGACAAATTCAAATATTGCTATAAAATACTGGTCAAAATAAGAAAAATATATATAACGTTCACCAATTCTCACCCTTCAATCTCCATATTTATATATCGACTCAATGAGATTCTAATTATTTAAAGCAATATTATTTATCTGTTAAATGTTTTTAAGACATTATATAGGGTCTTTTAATAAGGACGCTCAAAATTTGTTAGGTTATAGCAGCCATGTTGTTAAAGTGACATCTGTCAAATTTATTGTCAATTGTTAAGTAGTATACGGCAAATCACCACGGAAGGTTGAACAACGTGTGTAAATCATCAAATTTTATTATCAAAGTCACGAGCGATTTGAGGGCACGGTTATCTCGCGCGGCGGTGACGTGAACTGGCCACAGAGATCGTGCGATTTAACGCCTTTAGACTTCTTTCTTTGAGGCTATCTTAAATCGCAAGTCTTTACGAATAAGCCGCAAACAATTGACCCCCTCAAAGTCAACATAACAAACGCCATCCAGCAAATTTAGCCAGATTTATGCGATAAAGTCATAGAAAATTGGACCTCCCAATACGTGTCACCGAACAAAACCGCAGCAGATATTCGAACAACGTTATATTCCACACTTAATGCCATAAAATATACTTTCAAATGAAAGAAAAATTGAGTGAATATCTCACACACAACCTGTTTAACTTACATTTTAAAATCGAGCGTCCTCGTTGAAAGACCCTTTACTAGAATACGTCTGAAAAATCAATATTTTTCTTATATTACGTAAGCAATATTAGAATATGTCCAAGAACACACAATGACTGGATTCTCACCTATAAAGGCACTGCTATTAAACGAATATCAGATATCTCATAGAGACGAAGCTATTTTTATTATATTAATATTAATGTTTATTATATTAATGACTTATGTCTAACTTTCAGAATAGATTGTTGTTAGGATCTACGGTAGTTCTAGGTGACGTTTGTTGTCTCTCTATGTCAGAACGTACACATTGCACACTGATTAGAGTTTTTTGCTCCATTCTTACCGATTTCAAGCTGATTTCCAAGTGATCAAAATCTCAACACGTGTACACGATCTCTGAGACTGTTTCATTGTGTGTGTTCCCATGGACACGGGCTTTTACACGGGCGTCACAAAGTCTCTTCACCATTATTTCACGATATTTACCTTCTATTAATTCCATCGACAGTGCTACAAACGAGATATCTAATAATTAGAATTAATGAGCATTTGAGATGCCTGAATAACAATAACTATTCGGAATTTTCCAATCATCTTTTGGAAAGAAACAACTGTTTTAATATTAACAAGGGTTTACAAATTACACATACAAATACAGTTAGATAAATTTAAAATATTAGAAATAAGAAAAAGCGTTAATAGCAAGCTTAATATTATAAATAACCAAATTCTCTTTTGGCAAATATTCACATTTTAATTTTTTTTTCATATTGGTACTTACTTATTTATAGTTTTGCTTCCATCTATGCTTGTAATTTTTAATTTCAGTATACACTGTTTCCTGAAGAAGATATCACAGGTATCGAAACATGTAGAATAATTAATAAATAATGGTTTAAGTATAGTATTCTGTTTAATATTGAAGAAAAAATATCTACTTTTGCTCCTAACTTATTCTTTCTCTTCCGTATGTACATTTTTTACTAGTTTGAACAACTTTAATTTTCTTCCATTTTTTTTATTTTCAGGCTTAACATCCATTCAGTTTTGTCCCCAGAACTCCAATGAAAAGGGTGTTTTTTTAGAGGTTTGTTTTTCGAATTGGCAACACTTTTTACAGCGACAGCTGATAGCTGATTTGCGCTCAGTTTGGTTTGCCATTTCACCATGAAATTATTTATATCAAATGACCATGGATCGTTTTTCCACCAGACGCATCCGCAGAGACGTCGCACAGTGCGCACCGAAGAAGCTGTTAGGCCAGAACTAGAGAGCGCTATAGATCCATGATTACTGACTTCTTCGTTCCCCAATTGAATGGGATTAATGTGGAAGAGCTGCGGCTTCAACAAGACGGCGCAACATGCCGCACAGCGCGCGCCACAGTCTATGTATTGACCTGTGAATTGGCCTCCAAGATCGTGTCATTTAACACCTTAGGATTATTTTCTGTGGGGATATGTGAAGTCGCTAGTCTGTGTCGATAAACCAGTGGCGATAGCACGACTTGGAAGCCAATTATTCGCGTTATTGCCGCTCCAAAAAGTGGTCGAAAATTGGTCTTCCAGATCTTGCTTTATTGGAGCCAGCCGCGAAATCATATTTAAACACTATACTGCATGTATACTAATACAATAACGAAATAATTTACTTTGCTTGACGCTTTCCACGTGATGCAATTGACAGCAAATCCTTTTTTTTTTATGTTGCTGTGCGACACGGTCGGACTGACAATTACATGTGAAGTAAATACCCGGTTAGGAAAGAGATCCAGGATAAAATTTGGTTTTATATGTATATCTTTCTAATTAATGCATTCAATTAATATTTTTTTATATTTCCGTCTCTTGTGTACACGAAGAAGTCGCCAGAAAAAGCGATAATTCTTGGAAAATTCGCCACAAAGAATCCTAAAAATAGCCAATCGACGTGTCCGTATTTCACATTTCACGACATATGACCGCTTTCTTCGGCGAACTTTCTCATTGTAAAATGGTTGTGCTAATTCAGAAACCTTCGCGGGCGTGCGCACAGCAACTCACCAAAGTTTCATCGCAATCGGATGAACGGTATAGGAACGCATACGGTACAAACAAACATTTATTGTATATATATATATATATAAACAATAAATATATATACAATAAATGTTTATCATATATGATAAACAAGCACGTGATACCGTACCGAAAATAGCACAGTTCCAACGAACAAAATAGATGTCTTTTTGTATGTCCATTGTTTACCGGCAAATAAAAATTTCTAAACAGGTTTTATTTAAAATATCGACTTACCAAGACGAAATTCCTCACCGAGACAGCCATCACCAGCGCCAGGAGGAGCAGGTTTCCACCGCTGCATATCTTCAATTTCTTCAACATATTTTTAACATCCATTTCGATAATTTTTAATTTTGAGATTTTAACTGAAATTTTTTTGTATTATTGATTAAAAATAATTAAATAATGCAACAGTTTAAAGCATTGTTATTATATGGTAGAGATGCGTGGACCGTGACCCTGTCAGAAGAAAATATGCTGAATATCTGTGAGAGCAAGGTACTCTGAAAAGAATCGAGTGGAACCATGGCCTGCAAGTTTTGTGCGATGAACCAGACATACTGGGATGGACATGCGGAACATACGAGCGAGAAGAGGACGAAACAGACAATATATGAGACGAGTGTTGAAGGCGACAGAAACAGTCTTGTCTCGAAACTAGCATAGAAGAGATGAGTGCCGAATGAGCTGTCATTCGTGATCTATTGTATTTTTTACGCAGTATACTGAGTCATCCATTTAAACTTTGCACACTGTTAGTGAAAATTGATAATATTTTTTAATACTAATTAAAAATAGAAAGATATACATATAAAATCAATTTTATCGAAAAATATTGTTGTTGCACTACCGGTATTCGAACCTGGATCTCTTTGCGTTATCCAACTATGCTACAGCGACAGTTTTTTTGGTGACAAAAATATTTTTCTATAAAATTGATTTTATATATATATATATGTTCTGAATAATTACAACTTCACAATAAGAATGTGTTTTTAGTAGATTCATTTAATTTGTATTATAATACTACAGAACTATGTTCTAAAAATGCAATAACTGCACAATAAAAATGTATTAATATTAAAATTATATATATTTTCATACTCTTATACGTTCACTATATTATACATATGTTAAGAAAGCTTTTAAATCCACTTTCAATTTTAATTACAGCTATCTAAGTGATCTCACGACGCTGTCAATCGCAACGAAACAAACCGCGATGACTGTAATGAAAGCTCGGGTTGCCTGCCCTAATTTTTTATCACAATTTGAGGGGTGAAAAAGGAAAAAAAAATAACTGGTAAAGCCTGGTTTGACTACATTACTAATAATAAGTCAACTATACTTCAGACACATTCTCCGCAGTGAAAAATCAGATATTTGACAAGTTATCACGCAGGGGAAGATAAAAGGCAGTTGAGCAAGTAATGTACTCAGAAAGAAGTTGTATTGGTTGTGTAACATCTTATACAGGATACTGCGACATGGTCGCCAATTTTCGATAGAAGACGGCACACGGAGAAGAAGTCTTGTTAGTATGTAGAAGCGACAAAAATGATCTAGAAATCAATACTTAAATCAATCTCATAATTATAAACTGCTCTAATCAAATCTAACTAACAGAGGCTTTCGTGTTTTCGTAGGATACGGAAGAAAGTGTACAGAAGAGACTCTTCTATACACTTTAATTTAATGAGAAACTTAGTGAACTTCTTCGTCTTCCCCAGCGAAATACTGGAGCCTTAAGATCTTCACTCTCATTGCGCGAATCATATATGAAAATAAGCCTTTCGAAAAACGAGATATGATATGACATCATGTGAAAATTGTTCAATTTTTTTTTATCAAATTTCTTACACATGATTTTCCCTTTAAAACTGTATTACAATCATTTTAAATTTCCCAGTAGTTTAGGAGATAATTAGAATCCAAAATTAAATTTTAGCAACGCTCGGAACATCATTTAGAACAACTGTCGATTTGAATACTAATAAAATATTCCGGTGTAATAGACCTAGTCCGCAATATTTCCTGACTAAATTACGAGTAGAAAATGTTCAAGGAAAATATAAGCGTTTGAAACTTTTACAAAAATCGTGTTAAGCTTGATGTTAGTACAGTATATATATACATTACGTATTTATTTTTTTATATTTCAAATATAATTTACATTTTTTTTAAACGCTATATCTCTGACACGGTTGAGATTAGGCACATATCCCTCGAACATTTTCGACTCGTGTTTTAGTCAGGTATCAGGTACCGATAAAATATTGTGGAGTAGGTGTGTTACACCCTGTATAACGGTCCCGAAATCAGAAACCAATTAATTTTAGTACACTCGCTTTCGGAAGAATTTCACCTAACAGGCAATGAAGAAAACTACTAAGAAATCGAATTATTAATATTCAAGTTTGAAGCTTTGATGTAAACGTTCTGATATCCATTCTGCCGTGCGTCGGTTCGAATCTCTGACCAGTGCTACACGTCAATCTCGACACACGCCAGAACAACCCAGAAGAAAGTGTACACTATCATGTTGTAATTTTACTATCTAACACTTGTGTATCTAACACCACGATTTTAATAAAAAAATAAATCGTCTACTTGGACTATTTTAAATACATTTGTATAAAAGTCTTCTTGGACTTGATGTTATTTATGTTCACAATTACTGATATGTTAAAATCAACGAGTTTATTCCGCGGGTTAAGCCTCAGTTAACTGGACAATATCAAATAAGTAGTTATAGTTAACACGGTGGTTTTAATTTAACTGAGTTGTTAGGGATTTTTTCATGACTTTTTATCTGATTCGCAAGATGGTGGGGCACAATAATGATGCCAGTGCCGAATCAGCGAGCCCACATGCAGAATGCCCGCACAGAAATAAATATCTTGAGTATGTCCAAATATTTATAGTAACTAATTACTGGGTTTTATCCCCTTGGAGATTATCATCAAGATTAAGATGTCTCACAGAGACGAAGCTATTATTTTTATATGAGAAGTATGGAAGTTTTAGGTATTACAGACCTTACGACCTGTCATCGGCTGGCTTAAGTGATCGCTTTACGCAATGTAACGTTCACCTATTTACCCACGCTACCACAGGTCGTCTCTGTGAGACATCTTAATCATATTTTATTGAGGGATTTTGACAGTTTAAACTTATTACAACTAACAATAATATTTGACATGTGATACTATTTTGAAAATCCACAGAAATGTTTAGGTGCAGAAGGTAAAGGGTGAGGAGTAGAGCCTCTGATCCGAATATTCGAACCCCGAATATATTCGCCTGTTTTTAAGTATTCGTTATTCGAATACTTTAAAAAGTATTCGCTCATATTTATATTATAATATTTTTAATATTTTACGAACCCTGGAAGTCATATGCGAGCATTCATTCATTCATTCAGATATACGGTTTTTTTCTCCAGAATTATCGCTATCGACTATATGGAAGTCGGACAATAAATATGTAAACACCTTTGTCGAACATCTTTCGTATTTGCCTTTTTTTTAAGTCTTCCGCTTATCTTTACGGTTCTATGACAACGAGCACTTGTAATACATTGTTTTGTCAACGATGGAGGCGGCTTTCTATTATTCTTTAGTGTTTAGCTTTCATAAATACTCGAGCCGACAAACAAGAAGTTATATACTAAATAATGAAAATAAAACTTGCACTCGGGGCGTGAGATATGAAGTAATATAAACATATCTAAAATGTAGTCAGCTATCGAGAGAAGACTGACTCCTCTTTATCTCCACGAAGAGTTGGAGTTCTGCAAGTTATTAATCGCGAATCTTACATTTTTGGAGAAACATTTCTGTATTTATCATCCGAAGTAAATCATTCCTTTCTTAAAAAATTTACGAATATATTCGAATATATTATCATTAACTATTCGATATTCGAATAGTTGGAATCACGAATATTTGGAGGCTCTAGCAACAATAATTGCAATCTCCCCAGTCACTGGGGAGGTTGCAACTATTGTTGCGGTGAAGGGAGAGCAAGATGTGTTTATAGGTAGAATGATTGTCAATTTCTCATTATGGTATTTGCATGACCGGTGAATGAATGAGTTTTGTATGTAAGATGTTGTACTTCTGGGAATGTGTAAGAGTGCAGACTGCCGGGTCGATCTAGATCAGACATACTCAACCTGCGGCCCGCTAAACTTTTTTGTGCGGCCCTCAACACATTTATACATGTTACTTTTGAGTTTTATTTTTTTCACTATTATAATTTTTAACGAACCGTAAGATGATAAATGATATGTACTATTATTATTCTGTTTTGGTTTATTATTTTTAAAATCTCAAATGGTTTTCCAAAAAAACGGGGGTGGTGGGTTTCATGACATTTTTTGTCATACCAGTATAGTGTTGCGGCCCGCGTAGCTTTACAAATATATGTATGTGGCCCGAAGAAAAAAAAGGTTGAGTATCATTGATCTAGATGGTACGTGGAGAGATATTAATTCTAATTGGCTGGGACAGTCAATACAGCCTTGCGGTAGTTTGAAGAGAAGTATTTGGTCAGCACGTGTTCTTCGATGTTCGTATTGTGGAAGTTTGCTGCATCTAAATAGGAGTTGAATGATAGATTAGATCTAACATTAACTAAGTGACTAATCTAAGTGACTAAATACAGTATTTTGAGGCAGTATGGATTTTGGAAGTGTTTACAGATTTGAAGTATTCTATAGGCCTTGGATGTAATTTGGTCAATGTGATTTTTGAAAAGCAGTTTGCTATCGAGAATTATTCCTAGGTCCTAGGAGTGCTATCTATTGTGTGAGTAAAATTAATATTAAATACTAATTTAATGTATTATTTTATTTATTTATTTACACCTTACAGTTAAGGTACAAGGTATATAACTCGTCTCGGAGCCAAACAGTAACGCAAAAGAGCACATATAAATCTCACTCTGGCGGCGCGAGCGCTCTGACACACTAATTCAAGAGAACCACTAACAACTATCGATGATTCCACTGATGACTGTACAAGGTTGTGCTTGGTTGTCTTTGAAATACAGCGGTCTCTCCATATTTTGTCAAGTCTGAACGTAGAAGTTTTCGCCATACTTATGCTCAGTTTAATTTCTGTCAGTCAGTTTCTAGAAGCAGTGACGTCGGCCGCACCGCGCCTGGATTCGGTCCAGTGCGACGGCCCGCAGCTCGGCGGAGTTCCCACGATTTATTGGGCTGTAGAGATGTGTAATAATTATGATATTGTGAGTCTGTGGTGATATTTTGATCCGCCGATAATTTTACTTTTTACATTTCATATTAAATTAACGTCTCAAGTCTCGACACACGGGCCGGTTACCAAATACGCGAATGTCATTGAGAACTGCCCCGAATTGTCGGAGTTGCAAACAGCTCTACTTCTTGCGCTGCGGTTTGAATCACAGGGGTTTATTTATCGAGTACAAGGTTCTTGGTATACGTGACAGACGCAAGTAGTGGGGATAAGGGAATTCTTCCATGTCGGACCAGGATGGCTTACGGGATAAGGAGGACAGCTCGACAGTTGAACCCAAAACATGAACAGACTCGAACCGATGTTTCTGATTTATTTTTAAAAGATATATTACATTTGGATAATCATTGGATATATATGTATTATTTTACACATTTCTTTCTTCTCTATGAGAGTAAGACTCGCGTATAGAGAAGGAGTATATTCGAGTTAATTAATGTTTCAGTTAGTCTGTGTACATATTTTTTTACTTGAGTTACAAATTTATGATAGTCCGTAATTTTTCTAATTGTGATGGGGAGATTGTTAAATAATTTGATGCCTTGATAAATATATTGATTTTGAGTTGCGGTGTATTTTAGTTTTATCTCTATATCTTGTAGATCGGAATTTAATTTTGAAAATTTGAATTATTGAATTTTTTTTGTATATGTCTACTATTTTTGGTACTTTAAAATCTGTGAAAAGTTGTATATTTGGATAGTCTTTTTTTTTTTAGAATAATTTTTATTATCATTTTTTGAGTGATTTCTAATTGTGACATTGAAGTTTTATATGCACCTCCCCATCCGATAATACCGTATTGCAAATGTGACTGTACAAACGCGTATAATATATTATTTTCAGATAAGCAAGTGATGAGATGTTTCCGAGTCTAAAAAATATGTAGACAGTTTTCCTTATTTTGTTTGTGAGATTATTAATATGTTCTTTCCACTTGGGATTGTTATCTATTGTGATTCCAAGGTACTTAATACAGTATTTTTCTTCAATTTATGATGATGAATCCGTCTTCTGTTATTCCAGTGGTCTCGAATGATCTCGACGAATTTCACACGAGCTGGGGTCCAGGGGTAGACTGATTGGGAATGGGCTAAGGGTAGGAACAAAACTAAAAACTGGTGGCAATAAAGCAACATTTAACAATAATAATAACACCACAGATGGCGACAGCCTAGTTGGTAATAAATAATTGAAATGTATCTACGTGATAACATATATACAACTTGCAAACATTTTATATGTGTGGTAGTTGAGTATGGGTAAAATTGGTGAACGTTACATTGCGTCAAGTTATCACTTAATGTAATGCCCAAGACATCCATACTTCTCATATAGAAAATAATAGCTTCGTCTTCGTGAGATATCTACAATATATCTTCAAGACAATACCTCTGAGGATAGATAGGCATAGATCCAAACCACTACTTATCGATTATTCGACATGTTTCGATACTTACGGTGTCTTCATCAAAGTCTTAAAAATACAATCGTAGATAAAAACAAAACTATAAATAAGTAGAAACTAATATGAAAACAATTTTAAAAGGTGTTCATTTACAAAGAGAATTTTGTTATTTATAATATTTACATAGTTAAAAATAAACTAGAATTTAAACATTCTTTTCTTAAAAATTATCAGCTTTTCATTTCATACTTGGTAGATTAGTTAATGTTTTAAATACTAAATTAATGTATTAATTATAAATATATACATATAAAATCAATTTTGTCGAAAAATATTGTTTTAGCGTCACCGGGATTCGAACCTGGATCTTCATTTCCAATCCGGGGAAGTGCACTACCTTTGTGCTATAACGCCAGTATTTTTCTTGACAAATTTTCGAACCTATATGTTACATTTTTCAAATGAATACACCTGTCGTTCCATTATTTGAAAGCCATCTCTACATTATTTTTACAGAATCTCAAATACCTTTGAGTAAACCGATTTGCAGACGCCAGAATTATCAATTCATTTTTATTAAATTTTGGACACGTTGATACAACATATATTATTAAGGAAAACACATTCTTATTGTGAAGTTGTAATTATTCAGAACATAGGTCTGTGATATTTTATCCCGGATTGGAAATGAAGATCCAGGTTCAAATCCCGGTGACGCTAAAACAATATATTTCGACAAAATTGATTTTATATGTATATATTTATAATTAATACATTAATTTAGTATTTAAAATATCACAGAGCGTCTGTTCTGAATAATTAGAACTTCACAATAAGAATGTGTTTTCCTTAATAGTTAATGTTTCTTTATCCATAAATAACTTCAACATACAATAAAATATTATCAAACAAATTACAATTAATAATGGTTATAATATTAAATTATTACAATACATTAATATTATATTATATAATATATTAATTATACAAAATAATTATTATTGACAGTGGGAATCTGTGGAGAAAAATTGCGTTTTTAAATAATCTTACTTCAAATTCAATTATAAAAAATATCACAAATTCTATACAATCAATTTTTTACATTAATAACAAATTATATATTAAATAATAAGGATAAGATCGGGGGTCTACCGATTAATTTGCAATGATTGGAATTTTTTTTATATAGGTAAAACTTGCAGAAGTTTTGATATTAATAAGGGTGATTTTAATAAGGGATATATAAGTACTAGGGGGTTACAGTTAGATACATTTAAATAAGAAAAAGTGTTAATAGCAAGCTAAATATTATAAATAACAAAATCCTCTTTTTTTATTTATTTACACCCTATCCCGAATCGTTTTGAGAGTTTCGATTCGTCATAATTACATGTATTTGTATTTATTTTATTACATTCAGTTGGCTCCGGTATCGTCGTACTAGAACCATACCTGTACAATATGAGAGACTTGTCACATTCATTTCAAAAGGCAGCCATAAAGAAGATATAGAAATCACTCACCCCCAAAAGGGGAGGGTAGACGTCACATCTATGTGTTTCAGTCGCAGAACTCGGTCACATTCAGGCAAAAATTCACCCTGTTCAGGTCGCAAGAGTGCGAGGGAGAGCCAGTAGGATTCTCCGTTAGGTCTCTCTAGTCACTGTTCTTCCAGGCATCGCCCATCCCAGTAACCCCCAGTAGGAGATCCACACCCTAATAAATAAATAATAGGTCATCGTTCCGGGGGATCCGTTGACTTATTCCTTCTAATTCCAGAGGATGTGCTCCATGAAGATGTCAGCCTCACCTGAGCGCAAACACACCACGGTTCACGAACAAGTCCCAAGTAGAAGAGTTTACTCATGAAATGCCCATGATCTTAGATCATCTGCGTCTCGTAGTGGTCCAGTGCCGGAGGACCACCTCCACCTTTAATTTTCACCTCCACGAAGAAGAGAAAGGTGTAAGTCCATCTGCCATGCATGGCAGCGTCCCACGTTTCTTGCCACTGTTTCAATATGACTATTCGCATTCTAGCAACTGGAGCCTGGAATCGGTCATCTGAGGGCCCGAGAGCCGTTGATCGACCTCCAGACCATCCCTCTGGGAATAGCGAGCCAAAAATTCCAGGCAAATACTAATAGCGAACGAATGAATCTAGTTTTTTTAATTATACTCTTCTAGTGGATACTGTGATATGTATTTAGCTAGTGGCTACAGCTTGGCTTGCCATATCCGTTATTCATTGTATTTATTGTATCCTGTTAACAGAGATAATTACTGATATATAATTACACTTAGTGTGACAGTATTAGACCGCAATGTTATACGGGCGGATATCGATCCGAATTCAGAGTTGGAAACACTTATTTTTCTTCTTCACACGACCCCATTTCTGTGACAGCATTAGAAGTTGAAGTCACGAACGTCCGCGTCAAAGATACAAAAATTTCGCTCCCGTGAGGTCCTTTTGAGACGACTCCCCGTGTACGCGATATGATTCAGAGATTCACCGTCTCGTCCCGTACTTCACACTCGTCGTAGTCACGTCAAAATATACACGTTTATTCATGTAATGTGTATCGCACAGAATTGCGAGGTCGCAGCAGTGGTTTCAGTAATTTAAAATGTACAATCATCGGTGTGGCGCTGAAGAGCCCGTGGATTTTGGGAAAACAAGGGCTATCATTCTTAATGGCTTTCAAATAGTGGAACGATAGATGTATTAATTTGAAAATGTGTAACACACAAGTTCGAAAATTTGTCGTCATAAGTACTGTCGCTGTAGCATAGTTGGATAATGCACTTGGAATGCAATGGAAAAAGATCTAAGTTCGAATTCCGGTAGCGCAACAACTATATCTTTTTATAAAATTGATTTTATATGTATATCTTAGTATTTAAGATATAATTCCATTTGTTCCCTCCTTTCGATATATATCTCAACCTATCCGTTTCTATCAAACATACTTCCAAAATACACAAATTCATCTAATCGTTTCAAACATTCATTATCTACAAATATTTTACAATATTATTTTTCTGCGTAATATAGATATCTAATTTATTTTCGTTATTAAAAAACTATATTCTGAAAAATACACTTCATTGAAATTTCCCCTTGAGTCTCAGATATTTCTTGATAAAGGTAAGTGTACATTAATCAGTCATTCTTAGTGCCGGCGTTACGCACAGGCACCTGCATGTGGCGGCAAAATCAAAGGAGTTGCAGAAAAAAATTATTATTAAAATTGAAAAACAAAATGTTAAGTGTGTAAAAAAAATAATCCAATAAATAACATTATAGTTATTTGTAGTCAACACTAGTAATTTGTAGTCAACACTAGTGGCCAGAACGTCTTTTGGTAAAAACCCGCCTTTGGGCAAGTTTCAAAATGCCGGCCTAACAAAATACCGCCCCCAACGTGCGTGGCCGATTTAGGTTTTACAAAAATTGAACGCTGCGGCGTTGGTCATCCTGCTGTAGTATTTAGACCATTTAGCCCAGTTTAGATGAATCTTGGTTAATATAAGGTTTTTATTCGGGTATGGGTGACTCGTTGGAGCTCCTTAGGTGGGTAGTTAGGCCGGCCTGCCTCTCACTCTCCATGCCTCCGTTAGTCTGTCTGTTTAAGTGTGCTTCAATTCATTTTGTATCTCGTTCACTGTTCTTCTTTTGGTAGTGTCTGCCTTGAACTGCTGCACCTTAATTTTCCATCTGTGTGTAAAACTATGTTCTATGGATTTATATTATATGATTTATATGAATAAAGAGCACTTTCGCTTTGCTTATACTTAAAAATATAATAGAATTAAAGTCTCGTATTTTTATCAGCTTTGACGAGTGGGACCGACAAGGGAGCCCTAGCTTTTAAACCGGTCCCGAAAAAGGGTGGGTCCCCCCTTCTTCCAGCTATCTTTTAATTATACCCTTTCGTCCCGTTCGCGCGTGCGCCTATCACAATCACAGTAAATATTAAACCCTAGCTTTTAAACCAGTCTAGGGAGAGGGTGGATTCCCCCCCCCCCCCCGCCCCTCTCCAGCTGTCGTACATAGCAACATTCTATATTCACAAGTGACAGCTCGCTCCGCGGTTTCAACAGCAAAATTTATTCAGCGATTTCAAGAACACCGAACGTGATGTGTCTACAAGTAGATTTTGACAATAAAAAAATCTGAATTTTTCCCACCCTTGTTAGTCCACATCAGCCCACGTCCGGTCGCGTACAGCCTCCGCGGCGATTGCAACAGGAAGTCACGATCTTCTAAATGAAGATTCGTTAATTAAGCATTTTATTTATTCTTCACATTATTTGCAGCGTCTGCATCCTTGAACTTTGAAAAGGCATCCATCTTCAGACTGCGCACAATGAATTGTAAATCATTTCTCTCGGCGTGACGCAGGGCTGCCGAAATGCCGGTTGATGTTGGAAGTCAACTGACTGAAGGATGTTTTTTAGCGGTTTGTTTTACAAATTTGTGCTCAGTTTGGTTTGCCACCTCACCATGAATGGACTTACGCCACGACAACGCTTGCAAATTTATTTATAAAATCGTGATTCAGTACAGTGCGCACCGAAGATGCTGTTAGGCCAGAACTAGAGAGCGCTATAGATCCATGATTACTCACTTCTTCGTTCCCCGATTGAATGGCATTAATGTGGAAGAGCTGCGGCTGCAACAAGACGGCGCAACATGCCGCACAGCGCGCGACACAATCTGTGAATTTGCCTCCAAGATCGTGTGATTTAACACCTTTGGATTATTTTCTTTGGGGATATGTGAAGTGGCTAGTCTACGCCGATAAACCAGAGACGAAATACGACATGGAAGTCGACATTCGTCGCGTCATTGCAGATATACGTCCCCAGACTTCTAGATTGGGCTTTATTAGAGCTAACCATGTGCGCTAAATCATATTTAAACATAAATAGCATGAAATAAGCCATTATGTGCGTTCTATTTCATTTTAAAGTTGCCTTGAACTACTGCACCTTAATTGTCCATTAATTTTCCATCTGTATGTAAAAGTATGTTCTATGGATTTATGTCATATAATTTTTATGAATAAAGATAGGACATGTTATTGAATTACAGTCGCGTATTTTGATTAGCTTTGATGAGTGGGACCGACAAGGAAGCCCTGGCTTCTGAACCGGTCCCGGGAAAGGGTGGATTACTAAAAAGTGGACCTCTAAAAAAAATCTTTATACCAATGATTCCCCACCTGTTAGACGGATCGAGTGGATAAAGCAAGAAGCCGTGACAAATGCCGAGAAAAATGGAGGATAATTCATGAAGATCACTGTCATCAGTGATGAGGAACCGACGTGGACGATGACGACGAAGACTTTCACTGTAATGATCTTTGTCCACATTATATAGATTATTATATGAATTAACCTTTTCATCACTAAGCGGCCAGAACTTTCGTGTGGTCCGAAGCGGGGTATAGAAACACCCCAGATCATATGCATGCAAACGATAATAAAAAGTTCATGTCCCAACCACCAACTCGATATAGCGGTCTGCCTCGTTCGCATCTGTGGTACGGGGCTATCCAGTGCATTATTTAGAGAGAAACAAATAAATACAATTATTTAAAGATCAGACGCGGGGGTATGATATCGACATGATTAGGTGTATGTACCGCGCGAAGATCACTGGACCAAAATCAATAGTTTTAAATATTACAAAAAATAAGAATAAAATTGTTTCCATAATTATTGAGTTATCGAGTTTAAAGCGATCTATGGGGTATGTGAATACCCCGCTTTGGAAAGGCAAGGTTAATATCGAATCGATGCGGCAATTAATTTAAAATGTTCCTTTTTTACTATCAAACTCTGCTAGATATCTTAATATTTTTAGAAACACGATTGTTAAAAAATTCACCATTTTTTTATTTTATTTATTTATTTATTTATTAGATGACATCCATATTTTTGTACTAACAGGGGTGGATACATAATAAACATACATAATACATAGTTTATTGTGTGGGGCGGAGTAGACTCCACCTCTGATATATACAGCGTTGTCCTGGCTACTTTTCTAAACTGAAATCTGTGTTAAAGTAGGCAGTTTTTTTTTTCGTGCTGTTGTGGTGTTATTTAAACCATCGACAGGAATAAAAAGAGAATTACAAATATGTATAAAAAAGTAAAAATAAAATAAAAATATATGTAGGGGGAGTGTTGTAGGACTAGTGAATTATTAGTGAAGGTATTGTATAGATTATATTAGAATGTTGGATAGCCATGCTTCTGATTCATCTCTACCTGATTGGATCATATATTGGGTCCATATTAGTGTAATCTTGTTGGAAGTGAACGGTACTGAGTGCGTTGTACAGTTTCGGAGATAAGAACATGTAGAATCTTTGATAAAATGTGGTTGTTGCTCTCGGAACTGGTGTGTAGATGTTTGTTGTTTGTCTTGTGTTGTGTCCATGATTTATTGCTTGAGGAGAGTTGTTGTCAGCATGGAAATATTGAACGAGTCTCAACATAAAGATTTATCTTATATCTAGGACATTGTACTCTTTAAATATAAGATCTGATGGATATCTAAAGGGACGACCAATTATTACCTTGAGAATTGTTTTTTGTACTTTTATAGCCGACTCCAATATTGTTTTTGCTGCTCCTCCCCAAACTAAAATACCATAATTAATTAAGGAGTAGCGCAGTGCAAAGTACACCCATCTTAAGAGTTTGTAATCAACTATACATCGTATTTCTTTAGAAAAGTAAATTAGTTTTCTTATACGTTTAGCTAGGTTCGATATGTGTTCTTTCCAGTTAAGACGATCATCGATCAGTGCACCCAGATGTCGAATAATTTTGACTCGTGTCAATTTTTCACATTGGCATGCGGAAGCCGTGTTCTTGTTTGCTTTGCAGTCATGTGCGAAGAGTGTAAGACTTTGATGTGGTGTTGTTCTTTCGTTAACACAGAAACATATATATTTTGTACTTTTAAAATTAGCAATATTAACTTTGTGGTTATATTGGTGAAACGGGTAGAAATTTTAATATAAGAGTAAGGGAGCATTTGAGATGTTTGAACAATAGTGGGTTTTCAGAATTTTCTAATCATTTGATAGAAAATGGTCACGGTTTTGATCAAAAATTGGGATTGTCAATTCAGCATATAAACGGTGTTGGTCACAAATGAAATAATTAGGAATCGTTGGAGATAAATAAAGCGTGTAAAACTAATCAAACAATTATAAACAGCCAACTGAATTGAACTACGAGTCCCATTCTAAAATTATTCCACTAAATTTGTATTAAGTAACAATTTGATAATGTATGTTTTTAGTTAGTATTGACATCCTGAAGAAGAAAATGGTATTTTTCGAAACCGGTAGATGTATTTAAACTCAATTCAGTGGTTAATAAGATATATATTTTGATTTTTTTGTGTTAACTGATAGGAGGTTCGTGTCGAGTTCATAGGACGAGTGTCGACCTCTTCCCACGACTTACCCTCGAAGCGAAGCGCGGTATAGGGTCGTATTACAAAAGTCGTTAATATATACCAGAAATAAGATACTTCTAGAAGCTCAACTCCCAGCCCTGCAGTGGAGGTGTATCGCGTACCTACTCCAATTTTCCCACACTGCATTGTTTGCAAGAAAAACCACTTTAGATTAAACCATTTCATCTATAAACATGTTCCTTCCCGCCTCTGTGGTCACCGCACCCAACCCAACCTAACCTAACCTAATCAAAAAGCGAACATTATTTTTAAGTATACGTTACAAAGTAGACAAAGGCGCGAAACGCGAATCGCGTCACGTGATAAATCAAAGATAAAATCCACTGAACAAAAATTACCATTATGTTGACTTCTGAAATAAAGACTTACTCACTTACCATCACGCCGTTTCCCCGCGGGGGTAGGCAGAGAGGATAGAGCGCCACACTCTACTGTCCTGACGCACGATTCTCGCCTCATCCACATTCATACAAGCTCGCCGATTGTTTAGGCTTCTGACAGAACCGTCCTCCATTATCTGGTTTACCTGGTCGTGCCGAGTCTTCCGCGGACGTTTTCTATTTCTGGTGCCATCAACACTTGCATCATATATCTTTCTTACCATTCTCTCCTCATTCATCCGTTCCATATGACCGAACCACCTGAGTGATCCTTTTTTAATCTTACTCACTATACTAACATCAGCTTTACATTCTTTCCTTATTTCTTCATTCTTTACTCTGTCATAAATACACCTGAGTGATCTTATTTCCACTGCATTCAGTCTACTCTCGTTCCTTTTCTGCCAGCTCCAGGCCTCACTTCCATACACAGGATTCCATTGTGCGTAGCTAGTCTCGCCACGGTTGACAAATTCCCGTCAGCCGAGGCAAGACTAGCGGGCGACTGACTGACTGAATAAATAATTCATCAATTTTATTTTTAACCATTGAGATAATTATGTTCGTGAATCTCATAAATTCAAAAAGCAAAGACGATAAATTAAATAATTCCGGTGTTTATGAACGTAGCTGTAAAAGATTATACTCCTTAATTCAATGTATTAATTAGAAATACACTATACTACAGCGACAGCGCTTTTGACGACAAATTTTCGAACCTCCATCTATCGTTCCATTATTTGAAAGCCATCCAAGAATATCTTTCGATAAAATTCATTTTATATCTTTCTAATGAATTAGTATTTAAAATATCAGAATGTGTTCTCCTTAATAATCGTGTTTTTTCTGAATTTTCGAATCATCTATTAGAAAATTATTACAAATTTTATAAACACTTAGGATTGTCTGTTTTATATATAAATAATGTTATCAATCAAAAACATTTGTTATATTGTTTTTTTTTTTTTTAACAGTATCTATTTAAAAAAAGCAATAATTATTAAAAAAAAAAAATTTTTTTTTTATTCAATATTTGCAAAATCGCTTTGCAGCCAAAATTCTATACGACCAGCTTTTTACACTAATAACAAATTGAAGAATTATATATTAAATAACAAAGACAAAGACGATATTAATTTGCAATGATAGCAATTATTTTTATATAAGTAAAACTTGCAAAAATGTTGATATTATAATTAAGGAGCACTTGAGATGCCTAAATAACAATAACTATTCAGAATTTTCCAATCACCTTTTGGAAACAAACTATTTCATTGATACGAATAAGGATTTAGAAATTATACATACTGATATAATACTGGGGGTTTACAGTTAGATCAATTTGAAATTTTAGTATTAATAGCAAGCTTAATATCATAAATAACCAAATCCTCTTTGTATACAGTACAGTTTTCAGTATACATTGTATCCTGAAGAAGATACCTTAGGTATCGAAACATGTAGAATAATTAATAAATAGTTGTTTAAACAAAGTATTTAAGATAAATTTACAATAATTTCGGTTCACAAGGGAATTTAATTTTGATTATGTTAAAAAGTGTGCATACCAGATATGTAAATATGAAATCGGAATTTGCCCACAGATGGCCCTAGCTGTCAATATGGTTACCGTCAATCAGCGTCATTGGCACCATTTTCTCGCCTTGACATCTGACAAAGATTTTCAACTCGTAATAATATAAGTTTCGTACAACAGTATAGTTTTTAATAGCGTTATACATTTTGTGCCTGGAAACTACAGCATTGAAATAATCAGGAATCGTTGGAGATAAATAAAGCTTGTAAAACTAATCAAACAATTATAAACAGCCAACTGAATTGAACTGCGAGTCCCATTCTAAAATTATTCCACTAAATTTGTGTTAAGTTACAATTTGATAATATATGTTTTTAGTTAGTATTGACATCCTGAAGAAGAACGAAACCGGTAGATGGATTTAAACTCAATTCAGTAATAAAACAAAGATATTAAATGAAAAATAGTAATCATTTCTACAGAATGACGGGTTTTTTCGTCACGTTCACAGTTATAATCAGAATAACGAAATATGTCGTCACGCCCATAGTGAACATATTATACACTTAATAAATAAATAATATAATAAAAATAAGAAAGAGTAATAAATTAAAATTAACACCAAATTGTAAATTATAAATGTAATAGGTTATAAAAAGTTTTATGTTGTGTGAAATATTTTGAAACACAAAGCCATGCATAATGGCCCTTTGCAATATGGACACCAAAACTTCGTTTCTTTCAGAATACCTTTTTTATAACGTTCGCTTTTGTAGAAGCACTCGGAATTAGTGATGAGCTCAAAATCACGAACCGTGAGTCAATCACTGTTATCTTTCAGTCACACTTACTATCGGCGATTGAGTATTTGAAAATATCGTCATTCGTGACTAATTTTTAACCGTGATTCGGCGCATTTGTATATGAAACGAAAATATTCATGAAGGAATGACGTTATTGATCGTGATGAGTGCCATCTAGTAGATTCTGCCAAAACCATTTGCCACGAAATGCCGAGAAATAAGCTCTCATTATTTTTGTGATAATATTAAATTAGATATATATTAATCTAAATATGTATTTTACGCAAATAAAGATTGAATTAAATAAGTAAATACGTTCAAAATTATGTTTTTTTTTTTCACTTCTTGTATTGTTGTATCATGCGGGGTGTGCGTACTAGTAACGCGACTGTGATCACAGTCACAGTCACAATCCCTGCTATTATCGAACGTCAATCACAATCGCACAAAGTGAGTCAAGAGCAGCATTTTTTATCATCACTACTCGGAATGCAGTCTGCAAAATGTCTTTCTAAAAGTGACTGTCATCCTGCGTTAGAAGAAGACAACCGGTCGTCTTTGAAGTGTTTTTCAACACATTTCTCCACCGCCTCGACAAGAAAATGTGGCCTGTCGTATTTCTACATTTGACTATCGTTCAAGTCGACACCTTTCATATATTTGTTATAGTTCAAGATGACTTCTGGTTTCACTATGATTTTATCACATTTTTTCATATTCCATCATATTCATACTCAAGACAATTACGTATTTTTTACCCTTCCGCATCATAATCATAACCTTACCTTTATACCATGAAATGTGCTGACCTTTGCCCAAATTACACGACGTTATTTCCGAAGGTATATCATTTCTATTTTTTCGCATTGTCCCCACTACAACAGTGTTTTTTGCATACAATTTTTCTACTAAATCAATTCTGGTGTACCAGTTATCTATATATAAATTGTACAGCCACGAATAATAATAATATATAGTCTAACCCGTACGAAATTCCATGCGACACTGAAAAGAGAATATCAAAATTTGAAGTCAAACACAACAAAAATATTATCGTGAAGTTGTAATTATTCAGAACATAGCTCTGCGATATTTTAAATACTAATTAGAAATATATACACACAAAATCAATTTTACGTGTTCTCCTAATAATAAAGCTGTATCAATGTGTCCAAAATTTAATAAAAATGAATTGATAATTCTGGCGTCTGCTATCAGATTACTCAAAGGTATTTGAGATTCCGTAAAAATAAGGTTTCAAATAATGGAACGATTAAATGTATTAATATCAAAAAGGTAACATGTAGGTTCGAAAATTTGTCGCTGTAGCATAGTTGGATAATGCACCTTCACCGGTTAGGAAAGAGATCCAGTTTCGAACAATATTTTTCGATAAAATTGATTTTATATGTATATCTTTCTAATTAATATATTTAATTCATATTTACAATAAAAATATGCTGCGAGTCCGTGGAATTCGATGCCCAGTATAGGTTCGAAAATTTGTCGCTAAAAATATTGTCGCTGTAGCATAGTTGGATAAAGAGATCCAGGTTCGAATAACGGTGGAGCAACAGCAATATTTTTCGATAGAATTGATTTTATATGTATATCTTTCTAATTAATATATTTAATATATATTTACAGTAAAAATATGCTACGAGTTCGTGCAATTCGATACCCAGATGTATTTTATACATGATTCCCAAACAAAATAAACCGTAGACCGGCACGCCCATTATTAGAGGGGGTAGTTTTAGAAAGATCATGATGGAATATTTCGTCATTTTCGGTTAACAGGTTGAGCCAATTTCTACATCTTTCATCATCTACAGGGTGGCTCAAAAAAAAAAAATTAAAACATCTCGTAACACACGAGTTTTTTCAAAACATAATATAATTAATTACCCCGATGTTTTTGAATTCGCAAATTTTTGATCAGAATATCAATACGGTAATAATCAAAAATTGCGATTGTCTAAATAAACACCTGGTACCGACACAGTTAGGCCTGGAGCTGGCAGAAGAGGCACGAAATCAGAGTGAACGCGTGAGGAAGATCCGTTTATAACAGTGCAAAGATTGAAGAAATAAGGAAATAATGTGAAGCTGCTCTTAGTATAGTGAGTAAGACTAAGAAAGGATCACTAATGTGGTTTGATCATATGAGAAGAGAATGGTAAGGAAGATATATGATGGTACCAAGACTCGGCACGACCAGATAAGCCAGACGGTTCCTTTAAAAGCCTCAATAATCGGCGAGCTTGTATATCAGGACAGAAGAGTGCGGCGCTCTATCCCTCTGCCTACACCCGCGGAAAAACGGCGTGAACAAGTATTTCAAAATGAACAAGCTAATTCTTGTCATTATTTCTATGTTTTATTCCATTGCGTACCATTCATTGTATTACAATAATTTTCGCATCGTGCATTCTCTGATCCTTTCCACACATTCACATCTATGTAACACTTTCTTAATCTTATTTAAAATGTCTTGAGTGTGTCGAGTAATATATTTATCAAGAAAAGATCCCAAGCTATTTCGTATCACGAATTATTCGCATCAACACGATTTATAGATCTCGGTGTAAAATGAGATCTGTGTAACTATGTTTTGACACAATGTTCACACTGTGATATGTTCTTTACCAATACACGACCGGAGATTAATATAGATATTTCACCTCGCAATGGACCCGCTATTCATACTTTATTGTATTCTATTATTCAATACAATACAGGGCCGGTCTGGGGCAAATGCGAAAGATACGACTGTCCCTCACGCGAGGAACAGGAATCGGGAACGGGGGCTGGCTGAAGGACCACTTAGAACCAGAAAACACGACCCACATGTGAAATGCTCATACAACAGTGTTCACCACAAAGTACACTTGAACGTACACTTTTGGTGATAGCGCGAAAGTGTCAAACAACACCTTGCACATTGTACAGGTTTCGGCACGCACGGTAGCGACGAACCAAAATACACACAATAAACTATCAGCCCCACACAGCAGGACATTTAAGCCAATAATTCTGGAAGAAGGCTAAATGTACAGTGCGATGAAGATTTTTAATGAAATGCCAGAAGAAAAGAAAAGAGAAGAAACTGGATGGATTCAAAGTGAAACTGAACAGATATGTGAAAAATAGATTATAGTAAAAACAAACGATTCTGATTTTGGTTCATGATATATTTTGTACATGGTTCACCGTATATTAATTTGTTTATTGATGATGCACCAAGCACAGTGGCCTCAATCAGATGAGACTCGACTCATAACACACTTTCACAAGTACCAGCTCTGCTAGTCACGTGTGTCAATGTATGTTGTGTGAATGCTGCCGTTTTCTTTATCTTTTTTTTTTTAAAGGACAGCTGGAGGGCGAGGGGGGGGGGGAAGCTAGAAGACAGGATTTCTTCGCGATCCCGCTCATCGAAGCTAATAAAAATACGCAACTTCCAATTTTTAATGTCGTTATTAGCAATTCAGCAATTATTGCAAAGATTTTAAAATTTGGTCTCTCCAGGGTCTTTATTAATAAAAATCATATAACATAAATCCATACAGATGGAAAATTGATGGATAATTAAGGTGCAGCAGTTCAAGGCAGATACTGAGGGATCCATTCACCAAAAGAGGGACAGTGGACGAGATACCAAATGGATTGAGTCACACTTACGTGGAGTTGCAAAACACGAGGTATGGAGAGTGTAAGAGGTAGACGCGTAGGTGTAGTCCCATCCACGCAGGCCGGGCTAACTACCCACCTAAGGAGCGCCAACGTGTCACCCATACCCGAATAAATTCCTTATATAAAACAAGATTCGTCGCCACTAATCATACGTTCACGTGCATCGAACACATGTACATTAATATATTAAACAACGATACCATCATCGGACGAACTCTCATCACTAAAATAGCGAGATATTGAATGACTTATTGTCATGTACTGCAATTTTCCAAGTGTCAATGTGTCAGATGACTGTTGGAACAGCTGTGAAGAGTCCGCCATATTTAACCATCGATTCTCGATCGGAGAGTAAAATGAGTTTACTACCTTAACTTTAAGTTACTACTGATCACAAAACCGGGCCTTAGTGGATTTTCTATAAGGATTCAAAATGATCTTATTTCTAAATATGAATTAAATATATTAATTAGAAAGATATACATATAAAATTAATTTTATCGAAAAATATTGTTGTTGCGTCACCGGGATTCGAATCTGGATCTCTTTCCTAACCGGGGAAGCTGCATTATCTAACTATGCTACAGCGACAATATTTTTAGCGACAAATTTTCGAACCTATATGTTACCTTTTTGATATGAATACATTTAATCGTTCCATTATTTGAAAGAGTCATCTACCTTATTTTTACGGAATCTCAAATAGTTTTGAATAATCTGATAGCAGTTCATTTTCTTTAAATTTTGGACACATTGATACAACTTTATTATTAGGAGAACACATTCTTATTGTGAAGTTGTAATTATTCTGTGATATTTTAAATATATTAATTAGAAAGATATACATATACAATCAATTTTATCGAAAAATATTGTTGTTGCGCTACTGGGATTCGAACCTGAATCTCTTTCCTAACCGGGGTAGCTGCATTATCCAACCATGCTACAGCGACAAATCATCTTATTTCTAACATTAGTTAATTGATTTTGAGTACAATTAGGACAGAAATAGATAAAGCCGTCATAGTTTAAGTGCACACCATTTATAGAAAGCTCTGCCATCTTCGCGATTTGTAATTTACAAAGAATTATCATCTTGGTGTTGATGCAATAATTAAATATCAAAATCTATCTCGACTTTAATTGGTCTTAAAGAAGGTTGATTTTCCTCCATTATTGTGTACGGGCGGATAGACCATGTAGAGACGTAAGTGATGAACAACATAACTAACTAATAAATAAAGTAAACTAAACTAGAGTAGTCTGGCCCGTGTCTCGCTGACATCAAAATAAAACGTCTCTATTCCCCCGGTCACGAGTAGAGCCTCCAATCCGAATATTCGAACCCCGAATATATTCGCCTGTTTTAAGTATTCATTCATTCATTCAGGTATACGATTTTTTTCTCCAGAAGTACCGCTATCGGCTATATGGAAGTCGGACAATAAAGATGTAAACGCCTTTGTCGGACATCTTTTGCATTTGCCTTTTTTTAAGTCTTCCGCTTATCTTTACGGTTTTATGACAACGAGCACTTATAATACATTGTTTTGTCAACGATGGAGTCGGCTTTCTATTATTCTTTAGTGTTTAGCTTTCATAAATACTCGAGCCGACAAACAAGAAGTTATATACGAAATAATTAAAATAAAACTTGCCCTCGGGGTGTGAGATATGAAGTAATATAAACATATCTAAAATGTAGTCAGCTAT
Source organism: Eubasilissa regina (assembly GCA_022840565.1). Classification (NCBI taxonomy): domain Eukaryota; kingdom Metazoa; phylum Arthropoda; class Insecta; order Trichoptera; family Phryganeidae; genus Eubasilissa; species Eubasilissa regina. Next base: position 6,781,199 of record JAINEB010000026.1, read on the forward strand.
CGAGAGAATACTGACTCCTCTTTATCTCCACGAAGAGTTGGAGTTCTGCAAGTTATTAATCGCGAATCTTACATTTTTGGAGAAACATTTGAAACATTTCTGTATTTATCATCCGAAGTAAATTATTCCTTTCTTAAAAATTTTACGAATATATTCGAATAGTTGGAATCACGAATATTTTGGGCTCTACGTGACTCGTGACTCACGAGTCACGTAGTTTTGTAACTAATATAACGCACTATATTTAAATATCGTATATTTACCGCGCCAACGGACAAATGAGAAACACGTACACCTAGTATAGGGTGTTACAGAACTTCAAAATTAAATGCAACATTGGTATTGGCTTTATTGTAAATATCATTAGATACCATTAGTGTTTAAATATGATTTTGCGCATGTAGCGACCGGAATTCAAATCCACCGCCATCTCAGTCGGCATCGACGCTAGCGACAGCGTTGCCGGTTGCTGCCACAAGCCTGGCTCAGAATTCACCGCTAGGCACTCTCTCTAGTTTCAGCGTTCTACAGCGGCGGTCTCGCTGGCCCGGGAGCGCCGGGCGAGACAGCCAAATTGCTTCACATCATTTCATTTCACATTCGTTCATTGCATTCTTTATTTCTATCTGTTTTCATCATACTGTCATAATGTAATAAAACTTCAACGCGCAAACAAACATCTATATTTCATTTAACCACCGACATAACCCCCAAACGCATATGGGCATAGCGGCTGGCTCCAATAAACCAAGATCTGGAAGTCTGGGGTCGTATATCGGCAATAACGCGACGAATATTGGCTTCCAAGTCGTTTATTGTCTCTGGTTTATCGGCGTAGACTAGCCACTTCACATATCCCCACAGAAAATTATCTAAAGGTGTTAATTCACAGGTCCATTACGCGTTCATCGAATGTTTCCTTCAATAGAAGATTGTGTCGCGCGCTGTGCGGCATGTTGCGCCGTCTTGTTGCAGTCGCAGCTCTTCCACATTAATGCCATTCAATTGGGGAACGAAGAAGTGAGTAATCATGGATCTATAGCGCTCTCTAGTTCTGGCCTAACAGCTTCTTCGGTGCGCACTGTACGACGTCTCTGCGGATGCGGATTACCAATTAGAGTATCCATGGTTATTCGAATTACTCGCTCGGATGGTCGATTATGTTTCACGAACTGAACCACAATTTATGAAATAAGACAAGACATCGAGACACTAAAGTTACAAAAGTTTGAAACTTAAAAGAAAATATTTGAAGCGAGCGACGAAAGACTGACTGTTAAAACCTTTCACAGCGTGCATGAGAATAGGCAAGAGTGGTGTGCCAGGACAGAAGAGTGTGGCGTTCTATCCTGTCTGCTGTAAATGTAAGTTGATTTTAGTTAGTATACACGAGAGAAAAAATAACCTAGAAGACGTTAGACCACAGTCACATTGATAAAACAAAATAATTTAGAACAGTGGTGGAGTTTCCAAATTCTCTCATATAACATCCCTCTTACATCAGCTACATTGGCTCCGAATTTAAATTATGCTGGTTGATGCGCGAGACGACACACAACACGGCGCCTCTGTACCTTCAAGAGCTTTGCATTTCAAACCGGAAGTTGCCAGAAGTCTAAGTTTAGTGAACGTGCATCAACTCTTTGCCCTCCGTCATATAAGCAACAATTGACGCATCAGAGACTTTATTTAAAATGTTGCGTTTAAGCATGGATGCCGGAAGAATCGAATCTCACGACAGGAAGGAAACCGGCACTCACCACAAGCCGAATTCAGCTGAAATCTCCGAAGATGTGGACTGTATATTTTAACTCACTATTTCGTCGTACAACTGTATAGATAATATTGTAAACTGCACCGTGCGCGTGTAAAAATAACATTTTACAATTTTAAAAACAGTTAAAACGTCCCTTTGAGATGAAAGTGTTTACAAAAATGGCGCTATACAAATTATCACGCACGTCACACCGCTTGTCGGACGTCGCCCGCCGTACTCTATTCTCAGTTCAAGATGCCGCTGTTGAAGAATCATTTACTTCGAGAAAAATCTTGACATTTAAATGTTGAAGAGGGCACTGATAATTTATTATTTCGAAATAGTGTAAACAAGAAAAGAGATGCCCACAATAATATGATATAACAAATTAACTGCGTCTGATCGTTATCTTGGCATTTTAAATATAGGTTAGGATAATTGCACGCATTTTTCGCTTTCGTAAAACCTTGAGTCTTTTTCCTAGAATGGCAACGCGTTATTTCGCATTCTGATATTTTCGCCTTCCCTTATTTGACTTGACAAGATTGTTTACTCTTCGGAGACAGAAAATTACATTTGACAATATTCTCAGTACCATTTCTGTAAATGATTTAAATGTATTGTAAAATATAAGTTTTTGTTTCCTTTTGAAATTTCTACATTTAAAAGGAAACAAAAAAGGAAACAAAAAAGGAAAAAAGGAGGCGATCGCCCTATAGGGGCCCTATCCCGCCCCCCCTGGATCAGTCCTCGGGTGGTTGTGCGCGCGTGTCTCGCTCTCAGATCAAGCGTCGTATAACAATGGTTGGAGTTTTTTGTCTGAGATTATCTCCAGACTAAAATCTCAACACGCGGTGTTGAGATGCAATACGGGTAAATCTTGGCGAAATCAGGTGAGATGTTACATATTCCTCTTAACACGCGCGCGTGCTACATGCATTCGATATTTCTGTCAGAATCTTATATTGATATCAACAATGACAGATTTATTAAAGGGGGAGCTTTTATTTGTCCAGTTTGAAATCAGAGAAATTTTACACGAATTATATTTACCATATTAACACAATATTGTAGCACGCGTAAAATGCATCTAATGGTCATCTTATAATGCTTATATTGTCTTAATTATAGCAAATAACATACAGTTTATTTGTTTTAAATGAGTATAAAGGTTCTATCTAAGTAATAGTTTATAAAAATTGTCATTTAGATATAAATGAATAATAAAAAACTCATATTTTCGTAAAAAATGCGAAAATTTGAATAATTATCGAAGGTGCTACTGTCTTAAAAGTTAGTGACTAGCGATGCTCACTGGAGGTGATTCCGAGAAGACGGCCAGGGGGAAAGTGACTTGAAGTTCTTCAATCACCGATTTCTGAGATTGTATTTCCTCTTCATAAGACAAAAATAAAATGCCACTGCATATGAAAAACTATAATGAAATTGTATACTATTTGACGAGACAAGAATCATCTAATCCTTCCCAGAAATGAGATTTTTTTATCAATCTTTTCAGCCACGTGTCTTGTATTTGAATCGGTCAAAGGTTAATTTATCACCAGATGAAGAAGCATTAAGGCGGTGGTGGGTCATTTTAGACCCATCTCAGTTTTTCAACCGTTTTGCGGAAGATTTTTTATAGATATTTCATTTTAAATATGATTTAATGAAATGGCATAATGTGTCGTAATGTTTCTGCTAAAAACTTAAAGATAAAAATTAAAAAATATCACGAATAATGTACATATTCTCACGCATCAACAAGCGCCTTGTACAGCCAAAATACAAACATCCACTGAGCATGTAATCTTCTCGTCGGAACCCTAGCAGGTAGTGTCGTAAAACTTACATGTAGGCGCAACGCCCCTCAAATAGTTATATTACTAGTATCCTTTGTCAGCCCGCTCAAAATGTTGACAATATATGTTATGGCGTAAGCGCTGAGATTCAATCCGACTGTCTTAGGTCAGTTTTTGAGCGTTTTTTCACATTATTATCAATAACTCATTTGAATCTCGTCCGATAACATTTATTTTTATCTCAAATTATTAGAAAATATTTAATAAAAGATTAGCTAGAAGGAAAACAGCATTAAACGAATATTTGTAGCGTAATTCATATTTTTACAAACACCCGGGTCAAATCTAACCCACTATCGCAGAGTATGTGATAGCAGACCCGCTACACTTCTCTCCGACAGTCGATCTCAACATTTGTGTCGGCTGGTCAGTGCGTGACGCGCCGGACACCGGAGAGTACCCCGGATGGTACCGGCGCGTGGGAAGATGCCATTTTGTCCGTTCGAGCAGGAAATTAAGGTCAAAACTCGCGGCAAATTCGGCAACCGGCGGCGGTCGCCATCTTGTTGCAGCGAGATCACTTACAGTATTACCAGTGGGGAAATATGAATGAGAAATTTGTCATTACATTTTGCAAAGGTTGCAATATTATTAACCCTTCCCAAACCATTCAGTAACACCATTATAATTAAACCTGTAATATTTCGGTAAATACACGCAACATAAAATTAATATTTTAGATAATCCTAAAGAAAATATTAGCGCTCAGGAATGACTAGTGACAAACCAATTATGAAAAGGGAATCGTACAAAAATAATTATTTTATATTTGGTAAAAATACTATTTGTGATATGAAAGGCAGAGATCACACACTATTTTCACAGTGAAAAGAACAACAAACATACTAATATAATTATTTCTTTCCCATTAATTAAATGAAGAGAGATAAGAAGAAAGGACACATTGTATAGGACTTAATGAATGCTCTAAATTATGTTACTAATATTTTTTTTCAAAATTGAATGTTCAATATTTAGAATTAGAATAAATTCGAGCCATTAAAGCTATTTAAGCTAATAAAAACATTTTTTCTAACTGCCATTTACAGTAACACGAGTTGACAGCATGGCTCCGTTCGGGTATTTTGTATCACGGTATGGTGAAGGTTAAACGTATCCTGTGACTTTTTTTAACATCGTGCACGCCAAATGAAATTAGATTGAGAGATAGATGTTACGACTATCGGTGTGCTAATCTAGTGTCAGACCCGTGCACACGGTTGGCATCATAGCGCCTATGACGAATATACAGTTTTTCGAATAACAAATAACTGATATTCAATTATTAGGATTATATTATTGTGTTCAAAATTTAATAAAAATGAATTGATAATTCTGGCGTCTGCTATCAGATTACTCAAAGGTATTTGTGATTCCGTAAAAATAAGGTAGATGGCTCTTTCAAATAATGGAACGATTAAATGTATTAATATCAAAAAGGTGACATGCAGGTTCGATAATTTGTCGCTAAAAATATTGTCGCTGTAGCATAGTTGGATAATGCACCTTCCCCGGTTAGGAAAGAGATCCAGGTTCGAATCTCGGTGGCGCAACAATAATATTTTTCGATAAAATTGATTTTATACGTTTATAATTTGTATCAATACTATTGTTTATGTTCTCATCTAGACCACAAATGGACTTGATGAATTCACGTCTTAAACTTAACTCTGACGCAATCATTCAGTCATAATTTGTTTAAAGAATAGGTAATATTCATGTAAGTTACATGTTTACAACTTATCTGTTTCCGTGGGAGTAGTGCGATGCGCACAGAGCACTGAATTATAATAAATTGAGGATTTTTTTGGTGAACATATAATATTTATTAAACTTCCATACGATCACTATCTCTTTTCAGAATTCCTACAAATCGAACCAATTCCTGATTACACTCTCCCATAGTGTGAACGTACCGAGCTCACAATGAATGTGTTCACCTGCATTGGTGTATATTTTGTTTCATTACCAATATTTAAAAATCAATTTAATAATATTCTTTGATGCAGTATATGAATGATTTTTCCTTGTTTTTGTGTTCATAACACGCCTTTTTCTTCTTCATGTGAAATATGTCAAGATGCAAGTCACTATTTTTTTTTCTTTCCGTGTCCAATGCTCATAAATATCCACGTACATTTGTTTAATTTCCAATAAAAATTGGGCGTGAGCACTGCTAAGACGTATACACATGAAAAACCCGATAAATATCATCAACCTATTATACAATTTTAATACACGGGCATTTGAGGTTTTAAAAACGTGTTACACGTTTTTCTGATTCGCCCCACATATGTCTCTTCAAATACCGTCTGAATTATATTACAAGTTCAAATGGTGTTCTTCAAGCTTTATGAGAAGAAAAACATTTTTTGTATTGTGACGCAGTTCCGTGATACATTTTAAACGCGAAGCCTCAGAAAAAAAATCCTGTATTAAAAACATTAATGTGACAGTAGTATCTTTTAGCGACATCTGACGATTATTTATTCATACGACTACGTAACAAAACAGATTTCTGCAATACCATATCTCCATCCAAATTATTTGTTTACCTCGACGAGCCGTCTAATAAAAATGTGCAAAGACATCGAAGAATTCAGCTTTTTCTTTCAAATAAATACCACGATTTTTGTACACTTTTGTAAAGTGCTGGACGAATAATAAAGGTACTTGATTTTAGACGACGGAATGTCGACCCGCCAACTTTCAAAATAATTAGCCATAAAACAACAAATATTTTACGAACATTTTTCGAAATTAGAATACAAAGCTTGCGTTTTTCTTTCAAAGTAAACTTTTTCGCGTCTCGCCATTTCGTGTAAATATTAATTTAAAATGTGTTTGAATATTGGAGACGTTTTTCCCGACTTTTCAGCTAAAACTACAGCCGGAGATATGCAGTTTTACGATTGGCTCGATAAATCGTGAGTCGCTTCACGTATTTATTACGATTCGTGTCACCAGAAACATAATTTTTCTATTAGTCAAATTAGCGATTTATTACTTCAATTATCTTATTTTTCTGTCCATTGTCTGCTGCCATGTATTTCCGCAGTTTGATGATTTCATCAGTCCACCAGGCTAAAAGGCAGTCTGTCTGCTTCTTGATTTCCCCTAGATACCACTGAATAATAGTGTTTATGCAATATGCCCATTACCATTTCATTTTCTTGGTAAATTCACTCTTATTCATACATTTTTTCCCCTGTCTCTTTGTGCAACATGTGTCTGCGTAACTAGACGTATCTTTTTTTGAGAGTTCATGTTTCTCAGCCGTACCTGAGCCAGCACATATAAACATGAAAGACAATGTTAAACTTCAAGTTGAATGAAAAATAGATTTGTGCCATTTTACAAACTCATTAGTACGAAATATAAGTTATTTTTCATTCTTATCTTTAAGTTCCATTTGCAAGATTTGGAAAAAATGGCCGCCACAACATAACAATTTGTTTACATTTTCTAGGAATGAAACATTTTTTAGAATTGAATATGCACAAGATTAAATAAATTATAGAGGTCATGTTTAAAAGATAATTAAATTTTCTGAAAATGAAGTAAACAATGAAAATGTTCAAACGTGTGCGTATAGGAAATGTTGCATATCTTTCATGTATTTATCTTTTTAAAAACATTTTTATATTTCATGTATAAAATACAGGTGGTGCATGTTTTTTTCTGTGACCAATGACTTTGGGAGAATATGTACCGCAGAGTTGATTGCGGTAGCCGAACTGATGCCAGAGCTGAAGAAACGGAACGTGAAGCCGTTGTGCCTGGCATGCGGCGACGTTCAGACACACCTGGAGTGGATTAACAACATCTGTAATTCTCCTAGTAAAGTATCAGCACATTTTCTAAATAACATTTCCAATAGTTTAATTTTAATCACTAATAATTAGAATCACATTTTATATGCGGAGTTATGACTTTTTATAACATACGAGGGCTGTCTGAAAAGTTTCCGACCTAACAAAAGAAACAAGACATTTTTTCTTCAAATTTATTTTTATTTTTCTACATAATCTCCTTGTAAGTCTGTACACTTCTCCCAGCGATACTCCCATCTCCTTAACCTGTCCAAATAGTACTTGGGAGTCTTTCTCTGCAAAATAGTTATTAATACTAGAAGGTGATGACCTCCTCATTTAATGAAAATGTCTGTCCTCCGAGCGCAACTTTTAGCTTAGGGAACATAAAAAAGTCACTTGGGGCTAGACTTGGTGAGTAAGGAGGATTCAAATTCGTTTATGGTCCGGAGTGAGCAAACGCGGCACCCAACGTGCGGCCAGCTTTCTCATGACTAAATCTTGATTCAATATGTAACAAACCTAACCTTAATTCAATGGTCGTCCAGCACCATTTGGTGAACTTGAGCGATGTTATCGTCAGTAGTTGCAGTTTTTAGCCATCCCGAATGTTTATCGTTACCCGAGCTGATACGGCCATGTTTAAATCCAGCTGCCCAAACTTTCACCGTGGTAAATGATGGTGCAGAGTCCCCGTACACAGCGTCCAACTCGTCTTTAATTTGTGTGGATGTATTGCCTTTCAAAAACAAATACTTAATGACAGCTCAATACTCAATTTTTTCCATTTTCACAAAAACACACATCGACACACTCAAACAACTTATCAAAGCATGCGCAAACATGTTCCCCAACTTTTGTTGACGAGTGCTGCCATCGTCATGTTGAGGTCGAAAATTTTTCAGATAGCCCTTGTACTTCCATGATAATTAAAACCCACTTGGAAAGATACACAGAAAAATCTATCGAAAAAAATTCAATGCAAATCTTTCAACATACAGATCGGCCCCTTACGACTGAAGTTCGTAATCTTCATGAATTTCTGCCCTCTCGACTATGCTCCTTTACTTTCTCGGCATTTTGCAATCTTAGGCCCTTTTCACTCGGTCGGTCCAACATGTGGGGTATGTTCCTTCCTCTTCATCCTTCCACACGGCCCACCACAACGAGCTTCTCAAAGCTATCTTCCCTTCTCGCATTGTCCTTGATGTTCAGTTTCTCCAAAATTGAGATATTTGTGTGTCTGCATCAACCTTCAGGATTCATGATTCCATACCATATAAAAATATAGAACGTACCAGAGATCGTACAAGCCTTACCTTCATTGTCTTGGAAACACCGCAGTCTTTCCATATTTTGTCAAGTCTAGGCATAGAACTTTCCGCCATACTTCTACATTATTTGATTTCTGGTTTGCAGATACCATCGTCAACAATTATTATGGAGATAATTGAAGTCCTTGACCATTTCAAGGTCTGGAAGGGCATCTGTTGTGAAAGCTGGTTATGTCGATCAATGATTATTAGAAAACAAATAAAAGATATCTCATAGAGACGAAGCTATTTTTTATTATATTTAATGGGAATATATGGAAGTGTTTCCGTAAATACTTCGATAGCTAGTTCTGGGTTTTCTATTGGTAATGATGAATACAGTTATTCAATCTATGTAAATTCAAATTACACAAACCTTTGTGAACCTGTGCCGGTTGAGGCCGACGTCGCTATCCTTGTAGCCTGATGGTCCGCAAATATGCTGGTCGGCCACCGAAAACCTTCACACAACCGATAATCCGAAATTATATATACTAAAAGTTTTATTATTGCCGCCGCAAAAAGTCCGTCCGAATCACAATAACTCTTTTCCCAGAAGCAGCTTCGCTTTTGTTTTATGTTTTTAAATCTACACGAAAAGAACACACATATTCAAAATTTTATATCAGGCCTACCTATCGAAGTATAAAGCGCGTAAACAGGAAGTATGGGTAATCACAGGGCTTAGGACCTGTCTATTATTTGTTTAATAACAGCGCCTCTGTAGGTAAAAACCCAGTAATTGTGTGTTCTTGAAGATATTCAAATATTGCTAATGATTATTAGCTTTGTTTTTCTCCGTGTTTACCTTAAGGTCAAATTTTCTACTTTCATCTTCAACACGACAGAGTAGTCCAGCCATTTCGTCTTCTGATTTAGCGATCACAGTTGTATCGTCCGCGTACCTGAGATTTGACATCTTTATGCCTCCAATTTTTACTCCATTCCAGTTTTCTAGTGCATTACTCATGATGTATTCTTATTATTCTTCCGTATGCACCAACTCTATTTAACGGATATTTAAGGAAATCGCATGAGCTGAAAGTTCCAACTGCATCAGTTATTCATTTCAATTTATGGACCATTATTTTAAATTTACAAAGTTTTTTAAAATTTTTAATATCCCCTCATCTCACAGAGGTCATTGATAATACTGAAAATAAATTAAGGCTTTAAAATTGATCATATTAGCATACTCAAAACAAAATAAACATGAATGTATGTTGAAATTCAATCAACACTTTTGAGGTCATTCACCCAAAACAGTGTCGTTGTCAGATGGAACCTTGTTATTCCGAGGGGTCGATATGTTGAAAAGGTCTGGAGATAATATAATTTGAGTTGAATTGAATAACGGCAGTATTATATAGATTGTAATAATAGATCCAAATATAGATTGCAAATCCTATCTCACCAAGTACTTTCCTATAGTCAATGAAGTATAATACGACCTGCGAAGAAACTCTCTGCATTTTTCCACAAGTTGGTGAATAATAAGTATTTACTCTTGAGTTACTTTACCCTTTACAAAGTCAGCTTATTCTATTTTGCTTGCATGGAAAGAGCGCAATTCACATTATCAGTAGTTTGCTGTATTGTACAGGACGAATCGAGCAGTTTCCGTACCCGATAATAGCGGACTCCGATCGCCGGCTGTCGATCCTGCTCAGTATCTTGGATCTGGATCAGCTGGACTCTGACCGAATTCCGCTGGCCGGCAGGGCCTTTTTCTTTATCGACCCCGAGGCCAAAATGCGGCTGCGCATCGTGTACCCAGCCAGCACGAGGCTCAACCTGCTGTAAGTGACATATCTTTCTTTCGCGGTTAGCGGAGAAAAACAAACTAATGTCTTCCTTTTACTGCATTCGAAGTCTTTGAAGACTGGTCGGAAGGAAGAGCAATTCACTGTGAGACAGAAGTACTACCATGAATGTTGCAAAAAATATTACTTGTTAAAACTGCTTGCACCCTGTTGTACAATATATGAGAAAATGGGCAGCGCCATTAATGTGTGCCAATCTTATATAGATATATGAAATTTTATATACCATGAAACCAAAAAAAATTCAGGCGTTGATTTTATCAATCCTGGTCCCTCTATGTTTGGCTCACGGCGTGCACATAAAAAATCTTTTGTGCAATTTTTAGGACCCGTTCTATTATTTGTGTAAAACTTTATTTAGAAAATTTTATTTGACTTATACCAAAGCAGACGTATATCGAGGTACCACTGTGTTTTAATTTTATTGTAGTTATAACGCTTAGGATGGCTATTTTCCCGCCTCAATTATATTCCTCGGCAGTGTAGTAGTAAGTTTCCCCATGAATCTATAAGTATTTTGTCAAACCAAAAACCACATTCTATTGAGGAGTTGTATGTAATTCTTTATAATTTTTTTTCTAAAGACTATTTTAGCTACTAATTAAATGCATAAGAAAGATATACATATAAAATCAATTTTATCAAAAAATAATATTTGTTGCGCTACCCGGATTTGAATCTTGATCTCTTTCCAAATCGAGGAAGGTGCATTATCCAACTATGCTACAGCGATAGTACTTTTGATGACAACTTTTCAAACCTATATGTTAGACTTTTCAAATTAATACATCATATAATGGAACGATAGATTTATTAATTTGAAAAAGTGTAACATATAGGTTTGAATTCGTAGTGCAACAACAATATTTTTTGATAAAATAGATTTTATATGTATATCTTTCTAATGAATACATTTAATTAGTATTTAAAATATCACAGAGCTGTGTTCTGAATAATTACAACTTCACAATAAGAATGTGTTCTCCTTAATATTATTTTACCATTAGTAAATTTGAATAATAGATGTTACTATGGGAAGGCAGTAGATAGTCAAAGGAAATCAATCAGAAAGACAAATCCTAGGTGGGCTGTACTCAAAGATATTTAAATACTGCAGCAATATTTGTATTTAAAAAAATTCTCTATGTGGAGGACTAAAAACTGAATTTTTTCACTTTTTTTGTCTCTAAACCCACAGACCAGTAAATGAATAGACATGAAATAAAGAAGTTTGTAATATTAGTTGCGGGATGAGGGACATTCTACACACATTCTTAGTGGAGACATAAATCTGATAATTTATAACACATACATGCAACAGTAAAAGTATGAACTATATTTGTGTAAACAAGACGTATTTTTCACATTAGTGCATATTATATTGTCAGCGATTCAATTTTTGTTCCAATCGAGTCGTATGTTTAAAAAAAGTCGCAGAGCTATTTGATCGCGTAAGTGGTACCAAAGTGATCACGTGGGTGATACCAAAATTAAAATATTGAAACAAAGAATTTGCGTTAGTTCATACGTTGGTTCATACTCTAAACCTAAAATTTTCCATTATTGTCACTGACTAAAATATATTTCAGTGAAATTTTCCGAGTCATGGAGTCAATCCAGCAGGCGGACAGGAGCAAAGCTGAAGCCCAAAAGGAAGCTAAGGTCATTTTCTCATCATCTTCATAATAATATTATTTATACATTTTTAAGGTAAATCTGTATGATAGAATAATTGATAATATCATGTTGTCTTCTTTTTCTTGTGCCATATCCTTCCCGATCCTGGACCTTGTTTAGTGAGGCTCCGGTCACTAAGACACATAGAATGAATGAGAGAACAGGCTACTTCTCCTTGTACCATACCCGTTCAACAGACGTTAGCTATCATCACTTTGTTCACTATCCCACAGTAGACTAACCAAAACATTGCCTCAGTTTCTTCAGCCATGATGTTCTCTGTCTTCCAGCAATCTTTTCCTACATTATGAGGTGCAATATATATATAAAATTGATGTATTCTTAATCCAAATAAATATATAATATGCTCTTATTAAAAGTTGTAATTATTCAGAATTTATATCGGTGAGCTTGTATGAATTTGAATGAGGCGAGAATTGTATGACGTTCTATCCTCTTCTGCCCATCGGCAAAATGGTGTGATGCTAAGAGATAATTTAAATCTGATACTGCTGAAATTTTGCACATACAACTGAAACTTTTCGATAAAAAATAATACGTATTGCAGCTTTCAGAAAATTTCAATGTACTTTCTTCGATCATGACCAGCAGTCCCCGAAACCGTCCTCCGTTTATATGTATATATTATATAGGATATAACAGATTTTGTGGACTCGATAAATTTCATATTTTTCATTAACCTAGTAAATATCTCAGCCAAGTTTGTCAATCGGCCTGATCCGTATATTGTTTCAAAATGATGGCTGTTCAAAAATTTTAAAACATGTTTCTTAACATACATATTTCCAAATTCCAGATGAATCCGATACCGACCACACTGCAGGGAATGTCCAAGGAAATGGACAGTACAAACCACATGAGAGCTGCTCTATCCAAGACTCTACCAAACTTTAATTTTCTAAACAAAATGCCACAATTGTAAAATATAATTTACTAACTAAAGATAATTTTCTGTTGTAATTAGATGATACCGTAAATACACACAATTTTGTAAATGTTTTAAATAAATTTCTATATAAAATGATAAATTAATAGACTAATTAATATTAATATATTAATAATTCATTCATTAAATTATTAAAGCGATTGAAATAAAATGTGTGATTTTACAGTGCATTAATTCAAATATGTTATACTAAATAAAATTAAGTAAATAAGAGGGCGTATTTTAATATTACACTTTATTCTTTAATATAGTATTGATATTATTAACAATTAATTTTTCCACTCGTCGCAACTAAATCAAATTCACCTCCGAAACACTAACACGGAAAAAACTCACTTCCGCAGCTGACAATTTTAATAATAAATAATTTTAATTTTGATCAAAATAATATATTTCAATTATTTTTTATTGTGACATTTAGAAATAAACATTTATTAGGAAATAATTGATTTTAAATAAATCCAAATTAAACATTTTTATATCATGGTGATAGATAAATTATGCTCAAAATATTTTGATGATAAATTATGGCAAATATTAAAATAACTAATGCAGCGAAACCCTCCTAAGATGTTTTCCATGGCGGCAAACAATTATTGTAGATTAAATCAAATTAGATATGTATTTTAAAAATGTACATAAAAACCCGGAACTTTCTATCGCTAATAACTTAGGCAATTAAGCTGTAATGCCCTTATAGAATGTCTCACTAAATATGTATACGTAGATGAAATTCAATTCAATAGTTCAATGTTAAATTTGAATAAAAGAAAATATAATTTTATAAAAAAAATTATCTGTAAATCATACCATGTTACAATTTTATAAGGTAGACAGATGGCGCTGTGCTATACTCCGTTTTTTTATTTACGTTCACGGCGAAAAGGGTAGGTTCACTTTTTGAAAATTATAATCTTAAGTGGAAAAATATTTAAAATAGAAACATCCGTCTCGGCGATTCAAATCCACCGCCATCGTAGCAGTACCCGGCCAGGCTCCTGCAACGTGTCTCGCGTCTCATCCGCTCTTCAGACTCTGCTCCCTTTTGATTAATATTATTTTATTTCTTATTTGAATGGCCGCCTCCGCAGACGATGGTGGCGGTGGATTTTTTTTTATCAAAAATTGTTCACAATTTGTTATGTAATGTAAAATAAAAATATATTATTTTGACAGCCGCGAGTCTAGCTATTTCAAATTTAATATAGATATAGTTCAAGACTCGTAATGACTATAAACTTCCCAACATATTGATACTTTCTTGCAAACATATTATAATCAATAGAAAGTTTTGAAAGCATGGTAGAAATAACATAATTAACTCTACAAGGTAAACCTCATCAAGGAAGAATGAAAAAAAATTTAATGATGTCACTGGGATAGTTCTTCATTATCGCAATATATATATCAATCATTCCTATGAAAAGTATTGTAAGTAGCAAATAAGTCGTTTCTAGTAGTTCCAATATTATTAATCATGACTGAAACACTTCAGTAATGAGAATTGAAGATCTGCCCTTTAAGCTGGGTCTATAGGGTCACTAATGACAATGTGCTGAAACTGCAATATTTTGGCCGCATCAATCAGACATCCTGAATTTTTTTGCTTGTATTCAGGGCCGGCCCGAGGGGGTGGCGAGCTCAGGCCCCGCCCGATGGCGCCGAGCAAGCCGAAATAAAAAAAACAAAAAGCGGAGAATGGCAGCTAATTCTCAGGTATTACAATAGTTACAGCTTATGGGGTCTCACCTCAACTGTAATCTTAATAATAACTGGGAGACCGCAAAGACTAGGACCAGTACTGCACGTATTGAGCTAAGAAATCAAATATTTTGCCCATGCAAAGTGAAACTTTGAGAGATATATGTAAAACAATACACTCCGCCTTATCATCGGTGCAAGATAAAATTACGAAAAAGAGGGTCTGGCCGCAGGAAGACGTAACTGCGGAATCTGAAAAAATGATATGGTAACATATAGTTTTTTTTTTAAATCAAGGATGGAGAGCCGCCCAGGAAAATTTTGCCCGATGGCACGACAAAGACTAGGACCGGCACCGCATGTATTTGATACATTTTTAAGTGGGAGTAATTTTATTTTATATAATATTGTCCTCAAATAGAAAAACAATAATTCCACTTTAAAAACTATCAACTAAAAATGGCATATCGACTACTTAGAATAAATAATAAGGTTCCAACTAACATTTTGGACTAATTTAGAAATAGCAAGAACTGCAGTTTCAACTGCATCAGTTATTCATTTCAATCCTCATCTCACAGTGGTAATTGATAATACTGAAAATAAATTAAGACCTTAAAACTAATCATATGTGCATTCTCAAAACAAAATATTCATGAATATATGTTAAAATTCAATCAACACTTCTGAGCTCATTATCTCAAAATGGAACCTTATTATTCTGAGGGGTCGATATGTTAATTACAATACTTTACATAGAAGTGATCGATATTTAAAATACCACAAAAATTAATACACTTCTAACATTCAGTACACAACAGTTATTGCGCTTACGGTACGAAGTAGAAGAAGAATTATCCAATCAAACGCAAAAACTAATTGCAGTTATTTTAATAAAATCAGTGGATGACGTATTGTTTGCGACCAGGAATATCTAAACAAGTATTCGTAATAAAATACTTTACATTATTTTAGGCCAACGAACAGTCAACGCAGCTAAATGCAAAATAAAACGCATTTAAGTTCCGTTCAAACTGAAAATTCAACTACATTGTCTGCATAATGCATCGTCATTCGCTTGTCAAGATTGTGAACTGCATTATAACCATGTCAACATGATTTCCAATGATTCGCAACGATATTTACGTACATACTCGGTAATACGTATCAATTAAGTCATAGTTTGCCAAGGATAGAATATTACACATAAAAAAGATCCAAATACCTTCTCACGGTGCAACCAATTTTTCTACAAAAATTACAATTTCTTAGGTGCGGCGAAAACCGACTGAATAAACTAAAGAATTTCAAGAAAAGAAAATAATCTTAGTTACTATTGCTTACGCTTTCGATGAGCGAGAGAGACAAGTAAGTTTGAATAACGACAGCGATTTTTTCCAGTCTCCGTTGGTATAACAAGTAAACAAGGCATACGAGTATGCTTAACGCGTCCTTTAAAAATTCTAAATTAAATAATAATAAAAATAAAACACGATTAAATGATATTTCTTCTACATCTGCTGCGTGGAGTTGCCGTTCCATGTGTTGTTCTCGTCGTCAGAGTCGCGGTCCTTCAGCCGGTACGTGTTGCCGTCCCTGCGGACCGTGCTCACCCCGGAGGTCTCTCCGCCCACCCTTCGTCTTTTGACAGTGCTGCGAGCAGAGGATATTACACAAATCATTTAGACGGTGTAAAGAATTATCACGGTCGGGTGAATTCTTATACAAGACATGGTTAATTAATATGTAAGCTATAATAAAGTTCAATTATTTGTTATGCTGACTTCAAAAGAGATAAATAAATATTTTATGATTAGCAAAATGTGGTTAAAATTCATTATTTTTAATTGTTAACTTTGTTTTATTAACCACTTAATGAATTAAAATTCAGGATATCATTAACTAATCAAAAACACACGTTATATTATTAAGGAGAACACATTCTTATTGTGAAGTTTTAATTATTCAGAACATAGCTCTGTGATATTTTAAATACAAAATTAATGTATTAATTATAAATACATACATATAAAATCAATTTTGTCGAAAAATATTGTTTTTGCGTTACCGGGATTCAACTTCACAATAAGAATGCGTTCTCCTTAATAATATAAGTTGTATCAATGTGACTAAAATTTAATAAAAATGAATTGATAATTCTGGCGTCTGCAGTCGGTTTACTCAAAGGTATTTGAGATTCTGTAAAAATAATGTAGATGGCTTTCAAATAATGAAACGACAGATGTATTAATTTGAAAAAGTGCATATAGGTTTGAAAATTTGTCATGAAAAATACTGGCATTATAACACAATTGGTAGTGTACTTCCCCGGATTGGAAATAGAGATCCTGGTTCGAATCCCGGTAACGCAAAAACAATATTTTTTGAAAAAATTGATTTTATATGTATATATTTATAATTAATACATTAATTTAGTATTTAACATGTTATATTGTTTCTTTAACAGAATCTATTTTTAAAAAATAAATTTAGTACCTAACTTAAATTGTTACTTGATGATACAAAATTTCAGAATGGGACTTGTGGTTAAATGTAGTCAGTTGTTTACAATTTTTTTGATTAGTTTTACACGCTTTATTTATCTCCAACGATTCAAAATAATTTAATTTATGACTAACATGCAAAATAGACAATCCCAAATTTTTATCAAAACCATGACCATTTTCTAACAAATGACAAGAAAGTTCTGAAAAAACCCACTATTGTTCAAACATCTCAAATGCTTCTTTACTCTTATATTAAAATTTAGACCTGTTTGACAACACAGTCCTTATAACTAAGTTTATAGACACAAGAATTATTAGTTAATGACATCCTGAAGAAAATAATATTTTTCGAAACCGGTAGATGTATTTGAATTCATTAAGTGGTTAATAAAACAAAGTTAACATATAAAATAATAGATTAATAAATTAATGGCTTAGTGATTCAAGAGTACTAGGCCCTTATTATCTTGAACCAAACCCTTCTTTGTCATACACATGAGTAGTTTACTGCTATTCTGCAATAGTTTCTGACCTCCTTTGTTGGCGTTTCGGATCCCATTACGTGGTTTATTGACAAAAGTAGAATTTTTCGACAATTCCAGGGATTCGATTAAATTAAATAAAGTCAAACTTGTCAGAGAAAATAGTCACGCCAATGTAGTGTTATATAATCACCTGTCCTCCTGTTGCGGTGGCCTCCTAGCGGTCTGCGTCCTGGGGTCCGGGACGCCTGCCGGAGCGGCGTCGGGGGAGCTGCGCCCCCGCGCCCGCTGCCCGGTGATCATATTGCTGATGTAGCGGAACAGGTCGGTGGCCGGGTTGACGATGAACGACCATAAAATTTGTGTCAGCATTCCTGAAATACAGATCAATACTTGCAACTGCCAAGATCCGTTGTGGTAAAATCTCTGCTGTTCACTATAGCACTGTACAGGGAGAAGAGATGATCTTTACGAAACAGAGGAAAATGTTAGGTGCATTTGACATGTGGTGTTGGCGGAGACTCCACTGTCTGCACAAATTAAAAATTGTCATCGGCATGCAGAAAAAGGATTCTCTTGTCTCCATCAAAATGATCTGCACTTTTTTTTTAAAAAGACAGCTGGAGGGGGAGACCCACCCTTTCCCGGGGCCAGTTTAAAAGCTAAGGCTTCCTTGTCAGTCCCACTCATCAAAACTAATAAATACATTAATAACATATTTAAGTATAAGCAAAACGAAAAAAGAGAAGAAATTCAATGTGGTTATTAGCAATTAAGATTTAAAATTTAGACCCTCCAGCATCCCTTAAGATGATCAGTACTAGAGGTCGCAAACTGGGATCCCGAAACACGAAAATACTGGATTACCGAACTAAAATGGATGCTTCAAAATACTGGGATTTTCAGTATTTCATGTTCAAAAAATATAAATGGCTTTTCTTAGTTTCCATGTCGTATTTAAAGCAAAACATATAGTTTAATTGATGTCCGTACCCCTCACACGTGTCTCAACTGCGCTGACTGTCGATGCGATTGACTGATGCACTAAATCTGCGTTCTGTGATTAGAAGTATGCGTTGTGATTAGTTTTGCTTTATTTAGAAATTTACTATAAATTTTACGAGGAATACAATCTGAGCAACTATTCAGAAAAACATTGTGTTATTCAGAAGTCTGAAGTTAGACATTTGTGTTATTGTTAAAAGCTTATTAAAAATTAAAATGTGATTTTTTCTAAATATTTTTATTCCATTGATAAATCGTCACCTCTAATATCGACGAAAGCTTCAAAAATATTGAGATTCTGGTATTCATAAAACTTCCAATATCGAAAATACCGGTTTTGGTCAATATCAAAGGGACCAGTATTGCGACTGCTAACCAGCACCTCACTGAGTGGAGGCATATACTCCACACATAGCCATCGAACCATGATGCAAGGTTTACAATTTTTTTAATGCACATATTAATTTTATAAATTCTACTATGCAATTTTGTGTCAAAAAGAAAGCAAATCGTGCCACGTTGTATACATAGCCAAGATACAAACCGCGTTATTTAAAAGCGGGCTTTCAAATAATCACCACTAGGGCGGCGGGACAAATAATGTAATCTGTCACTAGAACAATAAGTAACATAATTATTTAAATTGTTTTGTATTATTTAGTAAAATTAGGTTGTACTGTTTTTTTGTAACATATATTATCAATATTGAAAAATAGATTTAATTTTTATTTTTTATTTTGATCGACAATTTACAATAAATCAACATTTATGACACATATTAAGGTTATCAATTACCAACGTGGATTAAATAAGGTATGAATATCAGATAATCTAGGTTGTTGTCAATTTTCATCTATCGCAAAAATTAATTGAAACACTAGTCAATACACCATCGCAATGAGCAAAAATTTAAAGATGTATAATTTAAAATGAGAAGCAACATACCGATAAATCCGTTTGACTTTTCAATCTGCGAGGGCAGGCTGCCGGGATCGCCCCTAAGCAGCAGGAGCGCGCTGGCCGGGCTCAGCTCCAGCTCGCGCATCGTCTTTGAGTCCTCCTGCGGCGTGAGGCAGCGCCGGGGGTAAACGGTGGACAGGGAGAAGTTACCCGAAGGCTGAGAGGAATAAATATTTCAATTAGTTAATTGTGTAAAATGAATCAAATCAATTTTTTCAAACTTTTCCATTCGGATATTTTTGATGCTTGTTTTACATTTTATATTGAAAAAAATTACCTCAATGTTCTCCCTTACGTACTGCCTCAAATCGGCGAGGGTGGCGTCTGAGGAGATTTGCGTCGTTTGCGTTGAACTGTCCGCCAGCTTGAACTGTATTCTTGTGATTTTGCTGGTGTCGGCTGACGGAGCGGGAGCGTTGGCCGTGGACGGGGAAGCTGGAATCGAGACGAAGTCCGATTAATCTTCTGCGGTGTATCGAATTTTACGATTGGGATGTGATTAGTATTTATGTTTCTTGTCATACCTGGTTTAGGAACATCAGAAGACTTGCCGAATCTTGACTGCTGGTTCACCCTGTCCTGGGCTATGTCCTCCAATATTCTCGCTCTCCTCATTTCATTGTCTTTCTTGTCACGCAGTCTTTCCTCCTGAAAAAGTTTAGAATACATATTTTGAAAATTGAAAGACTATTAATATGACGCATCTATGTAAACATCACTACTTTTTAGCATGTTCAAATATAAATATTCATGTGATTTCAATATAATTACTTCACAGGTACAGGTACGCACCCGCACGGTATTCTTATAATTGAATGTCTGCCTTAAGTCAGTATCTGGTCGTATAAATTACACATTAACCGATTAAGCAGTTAGGAGGGGTCAATGCTTAGGTGGTGATGGTGGTCCAAGTGCACGTGTCTCCCTCTGTTCTGTCGGTGACCCCATTTCAGTAGCCAACATGGTTTGGACAGGGAGCACATTGGGGCTTTGCCATTCACGTGAATTTTGAAAAGAGAGCAGTGATCGAGTGATCGTCAAAACGTTCTACTCAAAGGCATGCTTTTTATTCATTTCAAATTCCAAAACTTAATGATTATAAATTGTATATACTGCTAACATTGAAAATAAAAACATTTTATCTCTATATACCCTCATTACTTTTTTATAACTCCTCAAAACTGCTTAATCGGTTTTGCCCCACCCTATACTACATCGATACTTATCTTACTTACCATCAGGCCATTTTCCGCAGGGGTAGGCAGAGAGGATAGAGCGCCACACTCTTCTGTCCTGACACACAATTCTCGCCTCATCCACGTTCATACATCTTCTCATACAAGCTCGCCGATTGTCGAGGCTTCTAACAGAACCATCCTCCATTATCTGGTTTACCTCTATTTCTGGTTCCATCAACACTTGCGTCATATATCTTTCTTACCATTCTCTCCTCATTCATCTGTTCCATATGACCAAACCATCTAAGTAATCCTTTCTTAATCTTACTCATTATACCAACAACAGCTTTATATTCTTTCCTTATTTCTTCATTCTTTACTCAGGCCTCACTTCCATACATCAGTGTCGGTACCAGGACTCCATTGTGCACCTTGTGCATAAATTCCTGTTAGATATAATTTCATTCAAAGCGCCGTTCACTTTATTTCCTGCAGTCACCCTCCTTTTGATATTATTCTCAGCCGTTTCCATTTCCGTTTCTATCAAACATACTTCCCAAATACACAAACTCATCTACTTGTTCCAAACATTCATTACCTACAAGTATTTAGCACGGTGTCTTGCTTTCCTTCATTTCGAATACCATCACTTTCGACTAGTTAACATTCATCATTAGATCGCTCTCCTTGCATACATCGTACATTCTAATCACTGGACTCAGTAGTTCTTGTTCATTATTCGCCATTAATACTGCATCATCGGCGTACAATAAACAGCATACAATCAAATCGCCCATTTTTGCTCCTAAATATAGTAATTAATCTGAAAAATTATCAACATAAATATTTCACATTAGTTGTGTAGCGTTCTTTATTATTCATTTGACAATATAGCACGTTTCTCTCGGCCGAGCACCGTGACAATAAAAAAAAAAAATAATACAACAAATCTACCTTTAGAGTCTTCAATTCTTGCTCCTGCTGCCACCTCTTCAGTTCCGCCATCCCCGCACCCTGCGCCCTTCTCTCCAATTCCCTCTCTCTCTCCAGCTATTAAATTTAAGCAAATATAAATAAATAAAAAGAACAGAACGTACTATACATTTTTTGGTTTGTTTTAAATGCGCGCGCACATACATGGGAATTATAACCTGAGTTGATCAAAATTATTATTTTTAAAACTATTCTCAAACCAATTATATTATACCGTAGGCCTCAACTCCGCAAGCAGAAAATGTGTTGAATGTCTGGAAGGAGGATACTCCGATACTGGAACCATGAACTGCAAAATACGGTGACTAAAGTCGGTCGATAGTGCAGGACCGGACGTGCCGAAAGAATGCAAAGAAGATGGGGCGACAATGTCAAGAGAGATGCATGAAATCTTTGCTTTCACAACTACCTGCGAAGATAGACGGCAGTGGCGAAAGCTTCTATTTGAAAAGGCGAAGATTCTCAATGTGCAATAGACTAGTGTCGCTGGTCAACAGAACAAGAATGTGAAAATAAAAAATTTCTAGTTCGAATATTATTTACATACCTGTCGTTCTTCTTCTAATTTAAGTTTGCGTTTCTTCTCGATGAGTTCCAACGCCCTAATTTTCTTTTCTTCTAAGCTCAGTTCACTTTCAGTCTTGTCGTTGCCATCTTTAGCGCCCTCTTGTCTCTCGGCTCTGTCCTCGACAGCAGCGGCCGGGGGGGCTGGCGCCGGCTCGGCAGGGGTCGGCGCGGGAATTTCCGCAGGAGACTCCAGATTGTCGCCTTTGTCGGTAACCGGCGACGGCTGTTTCGGCCGCCTCACGCAGACCTCACCTTCGCAGACAAGGTCATACTCGTCGCTAGCACTCGGCGTTTGTTTAATTACTGAAAAATTGATTCATTTTAAGACACAATTCTGAGCGCTATGATGCCTAATCGCGCCCCCGCATATATTAGAGGAAACATTGGATATTAGTTTTAAAAAAATAATTCTTTTTATTACGCTGATGATGCAGTACTAATGGCAAATAATGAACAAGAACTACAGAGGCTAGTGAGTAGAATGCACAATGTGTGCAAGGAAAGCGACCTTATTATGAATGTCAACAAGTGGAAAGTGATGGTATTCGAGAAAGAGGATACCAAGACACCGCGCTAAATACTTGGAGGTGATCAATGTTTGGAACTAGTAGACAAATTTGATTGTGTATTTGAGAAGTACGTTTGATAGAAACGGAAAGGAGGGTGACCGCAGGGAATAAAGCGAAAGGCACTTTGAATAGAATTATAGCTAATGAGACTACCGGTACACAATGGAGTCCCGGAGCTGGCAAAAGAGGAATGAAAGTAAACTGAATGCAGTGGAAATGAGATCACTTAGGCGTGTATGTGGCAGGTCCATTTATGACAGAGTAAAAAATGAAGAAATAAAGGTAGAATATAAAGCTGATGAATGAGGAGAGAATGATAAGAAAGATATACGACGCAAGTGTTGACGGCAGCAGAAGTAGAGGACGTCCGCGGAAGACTTGGCACGACCAGGTAAACCAGATGGTCTTGTTAGAAGCTTCAATAATCGTCGAGCTCGTACGAGAAGATGTATAAATGTGAACGAGGCGAGAATTATGTGTCAGGACAGGAGAGTGTGGCACTCTATCATCTCTTCCTACCTCTGCGGAGAAACCGCATGATGGTAAGTAAGTAGTATCAAACCTGGATTTAAATAATATTGAATTTTTTTTTTTAATTTTGTGAAATAATAATGTACAATAATTTTTAAATGTCAAAATTAATTGTCATGGAAATAATATAAATATTTTTAATTTAAATTTGAATAGAGAAACAAATCATTTTTAATAATTTGAAAAATAGTACCTAGAGACTAACTGTATAATTTATCCTTGGGTATTCAACCACAATATTTATTAACGGTGGTTAGACATGGGAAACCATAAAAATGAAGACATGTATGGACACAGATCGCCAGAAGAAGAAGATTAAAAAGTGAAAAAAGTACTTATGATTAAAAATCAATATTATGTCGGCAATATTTGAATACGTCCAAGAACGCGCAATTACTGGATCTTCTGACTGGTCAAAATAAGAAAATATATAAAAATTGATGTATTAAAAAACATTTTAAAATAAAAAAATAAAAATTTGATTCTCATTGTGATATCTATACTATTTCAGGAAAAATGAATATCAAATTTAGTCCATAGATGACGATAGCGTAGTTGTACTAGAAATGTTTCCACATAATAACATATATACAACACAACTTCCAAAAAAAATGGATAGATATGGAGACTGATTAATATGTGAGAATGGTAAACGTTATATTTGTATAAAATGATCACTTAAGCCTGACGAAGACAGGTCGTAAGCCCTGTAATTACCCATAATTTCCATTAAAATGTAATAAAAAAAAAATAGCTTTGTCTCTATGAGATGTCTATTATTTGTTTAATATTATGTAAGGTCAAAATGATCATAATGTATAAAAATAAGTTTAGAAAAGAAAAGTTCAAAAAGAGTCTCAACTACAGCGACATCCATAATATTACGTGAGAATGAATATCAAATTTTCAACCATAGATGGCGACAGCGTAGTTTGTAATAAGTAATTGAAAGGTTTCTACATGATAATATATATGTTATAACATTACAAATTACGTTCAAATTCATGAATTGTTTAGTACTTGATATCATTCAAGAATTAAGGCCATAAGGAATGCGATTTCGAAGAGAAATATGTATATATGTTGGGAGAGATAAGCCTAGCACTCTAAAAAGAATCTATCTTACCATCAGGCACCTTTACGTCCGCTTCCTTCTTTACGGTAGTCTTAGGTATGGCTCCTTGCTCCGATGCCAGGAAAGCAGAGGTGGAGCTCCTCGCAGTACTGATAGAAGTGGACGGTTGAGACAACTGCACGGGGGACGGGATCTTTCCACCTGATGGAACATTCATCATTTAATAACATGTGAACCAAAATTTCATAATAGTTTTACCATGTGTTTGACTTTCACGTTTACTGGTACCGAGAATGATACCAGTGTGGTGACTACACGCACCCATAGACCGTGCCGTGAAATGGCCGTGTATGGGCTCACCTATCAACCATTAGGGTCTGAACCAGAGCGACCAATAAGCAGAAAAAAATAAACAATTAGCACCAGAGGCGGATACTGCTCGAGAAACTAACATCACTTCTCTGCAGGTTGTCCCATCACCAACATCGACTGTATTGCACAAAATTGTGAGGTCGGAGCAGAGACGCCATATAATTGATATAAGATACGTGTCAGTAATTTAAAGGTGTAATCATTGACGTGGCGCCAAAAACTCGTGGGATAGATTTCAGTAAAACAAAGACTATTATTCTTAGTATAACGTTACAGCGGCGGCCTGTGGCTGAGTAGGTACTTGCAAATATGACTGTATGTATTGTTATGGTATTCGGCAGTCAGTCATAATTTGAATAACTTCAACACACACACCTCAACTCCTACACCAGTATAGATCCTTTTTATATTTTATCATTTAATTCTGTCAAGCCTGTTAAGCCATTGCCAACGAATAACATATACAATACTTTTAAATTTAAAAAAAGTCTCACCTTTGTTGGCCGTCAGTGTATCTATCCTAGAAGAGAGTCCGGTGATTCCTCCGGCAGTGCTGCCGGCCACCACCTCCAGGGGTGCGCCACTCGTGCCGATGAAGAAAATGGACGGAACGGGGACCAACTGATCTGGTAATCAGGCGGTCAAGGAAACAATACACATCTGTTTATACGATGAGAAATATTTTAAAAGAACAAATCTATCTTTTACAATAACGTATTTGAAACCGCTGAGACTTATACTGCCATTTCACCAATTAAACCATATGTAGTTATTCCAATTATTAGTTATTTCATTATCCTTTTTTTTTCTTACTTTTGAAATTAGCAAAATTAACATTGTGGTTAAAATTCATATTTTTATTTGTTAACTTTGTTTTATTAACCACTTAATTGAGTTTAAATACATCTACCGGTTTCGAAAAATACCGTTTTCTTCTTCAGGATGTCAATGCTAACTAAAAACATATATTATTGTTTCTTTACCAGAATCTATTTATTTAAAAACATTATCATCACTAAAGCTTTCTCGCCCCAGGTGGGTCTTTTTTCACCAATAATCTCCGTTTCTCGTCTTTTGTCTCCAATTTTAGATCTCTACGAAAGATACAGTGTTTGCTATTCCATTATCCTCTTCACACGGTCCAAACACCTATGTAAGTCTTCACATTTTTATAATATTTGAGACACTTAGCTCATTAACAAATTATAGAATTCGTTATTGTAGCGTCTATTTGTAAACCCATATTCTAAAATGAATCTTGTTGGGCATGATTGGGACAAAATTGAAAAAATGGAGCAAATTCATTATATATGTAAGAAACTAAGATTTTATATGTTAAGGTTATGCACATCTCTGACTACACTGTACTCACTGTACTATTCTTTACGTGTAAACTTAGCGAGAACGATGCTGGAACGTTTTGGAATAGCACGAACGCCTGGAAACATATTGTTTACTGACGAAGCACATTTTCATATCGATGGCTATGTTAATAAACAGAACATGAGATACTGGTGCCCCAACAACCCGAGGGGACGCCATCAAAAACGTTTGCATTGTCCAAAAACGACAGTGTGGTGTGCAATTTCTGCCCGAGGGATAATTGGCCCTTATTTTTTTAACCAGCGAGAGACAGTCACTGCTGACGTGCATTGCCGAATGATTGACGAGTTTTTGGTACCGCAACTGCAGCTGTTTCCCGGGTTCAACAACAGAACACAATTTCAGTAAGACGGGGCCACTCCACACGCAGCCAGAGTTTCAATGGAGAAGCTGAGGGGAATTTTTCCCAATAAATTATTCAGCAAGTACGGAGACACACCGTGGATTCCATGTGAGAGTATGGGTATTAGTTAGATGTAGCAATAAGGAGTGATCCAAACTGCTGGTCTGCAGGCTTTAATTCTTGCACCAATCGAACATTACAAGCCTTCAAACCGAGATCTTTATCTAATCTATGTGCACATCTTCGTAAGGACACATCTAGACAACATTTTCAGCCAAAATGTTCTTGATTGGGCGAGCAATGTTCCCTCTTTTCACATCGGCAACACTGCCAGAATGTTACATTTTTTAATTATTTTTTGATCTCTCTCTCTCTTTTACATGTAATTTTATATTCTATATCCCTCATTATCTATATATATATGTGGATTCTTTTTGTATTTATGATTAGTTTTAAATATGTCCTGATGAAGCTTGAGATAAGCGAAATCGGTTGACTTATAATAAATTTCGTGGTTTCATACAAAGTGATTGTATTTTAATTCATTTGTAACTTGATCCGCAAAGTTTTCACCATTTTCATAGTGAATTTTCACAATTTCAATGCGCTGCTCGTTTGCGTAATGGTATAGTTTATATTTGACATAATGTCACACATGACATTTCTTATCCTGAAATATGACAAATTGGATCGATATTTAAAATAACGATTTAAAAAATT
Source organism: Eubasilissa regina (assembly GCA_022840565.1). Classification (NCBI taxonomy): domain Eukaryota; kingdom Metazoa; phylum Arthropoda; class Insecta; order Trichoptera; family Phryganeidae; genus Eubasilissa; species Eubasilissa regina. The sequence continues at coordinate 6,808,795 of JAINEB010000026.1, forward strand.
AGTTTTGGACAAATGACAACAATCATCTTTTAATTGCAATGAGTAAATCTGCTAGATGGGTAAAAAAAAGATTTTTGATAAATACGTAAGTAAAAAGGATACAGATTTGCGCAAATTGCGTGTAGGCTTCGGTCCCGCTGACTAGCTTGATGGCCACAAAGTTGTCCTCGATTTCTAGCCTCGAAGAAACTTCGGGCGAGTCGATCAGCTCTGTCATCTCCTTGGACTGCGCGTCTGTACCTGAAACACATTCACGTCATTTTAATTACAAGAACGTAGAATGGATGATCCATTATGTATAGAACACGAAAGTGGACTGTAAACATTGTCGACTGCAGCTGTTTCTGTGCAAAATCCTGAGACATCTTTGGTTCTGTAAAAACCCTGCGCTGTCAAATTAATTAACAAGTCTATCGCTTCCACTCACATCATCGCCGCCCGGCAAAGTTGAACACACTCAGCAAGTAACGATGCGCAAACCGGCACAATTTAAATTCAACTCTTTCAGGGAATCGGAGCCAATGGAGCTCATGTAAAAGGGATGTTATATGAGAGAATGCTTAGTAAATACTTTTTCTTCACTTGCCAGAGCAAGGCCTAGCTTTTGATTTGAAGATTCGCGCAACTCTTCATTTCATTAGCGCTGCACTCAAGTCGTTAATAATTACCATAATATAAATTAATAATTACTATAATATCAATAAACATAAGTATGAAATATTTGAAAATTGTCAACATTTCCAAAATACAACTAAAAACAAGAGTGACGCTCACTCAGTTTCCACTCACGCATCCAAAATGGTTGAAAAAATAGCAAATATTGACATAAATAATGTGCAAGGGTTAAGATTTATTTCTCCCCACCATTTTGTCATCAACAGGTTGCTGAAATTAGTCACAGCTTAAAAAAAAGATTTTCAATTGCTCCATCCATCCAAGAAATACATTAAATCCAAAGCTATTCGATTACTATGAGAAATACGAATTTTGTTTGAGCTAATAAAAAATGGCGAATATCGGTATTAAAAAAAAAAAGATTTAGTAAATATTATATTATGCTGTCAACCATTTAAAATCAAATAAAATGCTGAATTTTAATTCTGAGTCATATTAATGACTAATACCTTTCGTTCCGGTGATCGTAATCTCATTAAACACCGCGGTTCAAAATACACCAAGTATTTGGCAGTCAAACCATTTCATTCTAAATTCACGAATTATTAATCGATAAAGAATCAAATTAATACAAAATTGATCGAAGCGACGCAATTTTGACCGTCCTGCACAAATTATCCAAGAACAATCGAGAAATATACATAAACAACAATGCATAACTCGCGTAATGACAATATTTATTTTTCATACCTTCGACGTACACGACGAAAATTGCATTTCTTGATTTAGACAGGTTAACCGCTTCCACAATACTTCCTCCATACCAGCGCATTTTTCTAGAATATTTTAATTATCACTGGAAAATATTGCAATTGAAAACAAACTCGTGCACCGTAGAAAGCGTGATTCCAATAATGACATGACACTTCGAATTTCACTTCTACCAAATAATGAAATTATCTGACGTGTATTCAGCTGACTGCATGTTAATGACTTCCCTGTCTACTACACGTCATTTGCATACCATAAAGAGAGATGTATATAATTTTGCAGGTCTGTGTAGCACCTTCAATATGCCGGTAATGCAGTTCGTTGGTAAAACAGAGAACTAATAGACAATTTTTGTATAGATTTGAACGACGAAGTATCATCTATCGAAAAATTAAATAAACACTTTTTGATGAAAGCGATGATTTTAATTTTCTATGGTAATGTTTTTCTGTTGTCGTGTCGTAGATGTCACTATAAATTAATAAGTAAAATGTAATGTGTTAAAAAACAATTAAAAAATTATCGAGACACGCCAGTTCTTATTATGGATTATTTCGTAGATGAAACTGAACAACTGAACAGAAGCGAATCCAGGTTAGTAAAATTAATTTGAACTCAATTAAAAAAACGTGTTTTTCAATATGTACTTACATTTGATTGCGCCATCCATTAGGTACATGGCACATATTCAAAGCCTTGTTGCTTATTGCCTATATTGTTAGGTTTTTTACTTCCCATTTTTATTATTTATTTATTGTATATTGTTAGGTTTTTTACTTCCCATTTTTAAATAAGGCCTAGAAATTTCCGAATAATATAATATAATGACAGCAGTGGTGTAATTAAAAGAATTGGTCCCCAACGTTCATTGGAAAATAATTTTTTGAATAGATATTACGTATAAGATGTAAAAATATTAAGTTCTACTTAATTTACATAGAAAAACAAAATTAGTGTCTTGTATCTTATAATACTCAAACTCTCATGAAAAAATATATAAGTTTTTAGGTATTTATATGCATACCAACGCAAGTGAAATTTTTTTGTTTCTTTGCTTTGCCGCGATGTTCTGCTCATTGACTCAATATATTTGTCTGTTTTAATTAACCGAAATATTATAAATAACCAACTAAATCTAACCACAAGTCGTATTATAAAACAATTTCTAATAATTTTGTATCAATAACGTGATATATATGTTTTTTGGTTAGTTAATTTGACATCCCGAAAAAAGAAATTATGTTTTCCGAAACCGGTTGATATTTTAAATGACTCATTGGTTTTAATAAATAAAGTTAAATAATCTATAAAAAATTTACAACTTTTTTTAGGCTAGAAAAAGCTAGTTAACTTTCAGCTAGTGGCCTACTAATATATCAATACAAACACAATTTATTATCAAACAAATGGTCTACCGTTGTACAACCCAACTAAATCAATTAACGCAAACAAATACCCAATCAGACGTGATGTTTTTAATTTATTTAAATACCTTTCTAACGTACCGTTCCGGCGGTAACACGACACGCGTTGTGCGCTTAAGATCATTAATTTATTAAAATATTAATCAGAAAAATATACATATAAAATCAATTTTATCAAAAAATATTGTTGTTGCACCATCGGAATTCGAACCTGGATCTCTTTCCAAAACCGGGGAAGGTGCATTATCCAACTATGCTACAGCGACAATATTTTTAGTGACAAATTTTCGAACCTATATGTTACCTTTTTGATATTAATACATTTAATCGTTCCATTATTTGGAAGAGCCATCTACCTTCTTTTAACAGAATCTCAAATACCTCTGAGTAATCTGATAGCAAACGCCAGAATTATTAATTAATTTTATTAAATTTTTGGACACATTGATACAACTTTATTATTAGGAGAACACATTCTTATTGTGAAGTTTTAATTATTCAGAACATAGCTCTTTGATATTTTAAATATTTATTAGAAAGATGTACATATAAAATCAATTTTATCGAAAAATATTGCTGTTGCGCCACTGGGATTCGAACCTGGATCTCTTTCTTAACCGAGGAAGGTGCATTATCGAACTATGCTACAGCGATAATATTTTTAGCGACAAATTTTCGAACCTATACAACAATATTAAAATATATAATTTGTTAAATATATTAATCTGATTCATAATACCGTACCCATATATATATGTTTGTATTCAGTTGTAAAAATGATATAATATTCTTACATCTATTATATGTTAAACATTATATAAATGTAAAATTATATAGTGTGTCAATTAACATTAAGTATATAAAGAGATTATAAATACAAGAGAAAATAAAAAAGGTGATAAAATGATCAGTTATTACCTAAACTTAAATACTATATTTTCTGTGCTTGCAAGACTACTTGCTTCATTTACATTTTTTTATTTAATAAAAAATATAATACAATTCATAATTATCAATAACATTTATTTCTTCTCTATGAGAGTAAGACTCGTGTACAGAGAAGGAGTATATTCGAGTTAATTAATGTTTCAGTTAGTCTGTGTACATATTTTTTTACTTTAGTTACAAATTTACGATAGTCCGTAATTTTTCTAATCGCGATGGGGAGATTGTTAAAAAATTTGATGCCTTGATAAATATTGTAATTTTGGGTTGCCGTTAGTGATGAGAAAAAAATGCTACTTTTGACTCACAGCTGTGATTGTGATTGATATTAGATAACATCAGTGATTATAAACTGTGACTGTGATCGCAGTTTCATTACTAATACGATATCACAATACACGAAATAAATAAATAAAATAGGAACATAATTATATTATTCAAACTTTATTTGCATTAATATATCTAATTTAATATCATCACAAAGAAAATAAAAACTCTTAAAAAATGTGAGTTTATTTTTTCGGGTCAAATTCTCAGCATTTCGGGTCAAGTGCGTAAAACGTTTTGGCAGAATCACGAATTATAACGTCATTCCTTCATGAATATTTTCGTTTCATATGCACATGCGCCGCATCACGGTTCACAACCAAATAGAAAAAAAATTAAAAAATTACGAATCACGATATTTCTGACAGTGAATGTGACTCAAAGATATCAGTGATTGACTCACGGTTCATGATTTTGAGCACATCACTAGTTGCGGCATATTTTAGTTTTGGAATATCAATTTGGTCTCTGAATCTTGTAGATCGGAATTCACTTCTACGCTCGGAATTTGCAGTTCATTGAACAATTTGAAACCTTTGTAGTACAAACTATAAGTCCCGCCCACTTCTCGATGCATGGTGTCAATAATTGTAGTTTATTAAAGAGAACACATTCTTATTGTGAAGTTGTAATTATTCAGAACAGACGCTCTGTGATATTGTTAAATAGTAAATTAATGTATTAATTATAAATATATACATATAAAATCAATTTTGTCGAAAAATATTGTTTTTGCGTCGCCGGGATACGAACCTGGATCTCTATTTCCAATCCGGGGAAGTACACTGCCAATTGTGTTATAACGCCAGCACCTTTCATGACAAATTTTCGAAGTTATATGTTACATTTTTTCAAATGAATACATCTGTCGTTCCATTATTTAAAAGAGCCATCTACATTATTTTTACAGCATTTCAAATAGCTTTGAGTATAAACCGACTGCAGACGCCAGAATTATCAATTAATTTTTATTAAATTTTGGACACATTGATACGACATATATTATTAGGGAAACACATTCTTATTGTAATTAACCTACCGCTACCGGAATACGAACCTGAATCTCTATTTCCAATCCGGGAATAATGGAACGACAGATGTATTAATTTGAAAAAGAGTAACATATAGATTCAAAAATTTGTCATGAAAAATACTGTCGCTATAACACAATCGGTAGTGCACTTCCCCGGATTGGAAATAGAGATCTAGGTGACGCAAAAACAATATTTTCCGACAAAATTGATTTTATTTGTATATATTTATAATTAATACATTCAATTAGTATTTAAATCGTAGTTTAATGATGTTAAATCTAATCGAAACACTGCAATGTTATTGGATGACTCGTTTGACGAATGGCATCTCGCAATCATCGAAAAAATTTCCTACTTTTCGTGATTGTTGAATATCCATTAATTTATGTTATAAATTATGTTTTTCTATCCTATGTATTCATATTTGTATATTATTTACTATAACTACACTTACTCTTTTTTTTAAATTTTTATACATTCACTTTGAGTTTTACGTTGCATCTTGTTTTGCTCTTTGTATATACAGGGTGGGGCCAAAAAAAGTGAGAACATTTCTTAAAATATTATATAAATACATAAAAATTAGTTTAACTATATCGACAATAGTTTAAATAGTTTACTAATTTACTTACTCACTTATTTACCTATATCACGTTTTATTTCGACAATTCCCGGTCGCCATCTTTGATTATTAATTTTCCCATTGTTTATATTTTGGTTTTTTTCGAAATTGTCGCCCAGAATGACAAAAATCACAGCAGAAGACCGTATTCTGATCAAAAATTTGCGAATTGAAAAACGTCGGTGTGCTAGGAAAATGATCAAAGAGTTTCAAAACAGAGCCTGGAGTATAGCTAGACATTACAGCAGGACGGAGCTCCATCTCACACAGCCAGAAATACAATCAACAATGTTAATTTCATCTCACCAGGCATGTGGCCACCGAACAGGGCAGATGTAAACCCACTAGATGATGCAGTATGGTGTGTTTTGATGATTTCTGATTAGCTGAATATTGTACATTAAGAATTATAATTAATTATATCATGTTTTGAAATAACTCATGTGTTACGGGATGTTCTCACTTTTTTTGGGCCACCGTTATCCGACTATATACAGAGGTTCCTAAACTTTTTTGTGTCGTAGACCCCTTGCCATGTTTTACTGCGCGTATGCTTGTAACTAGACGATACTGGTATATCATTGTGTGCAGGTTTTTACAAGTTCAAAATGTATTGCGACCACAAAGCGAACGCCTACATCCTACAACTTACACAATTTTATAAACATATATAATAAATTTTTTACTTCATAGGTACTTTTATAAATAATGTATATGTCTTTATATTATAAGATTATAATGTAAGTAAATAGGTACTATCCGTGTATGTTGAGATCCACTATCGTGGACCCCCATTTTCATTTCATGGACCCCCAAATTTTTTTTTCGCTGACGTAGACGACCCCTTGCAGGTTATCATAGACCCCTGGGGGTCGATATAGACCACTTTGGGAATCACTGAACTATAACAATATGACATACTACATGTCGAATCTCATAGTCAGATCTAACATCGTGTACACCGGTTTGAGTTTGTCTCTGCCTTCCAATCTAAAGTTAATTTCGTACGTAATACGGTATCTCAACAAAATCTCTTAAATTATCTCATCGCGTCTCCTTCCGTGGACGGGACCCTAAGTCTCTTAATTTGACTATTATCCTAAGTTCACGTTTACAGCACGACAGAACACGTTGCACCGCAGAACGTTTATAATATGCAATTGCGTAGATTGTAGATACCATTGTCTCGTGCATATAATAGTTTTTTAAATAATCTGTGATTTAATGAGGGGCGCTCGGTGCTACCGAGCACTCCAGCGATCGAACATCACAGATAGTCCAAGTAAGAACTGAACAATTAAGTCTTAATTAATTGTCTCCAATTGCCGGGGGATTATCGGGTTCGAATCTCACGTCCGCGGGCAGGTTTCATTAAGCCGGCCAGCGGACAATAGAGCAAGGGCCGGCAACAATGAACCGAGCCTGAAACGGCGACGTACTTGAATATTGAACGGCGCCGTCATGAATGTCAAATCGAACACAATATAATAACGATTTGACACTCTCAACGCCGATGGCATTTTACTGTTTTATTTTAAATATTGCTCAACCGCGAACGCGCGGTGCACTCCCGACCAGTAACTCATTGCGACTGGCAAATCAGCGAATCTCACGCGTCAAATAATACCGCTCCCTCTTACCTCACTATCGCAATTACAATTTAGAATACCAAGGGCATGTATAATCATAACTAGTTGTGGTGTGTGTGTGCGTGTTGAAGTTATTGAAACTATGATTGACTCGAAATAGTGTCAGAAGGTTAAGATCCTATGAGACAGAAGCCACCTTTAATAGGTAATGTTGTAGCAGTTTTAATCTCAAGTTTGGACTTTTAATAGTTCTTGGGCGTAATTTCTCCCCTTTTCGTGGAGCCAGAACTATGGTTGCAATTTTTCAAGACTGCGTGTAGACTGTTGTATTTATTATTATACGTATGTAACGTATTTAAAATATCACAGAGCTGTGTACTGAATAATTACAACTTCACAATAAGAATGTGTTCTCCTAATAATACAAGTTGTATCAATGTGTTCAAAAATTAATTGATAATTCTGGTGTCTGCCATCAGATTACTCAGAGGTATTTGAGATTCTGCAGAAATAAGGTAGATGGCTCTTTCAAATAATGGAACGATTAAATGTATTAATATCAAAAAGGTAACATATAGGTTCGAAAATTTGTCGCCAAAAATATTGTCGCTGTAGCATAGTTGGATAAAGAGATCCACTTTCGAATCCCGGTGGCGCAACAACAATATTTTTCGATAAAACTGATTTTATATGTATATCTTTCTAATTCATATATTTAATTCATATTTAACATAACCCAGACAATTTGAATGGTGGACGTCAAACTGTCAGGTCAGCCGCGGGAAGGGTTGTAGAACCGACCAAAAGCAGGCTTTAAGTGTATCAGAGACATTATTTAAGAAGAAACTAAAAACGCACCTTTTCAGAGTTTCCAAATTCTCTCATATAATATCCCTTTTACATTAGTTACATTGGCTCCGATTCTCTTTTGAATTGTTGAATTTAAATTGTGCCGGTTGGTGTACAAGGCGACACACAACTTTGCATCCCGGACAATTTGAATGGTAGACGTCAGGCTCTCGGGTCAGCCTCTACTTCAGCTGCAGGAAGGGTTGCGGAACCGACCGACCGTTGCCAGATGTCTAAATTTAGTGAACGGCCATTTGCGGTAGCAGGCCCAAAAGCGCGGAACCCTTGGCCCTCCGTCACAAGGTACAATGAATGCGTCAGAGACTCTATTTAAGAAGAAACTAAAAATGCACCTTTTCAAAAAGTCATTTCCATATGTGAAAATAACAATTTTTGAATTTTAAAAACAATCTTAATTGTAGAACAAATTATCCATTATTATTATTCTACGTTAAAACAGTGAGGTTGTTTTTTAATTGGGCTTTAATATTACAAAAAAAGCATGCACCCGAACGTTTAAATGGTCGCTCGTCGTGTCATAAAATCAAAATTATCGGTAAAAAATTCATAAACGATGCGCGGGCCGAACGGTGGCATTATTTGAATACAAATCGATTGAAATTCACGGCGCGACACCGCGTACATATTTTCGTGAAAATCGAACGGTGACAGAAAGACATTACACAGAAATTTGAATATAATTTATTACACGACATTTCGTATTTGGCGGCCATGACGCTTCCGCTCGTCGGCGCCTTTTGTCTCTTCCACCGTTTCGTAATCGAACGCGCGGCGCGACCGATCGGACAGATGATATCCTGCGCGCGCAGATATGCATTTGTCTATGGAATCGATTATGATTTCTGTAATCGTTCCTGGAAGTAGGGACTCATTGTTATTTGTAAGCGCTCGCGTAGGTGCCTAATTAATATATTTAGAAATTGTGATTTCCGGGGCAATCTTGACTCATTGCAGGGGGACGTGCTGATTGATTCGGGTGTGTTAGCAATTAGTACAATTCGGACAAAAAAACGATATTGCTTATTAAAGCCAATATACAAAGATACCAAAAATGGTGTTATATCTCATTTGAAGAATCCTCGCTAGGAACTACTTTAATTAAATACAGCCACCCTGCGTCTCTATAACCTCCTCGATCCTCGCCCTAAAGTGCGAGCACGCTATTTTCAATTGATAGCGGTCCATGGCCGTGAACTCTACCTCGATAGAGAGTTGACGTAGACTTATTGGTCTGTCTCTCGACTACGTCCCACACTTAGTAGTCTTAGGATATAGGTCGGTATAACATGTCAATAGAGAGCCAATTTTGCACTAAATGACTCGTGTGAGCGGGTGCTCCATCTCGTTGATAGATATGCGGTCTCTCAGACGCTACAGTCTCCATCCACTGTCCTCAGGATCTCTAAATGAACCTCCTTCGTGACCGTTTCGCCCTTCTGGAAGAAGTGCGGCGGCACGACATCACCCTCACTTGAGACGTGGATATTGGCCGGAAACTTGGTCTTGCCCACCGCAGGGACGTCCTCGGGGTTGTGGGCGTCCTATACAAATACAGACACATTTTAAAACAACCCAAAACATAATTTCCACACGGACAAATACAAATAACCTACAGACCCCGAGAGCACATACTACATTTGGTCAAAGGAACTACAAATATTTTGGACCTAAACTATTTAACAGAATGCTAAAAGACTTAAATCAATTGAATTGTCCCGAGAACATGAAACTATATATTAAAACTTGAATTCGTAATATGGGTAGAGCCAGTATTGGTGCACTCACCCAAACATATTGACTCATACCTATATTAATTATTGCTACAAAGTGATCCAAAAATTAAGTCCATTTTAAAATTGTTCTTCATATACACCTTTTATATGGTAATAAATGTAATTCTATCTACTTGTAATTTTAATTAATTGAACAATTGCTTGTAAACTATGCCCGGCTCGACACAGAATTTCTCTAGTGAGACGGGCACAGTCCTAACAATTTTTTTATATATATTATACAGTTACAATAAATAAATAAAAAAATAAATATAGTCACATACAGTCGATCTTGGGTATCTGAAGAATTTAATAAGTTCTTCCGACACTAAGGCTTTCTACAATCGCCGCTCTTCTATCGTACTCCATGCTTGGGTTGACAGGCTCGGCCATTTTGAGGTTATGAAAGTCTTACTGACATATTTAGCTAACTCAATTCGCGGATTCAAATATAGCGGAAACTTTAAATACAATTTTGTCTGAATTCTAACGGCGCACCCTATTTGAAACCGATCCGTAGCTTGTCGATATATTCCAACAGTAATAGAATACCAATCACACCAGCAATTATCATAGACGCTCGGACTCTGAAGGAAGTGTCTGAAATTAAATATTTGTTAGTCGTAGTATATTCCAAATTGTCGCAGTAATCGCAAAATATAACACTTGACTAAAATATGTTACTTTTGGAAAGGTTAAAAGATAAATTAGTACCGAGGTGAAGGGTGAATTCGTTCTGAATGTTGTAGTCTGATAGCGTACGTCCATCTTCCAATTGCTTTCCAGCGAAGATTAATCTCTGCTGATCTGGAGGGATACCTTCCTTATCTTGGATCTTGGCCTTGACATTCTCAATGGTATCAGAAGGCTCAACCTCCAAGGTGATGGTCTTGCCAGTCAAGGTTTTGACAAAAATTTGCAGACGGAGGACCAGGTGAAGGGTGGATTTTTTCTGAATGTTGTAGTCTGAGAGGGTACGTCCATCTTCCAATTGCTTTCCAGCAAAGATCAACCTCTGCTGATCTGGGGGAATGCCTTCCTTGTCTTGGATCTTGGCCTTGACGTTTTCAATGGTATCGTACTAATTTATCGTCATCGTTTTCAATGGAGTCGTTAGTGTAAAATAGTATACAACTGTGTTATTATTCCTCACATCAACTGCTGCAGCTGCATTTTATTGTTGGATTTTGAAGATGTAGACAATGGACAACAAATAGACCTTAATATGAAGAAAAATTTATTTTTAATATTATGGCTAAATCTCAGAAATCGATAATACACAGTGCGATGAAAATTTTCAATAAAATGTCAGACGATATAGCAAATGGGGGGGAAACTACGTAAATTCAAAATTGAACTAAAAATATATGCGCAAGATAAGTCATAGTAAAAATAAAAATATTGGTATTGATTATATAAGAGCAAATACTAATAGATAAACGTTATTTTTATATAAAGTAATCACTGAATTGCATATTTTTCCATTAAATATAATAAAAAATAGCTTCTCCTCTATGAGATATCTATTATTTGTTTAAAATTTATTTATTTTTTAACTACGTACAGAAATTGACAAGAACAGGTGTCAGAACACAATTGACTGAAAGGCTAATTAGTTAATGAAATATAATGCCTATAATTTTACCGTACTGTAGTCTGTATGGACGGAAAAGGTTGCGAAATAACAGAGGACCACCCTTGCCATCGAACCAAGCTCTACATTATTCCAAGAGTGCGTTCGGGTGGGACTCCACCTACGCGCCTACCTCTCACTGTTTTGCAACTCCGTGCAAGTGTGTCTCGTCCACTGTCCCTTTTGGGAGTGCTTTTCGATCAATGTACCTTGAACTACTGCACCTTAATTTTAAGATTTATGTTATATGTTTTTTATGAATAATGACAGCACTCAAAGAACGCTGGAGGGTCTAAATTTTAAAATCTTTGCGATAATTGCTAATAACCACATTGAATTTCATCTATTTTTTCATTTTACTTACACTTAAATATGTTATTGAATTTTAGTCGCGTATTTTTATTAGCTTTTGATGAGTGTGACTGACAAGAGAGAGCGGATCCCCCCAAGAAACCATGGCAGACATCATCCTCGTCACGAGGGGCAGATATCAGACAATATTTCTATCAATATTAGCGATCCTTGCCGTACACCGTAAGCATTTGTTCTAGAAGCTTGTTATAAGATTGTTTCGGACCATCTTCGAGAGGCAAGATTCGAGCGTTGAATCAACGTTTCGCTTTGATCACACATCAAACGATCAGTGCAGAGGTCAAAGCCAAGAAATTGTTCATCATTGATCAGCAATATTTTGGCCAGCGTTGCGTTTCGCATTTTGATTCCCGTTGTGTTTCGCCCCGTAATATAATATGCGTAATTAGGTATGTTTCAAATCTTATTCTACGCCACTCTTGCGGTGTGAATATTAAAATAGATATTGTATCAGCGGGCAGTACCTTGTGGGAACTGCACACTCGCGGAGACACCGCACGTACAGAGCTGGGCGCTATCTTGATCGATGCTAAGATCAAGAATACATTCTGTAACGTAAAGACACCGACAATTGAGATAGTTTAGCCAGGTTCTTATTGAATCATTTCAATATTCTAGTAACCGCCGTGCCTCACGGTGAGGCTGGGATGTTTCTACAGATATGATTGTATATGCTTACTATGTACAAAACTTCCTGGTACAGCAACATTTCTTCTCGTAAGACATTCCCTTGTCGTTGCAACGAGGGCGGACCCACCGCTTATGGCCGTCTGGTTGGCATTTGTTAATGCCTTCGATAGCTGGTTTCCAGGTTTACGATTAACAATAAACACACATTGTTTTTGGCTAACGAAGAAGAAATGCGACAATTGTCAGTGTTGCAAAATAAAGCTATGATTATAATACTCAGAAAAAATAGATATACTCGGATCAGTGGAATGCTGAAATATCAGAAAATATCAGCGGAATTCACGCGAAAAATGGATGCAAATCAACATGAGCACGAGCAGCGTACAAGGGGAAGGGATAGACTGAGACTGCCATTCAGGAAGAAGGACAAATCTCAGATGTACAGGGCGATGAAATTTTTTAATGAAATGCCAAAAAACATAAGAAAGGAGAAGAAATTGAATAGATTTAAAATGAAACTGACAAAATATGGTTTAATAAAAGAAAAGACTTGAATCTTGTTTATATTAGAGCATATATAGGAGTGCTTATGTATGCACTATGTTAAGAATTAAATATGATATATGAACTGCACTAATCTTTTTAGTTTTGCTGTCATTCTGGTCCGATGTTTTAGCTGAGTTGTATTCTTTAGTTGATTTCGACCGACCGAAGCGCGCACCTGTGGTTTATTTGAACCGCTGGACTGGTCGAAGCACGGGATGTAATAATAATGACGCATATCGGTTACCGTCTTCTTAGCTTTCCGAAAAAAGGGCGGCAATACTCGCACACACACGTCTACATTTTTATAAACCGGAAAACCCAGTGGTGCCAATCGAAGTAAACAAGGCGCGTAAACAGCAACTTAATGCAACTCTGACCTCCGGCGGCGGAGAACGTGGGCGGGAACCCGGGTTCGTCGAGGATGTTTAGTCCATCGCTGGCGACAGACTCCTCAACTGCGATCCGTCGGTCGCACCAGCTACAGCCCCTCCCTGTCAAACCAAAGGGGAGGGCGAGCATTCACGTCGCCTTCAGAGTGGCGTAGCACGGGGTCGCCAAACCTGAAGTGCGCCGGGCGTCTCCCAACATGGCGCACTCGTGCTCGTGGTAGAGGCGACTTAGTCGAATCTCCGCCGCCCTCCGCCATGAGAGGCGCCTCGTTTCTCGAAGATTTGCCACGCATGGTGTACTAATAATAATAATGTGTTTATTCCAGCGTGATCAGGTTTTTTTTTACCATACAGATAATACATATTAAGTTATACATTAAAGGTTATGAAATAAATATTCCGTGAAAAAGAAAACCAAGGAAAATATTAATAAATACAAAAAAAAAATTTAAAAAGCTAATAAAAAGTAAAAATTTCCCACATATATACACACAAAATATAACTATTTCAGTCACGGCCTTTGTTGTATATGTAGCTATTTTGTAAGCGCTGCCATTCTCTGATCAGGGAACCAGCTTTCCACGAGAGCGCCGCTTGCACCAGAGAGTCGGTGCTGAGTGCTGAGCTCCAGCCGCAGCTTTACGCCAGCAACTTGATCTCTTAGAAGCGGTACTGCTCCTGTAAAAGAAAAATAGGTATATTAAGTTCGCCGATCGCATGTCCGACAGTAATGCACGCAACACTAGCCGCAGTTAGTTAATTTAACCGAAGTTTCCTTGTCGTTGCAGCTCTCTCCATCGGCCTCAATTCACAAGACCTTTTGCTTTTTTCCTGTATCTTCTGCACCTGTATCACGCGATCTTGGAGGCCAATTCGCAGGTCCATTACGCACTCATCGAATGTTTCCTTCAATGAATAGATTGTAGCGCGCACTGTGTGCCATGTGGCCAGGTCTTGTTGGGAGCTGTGATTCCATTTTAAAGATAATTTGATACCATTTTTTGTTTAAATATGATTTCACGCATATGGGCGCCGCGGCTGGTTCGAACAAAGCAAGATCTGGAAGTCTGGGGAGTATATCGGCAATAACGCGTCGAATGTTGGCTTCCGAGTCGTCTAGCGTCTCTGTTTTATCGGCGTAGACTAGCCACTTCACATATCCCCGCAGAAAACAATCCAAAGGTGTTAAATCACCCGATCTTGGAGGCCAATTCACAGGTCCATTGCGCGCTCATCGAATGTTTCCTTCAATAGATAGATTGCGGCGCGCGCTGTGTGCCATGTTGCGCCGTCTTGTAGAAGCCGCAGCTCTTCCACAATAATCCCATTCAATTGGGGAACGAAGAAGTGAGATAGATCTATAGCGCTCTCCATTCACTGTAACGTTCTGGCCGGTATATATAATATTTGTATATAAGTATATACTTTTTAATGCAACAGGCAACAGACATCTGATATTAATATAGTGAGTAAGAAAAATAAAGGATTACTTTAGTGGTTTGGTCATATGGAACGAATGAACGAGGAGAGAATGGTAAGAAAGATATATGACGCAAGTGTTGATGACACCAGAAATAGAGGACATCCGCGGAAGACTTGGGCACGACCAGGTGAACCAGTTAATGAAGAATGGTTCTGTTAGAAGCCTCAACAATCGGCGAGCTTGTATGAGAAGATGTATGAATATGGATGTAGCAAGAATTATGTGTCAGGAGAGCTCTATCCTCTCTGCCTACCCCCGCGGGGAAACGGCGTGATGTTAAGTAAGTAAGTAACAAATTACATATTTTTATTTCATCCCTTTACCATCCTTTCTCTTCCTTTTAAATAGTGTAGTTTAGTTTAGTATTAGAATTTTTTTTTTTTAAGTTTAACAATTTGTACTGTTTGTTTCTCGTATATAAATAAATAAAGAATAAAATAAAATATCTAGATTTGATTGTCATATAGATTACGATCCGACATGGACGATGATAATGAAAAAATCTTTATTTAAATACTAATTAAATGTATTAATTGGAAAGATATACATATAAAATCAATTTTATCGAAAAATGTTGTCGTTGCGCTACCGGGATTCGAACCTGGATCTCTTTTCCAATCCGGAGAAGGTGCATTACCAACTATACTACAGCGACAGTATTTACGAACCCACTTTGAAAGCCATCTACTTTGTTTTTACGGAATCTCAAATACTTTTGAGTAAACCGATAGCATACGGCAGAATTAATAATTAATTTTTATTAAATTTTAGACACTTTGATAGGAAAACACATTCATATTGTGAAGTTGTAATTATTCAGAACGTAGCTCTGTGATATTTTAAATATTTATTAGAAAGATATACATATAAAATCAATATTATCAAAAAATACTTCAAATAATGGAACAGATGTATTAATTTGAAAAAGTGTAACATATGGGTTCGAAAATTTGACGACAAAAATACTGTCGCTCTAGCATAGTTGGTAATGCACCTTCCCCGGATTGAAAAAGAGATCCAGGTTCGAATCCCGGTAGCAATAACAATATTTTTCGATAAAATTGATTTTATATGTATATCTTTCTAATTCATATTTAAAATATCATGTTCGGAATAATTACACCTTTACAATAAGAATGTGTTCTCCTTAGTAAAAAATATTGTTGTTGCTATCGGGATTCGAACCTGGATATCTTCGTATCCAGGGAAAATGCAATTACCGATTACGCTACACCGACACAGTGCATTGACGACAAATTTTCGAACCTATATGTTACACTTTTCAAATTGATACATCAATTTAAAAGTCATCTACTTTAATTATTACAGAATCTCAAATACATTTTGAGTAATCTGATAATTTTATACGTATATCTTTCTAATTAATACATTTAATTAGTATTTAAAATATCACATATAATAATTACAACTTCACAATGAGAATGTGTTATCCTTACTAATAAAAAATCTATGTTTATTCGATCCGCAACAACCTCATTCGCAACTCTATCAATCATTTTGATTTTTGAAAGATATCAAAAAACTGGTAACACTTTTGATCAGCTACCGAACTGCTACGCCCTTTTCTACGCGTCTAGCAGTCACGCGGTGCCGTGTCGTCATTAGGCGTCTCTCGCGATGGATTTTAATATGATATACTTACCAAAATCATCGGTAGTCGTGTCCACTTTACATATCAATATCGCTTCTGACTCAAGACGACGCCCTACGGTCTGCAGTCTGAACTGACAGCCACTTTCTTCAGTGTTGTCACGCGTGCGGTGGGTAGATCCTGTGGACCCGTGTAATTAGTGATTGAGTCCATCGGGAGGCGTCCTTTTCTGTGAGAACCTAAGTGATTTTGCGATAGTCGAGAGGGGTGCGTCAGTGTTTAAACTAAGATAATATATTATTTATATCAGGGTGTTACAGATCTAGTGCACGATATTTTACGAATGGATATCTGACTACTGAAATTTTTTTCAAAATCGTCTTAACCTTGAAGTCTACGTACGACTACGTACTACGTATGAAATATTAATAATAATAATGATGAAGTGTTTATTCCAGCGTGATCAGGTTTTTTTTTAAACCTAATTCGCCATACAGATAATACATATTATGTTATACATTAAAGGTTATGAAATAAATATAATGCTATGAAAAAGAAAACCAAGGAAAATATTAATAAATAAAAAAACACAAAATATAAATATTACATATATAACTACTTCAGTCACGGCCATTGTTGTATATGTAGCTATTCTGTAAGCGCTGCCATTCTCTGGTCAGGGGACCAGCTTTCCACGAGAGCGCCTCTTGCACCAGAGAACTGAGCTCCAGCCGCAGTTTTACGCCAGCAACTCGATGTCTCAGAAGCGGAACGAATCCGTGTATACGGCCTTCGGTAAACTTTGCAGATGCGCTGCAATAACGCGCCAATCCGAACAGTATTCTGTATGAGTAGTTGTACTGAATTTTACGTCACTTGCTTGTATTTCGACCAGAACTCGCAGGTATACATGGTGGTGAAGAAGGATTTAAACAGGATGCTCTTCAGCTCCTCACTGCATCGGTAGAAACGCCGTGACAGCATATTTGCACGAACGCTCAACTGTCTCCTCTGCGTATATAATAAATATTTGCGAAAATGTTCAATTATTAATATATCTATATCTTTGCTTCAGGCCTTAAATCATATGACAAAAAATAATCTAGCCGTTTGAAATTCGATTATTTTTTTGTATACAATGTATAATTTGACACAATAATTACATATTTACTATTTTCTTATATACGCGTATATATCTGACATGGTTGAGATTGGACACATATCTCTTAAACATTTTCGACTCGTTATTTAGTCAGATATCCACTCGTAAAATATTGTGGATTAGGTCTGTTACTTTTCCAAAATTGATTAATTCATTTTGAGATTCTACGTAAATATAAAGTAGATTGCTTTTTAAAAATAATGTAATAACAGATGTAACAATTAGAATGTGAAACGTGTAGGTTCGAAAATTTGTCGTTTATTTACTATATTGACATGGAGTAATGATTCCTGGTTCGAATCCCGGTGGCAATAAAATATTTTTTCGATAAATTGATTGTATATATATACCTGTTTAATTGATACATTTAATTTGTATTAACCTAATATCGTTTTTTGGGGTGTTCTTAAGCTAGTATTTAATTTTTTTTTTTAATTCCTAGAAAATCATTACTCTTTGATTAACTTCTCATTTTATTACTCGAGATAATAATTGGTCGTCCCTTTAGATGTCCATCAGATCTTATATTTAAAGAGTACAATGTCCTAGATATAAGACAAATCTTTATGTTGAGACTCGTTCAATATTTCCATGCTAACAACAACTCTCCCCAAGCAATAAACCATGAACACAACACAAGACAGATCTACACGCCAGTTCCGAGAGCAACAACCACATTTTATCAAAGATTCTACATGTTCTTAGCTCCGAAACTGTACAACACACTCAGTACCATTCACTTCCAATAAGATTACACTAATATGGACCCGATATATAATCCAATCAGGTAGAGATGAATCAGAAGCATGGCTATCCAACATTCTAATATAATTTATACAATACCTTCACTAATAATTCACTAGTCCTACAATACTCCACTACATATATTTTTATTATATTTTGACTTTTTTATACATATTTGTAATTCTCTTTTTATTCCTGTCGATAAATAACACCACAACAGCACGAAAAAAAAAACTGTCTACCTTAACACAGACTTCAGTCTAGCAAAGTAGCCAGGACAACGCTGTATATATCAGAGGTGAAGTCTACACCATCCCACACAATAAACTATGTATTATGTATTCACCTCCATTAAAACAAAAATATGTATGTCAATATATATATAAATAAACTACATTAAAATTCATTAAACTGTGGTTGGAATAAACCCATTCAGCTTAGGCCACAAATATCAGATAGATTTCGTCTGTATGTGAAAGGAAAGGATCCCGTTTTACGATGCCCTTGTGGCTGTAGCTAATATAAACACAATTGTGATTAATTTTTTTTAATTTTAAAAGAAAATAGTGCATCAGGTTTGCTATTTTTCAGATAAGTTTGAAAGAAATCTGATAAATCTACGGTAGTTATCGTGTCGTCAAAATCTGTTACATCCCACGTGTGTATGTTTGTGTAATATATACATTTTTAACGGAGACTGGTTTCGGGGCCCCCTGATTATAATCGAAAAAAATGCATTGAAATTTTCCGAAAATTGCATCGTTAAACTATCTACAGTAGGGGTAGTATTTCTATCGAAATCTGAACTTAAATAATAAAATAAATTTTAATATTATTCGTGCAATTGAAAAAGAAAATTTTCACTTAATGTAGAAATCTAGATCGTTATATGCATTAGAATCCAGAGATAGGCTGCTGGGATCAAATATTTTATTTCATTTTAAAAATTGTACATCCCTGGTGAATTTTGTATCAACTTTTGCATGGCTTAACATATTTGTAAACGATTATTTTCATACTAAATAAATGTGTTAATTATAAATATATACATATAAAATCAATTTTGTCATGAAAAATATTGTTTTAGCGTCACCGGGATTCGAACCTGGATCTTCATTTCCAATCCGGGGAAGTGCACTGCCTTTGTGCTATAACGCCAGTATTTTTCTTGACAAATTTTCGAAACTATATGTTACATTTTTCAAATGAATACACCTGTCGTTCCATTATTTGAAAGCCATCTCTACATTATTTTTACAGAATCTCAAATACCTTTGAGTAAACCGACTTGCAGACGCCAGAATTATCAATTCATTTTTATTAAATTTTGGACACGTTGATACAACATATATTATTAAGGAAAACACATTCTTATTGTGAAGTTGTAATTATTCAAAACAATATTTTTCGACAAAATTGATTTTATATGTATATATTTATAATTAATACATTAATTTAGTATTTAAAATATCACAGAGCGTCTGTTCTGAATAATTACAACTTCACAATAAGAATGTGTTCTCCTTAATGATTATTTTCATCGATAGTGCAGTGGTTAGCATTTCCTCAACCGTTGTCAACTGCGTTGTACTTTATTTTTTTAAATCCGTTGAAATGTGGCGGACGCACCGTGCGCACTGCAGTCACGAACTTGAACGGGCAATCAAAAATACATATCCAAACTACGGCTGGAGACGTGATGCGAAATGTGAGCATGGCCGAGCGCCTGCAAAGCTGCCGCCTCATCAGTATGTGCGGCCGCCGCCTGCTCCATGATCGGAGATACTTATCATTTCAATGTACAAAACTGCAGGATCGGACAGGAGCATTCATCATATTGTAGACTACCGTTCGGAAGTTTTCATGGTCTTAATTTTCATCCACTCAATGTGTAGGCCCGCTGATGGTGCTAGCTGCGTCTGCTGTATCACACATCGCCCCACTTTGTTCACGTTTAAATCTTGAAGATCGCAACTGACTGAAGCTGCCCGTCTATGATCGAAGTTACTTATCATTTCAATGTACAAAACTGCAGGATCGGACAGGAGCATTCATCATATTGTAGACTACCGTTCAGAAGTTTTCATGGTCTTAATTTTCATCCACTCAATGTGTAGGCCCGCTGATGGTGCTAGCTGCGTTTGCTGTATCACACGTTGCTCCACTTTGTTCATGTTTAAATCTTGAAGATCGCAACTGACTGAAGCTGTCCGTCTATGATCGAAGTTACTTATTATTTTAAGAAGCTTCTATCATACTGTGGACTGCAATTGAAAGTATTCATCGACACCATTTTCATCCCCTTGTTCACTCGATGTTGCGGCCCGCTGATGGTGCTAGCTGCGCCTGCTGTTCCGTATTCGTAAAAACATACTTTTGGCGCTTTTAATATCGCGAATAACGTTATTGTCACATTCCAGCGTCCAAATTCATACCCATGATCGATCCTACTGCTTTAATTGGAACCTGGCGCCTAGTACTGTTTTGTGTGATCATAGTGTTTATTGTTTGTGTGCGCCGTGGGTGAACAGTGCCATCGCCGTCTTCAGTCGGGAGCGGAGATCGTCCCCATCATCGCACCACGCAGTGTGTGATTTCGGTGGCGTCGTACATGAGCTAAGGCGAGCAGTCCTTCTGAATTCCGGTCCCCTAGATCCTTCGAAAATTCTCTTTCCCCTCACTAATCTCTTCCTGCATCCACCTCCCGATTTCTTACCCACCTTGCGGTGATTTCGACTTACAACCGGAATTATCGTAAACCATTCCACGAGAAGTGCAATCCGGAGATGGCACATGCGGGATCACATATGTTGTTCCACAAAAATATAGCACAAAATACTCTTTGATCTACAATTGTGTACAATAGGCGGAATTAAAGCACCTCTCGGGCTACACTGTACTCGCTGTACTATGCGATGGTCGACTCGGTTGCCAGTTATGGAGTGAGTAGCTATGGACTGACATATAAAACATATATTAATCACAATTAAATTATGATTATAGTAAATTATTTATATTATGCAGAATCTTACCAGTTGACAAAAAAGTAACATATGCTATCATATTCCAAGAGTTGATAAATACTGATCCTCACCATGGCTATTGTAGCAGATCCTCGGGACGATCCATGAGAGTACCGATCGCGAACAATGTGGACGGTGAGAGGACGAGAGAATGTGTTGTACCAAGAATAATTAACAAAATCGATAAAGACCTATTAAACATTTAAAAAAAAGATGTGACCCCAGTGACATATTCTTAAATATATTAATTTGAAAGATATACATATAAAATCAATTTTATCGAAAAATATTGTTGTTGCGCCACCAGGGTTAGAAACTGGATCTCTTTCCAAACCGGGGAAGGTGCATTATCCGACTATGCTACAGCGACAATTTTCGAACTTATATGTTACCTTTCTGATATTAATACATTTAATCGTTCCATTATTTGAAAGAGCCATCTATCTTATTTTTATAGAATCTCAAATACCTTTGAGTACTCTGATAGCAATTCATTTTTATAAAATTTCGGACACATTGATACAACTTTTATTATTAGGAAAACACATTCTTATTGTGAAATTGTTGGCTCTTTCAAATAATGGAACGATTAAATGTATTAATATCAAAAAGTGTAACATATAAGGTTCGAAAATTTGTCGCTAAAAATATTGACGCTGTAGCATAGTTGCATAATGCACCTTCCCCGGTTTGGAAAGAGATCCAGGTTTGAATCCCGGTGGTGCAACAACAATATTTTTCGATAAAATTGATTTTATATATATGTCTTTCTAATTCATATTTTAATATTCTTGTTTACTTTTTTTATTTCCTTGTTGTATTATATTATGTAAAATACTGTGGACTGGGTCTGCTACATCCTGTAAAAATTGTTAATATATATATTTTTTATTTTTTTATATCTTTCTAAGTAATTCATGTAATATCTCCTTATAGCCGTAAAGCTGGCATGCAGTTTGACAAAAAAATATAATTAAAATTGAATATATACGTAATTAAAAATAATAAATATATAAATACAAGAGTGCGGCCCTGGCGGGCAAATAATTTGCCTTTTCCTTGTGACAAATCCAATCGTTAGTATCGAATGCTTGTTAATAACGCCGATGCGTCAGGGCTGCTAAACTTTTTTTATAAATTTGCATATTTTATTTTATTTTAAACTGGGAACCGGCGATTTCTGCGGAATGTCGAAATCGTGCTCTGCATCCCCGCGGCCGGAGATCACGCCGGGGTATGCAGATAACGAACACATCGTGATATCTGCACGCGGGGGTTGTAGCGCTGACTGCGAGGGACGGGCGAGCCGTAAAAGAATACATCATTTTTTTTTTTTTTTTTGATAGATATTTTACCTGACTAAATTATAAAAGAATATATATTTTTTTTTAATATAACAGTATATTTTTAATTAAAATTTCAATACGACACTGCACTGTTTCGGAAAATATTATTGTTTGAAATTTTTACAAAATTTTACGCATATCGAAATAAATATTTGCAAAATTGCTCCATTATTAATGTATATCTTTGCTTCTGGCCCTGAATCATTTAACAAAAAATAGTCCAACCGCTTGAAATTCAATGACCTTTAATTTTTTATATTCAATACATAATTTGGAATCAATGAAATATTTCAATCAATCGAAATAGTCACATAAATACGATTTTTTTCGACACGGTTGAGATTGGGCACATGATAGGAATTTGGCAGAAGGACAGAATAATAAGGGCCGAAGGAACAACCAGGAAGAACACGACTTACCTGAATTTTCTTACTGTATTCACAACTTAACGATACTTCTTTGACGATTAGCACGAAACACCGAGAAAAAATCGTGATCTGTGGTAAGAGTAAAATGAGAGGGGGGGGGACATATAGATATAGTAAACCTTATGGAGCATCCACACGCGCACGGCGACCGGAAATCTGGTCCTGTCATAAATACCAAACAACTATTATTGAACCACGCAGTACAATAATTTGTATATATTATATACAATGCTTATTCAGGGAGCCCTTCTTTTCAATCTGTATTAGGGTCCAATTTTTGTAATGAAGCTTTTAGTCCCTACCTAACATGGGCTTCAATACACCGCATACAAACTTTAAGGGGCTGCTTTTAATGATAATTCAAATTGTCGCCTTTTTTTTACTAAAAAATGTGTGTATTTATTTTTCATTTATATCAGAAGTTATAGACTAGATTAAACTTTTTTTTAAACTATTACTTAGATTAGACTTTTGCACTGATATAAAACTAATAAACTGAATATTATTTGCCATAGTTAAGACGACACAAGCGTTATAAAAAAGACCGCGACCATTAAATGCATTTTTCGCGTGTTATAAAATTATGTTAATAGGGTATGTTATTGTATAAAGAACTTAGAATTACGAAGACAAATCTCAATTGAGACAAATTAACAAAATGTTAATAATTAATAGAGTTATAACCATTCAATTTGCAGGACGTATTATCAATTTTCGACGTTTTTAAAATACTTTGTTTTAGTTAAAATTATATTTATTCACGTGCTCTGAGGCTTCAGCTACTATTTAAAAATAAGTAATATATCAAAAACATAATAATATGTTTTCAGTCTTATAAAATACGACGATATTAATTGTCCAACGAATTTAATACGCCGCTCGATCCGACCGTGGCGGACGTCGAATCTGCGATGTCATAATTTTCGTTAAATTTACACATATCCACAATATGAATTAATATTGAAGTTATGTCTTTTTTTATTGATTTTAAGGGAAAACAACGTTTTCTTGAACAATGTAAACATTTAATGTACGTCGGAATTAAATATTTCGTTCATACATGACACTTTAAACATAAGCTGTCTGTTTCATAAATAGTACATAATTATGGAACGTTTTAAATCGATAATATTTAACGAAATAATAAACTGAAGCTATTTTAATTTTTTTTAATTTAGAACATCGATTTAAGCGACCATCTAAATATATGTAGGTACTTTGTCTGATTTCAAAACGTATTCATATGTATTAATTAGGTACTCCAATAAACGATTTAATTTTCGATCGAATAATTCAAATGACAACACACATTTGTATATAATTCCAAGATGGAAAATACTCCCGACACGAGTATGGAATGCGAGAAAATCAACAATTTTATTGTATTATTTTTTTTTCCCCTTTAAAGATAAAGATAACAAATTAAGCCACTCGGGTTTATATAAATTAATTTGCAATAATTGTCCCTCATTCTATATTTTTATTTATTTATTAGTAACTATATAATATATATAAAAAATTTGTTTGGACTGTGCCCGTCTCACTAGAGAAATTCTGTGTCGAGCCGGGCATAGTTTACAAGAAATTGTAAGTAGTGGATAGAATTACATTTATTACTATATAATAGGTGTATATGAAGAACAATTTTAAAATGGACTTAATTTTTGGATCATTTTGTAGCAATAATTAATATAGGTATGAGTCAATATGTTTGGGTGAGTGCACCAATACTGGCTTGAATCCAAGTTTTAATATATATTTTCATGTTCTTTTGACAATTCAATTGATTTAAGTCTTTTAGCATTCTATTAAACAGTTTAGGTCCAAAATATTTGTAGTTCCTTTGACCGAATGTAGTATGTGCTCTCGGGGTTTGTAGGTTATTTGTATTTGTCCGTGTGGAAATTATGTTTTGTGTTGTTTTAAAATGTGTCTGTTTGTATTTATATATATATTTGAGAGTAGAATTAGCGTATATTTGTCTAATATCAAAGACATTGAATTTATCAAAAATTTCGTCAGTGCTCGTTGTGATTGGGGATTTGAGGATAACTTTTAATATAATTTTTTGAGCTGCTATTATTGGATTAATTGCAGACATAAATACATATAGGTAAAACTGCCTGTAATGTCAATATTCGTGTCAATGAACATCTTAAATATTTAAGAACAGTTTCTCAGAATTTGCCAACCATATTATTGAAAAAGACCATTCTTTTGATAATACCACAGGTGTCAATATCCTCCATAAAAACAGGTTTGGCCTCCGGTTGGACAATCTAGAAGCCCTTGAAATAAAAAAGGGAATTAATATTGCTACGCCAATTTTTAACAATCAAATCAATTTAACAATTAGTCCCATATTAGGTATGTTTCCTTTCAAATCAACTTAATCAACACTATACTTTCCCATTCCTATCTCTCTTTTATCTCTAAATGTATTCTTCTCTCTCTTTCACATATTATTTTATATTCTATCTCCCTTAATTTATTTATTTATATTTATTTATATATATTTTGACGTCCATATTTTTATACTAACAGAGGTGGATATATAATAATACATAGTTTATTGTGTGGGATGGAGTAGACTTCACCTCTGATATATACAGCGTTGTCCTGGCTACTTTGCTAGACTGAAGTCTGTGTTAAAGTAGGTAGTTTTTTTTTTCGTGCTGTTGTGGTGTTATTTAGAATAAAAAAAGTAAAAATAAAATAAAAATATATGGAGTGGGAGTGTTGTAGGACTAGTGGATTATTAGTGAAGGTATTGTATTAATTATATTAGAATATTGGATAGCCATGCTTCTGATTCTTGATGTTCTATTTAATTTTATATGTATTCTTTCTTTCTCTTTCACATGTATTTTTATATTATTTTTCCCTCTTCATGTATATATATATATTTATCAATGATTAGTCCTGCGAAACCGGTCGACATTAATAAATTTCATGTTTTCACACAAAGTGATTATCATTTTACTTAATATAATTTTATTGTCGTCTCTTTCTATTCACACCTTCCAATTCTCGCACAGGATTTACGCGACAAATAACGTCATTAATTATTTCTCCGGATCTTATAAGAGTTTAACTGTTAACCTCGTCTTGGAAGCATATCTAATTCGCGTAGAATTTCTCAAATTTGAAACTGGAATAATGAAAGCTTACCTTTTAATGCGAGTCAATACGTCAGGTGTTTCCAAAGCTTCACAGATGAAGAAAAATAATGTTTTGATTGACTTATGCGTTAAAACTGATGCGTTCAGATACTTTTCTGACCGCCTTCACACGTCTTGAAGTCCCTCTGAACGCGCCAACCAACACCGACCGGTCTAGAGCGCAGCGCGGTGTCGTCGCGAACACCCCCCCCCCAGAGCGCGTGGGTCGTCTCCGGTCTCAACCAATCGACGGTGCGTATTATTATTACAGTATTTAAGTATTTTTCACATTGTCGGCGACCTTTCATCGTTTTTTCGGACAGCCGAGCGGACAAAGTAATTAATTTGTCCTCAAAGACGCTCCGAGGGCGACATCTTTGATTTGTACATGTGTGCCGTTCACGCCTCGCTACCCCGCGCCATTTTACGCCTTGCGTCTCCAACGCGGTGGAATATATCATTTCCGGAAACTTGCCGAGATGGGTCCGTCCACAGGGTGCCCGTCATATCTGTGTTCATAGTTCGTCGCTATTTCTAGTACAAATTAAATTAGTCAACTAGAAAGATATAAGGTGAATCGGGGAAAGGGCGACATATAAATTGTGGACATTGTTTTTAAACTCCATAAGATTTTACTACGACTTTAAAACTTTGATAGAATGATCATAATTATTTTCTATTATATTTAATGAAAAATATATACGGAAATATGGGGTAATAACCAGACTTACGACCTGTCTTTAGCTGGCTTAAGTATCATATTAAATATTTATATATTAGTAGTTTATTTTGTGGGATGGAGTAGACTTCACCTCTGATATATACAGCGTTGTCGTGGCTATTTTGCTAGACTGCCGTCTGTGTTAAAGTAGCCTTTCGTGTTGTTGTGGTGTTATTTAATTCAAGAAATATGGTAGTGTAGATACTGTATAATGATTATGTTAGAATGTTGGATAGCCATGCTTCTGACTGATCTTTACATATTTGTGCAATCTTATTAGAAGTGAACGATTTCCAGTTAGTATTAAGTGTGTTGTACAGTACAAGGAGCTAAGAACATATAGAATCTTTGATAAAATGTCGTTGTTGCTCTCAGAACTGGTGTGTAAATTGATTGAACCTCTCGTATTCTCCATAGCTCTATATATATATATTCTCATAGTGATGATATACTATTTTTAAAAAAAGCGGAAAATTAATTATCAAATTTGGTTTATAGATGGCGTTGGTGTAGTGGTACTCGAAGCTAGTCCACATACTAACATATATACAACTATATTATATATAAATAATATTTAAAAATTTGATAAATGTGGAGATTGAGGGGTGAGAATTAGTGAACGTTATATATATATATACTAGAAATTATATATATGTATACATATATATATAATTTCTAAAAAAATAATTCAAATCATTGCAAATTAATGTGTAGACCGCCGACCTTATCCTTGTTATTTAATATATAATTAGTTATTAGTGTAAAAAGCTGGTTGTATAGAATTTGGGATATTTTTATCTCTTTGCAAATAGTCACCACTAAGCTTGTATTTTTAATTTCAGTATACACTGTTTCCTGAAGAAGATACCATACGTATCGAAAAATATTGAATAATTAATAAATATGTAATTATTTATATAAAATGAGGTCACAAAGCAATTTTTTTTTGTTCTTTTAAATCAATTTTATCAATTTATATTATATGTATTCCATGCTACTTGTTTAGATGAACATATTTTTTTAAAATAATTAATTTTGTATTCCTATAAGGGCGTGTATTCAATACAAATAAATAAACTATCAAATTCGTTTCCACAAATAATGCTCCAGACACATATCCAAAATGTACACATTATTTCACGTCTATTCGTTTACCGGTCTGTGGATTGAACGTAGTACACATTTTCGGAACACCGTGCGAATGAATGCACGACTTGGCGCGCACATATCTCTTCAGATCTCAATGGGCCATGCTTGGACACTTATAAATTGGATTCGGGGGTATTTCAGCTTGCTCCAGTAATTCCCGCGGAGCCATCTGCATCGTTAGCGGAAATACGCTCGCCACAAATCAGTGTTTAGTGATAGAATCATTTATCTGCTACCTTAGTCATCAGACAAGGAGTATATTACGTTTACGAAAATTTTTATGACCCATTCTATTTCAAGATACCTTATTTATTTATTAGGTGAATATATTATATAACGTACGTATAATATATTATATAACGTAAGTTAATACTCATAGTTTATTGTGTGGGACGGAGTAGACTTCACCTCTGATATATACAGCGTTGTCCTGGCTACTTTGCTACACTGAAGTCTGTGTTAAAGTAGACAGTTTTTTTTTCGTGCTGTTGTGGTGTAATTTATCGACAGGAATAAAAAGAGAATTATAAATATGTATAAAAAAATAAAAATATATGTAGTGGGAGTATTGTAGGACCAGTGAATTATTAGTGAAGGTATTGTATTAATTATATTAGAATGTTGGATAGCCATGCTTCTGATTCATCTCTACCTGATTGGATCATATATTGGGTCCATATTTGTGTAATCTTATTGGAAGTGAACGGTACTGAGTGTGGTGTACAGTACAAGGAGCTAAGAACATGTAGAATCTTCGATAAAATGTCGTTGTTGCTCTCGGAACTGGTGTGTAGATGTTTGTTGTTTGTCTTGTGTTGTGTCCATGATTTATTGCTTGAGGAGAGTAGTTGTCAGCATGGAAATATTGGACTAGTCTCAACATAAAGATTTGTCTTATATCTAGGACATCTCTTTAAATACAAGATCTGATGGATATCTAAAGGGACGACCAATTATTACCTTGAGAATTGTTTTTTGTGCTTTTTAGTCTTATGTTTACTATAGCATAATAAACATAAGACATTCTCATAGTTTATTGTGTGGGACGGAGTAGACTTCACCTCTGATATATACAGCGTTGTCCTGGCCACTTTGCTAGACTGCCGTCTGTGTTAAAGAAGCATTTCGTGCTGTTGTGGTGTTATTTAATTCAAGAAATATGGTAGTGTAGGTACTGTATAATGATTATCTTAGAATGTTGGATAGCCATGCTTCTGACTGATCTCTACATATTTGTGCAATCTTATTAGAAGTGAACTATTTCCAGTTAGTATTAAGTGTGTTGTACAGTTTCGGAGCTAAGAAGATATAGAATCTTTGATAAAATGTCGTTGTTGCTCTCAGAACCGGTGTGTAAATTGATTGAACCTCTCGTATTCTCCATAGCTCTATATAGACGGTTAATATTTTGCACGTTTGAACACAATCAAATACTAAATGAATGTATTAATTATAAAGATGTACGTATAAAATCAATTTTATCGAAATATATTATTATTGCGCTGATGCGTCTGCTATCGGTTTACTCAAAGGTATTTTATATTCCGTAAAAAAAAATGTAGATGCCACGACAGATATATTAATTTGAAAAAATGTTACATATAAGTTCTAAAATTTGTCGTCAAAAATACTAGCGTTGTAGCACAGTTGGTAATGCACCTTCCCCGGATTAGAAAAAGATATCCAGGTTCGAATCCCGGTAGTGCAACAACAGCATTAATTAATAATTTAATATATATATATATATATCTTTCTAATGAATACAATTAATTAGTATTTAAAATATCACAGACCGTCTGTTCTGAATAATTACAACTTCACAATAAGAACGTGTTCTCCTTAATAACAAATAAATATCATTTGTGACGTCAGATACGGGGTCGAAAAGCATTGAAATGATTCCACAATTTGATAAGTTTTCACTCATGTATCGGTTCCTCTCAACAAAAGCAAGAAAAGTTTAACCACGATTTTCGAAATAAATTTGCACAATTTGTTCTGGCTTAAGTCGACTCATGATGAAATGGCAAAACAAACTGAGCACAAATCTGCTGTCAGCTGTCAAATTAGCCGTTCATCCCGTCGCTTTTCGATAGCGCCGCGCACACAGTGATGGGGCGATATATGCCAAACCTGTTAACACAGCCAAAATAATCACCTTCTAGCTTTACCCTGTATGTAATATGTTATCATAGATAATATTTACTATACTATTAATAGAAACGACATTAACTTTGTAAAGTTTCATCATAATGGATGGATATAATTGTAACAAGGTTATTACTCTACTCGAGTTTATTAGCACTACTCACCTGTTGACGAGAGTTACTGTTGTTTCTCTCGAAACTCGACTAGTCCTAGTAAACTCAAGTAGAGTAACAATATTGTTTCATAGCTCCACAAAATGGGGAGAAATTACGCCCAAGAACTTTTAAAGGTCCAAACCTGAGAATGAAACTGCTGCAACAGTATATTGAATTATATTTTTTATTTATTATCTTAGTTTTATTAACCACTAATTGAGTTTAAAAAACATCTACCGGTTTCGGAAAATACCTTTTCCGTCTTCAGGATGTCATAACTAACTAAAAATATAGCATTGTTTCTTCACCAGAATCTATTTTTAAAAAAACAATTATTTAAAAAATAAATTTAGTACCTAACTCAAATTGCTGCTCAATACAAATTTAGTCGAATAATTTTTAGGAAAAAATTTTAGAATATGACTCGTAGTTAAAATTAGTTGGCTATTTAGAATTTTCTGATAATTTGTTGGAGATAAATAAAGCATGTAAAAGTAATTTTTTTTAATAATTTTTTTTTTTTAAATAATTGTTTTTTTTTAAATTTAAAAATAGATTCTGGTGAAGAAATAATGCTATATTTTTAGTTAGTTATGACATCCTGAAGAAGGAAAAGGTATTTTCCGAAACCGGTAGATGTTTTTTAAACTCAATTAGTGGTTAATAAAACTAAGATAATAAATAAAAAATATGAATTTTAACCACAAAGTTAATATTGCTAATTTTAAGTGTATATAAAATTACCTAATTGCATCTCTTTATTAACTGTATATATATATATTTTACACTTTGATCATTACTCTCTGCTTACTGCTATACCGGAGGAACACTGTCTGCTAAAATACAGTGAATTACTAGTGTAGCGGGCAGGGTACCCAAATATACCTCTTACTTTCTTACTGATGTGTTGTATTTACTTTGCCAAATTTGCTCGGTATTTGTCTGATATTAGAAATATGACGTAATCAACTAGGTGAAAATGTATACTTAGTGAATATTAATTTGGAAGAGCAATACGTCAGACCGTTATACATTATTTACCAATGTAATGCATGTAAAAAGTGAACCTTATAAAAATGTATTTATCCGTCGATCCGTTACTGAAATTATATTCGAATACCACGGCTTTTTTTAACCTTTACCATACCATGATATAAAATACGAGAATGCAGCCATGCTGTCAACTCGTGTTACCGTAAATGACAGTTAGAAAAAAATGATTTTATTAGTTTAAATGGCACGAATTTACTCTAAATATTGAGCATACCATTTAAAAAAAATGATTAATAACATAATTTAGAGCATTAATTAAGTCCTACACAATGTGTCCTTTCTTCTTATCTTTATTCATTTAATTACTGAGAAAGATACAATTATATTTGTATGTTTGTTGTTCTTTTCACTGTGAAAATAGTGTGTGATCTCTGTCTTTCATATCACAAATTGTATTTTTACCAACGTATTAATTTTACAACGGATTGAATGGGAAAAATAATAGTTTTTGTACGATTCCCTTTTCATAATTGGTTTGTCACTAGTCATTCCTGAGCGCTAATATTTTCTTTAGGATTATCTAAAATATGAATTTTATGTTGCGTGTATTTACCGAAATATGACAGGTTTATTTGTGATGGTAGATCTGGTTTGGGAAGGGTTAATGTCCCGTAGAGCAGCCGCTCGAACGTGGATGCAAATCGGCTTGAATGAAGACGAAAAAGAATACTACGTGTGAACCCCGGGACGTCATCTAGTTAATGAATATTTTAACGCGTCTATTGTCTGTGAACCCAATATTATTACCGAAAACAAACGATACGTGATTTGGCTTGTCGGTCCCCGGCGACGCTGTGATTGAAACCGACTCGGAACACGAACAAGGAGGAATAAATATCACAGCGATATAATAGTATGCATGTCGAACACCAGGGCGGCTATCGCAGTCACATCTTGACGATCGGAGCCTCGTTTGAGGATGACTCGACACAATTGGTTGGAACGAACCTGAGCAGCTTTTGTAAGTGTACGAACGGGGATACGAGCAAGAGGAAGACTGCCATTCAGGAAGAAGGCCAAATCTCAGAAATCGTGTCGATATTTTCTTGCAGAGCCTGAATTGTTCGATGATTGTCGCTGCAAACTCTCGACTTGAGGAATCCCCACAAGTTCCACGGTGTAAGGTCCGGTGACCGAGGTGCCCAGGGTGTGTCTCCGTACTTGCTGATTAATTTATTGGGGAAAATTCCCCTCAGCTTTGTGTCTGTTGTTGAACCCGGGAAACGGCTGCAGTTGCGCTACCAAAAACTCGTCTGTCTCTCACTGGTTAAAAAAATAAGAGCCAATTATCCCTCGGCCAGAAATTGCACATCGCACTGTCATTTTTGGACAATGTAAACGTTTTTGATGGCATTGTCGGGGCACCAGTATCTCGTGTTCTGTTTATTAACATAGCCATCGATATGAAAATGTGCTTCGTCAGTAAATAATATGTTTCCAAGCGTTCGTGCTGTTCCAAAACGTTCCAGCATCGCTCTCGCTAAGGTTTCACGTAAAGATAGTCATTTTCGTTGAGAAACTGCACGATTTGCAGTTTGTACGGGTAAAACTGTAGTTTCTTTTTCAAAATAACGTGCACTGTTGATTTTTTTACTCCAGTACAGGCTGCAATCGTACTAATCTTGAACTTGAGCCACATGTTCTGTCGTCGCTGGTGACGTCTACGGTTCCGGAGGAGTTTGGTTAACCATTGTCCCTTCTTGTCTAAACTTTTGAACCCGACACCGGATAAGTTGCGCGCTCGGCCCATCACTTACTCGTCGAATATTAAAGTGAGTACAGAGAGCAATGAATCACCGCACTTTAAATATTGCTCAACCGCGAACGCGCGGTGCGCTCCCGACCAGTGACTCATTGTGACTGGAAAACAAGCAAATCACGCGCGTCGAACAATACCTTTTCCACTTACCTCACCCTGATGGTTTACGAGCAATTACAATTTAATCTTGTAATCTTTCCGCTGTACACCCTATGTAGTGCGATGAAGATTTTTAAAAGATCAGAATCTAATCTTGTTTATGTATAATTAGAACACATATAAGAGTGCTTATGTATGCACTATGTTAAGAATTAAATAAGCAAATAGTAAAGAGAGAATTATTCACATGCTAAACCGGAAAGCAACAAACCGGAAAGAAAGGATATTTAAAGATACGGATATGAACTGTATAGGTTATGTGTGTGAGAACTGTGTGCCCGATATATTTCACCCGTCATTCACGTGTTCGTTTGATAATGATCGCTGATGTAAAAATGCACATTTTATTGGCACACCGATACCTTAATATGCAAAACAGCTAACTCCATGATTGTAAAATGTTAAGAAGCAATTTTTAATTTTTGTAATTAAACAGATTACGAAAATTCCAAAATATATTTTGGTAGATTGTTAATGCAGAAATAGGGTGACTGAGAATTTTTATTGATATTTTGGAGTTTATTTAAAAATCCATGAAAAAATAGATATTTCAACAATTCCGAAAAGTAATTTGTTAACTAACTAACTTACCATCATGCCGTTTCCCCGCGGGTGTGGGCAAAGAGATTAGAGCGCCACACTGTTCTGTCCTGATATACAATTCTCGCCTCAACTACATTCATACATCTTATTATTGAGGCTTCAGACATGACCATCTTCCAGTAGCCGGTCGTGTCAAGACTGTTTCTGATGCCACCGACATTAAAGGTTTTTGCAAGAATTCAATCTGAGGGTTTTCCAGCACGTGGTACTTATTTATTATTTTAAAACAATAAACTGATTTAATGTATTAATTATAAATATATACATATAAAATCAATTCTCCTTAATAATATAAGCTGTATCAATGTGTCCAAAATGTAATAAAAATGAATTGATAATTCCGGCGTCTGCTGTCAGATTACTCAAAGGTATTTGAGATTCCGTAAAAATAAGGTAGATGGAACGATTAAATGTATTAATATCAAAAAGGTAACATATAGGTTCGAAAATTTGTTATGAAAAATACTGGCGTTATAACACAATTGAAATAGAGATCCAGGTTCGAATCCCGGTGACGCAAAAACAATATTTTTCGAAAAAATTGATTTTATATGTATATATTTATAATTAATACATTAATTTAGTATTTAAAATGAAGATTTTAACTTAAAAATAAGGTAGATGGCTCTTTTAAATAATGGAACGACAGATCTATTCATTTGAACAAGTGTAACATATAGGTTCGAAAATTTGTCGTGAAAAATACTGACGCTATAACACAATTGGTGGTGTACTTCCCCGGATTGGAAATAGAGATCTAGGTTCGAATCCCGGTAGCGCAAAAACAATATTTTTCATGACAAAATTGATTTTATATGTATATATTTATAATTAATACATTAAATATCACAGAGCAATGTTCTGAATAATTACAACTTCATAGTGAGAATGCGTTCTCCTTAATAATAAATTGACTTACTTACCATCATACCATGCCATTACTTTCCTCTTCATTTGTGTGAAAGAACTGGAATGTATGAATGTAGGAGCAAAAATGGGCGATTTGATTGTATGCTGTTTATTGTACGCCGATGATGCAGTACCTGTATTAATTACCTATATTAACTATTGCACAAAGTTATCCAAAAATTAAGTCCATTTTAAAATTGTTCTTTATACACACCTATTGTATAGTAATAAATGTAATTCTATCCACTACTTACAATTGCTTGTAAACTATGCCCGTCTCGATACAGAATCTCTCTAGTGAGACGAGCACAGTCCAAACAGATTTTTTATATAGTATTATATAGTTACTAATAAATAATAATAATAATGCTAATGGCGAATAATGAACAAGAAGTATAGAGTCTAGTGAGTAGAATGTACGATGTATGCAAGGAAAGCGACCTCATGATGAATGTTAACAAGTGGAAAGTGATGGTATTCGAGAAGGAGGAAAGCGAGACAGTAAGCAACAAGTAGATGAGTTTGTGTATTTGAGAAGTATGTTTGATAGAAACGGAAAGAAGGGTGACTGCAGGGAATAATGGGAGCAACGCGTTGAATGGAATTATAGCTAATAGGAACTTGTCAGCTCTCCTGGTACCGACACTAATGCATGAAAGTAAGGCCTGGAGTTGGCAGAAGAGGAACGAAGGTAGACTGAATGCAGTGGAAATAAGATTACTTAGGCAGATCCATTTATGACAGAGTAAAGAGAGTCAGATGGTTTGGTCGTATGGAACGGATGAATGATGTAAGAAAGATATACGACGCAATGCTCTGTTAGAAGTCTCAATAATCGTCGTACTTGTATGAGAAGATGTATGAATGTGGATGAAGCGAGAATTGCGTGTCAGGACAGAAGAGTGTGGCGCTCTATACTCTCTGTCTACCCCCGCGGGAAAACGGCGTGATGGTAAGCACGCACATTTTTGCCGAAATATTCATCGTTATCTTTCCGTCATGACAGCTCGGTGTTTCGGCACCCACTGGCACGCATCTTCCCTGCATTGTGGTACGCGCCTCATCGACGCAGTGCACAAACAATAATTCCCATAAATAATTGATCGCTTACCCGAATCCCTAACCGGGTGGCGCGCCGACCCGCTCAGCGCCACGCGGCCCGAGCACCATTATCGACCTGATAATTATCAGTTAATGACTCGCGATGACTCGACACTTAAGGTCAACCGGCACGGCTGTACCGAAAGTAGAAACATTTTATCACAGAACATGTTTGTAGTACAGTTTTATTTCATTTTTAACGAGGACATTAAATACATGTAATGCTATGAAAAAGAAAACCAAGGAAAATATTAATAAATAAAAAAACACAAAATATAAATATTACATATATAACTACTACAGTCACGGCCATTGTTGTGTATGTAGCTGTTCTGTAGGCGCTGCCATTCTCTGGTCAGGGAACCAGCTTTCCACGAGAGCGCCGCTTGCACCAGAGAGTCGGTGCTGAGTGCTGAGCTCCAGCCGCAGCTTTACGCCAGCAACTCGATGTCTCAGAAGCGGAACTAATCCATGTATACGGCCTTCGGTAAACTTTGCAGATGCGCTGCAATAACGCGCCAATCCGAACAGTATTCTGAATGAGCAGTTGTACTGAATTGTACGTCACTTGCTTGTATTTCGACCAGAGCTCGCAGGTATACATGGTGGTGAAGAAGGATTTAAAGAGGATGCTCTTCAGCTCCTCACTGCATCGGTAGAAACGTCGTGACAGCATATTTGCACGAACGCTCAACTGTCTCCTCTGCCGTTCTATATCATCATCATCTTCTCCATCTTCATTGAATATATGGCCAAGGTATTTGATCTTATTTTGAACGCTCAATTTTGTCCCGTCCAGCCACACGGGAGGGATATTATCTGGCCCTTTTCCATATTTGAACGCCACTATGACCAATTTGCTGGCATTGTATGAAATATTGTGTTCACTGGCGTATGTTTCACATATCTGTAAAAGTTTTCATATCCCTTTTATAGATGGCGCTAGTATAACCATATCATCGACATAACTAGTGTGGTTCACATTTGTCTCGCCCATGTGGCAGCCAATTTTTGCATCAGATAGTCGTTCTCTCAATTCGTCCGTGTGCATATTGAAGAGGATTGGCGACATGCACCCGCCCTGCCTCACCCCAGTGCGCAGGTAAAATGGCTCGGAGTCGGCGCCTTCCCACCGCACTGAGTTCTCTTGCTGTCTGTGCCACCTGTCAAGTATATCTACAGGCGGTTGGGAAACGTTTCGCACGCGCATTTTCGTCCATAATTAGTCGTATCTGACACGGTCAAAAGCTTTGCTTAAATCTAGAAAACACGCGTATATCGTGGATTTTCAACTTTTAAAATAGTCCACAATTTGCTTTAAGACGATCGCATTGTCAGTAGACGGATTCGTTTTGAATCCAATTTGGTTGTCTCTAGGGTTCATATTTTTTGAAATCTGGTCCATAATGATTCATTTAATGAACATGATATTTTAAAAATTTTCAGATTAGAAATAGTACAGAGATATGTATCGTAAAATTGGTCCTAGACTGTATAACCAACTGCAAAAATCAATTCAATCAGTGACAAATATAAATGTGAACAAAAAAAATATTCTAAAATAAAGGCTTAAAAGGTTACTAATTAAATGTAATTATTAGAAAGATATCCGTATAAAATCAATTTTATCGAAAAATATTGTTCAATTCGAACCTGGATCTCTTTCCAATGCAGATAGATACAAATAACGGGTAAGATATGAGCAGTGACGACGTGAAGAGTCTGCTTTGTGAACTGTTATGATTGGCTTCTCGAGTGGCTGCGCCGCGTTGTATTATTGTCAGTTTGTATATAGGTATCAGGTGTGGTGTTCCGTTAAGGTTGATGAGACCCTTGTTTTGCACTCAGGTGTATTAGATTACGAGTGAGAATGGTCAGATGTTGTGTGTTCTCGATATTGTTTTATGTAATGGAAGCATGGACACATATTGAATAAATCGTTAAGCTACTTGAAGCATTTGAGATGTGGATCTACAGAAGGATGCTCAAAATAAGCTGGATGGATAGAGTCACGAATGAAGATGTTGTGGTTATAAGATATCAACATAAATACGAGATCTGCACCTTGTAATGCAGGAAAATATTGGAGAACAAGATGGCTGAAGACCCTGAAGCCATGAATTGGCCAGTCTACTGTGGAGCAGTGAACACAATGATGATAGCCAATGTCCACGCACACATTAACACACACACATCGCGATATCATCGTCATACGAACACGTGAACGCTGGGAGAAATAGGTCCCCAGCTCTCACACTTACAACGTTCTGATCAACACTCCTACATAATCATCACCCGATCATTTTACTACACGAATCCCCAATCTAGTAAAGGGTGTTTTTTTTAGAGGTATAGAACTTTAAAATGAAATAAAACACATAAATATCGTGGTATTGGCTTTATTGGAGATATGTCGAATAAAGTGTAATCTTTATGTACAATTTTCGGCCACTTTTTGGAGCAGCTGGGGGCGTATATCGGCAATAACGCGACGAATGTTGGCTTCCAAGTCGTCTATCATCTCTGATTTATCGGCGTAGACTAGCCACGTCACATATCCCCACAGAAAATAATCTAAAGGTGTTAAATCACACGATCTTGGAGGCCAATTCACAGGTCCATTGCGCGCTCATCTCATGTTTCCTTCAATAGATAGATTGTGTCGCGCGCTGTGCGGCATGTTGCGCCGTCTTGTTGAAGCCGCAGCTCTTCCACATTAATGCCATTCAATAGGGGAACAAAGAAGTGAGTAATCATGGATCTATAGCGCTCTCTAGTTTTGGTCTAACAGCTTCTTCGGTGCGCACTGTGCGACGTCTCTGCGGATGCGTATTATCAGTTAGAGTATGCGTGGTGCGAAAACGACCCACGGTTATTGGAATTACTTGCTCGGATGGAAGATTATATCGAAAAACAAACCTCTTAAAAAAACACCCTTTATTTATTTTAATTTTTTCAAATACTAAACTGTTGCACACGTGTCAGTTTTAATATTGATCTTAGTTAGAAGATAGTAAGAATATTTACGTAACCTTTAAATAATTTAAGGTTAGTCTACACGACTTTCGGAACACCATAGGTACAAAAATGAATATACCATAGTAAGAATCATAAAGGAAGAATATAATCTCCATAATTGATATTCGAGTTAACTGGAAAACGTTGAATGGAATATTTTTTGCTCTATACAGGGACAGCCTCTAGTGACAAAACTCCATGGATTTATTTCAACTTCTGACCAATTTTCTGTTTGACCCGAGGGAATCCACCACCTCAGCAAGATACCTTCAGCTATCTTCGTTGTTATTAGTATCGCATTTAGCATTGCGGAGAATTCCTTCGAAGTTGTTGGTGAGATAAGGTCCCGCGGACTGTAATCTAGAATAACTTTAAGTATTTGACACAACGCGAAATAAAAGTTTGAAGGAACGTAAGGGCAAATAGGGCACCTTCGGTCGACGACCACGTATATCAGGCTGAACCGATGTATCTACTACTGCACTTCCGAAATCTGAAATCCACTTCCACTGCGCGGTCCAAGCGTTACGCACGGCGTGGGTGTAAGCCGGCAGAAGGAGCACCAATACGATCGAAGCACAATCGGAGAGTAATCGGCCAGAGTGGGACAGGTATAGATTATTGGATGGACGAAAGAGGACAGGGAATGAGTATTCGACTTGCGTCAAAAGTTATTAGTTATCTTGACTTGTTCCGAATTCGTAAACGCACTTCTGGCGCATTTTTTCGAATCAGCCGCAACCGTTGTCGTTGACACAATTCCGCATCCATACATTTCCTATTCTATTCCGTTTATACTGTAAGTTGCACGTGAACTTATGATTGGTGGTTTGACTGGATTTAAGACTGACCTAATTAGTAATGCGACGAGTCTTATTTTATATAATGGATTTATTCGGATATGGGTGACACGTTGGAGCTCTTTAGGTAGGTAGTTAGGACGGCCCACGCGCCTACTTCTCTCTCTATCCATACCTCGTGTTTTGCAACTCTGTTAGGCTGTCCGTGTAAGTGTGACTAAATCCATTTTGTGTCTCGTCCACTGTCCATCTTTTGGGAGTGTTTTTTGATAAATGAATCCCTGAGTGTCTGCTTTGAACTACTGCACCTTAATTTTCCATCAATTTCATAAATAAAACTACGTATTCTATGCATTTATGTGACGCTAAAGGGTCAAAATTTTTAAAATTTTGTGAAAATTGCTAATAACAACTTCGCATAAACTTGAATATGTTATTGAATTAGAGTCTCGTATTTTTATTAGCTTTGATGAGTGGGACCGACATAGAAACTCTAGAAAAAGAGTGGGTCCCCCCTCTTCCAGTTTTTTTTTAATTATACCCTTTTGTCCCGTTCGCGCGTGCGCCTATCATAATCATAGTAAATATTTACATTATAAAAAATAAAAGAAACCATTTCACGTCTTTGTGTACAGGCTGTAGTGACGTGTCGCACGTCTCTCACCCGATCGCTAAGCAGTATTGTATTGAATGCAATCGGAGGATCGATCTCCTAATTGAATTTGGTGTGTTGGCACATTACATTTCCCTGCCTACTCCGCGCCATTGTTTATCTGTTAAACTTTAACACTTGGCATACTTGTCCGCGTCCAGGGCCGCACCGCGTTTCCAGGAGACGAGGCGACCTCCGCGGGCGCGCTGTAAGCCGATTTACTGAAATAATAAAAAATTTTATCCGAAATGTCAACCAATGACGAGTTGACCTAATGGTTTTTTTTTTGACAGATGACAGATATTTTAATATGCGTTTTTTTTAAATATTGTATATGATAACATAACTAAAAACTCAAACGTATTATGTGCAGTTATCATTTGGGGACGTAGTCCATTTGGGGACGCAGTTATCATTTGGGGACGTAGGTAGTAGTATAATGCCATGCAACGACCCTGCTAAACAGTGAAATAGTAAATCAATTCTAAATGTATTAATTATAAAGATACACATATAAAATCAATTTTATCGAAAAATATTGTTGTTGCGCCACCGGGATTCGATCCTGGATCTCTTTTCCAATCCGAGGAACGTGCATTAATCGATTATGCACAGCACACAGTACAGTACATTGACGACAAATTTACAACTTCACAATAAGAATGTGTTCTCCTTAATAATATATAAGTTGTATCAATGTGTCCAAAATTTAATAAAAATCAATTGTTAATTCGGGCGTCTCTTATCGTATCTTTATTCAAAGGCATTTGAGATTCCGTAAAAATAAAGAATCAATTTATAAGTTTGAAAATTTGTCCTCAATGCGCTGTGTCGGTGTAGCATAATCGATTAATGCATTTTCCCCGGATACGAAGAGATACAGGTTCGAATCCCGGTAGCAACAACAATATTGTTTTGATAAAATTGATTTTATATGTATATATTTATAATTAATATATTTAAAATATTACAGAGCGTCTGTTCTGAATAATTACAACTTCACAATAAGAATGTGTTCTCCTTAGTAAATGAAATTATATTCAACAAATAACAGATGTCTCATAGAGACAAATCTATTTTTTATTATATTTAATGGAAAATATATGGAAGTATGGGGTAATTACAGGACTTACGACCTT
The DNA here is from genome assembly GCA_022840565.1 of Eubasilissa regina. NCBI lineage: Eukaryota > Metazoa > Arthropoda > Insecta > Trichoptera > Phryganeidae > Eubasilissa > Eubasilissa regina. Next base: position 6,850,659 of record JAINEB010000026.1, read on the forward strand.
TCTTCGGCTGGCTTAAGTGATAAGTGTAGTGGTACTCGAAGCGAGTCCACATATTAACATGTATACAACTTTCAAAACTTTGATAGATATGGAGATTGATGGGGTGAGAATGGTGTACGTTATATTTATATAATGTGATCATTTAAGCCATCCGAAGACAGGTCGTGAGCCCTGTAACTACCCCTATGAGATATCTGATATTTGTTTAATAACCTTTGTAGGTGAAAATGCAGTAGTTGTTTGTTCTTGGACATAATCAAATATTCCTGAAATTATATTAATTATTAGCTCTTATTCAGCTGCCGGCCAGAGTGCACACCGACACCGAGCCGACCCTGCACGACGTCACTAATACCTACACGCTTTAATCACTACGACTATGGTACGGTACTTTCCATTCTGAAATAATTCCTCAACAGTGTCCTTGCATATTCATCACCCATAAATGTCGAATGTAACATTCACCCCACCCCTTGGCCGAACAACAATTTGCACCAATTACTTTCCGAAGGGACCTTTACTTTTGCAGCGTCAGCCGTGGACCTGGGCCATAAATCTGGCGCCGGGCACGCCCACAATACGCGACAGTGGCGCACCGCGCGCGCTCCCGGGGGGGACCGCTCTCGGGACACCCAGTGCACAATATTTTAGGGGTTGATGCGTATTAAAAATACTTGCCTAATCTCAAAAGTGTCGTAGATATAAGCATTTTAAAAAATAAATCGTAGTTACGGTTTCGCTTATCGCAAGCTTCGTCAGGACGTATTTTAAACTAACAATAAATTCAAAAAGAGTGCACTTGTATACACACAAAGAGGGAGATATAATGTAAAATTACATGTGAAGCCCTCGACATAAAAAAGGCAGGAAATTGGAAGATTTGACATGACCAGGTAAAGCAGAATCGTCGAACTTTTATGAGATGTATGAATGTGGATGAGGCGATGTCAGGACAGAAGAGTGTGGCACTCTATTCTCTCTGCCTACTCCTTCGGGGAAACGGTGTTATGGTAAGTAAGTAAATAAGTAGTGGTACGCCGATTCTTAATAATCAAATTAATTTATCCACCAGCCTCATATTAGGCATGTTTCCTTTAAAATTAATTTAATATCCATCAACACTATATTTTACCCTCCCTTAATGTTCCGTATATCTGTATATGTATTCCTTCTCTCTCGCATATAATTGTATATTCTGTATTTTTCTTTCACATGTATTTCCCTCTTTACGTGTATACAAGTTTTTATTTATGATCAGTTTTAAATACGCCCTGACGAAGTTTGAGTTAACCGAAACCGGTTGACGTATAATAAATTTCGTGGTTTCGTACAAAGTGATGAATTCTACAGAGCGTTAGTTTTTTTGCATGTTTAACTATGCTCAAATAATTATTATGTGTGACGTCACATTTACGCGTTTCAATTGCGCTGTGGCGAAAGAGGGTGTGGATTACGTCGCGGTGTACGGGTGCTGACCAGAAATGGGGCCCTGTATCTCACATATTAAGAAAATTTAATACCACAGTTTAAAGGGTGGGGGGGGGGGGTCTTGCTTAGCGCATCATAGGTATCTGGTACAAAAATGAATTTAAAACACCTCGCCAATTCGACACAGCACACCACTGTCGCACAGCAAATATTACAATTTCGATCCGCGCGCGATAGGTAGGTGCGCGAAGTTCTAAATACACAATGGCCCAGCGTTTCGGAATTGGACCACGCCTCTCATTCACGCCTCGGATTATAACGGCGTGAATGATTAGATTACGGCCCGCGGCGCGGGGCCAGGGGGACGCGGCCGTCTGCACGCAGTGTACGGGGGTTCGAATCCGACGACGAAATCAAAAAGTTTAACAAAATTGTATACTCGCATCTGTCCGTACAACAGTACGTGCTTTCATTATTATAAAAGTGGTCCAAGTCGCGTTTCTTTCATTACGAGATAATTTCAATATTTCAAAATTCGTTTAGTCTACTAGATTTATCATTTATTTCGACATATGAATGTTGCGTGTAGTTTATAAGGAAATAAAAAAATTTAAGATTTAAATGACTTATACTATATTATTAAAATAAACACTAGCGGTATACCGTCGAACGTCGTGACAATACACTGAATATAATGCTTCCAATTTTTCACAATTTGCATCATATTATATGTTTCAAATATTTATTTATCAAATATAATTTATACTTCAATATTTACAAAATTACTTTATTCCTCATTCTATTTTAGTAATTATAAAAAATACTTTTTATTCAATACTCTACATGTTTCGACACATATGGTATCATCTTCAGGAAACAGCGTATACTGAAATTAAAAATACAAGCATAGATAAAAATGGAGAATAAATAAGAACTAATATGAAAACAATTTTATGAGGTGACTATTTTCAAAGAGGATTTGGTTATTTATAATATTAAGCTTGCTATTAACACTTTTTCTAATTTATAAAATTTCAAATTTATCTAACTGTAAACTCCTAGTATTTGTATGGAAAATTTCTAAATCCTTATTAACATCAAAGGAATGATCTGTTTCCAAAAGGTGATTGGAAAATTCTGAATAGTTATTGTTATTTAGTAATTAATTCTAATAATATTATTTTGATATTAACAAGGGTTTAGAAATTATACAAAAAAAAAAAAAATGTGGCTTACAGTTAGATAAGTTTGAAATTTTAGAAATAAGAAAAAATGTTAATAGCAAGCTTAATATTATAAATAACTAAATCTGTTTTCATATTAGTTCTTACTTATTCACCATTTTATAGTTTTGTTTTTTATTTATGCTTGTAATTTTTAATTTCAGTATACACTGTTTCCTGAAGAAGATACCATAGGTATCGAAACATGTTGAATAATTAATAAATAGTGGCTTAAACTAAGAATTTTTTTATAATTATTGAATATAATTTGATATGACCTGTTTCCACTTATCAGTCAATTTTTTAATCCCTTTTTCCTAAAATTCAGCTGGATTTAAGGCAAAAGACATGCCCATAGGTACGTCCTCACAACGTCCTATATTCTTTGTCATTCAAAATGTGTCACATTTACCAGAACAAATTTAAGTACTAAAAAGAAAAATTGCAAGATGCGTAGATAGAATAGGCTAGTGAATGACACAAAGTAGACTTACATTGAATTCATCCAAAACAGAACTACTATGGAAGGCAAAAATACAGGAATGATAAAAAAAAATCTGCAGTTAAGTTGTTGGGTGTGCACAGCAATCAGCTAAACTATCAGGCAACCCGTCTACTCATTGTGGTGTCACGTGTGGACTATTGTGACAGCATCCATGCTGGCCTGCCAATGTTCCAGCTGGATAGATCGCAATCCATTCTAAATGCGGCTGCACGGATAATGTATGGAGTTTCCAAATTCTCTCATATAACATCCCTTTCATTGGCTCCGATTCCCTGAAAGAGTTGGATTTGAATTGTGCCGGTTGATGTACAAGGTGACACACAACTTTGTATCCCGGACAATTTGAATGGTAGACGTCAAGCTCTCAGTTCAGCCTCTACTTCAGCTGCAGGAAGGGTTGTAGAACCGACCAACCGTTCACAGAAGCAGGCCCAAAAGCGTGGAACTCTTTGCCCTCCGTCACAAGGAACAGTGAATGCGTCAGAGACTTTATTTAAGAAGAAACTAAAAACGCACCTTTACAAAAAATCATTTCTATAAGTAGATAATTGTAGAACTATAAACAGTTGATGTGTAAAGCGCCCTTAAGGTGAAAGTTTTTACAAAAACGACGCTATACAAATTATTCACTATTATTATTATTACTTTTACCTCGAGGGCGCTTTACATATAAACTGTTTATAGTTTAATGATTATCTTTGTTTTTTTTAAATTAAAAATTATTATTATCACTTATGGAAATGACTTTTTGAAAAGGTGCGTTTTTAGTTTCTTCTTAAATAAAGTCTCTGATGCATTCATTGTTCTTTGTGACGGAGGGCAAAGAGTTCCATGCTTTTGGGTCTGCCACCGCAAATCCCCGTTCACTAAATTTAGACTTGGTTGGTCGGTTCTACAACCCTTCCTGCAGCTGAAGTAGAGGCTGAACTGAGAGCTTGACGTCTACCATTCAAATTGTCCGAGATACAAAGTTGTGTGTCGCCTTGTACATCAACCGACACAATTCAAATTCAACTCTCTCGGGAAATCGGAGCCAATGTAGCTGATGTGAAAGGGATGTTATATGAGAGAATTAGGAAACTACAAATATTATCCGATTGTAATCTATCCAGCTGGAACAGTGGCAGGCCAGCATAGATGCTGTTACAATAGTCCACACGTGACACCACAATGAGCAGACGGACTGTCTCTAAATACTTTGAACCTGTCTCAGTTATGTAGTTTTGCCAACTTAATGTAGTTTTGCCTTCCATAGTAGTTCTGTTTTGGATGGATTCAATGTAAGTCTATTCTGTGCCATCCACTCGCCTATTTTATCCACGCATCTGTGCAGTGTCTCTAGCATCTAGCAACGTCCGGTGAATATGGTGGGTGGCATAAAGGGTTCTAGAAATGGGTTTTTTTAATTTAATTCCATAGCTTCGCTTAACTCGTGCGATATCCATTTTCGATAGCGTTTTTTTTAATGTGATCCCGTACACTTGTCCATGAACATCCAAGTATGTCCGCGAGTTCATGAATCATTGATATTGGAGTTTGTTCAGTCAGATCAGCTTAAATGTCGTCAACCACTTTAACCGGTCTTCCACTTTCAGGATTATTTCTTATACTAATATTTCCGAATCGAAACTGTCGTGAACATTACTTAGTTTAGCGCTTGTTGCGGTCTCCTCTTCAAGAAATGGTAAAGCATAATATTTCTAATAAATTCGCTATTCAGTAAAAAGCTATCCATTGTAAATATGCTTGTTAAATTATATATTTAAAAGTCTCAATACATTTAGATATGTATGGTTAAAAAAACGACCCAAAACACGTTGTTAAAAATTGGCTGACTAGCCTTCATTTGAAATCATATTTAAATACTAAAGGCATAAAATAATATTTCCAATGAAGCCAATACCACGATTTTTATGGGTTTATTACATTTTAAACACCCGGTATAATACAAAATTTTCTATCGCAGTATTCATATTGAATTTTTAACTAACTGTAATATATATTAACCCTTCCCAAACCATGCAGTGACACCGGTCTACCGTTCTAATTAATCCTGTAATATTTCTGTAAATACACGCAACATGCAATTCATATTTTAGTTAAATAGTGTGTAAGGCGAATCATACAAAAATAATTATCTTTCATACTTTTAAAATTGGCAATATTAACTTTGTGGTTAAAATTCATATTTTTTGTTTTATTAACCATTGAATTGAGTTTAAATACATCTACCGGTTTCGAAAAATACCATTTTATGTTAGTTATAGTTAGTTATGACATCCTGAAGAAGAACGAAACTGGTAGATGTATTTAAACTCAATTAAGTGGTTAATAAAACAAAGATAATAAAAAAAAAATATAAAGTAATAATAATCTTTCAATTCAATCCGTTGCAAAATTAACACGCTGTATCAAGACAGAAAGAAATCACATATTAATATCACAGTGAAAAAAATAACAAAAATAAAAATGAAGGTTGTATTATATAATGCAACCTTCATTTTATCAAAGGCTAATAGAACTCTAATTTTTTACGTTAACACGAGTTGACAGCATGGCTGCGTTCGTGTATTTTATATCATGGTATGGTAAAGGTTAATAAAATAACAAAATTATTAAGTTAAAATCTGTGAAATATATTTTGATTCCCAAATTACTGATATTTTTTAACATAACAAAATCCTCGCGGTGAAGATTTAAATCTAATATCTGACTATAGCTGATCAATTTGTCATATTTATCGAGGGTTCATTCTCTGTTCCTTTGTTGTCCAACGTATTTTTTGCCCGTAAAGACAGGTGAGACACGCTCGGCAAACTAGCCATACAGAAGGTGGAAACCGACTGACGGGGGATCATAGTCTCGCACCAGACTGGTTCTAATCACAGTAGGGGAGCTATTTAATACTGATGTACGTGCATTTGGTTACATTGTAGAAGCGCTTACAAGTAGAGTGTTGCTTACAGTGCAGTAAAAATGTCACGCCAGCGTTCTACACAGACAACAATTTTGGAAAATTTTAAATAAATTCAAAAGATAAAGATAACACATTAAACCACTCGGGGGTATATATTATATATTATTATTCCTTAATAATATATGTTGTATCAATGTGTCCAAAATTTAATAAAAATGAATTGATAATTCTGGCGTCTGCAGTCGGTTTACTCAAAGGTATTTGAGATTCTGTAAAAATAATGTAGAGATGGCTTTCAAATAATGGAACGACAGGTGTATTCATTTGAAAAATGTAACATATAGGTTCGAAAATTTGTCAAGAAAAATACTGGCGTTATAGCACAATCGGTAGTGCACTTCCCCGGATTGGAAATAGAGATCCAGACTCGTAACCCGGTAGCGCAAAAACAATATTTTTCATGAGAAAATTGATTTTATATGTATATATTTATAATTAATACATTAAATTCGTACTTTTAAAATTTCTACCCTAAATTTTTTGGATCTAATATTGATTAAAAATAATAATAAAATTGAATTCAAAATTTTTAGAAAACCAACTTTTACAGATACTATCATACACAATGAATCTAATCATCCATTATCGCGCAAACATTCAGGGTTCCACTCCGTGATACATCGTTTAGTCTATATTCCTATTTCAATATTGAATTGAATACAATTAAAAAACTAGCAGTTAATAACGGGTATAATACAGACACTATTTTGAAAAATAATTTAAAAGAATATAATAATCAATTTTTATATAAATCACAGATAAAACTTAATGATTATTGGCGTAGGATTTTATACATTAATAACTTTTCCAATCAAATATCTGAACACCTGCCGCGAAACATTAGACCGGCATTTTATACAAATAATAGTATAGGAAATTTACTCATCAATTCTAAAGACAAAGATGATAAATTGAACAATTCTGGTGTCTATAAACTCAGTAGCGAGGATTGTGCTGCGTTTTATATTGGGAAAACGGTGAGAAATTTTAATATAAGAGTAAGGGAGCATTTGAGATGTTTGAACAATAGTGGGTTTTCAGAATTTTCTAATCATTTCATAGAAAATGGTCACGGTTTTGATAAAAAATTGGGATTGTCAATTTAGCATATAAACGGTGTCGGTCACAAATGAAATAATTAGGAATCGTTGGAGATAAATAAAGCGTGTAAAACTAATCAAACAATTATAAACAACCAACTGAATTGAACTACGAGTCCCATTCTAAAATTATTCCACTAAATTTGTATTAAGTAACTATTTGATAATATATGTTTTTAGTTAGTTATGACATCCTGAAGAAGAAAATGGTATTTTTCGAAACCGGTAGATGGATTTAAACTCAATTCAGCGGTTAATAAAACAAAGATAATAAATTAAATAAATAAAAAAACATTAAATTAGTATTTAAAAATAAATATTCAATCACTGGTAGTGAGTCTGACTCAAAGATATCAGTGATTGACTCACTGTTCATTATTTTGACCTCATCGCCAGTTATAAAATGCGCCTCGTATATTCATCGCATCCAATCACTATTTAACGTACAATACATGCAGATTTATTTAAATGTTGTTCTGTGATATTATGCAGTGTTATTATTATAATGCACGTATTAGTGCATGCACACGGCAGGGGTGGGGGTTAATATTGTAATGCCTCTCGGGGTAGTAAAATAATCCTGCCCCCTGGAAGTTAAAAGCGCGTAGCCGGATTAAAAAATGATTTATTAATTTGTGGATTTACCAGTTTACACTATTCAATTCACTTGTGCGTGCCCGAGCACGCAAAAGGGTCATATTTATTTCTAAATCTTGCATCAATTACTGCAGCAGCAAAAAAATGCAACAATTGTCAGTGCTGCTATAAAGAAAAAATAGATATCTAGGATCAATGCAATGCTGAAAGATCAGAAAATATCAGCCGAATTCACGCGAAAAATGGATGCAAATCAACATGAGCACGAGCACCGTACAAGGGGAAGGGATAGACTGACATAGAATATACAATAATATCGTCAGGATTATTTTTTCTGTAAGGCGGGTGAGACAGAGGAATTGAAAAGATTAATTGCAAGATGCGTAAATGAAATAGGCGAGTAGATGGCACAGAATAGACTTACATTGAATCCATCCAAAACAGAACTACTATGGACAGCAACACCTTAAATGTCTGCAGTTAAGTTGTTGGGCGTGCACAGCAATCAGCTAAACTGTCAGGCAGCCCGTCTACTCATTGTGGTGTCACGTGTGGACTATTGTAACGGCATCCATGCTGGCCTGCCAATGTTTCAGCTGGATAGATTGCAATCCATTCTAAATGCGGCAGCACGGATAATATACGGAGTTTCCAAATTCTCTCATATAACATCCCCTTTCACATCAGCTAAATTGGCTCCGATTCCCTCAAGGAATGAATTTAAATTGTGCCGGTTGATGTACAAGGCGACACACCACTTTGTATGGTAGACGTCAAACTTGAAGAACTGACCGCAGAAAGGCTTGTAGAACCGACCGACTGTTGCCAGAAGTCTAAATTTAGTGAACGGCCATTAGCGGTGGCAGACCCAGAAGCGTGGAACTCTTGGCCCTCCGTCACAAGGAACAGTGAATGCGTCGGAGACTTTATTTAAGAAGAAACTAAAAACGCACCTTTTCAAAAAATCATTTCCATGAGTAGATAATTGTAGAACTAAATATAAACAGTCGACGTGTAAAGCGCCCTTGAGGTGGAAGTTTTTACTAAAATGGCGCTATACAAATTATCCATTATTATTGAGACTGCCATTTGGGAAAAGGGCCAAATCTCAGAAATCGATGATGTGATGAAGATTTTTAATGAGAAGCTAGAAAACGTAAGAAATTGAATAGATATAAAATGAAACTGACTAAATAAGTTATAGTAAAAGAAAATACTTTAATCTTGTTTATATTAGAGCGTATATAGGAGTGCTTATGTATGCACTACGTTAAGAATTAAATAAATAATTGAATAGTACATCGTCATCGTCTCGACGAGGCGCTTCCATCTTCATCCGTCTTACACTGCTTCGATAGTTAATAATAAAGCAAGATCCAATCTGTCTTCACACAGTCGGACCCACGTTGATCATGCGCGGGATATGAGGATACAAGGATGGATGGAAAGAGTAAGGGAGAGGAATAAGAATAGGGAAACTGGGGGCTCGAAGACCAACCAGACACCAAGAAGATACACGACCCACCTTAATTGCTCCTATTTCTGTATGTATTAATAGTACTTCCCTTAACTCACACTCCTTATTTAATGTCGTTACTTTATCGAGCTTGATTTTTTTCTTCCGTATTATTATTAATTATCGCTTAGGTAAATATTATACATAAAATTGATTTATTTTAAATTCATATTAATTTAAATCATCTTACTAAGGCAGCTTTGAAATTTTTTCAATTTTTCAAATATCTGACAATAGTTTTTATTGTTTATTCTTTTAAAAAAATATATATCTTCGAAACAACTTACTTACGATCACGCCATTTCCCCGCGTTGGTAGGCAGAGAGGATAAAGCGCCACACTCTTATGTCCTGACACACGATTCTCGCCTCATCCACATTCATACATCTTCTCATACAAGCTCGCCGGTTGTTGCGGCTTCTAACAGGACCATCTTCCGGTATCTGGTTTACCTGGTCGTGCCAAGTCTTCCTCAAAACGTCTTATATACACTTTTAAAGGAATTTGACACTTCTCTTTAATGAAATATGTTCCTTTTTCTATAACTTATCTTACACATATATGCCTAGTTTAATTTAGAATCTATATAATTTCTCTTCCTTTCTTATATCTTCTGAAATTTCATTGAAGATCTTCGTCGCCGTCTTCAATTGGAAGCGGAGATCTGCTCATCCGCGTGCCATTTGTGTGTTCTCGGCGGCGACTGCAGGGATTACCGAAGCATCATATACAAGGTAAGGCGAGCAGTCCTTCCGAACCCCGGTTCCCGAGATTACTGAACACCTATCCTCTGACCGACCTCATCCTGTACCACGTTTCCCTACTTCCCTCCTCTACCCTGCTGTGATTCCGATTTACGACCGGAATCTCGGGACGTGTGACCCGGAGATAGATTTATAATCTAAAAATGATATGATAGGCTTATTATAACTAAAATGTATATATATATCTGTGAAGGTTTATCGCCTCCACAACCAACAACACAGCCGACGGTTCCCAAACGCACCCGACTGCAAACCATAAGCTCTGATCAGTCACGTAATAACAATAATATGCGTAGGCAGCCGCCCAGCATGCCGGTCTTTTCGTTCTTTTTCGATCAACAATAAACGTCTATCATCCTTTATTTATTCTTAATATAGTGTATACATAAGTATATTTATATATGCTCTAATATATACACGATCAAAATGTCCCCTTTTACTAAAACTTATCTTGCACATATAATATTTGATTAGTTTCATTTTGAATCTATGTTGTTCCTCCTCCTTTCTTATGTCTTCTGGTATTTCATCAAAAAACTTCTTGCCTTCTTCCTGAATGGCAGTCCCGGTCTATCTCTTTCTCTTGTACGTCGCTCGTGCTCATGTCAATTTGAATTCATTGAATCCATTTGCATATATAAAACTATATGTGACAAAAAGATCTTCCATATTTGAAAAGTAATTTAATAACATGGGACAAATGATTTTATCGTGCAGTTGTATAAACTTCATCCCCGACACATTATTAAAGGGATGAACGATCCCCCCCTAATATCAATTACGAAAAATAAAACAACAATTATTCACCCCTTATAAGATTTACAAACTGATTTTTAACCATAACGCGATACTCTGCTAAATGCATTATGCCTACCCCCACCACGGGGTGGGGGAGAGCTGCCAGGGGTCGGTTCGTAGCCCTCTTTCAACAGGGGCGCTTCGTGCAAGAACGAGCGTTGCATCCTCCAGTTATTTGGACACATCAAATCCACACATAAAAGAAGAAAAAATAAGACATTAGATGATCATAATAATACCAAAATATATATAAATAAATAAATAGTTCACACATATACAGGTTGGCCTAAAAAAGTTAGAACATCTCACAACGCATGAGTTATTTCAAAACATAATATAATTCATTATTAAGAGAACATATTCTTACTGTGAAGTTGTAATTATTCAGAACAGACGCTCTGTGATATTTTAAATATTAATTAAATGTATTCATTAGAAAGATATACATATAAAATCAATTCTATCGAAAAATATTGTTGTTGCGCCACCGGGATTCGAACCTGGATCTCTATTTCCAATCCAGGGAAGTACACTACCAATTGTGTTATAGCGCCAGTACTTTTCATGACAAATTTTCGAACCCATATGTTACCTTTTTGATATTAATACATTTAATCGTTTTTTATTTCAAATAATGGTAATACGTTCGTAAATATACATTTCTCCGAATAGGAAAAGATCCAAGTTCGAATCCCGGCAGAAACTAAAATATATTTTCGATAAATTGATTTTATCTGATTATTTTTCTTATAGATATATATTAACATATTATTTATTAGACAACCCAATACATTAGTTACCAACTCGATCTCTCAGAGATACAATTCATGTACGACATAATGAGAATAGGTTTTTGGTCTTAGTTATAATTTAGAATCATTCGGGCATAATATTTTCTCGCCACCCCTGGACCCTCCCCTAAGGACGCCGCGTGGTGGAGTGGCATTTGAGTGGTTAACAATGTAAGGTTTCGTCTCGGCTCGGCTCGCTGGATGTCAAGGGAAGAGACGACGCGCTCGCCGTGAGCGGAGGGTCGTCAGGCGTCACGGTGACGTGACGTCGTCAGCGGACACCCACAGGGATCGCGAACATGCCTTCTTTGTTAATTTCTTTCTTATTTTTAATGGGAAAATAATATAAGTAGGTGCTTTTACAGATTATAATAGATACAGGTAATACACATATGTATCAATTAGACAGATATACAGGAAATTCAAACCTGGATCCTCTCCTATCCGGGAAATGCGTTAACCGGTTGCACCACACCAACATATTTTCCAACATATCTGTTGTAGTTAGCGATGAGCTCAAAATCACGAACTGTGAGTCAATCACTGATATTTTTGAGTCACACTCAGTGATATTTTTGAGTCATATCAGTGATTGAATATCTGGAAATATCGTGATACGTGATTCGTTTTATTTTAATATTCAACTGATTTTCTGACGCCGCCGTCCAAATTTATTATTATTTGAATCAGCGCCATCTATTGAAATCTGCTGTTGATAATGTTTTTGCAAACTTTCATTTTCATTTTAAATTTTGTAGGTTTATAAGCAACAGTTCTCTGCCCCTAAAATTTTTTAATCATATTTAACACTTACTGTCCGGTGGGTCAAAACAAGACACATCCGGTGGTGGTGGGTCATTTTAGACCCACATCAGTTTTTCAACCGTTTTGTGGGAGATTTGTATAGATATTTCATTTTAAATATGATTTAATGAAATGGCGTGATGTGCAGTAATGTTTCTGTTAAAAAGATAAAAATTAAAAAATATTACGAATAATGTACATATTCTCATGCATCAACAGATGCCTTACACAGCTAAAATACAAACATCCACCGAGCTTGTCATCTTCTCGTCGGAACCCGAACAGGTAGTGTCATAAAACTTGCAGATAGGCGCAACGCCCCTCAAATAGTTATATTACTGGTATTGTCTAGGGGCCGCCAGACGAAAATAAGTCTAAACAAATACATGGACGCATATCTGGTATCCTTTGTCTGCCCGCTCAAAATATTAACAATATATATTTTAGGACAGTTTTTGAGCGTTTTTACACATTTTTATCAATAATTCATTTGAATCTCGTCCGATAACATTTATTTGTATCTCAAATTATTTGTAAATATTTAATAAAAGATAAGCTAGAAGGAAAACCCGGGTCAAATCTGACCCGCCACCGTAGAGTATGTGTTAAAAATCGTGTCTTCGGTGACTTGGATACCTATCTGGGCCAGTTTTTATTGACGTGAGCCGTTATTATCCGGGCCCCTAATTTGTTAGTGACATATTGACAAATAATCGCTCTAATCCGCAGTACGGCCGTATTGACAAAAGGTTAGCCGTACAATAGTATACGTGCGAAGATTCGCAGAGTCATACGTCGTTTAGCCATTGTGTGCATTACCTACTGCGGAGTTGTTTAGCTAACATGAACACCGGGTGGCACACAACGCACTCACACTCTTGGATGACAATTAAAAATATATGTAACTCCTAAAACAAGGTAAAATTGTGTGGCACAAGTGTGACATTTAAGTGCGCTCTTTCAAAAATATCGATTTGTATTATTCATTTATATCAGAAGTTATACAATAGATATGATTATTTTTTTTTTAATAATTACTTAGACAGAACCTTTACACTTATGTAAAACTGATAAACTGAATGTTATATGTTATGGTTAAGAAAATACAAGCATTATAAGAATGATCGCAAGCGTTAAATTTATTCCCGCGTGCCACAAAATTGCCTTGATATAGAAAATTCTTGCGTGTACGAAACGTATTTTTTTATAATCTTGAAGCCAAGATTACGCAGCCAAATCTGCATTGATCCAATTTATCAAAATGTTAAAAATGAATAGTTTCGAGAAGTTTCTGTATTAAGGCAATTTTGTGGCACGCGGAAAAAAATTTAACGGTCGCGGTCATTCTTATAATGCTTGTATTTTCTTAATCACGGTAAATAACTTTTTTTTAAATATAATACAATTTGAATAATCAGTAGTTTGTAAGACTCGTGTACAGAGAAGGAGTATATTCGAGTTAATTAATGTTTCAGTTAGTCTCTGTACATATTTTTTTTACTTCAGTTACTAATTTATGATAGTCCGTAATTTTTCTAATTGTGATGGGGAGATTGTTAAAAAATTTGATGCCTTGATAAATATATTGATTTTGAGTTGCGGTATATTTTAGTTTTGGGATATCAATTTGATCTCTATATCTTGTAGATCGGAATTCGCTTTTAATTCGAAATTTAATTGATTTTTAATTTTGAAAATTTGGATTATTGAACATTCAATTAATTAGTTTTACATTAGTGTAAAGGTCCTATCTAAGTAATAGTTTTAAAAAAATCTAATGTAGTGTATAACTTCGGATATAAATTAATTTAATGTTAGAATGCGGATTAGAAGGTTGTGTGTGTTTATAGATGCTGGGGACCTATTTCTCCCAGCGCTCCGCTGTGTTCGTTTGGCTATGATATCGCAGAGCATTCATAATAATAAATATTACGTTACCCCATCTACATCTATGACTTTCTACATGTGGCGACCGTGGCGAAATTGATAGTGTCATCTGTGGCTGTAAAGTACTTGCTTAAACGGCCAGATCTGTGAGACTCTTGTTAAGTTGATAAGTTTCCTTATCTATGTCACTGTTAAATATGACATGAATATTTTGTTCGTATTTTTCAAGAATATTTCTATTAATATTATTCTCAAAGCTTTATTTTGCACCACTGACAATTGTTGCATTTCTTCTACGTTAGCCAAAACCAAAATGCAGCTGCAGCAGTTGATGTGAGGAATAACAACAGAGCTGTAGACTATTTGACAAGACTCAGCACTGGTGAATCGTCTGATCCTTTATCACGTGTCTTGTATTTTGTGAAAAGTTAAATTTAGAATCTATTATGACTCCCAAATTAATTTAACTTCAGTCACTTCCTTCATACTTTCACCATCTATGATAATAGCCGGTTCGCAGAATCACACAGTTCCACTATTTCCTGCCCGCCCGTTACCGGGACGCATCGGGCACCCGGCGGCGCAGCGGGCGCCACGCCCACCGCACATGCGCACCAGCGCGCCGCTAATTGTGTTAGGGGAGCTTGCGCTTTTTGCTTTTTGGAAATGAAACGAAAATAACAAATGAACAGTCCGTGAGAATTTCGTCGGGGGTATATTATTTATCGTGTAACAGCCCGCTTGGGTGACAGAGAAAAAGGAAACAAATTTTACTAAAATTGTTCCGAATTCGTAAAACACACTTTGGCACGTCTTTCGATTCAGACGCGACCAGTGTTATTGACACATTTCCGCGTCCAATCAATCATATCAATGTGAATTGTGACCTTGACCGATAATAGTTCGATCTCGACATCGCGATAGCATTCGCGGTGTGAACTTGTGACGTCGCCGTATTCCATTAGGATCGGAGATCGGCTCATCCGCGTGCCATCTGTGTGATCCCGGCGGCGACTGCAGGTATACACAAGGTAAAGCGAGCAGTCCTTCCGAATCCCGGTTCCCCGAAATTCACCGGTCCTTCGACTGGAACCCCTGTCCCCTCACCGACCTCATCCTGTACCAAGGTTTCCCTACTTCCCTTCCATACCTTGCGGTGATTCCGATCTACGACCGGAATTCTCGTATTCCATTCCGTGAGATGCTCGACTTTAGATCCTGTCGATCCGAATTAACATTTCGAATTAAAAAATTATAGGACCGGCTGCGCCACTTGTTATATCTTTTACTCGTTAATAACAATGATTTCTTTTGTGTGCTGGATTAGATCATCAGAATAAGTATTCATTATATATGTTGATAGTTGAACGGTTCGGAGGCGATTTATCTCTTTCACATGCGTCCTCGTACCAACCTCGCGTGTTCACGCATTCGTCCCATAGATACATCACACTTTCTATGGTGAATTTTTAGTCACATTATATTCATCACATGCATTTAGCAACTCTCAGAAATCAACGTCTCATTGAGAGATTTTCGTGGACACGGGCCATTAAAGTGAAAATAAAAATAGATAAGTTGATTAATTGACACGGCAGTTACTAAACATTGTATTGCATACATTTTGGACTATAATGTCACTACTATAGTTACGGGAGATGCACTAATTAATAAAATCACATTTCATTCATCTGTACTGTCCTATTCCCGTTAACCCATCCCCGGCCCAGCGTCGTATATATCCATCATGATGTAATTTATTTGTTTTTATCTCGGACATGTGATGAGACATCCACAGAAGTAGATCTTGCACCTCACAACGCTTGGAAGAAGGAGAACATCGTGGCTGAAGAACCTGAGACAATGGTTTGGCCAGTCTACTGTGGAGCAGTGAACAGAGTAATGGTAGCCAACGTCCGTTAAACGAATAGAGCACAAGAAGTAAAAGAATCTGATAGGCCTTATATTTTATCTTTGCTTTGAATAGCGACTCCTGCTGGAGACCTTGACACAGCATCTAAATATAAATACAGATTTTTATCAAACAAATAATGAATACATAGAGACGAAAATTTTTTTTTAATATGTTTATTGGAAAGAAATGGAAGTATGAGTTAATTGCTGGCTTAAGTGGATCACTATATACAAATATATTATATTATTAAGGAGAACACATTCTCATTGTGAAGTTGTAATTATTCAGAACATAGCTCTGTGATATTTTAACCTTTATCACACCATGATATGAAATACCCGAACGCAGCCATGCTGTCAACTCGTGTTACCATAAATAACAGCTAGAAAAAATGTTTTTATTAACTTAAATGGCTTTAATATTCTAAATATTGAGCATTCATTAAGTCCTATACAATGTGTCCTTCCTTCTTATCTCTCTTCATTTAATTACTGAGAAAGAGACAATTATATTTGTATGTTTGTTGTTCTTTTCACTGTGAAAATAGTGTGTGATCTCTGTCTTTCATATCACAAATGGTATTTTTACCAACGTATTAATTTTACAACGTATTGAACAGAAAAAATAATAGTTTTTGTACGATTCCCTTTTCATAATTGGTTTTTCACTAGTCATTCCTGAGCGCTAATATTTTCTTTAGGATTATCTAAAATATGAATTTTATGTTGCATGTATTTACCGAAATATTACAGGTTTAATTATGATGGTAGACCTGTGTCACTGTCCGGTTTGGGAAGGGCTAAATACTAATTAAATATATTATTTATAAAGATATACATATAAAATCAATTTTAATGAAAAATATTGTTGTTGTTACCGGGATTCAAAACTGCATCTCTTTCCAAATCGGAGAATATATATTAATCTGAATAGTGTATCATATAGGTTCGAAAATTTGTCGTCAAAAGTACGGTCGCTGTAGCGTAGTTGAATAACGCACGTCTTGAAAAGAGATCCAGGTTCGAATCCCGGTAGCACAACAACAATATTTTTCGTTAAAATTGATTATATATATATATATTTTTTAGTTATAATAAGCCTATCATATAATTTTTAGATTATAAAGCTATCTCCGGGTCACACGTCCCGAGAAATGGATTAGGACGATTCCGGTCGTAAATCGGAATCACGGCAGGGTAGGGGAGGGAAGTAGGGAAACGTGGTACAGGATGAGGTCGGTGAGGGGATAGGTGTTCTAATCGAAGGACCAATAATTTCGGGAACTTGTATATAATGCTTCTGTAATCCCTGCAGTCGCTTCCAACTGAAGACGGCGATGAAGATCTTCAACAATATTTTTCGTTAAAATTGATTACTATTTAATTACTATTCAAAATATAACGTTCATCATTAAGGCATGTGATCACTTAAGCCAGCCGATGACAGATCGTAAGCCCCGTAATACCCAAGACTTCCATACTTCTCTGTGAGACATTTCAATCCTGATACACCATTACATTCATATGTTTATTATTATTTTCATTGTGAAATTAATGTGTGATTTCTCTCTGCCTTGTCACAAATGGTATTTTTGTCTCAGGTTTTGTTTCACAACGGAACGAATTAAAATTAATTATTTATATCAGGATTCGCCTTACATAATTAATTATTCGCTAGTCATATCAAAGCGTAAATATTTTCCTTCAAATTAACTAAAATATAAATGCGTACGTTTACCGAAATATTATTGATTTAATTAAAGAGGTGTACGGACCCGCGTTACCGCATGGTATGGGAAGGGTTAAAAATAATTTATTTTTTAAAATTTCATCTTTATTCACAAATTACTACATAATTATTTACTTATTATAATAAACATAAGATTGCACATTATGTGTACATAGTTACATTATATGCTTAATCGACTATTTACATATTAGTTACATGGACAAATATCATATGGCCGGCGATGGATTTAACCCGAATAATATTATATACTTAAATTCACTAATTTTTCTATAATATAATATGTACATAATGAACTATCACGTATGTGTGTGTTTGTGTATTATGTGCACAGTTCACCGGGAAGGAAGGAAGGAATTACATTTTATTAAAAAAAATTATACATTTTAAAATTTCATTCATTGGAAAACGGTCGCATTGGTGTGTGTGTGTGTGTGTAGGTACCGGGTGTACGGGATCTAACTGACCTTTTCCACAATATTTGACTAAATTACCACTCGAAAATGTTCAAGGAACGTGTGCGAATACAACAGTGTTACGGAAAAAAAATATTTACGAAATGTATCCATTATTAATCTTAACATCAGACCTTAAAATATCTAACGAAAAATAGTGCGGTCACTCGAAATTCGATGACTTTTAATAATCGCATTATTACGATTTTTTTTTTAAATACTTATATCTCTGACACGGTTGAGATTAGCCACACGTCCCTTGAACATTTTCGACTCGTAATTTTTAGGGAAGATAATGAAAGAGTCCTTTTTTATGTCCTTTTTATTTTAGTGAACTGCATTCACTATTTTTGACTATTTCTCTACGAGATTTTAAATTTAATTAATTATTTTTCACAGATCCTTATTCATATATAATATTGAATACTTGTACCTCCTAGTCAAGTCTGTGGACGTTTCAAAGGAAATCACAATTTAAACTTTCTACTTGTTTAAACTACTTATTGCCGTGTATTTTTGCTAATTCTATGTACATTTCGCCCGTCGAGCCACTCCAGCGTATCGAGGGTACGCTG
This sequence comes from Eubasilissa regina, assembly GCA_022840565.1. Taxonomy (NCBI): domain Eukaryota; kingdom Metazoa; phylum Arthropoda; class Insecta; order Trichoptera; family Phryganeidae; genus Eubasilissa; species Eubasilissa regina. The sequence goes on from JAINEB010000026.1 coordinate 6,869,740, forward strand.
CATGAGAGACTGTTCGACCATCACCATAATTGTGTCCATTATTATGATAGTGGTCTAAGTCAAGAAATTGTGAAAATTGTGAAAAATTTGAAATGTCATATTCAGTGTATTGTTACGGAGTTCAACGGTGTTCCGCTGGACACTATGACATTTCAACATAAAAAAAAATATTCCATTACAAGCTAAATAAATTTTGTAAGATTGTGTCGCGTAATGTAAATATTTTTTTAATATATAATTCAATTCAAACGCAAACCTTAAAATATCTCGAAAAGATAGAAACATGACTTAGACCACTATCATAATAAAGGACACAATTAAAGAACCCTATTCGTATTCCACTATCTCGACTCTCTCTCCCGAGCCTTAGACGAGAAAAAAAACATTTTAAACCGAATACAATCAAATTCTTACACTTCTTCCGCGTATAACTGTATTTTGAAATTCTCACTGAACTTCTAGAAGAGCATCTTACCCAAGATTGTTTCCCGCGTAGATAGTTGCACCAGGAACAGTCGAGTCAAATTTTTTCAACGTTTTATGAATAATTTTCGAATGTCGCCGTGTTTCGCCCGCTGCTAGTGCGTACGTACGCGCTCACGAGCGGTGAAAAATATTTAAGAATTATTAGCCATCTTATAAACAATCACGAAATAATATAAAGTCCTTCTATCCTCCAGTATTGCTCAGATATTCAAAATCAGTTTATCCGTGTGTTTCAAACTATAGAGTTAAATTGAATGTCACCATTTAAAAGCTTGTAAATAGTGTGCATTAGTCTCAGAAATCTACTTTACTCTAGTACGTATAAATCTCACCACAAATGGTGTAGGGCACTGCTGTGTTCTCTCGCGGATAATTTTATGTACGCTATTTTGTAATATGGTTCTGATTTATGTTCGTGAGGATACTCGAGAACCTTTGCTATACGATTTCTTAAAAACAAATCAAAAATTTCTTGCATTATCGTAGTGTAAAGTCGTCAATTACAATGCAGCCAAAGAGCGGCGCGTATGAAAGATGTCGTGCGTATTTGTGAACGCGAGCAATGGGTTAAGATGCTCTGGTGTGATGGCGTTATCCAGGTTGCTCGTGCAGTCGGCATCGCGAACTGGAAATGGATAGCGGAGGACGAACAGGACCCACAGCGGCCATGATGAACCATATTCTAGATCATGCCTAAAAATGATTTAGCCACCAAAATGACCAGCCAAGATTGCAGATCAACTCCAGATAGGAGTGGGCTGGAGCGAGCTCGGAGAAGCTCACGCGAGTCATTGTTAAATTCAGAAACAAAAACAATATTCTCTGATCAAATCAGTACCTAACTGCAACTTCTGTAGATGGCTTAAATGTATGATGAAACATAAGACTTCGCCGTTTTTTGCTATATATATATATATATATATATTGCTTCCAAATGTTCAACGCGACTTTTTTGTGAACCATGCTTTGAACGATTATCCTTCACACTTCGTACGTAATTGTGTACAGTTTTGAGAAACACTGTTCCTAATATGTTTTACTTTATACCATCGTTTACTAGGGGCCGATTGTGTGATCAGTAGTAACTTTTTTTAACTATAGTAATATTTACTTCACATATGTACATTCCGATAATTGATAGTTAAATACGGCGCACTTTTCACAGCTGTTCATTTGACACATTTGAAAGTTGCAGTGTACGACAATGAGTCATTCAATATCCCGCTATAGTCCGTCCAATGATACATATCAACATTTTTATTACATATCAAACGCCTACTCAAAAAATCCATAGATAATGCATAAAGTTAATAAAAATACGCGACTTTAATTCTATTACATATTTAAGAATAAGCAAAACGAAAAGGGAGAAGAAATTCAACGTGGTTCTTAGCAATTTTCGCAAATATTTTAAAATTTAGACCCTCTAGCGTCTCTCTAAGTGCCTTTAATCCTTTATTCATAAAAAAAAAACATATAACTTAAATCCCCAGAACATAGTTTTACATACAGATGGAAAATTAAGGTGCAGCAGTTCGAGGCACACACTCAGGGATCCATTCATCAAAAGACACTCCCAAAAGAGGGATAGTGGACGAGACACATAATGGATTGAGTCACACTTACACGGAGTTGCAAAACACAAGTATGGAGAGTGAGAGGTAGGCGGCCTAACTACACACCTAAGGAGCTCCGACAAGCCTCCCATACCCGAATAAACTCCTTATAAAAAACAAAATTCGTCCCATTACTATTTAGGTCTGCGGTCTCTAAACTCAGTCAAACCAGCTTTGATGAGTGGGACCGACAAAGAAGCCCTAGCTTCTAAACTAGTCCCGGGAAAGGGTGAGTTGTGCCCCCTCCAGCTGTCTTTTTTAAATATAATGCATAAAATAAATCATATTTCATGATTATTTGTCACACCTATGGACATCTCATTCCAGAATTCGAACAACCCACAAACGATTTTAACCACGGGCGTTAATAAAAAGTTTTGTTTCTTTTGTTGTCATTTTTCTACACAAAATAGCCAACTCTAAAGTAGACTGTCATGAATTACTCAGACGCATATCCATTCGGGTGCCAGCCAGGTCAGCCAGAACTAATCTCACATTTAATCTTCCACATTGCAACACCAATGCCGAACAAAACTCATTTTTCAACCGAGCACCCCTTTGTTTCAATACACACCTATACAAACTAGACTAGTTTAATGGCATTTATTTTTATCACACAGATTTTATTCCTTGTCCCGTTTTCTTTTTCCTTTCTCCTCGCCCTCTCGTTACCCTTGAATATTATCTTATTTAATTTTTTATAACTTTTTTCTCTCTGTTTATATATTTTCTAACTTTTTCTCTCGCATTTTTCTGCGTTATAGTCCTTTTTAAATTTTTAATTGTACTCACTGTATAAAGTATATTGTGTCTTCTGAGAAAAAATATAATTGGTTTGTTAATTATTGTTTAGCTTTTATCGTGATTTTCGTATTTACTGATAAACTGTACGTTTTCCGAATAAAATTGTAATAGGTTACTAATAATCATACAATCGGTCCTAGAGATTAAGCGAACCCCTTGTAATCTATTGCCATCCCACCGCTGCCACCAGAAATACTCCACAAGGGAGTTCTCTTCTCATTCAGTATTGATGACACTTTGAACCAACATTAATATCAACGTCTATATTCGTATTAAAAAAATCAACATGCCGTTTAAAAATCCTCTTAGCTCTGATGCCTCTGGAAGCTTCTGGAAGCGGCCGCCTGCTGCCCCAGCTGGCTCAGCCTCGACATGGCGCTGAACCCCGCCATGCTGCCTATCGGCCCGTTCAAGATGTTCTGATTACCAGGCTGCGATCCGAGCTTGCCCGCGCTCAAGAACGCCGATGATTGAGACACGTTCAGGTGCGGCTGGCCAGAGGTTCCCGCGTTCATCTGCTGGTAGTTGTACGGCACCACTCCGTTCTGCTTCTCCAGCTGGTGGTGCTGGGTGCGAACGGCGAATCTGTTGACGTGAACGGGTATGGGCACGACGATTTTTGTGGCGTTTGAGTTGGATTTACCACCCGAGGAAGAATGGCTTCCGGAGGCCAGTCCAGCCTTGACGCGTTTCCATTTTGCTCGACGATTTTGGAACCAGATCTTCACCTGAAAGAAATAATTTTAATTATTACTATTTGTTGTCATCACCGTCCGATGATACTGAATGTAACCTGTAATACTGGTGCGTGAAATAAAACTCCTATCAGTCGTAAATACACCCAGTAACGACGTCATGTAGCAATATTAATGCGGCCAACAACCGTCTGAAAAGCCGTCTCTTGAACGCTTCTTTCCCAACAACAGCTGCAGGCGGCGCCTTCGTGAACTAATCAAATGTCAACCGTAAGTAGTTTATCGTTTTTATATAGGTATTCGGTCTTTTTAACTATCTGGTCGTCGAATATGAACGCGACATAGAATGGTTCCTCTCTAATACTTATCAACTACCCCCTCCTCATATACCAAAACACGATATTATCTGTGGTTGTGTTTTCTGTGTTTTTTGTATAGGTTGAAGTTATACTAATCGTTTATTGCCGCCGAGTTTGTCCTAATGTGGAAACGAATTGTTTGGCTTGAATTATCGTCCCGCTGTGTGGGGCCGATAGTTAATTGTGTGTGTTTCGGTTTCTCGCTACCGTGCGTTACGGCAATCCGAAAATGTAAACTTCGTGCTGAACGTGTCACGGAGCCGGAAGACCTGTGGAATCCAGCGAAAGATAATCTAAATACCGGAAGGAGCGTTTCACAGGTGCGTCGTGTTTTCTGGTTCTGAGCGGTCTTTCAGCCGCCCTCTGTTCCCTATTCCCTTCATGCATCCCTTATTTCCTCACCAATAGTGTTACCAAGTATGATTTCAATGATTTTTATTTATTTGATAGATGCTTTGTCCCCAGCATATACACCCAGCTTAACAAAAATAACTGCATCCCCTAATTAGGTACAAACATTTCAATAAAACTTAAAGTAGGTACAGGAGAAAGCGGTCCGCTTCCAGGAAGAGCAATTCGCTCATCATGTACCCGAAAAATTCTACATTTCTTCACTACTACAGTGAAGCCCGTTTTTGCAGTGTGTGGTCGTTTTATTGCTGTGTTATTAGTTTGACCGAATCGCAATGTCTACGAGACTTCAACTAAGTGAGCAAAAAAAAGGAAAGATAGTTGAGTTAGCAAAACAAAACTTTTCTAATTGTGCTATAGCAAGATAAATTCAGTGTAATGAGTCATAGTAAGAAGATTTCTCCAAAAATTCCGGGAAAGTAGGAACTGGCTTAAAGCATAGTACTTCGAATCGAGATGATCACATTTTGAAATGGCTTTCTTTTGAAAAATCGTTCTGCTTCTGCTTTAGTGGAACTCCAAGACATCACCAGTGCTAGTGTTAGTATCGGTACTATTCAAAATAGGCTCAACTGTATGGGCTTACGAGCAAGAAGACTTGCAAAAAAACCTCTGTTGATCAATATGTAACATGGGCTAAAGAAGAAGAAAATTGGTTTGTGAATGATGGGAGAGTGTTGTTTTAACCGACGGAACAAAATTTAACTTGATTAGTCTAGATTCTTGAAGGTGTTTTGCCAATAATTAAGAATTTGACTCAAAAAATTGATGATCCAGTATATCAGGACGATTCTGCACCTCGCTATCTTACCCGTTCTTTAAGTTAATCTATAAAATTTATTTGTTTTTTTTACTTGGTGAACATTCTCAACACTAAATTCCTTTTAATTTTTTAATAGGTATCACAGTTCGAATAATTGTTGGCAAAAATTACTGAAAAAAATCGCCCATAACTATTAAAGAATTAAAAACATTGTGGTATGAAGAAATTACTATGGAATACATATACAATCTTTACAAATCAATGCCGAAACGTATTCAGAGTGTAATCCGTTCCAAAGGGGGCAAACAAAATATTGATTTGATATTTAAATCAACACAACACATCGATATAGAAATCATTTTGAATTAATAATGATTGATTAACTTGGAAGATATATTTACGAAAGTTTTTCCTAATAAATGTAGTCTTCAATAATTAAACCCTTATGCTATAAAATGTATATTTATTAATACTAAAATATGTAAATATGTTATAAAAATACAAAACTGCAGAAATTATATTTTCAATAGTTGCACTATTTTTGTTGCGCAAGAAATAATCTAACGGAGAGATATCACATGATACAGGCGGTAAATTGACAGGTCGACTTGGTTTTGCCAAAATGAAGACTATCGTGAATAAAGATAACAATGACAGCTGTCAAAATATTAAAAAACATGGCTACTATTCGTATTTCAAATTTTATCATATTTTTTGAATGACCTAGTATATCGTATATTTCTTCATATCCCTATAGTGGGATGTCGCTTTTCTACATATTTATGGGTTTCTCTACATGAATCTGAATCTCTTGGTCTTGTCTTTAAGCGAGTGGGAATATCCAACGACGGGAGACAAAAATATGAAATAGACAGAAGAATCGGAGCTGCTAGAGGTCCCTTTAAAGTGCGGTGATAAAGTTAAGGTTTAAGAATAAACTGATTTAAAAAAACAACAGCATGGACTCGGCGACCCACCTGGACCTCGCTCAGCTTGAGCGCCGAGGCGATCTGGCTCCTCTCGGTGAGGCTCAAGTATTTCTTGGCGTGGAACTCTCTCTCCAGCTCCAGCAGCTGCTCGCTGGTGAAGGCCGTCCGCCTCCTGCGCGACCTGGCCGAACCGGCGCCCGCGGGACCGCCGGCTGCCGCTCCGCACTCTGACGAGGAGTCGTTACCGTCCCCTGGAAACGAGATAAGTATCGTGAATTAATGATAAATGACGATTCGTGTAAGATATTATCCCACGAGAGCAAACGAGCCTCAAATAGTTCCGAGAATGAAAACTAGTTTTGGTCAAACGATTATTTACCTTTCAAGCTGCCAGAATATATAATCAAATTAGAAATGTAACTGACATTAAGCCTTTTAAAAAGGATATTTCCAATTGGTTGTCGCAATTAGGAAGAGCAGATACAGAGAGTCTACTCTTTTATATAATCAAATAATTTGTATAACTACTTTTATGCGTTTTGGTCTTGTATATTTACATCTACCTCATATCTGCTTACATTATTGGTATTATTATTATTATTATTTTTCTCTCTCCTTAAATATTTTCACATTATATGCTATGTATATATTCGATCTTACTGTGTTTTGCCTTCGATGAGTTTTGGTTTTATAAAAAATTATATATATATATATATATAATTTGCCTAAAAACAGGCTAGCCTAGTTGGGCAATGTATTTAAATGTGTGTTAAGATGTAAATATGATATATTTCTGTTAAAATCAAAATAAAGTTCAAATAAATAAATAAAATTTACCGTTCTTGCAAATAACATAATTAGAAATTGACTATTTAAACATTGGCTCTTACTACACTAAAACATTTTTCCTCGTGAATCAACTCTTCAACAGCCAGGGAATACTGAACATTGTCCAAATCTACGCTAAAAATATTCTCAACTACATGTTCATCAATGAGCACGTCTGGGGTTTCCATGGCAATGCCAAAAATACCAGAATCTCAAGATGTGCACCATCTACGGGCAAAAAAGTAGCACCTGAATTGTATTAACATAAAAAAATATTGAGCAACGCAGACAGCTCAAAAGGCGCGTCGAAATTCTGGCTAAATAAACTCAGACCGAACGTATGTTCATTGCATGGTCACCCCTTCAATATGAGCGCATACGGAGTCAAGACTTCAGACCAAACACCAATGAATGAGCAGGCCTGTGCGTGTGTGTATTGAATTAAATTGTACTCTATTATTATAAATTTCTTATGATCAAATATTGCATCATATTTTGTTACATTCTGAATTTATAGTTGGTAAACTGAATATGTATTGTTGATTAAAAATGTTAAATGTTTGCCTCAGCACGGGCAAAGCCCAGCGAGGCAGATATTAAAATACCAAATGCACTTACAACATGTGAGAAATAAATAAAAAATAAAATTATCTCTTTTAATTTTTTAATTTAACCAATCATTCTACCTTCAGACATATATTCAGATGGAAGTAATTAAGTTTAATTTTCAGTACAGTTTTCAAATGAAATGAAATTGCTGAAAGAACACGCGAGAATGTTATGAAAAATATGGTTAAAGGAGCACACACTTGTGCCGCTGCCGGAAGCGGCCACTTGGCAGATGTCATATTTCATATATAATTGTAATAAACAAAATTATCAATAAATAGAAACCAAATTTAAAATTTTTAGTTTCATCTTCTAGTTATTCAAAAACAATATCGGCCTCGAATATAATATTCACCCTGTAACTAGTGACGAAAAAAAATGCTACTCTCGACTCACTGGTGTGATTGTGATTGCTATTCGATAATATCAGTGAGTGAAAACTGTGGCTGTGATCACAGTTTCATTACTGATACGATATCGCAATACACGAAATAAATTTAAAAAAAAACATAATTTTGAGCGCATTTACTTATATTATTCAAACATCAATACGGTATTATTGGATGGGGAGGTGCATATAAAACTTCAATGTCACAATTAGAAATCACTCAAAAAATGATAATAAAAATTATTCTAAAAAGGCTATCCAAGTATACAACTTTTCACAGATTTTAAAGTACCAAAAATAGTAAACATATACAAAAAAAAATTCAAATTTTCAAAATTAAAAATCGATTAAATTTTAGAAGCGAATTCCGATCTACAAGACATAGAGATAAAACTAAAATACACCGCAACTCAAAATCAATATATTTATCAAGGCATCAAATTTTTTAACAATCTCCCCATCACAATTAGAAAAATTACGGACTATCATAACTGAAACATTAATTAATTCGAATATACTCCTTCTCTATACACGAGTCTTACTCTCATAGAGAAGAAACAAATGTTAAAATATATTCATTTAAAAAAATCATTCGTGCAAAAAACATATTTTTACATATATATATATAATTTAATATCATCACAAATAGAATGAAAATCTTTAAAGCCTTTATTTTTCGGGTCAAATGTATAAAACGTTTTGGCTGAATCTACTAGATGGCGCTGATCACGAATTAAACGTTATTCCTTCATGAATATTTTCAGTTCATATGCACAACCAAATACAAATAAAATAAAATAAATAATCACGAATCACGATATTCCCAGATATTCAATCACTGATAGTGAGTGCTACTCAAATACATAAGTGATTGACTCACGGTTCGTGATTTTTAGCTCATCTCTACCGGTAACTGTCTTAAAAATCTAGAACTGCAGATACAGATGGAGTTAAACTCTTTAGAAGCCAATACCCAGTAGGAGCTGTAGAACCAATCTTGATGATATAATGTAAGATTTTTATGTTCAGAATTTAACATGATAGTCCATTCCATATTGCGCTCCAGCCACCATCGTCCGCTTTTTACGTCCGCCCGAGGCGCGGCCGAAATTCGCTGACGGGGTCGATCCTCCCTTAAAAGCCGCGCAGCCACGCCCCGGGGCGATTGGATTTAATGAACCCCGCGAGGGGGTCTGTTTTATTCGCCAGCCCCGTCGAACGTCGGACAAACGCAAAAAATAACGGGAAACTTCCCAAATTACCGAACCCGTTTTTACTATTATTTGAATTTTTTACAATCAGAAGAGAGTTAAGCAAGTGTAAAGAAACATAAAGACCAGATGTGTGTAGCTAAAATAGGTTGCAAGAATCAGAAGAATGGACAAAGTTCAAATTGTTTATACACCTAGTTCTTTTAGGGTGGCTTCTATTCCAGAAATCAATCAATTCATATGGAAGATCACTGACAATACGGATAGCTTCTAAATAATACAAAAAAAGAAAAATTGCACATCTCTGACATGCGTTGAGACATCTGGAGAAGTGCGAGATCTTGCACTTCATAATGCAGGGAAAATTTTCTGGAAGAAGGGGAACATTATGGCTGAAGAACCTAACGCAATTGGCGTGGCCAGTCTACTGTGGAGCAGTAAACTTAAATGATGATAACAAACTTTCGTTGAACGGATAGAGCATAAGAAGAAGAAGAAGTTATAGCGATCTTAAAGATTTGAACGTTACTGTTTATTTATTTATTTATTCATTTATTAACGGCCTTCAATTGTATCTTTGACTCAGAGCAGTATCAAAAACATTACTCTTATATTTAAACATTAAATATCGGAATATATCCACAAGACCAAAATCGTTCCCAAGCCTGTGAAGTCTTTGTGTGGGTGCATTCCTATTAAAATTACTATATTATGAATTTACATGGAACAGCACCGACGACCTGGTACTCCGCGCAGGAATGTGGTATACAATCAGTTCAGTTAAATTAGGGGCGTCCAGTATGCCATTTACTATTTTAAATAAAAATAATATATCACATAAAGCTCTTCTACACAACAAGTTAGTACAATTAAGAGTGCTACTCGCCGTGCATTGGTCCTTCTAATATTTACCTTCCGACACCGAAATGTCAAGATCTGTGTTATTTTGCTACTGTCCGAAAGCAGCGCGGTGTGTGACGCTAGGACCACGAGGAAACGGTGTTCTCAACAGCTTCGGAAGTGCAGTGATATCTCGGTTATTCACTAAAAAAGTGCGAGTCAACTGGAGGTGAAAACGACGTCCAACCCAAGACTTTAGAGCAAGGTAGGCCATATCCATCTGCCATTATGCGCACAACAATTACAGCCAATCTCAAATAAAGCGAAGATATTCATAATTTATTTATATATTCTCTCTCTCGGTCGAAGGACTCGTGACTGAATATTATAGTCTTCTATGGCGCGAACTGCTTGCCTCCATTTTTCACGATCTTGGGCCTTGTTTAGTGCGCCATATACCACTTGACTAGACTCTGGTCACGTCTTGGACTGCAGGTCGATGTTTTGCTCGTGGCACAGTCCAATCGACCACTGACGAATCTGTTGCTAATATTTTTTATTTAACCCTTCCCTAGCCACGCAGTAACATAAGTCTACCGAGCCAATTAAATCGTATTTCTATAAATATACACAATGTAAAACTTACATTTTACCTAGTCCTAAAAATATCATTTGCACTTAGAAATGAGCAGTGGAAAACCAATTATATAATAAAAATAATCATTTTTTAATTCAATGCTACAAAAATTGATACGTGGTGTGCTATCTGCGTTAAAAATACAACTTGTACTACGTGAAAAAGTTCACACATAAATGATGATAGATAAAGATGAAAATCATGTTAGATGGGTCTTTTGACAAACGCGTTACAAGAATAACGTTCATTAACTATTTTAAAGTCATTTAAGCTTGTAAAAACATTTTATTCCCATTTAAAGTGTTAAAAAAACTCAAATTTCTTGCAGTAACACGAGTTGACAGCATGGCTGCGTAGGGTATTTTTAGCAGTGGCGTGGTAAAGGTTAATGTTGAATTATTTTATGGCTATGGAATTAAATAATATTAATCACATCTTAATGATACAAGAGGAAAAGATAGACTGAGACTTCTATTCAGGAAGAAGGCTAAATAACAGAAATCGATGATCTACATGTGCGACGAAGAAAAGGGGAGAAACTGCACAGATTAAAAGTGAAACTGAACAGATATGCGAAAGATAAGTTCTAGTAAAAATAAACGAATTTGATTCTACTTTTAAAATTAGCAATATTAATTTTTGATTCTGTTTAAGAATAAATATTAGTAAATACTAGTAGGTGAAGAGAATAACAGTATGAACTGCGCACGATGTACATAACCGATACCATGCGTCAACTGACGCCAATAGCGTTGTTGTATTATTGTATAGCGTGAAGCTGTCATACAACTTTGTCTCTCTCTCTCTCTCTCTCGCTTATATAAAGTTCACGCACACCAACATTGATATATTTTCTATTGCATTACCAATATTTAAAAACCTAATTAACAATATTATTAAATGTAATATGTAAATATAAATAATCAGACAAAACACTTTGTTTAAACAACTAGTTATTGATAAATCAACATGTTTCGATATCTATGGTATCTTCTTCAGGAAACAATGTATACTAAAATTACAAATACAAGCATATATAAAGACAATTCTTATGACATTATATATATATATATATATATATATATTTATATATTAGAATGAGTTATATACATTTTTAAACATAATCAGTAATTATAGTAATACTTCGAAGTTACGCGATAGGTGGGACTGACGAAAATCGCTCAACACGAATTCGCGTAAGTCGGAGTACAACTATGCATATACAATTTTGTTTAATTGGGACCAATGATTAACAAAAACACTAGTTTAGAAGAAAAATATTTATATTTTTTATTTATTATCCATCGTTATCTTATTAACTACTGAATTGAGTTTAAATACATCAACCGGTTTCGTTCTTCTTCAGGATGTCATAACTAACTAAAAACATATAGCATTGTTTCTTCACCAGAATCTATTTTTACAAAAACAACAATTATTTAAAAAATAAATTTAGTACTTAACTAAAATTGCTGCTCAATACAAATTTAGTCGAATAATTTTTAGGAAAGTTGCTGCTGCCATTGAACGGACGCTTTGCTCTCGCGTGTTCGCAAATTTAAGAGTGTCTTGAGAGAAACGGACGCTATTTAGATGGTATTGTTTATAAAACGTATAATCCGCATCGATGAACTCAATTTTGTATAAATAAAATATGAGAAAAACATTGTAGTTTTTTTATTTTATTTAATATTAAACTTGAACATTTTCCACTGGACATCCTTTATCTTCCTCTCGACTGAATTACATTTGCGTGCTGCGTACAGTATGTAAAAAAATAAATAAATAAAAACGATCAAGTCTCAAATAACGATAAGCTACATCAGAAGTGAGGACAAAGACCAGGAAAAACTGGCTGTCGAAACGAGCACGCGGGCGAGTGGATCATTCTAATAATCCACCAATTGTTAAAAAGTGCACGCAGTTTGCAGAATGCCACGCAAAAAAAACCACTGGTCGACCTTCAAAATTGTATTTACATTCTTCGAAAACATCCAAACAAGGAAAAATTAAGATTTTTAAGAAAAACACAATCTTATTGTGAAGTTGTAATTATTCAGAACATAGCTCTGTGATATTTTAAATACTAAATTAATGTATTAATTATAAATATATACATATAAAATCAATTTTGTCGAAAAATATTGTTTTTGCGTCACCGGGTTTCGAACCTGGATCTCTATTTCCAATCCGGGGAAGTGCACTACCATCGTGCTATAACGCCAGTATTTTTCTTGACAAATTTTCGAACCTATATGTTACATTTTTCAAATGAATACATCTGCCGTTCCATTATTTGAAAGCCATCTACATTATTTTTACAGAATCTCAAATACCTTTGAGTAAACCGACTGCAGAGGATAGGTGTATTAATTTGAAAAATGTAACATATAGGTTCGAAAATTTGTCAAGAAAAATACTGGCGTTATAGCACAATGGTAGTGCACTTCCCCGGATTGGAAATAGAGATCCAGGTTCGAATCCCGGTGACGCAAAAACAATATTTTTCATGACAAAATTGATTTTATATGTATATATTTATAATTAATACATTAATTTAGTATTTAAGTTAGACAATAGATTATATATTTTTTTTAACAATAACCATTACTAATATAAAACTAAACCTTATTATGTATGTAATAATTAAGACAATAGAAATATCACAAACATTTAATACGTTTTCATTGTGTCAGAAAATTATAAATTATATATCTAAATGTAATTAATTAATTTATTAAATGTATTAATATCAAAAAATTAACACATAGATTAGAAAATTTGTCGCTAAAAATGTCGTCGCTGTAGCATAGTTGGATAATGCACCAGGTACATATATATCTTTTTAATTAATATATTTAATTCATACTTTATATTTAAAAATATCACATAATTATGTTCTGAAAAACTGCATCACCACAATAATAATAATATTTAATAAAAATGGATTGATTAATTTAATTCTGGCGTCTCTTATCAGATTTTACTCAAACGTATTTGATATTCTCCTTAATATGAAGTGGATTGCTTTTAAAAATGAAATAACACATGTATCGATCTGACAGGGCTGCATATAGATTCAAAAATTAGTCGTCAACTTGCTAGGTTGACATGGTGTAGCGGTCCGGTCCGGTGGCAACCAAAATATTTATAATATAAGAACGTGTTCTCCTAATAATAAAGTTGTATCAATGTGTCCAAAATTTAATAAAAATGAATTGATAATTCTGGCTTCTGCTATCAGATTACTCAAAGGTATTTGAGATTCCGTAAAAATAAGGCAGGTGGCTCTTTCAAATAATGGAACGATTAAATGTATTAATATCAAAAGGGTAACATGTAGGTTCGAAAATTTGTCGCTGTAGCATAGTTGGATAATGCAGCTTCCCCGGTTTGGAAAGAGATCCGGGTTCAATATTTTTCGATAATTTTTTTTTATCTATATATCTTTCTATTTAATACATTTAATTAGTATTATAAATGGTAAGTATTGCAAATATTTAAATAGTTAGTATTTAATTCATTTCAGGCCTTTGAAACACTTTAGCCGTGATTAACTTTTCAGATTTCTTAAATATGCGTGGTTTCCGATAGACTACAGTTATCCCACATTAAAATAAGCAAAAATGACCCTTAAGTCACGTAAGAGTCGTAAAAAACCGTTATATATATATACGTAATAGTAATACCGTACCGTAGTCAGTTTTTTATAAATTAAATCACCACTAGTGTGTGTTGGAATCATCGAATTATAAAATTAAACTATCCAACCTCAAGCTAAACCAAACCGAACTCACCAATTTAATCCAAATAGTAAAAAATCATCGTGTCTCTGACTTGTCTATCATCCGTAATAAAATTACGCTCCCCGGCTTCAGTAGTGTCATTACGGCTGTATAGTGCTTGATTAAACGGTCAAGTCGGTAAAAAAACGAGCGCGTTTTTAATATATCTAGTTTAAGATTACTTTAATATTTTTCTGTTGAGGTATGGAATCAAAATTAGATATGTCCAATTTTTATTGTTTTCGAGTTAAGTATTTACAAATCAATGTTTACAAGACTAAGCCTATCGAAATTAGACAAAAATTGCTGAATTTCAATAGCAGATATGTCCAGTGGGTAATTAATTCAAACGCAGACAAATATGTTTTCGGCCAATAGGACGACAGTATGGTCGTGTTCAATGTGACAGTTTTTTTGGAAAACGGGTGTATCGAATAAGAAAAGATATATATTTTAGCAAAATCGTACATTGGCATCTGTCACATTTTCTACTGTCTGTGGTAAGGGAGAGTTCTTACCGCAGAAATCGTCTATCTCCGATTTTTATATGACATTTTTGTTCGTTTTGACAGATAACTTACAAAGATGGAATAATTTTTATTACATAGAAATTTTATTTAGGTGTGGTTTGTTTTGGGGGAAGCTCTATCATTGAAATATAGATTATATTGCTTATCTGCTAGTTTGAGTGAATTCGTCGTATCCATATATATAAGTGAAGCGTTTCATATATCAAAATGTATGAATGTTATATACCGTACCCGTTGCCTTGTGTCTTAACAATGATATATTACTGGATAAGTATTATTAAGTTTCAGAATATAGATTTTTCTTATATCTAAAATTGTCTCAATAAGAACCCCATTCATATTTCACGACCCTGTACCGGGGTAGTAAAAAAATTACCTACCCGGACTGCTCCCAAGAGGGTCCCCTCAAACTGCAATGAATACAATCGAATCTGCCTTTTATCGGGCAATCTATTCGCCCCCTCTGAAGAAATCCAGAAACCAATAAAACCCGTGGAAAATTGTCCCACTTTCTCCTGTTTTGCGGCCCGGTGGGAGTGTCCGGGGTCAAGAGTTCGATCCCTGCAGCGTCCTCGGTTCTCGGCGAGGGGAGACGAAATTGGTTTCGGATGCTTGACGATCGCAGTCTGCTAATGTGGCCGCAAATCGATTGCGACTTTATCGCAGAACGTTGTGCGTCGTATTGGCGATTTATTAACTTTTTTCGGTTGCTAATTCGTATATTTCTCCGAAATACGAGTGCGTGTGTGTGTGTGCGTCCGCAGGAGCGTGACATGTAAAGCAGTAGGCGAATATGTGTGTGCGTAGTAAAAAAATATTTACTTCTCGAAAGTACATATAGTAGTAAACTCATTTTACTCTCCAATATCAGACAGTAATAACAAAAATGGATAGTTAAATATGGCGGACTCTTCACAGCTGTTCCAAAAGTCATCTGACACATTGATATCCCGTTACTTTAGTGATAATAGTTCGTCCAATGGTCTTATTGTTTAATACTTCCAAATTTTTGTAAGAACATACAAAACTTTTCAGGCGTATTTCAATAAAATATGTTAATTATTCGTTATATATACAGATAAAGAATATAGCTTTCATATTTTCAAAACATAAGATTCTCATTAGTTATATCTATGCTGTTTCAGGGAAATAAATATCAAATTTCAAACCATAGATGGCGTCAGCGAAGTGAAAAGTGAATATATATATATATATATATATATATATATATATATGTTGCCATGTAGAAACCATTACGCAATTTTAAGTATTTAAAAATTACGCAATTTTAAGTGTTTAAAAATTAGGCAATTTGAAGTATTTAAAAATTAACGCAATTTTAAGTATTTAAAAATTACGCAATTTTAAATATTTGAAAATTACGCAAATTTAAATTTTTGAAAATTACGCAAATTTAAATTTTTGAAAATTACGCAATTTTAAATATTTGAAAATTATGCAATTTTAAATATTTGAAAATTACGCAATTTTAAATATTTGAAAATTACGCAATTTTAAATTTTTGAAAATTACGCAATTTTAAATATTTGAAAATTACGCAATTTTAAATATTTGAAAATTACGCAATTTTAAATATTTAAAAATTACGCAATTTTAAGTATTTAAAAATTACGCAATTTTAAGTATTTAAAAATTACACAATATTAAGTATTTAAAAATTACGCAATTTTAAGTATTTAAAAATTATGCAATTTTGCGTAATTTTTAAATACTTGTCTAAAATACTTGTTTACTTGTTTTAAATACTTTAAATACGTGTCTATTTCACGAAATATCTATGAAGTATTATGTTTGGAAAGATTTGTATCGAATTTTACAGGCTTTAGATATGTTGCACCCCTCAAACTTATATGTACTAGCGTATCTGAGTAAGAGATTCCCCTCTTAAATAATAGCCAAGCTCTGAAACCGAGACTTTTGGGAAAGTAGACTAACTAGTAATAATAATAATAATGTGTTTATTCCAGCGTGATCAGGTTTTTTTTTTAACCTGATTCGCCATACAGATAATACATATTAAGTTAAGGTTATGAAATAAATATGCTATGAAAAAGAAAACCAAGGAAAATATTGATAAATACAAAAAAAAAAAATTAGGAAACCGGCTTTCCACGAGAGCGCCGCATGCACCAGAGAGTCGGTGCTGAGTGCTGAGCTCCAGCCGCAGTTTTACGCCAACGACTCGATGTCTCAGAAGCGGAACGAATCCATGTATACGGCCTTCGGTAAACATTGTAGATGCGCTACAATAACGCGCCAATCCGAACAGTATTCTGTACGAGTTGTTGTACTGAATTGTATGTCACTTGCTTGTATTTCGACCAGAGCTCGCAGGTATACATGGTGGTGAAGAAGGATTTAAACAGAATGCTCTTCACCTCCTCACTGCATCGGTAGAAACGCCGTGACAGCATATTTGCACGAACGCTCAGCTGTCTCCTCGCAGCTCTTTACTCGAATGGTCTAATGGAATATTTAATACTGTTTCATTTAATTAAAAAATGTAGTAGCTCGTTCAATGGTTCATTCATTTGAAAAAATGTAACATATAGGTTCGAAAATTTGTCATGAAAAATACTGGCGTTATAACACAATCGGTAGTGTACTTCCCCGGATTGGAAATAGAGATCCAGGTTCGAATCGCGGTGACGCAAAAATAATATTTTTCATGATAAAATTGATTTTATATGTATATAATATATTTATAATTAATACATTAATTTAGTATTTAAAATATCACAGAGCGTCTGTTCTGAATAATTACAACTTCACAATAAGAATGTGTTCTCCTTAATAATATAATTCGGTCAAATGGTCGCCTCACTTCATTTTTCACTCGACATCTTTTGAAAGAATTCATTAATTTTATATTAAATATACGCTCTGAGGATATCAATTATGATTATCTCCTTGGCCGTCTGAAATTGTTCAACTTATCAGTGAGACGTACGATGACCGACTTTATATTTCTATACAGGATCAACAATAGTATGATAGACTGCCCCCTGATTGTCAGTCTGCTTGACTTTCACGCACCATTGACGTCATCGAGGCAAAATTCATTGTTCTATTACAGTGGTAATGTCAGAACACATGCAGTCTTTGGTAATTGAATATGCGTAGTTAGTTGACAATTTTGCATTTTTATAGAACTACATTATTACAATTTTTTGTGTCTCAGCTCAATTTATTTTTATTTTTGATTCTGATAAAACGTAATTTTTTCTTTATGTTGGCTGAAATTATATTAATAAAATCATAGGTAGAGATGAATCAGAAGCATGGCTATCCAACATTCTAATATAATTTATACAATACCTTCACTAATAATTCACTAGTCCTACAACACTCCCACTACATATATTTTTATTTTATTTTTACTTTTTTTATTCTAAATAACACCACAACAGCACGAAAAAAAAACTGGCTACTTTAACACAGACTTCTGTGTAGCAAAGTAGCCAGGACAACGCTGTATACATCAGAGGTGAAGTCTACTCCGTCCCACACAATAAACTATGTATTATGTATGTTTATTATGTATCCACCTCTGTTAGTACAAAAATATGGATGTCAAAATATATATAAATAAATAAAATCTTTTAAAAATACAACAATTTGTCTAGCTCAACAAGCACAAAGGCACTCAAAGGTATCAAGATCTTCTGCTGATAAACCAACGCACTCTTCGTGATACCATTTGTCGTATCTGATGCATACGTATCATACGGATAATCCTTGTCTCCTTACAACCATGACGATATCGTCCCGTTTTCACCGGCATCCTTTCTAGTATGCAGATCTTGCAAATTTTTGTTTTTTATTATTCATAGGCCAAATTTTTATTCTTTGACTGGCGCGCGTTCTTCTCATAAAAACTGATACGATCCTGGCGACGGGCAGCGAGATACCAGGAGGCCGCGTTCAGGAATCAACTTGTCTGAGTGTATTTTATGATTATCATATGATTTTTGCTTCTTAGGTTTACCTTACATAGTACAATTGTGAAATCAATACAAAAGCATATAAACCATGTTTTTTTTAGGGGTAATTGCCATGGTATTGGTAATTAGATGCAATTAGTGTTGAAATATGATTTCGCGCATATGGGCATAGCGGGTAGCTCCAATAAAGCAATATCTGGAAGTCTAGGGACATATATCTGCAATAACGCGACAAATGTTGACTTCCAAGTTGTCTATCGTCTCTGGGTTATCGGTGTAGACTAGTCACTTCACAGAAAATAATCCAAAGATATTAAATCAAACGATCTTGGAGGCCGATTTGCAGGTCAATACATGGATCGTGGCGCGCGCTGTGCGGCATGTTGCGCCGTCTTGTTGAAGCCGCAGCTCTTCCACATTAATGGGTCTATACCGCTCTCTAGTTCTGGCCTAACAGCTTCTTCGGTGCGCACTGTACGACATCTCTGCGGAGGCGTATTATCAATTAGAGTACGCGCGGTTATTCGAATCACTTGCTCGGATTGAAGACTATCTCGATCTAACAAAGTAACACTTCACCTTTACTGTCCACATTCCCGTTAACAACCGACAGCTCTATCTTGCTGTTCCAAGAGTTGATATCTTTTTTATCTCGATTGTGGTAGTCCGAAAAGTGTACTATTGTCCAGGATTTACTGTTCTTGCGTCGATCCCCAGGGACGCTCGTACTTAAAGAGTTTAGTGCCACAGCTAAACTGAAGTAGTAGGTGGATATATCAGCGATTTTCTGGGCCATCTCCCCGGCTTCGAATGTACCCCGTAAATGGGGTCATTTAACCACAGCTTGGTCTGCTTTTTTCTCCTAGTCACATCAATCGTGAATACTGTCTACTCGGATTGGACTATCTGTACACTGTACAGTTCAGTTGTAAAAACTCTAATTTAGCATTCTCCGCTCGAGAAATTTACGGTAGTAAAGTCAGTGTAATTTTTTATAATAAATAAATCCTGAAAATACTGAATCTCAGCAGTGCCAAATTTACGCCTTATGGAGTTTTACAAAATTGGTTAGGTATAAAAAATAAACTTAAGGTTCAATACATGGCTTATAAAGACGAAGCTATTTATTTTATTATATTTAATGAAATTTTGACACGCCTAGGCCAAAAGGTTCGCCATCACTGACCGAGCAAATCGGTCATAATGGTGTTCAAAAATGGAAAAGGGTCAGATAATATCCCTCCCGCATGTGGCTGGACGGGACGAAATTGAGCGTTCAAAATAAGGTCAAATACCTTGGACATATATTCAATGAAGATGGACAAGACGATGATGATGTAGAACGGCAGAGGAGACAGTTGAGCGTTCGTGCAAATATGCTGTCACGGCGTTCCTACCGATGCAGTGAGGAGGTGAAGAGCATCCTGTTTAAATCCTTCTTCACCAGCCTGTATACCTGCGAGCTCTGGTCAAGTGACGTACGATTCAGTACAGCTACTCGTGCAGAATACTGTTCGGATTGGCGCGTTATTGCAGCGCATCTACAATGTTTGCCGAAGGCCGTATATGTGGATCCGTTCCGCTTCTGAGACATCGAGTTCTCGAACTCGAACTCTCTGGTGCAAGCGGTGAATAAACGTATTATTATTATTATTATTTCCACTGCATTCTGCTCTTCTGCCAGCTCCAGGGCTCACTTCCATACATCAAGACTCCATTGTGACAAAGTTGACAAGTTCCCATTGGATCTCACGATTCGTTTAATATGATCAATTTTAAGTTATATAAAAAGCTCGCATTTGTGAAGACGGAAATCGTGGTCGTTTACGAGATATTATTTTTATTATTTAAGTAATAAAATAAATAATAGTTATTAAATTTATAAATAGTTAAGTGACTTTTGGCCCGTAATATAAGATATCTTTTCCCGAAGACGTCACCCTTAATATATTTTATTTGTACTTAAATATTTATATAATGTCTTCGCCTGTAAACTCCACCATAGATAAAATGTCTTCACAACCATAGACGGCTATTACCATAAACAAGCCATCAGCGATCTAATGGATCGTGAGGAGAAGACTCTTGAACATGTTCCAACTCTTGATTTCACCACATTATGATCTCTAACAGTCGCAATAAATAACATCACATATCAAGGGATGATTTTTGATTTACAGAGTTGTTTGTTTAGGGGGGTAGATAAATGCGTGATGTGTTATCTGACTAGATCGGGTAGTCTTATACTCCCTCATTACCAGTGGCGTGCAGTGGGTATAGATTTAGATTATGCTGTTACCAATGATATTATACAATCATGTATATCATATATTAAATACTAAATTAATGTATTAATTATAAATATATACATATAAAATCAATTTTGTCGAAAAATATTGTTTTTGCGTCACCGGGATCCGAATATGACGCAATTGGTAATGTACTTCGCCGGATTGGAAATAGAGATCCAGGTTCGAATCCTGGTGACGCAAAAACAATATTTTTCGACAAAATTGATTTTATATGTATATTTTTATAGTTAATACATTAATTTAGTATTTAAAATATCACAGAGCTGTGTTCTGAAAAATTACAACTTCACAATAAGAATGTGTTCTCCTAATAATAAAGTTGTATCAATGTGACCAAAATTTAATAAAAATGAATTGATAATTCTGGCGTCTGCTATCAGATTACTCAAAGGTATTTGAGATTCTGTAAAAATAATGTAGATGGCTTTCGAATAATATTCATTTGAAAAAATGTAACATATAGGTTCGAAAATTTGTCATGAAAAGTACTGGCGTTATAACACAATTGGTAGTGTACTTCCCCAGATTGAAAATAGAGATCCAGGTTCGAATCCCGGTGACGCAAAAACAATATTTTTCATGACAAAATTGATTTTATATGTATATATTTATAATTAATACATTAATTAGTATTTAAAATATCACAGACCTATGTTCCGAATAATTACAACTTCACAGTAAGAATGTGTTTTCCTTAATATAACATATGTGTTTTTAAAGTTTAAGTTTTAACGTGAAATTATGCTTTCTTAATAATATAAAAAATGTATGGACATTTTTAAGAATACCTTTTATGACTGAACATGATTCATTTATTGTTTGAAAATCCTTCACGTAATAACTAAAGGAAATAATTATTTTTATTAAAGGTTAACGTAGGAAATAGTTCTGCCAAATTTAAAGACCAATCATGAAATTAACACGTTGAAAACAGAAAGTTATTAGAAGTATTAAGTATAGTTATTCTGTTAAAAAACAGCATAGATAACAACTCCTTACAAAACGGATCAACCGAAAGTAATTTTCAAATCAGTAAATTATAAAATTATCTTTACTAAAAAGATAATTTTATTTCATTAGTGTTTAAATATGATTTCGCGCATATAGGCTCGAATTGAGCGCAATATGGAAGTACAATTTTCGACCACTTTTTGGAGCAGCTGGGGTCGTATGTCGACAATACCGCGACGAATGTTGGCTTCCAAGTCTATCGTCTCTGGTTTATCGGCGTAGATTAGCGACTTCACATATCTCCACAGAAAATGTTCAAAGGTGTTAAATCACACGATCTTGGAGGCCAATTCCCAGGTCCATTACGCGTTCATCGAATGTTTCCTTCAGTGAATAGATTGTGGCGCGCGCTGTGCGGCATGTTGTGCCGTCTTGTTGAAGCCGCAGCTCTTCCACATTAATGCCATTCAATTGGGGAACGAAGAAGTGAGTAATCATGGATCTGCAGCGCTCTCCATTGCCTGTAACGTTCTGGCCTAACAGCCTCTTCGGTGCGCACTGTGCGACGTCTCTGCGGATGCGTATTATCAATTAGAGTATGATAATTATTTGCTCGGATAGTCGATTATATAGAGCACGGTAAGTTTCGCGAACTGAACCACGATTTTCGAAATAAATTTGCAAGCGTTGTTCTGGCGTAATTCGAAAAAAAATAACACCCTTTACTTATGTAACAATACTTTTATAATACGTCTCTAATATATTAGTGATGATTGTATATAAGAACTTAATTTACCAATCTTAATACTTAATTCATCATCTAAGACGCGAACCTTTTTGCTCGTGACTTAAAATATAGATGTCAGTACCAATAATCTTGTGGCGAATTTTAACTTATGATTATAAATATATACGAATATAAATTGACACCTTTGAAATTTAGTTCTACGTCAAATAAGTAATCATTTTCGTTCGGGCCTAAACTCTCTGACGATGAATACCCAATCTGCCTTATCCCATTGTGTGGAGCGATCCACCGGGCGCCTAGAAGGCCATTCTATATTTAACTGAACTAAAAAAATTGTGTTAATCAACACGAAAACTGTCTGTATTAAAAAAAAAAATATATATATATATATATACGATATATCTTGTTAGTCGTTCCGGTGGTTATCGGCGGTTTTAAACCAGATTGGGCACGCATCTTCCGGAGTACCTCAAGGGAGTTTACTAGGTCCACTACTGTTTATAATACATATTAATAATACAAATACATGCTTTCAATTTGCCAACTCTCTTCTTCACGCTAACGATATGAAGATCTTCGTCAAAGTGAGCTCCCTAGATGACCGTCATAAAATTCATAATGATATCACCCGCGTTGCGAACAAACTCATAAATGCTAAAAAAATCTTTTCAAATAATATTCTCAAGAAAATTTCATTTTAAGTATGAATTAAGTATATTAATTAGAAATATATACATATAAAATCAATTTTATCGAAAAATATTGTTGTTGCGCCACCGGGATTCGAACCTGGATCTCTTTTCTAACCGGTGAAGGTGCAGCATATTTAACTCATATTTAAAACATCACAGAGCTATGTTCTGAATAATGTGTTCTCCTAATAATAAAGTTGTATCAATGTGTCCAAAATATAATAAAAATGAATTGATAATTCTGGCGTCTGCTGTCAGATCACTCAAAGGTATTTGAGATTCCGTAAAAATAAGGTAAATGGCTCTTTCAGATAATGGAACGATTAAATGTATTAATATCAAAAAGGGAACATATAGGTTCGAAAATTTGTCGCTAAAAATATCATCGCTGTAGCGTAGTTGGATAATGCACCTTCCCCGGTTAGGAAAAAGATCCATGTTCGAATCCCGGTGGCGCAACAACAATATTTTTCGATAAAATTGATTTTATATGTGTATCTTTCTGACTAATATATTTAAAATATCACAGAGCGTCTGTTCTGAATAATTACAACTTCACAATAAGAATGTGTTCTCCTAATAATATTCATTTTACTTATACAACAGACAGTATCCAGCTAGAATATAAAAGGGATATTAAAGACCTAGGAAAAATCCTCGATAGCAAACTTCTTTTCAAATAGACTAAATTACGTATAGGCCTATAGAATGCTAGGATTCATACTTCCAACCTACAAACACTTCCAAAATCCACTCGCTCGTAGTCACTTAGAGTACGCATCTCAAATCTGGAACCCGTAGTCTGCGAGATTAGAACGAATACAAAATAGGTTAATGCTAGATCTAATCTATCATTCAACTCCTATTTAGATACAGCAAACTTCCACAATATGAACAATGGAAGAACACGTGCTGACCGAATACTCATCTTCAAACTACAGCAAAGCCACATTGACTGTCCAAGTCAATTATAATTAATATCTCTCCACGTACCATCACAGTCCGCACTCTTCCACATTCCCAGAAGTAGAACATCTTACATACAAAATTCATTCATTCACCGGTCATGCAGATACCGTAATGAGAAATTTTTCAACATTAGCCTTACTGCACTTAAACGGTTCTTCTCATGAACCACCACAATCTCAATTTTGGCCAATCATACTGCCTATATACTGCAATAGTTGCAACCTCCCCACCCTTTATCTTCTGCACCTAAGCATACTTCTGTACCTAAACATTTCTGTGTATTTTCATAAATAGTAACACATGTTAAATATTTATTATGTCAGTTATAATAATTTAAATTAATTGAGATCTTTCAATGGGCTTTCGTACATGTAATGTAGTAATGTAACTAGTTTCGGCTGCTAAATTTTTAAATTTCTCCGTTACTATCCATAGTTTATTCTTGAACCTTAATTTTATCCTAGCAGTATAAAAGGAACGTATTTGATTTTGCAGAAAGTACACCAGCACTCTACGATTACACAAATTAATATTTAGTTTCTGTGACAATGACGTCGACCGAAGACCACAGCACGAATCGTTCACACACACATTATGAACACGGTTTCTTACGGTGATTGATGGCGTATATACTACGTTATGATAAATCTACAGTTTATCTCGTTTGTGGTGCAATAGCAACGATTTCTAACAGAAATATTAATGACATCTTGTAAGAAATATTGCCTCGTAGCTAACTGTCTGATGTCAAGCAATAAATACTCGAAAAAAAAACAGATCAGATGAACACAATACCCTAGACATAAAACAAATATATATTATTAGAAGAACACATTCTTATTGTGAAGTTGTAAATATTCAGAACATATCTCTGTGATATTTTAAATATTAATTAAATATATTAATTAGAAAAATATACATATAAAATCAATTTCTTCGGAAAATATTGTTGCGCCACCGAGATTCGAACCTGGATCTCTTTCCCAACCGGGGAAGGTGCATTATCCAACTACGCTACAGCGACAATATTTTTAGCGACAAATTTTCGAACCTATATGTTACCTTTTTGATACAACTTTATTATTAGGAGAACACATTCTTATTGTGAAGTTGTAATTATTCAGAAGAGTGTGTCCAAAAATTCATTAAAAACGAATTGATAATTCTAGCGTCTGCTATCAGATCACTCAAAGGTATTTGAGATTCCGTAAAAATAAGGTAGATGGCTCTTTCAAATAATGGAACGATTAAATATATTCATATCAAAAAGGTAACATATAGGTTCGAAAATTTGTCGCTAAAAATATTGTCGCTGTAGCGTAGTTGGATAATGCACCTTCCCCGGTTAGGAAAGATATCCATGTTCGAATCCCGGTGGCGCAATAACAATGTTTTTAGATAAAATTGATTTAATATGTATATCTTTCTAATTCATAATTTACAAATCTATATGTTGAGACTCGTCCAATATTTCCATGCTAACAACTCACCCCGAGCAGTAAATCATGGACACAACACAAGACAGATCTACACGCTAGTTCCGAGAGCAACAACCACATTTTATCAAAGATTCTACATGTTCTCAGCTCCTTGTACTGTACAACACACTCAGTACCGTTCGTCTCCAATAAGATTACACTAATATGGACCCAATATGTAGAGATCAATCAGAAGCATCTCTATCCAATTATACAATGCCTACACTACCATATTTCTTGAATTAAATAACACCACAACAGCACGAAAGGCTACTTTAACACAGACTGCAGTCAACAAAGTAGCCAGGACAATGCTGTATATATCAGAGGTGGGGTCTACTCCATTCCACATAATAAACTACGAGTATAATATAATTGTATCTTATGTTTATCATGTTATATTATAATATATTCACCTCTGTTACAACGCAAACATGTAGGTCAATAAAATCTAATAAATATTCCTTTTAAAGTTCATTTTATAAAACACGCAAAATAGATTTGAGAGCTCTTATACATCAGCGACATCGGTCCCTGTAATGGGATACGAAACGTTGGCCAGAGAAGCCGTGAAAACCTGAGAAAAATTGTATCCGCTGTATCCGGCGTATTAAAGAAAGGTTATCCGTAATAAATATGCAAAATAATTTTTGCTCACTTTGAAACTCTGGAAAAGGTTGTGGTCATTGAGGATATGGAACCACCAAGATCAAGAAATGTCAGGAGTAACAGACGTAAGAGACCACAATGCTCAGATATGAACTTGCAACTTAAATAAAACAACTGCAAACCTTGTCCGGATTTTCCGCTAGTCAGGTCCTGTGCCTCAGTAGCACTACAGCAACTCATGCTGACGTCACTACCGCTCTCACTGTCTCTGTCACTACCGCAAACACTCCCGTCCTCCCTGTCTCCCACGTCCAAGAACATCCGCGAGGAATCTCCATCGTTCGCTAAATCCTCTTCAAACTCCTCGCCGCCTTCTCTCGATCGGACTTGGATCTCCTCATCGTACCGCAGAGAACAATCGTCATTTAGGTGTTCGTCGTTTGTGTTGCTGTCGAGTCTCTCAGAGGCCTTCGTCATGCTCATGTTAGTCTGCTGCTGCAGACCCAGCAGCCCCTGTAAGGGGTGGAACCAAGAGTTCGCGTACAGATTCAATGGAAAATTGATCGCTGGTACATTCTGATGATGCTGCTGAAATAATTGATGGCTGATCGGATTCAAGTACTGCTGCATCTTAACCAACTCTTTGATTCTCGCGATTTCTTGTTCCTCGTCAATCGGAACACCCTGCAGTCTGAGATTTTGCTCGTCTAGCGTTGAATTTGATAGGCTTCTCACATTTGCCGGTTGATTTCTTCTGCTCGACGGTATGTGGTCTTGATTTCCCAATAGCGACTCTATCGAAAACGGTTTAGGAACTCTTATGGTATTCGGTGAAGTCTTTTTTGTTTGCAGATCGTTCATAGGCACGGTTGTGTAAGGTAGGTTCAGTATAGGCGAAGCCATTTTCTTGTGATTTGGCGAAGATTTCTTCGGAGAAAGGCACTGTTTGT
Source organism: Eubasilissa regina (assembly GCA_022840565.1). Classification (NCBI taxonomy): domain Eukaryota; kingdom Metazoa; phylum Arthropoda; class Insecta; order Trichoptera; family Phryganeidae; genus Eubasilissa; species Eubasilissa regina. The sequence goes on from JAINEB010000026.1 coordinate 6,897,305, forward strand.
CGTCTTCATCAAGAACGTAATCCTTGGTATCGTCGATTGCTATTTCTGAAGTTACCGCATCCATCTTGTTACTTTTTTTACCATTTGTCACATTGTTTCGTAAGCATATATTAATAAGTCTTGAACAATTTACTAATCTTTATATATTTAACAATTTTCTATCTCTAGTAGTGTTTTTATCAAATATTTTAATTTATTTATTATTAATAATATAATAGGAATCTGTTTAGTATTGTAAATTATGAATATTTTTTATATCGATAAGACTTCAGGTATTTTTGTATATTCTTTTTTTTAATGAAAATTACAATATATTTTGTATTATTTTTATCAACACATTATCATTAAAATTCTATTTATATGAATATCATTTTTGTGAAGATTATCACCGCTTTAAGACGAACTGAACCAAAAAAAAATATATCGATCTCTTAGCACGTTACACTAAATTATCACAAAAAGTAAACGTTCTATTCTAAAAGATTCAAATATCAAACGCCGAACAGCGCGTCGCGTGACAGCGTTCGAAATTCAACACGGCTACGAATGTATCTGTCAATTTTATTTTGAATTCGGAACTCCGCGCCGAGCCACCGGAATCTATGGACTAATGTAAAGGGGGCCGCACACTGGCTCGCCCAACTGTCAAACACACACTGACTAACGTCGTAGGGAGATGGGATAGGTACGAGGCGGCCGGGGTACCTACGGACGTACATATTATTATCACGGGACCGTCCGCCTCGGTGGTGACGTCAAAAAATGGTGGACCGTGACGGAAAATTGATTATTTCGTATTTGTAAAGACGGCATGCTGTCAGTTTTATTCGAGATGCGTCGATTGGCTAATGAATTGCGAAGGGGGGCAGTTGGAGTGGGGGTTATTAAAAGATCGAAATTGAATTACATTCTTAATGTGTTCAATGTGACCAAAAATTATTTGATAATTCTGACGTCTGACATCAGATTACTCAAAGATATTTGAGACTCTGTAAAAATAAGGTAGATGGCTCTTTCAAATAATGGAACTATTAAATGTATTAAATAATATCAAAAATGTAATGTAAATTTGTCGCTAAAAATATCGTCGCTGTAGTATAGTTGGATAATGCACATTCCCCGGTTTGTAAAGAGATCCAGGTTAGAATAGCGGTGGCTTAACAACAATATTTTTAAATATATTAATTAGAAATATATACATATAAAATCAATTTTATCGAAAAATATTGTTGTTGCGCCACCAGGGTTAGAAACTGGATCTCTTTCCTAACCGGGGAAGGTGCATTATCCAACTATGCTACAGCGACAAATTTTCGAACCTATATGTTACCTTTTTGATATGAATACATTTAATTAGTATTTAAAATATCACAGAGCCATGTTCTGAATAATTACAACTTCACAATAAGAATGTGTTCTCCTAATAATAAAGTTGTATCAATGTGTCCAAAATTTAATAAAAATGAATTGATAATTCTGGCGTCTGCTGTCAGATCACTCAAAGATATTTGAGATTCGAACGAAGATGAGAATGGAACGACAGGTGTATTCATTTGAAAAAATGTAACATATAGGTTCGAAAATTTGTCATGAAAAGTACTGGCGTTATAACACAATTGGTAGTGCACTTCCCCGGATTGGAAATAGAGATCCAGGTTCGAATCCAGGTGACGCAAAAACAATATTTTTCGAGAAAAAATTATTTTATATGTATATATTTATAATTAATACATTAAATTAGTATTGACAATATTGTTTCGTAAGCATTTATTAATGAGTTTTAATCATATATACATATAAACATATTGTTGGATTCGAACCTGAATCTATTTCCAAACCGAAGAAGGTGCATTATCCAACTATACCACAACGAAAGTACGATAACAAATTTTCAAATAACTGAATGGTAGATGTATTAATTTGAAAAATGTGTAAGTTTTAACTTTTTAAAAGAATCCAGAGATCCAGGTTCGAATCCCGGTGGCGCGACAACAATATTTTTCGATAAAATTGATTTTGTATGTATATCTTTCTAATTAATATATTTCACTAGTATTTGAAATTATACGACTAAATTATATTTTTTTATCGATAACTAAAATTACAAATCATGAAATTAGATTTTTAATTGAATCCAAAATAACCGTATTTGAATTAAATTACCTATGTAGGTGATGATATAAAAATTTGGTCTAAAATTGTGTGCGTTATGTACAGTTCACTGGGAAGGAATTAAATTTATGTTTACTTACTTACTTACTTGCTTGCCATCACGCCGTTTCCCCGCGGGGGTAGGCAGAGAGGATAGAGCGCCACACTTTTCTGTCCTGACACACAATTCTCGCCTCATGCACATTCATACATCTCTTCTCATACAAGCTCGACAGTAATTAAGGCTTCTAACGGGACCATCCTTCCATTAACTGGTTTACCTGATCGTGCCGTATTTAACACTTGCGTCATATATCTTTCTCACAACGTGACCAAACCACCTTAGTGATCCTTTCTTAATCTTACTCACTATACTAACATCAGCTTTACATTCTTTCCTTATTTCTTCATTCATTTACGCCTGAGTGATCTCATTTCATTCAGTCTACTTTCGTTCCTTCTCTGTCAGCTCCAGGGCTCACTTCCATACGTCAGTGTCGGTACCAGGATTCCGTTGTACACCGCTAGTCTTGACTCTGTTGACAAATGCCCGTTAGGTATAATTCCATTCAAAGCGCCGTTCACTTTACTCCCTGCAGTCACCCTCCTTTCCGTTTCTATCCAACATACTTCCCAAATATCTGCTTGTCCCAAACATAGATCAGCTCCAAGTATCGAGCACGGTGTCTCGCTTTCCTCCTTCTCGAATACCATCCCTTTCCACTTGTTTATCATTTTAATTTTTCACAGGCTAAAGAACAGTTGTAATATTATACCCTGTATAAGTAGGTATCTAGCTAAGATATAATTTTTAAATACAATTTTTTTTTTGACAAAACAACATATTTTTAAATTTCTAAAACGTGTCTAAACGTAAGTTTTACGTTTTTGTGTACTAGATACTAAATAGTGAGTAAGATTAAGAAAGGATCACTTGTCTGATTTGGATGAATAGAGAATGGTAAGAAAGATATACGACGCAAGTGTTGACAGCACCAGAAGTAGAGGAAGACTTGGCACGACCAGGTGAACCAGATACTAGAGGATTGTCATGTTAAAAGCTTCAATTATTGTCGAGCTTGTGTGAGAAGATAAATGAATGTGGATGAACAGAAGAGTGTGACGCTCTATCCGCTCTGCCTACCCCTGCGGGGAAACGGCGTAATGATAAGTAAGTAAGTATTTGTTTGGGTTAACTTTATTATTCACACATATTCACACTCCTAATAATAAAGTTGTATCAATGTGTCCAAAATTTAATAAAAATGAATTGATAATTCTGGCGTCTGCTATCAGATTACTCAAAGGTAAAAATAAGGCAGATGGCTCTTTCAAATAATGGAACGATTAAATGTATTAATATCAAAAAGGTAACATATAGGTTCGAAATTTGTCATGAAAAATACTGGCGCTATAACACAATTGGTAGTGCACTTCCCCGGATTGGAAATAGAGATCCAGGTTCGAATCCCGGTAGCGCAAAATAATATTTTTCAAGACAAAATTGATTTTATACGTATATATTTATAATTAATACATTGAATTAGTATTTGAAGATGTTAATGGTTCAGATTTCCATGCATTATGAGAGCTTGGAACCCTGGAAGAAGACGTACATCGTGACTGAAGAACCTGGAGCAATGGTGTGGCTAGTCTACTGTGGAGCAGTGAACAAACTGATGATATCCTTTATACTATAAGGCCGCTATAGTAGATACAAAGAAGAAATCTTTGAATTTTTTTAATTCGCAGAATTGCTACGTATCCACGACTCTGATGAAATATTAATTGAAGTCTTATAGTATGAAAAAAAAAAATTGGTCATCGCAGCAGTTTTAAATTTGAAACAAAACGAAATATTAATTTAGTAAAAACCTTTCATGATTGTACTTAAAATCTTAAACCGTATAAAATTGTAGGTTACCTACCTATAATATTTACTATAATTTTTTGTTAATATATATAAAGGAGAACACATTCTTATCGTGAAGTTGTAATCATTCAGAACTCTGTGATATTTTAAATATTAATTAAATATATTTAGTTTAAATCCATCTACCGGTTTCGAAAAATACCATTTTCTTCTTCAGTATGTCAATACTAACTAAAAACATATATTATCAAATTGTTACTTAATACAAATTTAGTGGAATAATTTTAGAATGGGACTCGTAGTTCAATTCAGTTGGTTGTTTATAATTGTTTGATTAGTTTTACACGCTTTATTTATCTCCAACGATTCCTAATTATTTCATTTGTGACCAACACCGTTTATATGTTAAATTGACAATCACAATTTTTTATCAACATCGTGGCCATTTTCAATCAAATGATTAGCAAATTCTGAAAACCCACTATTACTCTTATATTAAAATTTCTACCCGTTTTACCAATATACTTTTAAAATTAGCAATATTAACTCTGTGGTTAAAATTCATATTCTTTATTTATTATCTTAGTTTTATTAACCACTGAATTGAGTTTAAATACATCAACCGGTTTCGTTCTTCTTCAGGATGTCATAACTAACTAAAAATATATATCATTGTTTCTTCACCAGAATCTATTTTTTAAAAAACAACAATTATTTAAATAATAAATTTAGTACTTAACTCAAATTGTTGCTTAATACAAATTTAGTCGAATAATTTTTAGGAAAAAAAAGGATTTTAACCACAAAGTTATTATTGCTAATTTTAAAAGTGTTAATTAGAATGATGTTCATATAAAATCAATTTTATCGAAAAATAGTGTTCTTGCGCTACCGGGATCCGAACCCGGATCTCTTTCCAAACCGGAATTAATTTGAAAAGTGTAACATGTAGGTTCGAAAATTTGTCGTCTAAAGTATTGTTGCTGTAGCATAGTTGGATAATTTATCGAAGAAAAAAAAATTCTACTTTTGCAATAAATATATATAAGATCTATTAACGTTTCCAAAATTTTATAACAAATGAGAATTATTAATTAATTCTGGCATCTATTATCGCGTATTTGTGATTCCATAAATATAAATTTCAAATACTGGAACGACAGATGTATCAAATTGAAAGCACAACGTATATAATGATAATGAACTCAAAATCACTAACAGTGAATCAATCACTGATATATTGAATCACAATCACAATCGGTGATTGAATATCTGGGAATATCGCGATTCGTGATCTGATAGATTCTGCGCATCTATCCGAAACGCTGAAAATTCAAACCGAAAAATAAACTCACATTTTTTTAACCATTTTTAATCTCCCTTTGATGATGTTAAATTAGATTTATGTTAGAATATGTTTTATTTATTAATGCTAAATCTGCAGTTACGTTGTCGGACGTGCACAGCAATCGGCTAAACTGTCAGGCAGCCCGTCTACTCACAGTGGTGTCACGTGTGGACTATCGTGACGGCATCCATGCTGGCCTGCCAATGTTCCAGCTGGATAGATTGCAATCTATTCTAAATGCGGCTGGAGTTTCTCAAATTCTCTCATATAACATCCCTTTCGCGTCAGCTACATTGGCTCCGATTCCCATCGATGAAGAGTTGGATTCAAATTGAGCCGGTTGATGTGCAAGGTGACATACAACTTTGTATGCCGGACAATTCGAATGGTAGAATTCGTTCACTTCTGACTGTTGCCTCGTTATCTTTCAATTTGTGCACGACTGACGGTGAGAATTCGCATCTCGTCTCCTTCAATCTTTTAAAGATTGCGATATTTAATACATTTCTAACAAAGCAACGTCGTTATGTCAACAATTCATCAAATCGTCGTATAATTTAATAAAAATGGTCGCCGCAGCAAACAATTTCAAGCTTTCCCGCCCTTTTAACTAGATTTTTATTATTTTAAATAAATTATGCACATCTAAAAACGTCACATTCGTCAAAACTTCAAACGAAAATGTACTTTACGCACAGCGCTGCAAGGCCTATTTTCGCTTGCGCTTATCGGCAAATACGTCGTTGCGAAGGTGAGAGCAGAAACGTTCCAAAATTGAAATCCTCAAGGGAACGAAACGATTACGGAACTAATTTGATTACGTTAGTGCGTCCCTTTCCAACGCGCGAAAACAATCGCGAAACAATGAGACAGAGTATATTCAAACGAAGAAAATTGGTCCAAATCTTTTTGCTCTTTTTCCGCGCTGGCATTCGCGTGTGCCGAAAAGAGACGCGGATAGCTCGTCGTCTTATTCGGAACGGATATAATTGATGGAATAATTATTTCGATTTCTTGATTTGTGCAACGTTTCGCTTTTGTATCTTCGTCTCGCCCGCACGCCGGCGCGGACGCGGGCGTGCGAGCGAGACGCGCGCCCGAGACGATGCCATAAATCAAGGCGTGATCGGGGACCGAAATAATAAACGGAGTCACGCCCCTCTATTAAAATGCGGACGCGCGATTGGTCGGGGCAAAACGATCAGAGAGCGGGACGGAGATATAATTAGGGACGCCCGGCCAAGACGCGCGCGAAGGAGAGGGAAGATTTGATTGTCGGGCGAGCAATTACAAGAGCAATTTTGAAAATGGAACGTTTTATCCCTTTCGAGCCAAAAAAGCGAAAAATATTTCATTTTATTAGAATCTTTGGAGTCTACTCTCGATTTCAAAAGTCCACTGCGTAGTAGACTCGTCAAAAGACAGGCACTTTGAACGCTGATGTTCTGTTCGTCAGTTGGGTAAATTTAAATCTCCCCAGCAGCAGTTATAACGGAATTAAATGTAATAATTAGAAAGATATATAAATACATATAAAATCAATTTTATCGAAAAATATTGTTGTTGTGCTACCGGTATTCGATCCTGGATCTCATTCCAAACCGGTGCATTATCCAACTTTGCTACAGCGACATTATTTTTGACAACAAATTTTTATTGGCCCCGATCCTTTGTTTATTGATAGTTTACAAACATTTTAACAAATACACGTAGTAGATGACTAAAAAAATAAATTAAAATGTAGCTTTGGTCGTGGAGACTAAAAAAAGGAAAAGGATAATACAAAATTAACAATAAACTGACCAGTCATCAGAGCACCACTGCCGGCTCTAACTTCCCAATGAAATAAAGATTACAATAAAACAAAATGAGAAAATATAGTGTATGACTAAAGAATTTAAAAACAGAGTATACAGAAAGGAATTTTAAATTCGCTGAGAGTCTCAGGGATCCTAGAGCCCCCTAGCAGTTCCCATCTAGACACCCAAACTCTCACGAAGATCCTATACAATTTCAGATTTTTTTTGTAACTGAGTAGATCGGTGTTCCTGATGGAATCCCTATCCACCCGTTAAACTGTCAATCATATTCTCTCTATATCACTCTATATACTCTATTGAACGTCAATGGTATTAACTTGTAACACAATATTCCCTATTCTATAATATTGTTGTACTGCTTTCTGTGAAATAATGTTTTAACTTGTTCAATAGCACAAATCACTCTTGAAGGGTGGATTGCCTGTTTAAAAGAAGAATACGATTTATTTAATATTTAATGCATTAAGTTTTCCAGCCTGGATAACACGGCGAGAGGGTGATTGTAGTAAAAGGGAGGGGCGGAATTTTTCCTAAACACCTAGAAACAGCCCTGTCAAGCAATGGCTATCGATAGCAGTCTATCTTTCCCTCTTACATGATTTGCATCCATATTTCAAAAGGTTTCCTGCGGAGAAGTGGTCGCTAGATCCTAGGGCAGTGTCCGTCACGTTTTCTATAAAACGAGTGATATTATGATATTGGTTTCAGGTGATGTTTCCGGCTGTCAAATCAAACAGTCTATTCTCTAATGAGTTAGATCGAGATTTATCTCATCGTGTTTCATTCCGCGGAGAAGGACTACAGGATGACCTGAAATTTATCCGCTAACGAATTTATATGACCATTAAATATATCAATTATAAAAATATACATACAGATGTATCATTTTGAAATATAATATTTACTGTTTCCGATGAAAGTTTGCAGAAGTCCATAATCGCATATCTCTACCTTAATCTGCAAAGCAGCTAACTCCATTATTGTAAAATGTTCAGAAGCAACAAAAAACTGTTTAATTTTGTAATTAAACAGATAACATAAGTTCCAAAGTACGCCTTGGTAAATTGTTTATGCAGAAATAGGGTGACTGAGAAATTTTTTTGATTCATCTCGTACTTATAGGAAATATTTGGAATTTTTCTGATTTTCTTTACAAAAAATTATTTATTTAATTTTTAACACAGTGCATACACATAAGCACTCCTATATACGCTCTAATATAAACAAGATTAAAGTCTTTTCTTTTATTAAATACATATTTACTTTTAAAATTAGCAATGTTAACATTGTGGTTAAAATTCATATTTTTTATTTAATATCTTTGTTTTATTAACCACTGAATTGAGTTTAAATCCATCTATCGGTTTCGAAAAATACCATTTTCTTCTTCAGGGTGTCAATACTAACTAAAAACATATATTATTATTTCTTTACTAGAATATATTTAAAAAAAAAAACTAACAACGAATAATTTTAGAATGGGACTCGTAGTTAAATTTAATTGGTTGTTTATAATTTTTTGATTAGTTTTACACGCTTTATTTAATAGCAAATTCGTTACACATTTATAAAAAAGTTGTCCTTAATTCAACTTCTTCTGTTCCCCCATCGCGTTGGATTTTTAAGCTTTACATGTATTAAGTAACAATTTGAGTTAGGTACTAAATAATTGTTGTTTTTTAAAAAATAGATTCTGGTGAAGAAACAATGCTATATTTTTAGTTAGTATTGAGATCCTGAAGAAGAACGAAACCGGTTGATGTATTTAAACTCAATTCAGTGGTTAATAAAACTAAGATAATAAATTTAAAATATAAATACATATTTGGTTAGTTTCATTTTAAATCTATTCAATTTCTCTTCCTTTCTTACGTTTTCTGGCATTTCATTAAAAAATTTCATCGCCCTGTACATCTGAGATTTGTCCTTCTTCCTGAATGGCAGTCTCGGTCTATCCCTTCCCCTTGTACGGTGCTCGTGCTCATGTTGATTTTCATCAATATTTTATACCATTATATTAAAATATATCTTCTGTTTAAGGGTCATCATATTGAGATCTTCCAGCATCGCACTGACTAGTATTATCCTCAAAGCTTTATTTTGCACCACTGACAATTGTTGCATTTCTTCTACGTTAGCCAAAAAATAATAATTGGGAATTAATAGTATAATTAATAAATTGTAGGTAATTGGAAGTTATCCTCTGATATTTCATCTCACCCATTCAAGTGAGGAAATGTCAGACGAATATATATATATATTTTTTTTTTTAAATACCATTTAAATGTATGCATTAGAAATATATACATATAATATCAATTTTATCGAAAAATATTGTTATTGCGCTACCGAGATTCGATCCTGGATCTCTTCCAATCAATAAAATTTATTTTATATGTATATCTTTCTAATTAGTATTTAAAATATCACAGAGCTATGTTCTGAATAATTACAACTTCACAATAAGATTGTGTTCTTGTTAATAAATATTTTTTCTGTATATCTTTCTAGTTAATAATTTATTAACGATTTAATTCTGCGCGGCTGAAAGGGTCAACGCCCGGCGGAACGGGAAGTCATTAGGATGTCCGCCATTTTGGAAGCAAATTGGCGGGAAACGGTGACATTTGGCGGGAAGCTTTCTGCTCGTCACGGCCAGGATGGTTTTCTTTGTCGTCTTTGCAGACGGATGGACTCCTGGACCTGGCTCGGCCCGGGTCAACGGAGGAACAAAGCGAGATCCAAATACACAAATAATAGATGGAATTAAACAGTGCCAATGACGAAATAGCCCAAGATTAATGAAATTACGAATCTATTCAATTAATTTTTTAGACTCTCGAAATATAACGTATATTTCGACAAGATGGCGTGGATACTGATCGAAGATTTCGAATAGGGGCGCGTCATTCGCAAACACGCCGAAAATCATCTTCACTCAGTCAATATATTTATATAGATTATTTAACTTTGTTTTTTAAACCACTTAATTAATTAAACCTGCGGAAAAATCTCAAGATTAAATTGTAATTGCTCGTAAAGCAGAGGAGTATTGTTCGACGCGCGTGATTTGAGGATTTGCCAGCTGCAATGAGTCACTGGTCGGGAGCTTACTATAGCGTAATATTCATATCGATGACAACCCGAAGGAACGCCATCAAAAGTGTTTGCATTGTCCAAAAACTGTTGTGTGCAATTTCTGCCAGAGGGCTAAATTGGCCCTTATTTTTTTAACCAGCGAGAGACATACAGTATTGCCGAATGAGTTTTTGGTAGCGCAACTGCAGCCGTTTCCCGGGTTCAACAACAGACAAGAGCAAGACGGGGCCACTCCGCACATAGCTAGAGTTTCAATGGAGAAGCTGAGGAAAATTTTCCCAATAAATTAATCAGCAAGTACGGAGACATACCCTGGCCACCTCGGTCACCGGACCTTACACCTCGCCTGAGGATACCTCAAGTCGAGAGTTTCCAGCGACAATCCTCGAACATTTCAGGCTCTACAAGAAAATATACGCCGCGAAGTTGCTGCCTCTCGCGTATTCGCAAATTTAAGAGTCCGATTGCAAGAGTGTCTTGAGAGAAATTGATTATTTTTTAATTATTATTAATATTAATTAAACTTGAAAATTTTTGCTAGATACGCCACTGTTTCAGAAAATACCATTTCCTTCGTCAGGATGTCAAATTAACTAACCAAAAATATATATTATATATCGAGTTAATTTATTTATCACAGAGTAAAGAATGAAGAAAGAATAAAGAAAGAATGTACAGCTGATGTTAGTACAGTGAGTAAGATTAAGAAAGGATCACTTAGGTGGTTTGGTCAAATGGAACGGATGAATGAAGAGAGAATGGTAAGCGGAACCAGATAATTGAGGATGGTCCTGTCAGAAGCCTCAACAATGTATTAATGTGGATGAGGCGAGAAATGTGTGTCAAGACAGAGGAGAGAAACGGCGTGATGATATTTAGTAAGTTGGCTAGTTACGATAATCTAATGTTTAAAAAATATCTATAGATATATCTAGTAAGTAACCTGATTAAAATTATTATTAAATACTGGCAAAATTTTTGAGTACCCCATTTGATAATAATTGACATGCTATATATATATATTTTTTTTGTTTATTGTTTGTGTCAAATTACAACTGTTGAGACATCGTAATATCCGGTCGTAACCATAACGCTCTCATTGTCGTCTAATGGTGCCTCAACTCATTACCGGCGGGGGTTGGCGCTAGGGGGTGGGCGAACTGGGGGCTGTCCCGCTGAATTATTTATAGCGACATTTTCTTCTGTACACATCCCTAATGGCGGGTGGTGCGGAGAAGTTAATTTCGCGTGACAATTTATCATACTATAAGGCGATAACGGTACACAGCGCACACACAACTGATCGCTATATTTACTTATTTATTTAGCGGAAATAACACAGATAAAGGTTGCTTTTTTTTTAGAGATTTGTTTTTCGACTGAGCTGATTTGTGCTCAGTTTGGTTTGCCATCTTGCCGTAATAATCGTCAATCCGAGCGAGTAATTCTAATAACCATGGATCGTTTGATATCTAATTGATAATACAGAACTAGAGAGCGCTATAGATCCATGATTACTCGCTTCTTCGTTCCCCAATTGAATGGCATTAATGTGGAAGAGCTGCGGCTTCAACAAGATGGCGCAACATGGCACACAGCGCGCGACACGATCTATCTATTGAAGGAAACATTCGATGAGCGCATAATGAACCTGTGAATTGGCCTCCAAAACCGTGTGCTTTAACACCTTTGTATTATTTTCTGTGAGAATATGTGTTATGGCTAATCTACGCCGATAAACCAGAGACAGAAGCCAACATTCGTCGCGTTATTGCCGATATACGTCCCCAGACTTCCAGATTGCGCTTTATTTGAGCCACCCGCTATGCTCATATGTGCGAAATCATATTTAAACACTAACGGCATCTAATTATCTTTCCAATAAAGCCAATACCACGGTTTTAATATATTTAATTTAATTTTAATGTTCTATGTTTCTCAAAAAAAAAACACCCTTTATAAGTATTAGGGTATTGAACAAAGAAACTATGTAAAATAGTTATGAACTATTTATTTATCTATACAATATATCTATCTACAAGGTGACCAAAAAAAAGTGGGAACATCTCGTAACACACGAGTTATTTCAAAACATAATATAATTAATTATAATTCTTAATGTACAATATTCAGCTAATCAGAAATCATCAAACCACCCCATACTGCATCATCTAGTGGGTTTACATCTGCCCTGTTCGGTGGCCACACGCCTGGTGAGATGAAATTAACATTGTTGATTGTATTTCTAGCTGTGTGAGATGGAGCTCCGTCCTGCTGTAATGTCTAGCTACACTCCAGGCTTTGTTTTGAAACTCTTTGATCATTTTCCCAGCACCCCGACGATTTTCAATTCGCAAATTTTTCAGATCAGAATACGGTCTTCTGCGGTGCAAATATAAACAATGCGAAAATTAATAATCAAAGATGGCGACCGGAAATTTTCGAAACAAAACGTAATATAGGTAAATAAGTAAATGAGTAAACTATTGAAGCTATTGTTGATATTTCGATGTAATTATATCACATTTTAAGAAATGTTCTCACTTTTTTCGGACCACCCTATGTGTTATATGTTTCTAAGAAATAAATAAAGTACCTACTCAGGTAGAGGTATATATAATTTAATTGAAAAATATAAAAAAACTTATACATTACGAATTAACAAATTGAAGACTATTTCACAAATGTGATCGTTTGCAGGCACCGCTGTGTCTTTCGTCTGCTCAACTATCGAAGATCCCCTGACTATATCCATCTTCAGCTCCTCCTCACTGAGAGACGGAATAAAAAATAGATCAATTAATAGTAATGACAGATTTGTCAGCGCCGTTCCATGACGATGGACCATTTGTTTTTATTTTTTATTTATTATCTTTGTTTTATTAACCACTTATTGAGTTTAAATCCATCAACCGGTTTCGAAAAATACCATTTTCTTCTTCAGGACGTCAATACTAACTAAAAACATATATTATTGTTTCTTTACCAGAAACTATTTTAAAAAAAAAATACGTTGTACGTCGTTAAAGGTTATTTATAACAAAACTTATTGTCATTTTTGGCACGCTTTGCGAATCGGTCGCGAACGTGTTATTAACACCTTTTCACGTTCAAATTCCCACCCATCCTTTATTCCCTACTGCTTGACCAGTGTAAACAGTGACCTTGACGTCAGCAGACGCAATAATTGTTCGGTTGCGACACCGCAATATCAGCTCCGGTGCATCAGCACTGTTATATTGTGATCCTGTGATTTGTGTGCAATGATATTGTGAAAGCCGCGGGTGACGTGATTGATATCGCCGTCTTCATTTGGAAGCGGAGATCTGCCCGCCCTCGTGCCGTTTTGTGCGATCTCGGCTGCGATTGCGGGAGTAAAGGAGGCGTCATACGCGAGGTAAGGCGAGCAGTCCTTCAGATTTCCGATTCCTCGATATCCACTGGCCCTTCGACTGGATTCCCTTCCATCATCGATCTTTATCCCCGTTAATCCAAGTCCCTTCTTTCTTTCCTTCCTTTGCGATTTACGACCGAAATCTATGTTTTCTTTTCACTCATAGAAAACATTATTATCTATAAGATTAATTATATGCATTTTTCCATAACCCTTTCAGAAATGTAGCATTGATCGATCGGGAATTCTAGTCCAGTCAAATTCCTACAAAGCTGAATACACGAAGTAGTCCAAACTCGGTTGTTCTGTAATCATGTAGTACACACTCAAACGAGTTTCAAAAGAGTACAGTATAATTCTCTTATGAACCGAGCCCGTGGTGATTTTATGTACGTACCTACCCTCCGAAGCCACATCCCTATCTTTTAGTTTGTCAACCTTAACCTTTCTTGATTTGTGGAGAGTTATGGGTTAGAACTTTTATTGTTATAGTTTTTTCTAATCTTATTATGTGTACTGATGTGCATTGAAACGATTATTTCACATCATCTATTGTATCGCTTTGTTTACCCGGTAGAGAACCCGGATTTAAATTATCTTTTATATTATTTAATGGGAGAAATATCTTCAGAATTATCTTTATAAACTACAACACAACCCTTCATAGATCAGATCGTATCTAACATCCAAACGAGGAAGAACTGAAAGCCTATAATAATTTGCAAGTACCGAGTCGTGATTTTAAGATCTCCCGAGGATGGAACATAAAAGTGACGACATATTTGACACTTGCAACGCTACGGAGCGGCGTGCAGTAATGTCCGTCTGTCAATGCGAACTAATTGGACATCAGCGCGCGCGCGCGCGAGCGCCAAATTGTTGCCAGATGGTTAATTAATTACCGGCGATATATCGGTAACTACTGTACACAGAGGGTACCGCGGGATGCATATTTAGAAGGCATTTTTATGTCTCTCTGATGTGATCAAAGCGTGCCATTATAAAGGCGTGTATTTGATCTCTTCAGAAATGTCACTAGTAGAATGTACTTATGCGACAGTTTTAATATCTTATATATTCTCCTCAAATACGATTGAAACATCTTTAACCCATTCTCCGCGGATCGCGCCTTACGTGCCCGCAGCGCGGGTGTCTCAAATATGAGACGCCGTGTTTCGGCGATGAAAATCGTACCAAAATTATTTAACGATTATTAGCCATCTTATAAACAATTACGAAATAATATAAAGTCTTCGTATCATCCAGATATTCAAAATCAGTTTATCCGTGTGTTTCAAACTATAGAGTTAAATTGAATGTCACCATTTAAAAGCTTGTAAATGGTGCATTAGTCTCAGAAATCTACTTTACTCTAGTACGTATGAATCTCACCACAAATGGTGTACGGCACTGTTGTGTTCTCTCGCGGATAATTTTGTTTATGCTATTTTGTAATATGGTTCTGATTTATGTTCGTGAGGATACTCGAGAACCTTTGCCCACGATTTCTTAAAAACAAATCAAAAATTTATTGCATTATCGTAGTGTAAAGTCGTCAATTACAATGCCGCCAAATAGTGGCGCGTATGACAGACGTCATGCGTGTTTATGAACGCGGTCAATGGGTTAATTATTGTCATTATACCGTATTTCCTCGATTATAAGACGCGCCCTTATTTTTATATACTAATAATAAAAACATGACGTTAACATTATTATAACATACAATGTCATACAACCACAAATTTTTTTATTTAAATGGGCTATTACAAAATTAGTTAGGTTAGGTTAGATATATATATATATATATATATTGATAAAATATACATGTATAGGTTTTAAAAAAAAATTGAAAAATAAGCCAGACAAACTTTTGAGTATGTCCAAATCTTTGCAGGAACTTATTACTGGGATTTCATGCCCTGAACGAAGCTATTATTTCTACGTGGGAAGTATGGAAGTCTTGGGCATTACACGGGTTACGACCTGTCATCGGCCGGCTTAAGTGATCACATTATTTACCCATAACCATGAGAAAAGACTTGGCACTACCAGGTAAATCAGACGATCCTATCAGAAGCCTCAATAATAATTAATGTGAATTAGGCAAGAATTGTGTGTCGGAAAAGAACAGTTAACACGTTTTTACACTTCGATAGCCTACCTAAGCATTATAGTCTGAATATGTGTAAAAATAGCGAACAAAATCGAAACTGCTTCTGTTGAGAGACACTTTCGGAATCGGTCGGATATATTTTACAGAATATATTAAAAACATTTTATGGAAGCAATATTAGAATATGTCCAAGAACACACAATTACTGTATTTTCACCTACAAAGGCACTGCTATTAAACAAATATCAGATATCTCATAGAGAAGAAGCTATTTTTATTATATTTTTAATAGAAAATATATGGAACTATGGGATAATTACAGGGCCTACTACCTGTCTTCAGCTGGCTAAATATAATAAAAAAATAGCTTTGTCTCTATGAGACATGTGATTATTAGTTATATAAAGGGTGGCCCAAAAAAAGTTCGTACATTTCGTAAAACGTGATATAATTACATCAAAATTAGTATATCAACAATTGCTTAAATGGGTTCCGGTCGCCATCTATGATTATTAATTTTACCATTGTTTGTATTTGATTTTTTTTTTTCAAATTGTCGCCCAGAATGACAAAAATCATCGCAGAAGATCGTATTCTGATCAAATATTTGCGAATTGAAACACGTCGGGGTGCTAGGGAAATGATCCGAGTTTTAAAACAATGCCTGGAGTATAGCTAGACATTACAGCAGGACGGAGCTCCATCTCACACAGCCAGAAATACAATCAGGTTTCTTTCTTCGTTGTGAGAATGTTAATTTCATCTCACCAGGCGTGTGGCCACAGAACAGGGCAGATGTAAACCCACTAGATGATGCAGTATGGGGTGTTTTGATGATTTCTGATTAGATGAAAATTGTACGTTAAGAATTGTAATTAATTATATTATGTTTTGAAATAACTCGTGTGTTACGAGATGTTCTCACTTTTTTGGGCCACCCTGTAAAGATTCGGAGGCTGATCGACATAGTTTAAAAAAATTCATGACTGCAAGTAGAGCGACCATCGGCATCTAACAGCCCAGTTTCACAAATGTTGGTGTATTTTTGCTTGTTGAATGTATTCAAGAATACCAATAGAAAACCCAGGACCAGCCATCGAAGGTATATACGGCGGCAAAGAGTGAGTCAGTCTATCTAGTCTGGACGGATTGATGCTTCGTCTTGTGGTCCACTGGCTCCAGCATCTGTTAGATTTTAGCATGTAAACATTATTTGGACACGGTTTTATGCGCGCTCCGTCCAGAGCCAAATAGCGGGCAGCTTTCGTCGGCACACTACCAAACTATATCTGCAACACATTAAGAAGTCAAGAAGACAAACACCACAGACCATTAAAATGTTGTTTGACAAACAAATTACTCGTGACAGTTGTCGAAATATTTATATTAAAGCGAGAGTATGTATAAAGAAAAATTATTTGCCATCTTTAATCATAATGTTCTCTGTAATTCTTGCTTTCTTAAACAGAGCGGAATGAGATCTGCACCTCGTGGTGCAGAGGAAGATTGCTGGAAGTCGGGGCCCTGGAGTGAGGAGGAAACCATGGCTGAAGAACGTTTCGTAGGTCCTCACAGTGATTTGCTGAAAGTACCGTATCGTCGTACCGCTCTACAGTCTCATAACGATCGATGATGTACAGTGCGATGAGATTTTTTAATGAAATGCCAGAAAATATAAGAAATTGAATAGATTTAAAATGAAACTGACTAAATACGTTTTAATAAAAGAAAAGACTTGAATCTTGTTTGTATTAGAGCATATGTAGGAGGGCTTATATATGTACTGTGTTAAGAATTAAATAAATAAATAAATAACTATATATTTTTTATTTTCATATAGTTCATTTAAACAAACTGATAAACGAAAAGATTTTTACACTAAAATAAACATAATAAACTCAAAAATAATATATTAAAAAAAAACTGATTAAGAAAAAAGCGGAAAGGGTAAGGAGGGGAGGAAAATGGGGTGCAATATATATGTTTTAAATATAAATATATATGAATTAGAACTGTAAATCCGGATCGATAGGATCCAAATTAACGAATTGCGTAATCTCCGAGTCGCGCTTCTTGAGGAATGGAATACGACAATTCCGGTTGTAAATCGGAATCACCGCAAGGTATGGGAGGGAAGTAGGGAAACCTTGGTTCTGGATAAGGTCGGTGAGGGGATAGGGATTTTAATCGAAAGACCAGTGAATTTTGGAGAACCGGGATTCGGATAGACTGCTCGCCTTACGTTGCATGTGACGCTTCTGTAATTCCTGCAGTCGCCGCCGAGATCGCACAATGGCACGCGGATGAGCCGATCTCCGATCGCAATTGAATACGGCGATGTCTCAAGTTCACCCACGGCACACAAACAATACGTGATCAAAACACAACATCACAAAATACAATGCCGGTGCACTGGAGCTGAAATGTCCACACCGCGAATGCTATCGCGATGTCAAGTCAGTCAAGTTGACGTCTGCTGGCGTCAAGGTCACAATTCACACTGAAAAGGCGAGCATTAGGAAATATATTGATGGGTATTTGGACGCGGAAATGTGTCAATAACAGTGGTCGCGGCTGAATCAAAAAACGCGCCAAGAGCGTGTTTTACAAATTCGGAACAATATATATATTTTTTTTTTTTTCTGGGCGCCGAAAAGCTGTATGTGTTGAACCATTCTCTCAGATTCTAAAATATAATATCGTACATTCTTCTAATAACATGGACATTTTTAACGATAAATTGCTTCCCTTTAAAATTAACCTATTAATATAAATTGTATATACATGCGTGTATGCGTAAATATATACATAAGTTAATTTTAAAGGGAAGCAATTTATCGTTAAAAATGTCCAAGTTATTAGAAGAATGTACGATATTATATTTTAGAGTTTAAGAGAATGGTTCAACATGTACAGAGTTTCGGCGCCCAGAAAAATTTCGCCCTAAAGCGCCACAAAGGCCAGGGCCGGTGCTGTCCTGTTGATCCTCAACGTCACTTGCTAGACTTCAATTCCTCGTTAGAAAGTTGATCAAATCCACTCTGAAATAGTTGGCTCGGAGCCCTACCGCGAGACGTTTAGTCCACGATCAGAACGTTTATTGATCCAGGCGCGCAGCTGAGCGTCCGCCAAATTGTTTGTTGACTCAGCACCAAACCTTAATTACGGCCGTGACGGTTGGCTGATCGTCTCACGAATTATGGCTGGCGACGACAGAATTCTGTCTAGAGAATCCCTGCCGACGTCCTGCTGCTGCAGCTTCTTGACGCGGACAATTAGCTTTATCGTCGTCACATTTAAACATTTAATGCCTTCATAAATCATCCTGTTTCTTTTCAATTTCTCTTATAATCGTATTATTACTTTCTTCGCGTTACTCAGAAGAAACAATCGGTTAAACACTAGATTAATATCGTTAAAAAATACTCTACGTATCTGTATAATAAATATATTTAGTACTCTTCCATAAATAACAATTAGAATTAGTTTAAGAACATAAAATAATAAAATACGTTTTAAAAACAATTATTACTTAGTGCAGTGAGTGGTCGTTATTTTGGACAATATCTGCAGTATCTTCTTGACCTTGTGATCTTGGAGCATCTTGCTCGCCGATAGCTTTCAAAATGGACCCACGAAGCTCTCAGCTCAATTTAGGGATATATATTTATTTAATTCTGCATAAATAAGCACTCCTATATATATTCTAATATAAACAAGATTCAAATACATATTTGGTAAGTTTCATTTTAAATTTTTCAATTTCTCTTCACTGTGCATCATCGATTTCTGAGATTTGGCCTTCTTCCTGAATGACAGTCTCAAATTAGAGCCTCCAATCCGAATATTCGAACCCCGAATGTATTCGCCTGTTTTTTTAGTATTCGTTATTCGAATACTTTAAAAAGTATCCGTAAAGTATTCGCTCGTATTTATATTATAAGATTTTTAATATTTTTCTAAACGAAACAAGGGTTTACGAACCCTGAGAATCATATGCAAGCATTCATTCATTCATTCAGGTATACGATTTTTTTCTCCAGAAGTACCGCTATCGGCTATATGGAAGTCGGACAATAAAGATGTAAACGCCTTTGTCGGACATCTTTTGCATTTGCCTTTTTTTTAGGTCTTCCGCTTATCTTTACGGTTCTATGACAACGAGCACTTATAATACATTGTTTTGTCAACGATGGAGTCGGCTTTCTGTTATTCTTTAGTGTTTAGCTTTCATAAATACTCGAGCCGACAAACGAGAAGTTATATACTAAATATTGAAAATAAAACTTGCACTCGGGGTGTGAGATATGAAGTAATATAAACATATCTAAAATGTAGTCAGCTATCGAGAGAAGACTGACTCCTCTTTACTTCCACGAAGAGTTGGAGTTCTGCAAGTTATTAATCACGAATCTTACATTTTTGGAGAAACATTTAAAACATTTCTGTATTTATCATTCCTTTCTTAAAAATTTTACGAATATATTCGAATATATTATCATTAACTATTCGATTATTCGAATAGTTGGAATCACGAATATTTGGAGGCTCTAACTCTCAGTCTATTCCTTCCTCTTGTACGATGCTCGTGCTCATGTTGATTTGCATCAATATTTCGTGTAAATTCCGCTGATATTTTCTTATTATGATTACCTCATATATATATCCTCTGTTTAAAGGTCATCATATTGAGATCGTCCAGCATCGCACTGACTAGTATTATTCTCAAAGCTTTATTCTGCACCACTAACAATTGTGGCATTTCTTCTTCGTTAGCCAAAACCAAAATGCAGCTGCAGCAGTTGATGCGAGGAATAATAACAGAGCTGTAGACTATTTGACAAGACTCAGTACTAATGAATCTTCTGATCCTTCCCAGAAGTGACATTTTCTTAGCAATCTTTTTAGTCGCGTATCTTGTATTTTGGGATAGATTCAATTTAGAATCTATTATGACTCCCAAATATTTGATTTCAGTCACTTCCTTCAGACTTTCACCATCTATGTTAATTGCTGGTGTGATTGGTATTCTTTCATTTCCAATGTTCATGAATTTAGTTTTGTTTATTTTCTTCAGTCTTGACTTCAAGAGTGGCAACGTGACTGAGCTATGTGGTGTTGCATCAACAGTCGGGCATAGCAATACCAGAGAGTGCCAGAATCGGCAAGTGGGCAGAGCAAATGCTTTTGCTTTTACAATACGTCAAATTTACGTACGATACTAAACCAGAGTTAAGGGACCACGAAGATGTTGAATAGTTTGTAAGTCTACATAGGTCCTCTATTTTCAGTAATCAAAATTTGAATTGGAATGACAAAATCAGCGACGCGAGTGGCAGGAAACACCATGTTATTAATTGATGTGTTTTTTTTTTGTCGATTGGAATTAGTAGCATTTAGTGGGATGTTGTTTAATCGGCTTGGCGTGGAGTGGAGCTGCCACTGGATTGAAAAGACGTGGGTGTGCGGAGATGCTGTTCATCTGCTCGTTGTGGGTTTAGGTCCAGATCTGGCCGAGTATCGATTGCAATTGTCAACCTCTCCGACCGTGGTTTGATATCACATCTTCACACTACATAAATAAATCATACCAACAACACGTAAACCAGGGATGCCAGCCGAAGAAATAAGAATGTACATAAATAACCTTCGTTTTTTCAAAAGCTCACGATCACAGGGATAGTTGAGGGGTAGCGAGCAAGAATACGGACTGCTGCATAATGGATAGACTAAATAAAGGAGCTGACGGGATCCTATTTAAATGCAGCCATTAACATGGCTTAAGACCGGGACGGATGGAAACGTATTTTGCACCAGGTTACAGATATTTCAGAGGACCGCGATACTCAGCAGCGAGTATACGATGAAGAAGAAGGTAAGTGCTAAGAAAAGTATTGACTCCAATTGTATTCCCTTTTCATGTGGTCCTTGGATTGATTTGCCAACACTGTTCCTCTGGACCGCTGAATCTGCATTCAATCTTCTCGGACCGGTAGCACGGGGGTGAGGTCTCACTCGTAGCCGGCCGCGACAGGGCCACGACAGATGGTATTGCAGGAATTATGTACCGTCACCCGGCACTCCGCGCCGATGTAAGCGGAGGAATAAAGAGATCACGAGTAGAGAAAACGAGAGTTATTTCTTCACACTTCGCCGCCTGCGATCCGCGCCGCTCCACACCGATCATGCTGCCACAGCTGTAGATAATTTTAATTTTAAAAAAGTGACTTACGATAAATCGCATTACTGACGTATTCAAATTATCCACATTTACTTCCGTACCAGTGTTCGAATATTTAATCTGATCTTAAATTATTAATCTAAAATTAATCCTGTTTTATATTGTACTAAATACAAATGCGAGTAGCACGATTTGTAGCTATTATAAATACGATAATATCGACGCATTTTGCATCACAGTCATCAGCTGGATAGCTTTTTAAAATGTAATTTAGTCAAGATATATACCACTTTATTTTGTGCCGTGGTATTTTAAACATGATTTAAACATGAACTATGCATGATATTTGGATTTCCATACTTTAATATCTACTCCAGCCTCCAGTTCCCTCGTTACCGAGGATTCTGACCTGCTGATGTCCATGTCTTCAGTTCCCATTGCAATCCGCAATTTGGAGATTCAAAGCCTTTAGCATTCTCAACCAGGCCGGTATCGTTTCCCCGTATATACTCGTACGTCGCGATATAAACTAAAAAATAAATATTGTATTAAATAAAATAACAATCACTTTGTATGAAACCACTTAATTTATCATACGTCAACCGGTTTCGCTTATCTCAAACTTCATCAGGACGTATTTAAAACTAATCATAAATATAAAAAGAGAACACTTATATATATATATATATATATATATGGTACATGAAGAAGGAGAGATAGAATATAAAATTACATGCGAAAGAGAGAGACATAATACATATACAGATAGACGGAAAATCAAGAGAGGGGAAAATAGAGTGTGATGGATATTAAAGAAAACATACCTAATATGGGGCTAATAGATTTGCCTTTTTTATTTCAAGGACTTCTAAATTGTCCAAACCTGTTTTTATGGAGAATATTCACCTCTGTGCTATTATTAACCCTTCCCATACCATGCAGTAGCACAGGTTCCATTATTTGAAAGAGCCATCTACCTTATTTTTACGGAATCTCAAATATCTTTGTGTAATCTGACAGCAGACGCTAGAATTATCAATTAATTTTTATTATATTTTGGACACATTGATACAACTTTATTATTAGGAGAACACATTATTCAGAACATAGCTCTGTGATGTTTTAAATATGAGTTAAATATGCTGCACCTTCACCGGTTAGAAAAGAGATCCAGGTTCGAATCCCGGTGACGCAAAAACAATATTTTTCGACAAAATTGATTTTATATGTATATATTTATAATTAATACATTAATTTTGATGTATTGTACAATACAGAAGTTAATTAATCCTTCGAATTATAATATTACATATTTTTTTTATATTCAATGCTCAATACTTATGGTGTTAATCATTTTTTCACATTTTAAAGACTAATACAACTGTAATTTCTTACTGTAACACGAGTTGACAGCGTGGCTGCGTGCGAGTATTTCATATCACGGTGTGGTAAAGGTTAAAAGAATGGTATTTTTCAATAATACCATATTATCATGATTGTAATAATAAATATTATATTTAATGAAAAATTCAGAGCTGTGGCAGGCCGGCAGCGTTCCGCGACCCTCGCAGCATCCAGCAGCAGACGGTCATAAATCTTCGGAGATCTCGTCCGGAACTGTGCGGAAATTCCTTCATCCACTTACACGCCCTCTGGGCCCGGCTCACAGTCGACCCGAGCACTGTCCAACCATCACACCAAAATATCATGTCGAGGGTGAGCAGAACGAACTAGTTTCTACATTACAAATTCCCATCCATACATTTCCTAATGCTCGTCTTGTCAGTGTGAAATGTGACCTTGGCGCCAGCAGACGTCAACTTGACTGATATTTATTCGATCTCAACATCGCGATAGCATTCGCGGTGTAGACATTTCAGCTCCAATGCACCATCACTGTACATATTATGTTTTGATCGCGTATTTGTAACACAGCCGTATTCAGTTGGGATCAGAGATCGGCTCATCCGCGTGCCATTATAAAATATAATATCGTACATTCTTCTAATAACTTGGACATTTTCAACGATAAATTGCTTCCCTTTAAAATTAACCGATAGTTACACCTTTAAATTACTGACACGCGTCTTATCATATCAATTATATGGCGCCTCGGCTGCGACATCGCAGCCAAGGCGCGATTGCGCAGTACAATGCCTCAACAGTTGCTATCGTTATTTGTTCATTTCAAAATAATATTGAGGAAAGGTGATGTCTATGTATAACGCAGGGTCCTAAGTAAAATATCATACATTCTTTTACATATTGTATTTTCTCTTCATATATTATATATTTTCACATTTATTGAAGTTATTTGGTTTTATGAAATGTAATTAGCCCTAAACAGGCTTGCTCAGTTGGACCAATACATTTTAAAATATATTTAACAAACTGAATTTTTTTTGTAGCCGTACAATGCTTATAAAGGGTTTTTTTTAGAGGTATGATTTTCTAATTGGCAACACTTTTTCCAGCTGATTTGTGCTCATTTTGGTTTGCCATTTCACCATGAATAGAGTAACACCAGAACAACGCTTGCAAATTGTGCTAATTCATTTCGAAAATCGTAGTTCAGTTCGCGAAACTTACAGTGCTCGATATAATCGACTATCCGAGCAAATAATTCGCATACTCTAATTGATAATACGCGTCCGCAGAGACGTCGTACAGTGCGCACCGAAGAAGCTGTTAGGCCAGAACTAGAGAGCGCTGTAGATCCATGATTACTCACTTCTTCGTTTCCCAACTGAATGGCATTAATGTGGAAGAGCTGCGGCTTCAACAAGACGGCGCAACATGCCGCACAGCGCGCGACAACGAATTAGCCTCCAAGATCGTGTGATTTAACACCTTTTGAACATTTTCTGTAGGGATATGTGAAGTCGCTAGTCTACAGCGATAAACCAGAGACGATAAACGACTTGGAATTCAACATTCGTCGCATTGTTGCCGATATACGTCCCCAGACTTCCAGATCTTGCTTTATTCGAGTCAGCCGCGGCACCCATCATATTTAAACACTATTAAAGTCAACACCATTTTCATCACCATGATTTTTATTGTTTTATTTCTTTTTAAAGTTATATACCTTTAAAAAAAACACCCTTTAGACATCACTATATTTGGTGATCATATACTATAGTGAATATGTCATAAAGAACACATGTCTTTAACGTTAAACATAAACTAGTTTAAGTCAATTCCATGGAATTCCGTGGATCGATCTAGAAAGATTTTTAACCTTTTACATACCATGCTAAAAATACCCCACGCAGCCATGCTGTCAACTCGTGTTACTGCAAGAAATTAGAGTTTTTTTAACACTTTAAATGGAAGTAAAGTGCTTTTACAAGCTTAAATGACTAGCGAAGCTTGTTGATATAAATTTGAGAAAATTTGATAAACATAAAACAATTACTTAATTACCACCACGCCGTTTCCCCGCGGGGGTAGGCAGAGGGGATAGAGCGCCACACTCTTCTGTCCTGACACACAATTCTCGCCTCATCCACATTCATGCATCTTGTCATACAAGCTCGCCGATTGTTGAGGCTTCTAACAGAACCGTCCTCCATTATCTGATTTACCCGGTCGTGCCGAGTCTTCCGCGGACGTCCTCTATTTCTGGTTCCATCAACACTTGCGTCATATATCTTTCTTACCATTCTCTCCTCATTCATCCTTTCCATACGACCAAACCACCTAAGTGATCCTTTCTTAATCTTCCTCACTATATCTAACATCAGCTTTACATTCTTTCCTTATTTCTTCATTCTTTACTCTGTCATAAATAGATTTGTCACAAATACGTCTAAGTGATCTCATTTCGTTAATGAACGTTATTCTTGTCACGCGTTTGTCAAAAGACCCATCTAACATGATTTTCATCTTTATCTATCATCATTTATATTAACGTGTGAACTTTTTCACGTAGTACAAGTTGTATTTTTAACGCAGATAGCACACCACGTATCAATTTTTGTAGCATTGAATTAAAAAATGATTATTTTTATTATATAATTGGTTTTCCACTGCTCATTTCTAAGTGCAAATGATATTTTTAGGACTAGGTAAAATGTAAGTTTTACACTGTGTATATTTATAGAAATACAATTTATATTACCGCTTGGCTAGGGAAGGGTTAAAGACATTTATTCAACTGCGGGGTGATTGTGAAGGCGGCCTTGCGTCTTCGTCTCTAGTCAGAAATATCAATTAACTCGTTCACACAGATTTAATATCTGCACCACGTGACGGCAATTTGTCTATTCTATAATTACTTTTGATAAGTTCATTATATTTAATTATTTGTTTCGATTCGTGAATGGTGGAAGATGAAATTGAAATTCAAAATTGAATTGGTAATGTTCTACTTTTCATCTGGACCACACCAGGGTTTAATAACAAGGAGTTTCGGGGATGTGGAGTCGTTTAAAAATATACTGATCGGCTGCATGCGCTAGAGTTACAGAACGCGATGTAATTCGCGATAAAATAATAGATATGGAGGTTGATTAATAGATGAGAATTGGTGAACGCTATACATCACTTAAGCCAGCCGAAGACAGGTCGTAAGCCCTGCAATTACCCACAATATTTCCATTAAATATAATATAAAATAGCTTCGTCTCTATGATATATCTACTATTTGTTTAATTATAATTTCTTACCATATATTTTACATGTGATGAGAAAAAATGCCACTGTTGTGATTGTGATTGGTATTCGATAATATCGGTGATTTGAAAACTGTGATTCTGAAATCACGATACGCGAAATAATTTTTGAAAAAAGCAATTTTGAGCGTACTTATTTGTATTAATTGTGTAAAAAACATATTCTAGCATAAATAATTAGACTAATTAATAGATTATTGCACATATGTACACATAGCTACAAAAATATAATAATGTGCGAACAAAATAGTGTAAAAATTACCAACAGATGGCGCTGATATAAACGGCGGCGTCAGAAAATCAATAGAAATTTTAACAAAAAAAAAATTTGAATCACGAAATGAAATTTACAATACGATACAATTTAGTACAAGGCATATAACTAGTATAAGTCAAACGATGAAGCCGATGAACACGCAGAGAAAGAGGCCGCTCTCTGCCGCGCACCGCCCTTTATAGCTTCGCACGCACCCACGGCGGCGGTGCGGCACTCACACACATTTAATATTTCGGCTCAAATTCTCAGCGTTTCGGATCAAATCCGCAAAAGATTAAGTATAAATAATTTTAAAAAGGTATATTTTGCTATTGTTCGCTCACTACTCCGGTATGGAATAATTGAGTGGGGAGGAGCATACAATAATATAATGAACTCGGTAAAAATAATACAGGGAACAATCATTAAAGATACGAGTGTACTGAAAAAAGACCAACTTTTTTTCAAAACAAAATACTTTATGCAAAATTCCTATTTACCAAAAAAAAATTGAAATAAGCACATAATTAAGATTTAAAAATAACTTTAAAATACCTAAATGTAACACCAAACACAATCAGTTAAATTCTATATACAATACTTAAAGATAAAAAACTTCAATAGCCTCCCTACACAAATTAAAGAAATAAAAGATATAAAAGAGCTTAGAAAGAAATTAAATGAACGCTTCAGAAGCACATAATTAGAAAATAAATAATATTATAGAACACTTCAGAAGCACACGAATAGGATAATAAACAATTATAGATTACAAATATATAACTCTCTATGTAAAATTATTAGAGTGTAACTCTCTCTCTCTCCAAGCACAAGAAGTAAGCGAATAAAAAACACGTAATTTTAATAATGTGCAGTACTTAATTAATAAGTCATATTAAAAAAAATATATATATATATATATATTTTAAAATAGAAACTACTAGATGGCACTGATCACGAATTATAACGTCATTCGTTCATGAATATTTTCGTCTAAAAATAAAACGAATCACGATATTCCCAAATATTCAATCACTGTACAGCGAGTGTGACTCAAAGATAACAGTGATTGACTCGCGGTTCGCGATTTCGTGCTCACCACTACGCTCTACTTTAGCTGGTTGGACGCGTCTGTCACCAGTGTTCAGCGTTATAAGCGCGCCCAAATAAATTCGCTTCTTGAACCATCTCACGCGTTAGTATATTAAACTTTACATTTCAAACGACAATGGAACATGATCTTACGAAGTGACTACACTCTGGACCTATATTTTAACGTCTTTCCAATCCGTCTTTGCGACATTCTGTCAGTTGATAATTAAACTATACAAAGTGAAGAACGCACTCGTGCGCGCGCACCACGCGAGCTGGTCTTCGGGTGTGAAGAGTTTCCACGCCCGGATAGCGCCGAGCTATTTCGGTGTTGATAGTCGTTCACGGAATCACCCGCCCCGCGACCAAAGGCAACAAGATCCGCCCCATTTGTACATCAAGTGACGCCGTTTGAGTTGACCACATCAAAGGGTTTTTTTACACATGGCAATGTCTATAGTGCAGACTCGTTGGAGCAATATCCTTTTTAGATACAACATGTAGAATAAACAATAGAACTCATGTACACGTATCAGATGTCTCAGAGGGACACAGCTATTATTTTTATTAGTAGTTTAAAAAAATCTGATTTTCGTAGTAATGACAACATATGTGCTGTTTTTTAAAATACGTCCATAGATGGCGACGGTGTATTGATGCTCGATGCGAGTCCACATGCTAACATATATACAACTTCAGCAGCCGAAGTCAGGTCGTATGGTACACATATTTTCCATGAAGATATAATCAAAAATTGCTCTGTCTATGAGATATCTGATATTTGTTTAATAACACTCCTTTGTGGGTAAAAATCTGGTAATTATGTGTTCTTGGACATATTCAAATATTATTAACATATATATGTAATACAAATTAAATGTATTAATTAGAAAGATATACATGTAAAATCTATTTATTGTAAGTATATACTATTACGGAGAACACATTCTTACTGTGAAGTTGTAATTATTCAGAACATACGGTCTGTGATATTTTAAATACTAATTAAATGTATTTATTAGAAAGATATACATATAAAATCAATTTTATCGAAAAATATTGTTGTTGCGCCACCGGGATTCGAACTTGAATCTCTTTCCTAACTGGGGAAAGTGCATTATCCAACTATGCTACAGCGACAAATCTTTAGCGACAAATTTTCGAACCTATATGTTACCTTTTTGATATTAATACATTTAATCGTTCCATTTTATATGTATATCTTTCTAATTAATATATTTAATTCATATTTAAAATATCACAGAGCGTCTGTTCTGAATAATTACACCTTCACAATAAGAATGTGTTCTCCTCATAATATAAATATAATTAACTAAAATCTTTAAAAAATCTTGGTATTTCTTCCCAGTCTACTCCTGGAAGAAGGAAATAATTGAGCTTCCGATCTCCGAGTCACGGTGGCTGGCTGAGTGACTCACTTTGAAAATAAATATGCCCGGCAACTGTACCTCAGCTCGCCAATGTGAACCTTCAAAGGGTTTTGAAGGTCTTCGGAACTGCAGGGTGAATATTTCCAGGCCGATTTTTAGTTTGGTCCATAAATCCAACATGAAACAACTAGACTTTTTACTGACGGAATACATCCTGAAATAATATATAACCTTCACATATCTCGTCAGTTACGACATACAGAGCTTTGAATAAATCATTAATCTTTATTCTGTACGTAACAATTCAAAGTGAATATTATGTTCCGGGCCGATCTTTTTTGGCAACCATTTTGGTTAGACAAATATTTGTCAGTTCGCATTAAGCAGTTGTAGAGAGTCGTTAATTACAATTTTTATTGAGTATTTAATACTTCAACAATATGTTAAAGCTTTAATACGTTTTATCTAAATAATAATGGCAACGGTGATCGCTATCGTCACATATTGGAAGACTTCTTGGTGACCGCATTGGGTGGATTTAGCCTGCAATACAATGTATATGGTTCCAACAGGATGGTGTCACCTCACACACGGACCGAGCTATGCTTGAAATTAAGCGAGAATTTTTCCTAGCCGCATAATGTGGTGATAACAGCTGGCCTCCTCGACCACCCGATTTGACGGCTCCCAAATATTTTATGTGGGTCTACGCGAATAATCCAACAATTTCGATGCTACAGGACAAAATTCGAAATTTCTGAAATAACAAGTGAGAATGTTATGAAAAATATGGTTAAATGAGCATAGAAAATAGCTGTTTGGCCAATATTTTACTTTATACATAATTGTAATAAGCCATGTAATTAATAAATAAAAATTAAATTTAAAAATTGTGTTTTATTTCTTAGATATTTAAAAACAACATCGGCCTGTAACATAATATTCACCTTGAACATCAAGAACATAAATATATATATTTATTAGATTTTATTGCCGTACATGTTATTGTTGTATCAGAGGTGAATATATTATAATATAACATGATCAACATAAGATACAATTATATTGTGTGGGATAATAGACTCCACCTCTGATATATACAGCATTGTCCTGGCTACTTTGTTAGACAGCCGTCTGTGTTAAAGTAGCCTTTCATGCTGTTGTGGTGTTATTTAATTCAAGAAAGATGGTAGTGTAAGTACTGTATAATGATTATGTTAGAATGTTGGATAGCGATGCTTCTGATTGATCTCTACATATTTATGTAATCTTATTGGAAGTGAACGATTTCTAGTTAGTATTAAGTGTGTTGTACAGTTCGGAGCTAAGAACATGTAGAATCTTTGATAAAATGTCGTTGTTGCTCTCGCAACTGGCGTGCAGTGTTCGTTGTTTGTCTTGTGTTGTGTCCATGATTTATTGCTCTGGGTGAGTTGTTGGAAATATTGGACGAGTCTCAACATATATACAGGGTGGCCCAAAAAAGTGAGATCATTTCGTAAAATGTTATACAATTACATCAAAATTAGTTTAACTGTATCAACAATAGCTTAAATGGTTTACTGATTTACTTATTTACCCATACTACATTCGCCATATTTGATTATTAATTTTCCCATTGTTTATATTTGGTTTTTTTCGAAATTGTCGCCCAGAATGACAAAAATCACAGCAGAAGACCGTATTCTGATTAAAAATTTTCGAATTGAAACACGTCGGGGTGCTAGGGAAATGATCAAAGAGTTTCAAAAAAGAGCCTGGAGTATAGCTAGACATTACAGCAGAACGGAGCTCCATCTCACACAGCCAGAAATACAATCGACCCTAATGTTAATTTGATCTCACCAGGCGTGTGGCCACCGAACAGGGCAGATGTAAACCCACTAGATGATGCAGTGTGGGGTGGTTTGATGATTTCTGATTAGCTACATATTGTGGAAAAAAAATATATTAAGAATTATATGTCATTAAGATTTTTATTTTCACCCTTTACCAGAGCCAAATTTTATTATAATTATGAGTATCTTTTTTATCCACTGCCGTGTGCAAGTGTCTTCAAGTTTTTTTTTGATTTGTTCGATAAAGAAAAATAAGTATTTAAACCGATAGCAATTTGAGTAGCTTGTTGGTGTAGCGATCAAGACGTTGGCCTAGTGATCTAGTGGTCGGGGATTCGCGCCTCGTTCCAGGACACCGGCAAGTTAGTCCTGTTTTCATAGCACAAGCGTTTAGCTTTGTTTGAAATTAGTAAGAATATCGATGTCACATTTAAAAAAAAAAAAAAATGATTACAAATAAAATGACCAAATAAGTTGACTTTTTAAGCAGAAAAGGTAAAAAACTTAACCTAAAAATATAGCAAATACAATATTGTATAATTCCATTGTTACTCTGCATAGAAATTATTGATCAATTGTACTATTTTTGGAAAATGAAGTTGAAAAGAAAAATAATCAAAACAGAACAATAAGGTTATTAGCTCAAAATCACGCAGCGTGAATCAATCACTGATATCTTTACGTCACAATCACTTTCAGTGATTGAATATCTGGGAATATCGTGATTCATTTTATTTTTAGACGAAAATATTCATGAAGGAATGACGTTATAATTCGTGATCAGTGCAATCTAGTAGTTTTTATTTTGAAATATATATTTTTTTTTTTAATATGACTTATTAATTAAGTATTGCACATTATTAAAATTACACGTTTTTTATTCGCTTAACTCTTGTGCTCGGAGAGGGTGTTACACTCTAATAATTTGATATAGAGAGTTATACATTTGTAGTCTATAATTGTTTATTGTCCTATTCGTGTGCTTCTGAAGTGTTCTATAATATTATTTATTTTCTAATGATGTGCTTCTGAAGTGTTCATTTAATTTCTTTCTAAGCTCTTTTATATCTTTCATTTCTTTAATTTGTGTAGGGAGGCTATTGAAGTTTTTTATCTCTAAGTATATAAATTTTAACTGATAGTGTTTGGTGTTACATTTAGGGATTTTAAAGTTATTTTTAAATCTTAATTATGTGCCTGTTTCAATTTTTTTGGTCAATGGGAACTTTGTAAAAAGTGTTCTTTTTTTAGTATATCTTTAATGATTGTTCTCTGTATTATTTTTACCCAGTTCATTATATTATTGTACGCTCCTCCCCACCCAATCATTCCATACTGGAGTAGTGAGTGAACAATAGCAAAATATACCTATTTTAAATTATTTATACTTAACATGTTTCTTAATTGAGAGACGAAAAATAAACTGTCTGTGAGTACCGCACCGCCGGCGTGGGTGCGTGCGAGGTTATAAAGGGCGGCGCGCGGCAGAGCGCGGCCTCTTTCTCTGCGTGTTCATCGGCTTAATCGTTTGACTTGTATTAGTTATATATCTTGTACTAAATTGTATCGTATTTTGATAAAAGTATAATTTTTACTAAGTCTATTTGTCGGACTTTCACATTGCGAGGTGTACAGTGAAGACGTACTTAGAAAACAAATTCATAATAATTATTTATGTTTTGTGATATTGTGGGAAGCGTGCGTGTTAGTAATGAAACTGTGATCACAGACACAGTTTTCAATCACCGATGTTATCGAATAGCAATCACAATCACACCAGTGAGTCAAGAATAACATTTTGTCTCATCACTAGAATAAATTATATGCTAAAACAACTAAAATTAATGACGGTTAAGTATAAAATTATACAAAATGCTCTAGTATTGATATATAAAAATAATAATTGATCACTGCCATCGTACATGAATAAAAATATACAAAATAAGTCCACACGTATCCTGCGAAAAGTCGGTGAGATTGGTGACGAGCGTCTCTCCATCATCTCTGCTGACTCCTCGGGGACGCGGCGTATCGTGAGCACGTAATGCCTTTTAGTTAAGCACAAGAGATTAAGTCTCCCCTAGATGTAAACCACTCAGTGTGGAGCGGGCATTACAAATCGCACTTCACATCCCACGGAGGGGATGCACTTTGCAGGGTTGGTCAACCCCCGACTCTGTAACAGCCGAGAGTAGGACACGAACCCAAGGTTTGCAGTCGACAATAGAAAATTTTTCTTTCCTTTTTCATGTCAGTACTAAAATTGATATAAGCTTTTTTTTTCTCAGTTTCATTAAGGTGTGGATCTCGCGATGGGAAATACTAGGAAGACCAGCAGACCGAGACAGCGTGACTCAAAAATACGTCACTCCTATGATTGCCCTATTAAACTTTGTATAATAACATTGTACTTAATCACAATACATACTACAAATAACTATGTATCAGTTCCAATATATTAATATTTATTATTTAAGTTTATCAACTGTAATTTAATTGTGATAAATCATTGCTCGCTTTTCCGCAGTTTCATTGTGGTGTGGATCTCGCGTTGGGAAATGCTGAGAAGACCAGCAGATTGGAATGGGATCAATGTTTAATTAATACAAATGAAATGTATCAACTAAAAAGATGTATAGAAATAATAAATTTATCGAAAAGATGTGGATTCAAACCTGGATCTTTTCCTATCCGTGGAAATGCGTTATCAGTTACACCACGACAACAAAATAAATGTATTTATTTATAAATTGTTTTTTTCTGTATATCTTTCTAGTTGATACATTTATTTAAATATCACAGAGCTAATATGTTCTCTATGGTGATTTTAGATATCATTTGTGTAACACGTTTAAGACAACCAAAACATCGACACCTGTATACAGTATTGAGATTTATCTCAACTAAATCTCTTCCGTGGACACGGACCACAAACGCTGCATGGCTCAAGACCGGGAGGACTGTAGACGAATTGTACACCAAGTTTCATGATGATATGACTACGACTTTCAGCATTGAGCAAACAATGAAAAACATGTTCAAAAGCCTGTTTTTTTTTTTAAATTTAAGTATAATTAAGTTAAGATATCTGTAATATCTTCTGTGTACAGTTTTTTGAGATAATCTGCCGTGTATATCTACTAGTGATGAGCTCAAAATCACGAACCGTGAGTCAACCACT
Organism: Eubasilissa regina; assembly: GCA_022840565.1. Classification (NCBI taxonomy): domain Eukaryota; kingdom Metazoa; phylum Arthropoda; class Insecta; order Trichoptera; family Phryganeidae; genus Eubasilissa; species Eubasilissa regina. Next base: position 6,931,721 of record JAINEB010000026.1, read on the forward strand.
AATATCTTTGAGTCACACTCGGTGATTGAATATCTGGGAATATCGTGATTTATTTTATTGATACTTGGTTGTGAACCGTAATTCGGCGCATGTGCATATGAAACGAAAATATTCACGAAGGAATGACGTTATAATTCGTGATAAGCGCCATCTAGTAGATTCTGCCAAAACTTTTTACGCATTTGACCCGAAATGCCGAGAAATAAACTCTCATTATTTTTGTGATGATATTAAATTAGATATATACTAATATAATATACTCTCAAAATTATGTTTTTTTTTTCTTGTATTGTGTTATCGTATTAGTAATGACACTGTGATCACAGTCACAGTTTTCAATCACTGATATTATCGAATACCAATCACAATCACACCGGTTAGTCAAGAGTAGCATTTTTTCTCATCACTATCTATCTATCTAGGCTTCCTGTTGGGCCTTTCGGATCCCATTGTAGGATCCATGTGATGTTGTGATTAAGTACTGTCTTTCAATACCGTGTCATAAGCAGGATGTGTCGTTTTTAGGTACTGGCGTGCAATACCGTGTCGAGAATACTGTACACAATAAGATTCTGAACGACTGTGAAATCCTGTAAGGGCCGGTTGTATTTTACTAGACAGTCTACAGTCTGCTAATGTGGCCGCAAACCGATTGCGGCTTTGTGCATCGTATTGGCGATTTACTGACTTTTTTCGGTAGCTATCTTGTGATTAATACTCGTATGTTAGTCACAAATTGAAATTGAATAAACAATTTATGCATTTCGGTGAAGTCCGAGTGTTAGTATGTGTGTGTGTGCGCCCGCGGGAGCGCGACACGGAAAGCAATAGGTGTGTGTATGTAGTAAATTTTTTTTTTAAAAATGAGAATCGATAGTTTAATTTGGCGGACTTTTCACAGCTGTTATCTGACATATTGATACTTTGAACGTTGCAATATATGACAATGAATCATTCAATATCCCGCTGCTTTAATGATGAGAGATCGTCTAATGGTGATATCGTTGTTTAATACGTAAAATAAAGCAATTTCAATATTAATCGTCGCGCTTATGGACATCTCCATCTATGCTTAGACAGTAATACATTAAATCCGATGTACCAACAACCGGCAAAAGGAATTTAACCGCGGACTTTAGTAAAAAGTTATTACTGATCGGCCCTAATAGTTTCAAAATAACTTTGAATAAAAATGATTCCAACACCCCAAGCTCCGTTGACCAAAATTATTCAAATGATCCATTAACAAATCCGTGTTATGATTCCCGACACGTGCCTGGAACTCTTCCGAGCTGCCGGGGGCTCCGCCGCGCGCCCCATTGTGATTCAAATGCCGACTGTCAACTGCTGAACCACCCCCGTCACAGATCTGACGGCGAACCGGCGGGGGGATGCAAGAATCGAGAAGCCCGATCCTGCTCCGAGCGGAATGGAGATGTTTGACGGAGAATGGAACGAGATGCGATGAGGAAGTAATACGTTATTTGACAACTGTTAAGATAACGCTTGTGTTTGGACGTTATTGCAACGAGTTAAACAGAGCCAGGACGCGCTTCCGACAAATAGACAAATTACCACCCCGTTAAACACACAGGGTGGCCCAAAACAAGTGAGAAAAGAAGTTTAACCATATCGACAATAGCTTATGTCCCTTGAGCATGTCTTTTTGCCTGTCCATTGCGGATCACAGGTTTTTTTTACAATAATCTTGTCAATGGTAATTTTCAACTCCCGGTTAACTTGTGTCACCTTCTCTCCCTCAACTCGCCACATTTGACCTATATGATAGCAAATTTATTGAACGACAATGGTATTAATTTGTAGCGCAATATTCCCTATCCTATAATATTGTTGTACAGCTTTATATGAAATAATGTTTTAACTTGTTTAATGGCACAAATCACTATTGAAGGGTGGATTGCCTGTTTAATAGAATAAGAAAGAAGAAGACAATAGATTAAATAGTTTACTAATTTACTTACTTACTTACTTATTTACCTATATCACGTTTTATTTCGACAATTTTCGGTCGCCATCTTTGACTATTAGTTCTCTCACTGTATATATTTGGTTTTTTTAAATTGTTGCCCAAAATGACAAAAATCACTGCATATGAAGCCCAGAGTATAGCCAGACATTACAGCATAACCGGACATTACAGAAGTACGGAGCTCCATCTCACACGGCAAGAAATTCAATCATTTTTCTTCGTTGTGAGAATGTTAATTTGATCTCACCAGGCGTGTGGCCACCGAACAGGGCAGATGTAAACCCACTAGATGATGCAGTATGGGGTGGTTTGATGATTTCTGATTAGCTACATATTGTGCAAAAAAAATTACATTAAGAATTACAATTAATTATAGCTCATGTGTTGCGAGATATTCTCACTTTTTTTGAGCCACCCTGTACGTGCCGAATATACTAACAACTAGCTTTAATAGGAAAATGAGCGCTCCATCTGTGAGGACTGAAAGATATTATCCCACAAGACCCAATTAAGATATGCAATTATTGAAGAAAAAGTCAAGATGCAGGGGAAGATAGAAGGTAGCAGAGCTAGTAGTGAAGCTAGAAAGAAGTTATCTTGGCTATGGTTCAATATTGGTGGTCTTGTACAGGATAAATAAAATTAATCATATTATATTTTGAAATAACTCGTGTGTTACCAGATATTCTCACTTTTTTTGGGTCACCCTGTATACTTTTTAACCTTTCCTTTCGGTGCTAAAATAAAAACTATACTGTAGACTTGCTGTTCAGTTGAATTTTTCGATTTTTAAGTCGGATAAATATGAATATATTTAAACACTAATTAAATGAATTAATTAGAAATATATACATATAAAATCAATTTTATCGAAAAATATTGTTCTTGCGATACCGGGATTCGAACCTGGATCTTTTTTCCAATCCGGGAAAGTTGCATTATCCAAATCACATTAAATTTTTCAAATTAATACATCTACCGTTCCATTATTGGAAAATTTGTCGACATATATAACATATGTGTTCGGTAATTTATCGACAGAGGTACTGTCCGCTGCAGCATAGTCGGATAAGGTATATCTTTCTAATGAATACATTAAATTAGTATTTAAAATATCACAGAGCTACGTTCTGAATAATTACAACTTCACAATAAGAATGTGTTCTCCGTAATAATTAATATTTTAGATTAAACCAAATACAATCATTTTCGTTTATCTCAAGCTTCGTCAGGACGTATTTAAAACTAATTTAACTGACATTAAAAAAGATATTTCAAATTGGTTGTCGCAATTAGGAAGAGCAGATACAGAGAGTCTACTCTTTTATATAATCAAATAATTTGTATAACTACTTTTGTGCGTTTTGGTCTTGTATATTTACATCTACCTTATATCTGCTTACATTATTGGTATTATATTTTTTTTTTTTATATTCTATATATAAATATATTTTCTTAAATATTTTCACATTATATGCCATGTATGTATTCGATCTTGCTGTGTTTTGCCTTCGATGAGTTTTGGTTTTATAAAATATATTAGTTTATCAATTTGCCTTAAAGCTGGCTTGCCTAGTTGGGCAATGTATTTAAATGTGTGTAAAATATGATACCTATTGAATATTTTAAAAATGATAACAAAGAAATAATCAATGCTATCAAAAAATACTTATATATATATTTTTTATTTATTATCTTAGTTTTATTAACCACAATTGAGTTTAAAAAACATTTACTGGTTTCGGAAAACACTTTTCCTTCTTCAGGATGTCATAACTAACTAAAAATATAGTATTGTTTCTTCACCAGAATCTATTTTTAAATTTTTTAAAAACAATTATTTAAAAAAATAAATTTAGTACCTAACTCAAATTGCTGCTCAATACAAATTTAGTCGAATAATTTTTAGGAAAAAATTTTAGAATAGGACTCGTAGTTAAATTTAGTTGGCTGTTTACAATTTCCTGATTACTTTTACATGCTTTATTTATCTCCAACGATTCCAAATTATTTAATTTGTGACCTACACCGTTTATATGCAAAATTGACAATCCCAATTTTTTATCAAAACCATGACTATTTTCTATCAAATGATTAGCAAATTCTGAAAACCCACTATTGTTCAAACATCTCAAATGCTCCTTTATTCTTATATTAAAATTTCTACCCGTTTTCCCAATATAAAATGCAGCACAATCCTCGCAACTGAGTTTATAGACGCCAGAATTGTTAAATTTATCATCTTTGTCTTTAGAATTTATGAGTAAATTTCCTATACTATTATAAAACTAAGATAATAAATAAAAAATATGAATCTTAACCACCAAGTTAATATTGCTAATTTTAAAAATACTTATATATATTGTATTTTATTTTATTACAAGCTAGTTATTGTAAACAATAATTATCAATATGTAATCCTCTTCTCTGCATTATATTGTATCATTGGAGTAGCTTGTTGGTGTAGTGGTCAAGACGTTGGCCTAGTGATCTAGTGGTCGGGGGTTCGCGCCTCGTTCCAGGACACCGGCAAGTTAGTCCTATTTTCATAGCACAAGCGTTTAGCTTAGTTTGAAAATAGTAAGAATATTGATGTGACATGTATTCCGTGTACGCATCTCTATTAAAAAAAATAAAAAATGTAATTTATTTATATATATTTTGACATCCATATTTTTGTACTAACAGAGGTGGATACATAATAAACATACATAATACATAGTTTATTGTGTGGGATGGAGTAGACTTCACCTCTGATATATACAGCGTTGTCCTGGCTGCTTTGCTACACTGAAGTCTGTGTTAAAGTAGACAGTTTTTTTTTTTCGTGCTGTTGTGGTGTTATTTGGAATAAAAAGAGAATTACAAATATGTATAAAAAAGTAAAAATAAAATAAAAATATATGTAGTGGGAGTGTTGTAGGACTAGTGGATTATTAGTGAAGGTATTGTATAGATTATATTAGAATATTGGATAGCCATGCTTCTGATTCATCTCTACCTGATTGGATCATATATTGGGTCCATATTAGTGTAATCTTATTGCTAGTGAACGGTACTGAGTGTGTTGTACAGTACAAGGAGTTAAGAACATGTAGAATCTTTGATAAAATGTCGTTGTTGCTCTCGAAACTGGTGTGTAGATCTGTCTTGTGTTGTGTCCATGATTTATTGTTTGGAAATATTGAACGAGTCTCAACATAAACATTTATCTCATATCTAGGACATTGTACTGTTTAAATATAAGAACTGATGGATATCTAAAGGGACGACCAAATATTACCTTGAGAATTGTTTTTTGTGCTTTTTTAGCCGACTCCAATATTGTTTTTGCTGCTCCTCCCCAAACTAAAATACCATAATTAATTAAGAATTAAGATAAGATAATTAAATAGAATAGATTAAATCATAAATACAATAATCCACTAAGATATTGTATTTTATAATATGGTATTATATTGAAAATTACCATTATTTTAATAATACTACTTCTCTTATTACCAATCAAGTCTACAGAATCGTACGAAGATTGAATAAACCTGGATGTAAAAAACGTCACTTTCTGTACATCCTGTAGTATTAATGAGGGTGTCCTTTTCTGAATTATCGGACTGTAATTGCGCACAAATTATTTCGTAAACATGTTTAATAGTTAATATTGAAACCACATCGGTAATGGTCGTGTAGCGAACCAGGAGACATTTTAAATTATCTTCAATTATCGATGTCGACAATTCGTTCAACACACAAACACGGTCTCATTAGAGCGACAAATTTATAAGGGTATTTTTTAAATAATCTGCTTTGGGTCCTAGAGGATAGGATGCCATAGGGGCCGCCACCGATCTAGATCAGTATGTGTGTGTGTATACTCTGGTGTCGCGTGCCACCTCGAATGGGATGATATACATAAATCACAATTAACTCCGACATTGGATGCACAAAAAATGTTCTTTAGATCTTCCTTCTTCTGCTGATGGCGGTGAGGACACAGGCTGCCACAAGCCATCTCTTGCGCCAAGATATAGACTCGTCACAGTCTCATCCATAATGACCATCGCTCGCACGCAACCCGCGGGTGGACCAAGCCCGTACATCTCTAGGTCCACCGCGGTGTTGTTACTCTTAATCTCCGCCACCTCCCGCCGGAGCGCGGCTCTACCGACACGCCTATTTTCGAGCGTCTTCAATCATCATAAGTCGGCAATGTAGGCTACTCGAACCTCGGCGCGCAAATTCAAACATCACACCGTACTCTTCGAAATGATGCCGCGCGCCGGTGTGTCGTCTCCAACAGACAGTTCGATACTAGACTCATCATTCACATCCTCATGACTGTAGAACGGGACGTGATTATGATCGCTTTCTTAAGTATGCTCCTCCACTTTTCTCTGATCTGAAAGCTGACACCAGATAAATACCTGTTGCCTTTTCCAGTTAGTCAGTCCAACGGGATCTTCCCCTTCCTCTTCGTCTTTCTCCGTGAGCCACCGCGACGAGCTCCTCCAAGCTATCTGCCCTTCTCGCAAGATGCACAAAAAATTTAAGAATTCACTAAAGTAATCTCAGAAAAAGATGTGACTAAAATTTGCTTTACTCGGTGCCATTTATTCTTAATCTAGTACATACGTAATATTTTTATTTTACTATAACCTATCTTACACATATTTGCTTAGTTTCATTTAGAATCTATGTAGTTTCTCCTCCTTTCCATTGTTGCGATAGCCGATACATATCCGGCTCGAAGGACCAACTAATGTTGCGCGCAAGCGTAGATGACGAAAGAATCTCAAGACAGGAAGGAAATTGTCACTCACCATAATCTGAATTCCGCTTGCATCTCCAAAGATGTGGACTGTATATTTTACTGTAAACTGCACCGTACACGTATAACCGTATCGGTTCAAGGTTGCCAAACGACTCGTCGGCGGCGGTACAGGATCGGGGGGGTGGAGACACAGTGGATTATTTTCGTTCAATAATTAATATTTATACACCATATATCTCAAACATACTACATACATCACTGATTTCTGAGATTTAGCTTTCTGAATAGCAGTCTCAAACACTATATAATTGAAATATATTTTCTGTTTAAAGGTTATCCATATTAAGATCTTTCAGCGATATTTTTTCTCAGTGCTTTATTTCACAGCACTTACAATTGTTGGACCTCTTCTTCGTTAGCCAAAACCAAAATGCCGCTGCAGCAGTTGACGTGAGGAATAATGACAAAGTTGTAGACTATTTGACAAGACACTGATGAATCTTCTGATCCTTATCAGCGATGACACAAACAATTCGGCGCCATCTAACTTGACGACTTCCCGAAGCGAGCAACGGCTTGCAGACTCCACTAGATCCGGTCGTCTAGTCGTAAATCATCATCAGGATAAATGAATGAAAAGCTACAAAATTACGTATTATCAGTTTTCGCGGTACAAGCTGTGACGTTGAAAGCGTCCGGCACGAAATGTCGATAGGGGAGCCCCTCTAATTGGCTATTGGCAGTACTAATTGGCGGGTAAACTTGTAAAAGCGCGGGAAACAATGTCGGTAATGCAGGGCTCTGCGCTTCGAGCGAGTTTCCCGCCCACGCGGGGGCCGCCATGTTTAATATACACCCTGTTAACAAGGGCTAATAACACGGACATTCTTACTCTATTATTGGGTAGGTACATTGCTTCCTGTATATCTTGGCGTAAAACGTGTATATCGCACAGGATTGAGAGGTCGCCGAAATGACGCCAAATAATTGATACTTGAGACATATTTCAGCAATCAATGACTGTCATTTTGTGATAAAATACGACTTGCTTAGAAATTACCGAAATGGTGGGAAAAATTTATAATAATACTTTAAAAATATAAATAAATTTAACGTATTATTTTGTGACGAAATAAAACATTTATAAAAAAGGGTGTATTTTTTTCGAATTTGGACACATTTTTCAGCGACAGCCAATTTGACAACTGACAGCTGATTTGTGCTCAGTTTGGTTTGCCATTTTACCACATATAGACGCGAAAATTACCTTGCGCTAAGTCCATTTTACGGTCGACATAATCGTCGATCCGAGCAAATAATTCTCATACTCTAATTGATAATACGCATCCGCAGAGACGTCGCACAGTGCGCACCGAAGCAGCTGTTAGACCAGAACGTTACAGGCAATAGAGAGCGCTGTAGATCCATGATTACTCACTTCTTCATTCCCCAATTGAATGGCATTAATATGGTTTCAAGGAAACATCTGATGAGCGCATAATTTCGCGTAATGAACCTGTGAATTAGCCTCCAAGATCGTGTGCTTTAACACCTTTGGATTATTTTCTGTGGGGATATGTGAAGTGGCTAGTCTACGCCTATACACCAGAGACGTTAGACGACTTGGAAGCCAACATTCGTCACGTTATTGCCGATATACGTCCCCAGACTTCCAGATGTTCCTTTATTCGAGCCAGCCGCGGCGCCCGTATGCGCTAAATTATATTTAAATTATCTTTCCAATAAAGCCAATACCATGATTTTATTGCATTTTATTTTAAAATTATATACATTTATCTATAGAATATGCGAATAAAGGTTGCTCAAACTTGCTCAATGTGATATTTGATCCCATCGTTCATTTATATTGTAACCCTGGAAGAATTTAAATTGAAGCATACAATAAAATTGTTATATTCTTCTGTAAACGTACTTTCTGTACACAATGCTGTTATTGTTCATTTTAATAATAAAATAAAACTATAACAAATGACTTCAAAATACAAGAAATGTAGCTAATCTGAATCTGACAATTCCCAAAATCACCAATAATATAAAAAAAAATTAGCGTTTGACTTGTTGCCTCATTCATACATACAAGCACACACATTTACAAAAAATTTACCTGCGTATCACCGTCCATTTCTTTCGTAAACTATCTTTAAGCACGAGGAAAAAAGAAAACTGCAGTTCAGTGCGCTCAGAACTTTATACGTGAATACTGCCGTCGCTTCACTCCGTTTTTCAGTTATTTATTTCCGCTTGTACTCAATAATCATTTTTTCGTGAGTGTTACTATACACGCCGCGACTCTTGTTCTTGTGGTGGAGAAGAAATAAACAAATAAACCAGCATCTGTCAGACGAAAAGTAAGTGCCTTCCTTTCTTCCTCATAATTCCACCAGACGTTAAAACTCGTTGTTCCTACAATAAAAAAATAAACTACCTAGGTTTTTACAAAAGAGTACGCTTTCTCCCAATTTGGAAGAAATGATAAATCTTTATTTTCGAAAGCCTGCAACGTGAGACACCAAGCTTCGCATCCGTGTACTCGGAGCATAAATCGGTTGTACCATTTCATAATGCACAGCATAAATAATATTATGTTTTGTTTTCCTTGAAGTGATATATATTTATGGCCAAACTCCGACTGCCTCCCCTATGGGTAAGTAATTCAAACTCATGAATACATAATGCGAATGTCCTCAGAGAAGAATGGGGTGACCAGATTGCAACACTACGTCTGATTTAACCCTTAACAGAAGCGGCCGCAATAACTGCTAGTAATAATATATTATCCTCATTTACATTAACAAAAATTTCATTAGTAAGTGTTGTTGACTAAAGTCGAATACCTACTCGCTGTGCATTTGTCCTTAATATACCTAGCTTCATACCATACCTATCTGTCAATCAATCATAGAGCATGGTATAATTGCTTGGGGTGGAGCGACTATGTCTACAATTAATACAATAATAGCAGCTCAGAAAATCATATTAAAAGTTATCCTCAAATCCACAAATCACAACGAGCACTGACGAAATTTTTAATAAATTCGATGTCTTTGTATAAGACAAATATACGTTAATACTACTCTCAAATACGTATATAAATACAAACAGAGACACTTTAAAACAACTCAAAATATAATTTCCACACGGACAAATACAAATAACCCACAGACCCCGAGAGCACATACTACATTTGGTCAAAGGAACTACAAATATTTTGGACCTAAACTGTTTAATAGAATGCTAAAAGATTTAAACCAATTGAATTGTCCCAAGAACATGAAACTATATATTAAAACTTGGATTCGTAATATGGTAGAGCCAGTATTGGTGCACTCACCCAAACATATTGCTAACATTATTGCTACAAAGTGATCCAAAAATTAAGACCACTTTAAAATTGTTCTTCATATACACCTTTTATATGGTAATAAATGTAATACTATCCACTACTTACAATTGCCTGTAAACTATGCCCGTCTCGACACAGAATTTCTCTAGTGAGACGGGCACAGTCCAAACAGATTTTTAACATTGTATTATATAGCTACAAATAAATAAATAAATACCATGTTTTTATTCAGATACATAACAATACATATAGTCATATTTGCAAGAAATTAAGTCTTTGTTTTCCTGAAATCTATCCCACGGGTTTTTTGGCACCACGCCGATGATTTCACCTTTAAATTACTGACACGTGTCTTATCATATCAATTATATGGCGCCTCTGCTGCGACCTAGCAATACTGTGCGATACACCGCACGCCAAACATCGCACGATGACGAAAATTTGATACAACGAAACACCAAACCGACTTGAAGACGCATATGTATTTTAGAAGTGATCCAAGACGACTGATCACAGCGAGGACGACACTTGCACTCTAAATCTCGACGAATTACAGAATTACAATATCAAAACAAACCAGTCGAGCCGAAGGAACAATGTGTACTGGTTTGGGAATAGGTTGAGGGGTAGTAACAAACTAAAAACTGCATTTAACAATAATCATTTAATAAAATAATAAACTACGAATACGGAACACTGAATATTATTAAGTTGAAGATTAAAAATAATATTTTTACAGGTAGGTGCGTATAAAGGCTATCTAACTTACCATTACGCTATTTTTCTCTAGTTGGATGTTTGAATATCACACACTTTAGTATACAGCATACATAATGGAACGATTAAATGTATTAATATCAAAAAGATAACATAGAGGTTCGAAAATTTGTCGCTGTAGCATAGTTGGATAATGCACATTGATTCGAAAAGACGCGCTAAAAGTTTACAAATAAAAATGTTGAATAGTCATGTCTCAAATGATGCTTACCCTAAAATACGATGACATGTCACCCCTCAGTGGGTAAATCGATTTGGAATTACAGCGGAACCGCAGCAAACAGTAATTATGCACCGCTCCTTAAGGGTGGGTGTGTGTAGAAGAAGGGGGGAGACGCTAAGGGTTGCTTTCGTTTCGCTAATTGACAGTTTAAAATGCCAACCACCGTTCGGGAAGGGATGTCTCCCGGCGGGGGTAGCTAGCAAATCAATAATCAAACTTGTTTAGTGTTCTGAATGTAGTTAAGTTAATATGACATATTGCATTTGGTCTCAAGATCTTTTCGGTTATGAACAGGGTCGAACTTACAATCGAAGGACACTAGGTTAATACACATTAGGGCCTCTTCTTTTTCTTCTTTATCTAGTACCTTATCTGTTAAACGGACGTTGCCTATCAACACTTTACAGCAGACTTACCAAACCATCGCTTCAAGTTCTTCAACCACGTATAGATATTCAAGTTTGCGACTTTTTATTATTTTTAATATACCTACCCATATATATCTATTTTTTTTATTTATCCGAACATCTTCACTCGCGACTCCATCGCGTCCAGCTTATTTTGAGCATTATTTTGTAGATCCACATCTTAAATACTCCAAGTTATCTTATCATTCGCTTCCGTTTCACAAAATAATACTGAGAACACACCATCTGACCATTCGAATTCGTAATCTAAAGATGAGATCATGACTGCAGAACATACGACTAAAGGTAGCTCATTGCGACATTTGATTTCAACAGAAAGATCCAAGGATCCAATATGTTTCGTACAGGAAACAAGAATGTAGACAAGGGTGGTTCGCCGATCTCAACCTCTCTCAACCGGCGATGAAGATGGTGATGATGATTATGAGATGGAAAGAAACGAAACACAAAAGATGTTCAAATTCATAACAATACATATAGTCATATTTGCACAGGCCGCCGTTGTGAGGTTTGACTAAAACGTCTTTATTTTCCTGAAATCTATCCCACGGGTTTTTTAGCACCGCGGCGATGAATACACCTATTTTATTTATTTTATTGTATTGAGGGATTTTGACAGTGTATAAACTTATTATAATAATTAACATAATAAATATTTAACATGTGATACTATTTATGAAAATCCACAGAAATGTTTATGTACGTAAGTATGTTTAGGGGCAGAAGATAAAGGGTTGGGAGGGTGCAACTATTATCGCGGCAAAGGGAGAACAAGACTCGTCTGTAGGTAGAATGATTAGACAAAATTGAGATTGAGGTGGTTCATAAAAAGAACCCTTTAAGCGCAGTAAGGCTAATGTTGAACAAGTCAATTTCTCATTATGATATTTGCATGACAGGTGAATGAATGAATTTTGTATGTAAGATGTTCTACTTCTGGGAATTTGGAAGAGTACGGATTGCCGGGTTGATCTAGATGGCACATGGAGAGATATTAATTCCAATCGGTTAGGACAATCAATATGGCCTTGCAGTAGTTTAAAGTCAGCATGTGTTCGTCGATGTTCTAGGGTCTTCACATTGTGGAAGTTTGCTGCATCTAAATAGGAGCTAAATGATAGATTAGATTTAACATTTAACCTTTACACCTTTAAATTACTGACACGCGTCTCATCATATCAACTATACGGCGCCTGTGCTGCGACCTCGCAATTCTGTGCGATACACCACATTTCATTTAAATTGTGTCCTACCCAACTTAATTGAGAAAAGTTGGAGTCTCTTACTTCTCTCTGAGTCAAATAACTCCAACTTCTGCCATTCCCATAAGATGCTGCAATCAGCAGTCTGATCTCTTGAAGTCACTCTCTCCGTGGGGATCCATATTTAGTGACCGTATGTATATTCAAGACGGCCTGTGCACAGATTTAAAACTGTTAGTTTGGTCTTGCACTGCAAAGAGATCATAAAACACTAATCTCTTATTTATTTTCACGTTGGTATCAATGTTGTCTTAGCGCCCAAAAAATATATACCGTGTACCCTATCGGAGGTCAGCGACCATATTTTTTATCCTGTATAAGACCACCAACATTGTACAACAGCCAAGATAACTTCTTTCTAGCTCCACTACTAGCTCTGCTGCCTTCTATCTTCCCCTGCATCTTGACTTTTTCTTCAATAATTGCATATCTTAATTAGGTCTTGTGGGATAATATCTCTCAGTCCTCACAGATGGAGCGCTTATTTTTCTATGAAAGCTAGTTGTTAGTATATTCAGCACGTGCAGGGTGGCCCAAAAAAGTGAGAATATCTCGCAACACATGAGTTATAATTAATTATAATTCTTAATGTACAATATTTAACTAATCAGAAATCATCAAAACACCCCATACTGCATCATCTGGCCTGTTCGGTGGCCACGCGCCTGGTGAGATCAAATTAACATTCTCACAACGAAGAAAGAAACCTGATTGTATTTCTGGCTGTGTGAGATGGAGCTCCGTCCTGCTGTAATATCTAGCTATACTCCAGGCTTTGTTTTGAAACTCTGATCATTTCCCTAGCACCCCGACGTTCTTCAATTCGCAAATTTTTGATCAGAATACGGTCTTCTGCAGTGATTTTTGTCATTCCGGCCGATAATTTGAAAAAACCAAATAAATATAAACAATGGGAAAATTAATAATAATAAGTAATTATATGAAGATGGACAGGACGATGAGGATATAGAACGGCAGAGGAGACAGCTGAGCGTTCGTGCAAATATGCTGTCACGACGTTTCTACCGATGCAGTGAGGAGGTGAAGAGCATCCTCTTTAAATCCTTCTTCACCACCATGTATACCTGCGAGCTCTGGTCGGAATACAAGCAAGTGACGTACAATTCAGTACAGCTACTCTTACGAAATACTGTTCGGATTGGCGCGTTATTGCAGCGCATCTACAATGTTTACCGAAGGCCGTGAACATGGATTCGTTAATTATGACTTTATAGGCTAGGATTTACGATATATAGATTATTCTACGTCATTTTGCAACACATTATACAACTCACACAGAATACTGTTCGGATTGGCGCGTTATTGTAGCGCATCTACAATGTTTACCGAAGGCCGTATACATGGATTCGTTCCGCTTCTGAGACATTGAGTCGCTGGCGTAAAGCTGCGGCTGGAGCTCAGTACTCAGCACCAACTCTCTGGTGCAAGCGGCGCTCTCATTAAAAGCTGGTTCCCTGACCAGAGAATGGCAGCGCCTACAAAATAGCTACATATACAACAATGGCCGTGACTAAAGTAGTTATATATGTAATATCTATTTTTTGTGTGTATATATGTGTGAAATTTTTACTTTTTATTATTTTTATTTATTAATATTTTCTTTTACATAGCTTTATATTTATTTCATAACCTTTAATGTATAACATAATATATGGAATAAACACAATATTATTATTATTATTACATCACATTTTACGAATGTTCTCACTTTTTTTGGACCACCTGTATGTATATATATATATATATATATATATATATATATATATACATATATATATATATATATACACCTGATACACTCCCCCAACTATCAATACCACAGCTTAAGATGGATTAGCACAGAGTTTAGTATCAGTAATTTTGGGTTAGTAATAGTTGAGCATTGTTTGGGAGCGGTCATTTTTTTTTTCAGATTTGTCAAAAGAGCAATTCAGCCCAACTCGCTACCATCGGTGACAACAAATTTAATTGCTGCGGACCCTTAGTCTTCAAGAGTCGACGAACGGGCCGGCGACAGATGTACGAAGTTGTCTGCGAAATTCGTTCGGCCCGCCCCCTAGCCGCGGGGATGACACGTGAGCCATTTTTAAATTGATTTATTTTATTTTATATTATTTATAGCTTTAATAATTGGAATTAAAGGGGAAGGTGCATTGATCCAACTATGCTACAGTGACCTTATTTTTGACGACAAATTTTCGAACCGTTACATTTTTTCAAATTAACACATCTATCGTTCCATTTCTGCATCTAATTCTGGCGTCTGCTATCGGTTTACTCAATGGTATTTGAGATTCCGTAAAAATAAAGTAATGTCAAAATAATGTCGCTGTAGCATAGTTGGATAATGCACCTTCCCCGGTTTGGAAAGAGATCCAGTTTCGAATCCCGGTAGTCGAACAACAATATTTTTCGATACAATTGATTTTATATGTATATCTTTCAAATTAATACATTATATTACGCGTTTGTACAGTCACATTTGCAATACGGTATTATTGGATGGGGAGGTGCATATAAAACTTCAATACCATAATTAGAAATCACTCAAAAAATGATAATAAAAATTAATACAAGTATACAACTTTTCACAGATTTTAAAGTACCAAAAATAGTAGACTTATACAAAAAAAATTCAATAATTGAAATTTTCAAAATTAAAAATCAATTAAATTTTAGAAGCGAATTCCGATCTACAAGATATAGAGATCAAATTGATATCCCAAAACTAAAATACACCGCAACTCAAAATCAATATATTTATCAAGGCATCAAATTTTTTAACAATCTCCCCATCACAATTAGAAAAATTACGGACTATCATAAATTTGTAACTGAAGTAAAAAAATATGTACACAGACTAACTGAAACATTAATTAACTCGAATATACTCCTTCTCTATACACGATTCTTACTCTCATAGAGAAGAAACAAATGTTAAAATGTATATATATATATATCCACTGATTATTTAAATTGTAATATATTTTTAATATTAATAAAAAAATATATATATTTAAAATATCACAGAGCGTCTGTTCTGAATAATTACAACTTCACAATAAGAATGTGTTCTCCTTAATAACAATTAAATTGGCAGAAAATCTAAAAAGAGGTACTAGAATGACTTCAATATAAATAAATAAATATTGTATGGGATGTTTCAATCTAGATCAACTCTATTGTTGAATAAAAAATGTATTTTACTAGTGTATATAATTTTATACATAATAATGTACTCGTATTAACAATATTCATATGTTATATAAAAGTCATGAGCTAAAAATCACGAATCGTGAGTAAATCACTGATACCTTTGAGTCACACTCACTATCAGTGATTGAATATCTGAGAATATCGATTCGTGATTCAGTTTTTTTTGTTGTTAGTAATTCTATCGATTTCCTGATGCCGCCGTTTAAGTCGATATCGTTTGAATCAGCGCCATCTATTGGAATCTGTTTTTGTTAGTAATGTTTGTGCTGGCTAGCTGGTAACTTAATTTTATATTGTTGGTATTTTTATTACACATTTTGTTGGTATGCGTATGTACGTGCAGTAATTTTCTAGTAATTATTCTAATTAAGTTAACTAAGTTTTAATAATATAAATAAATACGCTAAAAATTGTGTTTTTCAATTTATATATTTATTTCGTGTATTGTGATATCAGAAGCTGTGATCACAGTCACAGTTTTCAATCACTGATAGTGTCAAATACCGATCACAATCACACCAGTGAGTCAATAGTAGCATTTTTTCTCATTGCTAATATATAACATATGATATATTTTTATTTAAATGGTTGTATCACCATTATCAACCGTTTTCTACCCACTGCTGGATGAAGGCCTCCCCAAGTGTCTCCCACTCTAAAATTTGGATTATGACATACACAATATTATTGTATTAATGTTTATAATAAACCACCAAGGATCGAGAAATATAATATGACATTGTCATTTTTAAGTAGACCATCTTCCGGTTTAAGGATTGCATGTACAGAGTGAATATTATGTTCCAGGCCGATTTTGTTTGACTGCCATTTTGGTTTGGCATGTATTTGTTAGTTCGCGTTCGGTAATCGTATAGAATAGCTAATTACAATTTATTATATGTATCTAACGTAAACAAAATTGGAGCGCACATATTTTATAACTCAATATTTATGACATTGACTTTTTAAAAAAAATTATCGTGTGCGACGAAGCTCACTTTGACTTGGCGGATTTTATTAATAAACAAAACGGTCATTATTGGGGCACCGAAAATTCTCAATTGATACACCAACGACCTTCACACTCGGGCAGAGTTAGTAGAGCATCATTGGGCCCCATTTCTTTCAGGACGCAAGATGCAATGTCATAACCATTAAATGTGATCGGTATCGTCACATGTTGGAAACCTTCTTGGCGGTCGAATTGGGTCGATTGGGCGTGCGACACATTTGGTTTCAATAGTGCATTGCCACTTCATACACAGCCCGAGCTACGTTTGAAATTTTGCGAGAAATCGTTAATTAATGGCTGAGTTATGATGTCGACTATCGCTGCCGTTGAATGTAAAAATAAAATAAAATTTTTTTGCAAAATTAAATAAAATATAATGTGTCCAGAATGGCGATCGACGCGTCGGCCCGATGTTGTCTGGCGGCTTCGTGACAAAGTATAACGGCATTTTTGACAAATTACGGTCACAGACTCTCGGGGAGGTTGTTTAGTTTTAGTCGGGATGGTTTCTGTCATTGAAAATTATTTGTTAATTGCTTGTATATTTAATGTCTGTTGGTGAAATACAACAATGTAAAAAAAACGTGTCATACGACCCCTGCACATGTCTTGCCCTTGGAACAACAAGATGTCATCTGATATTTCTAACAAACTAAGATGACGAGCTTCAAATATTTGAATATTAATCGTTTCATTTATTGGTTCATGCAAAAAATGAATGAATATTTGTCCCGTATGCGTTCCTTTACCGTTCATCCGATTGCGATGAAACTTTGGTGAGTTGTCGTGCGCACGCCCACGAAGGTTTCTGAATTAGTACAACCATTTTACAATGAGAAAGTTCGCCGAAGAAAGCGATCTGCGCGCCACGGCCGTCAGTTTCATGGCAAACAATATGTCGTAAAATGTGATAAATATGGCTATTTTTAGGATTCTCTGTGGCGAATTTTCCAAGAATTATCGCTTTTTTTGGCGACTTTTTCGTGTACGCACCAGACGGAAAAATATTAAATATTGTGTATCCAAAAGCACTTCAATAATCAGAATTAAAATTCAAACATTTTCTTTCTTCGAGTGGCATTGCAACGCGTGCAGGGTACTCGCTAGTATATTGTATGATTGAAAATAATTAAGTAAAATAATTATTAACTTCAGGCCCAAAAAAAGTTTCCCACCTAACAAAGAAACAAGACATTTATTTTTACTTTTCTACATAGTCTCCTTGAAAGTCTGTACACTTCTCCCAGCGATGCTCCCATCCATTTAGCCCGTCCAAATAGTACTTGGAGTCCTTCTCTGCAAAACAGTTATTTACGAAGATGATGACCTCCTCATTTGACGAAATTCTTTGTCCACCGAGCGCATATTTTAGCATAGGAAATATAAAAATGTCACTTGGGGCTAGATCTGGTGAGTAAGGAGGGTGGTCAAGCTGTTCAGACCGTAATTCGTAGATTTTCGCCTGGGCAACCGCTGATGACATCGTCTTGGTGAAACAATTTTTTTTTTCTGCAAATGTAGCCGTTTCTCCGCAATTTCTGCCTTCAGCCTGTCAAGTAACGATGCACAGTATGCTCCTGTAATGGTTTTTCCCTTTTCAAGATAATCGATCGAGACAACTCCACGGCTATCCCAGAAAACAGTCGCCATGACTTTCCCAGCCGAAGGAACAGCCTTTGCTTTCTTTGGAGCCAATTCTCCCCTCGCAGTTCACTGTTTTGACTGTGTTTTTGTATCTGGAGTATAAAAGTTGTATCCAAGATTCATCTGCTGTGGTTAGTCGGGGCCAAACTTTCAACTTTCTTCCTTCGTCGTGAGAATGCTAATTTCATCGAGCCAGGCATGTGGCTATCGAACAGCCTAGACTTAAACCCACTAGATTATGCAATATATTTCTGATAAGCTAAATATTGTGCAAAAAAATGACATTAAAATGACATTGAGATGTTCTCGCTTTTTTTGGGGCACCCTGTATATTTCAATGTGGAAATCCCTTATTATTATTGGATTTATTTATTTATATATATATTGACATACATATTTTTGTTCTAACAGAGGTGGATACATAATAAACATAAGACATTACTCATAGTTTAATGTGTGAGATGGAGTGGACTTCACCTCTGATATATACAGCGTTGTCCTGGCTACTTTTCTAGACTGAAGTCTGTATTAAAGCAGCCAGTTTTTTTTTCGCGCTGTTGTGGTGTTATTTGGAATAAAAAGAGAATTACAAATATGTATAAAAAAGTAAAAATAAAATAAAAATATATGTAGTGGGAGTGTTGTAGGACTAGTGAATTATTAGTGAAGGTATTGTATTAATTATATTAGAATGTTGGATAGCCATGCTTCTGATTCATCTCTACCTGATTGGATCATACATTGGGTCCATATTAGTGTAATCTTATTGCTAGTGAACGGTACTGAGTATGTTGTACAGTTTCGAAGCTAAGAACATGTAGAATCTTTGATAAAATGTCGTTGTTGCTATCGAAACTGGCGTGTAGATCTGTCTTGTGTTGTGTCCATGATTTATTGCTTGAGGAGAGTTGTTGTCAGCATGGAAATAATGGACGAGTCTCAACATATAGATTTGTCTTGTGTCTAGAGCATTGTACTGTTTAAATATAAGATCTGATGGATATCTAAAGGGACGACCAATTATTACCTTGAGAATGGTTTTTTGTGCTTTTTTAGCCTTATGTTTACTACAGCATAATAAACATAAGATACAATTAATACTCGTAGTTTCTCTCGTAGTAATGTTGCTCTCGGAACTGGTGTGTAGATGTTTGTTGTTTGTCTTGTGTTGTGTCCGTGATTTATTGCTTGGGGAGAGTAGTTAGTTGTCAGTATGGAAATATTGAACGAGTCTCAACATAAAGATTTGTCTTATATTTAGGACATTGTACTCTTTAAATATAAGATCTGATGGATATCTAAAGAGGAGATCATTTGTACTACTTTAACATACAATTGTTAACCTAGAGTTATCTTAAATTGATATAATTATATTATCAATACAAGTTAAATGTATCAATTAGAAAAATCAACTTATCGAAAAAATATTTTTGTTGCTGCCGACATTCGAACCTGGATCCTTTCCTATGCGGGGAAATGCGTTAACCGATTACACCACATGAACGTATTAAATTTTTAAAAGGATTCGTCTAAGGTAAATGGTTGAGAGTCTGTCCTTAATCTTCAGTTCCTGCAGCACCACATATCTGTCTTCTTTCATTTAATAACATTAGATAATTTATATAGCCTTATTTTCGTAAAAAAATCTCACCTCAAGAATGTTTTACATATCATCTTCTTATTCCTACAATCTCTTTGTGTTTTGTGAAGAGGTGCATTTTTAGTGTCGATTTAAATAAAGACGGAGGGCAAAGGGTTCCACGCTTTTGAGCCTGCCACCGCAAATGGCCGACCACTAAACTTAGACTTCTGTCAACGGCTAGTCGGTTCTACAACACTGACCTGAGAGATTGACATCTACGATTCAAGTTGTCTGGGATGCGTCGCCTTGTACAATTTGAATGGATGGATGGTACAGAACAATTTGAATGAAACAATGTTATAGCTCTACTTGAGTTTATTAGCACTACTCGAATTTCGAGAGAAACAATAGTAACTCTCATCGACATGTAAAGTATTAAACTAACTGGACACAAATATAGGAGACACACAAGTATTTAGGTACTAACAGATGGAGGGGGAGGGAGCGGAGTTACTGGTGGAAGGGTGGTTTTAACAGGAATATTGAGAGAAGAACTAATAAACTATACTTCTATTTACATCCATCCATAATATATAGTTTTATATATATACTAATTAAATGTATTAATTAGAAAGGTGCACATATAAAATCAATTTTATCGAAAAATATTGTTGTTGCGCCGTCGGGATTCGAATCTTGATCTCTTTCCAAACAGGGGAAAGTGCATTATCCAACTATGCTACAGCGACATTATTTTTGACGACAAATTTTCGAACCTACATGCAACACTTTCAAATGAACACATCTATCGTTCCATTATTTGAAAGCCATCTAAAAGCGCTACAACAATATTTTTCGATAAAATTGATTTTATATATATATACATATCTTTCTAATTAATATATTTAAAATATCACAGAGCGCCTGTTCTGAATAATTACAACTTCACAATAAGAATGTGTTCTCCTTGATAATAATAATAGAACAATTTGATTTTAATTTAAACAAACAGTTAATTTACTGTCGATATCGTGGTGTACGTTGTACCGTTCAAACATACACAGAAAAATACAATGACATCTAGGCCCGTGGCCGTTTCGTCCCCATTTCCCCGGCACTCGACCGAGATAAACTATGCACTAGACCGCACACAATAGCCTCAGGTTATGAGTTATGGGGGGCAGTCTTGGACACAGAAGAAGATAATAAATCTGACGCAAGATAGTTTCACTAACATCCACCAGGGGCGGGGACATGATTCAGGGTTGCCCTCTTCTTATTGAGATTTATGGGGAAACTTTATTCTTTCTGGCAACTTTCTCGGGTAATGGACGCTGGGAGATGTCATATATATATATATATAGATACACGTAGGTGTACGTCACGCACATTTCTTTTTTAGATCAAGCGTTATTCTGCTATGAAAAACATTTGAATTATGAAGAACTACAGTCTAGAGAGTAGAATGTACGATGTATGCAAGGAGAGCGACCTCATGATGAATGTTAACAAGTCGAAAGTGATGGTATTCGAGAATGAGGAAAGCGAGACGCCGTGCTCGATACTCGGAGGTGATCTATGTTTGGGACAAGCAGATATTTGGAAAGTATGTTTGGTAGAAACTGAAAGGATGGTGACTGCAGGGAGTAAAGTGAACGGCGCTTTAAGTGAGAACTTTTCAACTGAGGCAAGATTAGCGGTTCACAATGGAGTCCTGGAGTGAGGCCTGGAGCTGACAGAAGTTGAACGAAAGTAGACTGAATGCTGTAGAAATGAAATCACTCAAGCGTGGCAGATCCATTTATGACAGAGTAAAGAATGAAGATTAAGAAAAGATCACTTAGGTAGTTTGATCATGTGGAACGGATGAATAGTAAGAAAGATATATGACGCAAGTCATCAGAAATGGAGGAACACTTGGCACGACCAGGTATTAGAAGATGTATGAATGTGGTTGAGGCAAAAATTGTGTGTCAGGACAGAAGAGTGTGACGCTCTATCTTAAGTAAGTAAGTAAATAAGTAAAAACATTTCCGTCTCACGATACAGTTGCTGAAAAATTACCGCATTATCGTGACATTGAAACAACAAGGTATCATGTGATTATTTGATTAAAATGTACTGAAGTCTAGAAGTTACCTGGTGGCATTTCAGAAATTTTGATGCAACGCATGCGCGATACAAAACTATTGAATAACTCCGAAACTGCAAGTCCAACTGGAATGATTTTGCTATCATTTTAGTATATAGCTTCGTTCCCAGAAATCATCGAGTCAACGCCGCACACGCGCAGTGCGCGAGAGGCGAGGCTATCAATAAATTTTTTGGGGGTTAGGTCGGTGGTTAAATGAAAAAAATGTTGTGATGGATATAACAATGAAGACAGATAGAATTAAAGAATGAATAAAGATGTAGAAGGTGAAATTAAGCGAGTTGGCGGTCTTGCTCGGCGCGCGTGGGCCGGCAAGACCGCCGCTGTGAAACGATGAAACTGGAGAGACTGCTTAGTGGTGAATTATCGAGCCAGGCTTGTAGCGGCAGCCGGCAACGCTATCGCTAACGTCGATGCCGACTGAGATGGCGGTGGATATGAATTCCGATCGCTACAGATTGATCTGGTGCTGCGTCATTCTAATCAGGGAGCGAAACACATTCGATCATCATTGGTACATGGTGTCAGTTTCGCCACTCCGATCTGTCACTTTTCCAATTCGTGTCGCGGGTAACGTCATCCAACCGCTACTGCTTGGCTCCTCCGACGCTTCTGAGGCCAATATAATGCTTTGCTCTCACCTCTTCACTGACCTTTCCTCGGTTTCAAAACAAATCAGCGAGGGAATCTCACGACATGAACCGTTATAGTAGTCAAACCAAGAAAGATGTATACAGGTGTAGCGATCAAAATTTATATTCACCGCCATCTCAGTGGACATCGACACTAGCGACAGCGCTGCCGGCTGTCGCTGCAAGTCTGGCTCAAGCGGTCTCTCCAGTTTCATCGTTTCACAACGGTGGTCTTGCCGGCCCACGCGCGCCGAGCAAGACCGCCAACTCGCTTTATTTCAGTTCATAATACACGCGCACCTTCTACATCTTCATTCATTCCTTTCATTATATATGTCTTCATTGTTATATCCATCACAATAAACACCTCAACACGAAAAACACATTTCTTTCATTTAATATGTAAGCATTGTTAGTTATTCGTGGCAGAAACAGGCCACCGTGGTCCAGCTGTAACAGACAAATCGGAACAAGATGAAAGAATTTAAATAAGACAAAAATTCGAAAGTTTTGTATTGAATTATATAAAGAATGATAGCGACTAAGAATCGATAAAAACAACAGCTCACAGCATCTCGGAACAAAACGCTGACGAGGAAGAAAAATTAACAGAAATATGCATCGTGCAGTTTCAGATGTAGTCTTGGCTTTGTGACCAATGGGCGCACATGGCTCGGAATGGACCGGAAAAAGTAGGAAAACATCTCCGGTTCATGGGATTTATTTAATTTCAATTACAACTCCTGTTCGTTATATTTAATTCAGTAGAAAATTATAATATTTTTATTTGTTAACTTTGTTTTATTAAACACTTATTGATTTTAAGTACATCTACCGGTTTCGAAAAATACAGTTTTTTCTTCAGGATGTCAATAATAACTAAAAACATATATTATTGATTCTTTACCAGAATTTATTTTTAAAAAAACAACAATTATTTAAAATAATTAATTTAGTACCTAACTCAAATTGTTACTTAATACAAATTTACTCGAATAATTTTAGAATGGGACTCTTAGTTCAATTTTGTTGGTTTTTTATAATTTTTTGATTAGCTTTACACGCTTCATTTATAACAAATTTGTTACACATTTATAAAAAAGTTCTTCAACTTTTCAGCTTCTTCTTCTGTTCCCCCATCACATTGCTTTTTTTAAGCTTTTCTCAGTCATTTTATGATCAATATTTAAATTTAATAGTTCTGGTGATAGATAAACGTGTAATGCATTGAGATTTAAACTTTTCACTTCTTGTTTTCTATCAAAACACTTTTTATGGTTTTATCAAAGTGTATTGGCGATTTTTTTTAATCTGGAGATTGACAACAGACTACTGCGTCTCTGCAGGGTAGGTTTGCATATTAATATTATAATATTCTTATGTTTTCAAAGCTGTTCAGAATTTTCTGGGCAAATCTGTTGTGCATATCTAATCTTTTTGGTTAACATGCCTATCATTAGCGCTCATGTGATGCTTTCAGTACCGTGTCGAAAGCGGGGTTTCTCGTTTTTAGGTAATGGCTTGCAATACCGTGTCGAAAACCTGATTAGTCGAGAAAACTCTACACAAAGATTCAATAAAAAATATTAAATACTAAAGGATTTTCATAAAATTATTTCAGAATTAATTTAATTACTTTTTTTTTAAGGAGAACACATTATTATTGTGAAGTTGCAATTTTTCCAGAACATAGGTCTGTGATATTTTCAATAGAAATTAAATGTATTAATTAGAAAGATATACATATAATATTAATTTATCGAAAAATATTGTTGCTGCTACCGGGATTATATTAAGATATCAGTCGGCTGACTAGTTTTATATAAGCATTTGTATATTTGCTGTGGCGGACGTCTGTCGCCATCTGTGGGTTGGCAGGTCAAGCGCGCCCTAGCAAAGACGCACACCACTCGGGGTGAACTTCGGACCTTTTTTATCCTACATCCTTTGTCCTAGATTGTTTCAAGGGAAGATTTTTTGGACTAAACTAAACAATATTTGTTCCGTACAGGAAACGAGAATGTAGACAGGGGTGGTTCGCCGATCTCAGCTTCTCTCAACCGGCGACGAAGATGATGATGATAATGAGGTGGAAAGAAATGAAACACAAAAGATGTTCAATATAAGCACACTGCGGCGGCAAAATCGAGAATAATTTCCGCCAGCAGAATACTCTGTTTTTATTCAAATTCATAACAATACATATAGTCATATTTGCAAATACCTACACGGCGACAGGCCGCCGCTGTACGTTTTACTAAGGGTTTTTTGGGCCACACCGATGATTACACATTTAAATTATTAATACGTGTCTTATTGTATCAATTAATTGGCGAGTAATTCTGTGGGATACAATGTTTATGCGTTTCTTGACCTGACTGGTTAATCTAAACAACGAAGACAATAAGAATTTGTATCAAATTAATGTAATTTGATAAGCTATGTGTCAAAAAGTAGCTGGCATATAACACACGCACTGCGTGGAGACTGGAAACCAGCCACGCTCGCCAAGCTATTCACTCTCCTTCCGCCCATCAGGCCCGACAGCAGCGTTCGCATCAAACTCCAATTCCATAGCGCCATATCAACCAGTGTACTTTAACAGCGCCGGCGTTACGCACAGGCAGAACAGACGTCTGCCTGTGTCGGCCAAATCAAGGGGGGGGGCGATAATAGTGTGTAATAAAAATAATCCAGGCATAAATAATCCAATAAATAACATTACAATTATTTCCTAATAAAGCAGTCCAGAACGTCTTTTGCTAAAAGCCGCCCTTGAGCAAGTTTCAAAATGCCGGCCTAACAAAATACCGCCCCTAGCGTGTGTGGCACGTGGGCGGCCAATTTGTGGGTTTCACAAAAATTTAAAACATCATCTTCACATAAATTATCAGGGCGAAAAAAACAAACTTTTGTAAACTCGCTTCGATGACTTAATTGTGTAAACAAACGTTTCTATTAAATCACCTTTACTGCCATTACTACCTGCCTACCCGCACGTATTTGCACCATCACTGTCTCTTCAAATATTGATTTATATAATTTCTTAATAGATTGCGGCACTGAAATCCAATTTCTAACGTAATTAGGAGACGTATGTGCATTTACCCTGACTCACCTTATAGCTTAAAAAATGAAAAATGAACAGCGCAGTCGTGGATTCTTTGTGAACTAAGTTAGGGAGGTTTAGGCACCATTTATATTTTTCTGATACTATTGATTGTATTTATGGCTTGACTGTAAAATAAACTCGAAGTTGAAAAAATTTTCGAAAATTATTGCAATGTAAATATTTATCAAAGCCATATACACTCGTTAAAAAAAAAGGTTAGAAGTTGATAATAATTAATAAATATTTTGTTAGTTTAAAAAAATCTGTGGAGGTCTATTGCCGCCACAATCACCAACACCGTCGACGGCCCCTGAACGCACCAAACTAGGCTCTCATCATCCGAAAAAATACGCCCGGTACCGACCCTAACATGTGCCAATACAATGCGCCCGCAGCCTTGCAGATGCTGGCTCTTACGCGTCTTTCGTTTGTATTGCATATTTTTCTAACTGTAACTGTTTTTCAAGCATCAATAAACTGTCGTTAACTGTAAGTAGTTCTATTGTTCATCCTGCTCTGGCCACACACACACACACTCCGAGATCATATTCAAAAGAATACGTGGGCGCTGGGTGTAATATATGAGGCACTAAGCGTTCATACACACAAACTTCTGATTCTTTCAACCTATGTAAAGATCCATAACTAATCATAACCACATCCTTTCAATATCCCATAAATCCAAATGAATTACTTGAGTTGCTGAAACGACAGAAAAATCAAAAGACATAATTATAGTCTTTCCAAGTCCATGACCGCAGTCATTACAAACATCTTTCGTACTTTCGACCCGTACACTATCGCTATTTTTTATTTTAAATCATTTTAAAGATATATGCAGTAAAGATTAATACATTTTATGGAATATTTTATAATTTATTCATTATTCTTTCGTGTTCAAATTAAACTGTGCGTTCAAAGTTATCTGGCATGAATATTTTGTATATGGCAAATGAAATTTTCTCGCTAATGGCAGCACTGCATCGCATGCCGTCGAAACAATTTTGAAATTCAGGACATTTAGAATTGTCAATCTTGCGTAATCGGAGGGTCTGTGGTTTCAAAAGCCGGATTTCAATAAGTGATTTGATTTAAAGTAATTATTAAAAATGGTGGAACAACAGAAGCAGCGAGTCGAGCAAGAGATGACCAAGCTTGTGGACGAAATGGATAAAACGTACCTTCGTAGAATTCAAGTAATACGATAATGAAATTTGAATCCTTTTTAGGTTATATTATGTGTAAAGCGTCCAATTTTTACGGGTGGAATTTACTTAAACTACAAATTTTGCCAAATCCCCGTTTTACCGCATTTTAAGTTCTAAATTAAAATGAAAAACTATTTATTAGTCGTAGAAAAAGTTTAGAAAATTGTAGTTCAAATTCTTTTCGAATCAGACATTTCATAACTATCACATTATCCTTGTGTCTGGACACCAACGGATCGAGCAATCGTATTTATTTTTATTTTTTCGCATATAAACTATCAACAGGTCATTGAGAACACTGACAGATAGGGTTGCCATACGTCGTGTATACACGGGACTGTCACCGTATTTCACTACTCAGTCCCGTTTATTCCCTAAACCCTGTATGAGACAGCCGGCACGCGATGGCACCACGGATCTCTCAGTCTCAACTGTCAGTGTTCGGTGAACGTTAATTTGTTTTATGCATGTGTTTTATCTATTATTACTTTTTTAGATTAACCCCATTTTTATACCTGTAATAAAAGTCATTTTAATTATGAATATATCAAAAATTAGACATTTATAAGAAAGAACTGACTTTTTTCATGTGTTATTTATTTAGCTTCTTAAATGTCCATATGAATGCTTGGCAATTATGGCGACCCTACTGATAGATCACCCTACATTGAATACAAAATTCACCTTTTTATTATTAATTGAGATAAATATTTACTAACTGAGCTAATGAACCTAATCCGTAAATCTGAGAATTTACCGAACCACGTATTTGAAAACTGTTTTCTCCACTTTATCGTAATCCTTCATGTTTAAGTTTACTTTAAAGTCTACATTATCATATTTTCTTTGTTTCTAGGGTGACATGCATCGCTGCGCTGCGAAATGCTGCGACAACACGCAATTTTCCCTAGATAGGACTCACGCTTGCATAGAGAATTGTGGATTGCAACTCAATAATGCCAACAATTATGTCCAGGTATTTTAAATCTTAATTTTTATTTTACTGCAAAAAACTTTTCAGACCTGCACACTTATAAAGTCCTCTACACTTCTCTACTCAGACCTCAGGTAGAATATAATTTGGTCGTATGGTCGCCTCATTTCATTGTTCATTCAAAGGCGGTTGAAAGTTTCTAATCTAAGATTCATTCTTTTTAAATTAAATATGTGCTCTGGGGATATCAATTATGATTATCTCCTTAGCCGTATGAATTTGTACATACAATGACCAACCTTATATTTCTATACAGGATCATCGATGGTATGATAGACTGATCGTTGGTCTGCTTGATTTTCGTGCACCATTGAGGTCATCGAAAAACAATTCATTGTTCTATTACAGTGGTAATGTCAGAACACATGCAGTCCGCAGATAGAATGGAATGAATATGCGGAGGTAGTGGACATTTTTGCTGTAAATTTGACTCTTTATAGGACTACATTATTACAATTTTTTGTGCCTCAACTCAATGGTGATGGATAAATTGCTTTACTTTTTTCTTAGTGCATTGCACTTCTGATGAACTTTTCTGTTATTTTACAAGCCAGCAGAATCAAGTTAGATTTTTCCAAATTTTTGACACGCTGAGCCCAAAAGGTTCGCCATCATTGAACTGAGAGATGTGTCTTCTTCCTGCACCATAACTTCTTATGTATTATTTAACGATTTTCACTTCTCACAAAATAATGTTTATAATGATGTTCACGGATTTGTTCCCCGCCATTATTTTCAATTCATTCATTAAACTTCTGTATATTCTAACTAACTTACCATGATGCCGTTTCCTGACACAC
Organism: Eubasilissa regina; assembly: GCA_022840565.1. Lineage (NCBI taxonomy): Eukaryota > Metazoa > Arthropoda > Insecta > Trichoptera > Phryganeidae > Eubasilissa > Eubasilissa regina. The sequence goes on from JAINEB010000026.1 coordinate 6,960,906, forward strand.
AATTCGTGCCTCATCCACATTCATACATCTTCTCAGACAAGTTTGCTGATTGTTGAGGCTTCTAACAGAACCATCTGGTTTACCTGCTTGTGCCAAGTCTCCCACGGACGTCCTCTATTTCTTCTCTTCTGCCAGCTCCAGGCCTCACTTCCATACATCAGTGTCGGTACCAGGACTCCATTGTGCACCGCTAGTCTTGCCTCGGTTAACAAATTCCCGTAAGATATAATTCCATTCACTTTATACCCTGCAGTCACCCTCCTTTCCGTTTCTATGAAACATACTTCCCAAATACACAAACTCACCTCCAAGTATTTAGCGCGGTGTCTTGCTTTCCTCCTTCTCGAATACCATCACTTTCGACTTGTTAACATTCATCATGAGGTCGCTCTCCTTGCATACATCGTACATTCTACTCACTAGACTCTGTAATTCTTATTTATTATTCGCCATTAGTACTGCATCATCGGCGTACAATAAACAGCATACAATCGAATCGCCCATTTTTGCTCCTACATTCATACATTCCAGTAGTTCTTTCACACAATTATCAAAATACAAGTTGAACCTCCATGGAGACATTAAACAACCCTGCTTGACACCCTTTGTAATGTCAAACCAAGGTGTGAATGTTCCATTGTCTCTTATACACGCAAAACTTACTGTATTTTCAATTTCTGCAATCTCTAAATTAACCCTTCTAGCTATCATAAGTGCTTTTAATTCTTTAAAATTCAGTCACATAAAATTGATGTTACTTTTCTAATATTTTTGATTCATTTTTAATGAGGTTTTTAATACTACAAATCTACTACACGGCCTCATACATGTGTCATACGATATGGGCCAAGTTTCAAATGTGTGTATTAAAAAATAATTATTTTGAATTATTACACATTTTATTTATGAAGTTAGGATTATTCAGGATAGTTCTTTGTTATATAAAACAAATTATATATGTATATTACTTAGAAAATATTTTACAGTGCTACCGGGGCTTGATAGTAGAATGTTTTACCGATTAAACTACAGCATTGTTAATAATTTCGTCAAATTTGATCGTAATATGTTATTTTTTAATAAGACATCTAATTATTCTAAATAGAAGCATTTATACTTTTTCAAAAGCTTGATTTGTTATTTGTATCCATCTAGGTAATGTATTTAATTTATTTTAAAAAAACAATGTACAGTGGAACCTCTATATTCGATAGTCTGGTTCGCTATTCATCACATTTTGATAACAAACAAATGTTTCCATATCTGTTAATATTTTCAATATTTGTCACTTCCACCGTCCGGCAATGTTATCTGACTGGACCAAAACGCAGAATATGGTCGAAAAGTGTCAATTACGTGATTTTTAAATTCTATTAATTTGTCCTATTTTTGGGGGCTGAGAAGGAATTAATAGAATTTCAGTTATTAGTTACGAGAAAAACTATTTTTATATTTGTCAGGCCCTCAGTAATAGATTAATAAATAAAATAGAGATTCCACTGTATTTTAATTAGAAACACAATAATAAAGATGACACTGCTTTTTGGCCGGCCATTGTGATTTTATCATCGTCAGTCTCTACATTTCTGATACCGCACGTGTGAGGAATGTGTAATCCGACCTATTCTCACGGCGTGTTCACAGAAACATGCCCACGCCAGCCAACAAGAATGAGAACGGGATAAAAATTGTTATTTTATTTTGTTTATTTTTTTAATGCTGACTCGGATTGTATCATAGGTATGTACATCGAACATGAGCAACATGGTTTTGTGAATCACGATTCAGGGAGATGGTTAAGAGGTAGAGAGAGGAGATGCCTTTGTTTTGAGCAGGTCTTGAAGAGTATGCGGAATGTGTAGAATATTCTTTCCTCGGGATGCAACTGGGTTAAATCAGGAATACATAGCATTCAATATAATACACATTTTTATCAGTGGGAGTAGCTAGTGGATGGTAAAAGTAAGGGTGGCTATGTTTTGTGCAGAGTATCTGTGAAGAGAGATTGGTCAAAAGGGTTTAAGATTGTATAGGGAATGAAATATTTTATTAGCAATATTTGAATAAGTCCAAGAACACACAATTACTGTATTTTCACCTATAGAGGCACTGTTATTAAACAAATATCAGATATATCATAGAGACAAAGCTATTTTTTATTATATTTAATGACAAATATATGGTTTTCGGCTGGCTTAATAATAACGTTCACCAATTCTCATCCCTCAGTCTCCAATCCAATTTATTGAAAGTTGTATATATGTTAGTATGCGGACTCGTTTCGAGTACCACTATATACTTTTGTATATTTTCCATTAAATATGATAAAAAATAGCTTTGTCTCTACGAGATATCTGATATTTGTTGAAAAAATATTTGGTTGCTACCGGGATAAGAATCCGGAACATTTCCTATCCGGAGAGAAGCATCACTATGTTGCTAAATCGTTTTATAATACATTTTTCTAATTGATTAATTTAATTTGTATTGATAATTTATAAATAGTAAAAAATGGTAAATAATATTACTTATCTCGTGTGTTACAGAGCGAATTCACCCACTTGCAAAACAGATTACAAAGATGTGTGATGCAGTGCAACGATGACATCAGAGACGCCATGGGACCCAATCCCACGCAGGAAGTTGTAAGTTACGCTTCATTTCATCTATTCATCCTCATTTTTTGTTATTTGTATTTATTATTGATCAACACGTTGAAAATTGACTGCACGCTCAGCGGTCCTTCGAGGGACCGATGTAAAATCAATTTTATCAAAAAATATTGTTGTTGCTACCGTGATTCGAATCTGAATCTCTTCCAATCTGGACCTATGTTCTGAACAGTTAAACTTCACAATGAGAATTGTGTTCTCCTTAATAATATACGAGTTGTATCAATGTGTTCAAAAATTAATAAAAATGTATTATTAATTCTGGCGTCTCCTATCGGATTACTCGAAGGTATTTGAGATTCCGTAAAAATAAATAAGATGGTTTTCAAATAATGGAACGATAGATGTATTCATTTGAAAAATGTAATATATACGTTTGAAAATTTGTCATCAATCAAGATTGTCATAATCGTTTAATGCACCTTTCACGGATTGGAAAAAGAGATCCAGGTTCGAATCCCGGTAGCGCAACAACAATATTTTTTGATGATTATTAGCTAGTCAGATGTGCTTCTTAATTTCCTGCCCGCTCTCACCGGTGTTGGTGATCAGCACGCCTGGACAAATTATCTCTTGAACTACCTCACATCCTACCATTTGAGAAGTTTGTTAATTTAATTTTTATTTATTTAGACATGTATAACAAACACTTGTGTACGGCTACAAAAATAAAAAGAAAGACTGTTACATATATTTTACATACATTTTAAAATGCATTGCCCAACCGGGCGAGCCTATTTTATGGCAGTAAACAAATTAGTAAACAAATACATTTTACAAAACCATAACTCATTGAAGGCAAAATAATAAAATCGAATACATAACATACAAGGCAAAATATATAAAAAAAAGAGAAGAAAAAATAAAAGTAATGTAAACACATAAAAGGTAAATGGAAATATACAAGATCAAAACACACAAAAGTAGTTATAAGAATTATTTCATTATATAAAACAGTTTACTGTCAGTATCTGCTCTATTTAATTTCAACAACCAATTTGAAACATCCCTTTTTAAAGCCTTAATGTCACTTAAAGTTCTAATATTATTTCCGATTTGATTGTATATTCTGGAAGCTTGAAAGGTGAATAATCTTTGACCAAAGTAGTTTTAATTCTTGGAACTATTTCAGTCCTCAAAGATGGACCGTTTATTTTCTAATGAAAACTAGTTAGTATATTCAGCACATATAACTGTCTTATATCCAAAACCTGAAATTCTCTAAAAGGTGGCTCTGAAGGATGGGAAAAGTCACGGCGGTGTATTACTCTAAGTATAGCCTTCTGAGCAATGCTTACTTGATATGCACCTGATGTGATGCACTCCCCCAACTATCAATACCATAGCTCAAGATGGATTGGCACAAAGCATAGTACACAGTTTTCATCATCTTATAATAATCATCTAATCCATTTTAATGAGCATCCCATCTCTTGTGCCTATCATTAACTATTCCCAAATATTTTGTTGATTTACAAATTCCTATACTAGGGCAATTACAACAATTTATATATAGTACATCATTTATTATAGGTATCACATTATACGTAGTAAGTTTATCTATTAAAATTCTAGATGCATTATAACATAGTGTTATGGTATTAATATTTTTATTTTTTTATTTCAGTCTGACAGGCTTACGATGCAGTTTGAAAGATGTGCAGTGCGATGTGTCGACAAGCACGTGGATTCTCTCCCCAACCTCATGAAGACGATGAAGGCCGTGCTGGCAAAAGGCGCTCCGCAGCTGCCCTCATAATGCAAGACTTGAACTAACAATTAGTTTTCTCTCATAAACAGTCATGGGTGCACATTAATGAATTTTTTCCACTGAATTGTATTGGGTGGCAATGTAACTCTTCCAAAATGTTGTCTTATATCGCTCGAAGTGGATATATCAGACCGTCACAAATTTTCTGGGATGCGGCATCTTGGCTACACTCTGATGAAAGTGCTGAATTTTTTAAATCAGAAGTGCCCAAGTTGATCTAAAGTGCGATTTTTTTAATACGCACGATATATATATGTTCTGAATATAAGAACTTTTTTTTTAACTTTAGCTCTGATAGTAACAAGAGAAGCCGTACATATGTTTAGTATCAGTTTGCAAATAATGAATGGAGACATTATTACGGTGCATGTACACGGTCGAGACTTTGACGTCTTGTATCAGAGATTTGTCAGTAAAGGTTAGCAAGTATCAGTTGGTTATTTTCTACTATTGTTGTGCACCATACTTTTTTATCAACGCTCATCAAACCATCCTCTATTCTTTTCACGTCATGTGTTTTCATTATCATTTTCTATTCTCACTTAAGTTCCGCGTGCCTAAATTTTGTTCTCGAGGATTCAGATCCGAAGGGCGATGGGCCCATTCCACGTCACCGTGTCTCCCAATCGTTAGATAAATTATCTTCAACCAGTCGGTTATCACTGTAGCGCATGTCTTGTTGAAATCCTGCTACTGTCAAAAGGTGCATCGCTAATGGTAGAAACAGCTTTGAAAATGTCATTTTGTACCTTTAGAACAAAAAATATTAATCATCTGACATTTACATCAAACTGAGAAGAATTAAACAATCATTTTTCCATTTCTTTGGCGGAGTTTGGCAAATATAACTGCGTTTTCTTATTAACTAAGAATTTTGATACAAAAATGACATTTTTTGACTAAAATATCAGATGACATCTTGTTGTTCCAATGTCACGATTAATTAAATTGAAAATGTCATTAATTATGAGTGTACTTGTTGGTGTGTATGTCCATAATGTTATGTAGAATATTCTTAGGAATGAAATATATTCTGGCAATTAACACGTTATGTTCGAATGGTTGTGTTTCCTGCCGAATTATTGAATTACGAAACAGAGCCACTCTGATATGCGTGAAGTGAAATAATGATTAATTTAGACTTAACCTGACATGACTGGCTCCGGAATTATATAACCGTAAGAATGAATTTAAAAACAGAAAGAGACATGACTGTTTTGCCATTCTGTGCCAGTTATCCTTGTGATATATTCATTTTTAATATTACAATCTATTAAGTAAACTATGTATACTATAATTTTGTTACAAACTGAAATAAAATATATTCGATATTACGAATTTGTTTTATTTTTCTAATTTAGATAATTGTAATCATTTATTTGTGTGCTATTTATAAATGGTCCCAAAATTAACACAAGATTTGATTTATATAGAAAACACAGTTTTTTAGTCTTTAGATTTTTATTTTTTTATTGAATCATAAAGTACATGGGATAGAATAACACATCGGGCAAATGGCCTCCATGGCTTTGCTGGCACATACGCACTCTTCTGTCGAAATTTTCCACGACCATTTGGCATAATTGCTGACTGGCTTGTTTTTGGACGATCAGCGTGTTTAGCGTCTCCGACTGATCCAGTCTCTCTAAATTTTTCAATTAATCTCTTCGCAGTTGATGAACTTAAAACACTATTCCGACCGTATTTTGTATTATATTTTTGAATTGCGCCCGTCAAACTTTCATTATTATTGAAATATTGTTCAAAGATGAAAACACGTTGTACCGTGTAACGCCCCATTTTTACTAACCCTAAACTCTCAGCTGTCAATTATTTTTTTTTCAGGGTTGCCAACAATTCACTGCAGAAATGGTGGCAAATTCAAATCTTGCGTTAATTTTGGGACACCTATACAAAAGGATCTCAAAAATATGTACATATAAAAAAATAATGACCAATTTTAAATGTCATCAATTGGCAGGGCGGTTACTTAATGGGCGTAACATGATTATTTTAATTTTGACAACTACAGGGTGGCCCCAAAAAAAGTGAGAACATTTTGTAAAATGTGATATAATTACATCAAAATTATTTTAACTATATCAACAATACCTTAAATAGTTAATAAATAAAATATGGTTTGATGCCTGTAATTCAAGTGATATGTGGTCACCATAACTGGACATTACAGCAGGACGGAGCTCCATCTCACACAGCCAGAAATACAATCAACTTTCTTTCTTCGTCGTGAGAATGTTAATTTCATCTCACCAGGCGTGTGGCCACCCAACAGGCCATATTTAAACCCACTAGATAATGCAGTATGGGGTGTTTTGATGATTTCTGATTAGCTAAATATTGTGCAAAAAAAATTACATTAATAATTACAATTAATTATATTATGATTTGAAATAACTCGTGTGTTACGAGATGTTCTCACTTTTTTTGGGCCACCATGTAAACTTTATACTACACACATGCTGGGTTATTGTCTCTTCTATAGTTTTTATTAACCTAAATACAGTATTGTAGTTTATTTGAATAGTGGGGAAAGGTTTGGACATATGGACAGAAAAGTGTTAGGAAATGTGATTAGTGGTTTGTTTCAATTATGTGGTTAGAAAATTCCAAGAAGTTATTATTTTTTATACAGCGGTGATGTTTCTTTATTCTCGTATTTAGATTTCTCACAGTTTGACACATAAATATTTTTAGACACTGATGTATGGAAGTGAGGCCTGGAGCTGGCAGAAGAGGAACGAAAGTAGACCGAATGCAGTGGAAATGAGATCATTTAGGCATATATGAGGCAAAAATGTAAAACTGATGTTAGTATAGAGACTAAGATTAAGGATCACTTGGTGGTTTAGTGATTTGGTTCTCATATAGAACGGATGAATGAGGAGAGAATGGTAAGAAAGATATATGATGCAAGTGTTGATGGCACCAGAAATAGAGGACGTCCGCAAAAGACTTGGCACGACCAGGTAACCAAATAATGGAGGATGGTTCTGTTAGAAGCCTCAACAATCGGCGAGCTTATATGAGAAGATGTATGAATGTGGATGAGACGAGAAGAGTGTGGCGCCTTATCCTTTCTGCCTACCCCCGCGGAGAAACGGCGTGATGATAAGTAAGTATTTCATATATTCCACTTTTTTCTAATATATTAATTTTTGTTTTTGCCCATGTTGTATTGGACCAGTATACAATATTTTCAGCGGAGTGTTAGTTTTATGTCTAGAGTATAATATGTTTCCGTGACTTTGATTAATTTTTGATTTTAGGATTTTATCAATTAACTCGTTATTAGCTACACTTAGTGGGATGTTAATCAATCAGTTTAGCATGATGATGGGACAGCGATGCGGGGATCACGATGTCAGCATGTGTGGTTTTCAGTAGATATTAGACGCTAATTTAACAAACTAACATATCACACCCTCTACGGTAAGCAGAGAGAATAGATTTCATTATCTTGCTTTGATTGTCAAAGCTTTTGACAAGGCCATTTTCCAATACCTGATTTATTTGACCACAAGCTCTGTTCCTGTCACCTGACAATTCCAATATCTAAACACCTACCGCGAAACATTAGACTGGCATTTTATACAAATAATAGTATAGGAAATTTACTCATCAATTCTAAAGACAAAGATGATAAATTTAACAATTCTGGTGTCTATAAACTCAGTTGCGAGGATTGTGCTGCATTTTATATCGGGAAAATGGTGAGAAATTTTAATATAAGAGTAAGGAAGCATTTGAGATGTTTGAATAATAGTGGATTTTCAGAATTTTTAATCATTTGATAGAAAATGGTCATGGTTTGTCAATTTTGCATATATACGGTGTTGGTCATAAATTTAATAATTTGGAATCGTTGGAGATAAATAAAGTGTGTAAAACTAATCAAAAAATTATAAACAACCAACTGAATTTAACTACGAGTCCCATTCTAAAATTTTTTCCTAAAAATTATTCGAGTAAATTTGTATTAAGTAACAATTTGAGTTAGGTACTAAATTTATTTTTTAAATAATTGTTTTTTTTTAAATAGATTCTAGTAAAGAAACAATAACATGTGTTTTTTGTTAGTAATGACATCCTGAAGAAGAAAATGGTATTTTTCGAAACCGGTAGATGGATTTAAACTCAATTAAGTGGTTAATAAAACAAAGATAACAAATAAAAATATGAATTTTAACCACATAGTTAATATTGCTAATTTCAAAAGTATTAACCCTTACCTTTACTGATTATAGTACGAAGATCTCTACACTGGGTCCTAATTTCTTAATTCTTCACTCTGTCATATGATAAATTGTCTTTTTTTCATTTAAACTTAACTATAAGGTAAATAAGCAAAAGATGTCTTTACAATAAGTGCGAGTGCACACTAGTGACTTTCTATCGAATGACAGCAGACAGTTCTGTCATGATGGCGATGGCTATGAGGGTGTATACAGTGCTCAAAGATGAAAGTTTTTTTTAGTATGAACCATTTGTTCCACAAAAATCTCTGGATTAAATAGATATTCAATGAATTAAAGGTAACAAATTCTAACACTAACCATTTTACTTTTCTTGAATGAAAATATGTATTACTATACATTTAGTACCGCGAGAACTTTTTGTAAAGTAAAGTGAATATTTAACTTTCCCTCCATTCCAAAGATCTTATTTTTTCACTGGTGTTTAAAGCACACTTCCTTGTTTGTTCCGCACATGCGCGTTGGGGTGCGTTCATTTATGTCATTCGATTTCGTTTTATTTAAAGCAGAGCATTTATATTGCGTTCACATTTGACTGGCAAAGATGATATTTCTATTTAAGATTCTGACCTATTTTATGGCCTAAAATACAATGCTGTTTCATTTAGAATAAATATTTATCACACTTTGCTTGACCTTATCTTGTATTAACAATGACAATACCTGTGAACCAACTACAATACAAACATTTGTAGTAATTAAATTTATGATGTAGATGTTTCCAAGCGTTAGATGTTAATACAATGTCTTCTAGATTATTCTGTCGTGAGTGTTAATCAAAACTAAAATAAAGAAAATGAAATGGAAATTATTAAAACACAGGAGTTATCATAATTATAAACAACGCAAATTTACATTATTTCTTTATCTTTACTCTGTTATACGCCTAAGTGATCTCATTTCCATTGCATTCGGTCTACTTTCGTTCCTCAGAAGACTCCAAGCCTCACTTCTATATATCAGTGTCGGTACCAGTACTCCATTGTGCACCGTTAGTCTTACCTCGGTTAACAAATTCCCATTAGATATAATTACATTCAAAGCGTCCTTCACTCTGTTCCCTCCCTCCCTCCTTTTGATATTTTTCTCAGCCTTTCCGTTTTTATCGAACATACTTCCCAAATACACAAACTCATCTACTTGTTCTAAACATTCATTACCTACAAGTATTTTGCACGGTGTATTGCTTTCCTCCTTCTCGAATACCATTTCAATTTCTTATTAAAACTTATGTTAAACGTTTAGGGTGGGTAAAAGAGTTTTTAGATCAAAGCTTTATTTTTATTCAGGAAATTCAACAACATATACCATTGATTGACACATCACGAAGGGATGATATTCACTCGCCGTCCGAAGATCAACATTCGACGTGAACGCATCCTTGACAAGCGACTAGCTTCAGAGTGTTGGAATGCATTTTTTCCATATCGAAGTTAACTCGTTTATCGGGAACGATTGCTCGTGCAGCGTGCGGCTGACCCCCCCTCAGTGAAGTTATGACGTTAAGTGTCATCCTGGCATTAAATTGTTCAAGTAAAGAAAGTTTATCGAGAAGTAATTCCTCATCGTCAGCCATGCCTTCGTTAATTTCTAGTAATTGGTGAGTACCGATCAACCTACGCACATATTACTACCGACCGCCTTCCTGGTCGGGCGGCCATGTTGTATTTCTGCTGTCATGTTTACAAACTCTTGTTTTGTTTTGATTTGCGAGGACGAAATGGTGGACACTTTTACTTTCTAATATTTGCACCAGTGACGCAATTTATTCAATTATATATTCTATTTATAAACTGTTCCGCGTTCGCTCGAGTCCCGCCCTTTTCCCGTTGTCTGCGGCGGGATTTCTTTTGTTCAATATCCGTTTTAAATTTCTTTCGGTGCAAAATTAACATTTTGTAATAGCTTTTTAACTATCTTTAAAATATTATCAGTGAATTTGTTATTTAGGAAAAAAAAATTTTGAGTGTTTTAGAATGTTGTAAACAGAGCGATTATTGTCGCAAGCGAAGCGCTCAGCTGATCGCTATCGGATTGGAAATTTCCACTCGCTCGTAGGTACAACATACTCGACAACGGGGTCACGTAAAAAGATGCTTACACTTTCGTCGAACGAATATTATAGTAATTAATGTTCACATCACACTTAAATAAATTAATCTATTAACCATGACATACTAAGCATTAGATCTTATGGTAAATATAACGAATTTAAAAAATTTATATTTAAATAAATATTAGATTTTGTTCGTGTCGCTCTGGCTCGAAAGAGTCTAGATGTGTAAAGTAAAAAAAAAACTGCGTTTAGTGTTGATTATTTATTTGTAGTATATTATTGTTAATATTCTGATGACGTCGTAGTATTGTTGCCGATTGGATTTATCGATCATATTTGATTGATATTGTAACGTACCCTTTACTACAATATATAGTAAAAAAAATATTTAATAGGAATCTGATAGATATTTTACACCCATAGATTTAATATACAGTACATCACTATAATACATATAACGTATTATACGTACAATTATGTTTCATACAGACGACCAAATCACAAAAAAATGCTTCGTAGATATTTTTCTTCTCGTGGTAGACACATTTTTAAAACGTATACACTTACTCGAAATATCTAATTTTGTAAAGATAGTATTTTTATTTTATTTATTTTCATGAATATGGGCTTTTACATAAGAATATTAATTTATTAAGAGAACACATTCTCATTGTGAAGTTGTAATTATTATATGTGATATTTTAAATACTAATTAAATGTATTCATTAGAAAGATATACATATAAAATCAATTTTATCCAAAAATATTGTTGTTGCGCCACCGGGATTCAATAATGGTACGATAAATATATTTATTTTAAAAAAGGTAACATATAGGTTCGAAAATTTGTCGTCGAAAATAATGTCGCTGTAGCTCAGTCCATCAGATCTTATATTTAAAGAATACAATGTCCTAGATATAAGACAAATCTATATGTTGAGACTCGTTCAATATTTCCATGCCAACAACAACTCTCCTCAAGCAATAAATCATGGACACAACACAAGACAGATCAGCACGCCAGTTCCGAGAGCAACAACGACATTTTATCAAAGATTCTACATGTTCTTAGCTCCTTGTACTGTACAACACACTCAGTACCGTTCACTTCCAATAAGATTACACAAATATGGACCCAATATATGATCCAATCAGGTAGAGATGAATCAGAAGCATGGCTATCCAACATTCTAATATAATCTATACAATACCTTCACTAATAATTCACTAGTCCTACAACACTCCCACTACATATTTTTTACATATTTTAAATAACACCACAACAGCACGAAAAAAAACTAGTTACTTTAACAGAGACTTCAGTCTAGCAAAGTAGCCAGGACAACGCTGTATATATCAGAGGTGAAGTCTACTCCGTCCCACACAATAAACTATGAGTATTAATTATGTATTATGATTATTATGTATAATATATTCACCCCTGTTAGAACAAAAATATGTATGTCATCTAATAAATAAATAATAAAAATAGTTGGATTAGTTATAAAATTAGTTTTCCGGTTTAAAAAGAGATCCAGATTCGAATCCTGGTGGTGCAATAACAATATTTTTCGATAAAATTGATTTTATATGTATATCTTTCTAATTAATATTTAGAATATCAATTTATTTCATTTAAATATAACATAAAAAAAAAGTATAATTTACGTACAAATATTTCTTCAATTCTGGTATGCTCTTACAACGAAAAATGTCAACGAAATTCAATTTGTTACCAAGCCACCCGTATATATGGTAGTGCCTCTTAAAACATGTTAAAAACCTCTATATTCTTCATTAATTCGTTTCTGAGGGCCTGAAGAATATAGAAACAGTTTTTCCCATAACTAAAAATTATATTAATTCCTTCCCAACCCCCAAAAATAGTACAATACATATGTCAAAACTTGACCTTCATTGTACTGATGAGACGTGACGAGTAGAAGCTGCAGAGGAGGAAGTTAATAATATTTAAAAGGAGACAATTTAAACATCAGATAACTCTAATTCTGGTGGCGGTTTTCGTCTGCCGATGATTCAGTAGCGTTCCATTTAATAAAGAATGTTGCCTGTTTTTTAAAATCTTCACGAAGCAGTTGATCACATTACCATTGAATCCATTTATGTTTTGGTTGCCTGTGGCAACATTTGGGCTCCCCTTTGGACCATATTCAGCGTTTTGGTCCAGCTAGACAGCATTGCCGCCCGATGGAAGTGACAAATATTGAAAATATGAACGTATACGGAATCATTTGTTAACTTTATTTTATTAACCACTGAATTGAGTTTGAATACATCAACCGGTTTCGAAAAATACCATTTTCTTCTTCAGGGTGTCAATACTAACTAAAAACATATATTATTGTTTCTTTACCAGAATCTATTTTTAAAAAAACAACAATTATTTAAAAAATAAATTTAGTATCTAACTCAAATTGTTACTTAATACAAATTTAGTGGAATAATTTTAGAATGGGACTCGTAGTTCAATTCAGTTGGCTGTTTATAATTGTTTGATTAGTTTTACACGCTTTATTTATCTCCAACGATTCCTAATTATTTCATTTGTGACCAACACCGTTTACAATCCCAATTTTTTATCAAAACCGTGACCATTTTCTATCAAATGATTAGCAAATTCTGAAAACCCACTATTGTTCAAACATCTCAAATGCTCCCTTACTCTTATATTAAAATTTCTACCCGTTTTACCAATATTAAATAAGATAATAAATAAAAAATATGAAATTTAACCACAAAGTTGATATTGCTAATTTTAAAGGAATATAATATATTAATAAAATTCACGTAAGTTGGGAGTCTTTTTTGCAGCAACTAATGCTCGTCTCTTCGGAATACCGTGGTCCATCAGCATCTTTCATCATTTTCCTCTTGATATTCTGGTAGTAGAATTTCGACGTCTTCAATTGCAGGTGACTGTGACGTCGCGATGCGTGCAACAGTTGGGTGTCGGGGGTTGACTCATTTTTGTTTGCGAATTATATTTTTAAGCCCGCGCCGCTGTCGTACATTTACGACACGGATGACCTCGTATCGACCTCTCTTGATAGTGGTAATATGACGATCGCGTGCGCAATATCTGCATTACTCGTCGGGTCGCCTATGTACTTATCAACGTCAGTACATAATATATACACGTAATGTTAGAATAATTAAACATGTAGGTAATGGAATGACGTTACAATGGTCGCCTAGTGATCTAGCCTCGTCCCGGGAGACCATCAAGTTAGTCATATTTTAATAGCACACGAGTTAAGCTTTTTATTATTTTATTACGTGTTGTATTCTATATTGCCCTTCCTGAAATAATTGTACAAACGGTGTTCTTACGTATCAACTTATTCCACTTAAAAGACATTCTTAAAAAAAAAAAAAAAAAAAAGATCGTGTTTACATTAATGATTATTGAACAAACGTAAACGTTACATTCTGTCAGCGTCAGCATTATTCTTTGCATCTTTATCCGATGATCGCATTTGACAGTGCGACCATTGATAAGATATATACTTACCAGTCGTAAAAATTCGTATGATTTCGCCGGTGGCGTACAGTAGGTATAGATTTAGATTATGCTCTTACCAATGATATTATATTATATGTACTTTCGTTTAACCAACGTCTTTAGAGAAAATGAATCATTTATACGACCCTACCATGTATTTATTTGTAGTTTTAGACTACTATTAAAAAATTTTAAAGTTGAAGATTTAACGGAAAAAAAAAATAATACTTCTTGCCACGCAAAGATGAAATTTTTGAAAAGTTGTGTCATAAACTATCGAATTTATGTTTCCGCAAAGAATGTGTGTAGAGTGCCTCGCGTCCCGCAACTAATGTTCCAAACCCCTCTTGTTTATTTCACGTCTATTCATTTACTGATCTGCGAGGGCTAAACAGTTGATGTGTAAAATGTACATGTGGTGAATTTTTTTTTTAATATTATTATCGTAACACTGTTAACCTTTACCATACCCTGATGGTAAAATACTCGTATACAGCCACGCTGTCAACTCGTGTCACCGTAATAAATTATGAGTTCTATATTATTAGCCTTTAAAATGTGAAAAAAAAGTTAACGCCATAAATTTACTTAGCATTTATTAAATATTTAAAAAAAATATGATATATTATAACTCGCAGCGTTGATCAAGTTCTGTATCAAACGTATTTTATAACGGAATGAATTGAAAATAATTATTTTTCCGTAGGATTCACCTTACATAATTGTTTTTTCGCTAGACATTTCTAAGCGTCAATATTTTCCTTCAGGTTAACTAAAATATGAAAGGTGTGTTGCGTATATTTACCGAAATGATTTAATCAGAGCGGTAGACCTGTGTTACTGCGTGATCTGGGAAGGATTAACTAGTGATAGTTAAACCGCTATTCAGACTGTGATTAGGTAACTGATCAGTCGGAATCACCGTTCACTGGTACACTAGAAACAGAACCTCCAACAGTTACGATTGAATACGACACAATAACAGTTAAATGTCATTATTTTTAACCATCTTTTGAAATCTAATTAGTATTGTTGCACGCTCCGGTGTGACTCTTGGCCCGTCGGGTTTTTATTAATTCAATTGGATGTCCAATGAATTGTGACGGCTGTACACGAGACTGAATTGCCTCGCCGAGTTCTGGGTCAATGATCCACTCGTTTTGGGTGTCAAGACATGAAGGAAACCCCAAATCCTCTCGCTTATTATACGTTTCAGATAATTAAACTATTCTTCACATTTTTGTAGGTACTATTTCTGTCTACTTTCGTTCTTATCAGTGCTGGCACCCGAATTTCGCTATACACCTGCGGCGGGTAGACGGCGACACCCGTGGGACGTGCGGCGAATCTGGTTTAGTCGCGACACCACACAAGACGAACTGAAAAGAACGCATATAATACTGTTAATTATAAATTTAGTATTGTGACAAATCAATCTAAATGTGTGACAAGACTTTAAATTCCTTAAATCCCTTCTGAACGGTGAGTTTACCTAAACGCTGATAGTCTCACTTTGTATGACAAATTCTTAATGACGATAATTGCATTCAGGCCTTTTCTATCTTCCATTCGTCTTTACCGATACTGGGATCAGTAGATATGAAGGTTTGTCACGAATTGAATTGAATTAATGAATATTTTTTCCAACCAAAAAACACATTCTATGCAGGTGACTAGAGGCGCGCTGTGCATGCAAGCAAAACAGCTGTGAATAACTGTTATTTTCGTGTTTTGGTGGATTCAGGGATTTCCATAAATAACACACAAAGGTTTCGGTTCACAAGACTTTTGTTGATAATTACTTCGGCACAAACGGCTCTTAAATATAGTATAACCCGGACGCTGGCCTATTTAGTTCTGCCGCGTGTTTCCCCAACGCCCCGCTGTAAAACGGCGGCGCTGCTTGCGCGCGTACCTGACACAAAGTATCCGCCTCACGGTAACTAAAAATTCTGGGAAATAAATATAAATAAAAAATTGTATTAACAGAGGCATAGAGGGTGAGAGGTAGGCGCGTAGGTGGAGTCCTACCCTGACTAACCCACCTAAGGAGCTCCAACGAGTCACCCACACCCGAGTAAATTCCTTGTATAAAACAAAATTCGTCCCATTATTAATTAGGTCTGCATTCCTAGTCAAACCACCATCATACGTTCACGTGCATATGATTGTATAATGTCATTGATAACTGCATAACTTATATATATATGCCCAATGCACGCCACTGACGGCAACCAAGTGGGAGATTACAGACAGTGGAGTGTTTGCTTAGCATGCAAGAGGCACCAGGATCGACAGGATCATAAGAATAAAATTATTATGCGTAGTTTCCCAAATTTTCAGACGATCCCAACATGTGTTTATGACTTGAATACGAAAAAAAAACATGAATTTATCTGGAGCACTGCCCAGCCGGATTGGCAACGAGGCTCGCTTTGAGTTCTATGAAAAGAATTACACTAACAAAAAAAAATAACAAATAATAGCGTGTACTTATACTATCTCTAGATACAAAACAATCCACTTGTGTCACGTAGTGATTTGATGTCCGCTGTCGGTGTAGCACGCTCGTAGCGATCGCTTGAAGTCTTTTCATACTATTCGGGATTTTGTAAGGCTTATTATTATTATTGTGGATCAATTTTTGAAACGATTTGACGCTTTTACCTGTTGTCTGAGGTGTTCCGCGAGGTCGTGGAGCGCGCCCGCCGTTGCGCGTCTCCCCTGCGCGACTAGTGAATTGTTTATATTATTCTCGTATTGTTTAAATTCATCTGCGCGCGCGCGCGTCTGTCATTCAAGTCTAGTTTTTTTTTTTTTTTTTTTTAACATGATCTCTCAATCGTCGGGCAAAAGGCGTCAAGTCATATAATATGTACGATTACGTCGTGTAATATTTTTTGAATATATTAAAATTTTAGTTGTTGATATTGTGGATTCATTAATTGCGAAAACGTGTCCGTGGTACTACTGCTTGATCTTCCACTACTTGAATCAATCCTAAAGATTCGTCAAGATGCTGATGCACTCTGTGTGCGAAGACTACTTGAGGTAATTATGAGGCTGCACTGTGACAAGAAACGAACAGTTTCGCGAGTTTGCGTGTTGTGATGCCAGTTGTTTTTTAAGGGTTTTTTTTTTTTTTGAGTACATTGGAAGAAGTCAGATTTGAACACGTTGTCACGACGATATGTGAAGATTTTCGTATAGTTATACTTTTATTTTTATCACGGAGAACATGTTCTTATTGTGAAGTTGTAATTATTCAGAATAATAGGTCTGCTGTCGGTTTACACAAAGATAGTTTGAGGTTCCGTAAAAATAAAATAGACGGCTTTCAAATAATGGAACGATAGATGTATTAATTTGAAAAAAATTGAAAATTTGTCGTCAAAAGTACCGTCGCTGTAGCATAGTTGGATAATGCACCTTCCCCGGTTTGGAAAGAGATCCAGGCTCGAATCCCGGTAGCGCAACAACAATATGTTGCGATAAAATTGATTTTATATGTATGTCTTTCTAATTAATACATTTACTTGTACTCTTGTCTGCTTTAGGGTATTTTGGAATAAATCCTGATTTCGAACATGCAATATCAATAGATTTAATTGTTTTTTTTTGCGAGAAACAATGTGTTCTGCGTGTAGCAAATCATCACAAATCCGTTTTTGGATGTTTTGGAATTAGATTCTACATATGTCATTAGTCACGCGAATGAGAAAAGACGAAAGGATCTATAGGCGCCACTAGTCAGACCTCTACAAAATATATTTTTTTTATTATATTTAATGGAAAATATATGGACGTATGGGGTAATTACAGAGTGTAGCGGTACCACATACACGCATAATTTGATAAATGTGGAGATTGAGGGGTGAAAATTGATGAACGGTTATATACAGGGGTGCGCCGTTAGAATCCAGACAAAAATACGTTATTACAAAAAATTGTTTATTTAAGCCAATATACAAAGATACCAGAAAATCCTGTTATATCTCATTTAAAGGATCCTCGCTGGGAACTTTCGTTCTATATGGCCACCCTGCGCCTCTATCACCCCCTCGATCCTCGCCCTAAAGCGCGAGCACGCTATTTTCAACTGATCGCGGTTCATGGCCGTGAACTCTGGCCCTGAGTTGACATTATGGTGCCTAGACTTGTTGGTCTGTCTCTCGACTACGTCCCGCACTTAGTAGTTTAGGTCGGGACAACTTGTCAATAGAGAGCCAATTTTGCACTGAATGGCTCGTGTGACCGAGTGCTCCATCTTATCGGTAGATATACAGTCTCCCAGACGCTACAGTCTCCATCCACGGCTTTACCACTGTCCTCAGGACCTCTAAATAAAACCTCCTTCGTGACCGTTTCGCCCTTCTGAAAGAAGTGCGCCGGCACGACATCACCCTCACTTGAGACGTGGATATTGGCCGGAAACTTGGTCTTGCCCACCACAGGGACGTCCTCGGGGTTGTGGACGTCCCATTCAGTCATATACAGTCGATCTTGGATACCTCAAGAATTTAATAAGTTCTTCCGGAACGAAGGCTTTCTATAATCGCCGCTCTTGTATCGTACTCCATGCTTCAAATACAATTTTGTCTGGATTCTAACGGCGCACCCTGTATTATATATATATATATACCGTAGATTCCGCTTAATTGGGACAACATTTTGTCCCAAATAAGCGGCTGGTTCTGGAATAAGCGAAGTTTAAGGTAAAATTAAAAAATAATTGTACATTTTTTTGAACTTTATTAAATAATTGAAAAGAATATTGAATTATAGAAAAATAATATATAATGATTAGTTTTAACAAACAATTATAATAACAGTGACATACTACATTTATAACAATTAAAAAAAATATTTCTGCAGGAATTCATCAATTGTATTGTATTTTTGTACAATTGCAATTCTACAAAATCAGCGCAAGCCTTAAGTGCGGACGTTGGGCATTTATTAACATATTTATTTTAATTTCTAATTCTCTGTCCCAATTAAACGGAATGGTGTCCCAGATAACGGAAGTAAATTAATATTAGTTACTTTATTTGGTTTATGTTCCTTGGGATTTGGCCCAAATAACCGGCTGTCCCCGATAAACCTGCGGTCCAATTAAGCGGAATCGACTGTATATATATATAAAGTGATCACTTAAGCCAGCCGAAGACAGGTCGTAAGCCGTACTTCCATATATTTTTCATTAAATATTGTTAAAATGCAAAATTACCCAAAACAATATTTTGTTCAAGGGTACAAAAGCACTTAGTCGGAGTAAGGGACGAGCTCGCAATAAACATGGGTATTGTTAGATGGACGGTGCGGCGTGGGTACGCCAATAAAAAATCCAACGAAGTGATTTTAGTCACGTAGGCAAATGCACCATAAAGGTTGCATCACCCCCCTCGTGCGTCAGTCTTTCTACCAATCTCAGCCGGGAGAGATCGCTCCGTAAATACGATCTAGTTTTCTATTAGAAAACTAAATTAGTATCGTCTCTAGCATTAAGCGAGCGTTTGTAAATTTAAATTCTGCGCCTCGAGTATATATATATAAAGCTCATTCTGAACTCCGTCACTCTACCCTGGCACCACAACTATTGGTGACACTTCACTGCCCGGACCATCATCTACACGTGGAAGGCGTCTCCTGAAAGGTAATTAATCCCTTACGTGAGGGACCTGCATAGTC
Source organism: Eubasilissa regina (assembly GCA_022840565.1). Lineage (NCBI taxonomy): Eukaryota > Metazoa > Arthropoda > Insecta > Trichoptera > Phryganeidae > Eubasilissa > Eubasilissa regina. The sequence continues at coordinate 6,980,893 of JAINEB010000026.1, forward strand.
AACATCACACAAGAATCGATACGGAAAATTTGCTAGTTAACTTCATGTTGGCATGATGGGCACATAAATAATGTTAAATTGATTGTAATCATTTTTGAATTGTATTATTAATAAGAATTAGGTAAAATGCTTTTTTTTTGTTCAAATTTTTTAATATATGCAAGTCACACATAATTAATTTTATTATAAACAATGGCATTCTGTTATTTCATTTCGTAACCATTTGACTTGGTGATAATTTTAAAAAAGAACCAGTTAGGCTATATGCCTCCCCCCTGAACACGAAGCCGAGGCAGAATGAAGAAGTAACGTAACAATATAATAAAAAATAGCTTTGTCTCTATGAGATATCTGATATTTGTTCAACACATCCTCTGCGGTTGTGGATCAGATTTGACCCGAGTGTTTGTAAAAATATGAATTACGCTACAAATATTCGTTTAATGCTGTTTTACTTCTAGCTAATCTTTTATCAAATATTTATAAATAATTTGAGATACAAATAAATATTATCGGACCAGATTCAAATGAGAAAAAACGCTCAAAAACTGATCTAAGACAGTCGATTTTACGGAATTGAATCTCAGCGCTTACGCCGAAATGTATATTGTCAACATTTTGAGCGGGTAGACAAAGGTATGCGTCCATGTATTTGTTTTGACTTATTTTCGTCTGGCGGCTCCTAGACAATGCTAGTAATATAACAATTTAAGGAGCGTTTTATGACACTACCTCCTCGGGTTTCGACGAGAAGATCACACGCCCAGTGGATGTTTGTATTTTGGCTGTGTAGGGCGTCTGTTGATGCGTGAAAATATGTGCATTATTCGTAATTTTTTCGCAGAAACATTACGACTCATCACGCCATTTCATTTAATCATATTTAAAATGAAATATCTACAAAAAATCTCCCACAAAACGTGGGTCTAAAATGACCCACGGAGCAGTAAGTGTTAACAACAGTGCCTATGTAGAGGTAAAAATCCAGTAATTTTGTGTTCTTGGACATATTCAAATATTGTTTCTCGAGACTAATAGGAGAATTGATATTTTTGCAATAAATTTATATATTTGATATATTCGGTAACATAACAAAAGTGTCCGATTGCATATTAAGATATTTCCGCACTAACGGATGCCGTAACACCCTTCACCATTTCACTTTCGTTTCTGACCCAACCCGATAGTGCACAGCTGACTCGGTGTGGTCTGATCGTCTGCAGCCTGCAGTGTTGAACCTGGACGATGCGCCGACGGTCTGCCTGGCGCACGGCCAGCGCGGTGTGTTGATGGGATTTAAGTAATACCTCTACCGTCATTGAGTTTATTTTTGACAAAAAAAAATAGCGACGCTATTGGCGGGCCGAAGCAGAAGAGCGATAGCTGTTATATTGAATGTATTCATTTAGAAAGATATAGGTATAAAATCAATTTTATCGAAAAATATTGTTGTTGCGCTATCGGGATTCGAATCTGGATCTCTTTCCGATCCTAGGAAGGTGCGTTCACCTATTATGCTAAAGCAGACAGTACTTACGACGAAAAAAATTTCGAACCCGATATGTTACACTTTTCAAATTAATACATCTATCGTTTACATTATCGTATTAATACATTTAATTAGTATTTAAAATATCACAGAGCGTCACAATAAGAATGTTTTCTAATAATAAAGATAATGAACCGCGGAAGACTTGGCACGACCAGGTAAACCAGATAATGGAGGATGGTTCTGTTAGAAGCCTCAACAATCGGCGAGCTTGTATTACAAGATGTATGAATGTGGATGAGGCGAGAATTGTATGTCAGGACAGAAGAGTGTGGCGCTCTATCCTCTCTGCCTACCCCCACGGGGAAACGGCGTGATGGTAAGTAAGTATGTTATTATTAGATAAATCATCACGAATAGAATTAAACCTTTTTTATAAAATACAAGTGTATTTTTCGGATCAAATTCTCAGCAAACGTGCGTAATTTTTTTTTAGCAGAATTCACTAGACGTCATTCCTTCATTTACAAATCACGATGTTTTCAAATACTCTATCATTGATAGTGAGTGTGACTCAAAGATATCAGTGATTGACTCACAGTTCGTGACTTTGTGCACATCGCTACTGTGCTACAGCAGACCAGTTCTTTTGACGAAAAAAAATTCGAACCCGATATGTTACACTTTTCAAATTAATACATCTATCCTTATACGTTTATTAATACATTTAATTAGTATTTAAAATATCACAGAGCTAAAATATAAATTCCCATACATTTTTTATATGAGTAAGAAGGTATTATTTTACGTTAAAACTTAAACTTTAAAAACAACAAAATAACCTAAATCTGTACCTACTGCACGCCACTGATCGTGAGCTATCCGTGTGTTTTGGCACTTTGTCTCAAAATGATCTAGGTGGTCGGTGCCTAATAAAGTATGCTGTTTATATTGTTGATATGCTGTAAACCAGCCAAAATATTCAGCTCGTTACTTAGTTTAGTATCTTGACCATGGACCGTGATAATAATTGTTAGGTATTTACAGTACCGTGTGGCGTCCATGCATTTCAAAATGTTTTTAGGCGGTTTGGTACCTAATAAAGTCTTTTTTTTTTTATCGGTACGCTTAAAACCATCCTCAAATATTCAGTTCGTTTCTAGCGTTTTGACCCTGGGGCGTAATAAATGTTAACGATCTGCCTTAAATGATCATATTTATCATAATTTTGAAAGTTGTATATATGTTAGTATGTGGATTCGCTTCGAATACCATTACACCGTCGCCATCTATAGACCGAATTTGATAATTCACTTTTCTTTATTTTTTAAACAGTCATTATGAGAATCTGATTTACTTACTTACTTACCATCACGCCGTTTCCCCTTGGGTGTAGGCAGAGAGGATAGAGCGCCACACTCTTCTGTCCTGACACAATTCTCGCCTCATCCACATTCTTACATCTTCTCATACAAGCTCGCCGATTGTTGAGGCTTCTAACAGAACCATCCTCCATTATCTGGTTTACCCGGTCGTGCCAAGTCTTCCGCGGACGTCCTCTATTCCTGGTGCCATCAACACTTACATGATATATCTTTCTTACCATTATCTCCTCATTCATCCGTTCCATATGACCGAACCACCTGAGTGATCCTTTTTTAACCTTACTCACTATACTAACATCAGCTTTACATTTTTTCCTTATTTCTTCATTCTTTACTCTGTCGTAAATAGATTTGCCACAAATACGTCTAAGTGATCTCATTTCGACTGCATTCAGTCAACACCTAAATAATCGATATTTTTCAATTTTTTTATATATTTTCTTATTTTGACCTTAGCAACATTTGAATATGTCCAAGAACACACAATGACTGGATTTTCACCTACAGAGGCAATGTTATTGAACAAATAATAGATATCTCATAGAGACGAAGCTATTTTTTTTTTAGTATATTAAATGAAAAATATATAAAAGTATGGGGTAATTACAGATTTTTGGTGTTAGGATCCGCCTCGCCTCGCTGGACATTTCTTGGCAGGTTTTACGGTTCTTAGCGAAACCCTCGATGGCGATATTTCTCATATTTGAGCAGTCTGGTATTTTATGATAATAATGTCACGAATTATTAGCTATTTCGTGACAAAGCCGATGAAAACTAACGCGGGGCACGTCGCCGACGCGAACGAGACGCGCCCGGTCGGAGAGCGAACGCCACGTTTTGTAAACTTCTCTTAACGCAAATGTAAATAGGAAAACTCGTGACACGGATTTTTTAGCACAATGACGCGCCCGCGTGATCCCGGAGCGCTGCTACAGTGTGGTCAAGATTATTCAGGACATTTGACAAATGATGTATAAAATATCACGCTCCTCGCTGGTGTCCTCGTATTTTGATCTTGTGTTCAACATCTTCAAGCGTGCATGCGTGACATGGACGCTCTAGAGCCACGTACAAGGGTCCAGACCTAATTAGTAATGGGACGAATCTTGTTTTATATAAGGGATTTATTCGGGCATGGGTGACACGTTGGAGCTCCTTAGGTAGGTATTTAAGCTGGCCTGCATGAGTGGGACTCGCTCACTCTCCATACCTCGTGTAATTGTGACTCAATCCATTTTGTGTCTCATCCACTGTCCCCCTCTTTCGGTAGTGTTTTTTGATGAATAGGCTGCCTTGAGCTACTGCACCTTAATTTTCTATCTATATGTAAAACTATTATCTGTGAATTTATGTTATATATTTTATTTTTACGAATAAAGGCAGCACTTGAGGGACGCTGGAGGGTCTAAATTAAAGTTATTGAATTGAAGTCGCGTATTTTTATCAGCTTTGATGAGTAGGACCGACACGAAAGCTTCTAAACCCCCATCCCCTCCTTCAAAAAGTGCAAGATGTCACAAAATCGCGAAACGGAAATGTGTAGGCCACCCGGTTCGTGCGACAGAACGTTAGATGAATGCTCCAATGATATGTTCCGGCGAATAGCGACCCTCCAATTCCTTAGAGTCTACGATACTCTAGACCTCCTACACTACTACTACAAGTGCGTCAGCGATGATCGCTTCGACACTTCTACTAACTACCTTAAGGCCGGATAACTTAATCGGTAACTTTTTACTAACGCCCGTGGTTAAAATCGTTTGCGGGTCGTTCGAATGTTAAATTTTTAACTTTTGGAACAGCTGTGAAGAGTCCGCCACATTTAACTATCAATTCTCGTTTTCTCTATCGGATATCGGAAAATAAAATGAGTTTACTGCGGGTTGTATTTTCGAGAAGTAAATATTTTTTACTATAGTAAAAAGTCACTAATGATAACACGTTTCGGGGCCAATGGCCCCCTCGTCAGGATACAATGTATATTAAATTTAAAATTGCAAATATAGACATAAACAAAACTGTAAATATAAGTGGCAGGAGAGGATAAGAAAGAGGAGGGGAGGGATAAATTAGGAACTAGTGTGAAAAAAAATTTAAAAGGTAGTTATTTATAATGTTTAATTTGCTATTAACACTTTTTTTTTAAATTTCTAATTTATCTAACAGCAAACCCCTGGTATTTGTGTATAAATTTTCTAAACCCTTATTAACGTCAAAATAATGGTTTGTTTCCGAAATATGATTAGAGAATTCTGAATAATTATTGCTATTTAAACATATCTAGTGTTCCTTATTCTAATATCAAAATTTCTGCATGTCTTACTTAAAGTTAAGGAGTTTATTTATTATTAATATTTTTAAAACTGCTAGTATTTACGAATGTCGAATGAATATATTCAGTAGAATGGTGATGATATGCGAGACATCGGCATTCGTTTCCCCACAGAACTAGAAATACATTACAGTGGTACCCCGATTTTACATGCCCGGAATTCACGTATTCCCTTTATTAAAAAACCCTATTTTACGTTTGTCTTTCCCGGTATTTACGTCTAAAATTTATTAAAATTCGTTCGGCCAGTACACATTTCACCATGGAGCCAAGAGGGTACGGGTCGTTTATACATATTTTTCATTCTCATACCTACGTAGATTTTAATTGTTTTTTTTTAGTATATACATCATTGATGGGTGTGAAAGAATTCATAAATAACCCTTGCAGACTTATATAGACGTTGACTCCAACGCAGTAACATCTGATGTAGTGAAAATTGATGAAATGGTGGAGAAGTGTCTGCTCATCCCAGTACCTACAAACGATGATGCCATTGAAGGCCTCAAACCATATTTTACTAGCATTAGTATTATACCATCAGAATCCTTTAATTTAATTTATAATATTGAAATAATTATTTAAAAACATGCGGCAAACAAATTTCATAATTTGATTTTTTCAATTAAAAATAATTTTTATCTGTTTTTTTTTTTTTTTTTTTTTCTCTTTTGTTGGTTTCACCGTTTATGCAGGGGTGGTATGATAAAACGTGTAGTGTGGTATTTTTTTTTTTGTTGTTATTCCTATTCGGCGATCGGCCTGCGCGCGTTCCCGTTTGTCCCGCGCGGCGATCCAAAAATAAGCGATCCCCGTGACGCACTGCGGCCCGGCTCCCAACCTCCCGTGTTGCGGTCTCGACGTGACGTCACGCGAGGCGAATTCCTTGGAAGACGATCAAGTCCGCGCGTGCGTGATCGGAGAAATTACATCGTCAACAACGCGTGCCGTGTGATAATATTATTACCGTACGGCGACCGTGTCGATAGCTTAATGGCCGCTCAAGGGCGTCGTCTGACCGGAAATTGTCACATTTACGGGACACGGATTAGCAAAATTTAATGCGCAGTGAAACCTCCCATATCGGTCCTTCATATTCACCGCGCTATGCCGAAATGCCGCGTAGTCCATTCACTGTCCGCACAATGTAAATACACACAACACACGAATGGTGGCACTGCGCAGTACAGCAAATGGCGGTTCCTAAGTCCCTCAAACGCAAACAAAAAAAAATGTTCCTTCCGGCAAAGGGAAGCCGGGATGTGACCCTCACCCTCTTTCTAAACGCCTGACCGTCTCGAAATCTCCCAGCGTGACGCCCACACACTCACAAATTTCCACGCAAAAGTCAGAAATTCTTACTGTCGGAATTTACAACTAAGCTAGGTAGGCGCCTATTAACCGACCTCACTTATTAACACAAATTGCTTTATATACTCGAATTTATTTGACAATAAAACTAGATCACGCCTGAAGTCACAACTTCAAAATATATGTAGCCCCTAATTCTAAAACGCCCTAAAACAGATTTCGGATAATTAAGAGTTAAATATGCAGTTTTGTTAATATTTTTGTTAGCTACGTGCATAACACATCGTTTCTCGCGAAAGCCACTTAAATACGTTGATATTGCATGTTCAAAATCAGGGTCAGTTCCAAAATACCCTGAAGCAGACAATGTATAAGTTGCTATTCCACCTAAAATAAAATCGGCCAAATCACAACAACGATTGTTGATGATCACGTGATCTAAAATCCAGTATGGCTGCCAGAACGATACAGAAATAAAAAAGTATATTATAAAATTAGCTCTTTAAAAAATGCTAATATAAAAATAAACATTCGGTACATTTTGCTTTCAAAATATACACGTAAAGTTGTTTTTGAAAAGTTTTGGAATCGCGCGCTGCATTATATTGATTACGAGAGTCCTCTGAAGTCGTTAACGTTAACTGATTGACAATCAAGACTCTCGACACGATCGTGATTGGGCACGCGCAGTTTAAAAAATTTCCATTTTTATCGACGCATAAAATATTGTTGTTTGATAAATGGTAAATTTTTACTTTATTTTTAAAACCAACGTCTGCGGGCCGTTCGAACGTCGCGTTTACTCACGGTCAACGTTAATCCCGCCTGACAGAGAGAGTGTGACAAGGTGAATAATCGTTAAATACCTTCTGATTTTTTTTTTTTTTACCAAATTTGATTCATTTTTAATATTCACCATTGGCAATACGCACAATGTTGTGCTTTATTCATCCCAGCGTTCGAAATCTGTCACTTTGCTGGTGACAAACTTTCGGTAATATAAATTTAACAGTGTGTTCATTAACGGACGAAATCGCATCATTGAAATAGCGGGATATGCAACTTTCAAATTGTTAACGTGAGTTTTGATTTTTAACTATATATATATATATTTCTTTTAACATTTATTTCTTCTCTATGAGAATAAGACTCGTGTATAGAGAAGGAGTATATACGAGATAATTAATGTTTCAGTTAGTCTGTGTACATATTTTTTTTACTTCAGATACAAATTTATAGTAGTCTATAACTTTTCTAATTGTGATGGGGAGACTGTTTAAAAATTTTGTGATTTTGAGTTGCGGTATATTTTAGTTTTTTTTTTAATATCAATTTGGTCTTTAAATCTTGTTGATCGGATATCATCCGATATTGGGATTCTCGGATTTTACCGGACATAGATTATTCCGGAAGTTGGGTTAGGTTAGGTTATATTTCAATATAAATTGGGATATAAATTCATTTAAGTTTTTTTTTAGTTTTTTTAGCGATTCTCGCTTTATTTGTTAGACGATTTAATTACGTTTTGATAGAATCATATAAGTAATATATCGTACGCGTAATTAAATCAAATTATTTTTCGATTATCTCTGAAACGGTTGAGCGAGGCCGTCTTGACCATTTTCGACTCGTAACATAAAAAGTATTATCATAGATGGTGAAAGTCTTAAGGAAGTGACTGAAATAAAATATTTGCGAGTCATAATAGATTCTAAATAAATTGAATTTATCGCAAAATACATGATACGTGACTGAAAAGATTTATTAATACCGAGTCTTGTGAAATAGTCTACGGCTCTGTTATTATTATTCCTCGCATCAACTGCTGCAGCTGCATTTTGGTTTTGGCTAACGAAGAAGAAATGCGACAATTGTCAGCGGTGCAGAATAAAGCTTTGAGGATAATACTAGTCAGTGCGATGCTGGAAGATCTCAATATGATGACCTTTAAGCTGAAAATATATTTTAATATAATGGTATTTATTTATAAAATATCAGCGGAATTTACACGAAAAATGGATGCAAATCAACATGAGCACGAGCACCGTACAAGGGGAAGGGATAGACTGAGACTGCCATTCGGGAAGAAGGACAAATCTCAGAAATCAGGAGGAGAAATTGAATAGATTTAAAATGAAACTGACTAAATAAGTTTTAATAAAAGAAAAGACTTTAATCTTGTTTATATAGGGGGGCTTATGTATGCACTATGTTAAGAATTAAATAAATAAATTGTGGACTAGGTTTTATTACAGCCTGTATAATAAAATTAAAAAGTCCGGAATAATCACCGAACCGATATTAGTGGGTAAAATTAGTTAACTATTGAATCGAATAACCCGTTTTCGCATATATTTTTTTTACTATGGTATAAATTGACTAATATATACGTAAAAGTGCACAAGTGTGTGATATAATATCTGCATACCCCGCGTGACACCAGCGTTGCCAGGTAACCGCCGCGTAAACTCTCTGATTTGTGTTTAAATATCATTTGCATACAATTTAGTGGGAACGACAAAGGTCGCGAGGTCACTTATCGATTTTTTTTTTCTTCTTCTAAAGGTGCATATTTGTGTGTATACAGTACGTTTAGAATGTGCTTCGTTGTAATATTTTACTTAGCAAAGTTTCCAACCGAAAGACGGTGATCGAACGGAGTCACGCCATTCGTGGACATGAATGATAATCAATTTTTGTTTTTAATACAGACTGTTTAAAAAATTCGTAGTATTTTATAAATATACAGGGTGTGACAGACCTAGTTGACAATAATTTATGAGCGGATAGCCGAGTAAATTACGAGTCGAAAATGTTTCAAGAGATATGTGCCTAATCTCAACCGTGTCGGAGATATGAGCATTATTTTGATTAGTTGATATATTTTAATACTATTTTTTTCTTAGATGATTTAGGGCCTGAAACAAAGATGCAATGGATCAATTTCGCAAATATTTCGAAGTACAATAGACACGATTTTGTAAAGAATTCAAACAAATAACAGATATCTTATCAATCTCCACATCTATAAAAAAATTTAAAGATGTATATATGTTAATATGTTGACACGCTTCGAGTACCACTGCGCCGTCGCCATTTATGGACCAAATTTGTTAATTCATTTTTCCCTGAAACGGCATATATGTCATCACAAATCTGTAAAATGGGTGAGATTGGCGAACGTTATATTTATATAAAGTTATCGCTTAAGGTCAGCCATACAGACAGGTCATAAGCCATACTTCCATATATTTTTTAAAAATAGCTTCGTCTCTATGAGATATCTCTTATTAGTTCAATAAAAGTGCCTTTGTAGGTGAAAATCCAGTCATTTCGTGTTCTTGGACATATTTTTTAACAATCTCCCCGTCACAATTAGAAAAATTACCGACTATCATAAATTTGTAACTGAAGTAAAAAATATATGTACACAGGCTAACTGAAACATTAATTAACTCGAATATACTCCTCTGTCTTACTCTCATAGAGAAGAAACAAATGTTAAAATATGTATATATATATATATATATATATATATATATATTTAGAATGTGCTTCGTTGTAATATTTTACTTAGCAAAGTTTCCAACCGAAAGATGGTGATCGAACGGAGTCACGCCATTCGTGGACATGAATGATAATCAATTTTTGTTTTTAATACAGACTGTTAAAAAAAATTCGTAGCATTTTATAAATATACAGGGTGTGACAGACAGATATTGAAATTGTATTATATTTTTAATATTAATAAAAAATATTCAAATATTGCTTAAATACCCGCAATATTTTTTATTTTCGCCTTTATTCGACACCAGGCGAAACCACCTCCGAAACGATTTTTGAATCGACTTGGTATCTACATATATATTTTTGTTCTGTTCATTTTTCAAATTTAATTTGTATTAAAAATACCGCAGAATCTACGTTTTGATATTGCGACTTCACAGTAAAAAAAAATATATATATATAATATATGTTTTCATTAAAAATTAAACCATTTTTGTTTACATATTTCCCTTAAACTTTCGAAATACGCCGCCGGCCGTGACGATTTTACTTGTCGGACAAAAATAACCCTTGTGCAAGGTCGCATTAAAAGTGACAAACATTTTTAAGGGGGGATGAATCGGTGCCCAACTGACTGACCTACAATATTAATCAGAATGTTTAAAAATTTTAAATATCATTTTATTTTAAAACTCTCGGGCCGTTATTTCGAAATCTAGGGCGCCGGGTATAAAAGTTGAATGTGTGCGATAAAAAATCGTTTCTCTTTCACCCCTTTTCGAATTGGATTCTTTAGAGACAACTCTCAGCTTTCCTGGTCGCTGTGTGCACTAGAAAGATATACATATAATATAAATTTATCTTTATTATTTATTTAAAGGAATAAATGTTTTTAATATAGCTCTTTTTTTATCTGTCATATGTTAGAAACGTCATATGTTGTGACATCTGTCAAATAAATACAGATGGGTCGATACACGATTGAGCAGCGACGCATTGAAATTGTGAAAATTCACTCTAGAAATGTATATTTTCAGTAGACTTGGAGCTGCGTGCCGCACAAACCGGAAAACAATCGAGCTATTTTATTATAATTCCAATAAGATTACACTAATATGGACCCGACATATGAACCAATCAGGTAGAGATGAATCAGAAGCATGGCTATCCAACATTCTAATATAATTTATACAATACCTTCACTAATAATTCACTAGTCCTACAACACTCCCACTACATATATTTTTATTTTATTTTTACTTTTTTATACATATTTGTAATTATCTTTTTATTCCTGTCGATAAATAACACCACAACAGCACGAAAAAAAAACTGTCTACTTTAACGCAGACTTCAGTCTAGCAAAGTAGCCAGGACAACGCTGTATATATCAGAGGTGGAGTCTACTCCATTCCACACAATAAACTATGAGTAATGTCTTATGTTTATTATGTATTCACCTCTGTCGGTACAAAAATATGTATGTCAATATATATATATAAATAAATAAAATAAATTTACGTCAGAAATTTTCCAGACGCTTGATTTCTCGTTTCGGAGACGCTTAAAACGTTTCTGGATATATTTTTTTTGTGTTATATTAAAAAAAGTTTACGCTAATGCTCCTGAAACGATCCACAAGCCCTTGCGGTAAATAGAGCCTCAATTATGCAAAAAATTATTCAAATAACTGTTAAATTTGGATCGCCTTACAAGTACATTAATGTTAATTTTCGTAACTACGCCAATGCGGTACATTAGGGTCTAAAAGATTAGCGTCCTGCTAAACTGTTATCGATTATTTTCTATATTTAAATCAACTACGGCAAAAAATTGAATTATAAAATTTAGAAAATCATTTCTCGCGTGTATTATTGAAAACGTTAAAACATTTATTTTTTTATAATTTAAAAAATATCTTTGGTCGAGTCATTATTAAGATATGGCATCCGATCGTGGGGTCACTCTTTCTTCTTCTTTTAAATAGGCAATCCACCTTTCAAGATTGATTTGTGCCACTAATCAAGTTAAAAACTTTGTTTTATAGAAAAAAAGTACAATAATATTGTAGAATAGGAAATACTATATTTGTCTCTTTTTTTATATTTATTATCTTTGTTTTATTAATCACTTAATTGAGTTTAAATCCATCTACCGGTTTCGAAAAATACCATTTTCTTCTTCAGGACGTCAATACTAACTAAAAACATATTTTATTGTTTCTTTACCAGAATGTATTTAAAAAAAAAAAACAATTATTTAAAAAATAAATTAAGTATCTAACTCAAATTAATATTGCTAATTTTAAAAGTACATACTATATTTGTCGTTCAAAAAACTTGCTATCATATAGATTAAACGTGGCGAGTTTAGGGAGAGAAGATGACAAAATCTAACCGGGAGCTGGAAATTACCATTGACGAGACCACTGTAAAAAAAACCTGTGATCTGTGGATCACTCAAATATAAAACAAATCACAAAATCTTCAAAAATCCATAGTGAAAAAAATTGTAAACCAAGAAGCATTTAAATTGAGGCATAATCTAAAATTGCAATATACTTCCGTAGTAAACATTCTTCTTGTACACGAGCTCGAGCTGTTTCTTTTTTTTTTTAAATAACAACGAAATATATAAGCTCTAAATATATACCGTGTAACTGATTTGAATTTAACAATTTTCAAAATTATCAATAAGTATGGAGAGGAGCCTCTCGTTTTGGAAGAAGTAATAAAAAAATGTCTCATCACTGATGATATGTCTTACTTGTAAGCGTTCAATGGATTGTTGAAATGTGACGCACTCACTAATAGTGATTGAAAATCTGGAAATATCGTAATTCATTTTCTGGTTGTGAACCGTGATTCGGCGCGTGCGCATATGAAATGGAAATATTCGTGAAGGAATGACGTTATTAATCGTGATGAGTGCCATCTAGTGGATTCTGCCAAAACGTTTTACGCATTTGTCCCGAAATGCCGGGAAATGAACTCTCCATTATTTTTGTGATGATATTTATTTATTTATTTATTAGTAACTATATATATATAAAATTTGTTTGGACTGTGCCCGTCTCACTAGAGAAATTCTGTGTCGAGACGGGCATAGTTTACGAGCAATTGTTCAATTAATTAAAATTACAGTCTAGCAAGATGTTTTGTGGATCTAGTCTAATTAATTTAGCATTTTGACCACTAGACTACAAGCGAAAATATCAAAAACATATTTACACTTGAAAAAATATTTTTTTAAACCGCTGAAAAAGTTTTAATTATTTATAGGTAATTTGTAAATGAACACTGCACCACTGTACATATAATAAATAATAGATCGTATTTTTTTATAGGAATGTACGCACATATATGTGCCCCATTATTACAAATGTGGTCTAAGTCAAGAAATTGAAAAAATAATAATTAATTATTTCAAATATATAATGCAAATGGTAACAATTGTGAAAAATTTGAAGGGTTGCATTCGGCGTATTGTTACGACGTTCAACGGTATACCGCTAGTGTATAATATAGTAAGATGTCAACCTTCAATTTTTTATTTCGTCGAAATAAATAAATGATAAATCTAGTAGACTAAACAAATTTTGAAACATTGTGTTGTGTGATGTAAAAATATGTTTTAATCAATTCAAACGTGAACCTTTAAATATCTCAAAACGAAAGTAACATTACTCAGACCACATTCATAATAATAGGCACATAAGAAAAGAAAGAAACGAGACATTTTTTAAGTCTATACACTTCACCCAGCTATGCTCCCATCCCTTTAGCCTGTCCAAACGGTACTTGGAGTCTTTCTCTGCTAAATAGCTATTCACGAAGGTGGTGACGAAAATCTCTGTCCTCCTAGCGCAACTTTCAGCTTAGGGAACAAAAAAAAGTCGCTCGTGGCTAGATCTGGTGAGTAAGGAGGGTGGTCATGTAGTTCAAACCGTAATTCGTACATTTTCGCCTGGGCAACCGCCGAGGTGCGAGACGGCGCACTGTTTTGATGAAACAAATAACTTAATGACAGCTCGATACTAGATTTTTTCCATTTTCACAAAAACACTCACATCGACTCACTTAAACGATTGTAAAACAACAATTGCGCGTCCGAAATGACTGAAATTTTGGTGAGTACTTATCAAAGCATGTGCAAACGTGTTCCGCGACCTTTGTTGACAAGTGCTGCCATCTTCATGTTGAACTTTCAAAGTAGATAGTTGTAGGAATCCACCGTGGTTTGAGATGATGTTTGTGTGCACGTGTTGAATCTCATTGACATTGTGGCAATATTAAAACAACCGCCCTACCTTTAGTCAATTTTTTTACACTTTGTAATGCGTCATTTATGTCGTCTCCTTCAAGTGTCAACGAACTTAACGATTTTATCAAAAACAAACCAAGCCCACGCAGCGGCGAAATCGCGTCGGACTTGTAACTTCTTATTATTATTTTTTGACGTTTTGCAAGACGGCCAGAATTCGGGCTGAATGCAAAATTGTGGTCACGTATACGAAAAATATGAATAATCAGCTTTGTTGATTCGACGCGGGATTGCCTCGCCCGCGTGCCGCGCGTGCCAAAAGTGTTGAATAACTAAACGGCACGCAGCGTCGCAGTTAAGAGTAATGTCGTAAATAGTGAATAATCACTAATCGTCCCAATGTCACATTTCTAAATTAACCATCGTCTTATATTAGAGTTTCATCGTAATGTATGGATATAAATAAAACATTGTTATAACTCTACTTGAGTTTATTAGCACTATTCGAGTTTAAAGTATTAAACTATCGTCTTCTCGTGCATAATCTTCGGCTTTTAACGGGTGAATATTATGTTCCAGTCCGATGTTGTTTTTGAATAACTAGGAAATGAAACACAATTTTTTAATTTGATTGTTATTTATCAATTATTTAGTTTATTACAATTATGTATGGAATATGGTATCGGCCAAATGCGCGCTCCTTTAACCATATTTTTTACAACATTCTCGTATTATTTCAGTCATTGGCGTAGGTAGACCTTTCCTTTCAAGTACCCCAACAGAAAATGTCGGGGAGCCGTCAGATCAGGTGATCGAGGAGGCCAGTCGATATCACCACTTTTTAACATTATAACGGGTTGTGTGCGACGGTGGCACCGTCCTGTTGAAACCGCACGTGTTGCGGGCCCCCTAACAAATGCGAACTGACAAAACAAAATCGGCCTCCTGTATTTATAATTCCTGTTCGACCTTTGAGATCTCCATCTGCCTGTAATGATCGATTGCTACGATGCGACCTTAACGATTAACGCCAATTACCATTATATTCATTATCCGATATCTATTTATTTGAATCTTTCTTATTCTTCGCGGATTAATACGAAAATATTTTATACCCACTTCAATTCAAACGATTTTGAAAAAAAGTGGCCCACCCGTTCGTATCTTATTAATTAGATAGCTTTGAAATAATGTATCAATTGGAAAGTGCAATATGTAAGTTCGAAAATTTGTCGTCAACTCACTGTGTTGGCGTAGCGCAATCGGTTAATGCGTTTCCCCGGATAGGAAGAGATCCAGGTCTTGTATGTGTGTATACTTTTTTTTTGGCTACTTTAACACAGACTTTAGTCTAGCAAAGTAGCCAGGACAACGCTGTATATATCAGAGGTGAAGTCTACTCCATCCCACACATTAAACTATGTATTATGTATGTTATGTATCCACCTCTGTAACTACAAAAATATGGATGTCAAAATATATATAAATAAATAAATAAATATCTTTCTAATTAGCAATATTTGGATATGTCCAAGAACACACAATTAATAGCTTTTTAACTACACAAAGGCACTGTTATTGTGGGAGCAAGTACCTGCCTTCGGCTAGGTTAGGTGATCTCCACATTTATCAAATTTTTTAGAGTTGTATATGTGTTAGTATGTGGACTCGCTTCGAGTACCACTACACCATCGCCATCTATGGACCAAATTTGATAATTCATTTTTCCCTTTTTTTTAAACAGTATATATGTCATCACTATGAGAATATGATTTTTTTGAAATTCTATAAAATATTTTTAAACATACTAGAATACGCCTGAAAAATCAATATTTTTTTTTTTTTATATATTTCCTTATTTTGACCAGTACGTTATATTAGCAATATTTTAATATATCCAAGGACATGCAATTACTGGATTTTTACCTACAAAGGCACTGTTATTAAACATATTTGCAACTTTCAAAAGTTTAATAACTGCGGAGATTGAGGGGTGAGAATTGGTGAATTACGTCGTAAGCCCTGTAATTACCCCCATACTTCCATATATTTTCCTTTAAATATAAATAATAGCTTTGTCTCTATGAGATATCTGATATTTGTTATTTATTGGTTGAATGGTGATGATGGTTGTCGTTGCCGTTGTCCGCGCATTATCGAATGGCGCGCAATTTCGTTCATGAGTAGACGTTTATAAGGAAATGTCTAATATACCCGGATTATATGAAATACATTCCCTCAAAGACGCACTTATGCTAGTTGAAGTTTATCTTCGTTTGAATGAATAAAAATATTAATTACTTTTGTTTACATTTCGCGTTAAGGATATTTAAAAAAATCTAGTTGGAATTTTTCCATGAATTAATAACGTGTCACATTCCCAATAACCGCAGTGGAAAACTAACGCGTTCACCGCACCAGCGTTTCTAGAAAATTCCACACCATTGTGACCCTTATTGAAGGTTGTTTTAAGACGCACTTTTCGTTTGGATGCGCGTTTCGATTCCGGTTTCGCGGGGGTTGCCAGGTGCAGAAAAATCTCCTCAAAGTGGCGAGTTTTGCGTCGCTGGTAGAATTATTAAGTACTGACCGACAGCTGTCAAATGACCGACGAATAGACGACGCGCCAAGAGCTAGCGCACGCACGCGCACACACACACCTACACCTATTTTTATTTTTGTTTATTTAATTAGCGAAATACAATGGCAAAATAAATGTTATATACATACATGGTTTTTCAGACCAGCTCTTGTGCTTGGAGAGGGAGTTAACTACAATAATTTATATGATAATTTTTTACATATTCTATTCATTGTCCCTTTGTGTGCTTCTGAAGTATTCTGTAATATTGTTTATTGTCCAATTATGTATTTTTGAAGTGTTCATTTAGTTTCTTTTTAAACTCTTTTATTTCCTTTATTTCTTTAATTTGTGTAGGGAGGTTATTGAAATTTTTTATCCCTAAATATATAGAATTTTGCTGATAGTGTTTGGTGTTACATTTAGGGATTTTATAGTTATTTTTAAACCTTAATGATATGCTTGTTTCAAATTTTCTAGTGTTATTTTCTTTAATTAATTGAGTTTTTTTTTTGTAAATGTTTTCAATTTTGGGGACTGGTTTTTGGACCTATGATTTTGTATCGTAATGGCGAGGGGCTATGGAAATATATGACATATAATAGGTAAAAAATTGCCTAACTCGTGAACAATGTAAACCAGTTATTTCATTCTTCAATCATATGTATCACTAATATACCATGTTGATTCAATATGGCCGAACTTAATATATACGAGTATACTTTACTTTTAACATTAACGGTTAAATTATTTCATTGTTAATAGGCCATATTCTTATATAATTATTTAATTTCTCTATTGCATTACATTTTTTTTTTTTTTTAAATGTTGCTGATAAAATTTTAGTTAACCTTAACTGAAGGGCACCAATCCTTGTAAACGTTACCGATCGCTTTCTGCTTTTTACACTGACAGAGAAACGATAACCGATATTATATAGCATTCTGTATTGCTGTCCCTGGAATTGTACAAACGGTTTTTTTACGTATTAATTTTAAAATATATTCACTTAAAAACATTCTTGAAACATACAAACGAAATATTCATATTGTAATTATTTTAAAGTTTAATATTAAATAAATAAAAAGAACTACAATATTATTCTCATATTTTATTTATACAAAATGGAATTTAACGAAGCGGATTTTACGTTTTATAAACAATGTAGTCTAAATGCCGTCCATTTCTCTCGAGACAAAAAAAAAGTCGCACGGTGTAAGGTCTGGTGACCGAGGTGCCCGGGGTATGTCTCCGTACTTGCTGATTAATTTATTGGGAAAAATTGCCCTCAGCTTCTACATTGAAATTCTAGCTCTCTGTGGAGTGGCCTCGTCATGCTGAAATTGTGTTCTGTTGTTGAACCCGAGAAACAGTTGCAGTTGCGGTAACAAAAACTCGCCGATCATTCGGCAATATAATAAGCAGTGTCTGTCTCTCGCTGGTTGGTTAAAAAAGTAAGGGACAATTATCCCTCGGGCATAATTGCACGCCACACTGTCGTTTTGGGACAATGCTAACGTTTTTGATGGCGTTCACTTGGGTTTTCGGAGCACTGGTATCTCATGTTTTGTTTATTAACATAGCCATCGATATGGAAATGTGCTTCGTCAGTAAACAATATGTTTCCAAGCGTTCGTGCCATTCCAAAACGTTCCAGCATCGTTCTCGCTAAGGTTTCACGTAAAGAATAGTCATTTTCGTTGAGAAACTGCACGATTTGTATGGGTGAAACTGTAGTTTATTTTTCAAAATAACGTGCAATGTTGATTTTTTTATTCCAGTACAGGCTGCAATCTTCCTTATCGATTTACGCGGATTGCGCACAATTTCACATCGAACTTGAGCCACATGTTCTGGCGTCGCTGCTGACGCTGATGGTCCCGGAGGAGTTTGGTTAACCATTGTCCCTTCTTGTCTGAACTTTTGAACCCAACACCGGATAAGTTGCGTGCTCGGCCCATCACTTACTCACCATGAATCATCGCACTTTAAATATTGCTCAACCGCGAACGCGCGGTGCGCTCCCGACCAGTGGCCCATTGCGACTGGCAAATTTGCAAATCGAACAATACCTCACCCTGATGGTTTACGAGCAATTACAATTTAATCTTGAAATTTTTCCGCCGGACACCTTTATACTACAAGTAAATAACAATGTAATAATTAGCGCAAATGTGAGGTTAAATAAAGTTTTACTAATGTATTACAGCAAACAAGTACTTTTTGCTAAAATCTTACGCATATTCAAGCATATAACATTTCATTTTTCACATTGAAAACATAGTCGTAAAAGTGCGTCAATTTTCCGATATTTCTAATTAATTTTCCGCATTAATCACACTGGCAGCACCGGCCGACCTCGCGATCATATGATGTCAAATTGTGAACAGCTGGCAGTTTCGAACGACGAACAGTTTCGAGCTTGCATTCGCCCTTGTCGTTCGTTTGTTTTACAGCCGCGAGTCCGCCATCTTGTCCCCAGTATCGAAGTGACTTTTCGAATTCGCACATATAAAAACAGAGTTTTCGTCTCGCCCGTCGATCGCCATTTGTTTCTTCCGGTGGTAGACAACCTCCCGCTACATTTTGCGCCGAGCTTTTTGCCAATTTTCGTTTTAAATTTTCTTTTCTGGAGCGCGCGTGTGATAAAAATTGTGAAAAAATGGCCATGATCATTTCACAGATGCCGTTCAGTAGTAATAGTAGTAAAATTAAAAACTTACAGACTGGATGTGGAATGATGGGGTAAATTATTGTTCAATTTTTTTTTTACAAATTTAACGTGCCCATTGTTGGAAATCTGATCATGTGCGTTTTATATATATATGTTCGGTGTGTTTCGTGTATGAAGACGTGAAGAGATACATCGAGCTACTGCATCGTAATTGGTTGATTTTGATTACGTATAAAAATTATGAATATATTATTTAATTATGCAATTTAAATTGACTCAGAATGTTATCAATACATACACTAATTATTAATGTACTCTACCTAAATGTCAAATTGGAATTATTGTTTTTTCACAACGTTATTTGTCGTTAAAATTTATTTTAATGTTTGATTTGTATATATATATATATTTTTTTTTTTTTTTTTAGTGACCATTGATTTCATCATAACCTTGAAAATATTTCGAAAGTTTCACATTTTATGTTCTTTGTGTTTACACGGCGGTCATTTTTGTAATGATGATATTCTTGTGTCGTGGCGTAATTTTGAGTCTAAAAAAAAAAAAACTAATCTCTCGAGATATCGTCGTGTTTCACGATAAATTAATACAATATTGGTGGGAAAGAAAAAAGGAAAGTTTCACGATTGGGCTAGACGATTTGTTCACTCTCCCGCGACATGAAGAATAAAAAACAAAACTAAATTTGAATTTCAAAACTCGCGCTCTCTGTGTTGTCTTCGTAGAATATTTCATTTTCTGGGTTACTTGCCCTGCCTGCCCACGTTTGAATTGTTTTTTCCTCGTGTGCTTGGGCATCGGTGGTGCGACGTCATTGAATTTGTTTGTTTCAAAGTAGAATTTATTACTGCTGTTGAGATTCTAAAAATACACTTACGGTATTGTGACGAAGGGCGATATCGCGCGACGGTCCTCTGACGACATTTTTCGTAATTTAAAAAGAAAGATAAAACTTAAGACGATAAGGTAGATTACTGTAATTTGTTCATTTTTTACGTTTGTCGAAATTGATATATATTTGTTATACAATTAATGTAATAAACAGACAAAATTATTACACTTTAATGATCGAAATTTTGACATGTGATTATTGGACACTTGCGTCGCAAGAAATTTTTGGCGATATTGTTAACTTTTATAATTTTTGTAAAAACATATTTTCATTTAGAATTGATTGGCCCGAATCCAAAAATTATTATTAATTAAAAGTTTAAAGTTTCTTGAAAAAAAAAACAATCATATCGAATGGACTATCCATATCTATCACATCATTACCAATATGTTTGGCCATCACTGGATTGTACAATTGTACTAACTAACCTAACCTAAAAATCCAGGAAGTTATCGTATTTGCCATTACGTATCTTGACCCAAGGGTAATTTTTGCAACGCAACCAAAAATTTTACTTTTTTAAAATTAGAATCACCAATTTTGCAAAAATCTGAAATGTTACCGTTTTCGCCAATGTAGCCAATTAAATTATTAAAAAATATATATTTGACAGGTGTCTTATTTTTTTTTTTCGATATTACTATTATAAAATGATAAGAAAATGAAAGTTTATATAAATTTGAACTTAAATTTAAGATTTGTTACTTTCTCATTTATTTGTTTATTTTCCGTTAGAAAAAGGTCACTTCGAAATCAAAAACGTCAACTTAATTCGGACGTCTCTGGGATATTGTAGGTACGCAACGTAACGTTTGCAATTGATACGCAATGAAAATAATTGTATAACAATTTGTTATCAATCGTCTTTTAAATGAGTCAATTGGGGGCAATGTGTAGACCGGTGGTGGCCAGAACGACCGGCACTGGACAACTGAACGCCCCTTATGGTGAACTTTTCATAATGGCCAATTCTGTAGCCAAATTGTGTTAAAATCAAAGAACCTGATATTGGAATCCAAATCGTAAAGGACATTGTGACAGCAGCTAAAGATCTAAACTTGGAAATGCAATAAGATGTTGAGAAGTTAATATGAAGTTCTGTTAACCACAGAAGGACTGAAAGAGACGCATAGATCAGATTCAAACTGAAAAAAAGATTTCCTCGGAGAAGGAGGAAGATGAAATCATAGCCTAAAGTACTTCAATGTCCTCAGCTACAATCGAGGAGATACTACAGGAATGGAAGAAGCTTCATAATACATGGTTTTGGAGTGGCACCCTAACAGCTCAAGTGAAGCTTCGACAACGTAGTTCCCTTGAAATTGAAATTAGATGAATTCCTCAGTGTGAAAAAGAAAAAACAAACTGAAGAAAAACTTCTAAAGTATAAATCTGTAACCATATTAAAAATATACAATGTTTCTAAATGGTGTTCTTTTTTTGTCCTGGGAGACCGATTAAATTTATTTTCCATGTAAAGCTATAGAAAGTCGCATTTCGTACAGCGTACTTTTCATTCCATTGTGGGACCTCGGAACCGGATCGTGGTACGAGCCCCCGCTGTACTTTGTCATGCTGGGTTTTACACGGCTCATCTTTATCTTCTCGCACTATTCTAATCGAACTCCCGACCTCTCGGTTACTGGGCGGGCAATCTTATCATGGTATCAATAACATGTCGTGTACATGTGTATGTCGTCTTGGACTTGTAGATTCTTTATTGACCTCAAAAATAAATATGATTCTGAATAAATTTTAATTAAAAGATTTTTTTTTTTTGGATAATGTGATCGTTGAGTCAATTGTATGGCGTCACGTAAAGTAATTACGTAATGTAATAGATTAAATAATTAGACGAAGAAATGTTAAAAATGCTGCTAATAACGAGCACTATATAAAATAAAAGAAGAAAAAAAGATGTCATCAATTATTCTTAAAAATATTAATAAATAACCTCGACACAGGATCGCAGGACGCAACTCCACCAAAGACATACTTTAATCGTCTGAAGATATATTATCCGAGTGTTATTTGGCTACAAAACTATAGCAGCTGTAAAACAGAAATTTTGGATGTTTTAAAATACCGTATGGTATTTAAATATAAATTATAGCAAAGCGATCAACCGTTCTGGCTGTTCAAACTGCTCGAATACCCTCCCTCCTGTTGATTTTTTAGAATTAAGTTTTCTTTTCACGACTGGCTCGGCACGGTGTAATATTAAACAACTCGTGCAGTGCAGATATTATTACCCACTGTCATAAATAATTTTATTGTACAATATCATTATTAAATCGTGCGGGTCAGATGGTGTCGTGCGCGGCGTATTATACGAACTGATAACGGGCGGTGACATTTTTATTTCTCTACTTCTAGTGCGTGTTGGTAATTATTATTAATCAACACGTTATTAATAATACTTGATCAGCCTAGCTTATTTTTGGTAGGCTTCTACGTAAATCATACCTCAAATGTTTCAATTAATTATTGTTTAATTAATTAGTTTGTAATTTAATTCTATTGTGTATATATGTAGAAGTATCACATCATTCTCATTTGCGTAGGAATGCAACAATATGGAATTCAATTTCTGCATAATGGTCCCAAGTTTTTGTTTACGAACGTGAATAACAATATTATCTGAAAATTAATGTATACGATGCATCTACCTACAAACCATCTTATGTGATGCATTTAACGGCTAAAAAGGACACCTGCGTGCTGTCCTTCGGTACGGTATAACGGCCTTTTAATGTCACGTCCGCCACATAAGTAAATAGCATAATCTGTCTATATAACAACACAGTGAATATTTTAGGAGCAGTTTTCTAGAATTAATGTAAACTACTGAGTTTTTATTGATAGAGTACATAATATGTAGATTGAAAATATTTTAACATCTTTGTTCTATACGTAACATTTTATTTCAAACCATGTATAGACTATTTTGAATGCTTTTTGTGAATGAATGTGGTTTGGTCATATGTAACGGATGAATGAGGAGAGAACGGTAAGAAAGACGCGAGTGGTGATGGCACCAGAAATAGATGACGTCCGCGGAAGACTTGGCACGATCAGGTAAACCTGGTTCTGTTGGAAGTCTCAACAATCGGCGAGCTAGTTTGAGAAGATGTACGATTGTGGATGAGGCGAGAATTGTGTGTCAGCACAGAAGAGTGCGGCGCTCTATCCTCTGCCTACCCGTGCGTAGTTTACTTATAAATTCATTTATACATTTTATAAATGGTGATAGTTAACGATCAACCCTAGAGAGATTATTGTCACATATTTTTTAAATACTTGATAAAGACTGTTATTTAATTAGTACATTTGACATGATTTGACCTCTGGAATACACAGAAAACATTAACATTGAGAATACTTTACACATATTTCCTTATCTGAGAAAATAATTCAAGACTTCCTATTAAAGTTTGGCCGGTGGTGTTGCGATACGGCAGCTGTAGTTAGAATGATTTCGTCAAAACCTTGGAAATAATTATTTCTACAAAGATTAAACAGTTCACATTTTGTCAAATGAGATTTGGAACAGTCTACGTTCGGGAATACAAATTTGTAGATAAAATATTGATAACATATTTTTAAAAATTAATCTTATATACGCTTACGAAGAAAACCGATTTACCGTTAGATCGAAAGAGTCTTTAGATTTCACTATTCAGCTTTGCCACTGTTTTTGCGACCTCGGTCACGGTACATAACCCACTTTTCAATCCCCAGTTACAAAATATTGTAGAATTGATAAATAAATATAGAAAAATATATAAATCTCTTTTTTTTTTTTTTTTTAATTATGACCAAGTATGAATACATAATATTAGCATAAATACTGCTGCTTCAAAACTTATTAACATTATTTATGGACACAAACAATAATTTTTATCATAAAAATAATAATTCTTTATAGTATAAATATAACAATTCTTAAATGAGAACTTTAAAATAAATTATTTAATTTTCGCTTGATAATTTCAAATGGCGACACGTATATTATTGTGTTCCATACATTCCATATATTGTATATCATTATGAATGCTCGAGAAATTGCTATTTTCTGTTAGCATATTAGAAATTTGAGAAAACAAACAATTGTATACTCGTCCTTTTCTATACCTATACCTTTTACTCTAGCAATATTTATATAAAAAAATATTGCACTTTCATGTTTGCTAGATATTGTAAAAGAATTAACTATCAGTTTCATCATCAAAATGCAAATAATATAAATATTTTATATACTTTTAAACAAATACAAGCAATGCCAATGACTTTTTTTTAAGCAAATATGCTAACTTATGAAATTTTTTTTCAAAAAACGTATTTTCTGATAAAATGTAATGAAAATATGCAAAATTTTGAACAAATTGCGAATTTAATGTTTCAAAATTTTTGACAACCAAAATCGGTATAGTTTCCAATAGAATTGAGTCCTCAATCTAAAATAGCAAAAAATTACCCTCGGGTCGCAAATAGTTAAAAAGTTTTTTTTTTTTTAAATAGAGATGCGTACATGGAATCCGCGGGTTCTTTACTTGAGCAACACATACTCACCTTATTTTTGTCACATTCTGCCTTCATCCTAAACTGGGAAAAATTTATAGTAACACCTGGAAGCGATAAATAAAAGATGTTATTCATTAGAAAAAGAAAGACATCTAATCGGAAAAAACATGGTAGTCTAAGAAATAAAATCCAGACAAATCCTCACCTTGTCGGGTCGGGCGCGAGTTCAACGTCCTTCTTGCATGTGACAACCAGATGTCTTGGCGCCACATCACGTTTGACACGCAGTATCCAGGCCGACGCGATCGGATTCGTAAACGGAATTTGTTATAGATGATCATCATAATAAAAAATGTCGCCTACAGTGAGGCGACCAACTCACAGGTTATATCCAAAAGTAGAAATTAAAGTTAAAAACCAAAGGTCAAATCCAGAGGGAAACATCTTGTTCCCTGTAAAGATTATTTACCGTGCGATTAGATTAACAAGTTAATAGTAAATTGTGCACTAAACATATACCCTCTAGTTATAGTGAATCACACACAGCTACATTTTAGTAACGCTGTCGCGGTTTGATCAACCGTCCAAATCTGACAGCTTCTTCGATAGTTTTGAAAATGAACCATAGATCCAACCGTTTTTATAACCTCAGACACAGAATATGTTATCAACTTTAGGGTAATTATTTGTGAATGTCAAGGTGCTTGACAAAAAATAAATGATGGAGCAATTTCGTATGTGACCCCAATTTATAACGTCACACCATGTCGCATCAATATTCTTACTATTTTCTTGTACTATGAAAATAGGACTAACTTGTTGGTGTCCTGGAACGAGGTGCAAACCCCCCCCGACCATTAGATCACTAGACCGTCACACCGACAAGCTACTCATTACAACATTAGTTTTATTAAAAATCATATATTCGTTAAAAAAAAAAATTGTTCAAAATCAGACCTTTCACAACCGTCGTGCAAATATTTGAGAAGTTACCATATTCACACTTTTTTTTTGACAAAGTTAAAATACTTCAGTCTTTTGATCCTCCACACTGAAAGGCAATTTGCAATAATTAACATAATACATGTTTCTGTTCATTTTATACCATATTAAAAATATTGTCTTGCGTCGTCACCTCATACTGCACCTGAAGTATTTTTCACAAATAATCTGCCACGCGTCATATTATTGTAATCCCATTTGCGGTGATGCACTGAAAAAAATAATAATCTTATTTCTAGACTGCGTCATACACGGTATTATGTAAAATAAAAAAAAAAAGACTTGAAAAATTAAATTATCAAAAGCAAATTTATGAAACCGTATGTAAATTATATATTTCACTTTTTTTTATTAATAATTTATATACACTCTCTCAGGTCTTTTTTTATGCGTAATGCGTAAAAAAAGTTTATTCAACTTCAGAAAAATATAATATGAACATATTTTTTTCTTAAGAATTATCATCTTTTTCAATGAAATGGTTTGCCAATTTACCGCAAAGTTGAAGACCTTCTTGAATCACACTTACAGTGAGGGTGACTGAATTGTACTGACGCAGACTGTGTTTGCGTATACAGACAAAATTCTCCAAATTTTTGACCCTTTCAACATATCAAATTGGTTTAAAATAGTAATTTCAAAAAAAAAATGCTTGAAATATAAATCGCATAAAAAGAGACCCGAGTGTACATTAACATTATATTATTTAAACATCTAGTAAATTAAATAAAAAATCAACTAAAGCCGTCGTCATGAATATTGTTCCTTATAAATAAATCTTTGTTTTTTTTGATAAAATGAATATTCACCGTGCAAAATGCACGAGTGAACGGTCGAAGGTTGTGACCCGTACTGAATGAGCGTTGTGTTGTGTCCCGTGCAGTGGAGCCATCCAGAAGCAGCAGTTGCAGTCCGCCCTGGCCGGAGTAGGCAGCAAGCGCTCCGCCGCCAGCGCGGGGGCCGCCGAGTGCTTCCAGGTGTGCCTGGGTGCCGGGCCTCTGTGGTGGTCCTGATGTCCCTGCCGTGCCTTCAGCTCCGCCTCCGCCCTTCCCCTGTGAGTACCGCCACCATTTCACTGTAACGTGTTGTTTAAAACACTAATACCAACCCGAGATATTATTATACACAATTATTGTCACACGTGCTGTTTTGAAATGATAATGTGAGAATCATATTACGAGTATATTGTTTTTAAATAGCAAATACCTTATTTTATTTATATAATTAAAATTCTAAATATCAAACTCAGGATTGTTAAAATCTAGGAAATAATATCAACATTTTATTTTGGACGTATTCAGTATGTAGCGTGTAAGACTGAAATTTTGATGATTGTTTTTAGTGATGAGATTAACTGTGATTGGTGTTTGCTTGTAACTGTGATTTGAAGATTAACCATTAATGATTAGCTAAAAATCACGAACCCGTTAGTCAATCACCGATATCTTGAGTCACACTCACTATCAGTGATTGAATGTCTGGGAATGTCGTGATTCGTGGTGTCTTTGGGTTTACGATATTGTGCGTATGTCATTGCACGAGAACCGCCTGTAGTATGTGTGTGTGTGAGTGAAGAGAGGGTTTAAAAGGTGACACGCGCCGAGTGCGGCCTTTTTCTCTGCCGCTCGCATCTCCGTGAATACATGCATATTATTATATCATAACGGTATTCTTGTAATAAAGATTACAATTTGCACCTGACACGTTTCCAACACATTGACAACTCAAATGCTTGACAATTATTTTAATTTTATTTATACATATTTGGTTTTAAACTGCGATTCAGCACAAGTGTTTATGAAATGAAAATATTCATGAAGGAATGACATTATAATTCGTGATAAGCACTATCTAGTAGATTCTGCCAGAACGATTTACGTATTTGACCCGAAAAATTAACTCTTTTTAAGGGTTTTCATTCGCTTTGTGATGATATTAAATTATATATTAATTATATTTGCTAGAATATCTTTTTTTCCGCAAATGAAGTTTGAATAATATAAGTAATATGCTCAAAATTGTGTATTTTTTATTTATTTTGTGTATTGTGATAACGTATTAGTAATGAAACTGTGATCACAGTCACGGTTTTTAATCACTGTTATTATCGAATATCAATCACAATCACACCAGTGAGTCAAGAGTGGCATTTTTTCTCATCACTATTAGCGATTTAGTTTCTGATATACCAATTTGTTTGACCGGACTATTCTACAAAGTCAAATTACACCGTTCAGTGAAATAAATTTATATAATTTCAATTTATTTCTTTTTGAAATTGAGCGTGCTTAATTATTTTTCCAAATTAAAAGTATGCGTACAAAATAATTACATCGATAAGTCTTAAAATAAAAATAATGTTCATAACCACTTGTAGAAAGAGAGTCATACATAACCTTCAACGTCTGCCGCAGCTTTTGCAAATTTGTTAATCAACCGTATTGCGATTTCAGGGGATGTATCCTCGCTGTCATCTTCGGGTGACGGCCCCTCCCCTCCCACTCCCTCAACCCCCACCACCATGATGTCGCCGCTGTCTGACTCCCAGGATGCCTCGCGTTACCGCGAAGAGGTTTGTTGATTTACTTATATTTTGTCAAAGAATTTTTTTTTGTTAACGTTAGCACACTTGTGAACAAAGCTGCAAGGAGATGACTGCTGGCCGTGAAAGAGTTGATAAATGTACCTTTAGAACATATATAATTTGTACATTTCAGAGGAAATTGACTCTACACTGATGTAGATATTTTTTGATCTTATTCATAATCTTCCCGAGTGTTTCGCGCTTTTCTCTGTCAGATTCTGGTTTTATCAGTCAAACAGGTTTGACGGTGGCTGACATCTCGATCCCCCTCTGCCACTGGTGTGTGGATTTAATGTTCTTTCTGCCGCCAACAATCTTCGGATATCCCACCCACTATGGGAATATGTTGACCTAGGGTAGACTATGATTACTAGATGACTAACATTCCAATAAAATGGTTCAAAATATTTGAGACCATTGCAATTAGCAAAGGTTATAAAGTGTGCAATTCTTTTGAAATCTATCAAATTCCTATAAACAGTATTAACCATTTAAACGCTACTCCCAGCCCTGACATACCAATAGCCACAAACGGTATATATATATTTTTTTTTAATACCTTCTGTTTCTGATTCTATTGTTAAAGGGGGGAGGGATAAGGACTAAGCCCTCTTATCTCCGACATACGAGGCAACAATAACATGGCGAAATTGTTTTTTTTTTTTTAAATATCTAGTGATTTTAACTTTGTATAAAGTAGTAACAAAAATGGGTAAAGTTTTTTATATAATACATTTTTTATTTTGTTAATTTAGGTTTTTTACAAATTTTTATATTTTTTAGTGAGAGTTTTTATAGAATCTTTTTATAAATTTTGTTCAATAGAGTCAAGAACAGTGAAGTGGGACGAAGATGATGGGGATCGGATGAGGGATCATATAGGCCGAGGGAGTTTATGGAGGGGTTTGGGATGGAAATTAATTTAGAATAAAATTTAGACGATAAATCGTATATGTGTCATTTGAGTCTCCGTGAAGGATTGTGTTTCTGACAAAGCAGGGTGAGTTTGTGATTCTCCTAAGGATGTAGTTTTGTTTGGATTCTAAAATTTTAGTGTTACTTTAACGCCAGATGGGGCTTGCATATGTGAGTATAGGATGCATGATTGCTTTGTAGAAGAGTCATTTGTTATGTAGGGATAGTGAACTGTAAGAATTTAGGAGGGGTTATAGCCGGTTGTAATTTTTAAATTTTTTTTATACATTTTTAAACCTTAAGATGCTTATGGCATTATACAAATATGTATATATAATGTGAGCGCTGGTTTGATGAGCGTTTTGACAGAGAAGGATGTTAGTATCGTTAGGATCGTAGAATACATTGCTTATTGGATATTTTGTGGTCCCAGGTAATCACCAAGATCTGTGCCCTGAAGGACGTAAAACCGGTGAAGATCGACTTCAACATCTTCCTCACCGAGACCACGCACAGTGTCTGGAAGACTGTAAGTATTGCGCTGAAATTCATATTTCTTTTATATACAGTGGAGTCCCAATTTTAAGTTTTTGAAGGGACCAACCAATAAAATATGTAAATTGGGGCTATTAAATAAAATGATATTATAAATTAAATTAAATATTTCTGGTGGTACTAAAACTATGCTTATAGTAAAATATGCTTTGAGGTCTTCAATATGCCTCGTGGCATCATTCTTTATTGATGGGATAAGCAGACACTTCTTGTTTATACGACTTGTCAACTATTTCATCAATTTCTACTGCATCCAATGTCAACGGAGTCAACGTCCAAGTAATTCAGAAATTCTTCCCCAGCTATCAATGTTGTCTATACTATCTTCTACGCAATTTTCTTGTTGATTCCAGTAAAAAAACTAAATGTTAAAATTACATAGGTATGATAATGAAAAATGCGAGTAAATAACATAAATAAATAAATTAACAATAGCGAACTAGGAACTAGCCAGATGAATTTGAATAAATTTTAGATGTAAAACAGGGTTTTAAATGTACTAAAAAGACACGGGTCTGCAGAAATAACATGCGAATGGAGGGAAAATGTGAAATTGTGGTTTCATTATATTAAGAGGGTGAAATTAATATTTACTAAACGAATAACCATAGAAGAAATTGTCTCATCAAATTTTGATTTAATATTATTACTTACCTCGTGATTTTACATTCTTTTATTCAGTAACATTAATCGTATTGCTCTTTTCTTCTTGTACACGTTACTTTTTAAATGTTCCCAAAAAATTTAAAATCAGACGGACTAATCGAGCTAGCCATGGAATCGGTTCTCCTAATTCAATTTGTCTCTGTAGACAAAATTTTAGTTTAACATTTTTTTAATTCAAATGTTAATTTTTTTTAAATATTATTTGGTGAAGGTGTTATGTGTGAATAAGTTATTATTTAAATGACTTCTCAATACTGATGTTTCAGGTCCTGGAAGACAAGACCTTGTACATGACGGTACCGCCAGTGCTCAGCAACGGCTCCAAGGAATCCTTCATCACTCTCCTGGAGTTCGCTGAGGAGCGTCTCGGCTGCGCTAGGTAATATTACAATCTGCAGTCCGGGCGTTTGCAGGCCATGCCTTCAGACACTAGAATTTTTTTATTTATTTTTATTTGTAACTATATAATACATATAAAAATTTTTTTGGACTGTGCCCGTCTCACTAGAGAAATTCTGTGTCGAGACGGGCAATTTATAATTAATTTATAATTATTAATATGAATAGATTTAGATGTGAACAATTCCAATAATGATTAATTAAATTAATTATATTCTTAATTATAATAACAGCATAAATATTTCAATGCACCGTCTTCTATTAAAGTTTGTAAATTGGGAATCCTCTATCTCATTTAAAATATATGAAGAGATTCATCTCACCGCGTTTACATTTATAATATCAAAATTTATTTCACAATTCCAGGTGTGTCCTGTGCATACCCAAGTGGCGCAGCGACCGCGCGGCCCTCCTGCGCACCTTCATGTTCATGGGCTTCCAGTTGCTGGGCCCCGGAGCCCCCGAGCACACCTGCCTCGAGGGCGCCGAACAGCAAGAGTACCTGTACATGGTCTACGTCATGGAGTAACTCCCGTCCCGTCCCCGCTCGCGCCCGCTCAGCTGGTACACAATTTTGCACTGGCAATGTTCAACTGTAGAAAAATTTGAAATTATACCATCGCTAAATACCTTGTCGTAGCGAAACACCAGTTGAAAGATCAAAGCCATTAATGGGATATCATACCTGAAGAGCGGCGCGAGTCCCATCCCCTGTCCCATCCCCATCCTGACACTTGATTTTCCTCTACACACTAATACGCATGCAACCAATAATATTAACCTGCGGAGGCTAAAAAAATATTAAAACAAAAAAAATTTTAAAAACATAAAATGTAAGAAAAAAACAATAAAATTTTAGAAAATCCAAAAATAATTATACATTCTTGCATTATATTACAATATTTTATAACACTATTGGGGTGAATCCAGATTCTTGTTTCTCTCGTCTTTGTGAGGGTTAGTCGGCAGTGGGCGTCCATAACAGTCTGTAGCTTGGTGCTCAAGGGGTCCCTAACAGTTTCCTCGCCATCCTGGGGGAGGGATGTGCGGACAGGGCGACGGTACCATAGTCCTTGGGTGAAACCGAGCGATGAATGGGAGGGTGAGAGGGAAGCGAAGAGGACCGGTGAGGGACTGGGGTGAATGAATGCTTCATCCCGGTCCCGCGCCGGCACCACATGGCGCCCCACTCACCTAACCAACCCTCGCTGGGTCCCCGCTGGCACGGGGGAGGGAGGGAGGGAGGGATGTGCGAACAGGGCGACGGTATCGTAGTCCTCGGGTGAAACCGAGCGATGAATGGGAGGGTGAGAGGGAAGCAAAGAGGACCGGTGAGGGACTGGGGTGAATGAATGCTTCATCCCGGTCCCGCGCCGGCACCACCCCGCACCCCGCTCACCAAACCAACTCGCTGGATCTCCGCTGGCACGGGGGAGGGAGGGAGGGACGTGCGAACAGGGCAACGGTATCATAGCCCTCGGGTGAAACCGAGCGATGGATAGGAGGGTGAGAGGGAAGCAAAGAGGACCGGTGAGGGACTGGGGTGAATGAATGCTTCATCCCGGTCCCGCGCCGGCACCACCCCGCACCCCGCTCACCAAACCAACTCGCTGGATCTCCGCTGGCACGGGGGAGTGAGGGAGGGACGTGCGAACAGGGCAACGGTATCGTAGCCCTCGGGTGAAACCGAGCGATGGATAGGAGGGTGAGAGGGAAGCAAAGAGGACTGGTGCGGGACTGGGGTGAATGAATGCTTCACCCCGGTCCCGCGCCGACTCCACCTTGCGACCCACTCACCCACCCAACCCTCGCTGGCACGGGGGAGGGAGGGACGTGCGAACAGGGCGACAGTATCGTAGTCCTCGGGTGAAACCGAGCGATGAATGGGAGGGTGAGAGGGGAGCAAAGAGGACCGGTGAAGGATTGGGGTGAATGAATACTACATCCTGGTCCCGCGTCGGCACCACCCCGCACCCCACTCACCAAACCAACTCTCGCTGGATCTCCGCTGGCACGGGGGAGGGAGGGACGTGCGAATAGGGCAACGGTATCGTAGCCCTCGGGTGAAACCGAGCAATGGATAGGAGGGTGAGAGGGAAGCGAAGAGGACTGGTGCGGGACTGGGGTGAATGAATGCTTTATCCCGGTCCCGCGCCGGCACCACCCCGCACCCCACTCATCAAACCAACTCGCTGGATCTCCGCTGGCACGGGGGAGGGAGGGACGTGCGAATAGGGCAACGGTATCGTAGCCCTCGGGTGAAACCGAGCGATGGATAGGAGGGTGAGAAGGAAGCAAAGAGGACTGGTGCGCGACTGGGGTGAATGAATGCTTCACCCTGGTTCTGTGCCGACTCCACCTCGCGACCCACTCACCCACCCAACCCTCGCTGAATCCCCGCTGGCACGGGGGAGGGAGGGACATGCGAACAGGGCGACGGTGAAACTGTAAGAAGGGGACTGACCCTTCACCATGATGGGCCGCAGTGGGTGCGCGCCGCCGCTACTAACGTGTTGCTGTACAGATGTACAAACGGACAGTAAAGTTTTCTTAATGTTTCAATCCATAAAATAATTTTTTCAGTTGAATTGAAAATTGAATAAACTAATGTCCCTTTGTACGTCTCTGTATCAGCATCGTCTGCAAGGAGTTGTGGCGGAGGTTTATTTCTTGTAGGTATACTTGTGTATGTACCGTTGTATAACGGAGTAGTGATTTTGTCGTCGCAATTAACAATCTTAATCGGGAAGGAATTCATCGGGCTCGCATTTTGACAAAAATATGTTAATTAATTAAATGTAATTTAATTTAGTGGCGCGCGAGGAGTGGTCCGCCCGCATCGTCAGCTGTGATTTCTTCAGATTTCTCTCCATTCATTCCTTTTACTAATTTTCATTTGGATTGTGGTAGATTTGTTTCTCTTGTAAAATGTATATTTTCAAATGTCTTTAACATATTTTTAAAATATTGCAAGATGAGGAGTCTTGTCGTGTGGCGAATTATGAACATATTATATATATATATATATTCTTAGTTAGTAGGTTTTTCTTTTTAGGCGTATAAAATATATACATTGCTTCTCTCGAATGACGGTAAAAACTACAACAAAATTCACGTTAAATTTTTTAAAGATAGCGTCGTTTTTTTATATATTTTTTTTTAGATTCAGACAATCTTGCGGGAGAATCGGTTTCTCCGTGTATCAAATCTCAAAATTGACTTTGCACCGTGTCGTGATTTTGTTGTACGTGTTTTAACATCATTTCAGAGGTAAATTTTTATTTGGACTATGTATTAAGGTTAGTTTGTTAGGACTTATATAAATATATTTCAAATATTTTTTAACATTAAAACACATTCATTCACCGGCCGCCACCTTTATATAATATTGAAGTTTGTGTTTTGTCTCGCAGTTTCTACGTTTTTAAAATCTACTGTGACGAGATTAAATTTTTTTGAAATTTAAATATCACTACACGCTGAAAACTGTCAATTACATTTTAATTTGAATTTATAAATAATAAAAAATATATAAAAAAAAATTGTGTTTCGATTGAAATAAATCCCTTTTTCACGTCCTTCAATTCTGGATAGTTGCAGCTGGTTGAGAACTTGGCTACTTACTTGTATTTGTTAAGCCACGTGTCACCGCAGTCACATTTATAGAATGTTAGGTGAGGTGAGGACTCTTCCACCTGAACCTATAATAGATTGTGAGATAGCTCTGCTAGAAATAGACAAAGTGTGGCTTTCCATCCTCTGCCTCTACACCTCCGGTAAACAGCCGTACGGTGTTTATGATGCCTTCATCCCATTGGCGCTAATTATCTCAATAAAATTCCATTACGTTAGTTTTCAGCATATATATTAGAAAACTCATTTGTATTGATAAAAAAGTTTTAATACTATATTGAAATACCCCGTCAGTGATGGCAAATAGATCAATTTTACAATCTTAATTTATTTAAAAAGAAACATCGCTTTGTTGACGCGATGACTACACATCTTCGCGTGATAGTACTGCTGGCAGATGTTCTATGCAAAGAGGATAATTCAGTTTTAAAATGCTTCAGTGGTAGACAAAACTTTAGAAGTAGTTTATTTTATTTTTACCTATAAGACTCGGGAACGTGTATAAATAATCCCACGTTCTCCTCCCAATTTTGATATTTTCAAACATTATCATCTGAATCTTATCTCAAGTTCGAATGATATTCTTTTGTTTTGCGTGGAATAAAAACGTGTATGTGTATTAGGAGAACACATTCTTATTGTGAAGTTGTAATTATTCAGAACAGACGCTCTGTGATATTTTAAATACTAATTAAATATATTAGAAAGATATATAATAAAATCGATTCCATAAAAATAAGGTAGATGGAACGATTAATATCAAAAAGTAAAATATAGGTTCGAAAATTTGTCGCTGTAGCATAATTGGATAATGCACCTTCCCCGGTTTGGAAAGAGATCCGGGTTCGAATCCCGGTGGCGCAATGACAATATTTTTCGATAAATTGATTTTATGTGTATATCTTTCCAATTCATATTTTAGTATATGTTTATTTCAATCATTGCGTATTGTTCATTAAAAAAAAATATATTGACAAGTGGCCGATTAGGGCCCCCCCCCCCCACTCCCGACATGTTACCGTGTTCAAGATTAAACCACGACAAATGACTCAACTTGATATCAAACGGCAACTGTCACAGGAGGGATTTACATATTTGATGTATAAACATATTAACCAAATTTAATTTTTTCTAATGTGAATTTGAATCGGTCATCTTTCTCGTCACCAGTGAACACGTATCCATCCTCTAGCAGAGGCCGTTTTTGTAGTAACCAATATAAAAATAAATAAAACAAAAGAGAAATTTTGTCATTTTTTTTTTTATTACAATAGTACAAACGCGACGCTACACGGTACACACAATAAAAATATATATTTTACAATATTGATCAGTAATAAAAAAAAAAAGTAAACAAAATAGTATCAATTCTCGATACAAGAATATCATAAATAAAAATTTAACAATAATATGCTGCAATTTTTCGTATCTAGAATGAAATTTTCTAAAATAGTAAAGAATTATTTTGTAATTATGCACTTATCAAAGTTGAAATTAAAAAAAATAAACCTTCTCTCAATATAAATAACACAATACTTTCAGGAATAGATGATCGATCGACTCACACATTCTTTGGCTGTGTTGACAATACTTATTTTCGATATAAACTGACGCATCAGCTTATTATAAACCCGGCAATGAAATTTAAGCAACGTTCGTTGGCTATGAAGGTATTATATTAATGTCAAATGCACTCCAAATCAAATACATCCCGGGCGTGAAAACTTAAAAAAATAAATTAAACCACATTAGACGAGCGACACGTTGTCTATTACGTAGTAATTCCGCTGTAGAAGAGGATATTCATAGTTTTATGATAGAAAATTATATACTTTCGATCAGAAACAATTCGTCAATAACAGAAGACATCGAAATAACACAAATGAAGATCTTCTCAGACGCACAGCGACAGAGCATCAGAAGTGAGTACACGGTGTAGCAAACATTTCTCATGTCTGATCGAGTTGATCTAGTAAAACGAGAACATATCAAGCAGAAAGCAGAGTTATCTTTCTGTGTGCAAGATATGAGACGTACCCAGCACATGATATTAAGATTTTCACAATTTTGGCACGTGAAGATACCAAAAAAAAAAAAAATCCCAACCGAGAAATCCAGTCGGAAAGGTGCTTTAAGAATCTGTGATCCGGTGATCTTAAAAAAAAAAGGCATTGATGATGATGAAATACAGCCATCGTTCGTATGGATGACGCACATAGTGCTAAATTGAAACATTTCAAACTAAATGAGAAACAGTCAACCCGGGTTGGACTGCTATTATTGGGAGTATGCATTAATTCATGCGGTTTTCTAAGAGAGGGCGTTACTAGTATTATTTCGCGCCGTGTTCATCCGTGACTATATTCATTTGAAAGCTACTGTCATTGCGCGTCTTTTTCAGTATATGTCATTTGATTGAAGTGTAAACAACATTTTTTTCTATTCATTTGAACATGTCGAACTTTGTGCCAGAAAAAGTGTTTTTGCGGGGAGTTCTTCTTCATTACTTTAACATGAAGAAAAGTGCTACCGAAAGTATTTTAGTAGAGGTTTATGGTAACCATGCTCTAGCTGAAAGAACGTGCCAGAAGTGGTTTGCACGGTTTAGAAGTGGCGATTTCAACTTAGAAGACAATGAACGACCCGGACAGCCAAAAAGGTTTGGAGCTGTTGAAATCGGGTGAGACGATCAAAGGGGACCTCTACCGAACACAATTAATTCGTTTGAAGAGAGCGATTGCGGAAAAACGACCAGAATATGCAACCAGACACGAATCCATAATTTTCCATCATGACAACGCTCGGCCACATGTTTCAAGACCGGTTCAAAACTATTTGGAGAACAGTGGGTGGGAAGTTCTACCTCACCCGCCTTATAGCCCAGACATAGCCGCCCCTTCTGATTACTACTTGTTCAGATCAATGCAGAATGCCCTCACCGGAATACGCTTCACTTCAGAACAGGGTATCAAAAATTGGCTTGATTCGTTCTTCACCACCAAACCGGAGAAGTTCTTTTGGGATGGAATCCACAAACTGCCAGAAAGATGGGCAAATGTTGTAGCTTCCGATGGACAATACTTTGATCATTGAGTGTATAACCATTTTTTCACAATAAAGCCTTAATTTTCGAAAAAAAAACGCATGAATTAATGCATACGCCCAATAATATTAATATAAAAAAGGCACAATCTACGATACAACTAATTTACTCGATACATAATAAATTATATAAAAAAGAATCAAAACTAATAAACTTAGAAATACAATGTCAAAGAGATGTAAACAGTAAACTGTCGCAAAGATAATGACAATTGACAAATACTAAATAGTTGACCACCAACTGATTCTGAGCCGATCGAGCAAACCCATGCTACTTGGTAGCAAGCTCAACTCGACTGGTTAGCGTGTATGGTCATTGCAACAATTTGTATATAAAAAAAAATATTATTTTCAAATTTTAAAGTTTCCCATCGTCCACGTTAAAATTTTTAATATTCAATTGTATATTTGAATACCGTAAAAAGAAAAAAATTAAACAAAGTAGAAAAAACGAGTCCAGTATTATGTTTATCCGTTTTAACATAGACGGTAATCTAGTAAAGCGGCCAGGACAATGCTACGATCATCAGAGATGTATAATAATACAATTTGTATGTTCGCTTGTGATTTAATTCACCAGCAGTGAAATAAATAATTCTTCAAGTTGAAAAACATATCCTGTGATATAAATGACCCATAGCTGGTCTCAAATCCTGCGTGATCATCCGTAATAAAATAATAACGGAGATTAGCGAATGATTCAATGACGTAGTTGTGGCCGAATGGTTTGAGTTTTTACAAAGAAATTTTGAAAAATACAAATACGGATGCAGCGCACGCATACTGATGATAATTATCCAGATCACTATGGACTAATCAAGACTGAAAACAGAAGTACGTAAAGAATCACCATGCATTCGAGTGGCATATCAAATGTCTACACGAAGAAGACTACAGTATATGAAAATTGGGAAAAAAAAAATTGCAGTTCAATATGGCCTGCGATGGGACAAGAAAATGTTGGTTTAAAATAGATTTTTTTTTGAGATTTCTGAATCAATATTTATTTTTACTGTAGGTGAAGAATGTGGACATTGAATGTTTATCCACAAATACACACAGTTTGCAGCCTTTGTAATGCCAAATATCTAACACAATAAATAAATGATTTGTTAAAATTAAAAATATTTATTTAATTATGTATGATACAAATTCGGTTGCCGATACCAATAACAGCGGCTATCAAAATGAATATTGAAAATGCAGTCTTGACAGAACATAGATTTCGTCGTAACCGCAAAGATACTCCTCGAAATATCCTGGATCAGGATAGCGCACAATTTTAAATGATGACAATACGCAACTGGTATATTTTATCTCTTACTGCTGCTAATCAAAGTGTTGAGGGGATAGCACGCAATTTTAAATGATGACAATACGCAACTGGTATATTTTATCTTACTGCTGCTATTCAAAGTGTTGAGGGGATAGCGCGCAATTTTAAATGATGACAATACGCAACTGGTATATTTTATCTTACTGCTGCTATTCGAAGTGTTGAGGGGATAGCGCACAATTTTAAATGATGACAATACGCAACTGGTATATTTTATCTCACTGCTGCTATTCAAAGTGTTGAGGGGATAGCGCGCAATTTTAAATGATGACAATACGCAACTGGTATATTTTATCTCACTGCTGCTATTCAAAGTGTTGAGGGGATAGCGCACAATTTTAAATGATGACAATACGCAACTGGTATATTTTATCTCACTGCTGCTATTCGAAGTGTTGAGGGGATAGCGCGCAATTTTAAATGATGACAATACGCAACTGGTATATTTTATCTTACTGCTGCTATTCGAAGTGTTGAGGGGATAGCGCACAATTTTAGATGATGACAATACGCAACTGGTATATTTTATCTCGCTGCTGCTATTCAAAGTGTTGAGGGGATAGTGCACAATTTTAAATGATGACAATACGCAACTGGTATATTTTATCTCACTGCTGCTATTCAAAGTGTTGAGGGGATAGCGTACAATTTTAAATGATGACAATACGCAACTGGTATATTTTATCTTACTGCTGCTATTCAAAATGTTGAGGGGATAGCGTACAATTTTAAATGATGACAATACGCGACTGGTATATTTTATCTTACTGCTGCTATCCAAAGTGTTGAGGGGATAACTAAAAATTCTACCTCCTATTTAAATCTAAGTGCTTGCTCAAATCTTGCTCAAATTCAATTATTATAATGTCGGATTATCTGTGCAATAGAATCCATCGAAAAAAGATGGCACCTAAAAATTATCTTCAGGATACAGTCACGCGCTCATCTTTAACCGGGTCGGGATGTGTGTATTTTCAGCTGTCGTTTTTGTGAACTGTTAAGTGTAGCAGTGTGTAATTGATTTGAGATTTCCCAAAGCAATTTTACAACTTTAGAGTCTAGATACTTTTAATAGATATTATGCAAAAATTTATAAAAAAAAAACCTTGACAATCCTGTTTCAGGATTAATCACAATAAAAAAAAATGTACGAAATGTACACCGGTTCGAGTCATGTCACTCAACATCAACCAATCAAAAAAAATTAATAAAGAATTGTTTGTTGATGACCCACTCGTGGGTCATCAGAAACATCGAAGTTGCTAACTTTTCCAAGGGAAAGCCTTAAGAATGCTGGAGTCTCCTTCAGGGAATCTAAGGATGTTTCTCTATAATCATCGCGGGGCAGACATTTCCATGGAAGAGCACAGCTTCGTCAAGAGTTTATTTACTTATTTAAAATTATTTTCTCCAGAAAACAAACGAAAATACACACAATTAATTGTGGTAGTTTATGTGCTGTGCTATCAGATTTAAAAATTGCTCAAAACAACATGAACAAAAATTAGCGTACGCATATGTTAGAACATTGAATTTTTCATGTAAATTATTACATATTTATATTTATAGTATAAACTTAAAATATACATATATATGTGCATATTTTAAGTTTCACTGATGTTGAACTCACCGGAGAACGTTGTAGATATGTTTATTCTGCAGGTGAAAAAAAGTTACGTTTCTTTAATTGTTATCAGAATTATAAAAACGTTAAAAAATAATATTCAGATAGTCAACCTTCCGTAACCAAAAAAAATACAGAATTACGGTAAGGAGAATGGAATAAAAAAATCTATAAGTTATCTGGGTGCGGAAAAAGTTAAGACATTGAGTGGTATAAAATAAAAAGCGCGCCAAACAAAACTCCAGGGAATAGCACAACACAGTGCATTGGCATTGTATTTTATGATGATGTCAAAAATGGACCAGAAAGATGATGATGACCGAAATTATTAAAAGCGGCTGCAGCATCCTCAAATTAATGCTCTGAACACAAAAACAAACCAACAGGATTGTAAGTGTGTACGATGAGTGCGACTGCCCGGAAGTGTTAAATTGGGCGCCCGCTAG
The DNA here is from genome assembly GCA_022840565.1 of Eubasilissa regina. Lineage (NCBI taxonomy): Eukaryota > Metazoa > Arthropoda > Insecta > Trichoptera > Phryganeidae > Eubasilissa > Eubasilissa regina. The sequence continues at coordinate 7,022,131 of JAINEB010000026.1, forward strand.
AATGCGGAGGGCGGTAAGAATGTAAGTGGAATTGTTCCATACTCACCTATATGGTAGTATGCAACAGGAATCTACTGTCTAGATAGGTCGCTCAGTGAGAGGGGTGGCGATCATTTACCACCCTCTGACCCCAGGGGATACTACATACCCCCCCATCAAACTATAAAATATTTGTGTTATTCATCTAGGAAAATGATTACTTCAACAATGAAGATCGCGAGAAAGGTGCTAACGTTTTCAGGAACGTAATGTTTGCCAGATTTCTTTATCTAAATCACAGGATTTTCATTAATTGACGACAAACGCATTGCACGCGCTAATTACGCACTTTTAAAATAGCAGAACTTTCCAAAAGTAATGCACTTGTCACAAGTTACATTTTGATTCCAGCCAGTACTGGGTGCTAAACAGAATTTATCCTGCAATACAGATATATTTACAATTGTACCCTTATTTTGCGATACTTGTAAGTAATTAAGTGATAATTTTTTTAAATTATTAAGCGCATTTCACTATAAAACTACTGTGAGTCTTCGTTATAGTCCATAGGCACGAACCGTTACGTGACGTGACGTGCTAATATATATATATTATTGTTTACAGTTATCGTATTTCGGTTTGAACCAACTAACCTAACTAACTTCAATATAAGTGCGTCAAAAAGACACAATATGGCTAACGTGCCGGGTCAAATAATGACCAGGAGCAAAAGGACGCAATATATTTGTGCGTAAGAGACAAGTCGAGAATTGAGACAAGTTGAGAAATTTTAATAGGAAAGTTGTAAAATATTAAACATGCTTAATTTATAAATAATATTCAATTTAAAATACATTAACCCAGTTCAAAACAAAGGTGCAAAATAATGTTGTTTGTCGGTTGAATCTTAAAGAAAAATTATCTCTGAATCGATGGGGGCATTCAGTAGTACAATCTTCAAACAACAACAAAAAATTTAATATATTTATCATACTCTTATCTAATTGTAGGGGTGGCATTTTAAGTGAATCACAAGCGTTGTGAAATCACCAACGACTGTGTCGATAAATAATATTTAGTATTAACAAAACTAGAACAGAACACTTCAGAGTTCAAGTTGAACAACATTGAGTGAAATGTTTTTCTATGATCTGTTATCAGATATTCAGAAATTGCCGACTGCAACAACAGATGGCACAACATCCAACAAGAATATTGTTTTAAAGGTGAGTGTGAGAGAGAATTTTGAGATTCCATGATGTACGATTAAAACAGAAGACATGAAGAAAAATGGGATGAGGAAAATTCTCCAAGAAATGACAGTCAATCAAGAATGACAATGGTCATTATTTTTGAATGCTAGAAAGAAAAGAGTCGGGCGTTGCGACAACGTTATCAAATCTCTTATCAGAAATTGCCAACTGCAACAACAGATGGCACAACATCCAACAAGAATATTGTTTTAAAGATGAGTGTGAGAGAGAATTTTGAGATTCCGTGATGTACGATTAAAAGAGAAGACGTGAAGAAAACTGGGACGAATAATACAAAGACGCGAGCAATGACGGTCGATCAAGAGTGACAATGGTCATTATTTTTGGATGCCGGAAAGAAAAGAGTCGGGCGTTGCGACAACGTTATCAAATCTCTTATCAGAAAATGCAAACTGCAACAACAGATTGCACAACATCCAACAAGAATATTGTTTTAAAGATGAGTGTGAGAGAGAATTTTGAGATTCCGTGATGTACGATTAAAAGAGAAGACGTGAAGAAAACTGGGACGAATAATACAAAGACGCGAGCAATGACGGTCGATCAAGAGTGACAATGGTCATTATTTTTGGATGCCGGATAGAAAAGAGTCAGGCGTTGCGACAACGTTATCAAATCTCTTATCAGAAAATGCCAACTGCAACAACAGATTGCACAACATCCAACAAGAATATTGTTTTAAAGATGAGTGTGAGAGAGAACTTTGAGATTCCGTGATGTACGATTAAAAGAGAAGACGTGAAGAAAATTGGGAGGAGTACTACAAAGGCGCGAGCAATGGCGATCGATCAAGAGTGACAATGATCATTATTTTTGGATACCGGAAAGAAAAGAGTCAGGCGTTGCGACAACGGCCGACATGAATAATAAGTTCGGCGGCTCTCGGCTGAGTTTGAGACAATAATCTAATATTACGTAGATAATTTCCGGTTAGCGGTACCATAACAAGAGAAAAAAAATTCTAATCTTACAACACTAATCATGATTGTATTGTATTTTCTTTATTAATAAAAAAAGTGATTCTGCCGCGGACAATGAGGGCAAAGTATTGCCCTCCGAGGCGCTATCGACCAACCGCCATAGTAGCATTAAAATAATGCCAACCAGGCGGCGAAATAATAGGACCGAGATGGATCCTCAAGCTTATTACAAGTCTTACAAGAGACTTGGCGCCGCATCCTTAGCGCTAGGTTGTGACATGCACAGGTAGGTGGAAGAAAGGCTATCCCCGATATGTAGAAAAATAATTCAGTCGTAATTGAGTATACTTTGAGTATACTATCAGAATAGCGAAAACGCGGAACCCAGCAGTGCTCATTTATGGAATTGTCAGAGAGCAGAGGGCTCACACAGAAACAGCCATTAAGAGGACCAGTATGCTTAGATATTCATTTTAATTTTTCTTAACTTATGTTGTCTATGCCCACCTCACTATAGCACTATAGAGGTGGGCATAGAGCGGCATCTAAATAAAGTAAATTTTAACCTATAAGACTATTTGCTTCCCAAATGTCTAGAAATGTAATATAAAGTCACATTGTCAATTCAAGCATTGTTGAGTGAAACCGATAAAGGGATTTTCGACTTCTACAACGGTTCCGGGAAAGGGTGGGTCCCTTCCGAGAAGGTTCACGCAGCTTTGCATGACGGCCAGCTGAGTTTGATCGAGGGGTGGCCAACTCCTCATTCGTCTCTCGTGACTGGTCAAACAGGCAATTTCCGAGACTGTCTTAATTTATTGTGATATTCTGTAAATACTTAAAATTAATAACTACTTGTATACATATGCGAATAAACATTTCGACAAGACCCCAAGTATGTTATTTATAATTACCATATCTCTGATGGTAACGTCTTAGCAAATGCCTTTCGAATAAGTGAAATTTGACTGATCTGCCCGAGATCTGAGATCTACGTAAAATATTAATTACCCTCAATCATCAGCCAAAATAATATATTGTTAAACTAAACAATACCCGACAGTGCGGGGTGTCGGGGGATGATTGTGATAAACATCAGAATGTACTTTTATTTGATCCGGAGTGCAAATGAAATTAACTTTACGGTGACATAACCGTAAACGCAGACGGTGACATAAACATTATACGTCATATACACTATTATATCAAAATGATACGATACAATAAATATTTTTATCACTTGCAGTCAGCGGTATGCGCAAGAATTAATTTAACCAGTAAGACATCGTGTCTTAAAACGGCTGTACCAAGGAATGTCGCGTTTAATACATATTGATATCACAGCTTGTCGGCATACTCGAGTTCTTCCGTTCCGAGGCCGGCGTTTGTGAGGATGTCCAGTTCCTCTCGGCTGCCGATGGCCTCAAACACGTGCCGCAGACTCACAGAGTGCACCTCGCCCGACTCGGTTCTGAAAGTGTAAAATGATATAATTTAAAACCTGTTCAATTTGTATAGTTAATTATCCTACCAAATGTGGCATCTTGAAGGGCATCCGAGTACAGCATTCAGAATAGGACTACACCGACTTACAATGGTGCATTCTAGAATACAGATATCATAGAGAGAAAATAAATAAAACATTATTAAAGAGAACACATTCTTATTGTGAAGTTGTAATTATTATATGTGATATTTTAAATACTAATTAAATGTATTCATTAGAAAGATATACATATAAAATCAAAAAATATTGGTGTTGCACTACCGGGATTCGAACCCGGATCTCTTCCTATCGGGGGAAATGCATTAACCGATAAATTAATTTTAAGGTATGTATATCTTTCTAATACATTTAATTAGTATTTAAAAAAACATTACTATACCAGTATAGAGCTACACCAGTTGACCACATTACTAATGATGATGTATTAAGAAGCACAAATAAGTCAAGAGAACTAATAATTGTTATTAGATCTCTTCACTTATTTATCTATCAAGGAAAGCTGCACGCTTGGGACACATTCTCCGCAATGAAAAATCTGATATTTGACAAGTCATCATGCAGGGGAAGATAGAAGGCAGCATAGCAACAGAGTAGTGTAGTTAGAAAGAGATTATCTTGACTGTGGAAGTGGTTCAATGCTGGTGATCTTAAACAGGATAAATCAACATGGTCACCAACCTTCCATAGAAGGCGGCACATGAAGAAAAAGTCTTGTTAAAAATTGTGTGCACGCTATATTTTTGTATATGCTAGCATGCATGCGCCCATACACCTTAGAGGAAATTTCTATCAGATTTATTTTGTCAACGGGTTACTCACAACATTTGTTTGCGTTTTAATAATATCAAACAAATCCGCACCTTGCGCTCTCCATTTGTGTAAACAGACAATACGAGCACACCAATTTGTTTGTCAATTGTTCATTTCACAACCGGCCATAAAAATCTTTTAAGTCGGATACAAAATTAAAAACTGTAAATAAAAATGAGACGATTTTGTTTATCAATTGTTTTTTAATTACATTTTATTAAACCAGTGCAACGTACAGTCGGAGTCTGTTGTATAATACTACACAGGCGGATAAAATAATTTAATCGAGACAAACATCAGTGTGGCAACACTCGACCAATGATATCATATGTAGAAATTTCCTACCTTAATATTGTTGTGGCGTCAATGGCGAATTATGAACAAGAACTACAGAATCTGGTGAGTAGAATGTACGATGGATGCAAGGAAAACGACCTCATGATGAATGTTAACAAGTCGAAAGTGATGGTATTCGAGAAGGAGGAAAGCGAGACACCGTGCTAAATACTTGGAGGTGATCAATGTTTGGAACAAGATGAGTTTGTGTATTTGAGAAGTATGTTCGATAGAAATGGAAAGGGGGGTGACTGCAGGGAATAAAGTGAATGATGCTTTGAATGGAATTATATCTAACGGGAATTTGTCAACCGAGGCAAGACTAGTGGTGCACAATGGAATCCTGGTACCGACACTGATGTATGGAAGTGAGGCCTGGAGTTGGCAATGTATGGAAATGAGGCCTGGAGTTGGCAATGTATGAAAATGAGGCCTGGTGTTGGTTTGGAACAACAGTAGACTGAATGCAATGGAAATGAGATCACTTAAGCGTATATGCGGCAAATCTATTTATGACAGAGTAAAGAATGAAGAAATAAGGAAAGAATGTAAAGCTGATGTTAGTATAGTGAGTAAGATTAAAAAAGGATTACTTAGGTGGTTTGGTCATATGGAACGGATGAATGAGGAGAGAATGGTAAGAAAGATATATGATGCAAATGTTGATGGAACCAGAAATAGAGGACGTGCGCGGAAGACTTGGCACGACCAGGTAAACCAGATAATGGAGGATGGTTCTGTTAGAAGCCAACAATCGGCGAGCTTGTATGAGAAGATGTATGAATGTAGATGAGGTGAGAATTGTGTGTCGGGACAGAAGAGTGTAGCGCTCTATCCTCTCTGCCTACCCCCACGGGGAAACGGCGTGATGGTAAGTAAGTAAGTCAATCTTAATACTTGGGGCCGGTTGTGCAATCATTAGTAACTTTTTACTAACATCCGTGGTTAAAATCTTGTTTGTGAGTTGTTTGAAAGTCAAATTTACTATTGTCAAAGCATAGATGGAGATGTCTATACGCGTGACAAATAATCATGAAATATGCTTTATTTTATGCATTATCTATGGATTTTTTCATCTAGGTGTTTGATATCCGTCACTTTGGTGGTGAAATTTTTTCATATTATATGTAATAATGTATATTAAACAACGAGACCATCATCGGACGAACTCTCATCACGAAAATAGCGGGATATTGAATGATTCATTGTCGTATATCAAAGTATCAATGTGTCGGATGACTTTTGGAACAGCTGTGAAAAATCCGCCATATTTAACAATCGATTGTCGTTTTTACCATCAGATATTGCAGAATAAAATGAGTTTACTACGGGTGTACTTTCGAGAAGTAAATATTATTTTACTAACGATCAAACAACGTGTTTTTTACTATAGTAAAAAATCATTACTTATCATACAACCGGCCCTTAACGTTATTAGGATCATTTATCATCAAAACTAAACTTGATAAATATGACATTTATACGTGATAATATATAAATTCAAATCATTTACTTTTATATGAAAATAGTTGAAAATGTTCAAGGAGTATGTACAAAATCTGTACCATTACGGAAAATATCATCAGGTTAAGTTTTGAAATGAATATTTGTGAAATTGCTCCATTATTATTTCATATCATTGTTTCAGGCTCTAAATCATTAGACAAAGAAATAGTCTGGCCGCTCAAAGTTCCGTGACATGATTTTGCACTAAGGGTCTGACAAAATTTTCAATTAATCGAAATAATAGCATAACTATATATTTTTTTTTAAATACTTAAATCTTTTGACATGGTTGAGATTAGACACACGCAATTATATGGATCCGGTGAAAAAAAAATCAGTCAGTATTAAGTAAGATTGGTTGAATGGGAATATCTATCTAACCTCCAAATGTTCCGTTTCACTTTAGTCCGCGCGCCGCCCCTCTCTTCAGACGGTCCAGCGTCCGCAGCAGCCATCTTGACGGCCAGTGAGCGCCGCAAGATGTCTTCCACGAGGGAGCGCACCGCCGACAGTATCACCTTGTGAGCTAGGCTGGAACAACAATAATAAAATTAATTAGCGCAAGACACTCTGATCAGTCAAAACACAACTAGATGGACAGAACATTTTTTGATTTGTGTCATTGTATTATTATTATTCGCCTTGCCACACTATTAGGCGGGATTATCTTTGACTATAGTAAATTTGACATACAAACAACCTGCAAATGTTTTTTAACACGGGTGATGGTAAAAAATTACTAAAGTAAAAATTTATTACTGATCACGCAACCGGCCCAAAGGGTTAAAGTATTGGCTAACTCATTTAATAATTATTTATTTTTGATTCATAGAACAGTACAGTGTGTTATTATATCGTTATAATCAGATAACATTGCAGTAAAGTAAAACACGTATTTGGGTACTGTTCCGCACAGAAAGGCGGCCGCGGATAATATATTTAAAAATGTACGACAATTCAGAGTTCTGCCGCCCCTTACGGGACGGCGGGAAAAATGGCCGCTGTTGCCAGTTTTCGCCGCCGGGCGCTGGCGGCGCGGGACCGTATCGGGGTGGCGCGGGGCCTGTCCTGGCCCCCTGATTGGTCCCTGAGTTTGCTGGAGCCTTACGCTCCAGCACAAAAGAGTTATTGTATAAATAAACGGTCCAGCGGTTGCAAGGGCACTCTCTCTCGCACTTCGCTGCACCTGCACCGCTGGACAAGACCTACACCTGCCTTTTCTTTGACCCCTGCCTTCACTTTTGGACTTTCTTCCCCTTGGATTTCTCGACTTTGGCTGTACACTTGGACCGATCCTGGAAGAATACTACGACTCTGCGACTACACTGGACACGATTTGGACCCCCTTTTGGACAACTGCGCACCGGCCAAAATCGTCGTTCGAGCAACGGAGCAGCGACACTGAACCAGCACCTGAGCGATTTAATACAGTCTTGTTCCTGTACTGAACAGGTACCCTGCCTGTTACATTAGTATTTTACTGTATTATAGCAAACAGTGCCCCTCCGGTATAGTAATAAACAAAGTGTAGTGTTCAATATACTAATAAATATACACAAAGAGTAAATCAAGATGCGATTAGATAGCATATAAATACAATGTTCAATGTATATAAAAAGTAAAAAAATATTATATAAAGAGTAAAACAGGATGCAATTAATAGAATATAAAATAAATACAATGTTCCATTTATAAAAAATTTAAAAACTAAGTAAAGTAAGAGTAAATAAGTAAATAACATATAAACTTATATAAAATTGTAATGCTCAATAGAAAACGATTGAAAAAAGTTCAGTTAAATGGCATACTAGCACAACTACACAGAAGAAAAATGCAACATTCAATACATAGATATTGTTGTTGTTCAATAACTAGCAATAATGACTTTTTATTAGCGAAGCTAGGATATTTTATAACACATCAAGATGTCACGTTAAATGATTATTTTTAATAGAACATGTTTTTGCAATTAATATAATAGATTTAAAAAATGTAATGAACAACGAGGGCAAAGTCTTGTATTTACAATGCGTAATGTAAAGTAAATAAATTACCTATGACTGTAACCGTTCCCGACGTGTTCGTTCCTGAGCTCGATCCCCTGCTCTGCGCACATCCTCTCGATGAAGAAACACCTCAACTTCTCGTCCTCGTCTTCAAACGGCAGCACGTTCGCGTCGGCCTTGTTCGAAACGACAGCGCTGCAACAGCCGCTCTCTTTCTTGACTTTTGGCTCTTTCGTAGAGCAAATGTCTATCTCCTCGTCGCTGCTGTCCAACAGGTTGAAGATCTTGATCTGCCCGCCATGCGGTGCGTCGCTATCGTACAAAAAATCACTCCACGCACTTTCGAGCCTCACATTAGAAACATCGGAAAAATTGTTGTTATCGTTTGTTTCTGGTTCTTTTTTTATTTTGTTAGCTTTGATAATGTTCTTCGAATACTCACTCATACCCGATAATGTATTGATTATGGAAGCGCTCTCAAACAATTCTTTCAGCTCAATCTTTTTTTTGTACGCTTTAGAATTTCCAAAATCTTCAGAATCGAAACATCCGTATGTCGAATTCGCGGGTAGTTCTGTGACGCAATTTTTGTTAGCTTTAACGGGAACATATCCGTGATAGTGGGAGTACAGTATTATCTGTTTTGTAGTCCAAATTCGATTTATCATCAAATTTTTATCGAAACGCTTTTTGATTATGCTGTTGATAATTTTGGCTCTGGTCCACTGTAAAGAAAAAAAAATCATCACAGTTAAACTGATTCAAATTCATAAAATTTTACTGAATAATATTTTTTTTATGAACCTTACACATTATATCTTTACAACGAAATCTCTTATTCTCAAATACATTAGAAATGTTTGAAAATACTGTAAGCATGAAATCATATGACGGATTAAAAATAATAGTGTATTTTTGTAGAAAGAAATAAACTATTTGCATTTTATCAATCCGTCAGACCAAATAATGCATTATCTCTTTCGACATGTGCATTTGAATTATTTGCTGTCACTTGGCGCTCGACACATGAACACGTGCGTAATTTGCTGAAAATAATGTCGCAATTGTATTGACCTACCCCGAGGAGATACATAATGAAATAATTTTAAAGTTTCAATCTCGGCGATCAAACAGAAAATTTAAAAAATGTAAAGATAATTTTTCATTCAAAATTAACACTATCAATTAATTAAATACCGAGTGTAACACTACATATTAAAAATAATATTTTTAATAATTAACGTAAACTTTACATTGTGGTACAATATTTAAAAATATATATCTGATGTCAGAGATATGAGCATTTAAAAAAGTAGTCATAGTTAAGCGATTATTTTGATTGATTGAAATATTGTATCGATTCCAAATTATACATTGAATACAAAAAATAAAAAGTTATCAAACTTAGGACCTGAAGTCAATTTTGTCAAGTTTATTTTCTGTAACGGTATAAAATATGTACATACTCCTTGAACATTATCAATTTGTAATTTAGTAAAATATTGTGAAATAAGTCTGTTACATCATGTACATAATACAAGCAGAAAGCGATCAGTGAAACCATACCTCTTTATTTCTTCTCTTAATTGTTCCGAGTCCGTAATACCGCTCCTCACTCTCCACCGCATACGGAAAAACCTTCTGAAACTCTGCGAATCCCGCCATCTCGTGCACCAGCGGCATCCGCCTCAGCATGAGACTCACCGCTGACCTCACGCAGTCCACCTTGGGCAGGCTCACTTTGATAAAGTTTGCTATCGAGGCGGCCGTCTTGACAGCACGCTCGCTGTCCTCGGCCATCTTGACGGCCCTCCCCGAATCGTGGTTCATCCCGAGAATGACTCTGGTGTGGGAGCTTTTCGCAAACGTGCCGCCGTAATTTTCTTCTTTGTCCGTCAACTTTTCCCGTTTGACAAAAATTTGTCTATCGGACTGATTTGGGAGTGAAAATATGAAGTCGGCGCCTGGATCTGCAGCGAAAGTAGGATTGAAGTCATTTCCCACTGTTGAATTTTGACTCAAATATTTTTCTTGCACGTAACAATGATCCCTGAGGATGGAATCCACGTAAGACTGCGTAGTTCCGCTGTCTCTCAAAGAGGTAATCTGTTTCACACTAATTTCTGGAGACTTGGTGTGTCCAACTTTCAGCAGACTGATTTGATTATTCGGTTTCAGCAAAGATTTCCGATTCTGCTGCAAGAGAATATTATTTTCAATTTTCAAAATAGACCGACTGGCGTGCGTCATTTTTCTATGCTCATTCTCTACCTGAGGCACGTTAGTGTCTAGCTTAATGTCTAAAATATCACAGCGTCGCTGTCGCTTAATACTACTACCCGTATCATCCGTAGGCTCGGTTTTGATTTTCAACAAATCCTCCGAGTAATCGTCTCTTTCAATCTTGACGGCGACGCTTTCGTTGCCTTCGGCGCGAGTCTCGTTGATTTCCAAAATATCAGGTTCAATTTTGACTTTAGATATGTCGAAACCGTCGCTAAGCGTTTCACTCCATCCCGAGTGACTGGAATTGACCTTCTTTTCAAACTCCAGCCAGCATTTTTCTTTGAGCATGTCTCCGTCTTGAGGTAATATGTTGCGAGTATCGTGCGTCCGATCCATCTCCGTCACGTATGCGCTGCTCTCAACTGGCGGAACTTCTTTCGGTACGGCTTCTTGAAGTTTTTCGACCATCGATTCGTCGGTGTACAGCCACACATCAACTACTGTTTCAGCCCCTGAAACAATACATCAATCAAAAATAATAGACATTGCTCATTTAAATTATAAAAGGTCATTTCAAGTCAAATTGTGAAATCCAAGTTCATTTTGACGATAACTATATTCAACAGGATAGAGCTACATGCCACTCAAGTCTGGAAACAATTGAGTTATTTAATGATGAGAAAAAATGGTACACTTGACTCACCGGTGTGATTGTGATTGATATTCGACAATAGCAGTGATTGAAAACTGTGACTGTGATCACAGTTTCATTACTAATACCTTATCACAATACAACATAATTTTGAACGTATTTACTAATATTATTCAAACTTCGTTTGCCTAAAAAACATATTCTAATATATATAATTAATATATTAGGGGTACCAGTCGAAAATGTCGCATTTTAAATAAAAAGGCAAATATAAATTTAAATCATTTATTATTTGAAAAAATTTATATTATATATTCCCCATTCTAATACAGTCTTCCATCTATTTTCAAGCATTTTTATGCCCTTTGAATAGAAAGTTTCTGGTTTCGACTGGAAATAGTCATCAAGGGCAGATTTTATTTCGTCTAAGTTGTTGAAATTTTTTCCCGATAAAAAATGCTGCAGGGATCTAAATAAATGGTAATCTGATGGGGCTAAATCTGGTGAATATGGGGGGTGATCGATTTGTTTCCAGCCAAAGCCGTTTATTTTTTTTCGAGTAATCGCTGCAGTGTGGGGTCTTGCGTTGTCGTGTTGAAAAAAAACTTTGTGTTCTGCGTGCATTCTGGGTCGCTTAACTTTTATTTCGACGATTTTTTTCAAATGGCTTTTACACTCGACCAGGAGTATCCGAGTGTGTCTGCAATCTGCTGAATTGATTTTGTTGGATTTGCTTCGACTTCACACATTAAAATGTCATCATCCACTTTAAAGACCTTTTCTTCTCGAGGCTGGTTTTCCGTATCAAAATTCCCACTCTGAAATTTTTTAAACCGCCTTTGCGATTGGCGAATGGATATCACATCACCGTATATACTGCAAATTTTTTCTGCAGCCTTCCTCGCAGAGTTTTTTTAGTGGAACTCGTAGATCAAGCAATTGCGCACAAAATTCTTATCCGGTATAAACCCTTCCATTTTAAATGTATCGCTAACAAAAATAAAAATAACTTTCGAAAGATGATCTCCAAATGTTAAGGAACAAAAGTAATATATATTACGTGCTGACGACTCGACGAGACGGACGCGACTGAGGATCAAACAAGGGTCATACCGAAATGCGACATTTTCGACTGGTACCCCTAATATATCTAATTTAATATCATAAAAATAATGAAAACCCTTAAAAAAAAAAAGAGAGTTTATTTACTGACAGTGAATCTGACTCAATGATATCAGTGATTGACTCACGGTTCGTGATTTAGAGCTCATCACTAGTTATTACATCAGAAATTTCCTAGATGTGTAATTTTTCATTTCGGAGACATCAACTGGCCGCGCAGATCATGTGATTTAACATCTGTAGACTTTTTTCTTTGGGGTTATATGAAAATTAAAGTAAAGAGACAATCCGAGCACTTAAGGTCAATATCCGAGTTGCTATTGATGAAGTTAACGCCTTAATTATACAAAAATAATTCAAATAATGGTAGAGTTTGGAATATGCTATACATTTTTCAAATTCAACGCATTAATTGTGTTTCTTTAAACGTACCGAGTGTCTGAAGTCCAGTGTAGTTCCTGTCCAATCTCAGCTGATGCACCAAGTTCACCGACTTGTTCAGGCGATCGTTCTTAAAGTGCAGCCTGATCTGGACCGGGAACTCTCCCCAGCCTCTCCTAGACAGGTGGAACGGAGAAGATCTGGAAAGATTCGCACTTTTAAATAAACAATACAATCGTACTAATGAGAATGGAGAAAGGTGAGGAATTCATTTGTACCCTAATGATAAGGAAACTGATGTATTTTGAACATGTCATGATGATATACTGGCAGAAGAACCTCGTAACTTAAAAACCTTAAAGAATATTTCAATTAGATATCTGAATCCCTTTTAAATATGAATAGCCTAACTACAGCAAACATCCATCAGGCAGCTTCTATAAATGATGTCACAGGTTTGAGGGGAGGAGGTCAGTGGAATTGTGACAAGTCTGTGACAAGAGGACAGGGTCATAATTACTCCGTTAGTCTGTCTGTGTTAGTGCGACTCAATCCATTTTGTGTCTCATCCACTGTCCTTCTTTTGGGAGTGTTTTTTTGATGAATGGATCCCTGAGTGTGCGCCGTGAACAGCTGCACCTTAATTTTCCATCTGTATGTAAAACTATGTTATATGATTTTCTATGAATAAAGAAAACACTTAAGGGACACTGGAAGGTCTAAATTTGAAATCTTAATTGCCAATAATGACATAGAATTTCTTCTCCTTTTTCATTTTGCTTATACTTAAATATGTAATTAAATTAAAGTCGCATATTTTTATTAGCTTTGTGATGAGTGGGACCGACAAGGGAGCCCTAGCTTCCCGGTCCCGGTCCCGGCAAAGGGTGCCGCCCACCTACACCTGTCCTTTTAACCCCTGTGACATCATTTAAGGAAACCGCCTTAGCAGATAATACTCAAAGAAATAAATAATGTTCTATGATACATACATAAGACAAACTTGATTATTCAATATTTGACTTACTTATATATAATATATTTGTATTAAACATGACTAGAAAATTGTCTACTGACAATTAAAAGATTTTAGTATGTCTAATTATCTTAGGTCCATAATTACTGACAACGGTAGCTGCGAGCCAGTACTTAAACGACACATAGGTATGACGAAAAGTTCTATGTCCAGACTTGACATAATATGAAAAGACAGCGGTATTTCCAAGACAACCAAGGTCGGGCTTGTACAGTCTCCGGTGCATACTTTAATTTTATATGATGTGGAATCAAGTGGTGCTGGCACCAGGCACTTCTCCGGTGACAGCTCTAAGAGGAGCATAGTCAAAAGGCTGAAAATAGATCGCATCGATCGTTCCTCTACGCGTCATTTTATCGCAATCGTTTAAAATACGCAGCATATTTCGTTACACTGGCTTGTTTTATAATTGCCTGCATAACGACACATTTACGTTAAACAGCAAGTCCCGCCACGGTGGTAAAGGGTCGAAAGAGAGGATCTCTCTTTTGCGTCAACAGTGAGGGAAATGACATATGCGAGCTAATCGTCATTCGCAAATCAATGTTTTAATAGTACATAAACTTAACCCATAAAAAAATACATAAACAAAAAGGCATGGACTACAAATATTTTTAAGGTACCTCGACACAGAAATGTGCATAAAACAATGAAATATTCAATTGTTTGTGGACAACTGTGCAGCTCATCCAAGTGATTCTCGAATTGAAGGAGACAGCAAAAACTGAAACATTTTTCTTACGCACGTTCAATAACTGATGCCGAAAAAAATGTAATTTGCAATACTGTTTACTTACGGCAATAACGCAACAGCCAAAAAACAAACGATGATGAAAGATTATATACAATACAAAGTAAAATTATTATGTTTTTGTTTCTGTGCAGCTTTCTAATATTATTTGTATTTAAACATGTGAAATATGTATCTTTTATAGAATATGATACCTGAATGTAACTTTTTTCTATATTACCGCATTCGTAGTTTATTTTAATAGGTCCCTTCAAAAACGATAGAGGTTTCACTGTATATGACACAAAAAAATCCATAATTAAAATGTCAAATGTACCTCATTACATATTGATAAAAACAAATTTCAAATTAAAATTGACACAAAAATTACAAAACACACAAATTGCCTTGTACAATATTTCATAATTTGATTTATTTGCTTGTCTTTGCTATCAAAACTGCCGAACACTGGGCATCGGAGTGTCTGTGGAATACGGATTAGAGATAAAATCGATACTTATGGAATTTCTCATTTCCCTGTAGTTCACAACAGTCTCGACCGACTAAGTATGCATTTTTATTGCACATTATAGATGATTTTTTTATTTATTACAATCATTCATTTGGGAACATATTGTTGGTTTATGACGCAAGGGATGCATTTTGAATTTTAAAAATTACTTTAGTATAAAATTAATGTTTTTTTAATTGAGAAAGGGACACTCGGGTGGCATGGTCGTGTGGAAAAAATTAATGAGAGGATGGTAAGGAAGATATATATGATGAAAGTGTTTGTCGATGACACCAGAAATAGAGGACATCCACGGAAGACATGGCGCGCACGGAAAGTTCAGGACAATCAAACAGCATAAGTAAGCAAATTAGTAAATATTATAAGATTCAAATTAATGAGGTTCTTTTACGAAACATTATTAAATCCATACATCATTTGATATATATTTAACAAATCCATCAAATCAGAAACATATTATCAATCATATATTGCCTTTATAGTTAAGAAATATACAAACTTAAGATGTATGACATTGTGGGGCGCGTACGACTGGTCCAGCCCCACGGTGACCGAGGATATGAAGTGCGACACGTCCGGCCGGTCCCGGGGGCCGCGCACGTACAGCAGCCAGCGGTGGGTGGAGCGGTCCATCTCCGAGTGTGGCGGGGTGTACTTGGAGGTGTTGCCTGTTGAAGAATTTAAATTTAAAGGAACTATGCGCTATGTAGATTATCTTGTTGAATTATTATTACAATTTATTCAGATATGCAACTTTTTTTTACATCAATTTTCAAATTAATATTTCGCATTAAATATGAATAAAAAAATTAAAAGGATAGACTTGGCTAGCAGCGTTCTACGATCACCGTATAACAGAGCCCAACAATAAGACAAAACTGGCAATATTTAAGTAATCCCCATGTGGCCATCAACTTTGGACACTGACGAAGAGGAATCGGTTGAGGATCTAGGCTGCAGAGATGGGACACCTAAGAGTAGCGGGAGTGACATTAAGAGATCAAATCAGGAACTATATCATCCGAGAGGATCTCGGGATGAACCCGTTGCTTCTCCAAATAGAAAAATATCAGCAAGTTGCCTTGGAGATATCCGATAGGCTACCTAAACAGTTGTTCTCATCAATGCCAGAGGGAAGACGCCCTGTAGGTCGACTCAAGAGAATATATAGCAGGTAAATGAAGAGACTCTGCGAAGAAAGATGTAACTATCAGTGGCCCCGAGTAATCGACACAATTCCAAACCCAATTAGGATAAAGAAAAACATTAATTGGCTAATATGGGCCATACGACCCTTTCTCAGATTTTTGCAAAAAAAAAATTTTTTTTGTATAACTGGGTGCCCTAATTTCAAAAAAAGAATCCGGTCTCAAGTATTTAAAAAGTCATTACACTTTAAAGTTTAAAAAATTCACCATAATAATTTATAACATTTGAAATACTTTAACTATGGTTGACTTTTAAGATTTCTGAAAAAGGTGTGGTTTCTGATTTTTTTTCATTTTTGAAATCGAGACACTAAATTTTACAGGAAAATATTGTAAAAAGGACCGTATTCTCGAAACATGCCACATTGAATACGACAATACCGCCTGGACACGACACATTAACTAACAGAGGAATGTCAAAATTGTAAAATATTAATTCTCAAATATTATTTATTCAATATGTAGGTATATAAAAAGAAATTATTTTAATTATATAATATGTAGAATTATTACAGCAC
Organism: Eubasilissa regina; assembly: GCA_022840565.1. NCBI lineage: Eukaryota > Metazoa > Arthropoda > Insecta > Trichoptera > Phryganeidae > Eubasilissa > Eubasilissa regina. The sequence goes on from JAINEB010000026.1 coordinate 7,038,874, forward strand.
GCTCATTTTGTTTTATTTTTAAAAGTGAAAATAACGCAACATCTGTTATTAGAAATTGGAACTAACCAAATTATTATTAGACATGGATTTTTGCAACATTTATTTCAAAGCCTAGTATTATATTAATTCATCTAGTTCTTTTGAATTAAAAATTTGTAATCTGTATAGGGCGGATACAAATTAACACATTCAAAAATGTCTTATCTCACCTATTATGACTCTAAACTTCTCCTTTTGTTTATTCCGCCTGGCCAGGTCCATCTTGAGGACACCCTTGTCCATGCCCTTAGGCTCTATGTACCTCGGGACCTTAATGATAGCCTCCTCTTCCGCTTTGGCTTCGACAGTCTCTCCGACAAAAGTGCTGGTGGACGGAGCATCGCAGTTGGCAGATCTCTCTGTTTTTATCTCCGGACGGAGTGTTTCTATGTTGTCGTCAACGGGGATGGTCAGGTGTTGCGACGTGGACGGTATACTCTGAAGAAAATACCAGACTAATGTTTTAAATCTTTTAGAGTGGTGGGTCGCTAAATAATTCATTCTATCTTCGGCAAAGGCTTGACTCGGGTTGAAACGCTATTAAAAAAAGTATATATCACACAGAATTACTCGCAGAGGAGGCGCCAATTAATTAATATGATAAGACACGTGTCAGTAATTTAAAAGTATAATCATCGGCGTGGTGCCGAAAAATTCATCGGATAGATTTTGGGAAAACAAAGACTATCATTCTTAGTAAAACATCACAGCGGCGGCCTATCACTATATAGGTAGTTGCAAATATGGTGGGAAAATATTATACAAACGTATGTATTGTGTTATCTAAAATAAAACAGGGTTCTCGATTTTGCCGCCGTAGTGTGCCCACATTGAACATCTTTTGTTTCATTTCTTTCCACCTCGTAACCATCATTATCATCACCGGTTGAGAGAAGCTGAGATTGGCAAACCGCCCTTGTCTACATTATTGTTTCCTGTAAGGAACAGTCATCTAACCCACCGATAAACTGTTACAGTGGATATAAAGTCTCTTAAAACACCTAGATAAGAATGTTGCGTACATATAAAATCAATATTTATTAACAATAAAAATGATTTTTATGCATGATAATAATAGAATGTAGATATATCGGCATATATGTACTATTTTTTATTAAAAGCACAATTTATTTATGATATTAATTAAATCACTTGAACCCAGACCTTTCTATTGCCAGTAGACTGCTTCACCGATTACGCTATAGTGACAAATTAATTTATACTCGTAGCTCTTTGCCGACGAGATTTTTTTTTACAGAATGTAGTCTTAAATTTTGAAAACAATTGCAACATTACAGAAAATTGTTTTATTGGATGTAAACCATATAACATTCTTCGATTAAACTTTATTTATATGGAAATGAAAGTAAGGAGTTTAAAGTATATTTTTTAATTCAAAAGATATAAGAAGTCTTATATAAGAGTGTTCAATGATAAAATACAAGACATGTGACTAAAAAGATTGCTAAAAAAAAATCTCACTTCTGTGAAGGATCAGAAGATTTATTAATACCGAATCTTGTGAAATAGTATACAGCCCTGTTATTATTCCTCACAGAAAAAATAACAACCTTTAAACAGAAAATATATTAAAATATTACAGTGTTTATTTTTAAAATCGTTACTAAAAATATATTAACAGAATTTATAAGAAAAATTGAGACAAATTAGCAAGAGCGCGAACATCACACGAGAGGAAGAGATAGAATGAGACTGTCATTCAGGAAGAAAGCTAAACCTCAGATGTACAGTGCGATGAAAATTATATAAGAACGGAGGAGAAATTACATAGATTCAAAATTAAACAAAGCAAATATGCGCAACACAAAATTTGATATTTGACAAGTCATCATGCAGGGGGAGATAGAAGGCAGCAGAGCTAGTAGTGGAGATAGAAAGGAAATGGTTCAATGTTGGTGATCTTATACAGGATAAATCAATATGGTCGCCAACCTCCATAGAAGGCGGCATGAAGAAGTATTGTTAAAAATTGTGTGCGCTATGATGCGAAATGCACACCAGCATACCTTAAAGGGAGTTGAGTTGGACAAGGCAAATATTGAGAACCTTTCATTCAGCGTTAGATCCACAATGGTTGATGATGATATGAAGTATATTATTGTTACATTTATGTGAGTTGTAATCGGTACCCCCCTGTAACAGGTGACTTATTTAGCCGCCGTTTAGTTTCAATCTCACTTACCGCTGCGTCCTGCTTGTTCCTCTTCCGCGGCGGTCTGATCTTGAAGAGCTCATCGAGATCTAGGTCCGCCTTGGTGCCCAGAAGCTTCTTCAACGCGGGATGGATCCTCTTCTGTTCATTCTTCAGCAATGAATGAACCTGAAAACAAATATACGAGTCATTTAATTCTAAACCAACAAAATCCGGAAATCACCAAAAATGTTTAAAAATTGAATTTTCATTTAAATGTTATATATATATTTTGAAGATATGGTGTATGTATCAATACTACAAGAAATACAAAAAAAAAATACAAATATGTTGCCACTTTATACCATTTATAGAGGAGTTTGAAACTATACACATTTTAGGTGCTTTGGCACAAGCCAGCGGAATACCACTAAAAACTAATGGTTAGATTCATTATTGAGCTGTTTGGAGTTTAAGTACTCGATTATAGAGGGTTTTGACACGAAACATAAACTTATTTTTGTTTTTTCTATTATTTAAATTAGTATTTATGATACAGTATTTAAACCAATCGCAAGTATAATTTTTTCCTAGTAAAACTGCATCCAAATATACATTTTTAATGAAATTAATATTAAAATTCACACCAAAGCCTGTACTCAAGAAGACTCTTGTGACCAATGTTCATCAATTGAAGAAAAACACTGTATCAAGTACCTAGGAATCATAATAGATAACAAACTCAAATGGAAAGAGCACATTACTAATCTACCTACATATAACTGCCTATATTTTCTTAAGACTCAAAAACATCTACAAATCTGAAAATAATATATTACGTGCTTGTACAGTCACATTTACAAAACTGTATTATTGGATGGGGAGGAGCATATAAAACTTCAATATCACAATTAGAAATAACTCAAAAAATGATGATAAAAATTATTCTAAAAAAAATGACTATCCGACTCTTCACAGATTTAAAATTACCTAAAATAAAAGACACAAAAAAAATCAACAATTCAAATTTTTTAAATTATAAATATATGAAAAATTAGAAGCGAATTCCGATCTACAAGATTTAGAGACCAAATGGATATTCCAAAACTAAAATATACCGCAACCCAAAATCACATTACAGACTTAATTTGTATCCGAAGTCAAAAAATATGTACACACTATGTACATGCACTAATTATTTTTAAAATGTATTTTATCTTCTAATATTAAAATAAATAAAAAATTTACAGATAAAATAAATAAAAAAATTTACAAAAATTGTAAATAAACGACTCATATGAAAAATTATCACTCATTCTCACGTCACCTTATGGTGACAACTCTCAGATCTGCGAATACAGAGAAATGAGTATAGTAAAAATAGTATTTTTAAATCTATGTCATTTAAATTAATTGTATTAATTATGCTAAAATGGCATCAATAAAATGTATTCTTCACGTCATCATATACAATATTAAAACAATATTGAGTATGTTCTCTTGAGTTGAAAAAGATTTAAAAAAATTTTTCAAAATAGTACTCTGAGTGCAGTAATCGCTAATTTGAATTTGTCAATAGAATTTTGCTAACAATGTTTAAAAGTGAAATTTAGAATTGCCAAACAATGAATAAAAGTAGGCAGAAAACACTTGAAATACAGTAGTATGTGTGTAAAATAATAAGAAATATACAATAAGTTGTGAAATACAGAATGGCACGAAATTAAAAACGCTAGGTTAAAATCGTCAAACTTTGCAAAAATAAGTAAAAACGACAGTGAATAACAATCGATGGAGAAAATTTGGAGACACTTAGGAAGGCTTTCATCCAGCAATAGATAGAAACCGGCTGATGATACGACAGTGGGAACAAATGAAAACCCGATTGTAGCATAGTCAACAAGATTAAGAAAGGTTCACTAGGTTTGAGAGTGTGGAACATAAGTCAAAAAATGGTATAAAATGGTGAATACATATGATGCAAACGTTGAAGGCAATAGAAATAGAAAAATACTACAAAAATTCTAAATACTGTTGAATCAGATATTGAAGGACGGCCCCGTTAAAAATGTCACAAATCTGGATGTATAAAAATAAATAATATTATTCAAATCATTATAGAATTATTAAACTAATTTAAACAATTAAAAAGTAAAAATATAACTGCACTGTTAAATACCTTATTTCTAGCCACTGGATCTTTCTGACTGGTGACCTCCTTGCGAATGTCATCCTCCGTGAGCTGAAACTCTTTTGAGTTGTAATAGCTGTTGACTATCGCATATCTAAGCCTGTGAAGCGTCTTCTTGGCCAATAGCAACCTGGAACAATGAAATTGTTGCAATGTACAAAACAAGCGCAAATACTCGCAATGCAACATGTTATTGGCACTATTTACATACAATAAAATCATATAGTTAATTCTGAGATTTTGGGTTTGTTATTTATTTTGTATAACTTCAATTACACCTACATTAAACAAATACAACATTTTTATTCAACATTACAACACACATACAACATTACTGCTTATGGCTAAAAGAGCACAATATAAGAGGTAATGATCATCCCTTTAGATATACTCAGATCTTATATTTAAAGAGTCCAATGTCCTAGACATAAGACAAATCTATATGTTGAGACTCGTCCAATATTTTCATGCTAATGACAACTCGCCCGAAGCAATAAAACATGGACACGACATTTTATCAAAGATTCTACATGTTATTAGCTCCGAAACTGTACAACATTTTCAATAAGATTACACAAATATGGACCCAATATATTATTAATCAAAAACATTGCTATTGAATATTCTAACAACCATTATACAGTGTCTACACTAATTCTACAATAATCTCACTCCTTTTTTTTCTCTATTTTTATTCCTGTTGAATTGAATCTTTCTTGAATTAAATAACACCACAACGGCATGAAAAAAACTGTCTACTTTAACACAGACGGCAGTCTAGCAAAGTAGCCAGTACAATGCTGCATATATCAGAGGTGGAGTCCACTCCATCCCTACACAATAAACTTGTAATATAATTGTACTTTATGTTTATCATGTTATATTATAATATATTCACCTCTGTTACAACAAAAACGTGTATGTCAATAAAATCTAATAAATCCGCTGTAATAAAAACATGCTAATTAACTATTTGTAAAGACAATCGACCCACTTGTAAAACAAATCATAAACAAGCCCACATAAATAGCGACAAAAATTTTTAGAGTTCCTAAAACTTAAAAAGTAATTAAATAATATACTCACCGCTCATCAATAATCTCTATATTCTTCTCTTTCCGTTGTATTTCGGCCGAAAACTCTCTCTTGATGACGGCTCGAATTTTCTCCGCTTTCTGCTCATCAGTCAACTCTGCAACGCTCAATGGCGTCGCTACGACTTCGCCATAGTCGGGATCCGCCAATTCCTCACTTTTAACACCTTCCCCGGCCATCTCACATTGAAAACATTTATTTACATAATCGAAAGCGCACAAAAAGTGTGTTAATTGGTTCCATTCAAAGACATAACGAAGACTCACTGAAGTTCTCAGGTTATGGAAGAGACCAGGTGCCGGCACTAAATAAAAGTTTTGTTCCAATTCGAACTTACTGCTCAGGTTCCAGTCGACACGAAATTACAGAAAATAAGAATACTCATTCGTTTCAATTGGAATAAATACTTTACCGTACATACGACCGATATGTCGCGGATATCGGTGTATATTTTGATCAATTTTGACATAAAACGCGAACTGAAAACATGTTCGCGCTTATCCAATTTAAAAAGTATTACCACAATAATAAACAAAAAATCCTTCCTCCTACCTACGTAACAACATCGTGCAGTCAATGATGCAATAAGACTGAGTTTCTATCATAGTTTCTATTTTATTATACCGTATTTCATCAATTATTTTCTATATTACACCGTAATTTTAATTTTTTTTCTGTAGTATCGATAATTTTTGAGGTGGGTAGTCTTTTTAATGTTAGGTAGTCTAATTTGTTGGGTAGTCATTTTTTCCTAATGCGTGCATGTTTTGTAAAATCTTCCTAATCCAAAATCTCTATCACTTTTTCATAACAATAAATATATATGTAATATTACCAAATTCTTGAAATTTTTTCTCATCTTCATTATGATTAAGTTGCAATTGCTAATAAATGAGAAGCTATTGGCTTCTAAAACTACAAAACTAATAAATAATGACTTTAATCACTAATCCTTTTACATTAAAGAAATATTCGTAAGCATAATGACTGTCGCATTTAAGTGACCACCTCTGACTAAGTATTAATAGCTGCCAAATTTGAATAAATGTACATGATGGATGGATGTAAATGGTGTACATTAAAAATATTATATATATATAAAAATATTTAAAAAATTTAAAATCAAAATTATTATTTTATGAAATTGCAAGGGCCCATCTATAAGATTGTTAGAGTCCATAGTTCAGAAAAGTACCATCGAAGTCCAGAAAAAAAAATTGCGCTAAGATTTCAGTCAATTTCCGTTTATCAAAAATAGACAAGAAATTCTAGTGCCATCTAGCAGGTTCTACTCAAAGATTAAAAAAAAAAAATTTTTTTTAATCAGTAATGCATTCTACCGGCAATATAAAGTTTTTGGTTCAAGTCCCAGAAGTAACTACCCTTTTCCGAAAGATAATTTTGTTATTTATATTTTTCTAAGTCATTGTCTAATTTGTTTTAATTATCAAGGAGCTATGTTCTTAATATAGTACGTCCTCACTTAACGACTAGATTCCGTTACACAGACCTGGTCGTAAATCGAATTCGTCGGTAAATGATTATGTGATTGATGTTTTCAATTATTCCTGATTCTTTAGAATGGTAGAATGCGCTAAGTCTAAATCAGGTGCCATCGCTTTCACTTTATTTCCAGCATCGTAGTCGTTGTTGATAATGTTTATGCTAAAATTTATAGCTCTCCTTTTTTTCCTGCTTCTTTCTTCAAGTAAAATTGTGCCTTTTTTTTGGTCGATGTCCTGTGCTATGGGATGTCAGCATATTTTAATTAAAGATGTAAAGTTTTATAATTTGGGGACGAATCGATCGATACACTGAACATTGATTTACTGACTAAATGTAGACAACGTACACGGTAAATTAAGGAAAGAGATGTAATGCTTCCTGATATTATCGACATAATTCGACGACCGCTCACGAGGTGACAAATTTTATAATCTTAAGTGCCTCTTCTGAGGATGTGGTAATAATAGGCATACGATAACGGTTGTTAAGTAAGGAGGAAACGCAATATGATTTCAAAAGGGTCTGCCAAGAATGTTCGAAATACGTGGCTTAATTATTCAGTATTGACAGATTCTGAACGATCGTAAAATATTGATAATATTATTCATATTAATCTATAAAGTAATATAGGAATTTTCTATTCCATTATATCATTACTAGTTTCTTGCTACAGTTATTATTTTGAGTGTTGATTCTTTTCATTTCTAAAAGGATTATAAACCATGTTTAGTTATTGAGAAATGATAAAATAGTAAGTTTTTAAATTATATGAATTAACTGTAGTCCGTACACAATGATAAAATATTGTTGGTTTCTAAAAAGAGCTGAAATAATATCACTCAAAAATCATGTCGTCGTTTTAGTTCTCCAACGTAATGCAATTGCAGTTTTTAATAATAAATTTCGAAATAATTGTAAAATAATTTAGTTTTATATTGCCTTCGAAGTTAATTAAAAAAATTAGATCCTGACAGTTAATCTGAAACATGTTGGTTTTAAACAATAAAACTCATATGGTTACATGAGTTATTTTATATTGATATATTTTTCCAGAAACTCAACATTTACAGATTCATCAATTACATTTTCAAATTCAACTAAAATTTGAATATTTGTTATATAACAATTAGTTTAAGGTTAAGCAACATTTATCCAAGACATAAAACATCTATCCATATATGTATATATATGGATAGATGTTTTATGTCTATATATATATATATATATATATATATGCAGGTTAATAATAATAATAATAATGATCGCGGCTAGAGCTGAGAGACTGAATTATAATCTATCGCCAAGTGGTGCGTATGTCGTGTGAATGATAAATTACCTTATTATTTAAATCACTTTAATAAAGTGTTTGATTGGGTATTTGTTGGCGTAAATTGGTTAAATTAAATTGTACTGCAATACTTCACTTTTTTATTTTATAGTAGATTATATTTTCAACTTTGAAAATTGATTTTACGGAAACACCACCCGTGGCCATGCAGCGGCTGCAATTGGCCTCGAAGCGCCACTACTTCACAAAAGCAAACGGCATGGAAATACTGGCCGAATTGCGGCCACTACCTATAAAAGCAATCGGTAAAAGGATTTTTAATTGGACCCTACTTATGTGTGTTAGGTTTACGATTTCTGCTTTTTAATATGATTAAGTTGGCAATCGAACTTTCATAGGAGGTTGCCATACTTGTCAGTTTTGATAACCATTTCGTCGTATGTACCGTTATTGTGAAAAATCTGTGAATATTTCCAATGATCTGTAAATAATTCTAAGTTATTCGTTATAAGTGTAATCTCGATTAATTGGTTTAACTTGTTATGCTATGGATACAAATTGGATTCCGCAATTTTGAAGGTAAACGCTTAGAGTATGTTTTAAATATGTCACCATGAGATCGGACAAAAGAAACATGATTGTTGAGAAATCGTAGTGTATTGTACAATTATTCTACCATATTATAAGCATTTTGTCGATAATGCATAAATACAGACGTGTGAAGATTGTTTTATTATGTGCAAACGATGAAAATTAGATACTTAATGGGAGAATGACATGTTTTTTTTTCTTTCTGTTTACTGATATCCTGTTTTTTTTTCGCTCCGCTGCATTAAAATAGTAATAATCTGCTTCCGTATATGGTTTTTCAGCTGTTTCATTGCTTTTACATTCAGTGTGAACCCAGTTTTCTGCGATTTTCGTGAAAAATATACAATTAGAATGTTTTCACATAATAGCTGCATAATTTTGTAAAATTATTGTGATTGCGATGAAATTGCGTTACGAACAATCAGTGTCGCGAGTTTTCATATTTATTTTGCATCATTACCGTGAAAAACAGGTTTCGAATGCATTGAATGCAATAACTATCCAGTGAAATCTGACATATGCAATTATGCGTGCACGTATTTGGTAGGTTAACTGTCAGTAAAAATTCATTGATTTTCATTGTTTTCCTTTCGTACAATGAATCACCTGATCTGTGTATTAACTCTATTTAATCTTTTTGCATGATTTCTTGTGTCTCAATGTAAAACTATTTTAAAATCCTCACCCATATTCATATCTGTTCTGTGTTGCAATATGACTCATTTCTTATAAATCAGTTGATGCTATTTATGGCTTTTTTTTTTCAAAATATTAATTGAATTTGCATATTCACATTTTATGAAACAAATTACGCTAATGCCCGGTTTGGATAATACATTTATAATGTTTAAATGCTAATATATATTAATGTATAAATTAAAGATTGAGATTGCTATCTTCATTTGTTTTTCAAGTAAAAAAAAATACTGTAATATCTGGTTTGTATAATATTAATACTGGCGATATTTGTTTCACACTGTGAATTAGACTGAAATGTATCATAGATGATAGTTTTGCAAGTTTTTTTTTTAACAGGATTAGGTGGGTTGCTGTTTAGGAATAGTGATGTTACTTTTTAATAAAAGTAACAAGTAAACTTCTGTTAGTTGATCCTCGGGCAGATAGCAATGATATTTTTGCAGAAAAAATTGCAATATTCTGAAGATGAGCCTGCATATTATTTTGACTGGAAATTTATGCTATAATGTTAAGTGTAAATTAAAACTTTCGATACAGGTGTGCCACTGCACACACTCAAATAATGACAATTACAACTGTCATCATCAACCAGTAACTAACAAGTTTAAAGATGTGACGTTGTTTGAATTATATGATAGATTAATGTGAACCAAGAAGTATAATATAAAATGCTTATAACTCTGACGTGGTTGAGATTAGGCACAAATTCTTTGAACATTTTCGGCTCATAATTTAGTTGGGTATCCACCCATAAAATACTGTGAACTAGATAGGTTACACTCTGTATATTCATTAACATTTACATTACAGTACAGTAATACCCCGCCTAACATGGGGGACACGTTCCAGCAAAGTAGAGCGTTATAGGAAACAGTGTTAAATGAGGTTATGTCACCATGAAAATATTGGGGTTAGGGGAAAATTTTCAATAATGAATATGTATTTTGTCAATTAAGTTTATTAAATATGTTTTTTTTATAACAATACAACAAAAATTTATTTATTACAAATATAGAAACATAAATAAACATACACCCGGTATTATTAATTTTAAATCAACCTTTAAAAGTGCGTCAAGTAACAAACACTCGATGCGAAAAATAGAAAAAATCAAAGAGATTCTAAGTCGTCATTTACGTTTGAGATTATTCAGATTCTTTCGCATTTCCAATTTTCTGTCTTTTTATCAAAAATATGTCTAATGTCATTTGCGTTTTTCGTTTGCGCTGTGTAAGAAGTTGTCGATAAGTGGATAAGGCATCCATGACACCCCATCTTGCCTTTGAGCTCCTATCAAAATCCGTGTCATTTTCAATTAATTGGTCCATAATTTACTGTATTTCATCTATTTATACTTACAATAACGGCAACAAATGTTAAATAATTAATAATTAATGGGTTATATGTAAATGTACGATGCATTCTTATCAGCGGCGATCAGCATACTACTCTTCCGCGTTACGCTTTGGTTTCAGGGAATTCCGAATCACACGCGGTGTGCGATTTTCGTGGAATACCCTATTCAAATAAAACAGCGTTAAACCGAAACAGCACTAAGCGGGGTCTTACAAATGTATATTCAATTTGAAATGATGTATATATTGTTATTATTGTGAGTAAGAAAAAACACCAAAATAGTGGAATCGTACAAATTTTTCCTGCTGTATGTTGTCCATCTGTCATTGAATTTTGACATGAGTGCGTCATAAGTGTTTTTAGTTTCGCTGGATTAAGACTACTTAAATATATTTTTTTAAATATATATTCAATTTATTTACATTATAGTATGGTACTAAGGGCCGGGCTTTTGATATGGTAAAACATGTTTGCGAGTTGTGCGTGTGTAAAATTTACGATAATTTCGCCTAATAATGGCAAGGCGAATAATCATCAAATATCTGATTAAGAATTTGATTTATTTAAAATATTCACCATTGGCAATACATATACAATTTTATGCTTGGCTTTATTCACCCCTGCGTTTGAAATCTGTCACTTTGCTGGTGAAAAATCTTCAGTCCTATGTGCTAATATAAATTCAACAGTGCGATCATCATCGGACGAACTCTCATCACAAAAATAGTGGGATATTGAAATACTGCAACTTTCAAAGTACCACTGGTGACAGTTGACTTTTTAAATATTAGGGGTACCAGTCGAAAATGTCGCATTTCGGTATGGCCCTTGTTTGATCCTCAGTCGCGTCCGTCTCGTCGAGTCGTCAGCACGTAATATATATTACTTTTGTTCCTTAACATTTGGAGATCATCTTTCGAAAGTTATTTTTATTTTTGTTAGCGATACATTTAAAATGGAAGGGTTTATACCAGATAAGAATTTTGTGCGCAATTGCTTGATCTACGAGTTCCACCAAAAAAACTCTGCGAGGAAGGCTGCAGAAAAAATTTGCAGTATATACGGTGATGTGATATCCATTCGCCAATCGCAAAAGTGGTTTAAAAAATTTCAGAGTGGGAATTTTGATACGGAAAACCAGCCTCGAGAAGAAAAGGTCTTTAAAGTGGATGATGACATTTTAATGTGTGAAGTCGAAGCAAATCCAACAAAATCAATTCAGCAGATTGCAGACACACTCGGATACTCCTGATCGAGTGTAAAAGCCATTTGAAAAAAATCGTCGAAATAAAAGTTAAGCGACCCAGAATGCACGCAGAACACAAAGTTTTTTTTCATCACGACAACGCGAGACCCCACACTGCAGCGATTACTCGAAAAAAAATAAACGCCTTTGGCTGGAAACAAATCGATCACACCCCATATTCACCGGATTTAGCCCCATCAGATTACCATTTATTTAGATCCCTGCAGCATTTTTTATCGGGAAAAAATTTCAACAACTTAGACGAAATAAAATCTGCCCTTGATGACTATTTCCAGTCGAAACCAGAAACTTTCTATTCAAAGGGCATAAAAATGCTTGAAAATAGATGGAAGACTGTATTAGAAAGTAATGGGGAATATATAATATAAATTCTTTCAAATAATAAATGATTTAAATTTATATTTGCCTTTTTATTTAAAATGCGAATTTATGTAAAAATTTACCACTGATCACACAACTGGCCCTAAGACTGTAATGTAGTATTTATCAGAAACCGTCATGAATAATTTTTGATTGATACTCAATCGTGTCAGTGTTGCAGGTTCAAATTATTACAAGAAATCTTTAAAATACTTTAGAGAAAATATTGTATTCACTGATATTCTAATAGTTATTTATTATGGAACATTATTTAGTTTACCAATATGCTCAATTCCAACGCAAGCAAAATTAATCTTATATACTTACTTAAATTTTGCATTATAAATATACTAATTATGCACATCTTCAAATCGGAAAAGTATTTGAAACATTTAAATGACAATAGTTCATTGCTTCAATTAAAATGGCTGGAAAATGTGTTAGTCACCATTAGCTGTTTTAATTTTGACATTAAGGTGTATTGGGTTAATGGAAAAGTTTTAATTGTTGTAAAAAAGGACGGTTTTTCCGAACTGACAAATAACATCTATTTCTAAACCATTATATTCTACAAAGGAAGATGTCTTTCACTTTATATTCAGTTTTAGCCTAGCTGCGAACAGTCAGTGCCCTTGCGATTTTTTTAAATGTCTGCGTTTATGTCATTGTTTATATTACGAATTTCGTAAAGGTAATATTGCAACTGTGGCAACCAGAAACATTTGCGAAGTGTACGGAGAAAATGCCGCTAATGTTCGACTATCACAGGTGGTTTTCAACATTCCTATCTGGGGAGTTTGCATTGGGTGATGAACTAAGTTGCGTACGTCCTTCAGAGCCGGATGTTGACATGTTGAAGGTTATAATTGACACTGATCCATGTCAAAATATCACGGAGATTGTGTTGAAGATGGGAGTCAACCAATCAATTGTGGTGAGACATTTGTAACGCATAGGAACGGTTTTGCGGTACAATGTTTAGACTTCTCATCAGCTGTCAGGTGCTAATTTAATGGATTGTGTTTCTTTGAATGCTGGAGAAAAGCACAAGCCCTTTTTGCAATGATTAGAGACAAGATGAAAAATGTGACACGAAACAGACATTGGTATTCTGACCAACCTTATTTGACAAACCGAAAAGAGGTAGTTTTTCACCGTGACAATGCGTGACCACATGTGACTTTGATGATCCAACACAAGCTTAAAGAATTGAATTGGGATGTTATTAAACACCCGCCATATTCTCTAGACCTTGCTCCTTCAGACAATCACTTAGTTAGGTTATTATTAAATTTTCTAAATGACAAAAAAAACTATACCGTAGCGTAGGTAAAAACATCCTTGATTCTTTTTCACATCTATCACATGTATTTTATTTTATTAAACGATGCAAATTATTAAAATTTATTGTGATGTCCTTTAGATTATGACAATGTGTGTCATCGCGCGAGCCCCGCCTGTTGTGGATGTATGTGAGTGTGAATAGCGGGTTTAAAAGGTGACGTGAGCCGGACGCGCTCTCTTACTCTGCCGTAAATAGGTGTATATTATTGTACCATAACTGTATTATTGTAATAAAGATCGACACGTAATTGGCACATGACGAGTTTTGTTACTGGACTACCAACAATCTTATGTCGGGTACAACACTTTGGGAAGTGCTGACAACCCAAATACCTAACACTTGCGTAGTTTCTCCACATTTCTCACATCATCTGGCAATTCATTGAACATTTTCATCGCACTGTACATCACCGATTTCTGAATGGCAGTCTCAGTCTATCTCTTCCTCTTGCATGATGTTCGTGCTCATGTTAATTTGTAACAATTTTTCTTATAAATTGCGCTGATATTTTTTTAATGACTGTTTTAAAAATAATAAAATAATACATTGAAATATATTTTCTACTTGTAGGTCATCATATTCAGATCTTTCATCATTACACTGATCCGAGTATATCTATTCTTTTCGGTGTATTATTTTCAAAGCTTTATTTTACAACACTGACGATTGTCGCATTTCTTCTTCAGCAGCCAACGATAAAATGCTGCTGCAGTAGTTGCCGTGAGGAATAATAACAGAGCTGTAGATTATTTGACAAGACTCGGCACTAATGAATCTTCTGATCCTTCCAAGAAGTGTCATTTTTTTTAGCAATCTCTTTAGTCACAAATCTATTATGACTTCCAAGTATTTAACTTCAATCACTCCCTTCAGACTTTTATCATCGATGATCGTTGCTGGTGTGATTGGTGTGTTCATGAATTTAGTTTTGTTTACATTTAATTTCTTTTTCTTCATACATATTACCGTATTGTTTAAGTCATAGTTTCATTCATTCAGTATTGTTAGTCCACTGTCTAAAAATTATTTTATTTTATTTATATATCATCCAGGATAAGATTGAGAGCCATTTCGTGTGACTAATTATTTTTAGAACCACATTGTTCTTCATATAGTATTTTCCATTTTCTAAAATGGCTACGAGTTGAAAAATTAGTTCACATCTTGGTAGTGCTTTTCGCAGGCCTAAATTTTTTAATTTTTGGTATTGGAATTACCACGGATATCTTCCACGATTGAGAAAGCTCTGGTAATGAAATTGGTAGAAAAAAAAAAGTATTAACTTTATTGTGATTCTATCGAGACTCGTTTTGATTTAATTTTTATTCGGTATTGCTTTTAATTCATTTAGTGTAACTTGTTTGAATACTAGTTCATCGTATCTTTTCTATATTTTTATTAATGTTAAAATTTACAGTCGGAATACTCTCCTTAATCTCTTTCAAGCTTTTTATAAAATATTTATTAAATTTATCAACAGTATTTGCCATATTTATTCCAGAAAGAAATTGTACACCTTCGTGACTTATTTTGCGTGCATCATTTTGTGTTAAACGTTCAATAGTTGACTGATATTTTTTTCAGGAAACCCAATATATGTTGAGGCTTGTCCAATATTTGCACGCTAACGACAACTCACCCCGAGCGATAAATCATGGACACAACACAAGACAAACAACGAACATCTACAACAAAAACAATATTTTATCAAAGATTCTACATGTTCTTAGCTCTGAAACTGTACAACACACTTAATGCTAATTGGATATCGTTCACTTCCAATAAGATTACACAAATATGGACCAAATATGTAGAGATCAATCAGAAGCATCGCTATTCAATATTCTAACATAATCATTATACACTAGTTCTATTTTTTTTTTATTCCTGTCGAATTTTTTTTATCTTTCTTGAATTAAATAACACCACAACAGCACAAAA
Source organism: Eubasilissa regina (assembly GCA_022840565.1). Classification (NCBI taxonomy): domain Eukaryota; kingdom Metazoa; phylum Arthropoda; class Insecta; order Trichoptera; family Phryganeidae; genus Eubasilissa; species Eubasilissa regina. Next base: position 7,054,704 of record JAINEB010000026.1, read on the forward strand.
GACTACTTTAACACAGACGACAGTCTAGCAAAGTAGCCAGGACAATGACAGAGATGGAGTCTACTCCATCCCACACAATAAACATATGACCATGTTATAATATAATATATTCACCTTTGTTACAACAAAAACATGTATGTCAATAAAGTCTAATAAATAAATAAATCCCGGAATCGTTTACTCTCGCTTTGATTCCACTCAACAAAAACCTCGTAGCGCCCCTTCATAGTTCACTTTTTTTCTTTTCCTTTATTATATGCCGCAATTATTACATTCAGTCATTACCTGATATAGGTTGGCTCTGGTATCATCGTACCAGAACCATACCTGTACAATATGTAGCAATTTAACATGAGACTTGTTATCATATTAAATTCAGAAGGCAGTCAGAGTGAAGCTATAAAGTCATGCACTCTTAAAAGGGGAGGGTTACCGTCAAATTTATGTGTTGAAGTCGCAGGACTCGGTCCGGCAGAAATTCACCCTGGTCCAGGTCGCAATATGGTGCGAGGGAGAGCCAGCGGAATGGTCTTGTTAGGTCTCCCTAGTCCATCGTCCATCCCATCAAACCCCCCAACGGGGTACCCACACACTTAAAAATTCCCGGAAAAGTTTGAGATTCCTTTAATTTCTTAATAAGTCATCGGATCCACAGATGATCTCACATGCGTCATTCATTATCAAACAGTTTCAGATAATGTGCTATGGAATAATATAGATAATTAAGTTTGACATGTTTGTTGTTTGTTTTTTTTTTTTGCAGATTCTCACAGATCGCCGAGAGAATACGACATCCAGACTGTTTATCGAAGCTGCGTAATAAAATATATATATAAATATAATTAAACAAAAAATCGCATTAACGCCGTCCTATATGTTCTAAGGCATAATTTTCAAACTTGTGATATTCTTTAAAATAAATTATTGAAATTAGGTACCTAGTGTTGAGCGTCGCGAGTCCCGTGAGTGTGAGCGCGCGCGCGTGTGTGTGAATACGCATTGGAATTCAGAATTATTTTTTAAATCTAAAAATAAATGAACAGTGTAATGACAATTATGAACTTTAACAGATTGTGATATAATCAAATTGAATTTCTTTCGGGAGATTTGGTTTGTCGGCGGCAGCGACGACGGCTCATTTTGAAGTGAGAATATGGGTTCACGATCCGGTCCCACCCCTGGGCCCAAGCAGATTGATCTGGATCAGGTGAGTTTAACCGTCATGTGAATACTTCAAGTATAATTATTAGTCTTTGTTGCGTACAAAGTATAGATGCCGGAAAAATGTCAGGACAGCAAGGTGTTTGGCACTTTCAACAATCTGGATTCCGCTGGCATCTCCAAAGATGTGATCTGTATATTTTACTCACTGTTTCGTCAAAGGTTCCGACATAGTATAGACGCAAAGTCTCGAATTAGTATAATGTTACACGTATAACCATACAGGCTCAAGGTCGCTAATCTACTGGTCGGCGGTGTGTCCGGGAGAGGAAGGGAAGGGGGGGAAAGCCACAGTGCATTATTTTCATGCAATAGCATAAATAACAACAATGGTACTTAAAATTACACAAAAGATTTTTATGCCCACACCGTGATCCAAAACTAGGGGGAACATTGTTTGTAGGTAATGAATGTTTGGAACAAGTAGATGAGTTTGTGTATTTAGGAAGTATGTTTGATAGAAACGGAAAGGAGAGTGACTGCAGGGAATAAAGTGAACGCCGCTTTGAATGGAATTATGGCTAATGGGAACTTGTCAACCAAGGCACGACTAGCGATACATGATGGAGGTATGGTATTGACAAGTGATGCTCGAAAGTAGACTGAATGCAGTGGAAATGAGATCACTTAGGCATGTATGTGTTAATATGATATTATTGGTTAGGGAGGAGCATATAAAACTTCAATATCACAATTAGAAATCACTTTAAAAATGATGATAAAAATAATTCTCCAAGTATCCAACTCTTCACAGACATACAAAAAAAATTAAATTATTGAAATTTAAAAAATTATAAATAATTTAAATATTAGAAGCGAATTCCAAAATTAAAATATACCGCAACCCAAAATCAATATATTTATCAAGGCATCAAATTCTTTAACAATCTCTCCATCACAATTAGAAAAATTACAGACTACTATAATTTAAACATTAAATAATACAATTTTTAAACGTAGCAAATTTAGTATTTTTATATTCGATGGCTCTAAATTTAAAATCTTGCCTGTGGCCTCAATTCTCGTAATCGCGGCCTCCGCTTCTCGTTCAGTAATTTTTTCTGTTTCCGGTCTATTGTGCTTTTTCTGCGATCTGGGTATTTCAAATTGATTTTAATCGATTAATAGTATTCTGTCGCGGTTAGATTTGTTTCGATTCTGTTTGGTGTCTTGCATTCATAACGTTTCTCGAGACGACGTAAATCGAGACCCTAGTGTGTATATATTTGATTATCTGACAATATTCTACAGGTTATTATTTAGTGACGGTTATATTACTAACAGTAGAATTGTGACTGTGATAGTAAAGATGATTGGTAACTGATTTTTTGGAATTCTTCCAGCAATAAAATTGTAACATTATAAAGTTGTGAGATAATTGTTAAATTTTTACTATAGTAAAAAAAATTACGGGTTGTTCGATCATTGGTAAAAATTATTTACTCATCGAATGTACATTTTATATTAAAATAATTTTACCCTCCGACATTGGATGGTAAAAATTGCGAACTCTTCACAGCTGTTTCAAAAGTCATCTGTCACATTGATACTTTGAAAGTTGCAGTATACGAAAATTAATCATTCAATATCCTGCTATTTTAGCGATGAGAGTTTGTCCGACGGTGATCGCGCTGTTGAATTTACATTAGCGCATAGACTGAAGATTTTTCACCAGCAAAGTGACAGATTTTGAACGTGAATAAAGCCATAGCAATATTTGCTTTCTACAATATTAGGCGGGATTATCTTGCGACTATTTTATTAAAGTTACTATAGTAAAAATTTACTAGGGTGAAATTTTACTACTGATCAAACAACCTGCCCTAAATCTAAGTTACAAATCATTAGTTACTATGACACAGTTACCCAAATGCTACCTATATATATATATATATTTTTTTTTTTTTTTGCCATTATATATATATATATATAATATATATATATTATATATATTATTTTTTTAAAGATTTTTTGTTTTAGATTGTAAAAAAACAGTGTTATTTAAAGTTTTTTTTGTGTTTTGTTTTTATAATAATGTTAATTGTTTTTACAGATATGGGGGGACCTGAGGGAGGGGATAGAACAAGTTTACAAGAGACAGTTCATGTCCAAACTGAGATACATGGAGCTCTACACGTATCCTTTACAATTCTGCGTACCGTCGGCCCGCCCAACATTGGTTCGAGTCCAATACATTGTAAGAGAGGCAGACACAAGTAGTGCTATAAGCGGCAAGGTGTTGAGACAAGTCTTACTGTACTTCCGTTGGCTATTCACAGGATTGTGGTTCCATTGATGTCCGGTTAAGTGTATTTTATGACGATTTGTTAGAATTAAATATGTAGTTGAAAAATTCTAGAATAATACCAGATAATAATGCCTTTTAGATTCAGCTGACCTTCTATTTATTTTATTACAAATTTTTGAACCAGGATGACACAAAGGCAGCATGTATGACATTCCTAAGTGTGTTCCATAGTGATGTAGTGAAAATGCAATCTGCGCTTTATGCAATTCGATTCAGTGATTTTTGCAAACTTTTAGTTGTATATATTATCTAATTGTTTATTTGTTTATTAATTATGCAGAATATTAACAATTTAATGACAGTGCAATGTTATAATGGAAGATTATCAAATCTCTTTACAATTTAATAATCCACTGACGCAGGTACAATATTGAACCGGTAATTGATATATTAGATTATTAAAATAATAGGCCCTATTTCGCGATGTTTATATGTTTATATATATGTTTATATGTAACCGTTTTTGTCACACATGTTTTGGTTAATATCTCGCTTATTAGGCGTTCTATCCGCATTCTGATATTTTTCCCAGACGTCCGAAGGTTGACTGAGTCTTTACATCTTTTTCTTTTCATTCTTCTTCTTCTCCTCTATTTGTTACAACTCTTTTAGTTTGGTGATTTTTGGAAAATTCAACTTTTTAATTAGCCTAACTTTTTTTTCATTCGCTTATAACTCTGCGAGTTTAAGAGCTAAAATCATTTTAATATTTTTTGGCAATTGCCACCGATGAGTAGTATCGTTCTACACTTTTTTTTAAATTCTTCGTCTTCTAATTTTCTTATGAAACCTGATTTAGTGAAATTTCGTATTTTTGAGCTTTTCTCTGCGAGTTTACGACCAAAATATAATTTTATTGCATCTGTGCATACATCACAATGGACTATAATTTATTTTCGTATTTGTAAGCTTCTATCGTTTAAAATTCACCTTTAAAATCTAAAAAACGCGTAATTTTTATTTGAAAAATCGACGTACCTACCTACATACAAATGAAATGAAGAAAATGCTTGATATTTTCCAAACGTATTAATCAAACGCAACCCTTCATATTTTCAAGCAGTAACCGTGGGCTGTAATTGGTCAATACCCTCATTGGTTACATTTCATCAATGGCTGCCTGAAAATTAAATAAACAGCTGTTTTACCTGTCATTATTGCAGTGCGTAATTTTCGCGCATTTTTTTTTTGACGTTTCAAATGTATGACTTTATTTCGACTCGGCATTGTAATAAACAGCTGTTGATTTTCGCGCGTTTTTTTATGTCATGTATCGATATTCAGATTTCACAGCTTACAATAGTCATAGATATTTTATATTTTCCCGCACAAGATAAAATTGATGATTTCACTCCGGAATTTGGTTTATTATGGTGAAATCATACATTATACTTAGAAAAATTTTCTGTACGTTTTTTTGGATTTTTATAGGTTATGTCTAGAATGACACAATGATGATTTTTTAAAAGCGTAATTGAATTAATTATTATTTCGCAGTTGTACACGTGACTTAAATATGCCTGTCTTACTACAGACTGGTCGAAGGAGTTTGTTCTTTTACGCGTCTGTTATTCAATATTTAAATAGAACAGTTCTGGTGATAGATAAACCCGTAACTTACTTACCATCACGCCGTTTCCGGGGTAGGCAGAGAGGATAGAGCGCCACACTCTTCTGTCCTGACACATAATTCTCGCCTCAACCACATTCATACATCTTCTCATACAAGCTCCATGAATGATGGATTATTATTCTTCTTTTTTATTTTTCTTCTTCTTTTTCTGTCAAATCACTTTTTATGGTTTTATCAATGAGTATTAACAAAATGTTTGTTTTTATTAAAACCTGGAGAGATGGGTTGATGGTTGTATATGTCAGCCCTGTTTTTTACAATTTTAGGATGCCGAGAATAGTGGTGTTTTTTTTTACGTGGTTAGTAATCTTACCTAATGCTTCTCAAAGATCAACAGGCCTTTGACCCTTTTGGGTTGTTAGTTGTGTACGTCGGGTCTATTTTTTACAATTCTGGGATACCGAGAAGTGGTATTTTTTTTAGGTGCACGGGGTGAGTCTGTGTAGCTCCTGCACAATTTCTTCACCACCCCTTAGGTTGTTGGCTATGTACGTCGGATATGTTTCTTCCAATTCTGGGATACCGAGAAAAGTGTTTTTTTTTTTGTTGGGTGAGATTGAAAACAGAGTACTGCGTCTCTGCAGGATACGTCTGCTACCGTGCGGTAGCTGTGCGGGCATGCTAGTATTAGATTATGCAATCACATTGTAAAATTTATAGTTTCCTTGACCATCTGCGCACAGTCACGTCTACAACTACTGCACGTCGGTGCACCAGCAGGGCTCCAGCTCGGTGCGCGGGCAGCGCAGCTCTAGCGGAGCTCCCACGCCGCCCTCCCTGGCCGGCGGCCCCGCGGGCGCCGCTCCGGGCGGAGGGGGACGCGCGGGCCGGGGCGGGGGGTCCGGAGGAGGAGCGGGCGCTGGCGGCGCACAGCTCGTGGGGCTGGAGCTGTACAAGCGGCTGCGGGAGTTCCTGCGCGGATACCTGGTCGCCCTGCTGAGCGTAAGTACATAAAAATATTTTTTTACTTAATTTGCATTATAAAAATTAAAGAATCATAGCCTTAAGTAGTTAGTTAGTACAAGATAACGTTAGTTGTAGTACAGTAATCAATTGGAAAGATATATTAAAACGTTTTGTCATTTCCCTACATCAACCGATTACGTTTTCGACAAATTTTGGACTCATTATATTATAATGAATACATCTATTATTTAATTTTTAAAAGCATTCAACTTTATAGCAGAAAAGCAATTGGGTATCGCCGATTGCTTGCCGCTAGGACCTGCAGGCGGTGAGGGTTTCCGTAGAACAACAGTGCACCATGTAGTGTACTTTGGCTTTATTTTAAAACAGACTACAGTAAGGCCCCGCTTAACGCGGGGGATACGCTTCAATAAGTTCCAGCGCTAAACGAAATAGCGTTAAACGAGGCAATCTTAACACGTGAATGGGGATAAGTGAAACAGAACAGAAAATAAGTTACTTTATTAGTTTTTCTTGTAACATTTATTGTTAAATACTTTTTATTACATTCATTAATAAAAAAAGATTTCGAGTAAAGTAGTTATGTTAGCGATAAGGAAGGTTCTTGACCTCATCTGACTTCTTATGTTTTTTTATGAAGAAGTCATCTATTTGTTTGTCTTTTCCTGTTTCGTTCAGCAAGCAGTTGTCGATAACGAGACATTGCATCAATGACACTTGGTCTTCGTCTTAGAACTTCTATCAAAATTGGTATCATTTTGAATAAATTGATCTCAATTTTTCCATTATAATTTATCGACTTAATGGCATATTGTGTTCAACTTCATCGTCAATCCAGTTGGAGAGTTATTTTTCCATTTCCTCGATAATGTTGCTTCCGGAACGGGTGATTTTGGTTGCTGGAGTCCTTGCGGTTGTGGTTGCTAATAATACAATTTATTTTTTATATTTTAGAATTGTACTGTTGAAGTAGACAAATTGAATACAGCACCTATATCAGATTTCCGTTCATCTGCATCTAATCGTCTGAGCACTTACATTTTAGTTTCCAGCGAAATGCTTTTTCTTGTCGCTTTACTTTCTTTATTTTTGCAGTCACCCATTTTAAGAACTAAAAATTTATATATTTATCACAATAAAATAATATACATGTTATGGTTATATCTTTATACGTACACAACGTAACGTTGATGACCGATAATAAATTAACTATGACGCAGCAAACGAGTGTTTGTATTGAAACGCACCATGAGACTACACGCGAGTGTCAAAGTAACCAAATTGTGCGCAATTTCAGGGAATCCCAATTGTACCAAGTGATATTGAAACAGCGTTAAGCGGGGCCTTACTGTACAATTAAAATGATGCATGCTATGTACATTATATGAACACCTAAAGCTATCTTAAATTGTTATAATTATTCAGAATATTATTAAAAGCGTAACACGAAAGATATAGTGAACTTAAAGACATGAAATTTTGTTCATATTTTGTGTAAAATCGTTGTAAATGTGTAAACTCTGCGATGCTAAAATGATAGAGTAATCGTATCCAAAAATTATTCATAGTAGTTTTTGACAAATATCAAACTGCGGACAGATGTTTTCGTGCTGTAATGTAAATGCATTAAATATATAAAAAAGAAAATAACTCCTCTATGGCGTCACTGTATATATCTGTCGCAAAAACTTTCCACCGCTGCCAGTGACATATTAATTAGTGATGATTAAAAATGCTACTCTCGACTCACCGGTGTGATTGTGATTGGTATTCTATAATATCAGTGATTGAAAACTGTGACTGCGATCATAGTTATAAAAAAGTTTTATTTACATTATTAAAACTTCATTCGCGTAAAATACATATTCTAGCATAAATAATTAGTAGAACATTATTGCACACATATATATATATATATATATATATATATATATATATATATATATATATATATATACATTCTTACAAAATGTAAAAAAAAAACTAACAAATTTAAGTTACCAACAAGCAAGCATAAACATTACCAACAAAAATAGATTCCAATAGATGGCGCTAATTGAATTATAGAAAATTCCGTAGATGGACAATCGATTTAAACGGCAGCGTCAGAAAATCACAATATTCCCAGACATTCAATCACTGATAATGAGTGTGTCTCAAAGATATCAGTTATTAACTAGTATTAATCTGTCGCAATGTAATTTATTTGTCTGCTTTGAACAGCGACACCTACCGTATACTTTAATTAGTGAATATTAATATTAATATTTTTTTTAATAATCTTTTCTGCCATCTAGCAATTAATTTAATTAGTATTAAATATATCACAGAACTACGTTCTGAAATTGCAACATCACGACAAAAATGTGTATTTATTAAAAAAACTTTATTTTTTAAATAATGATAAATAGATTACGGAATTTGTCGAGTTGGAGTCTAAATTGATGACAATTTTCGCCATTTTCAGAATGGCGTCGAGCTGATGGGCGAGGACGTCCTGGCCTTCTACACGCGCCAGTGGGAGGAGTATCAGTTCTCCTCCAAGGTGCTCAACGGAGTGTGCTCGTACCTCAACAGGCACTGGGTCAAGAGGGAGTGCGAGGAGGGCAGGAAGGTGAGATTCCTAACGGGTCCTGATGAAGATGCGAGATGCACAAATTTGATGCGGATGTTCATAAATGAAGATTACACGATGCCGAAGAAAGAACTTGCAACTGAATTGGTGGGAGAAATGGTTTGATAAGATTTTTTTTTTGCAACTATAGTAGTTTGTTAAAGAATATATTTTGTGAATTAATATTTTAAATATTATTATTGTGGAGTTGTGATCAATGTTCCCCCTGAGGTGGGCGCACATGATTTGGCATCGTACACAATTTCTATCAAGACTTCTTCTTATGCCGCCTTCCTTCCTGAAGGTTGGCGATCATGTTGCGGTATGTTGATTTAGCCCGTATGAAGGAAAGCCCAAAGGGTCTCACACCCTATCCCTGAATCGTTTTGAAAGTTTACTCTCGTTTCAATTCCATTCAACAAAACAACGCATGCAACATTTTACAAAATCTTAAAGCTTGTTTTGGACTGTATTTATAGAGCAGCTAGTTAAGTTCCGGAAGTTGTGGCTTTCCTTCGTATGAACATTTTTTTCTTTTTCTTTATTATTACAGTCTGTCAATTACATTTTTTAAAAATTACATTTAGTTATTAACATCATAATACCATCATGGGTTTGCTCCAGTATCATCGTACCAGAGCCATGGCTGTTCAATTTAACGTGAGACTCGTTATCACATTCAATTTAGAAGGCAGCCAGAGAGAAGCTATAGAAATGGAATTAAAAGGGGAGGGTAGACGTCACATTTATGTGTTGCAGTCGCAGAACTCGGTCACAGTCCGGCAGAAATTCACCCTTTCCAGGTCGCAAGAGGTACAAGGGAGAGCCAGTGGAATGCTCCGTTAGGTCTCTCTAGCCACTGCTCTTCCCGGTATCGTCCATCCCAGCAACCCCCAGCTGGAGACCTTAATAAATGCTCTGAAATGTCCGATATTCCTTTAATTTCTTAATAGGTCATCGTTCCAGGGGATCCGATGACCTATTTAGCCTGTATAAGAACATCAATATTTTGGACATATAACCAACGTTCCCACTAAGCTGAGAGGGTCTCTGCGCTCTCAAAGTGGAAGGCTTCGTCTATGAGATATCTATTATTTGTTTAATATCATATTTTTCATTGCAGAGAATGTGTTAAAGTGTAATGTGTTATAGAATGTCGGAAGAATAAATATCGTAGGTGACTATCACACCTCATACACGTTTACATGTTGGCTCCGCTTCTAGGGAATATACGAGATATACCAGCTGGCGCTCGTCACATGGAGGGACAACCTCTTCAAGTGTCTGAACAAGCAGGTGACCAACGCGGTGTTGAAGTTGATTGAGAGGGAGAGGAACGGCGAGACCATCAACACTCGGCTCGTCTCGGGAGTGAGTTGTTTAAAATTATTTTGAGAAACTGATATCAGGCGATTATTTCAATTAACTGCAATCATTTGTTTGTCATATATTATTATATTATCATTCTGTAGCCAGCTGATCCGTAATCTTGTTTCAAAATAGTTCTTGTTTAAAACTTAATAATCATCCTTTATGTCCGATTTCACCAGGTGATAAACTGCTACGTGGAGCTGGGCCTGAATGAAGAGGACCCGAGCGTTCGCGGTCAGAACCTGGCCGTGTACAAGGACTCCTTCGAGGCCGTGTTCCTCGAGGATACGGAGCGCTTCTACACCAGGGAGAGCACCGATTTCCTCAGGCAGAACCCTGTCACAGAGTATATGAAAAAGGTATATCGTAAATAATATAAATCAATGCCTCCTATGTATTGTAACTAATAAATAGGTCATTTTTAATTCTCAATATTTAGTAAATATTATATTTTATTATTATGGTAAAATCAGTAAAAATACATATAATTTACGAAATTTACACATAATGTTGTGAATAAGTTTAATATTAATTAATATTGTGGCGAAAATATGTGTACATCTCTTCGACATTTTTTTAATGAAAAATCCGAGAGGTCAAAATGGACATCCATCCCTGCCGCTCGGAACTAGCAGTATGAAGCAAATAATACATATTAATAGGATCAATATAAATATTATTTATGTAGTGAGATATAATTGTGTTTTTGATACAAATCTTAGTTTTAAATTGTATGTAGTTGATACTTGTCATGCAAATTTAAATTTATAACTAACTATTAATTTTCAACATTTTGTTAATTTGTAAATCCAGATTGGTCTCTGTAATCTTAGCTTCTTTTTCTTCTTTTAAATAGGCAATCCACCCTTCGAGAGTGATTTGTGCTGTTAATCAAGTTAAAACTTTATTTTATAGAAAAAAGTACAATCATATTATAGAATAGGAAATATTATATTACAAGTCAATACTATTGTCGTTCAAAAAATTTGCTATTATATAGATTAAATGTGGCGAGTTAAGGGAAAGAAGATGACACAAGTTAACCGGGAGTTGAAAATTACCAGTGACGAGATTACTGTAAAAAAAACCCGTGATCCGCAATGGACAGACAAAAAAGATATGGTCAAGGGTTTCCTTCTCGGCACCACACTCACACATTGGAGAGTCTATTAAGTTCAATCTAAATAAATGTGAGGCTATCTGGCAATGCCCAATTCTCATTCTAGAGATATTTGATATTGTTATTTCGGAGACTTTCCTTTTGGAGAACCAGAGGGTGCGGGGAATAGATCTTTGAATTATTTTAAGCCGATTACCGATATTATTATATACTTATGATTATTTGGATCCGTCCATTGTGCAATCCAGATAGAATTCGTACATTTTTTTTACCATATTAAGTCTGTCATACATCGAGATATCTTGGCTTCAAGATTATAAGAAAATATATTTCATAATTTTGTGGCACGCGGATAATGAATTTTATGATCACAATCTTCCTTATAATCAGGCCGATTCTCAAGATTTCAATATTGAAATGATGGTGATTGTTACCCCTTCTCTCAAAAATAGACAGTACGTAAATTAACGTCCGTGTTATATTTGAATGAGAGAGAGAGAGAGAGAGAGAGTGAGGGAGATAAACGTACCATAATCTGTCAAAACATAAACATGGCGACAGGATTGGCCGTGATTCTTCACTACGACGCTGTGGATGAGGAAATTAATAGGTAATTTATGAAATAAATCTTTTTCTGTGAACTTTGAATACTGTATTAGTACTTATTTTATTTAAAAACTGATATTTTAGTCGAAACTCGAGAATAGATAGACTTCGTTCGCGAGATTTTTGTAACCCGCTGGAGATTCCAAATAACCAGTTTTTATAACTTTACCGCCTCGATAAGGAAACAGTTATATATTTATTGGATGCATAACTGTTTCCTTATCAAGGCGGTAAAGATATTTGCAAGATCTCTCACGTCAAACGAAGATAGATGTTTTAAAATAATACTCGCGTTTTTAGGTTATTTTTCGAATTTCGATTGTACCATACAAAATTTTTATAATTACGTTTTAATTATTATTTTGTTACAGATATGTGGAGCCTAGATCTTAAGATTTTGTCTTTTAATGCATTGTATCCCGGGTGCACTAACGACGCAGTAATATGGCACACATCACAAATTAGAAGATTTTTATAAAATTGAAATGAGAGATTGGTAATTTTAATTTCAAATATACTGTGAAAATATACAAATCGCATTACGTTTTTTGGGTATTATGATGATGTATTATTGAATTTTCAGGTAATTCTGGATATCCATCAGAACCCTTGCTCCTGGCTTATCACACCTTCTGAAAATCGAGGAAGGAATACACCGGAATCCAGATACAAATAAAGCCTACATTTAATCAAGAAATGTTGTGGAAAGATGTATATGAGTTTTAAAATCAAGATTTTGGTATATTATGAAGCACAGAGTTTTGAACTATAGTCCTACTATTGCTGGGCGAATCTTCTATGTTCATAATAATTCATGCAGTTCTTCATGTCATTGGAAATCCTCCAACTAATGAACATTCAATAAGCATTCCAATTCAAGAACGGGGTGTCTGGAATGAAGTTATACAGGAACATTTTTCCTTTATTACATTAATAAATTAGCCTGTCTTCTTTGTTGATCCTAATTTACTGTTGTTGACCTTTATACATAACCTCTCAAGTATTATTACATTTTTATCTTGTAAACAAACATTTGTGAATATATTGAAAGTATTATCCTGTCAGTTTTTTTCCCGATTCTTTCTGACAATTGTAATAGAATCAGGGGATATTCTTTACCTATACGTATTATTAAATTCATTATGTACAACTCATATTTTTATTTAATTTCCCTTATTTTTAGAATGTTGTAAATAAACCGATAGCAGATATTCTTCTCATACTTTTTATTTGGAAAGAAGTGATATATATTTTGAATATTAAAACACAGGTTTAATGTTATGTTTTTATATAAACTTACAAATATTATTTCACATTTAACTGTAGTAATAATAAATCTGTCTGCGTACATTAATAAAACATGGATATAGATATGCATTATAGAAAATAAATAAAAGTGGTAAGTAAATTAAGTCAGGCAAACAGGTCGCCCACATTGGCAGTAATTAACGATTCCTTAATGTAGAATGTACACTTGGGTACAAAGTAAACTGTTGTCCTACCAGGTACAAGGGGAAATCTGCACATCCATTCCCACAATGACAGATATTTCTCTAATAAGTAACGTTCAGTCAGGAACCTCCCGTTCTGCCACTGTGGCGTAGTCCAGTGCAGAGGTCGAGGCGATCTCCGTACCTATACATGACTAGAAGCTCCCTTTTGGTTTATCATCTTAGGAGATAACTAACCGGGGTGCAGTTAAAAAATATAACAATGTGATTATGTGTTCTTTTAATGGTATTGTTAGAGGTTCCATTACTTTCATTTGATCTTTGTACATGTTTAGAAGTGCAGCGGGGCTTGACATTTTCTCAGCATGACATATCATGCTGAGAAAACGGTCCGCGCCACACTTCTAAACATAATGCTCGCATCTGCATAGCTCTTTCTGCCAGGGATCTTCTAGTCATGTAAGGCCGTGGTCGTGGGCGTGACCACAAAGGGTCTCAGTGGTTGAACTGGGCTATTTGTCACAGTGAAGATTTGTGAAGACCCTGACTGAATATGACGGTGATGGTGAAATGGACGCCTGGCTTTCTCCTTGTACATTCCCTGGTAGGCTAATGTCCGGAGATATGTTAACTCTAATCTCTTGAAGTTCTGGATTTCCATTGACTCCCAGCATCCTCTCGACTGCTAGGAATCTCTCATCCTGTTCTGAGAAAGGTAATGTGGGTGGTCCCCCTCTTGTCTTCCTGGACTTTACCAAATGATCTTTTGCTCTCTTCTTGACGTTTGAACGCAATTCTATAAAAGACTGAAATGTGCTGTATTAGATCAAATTCAATGATAATCCAGGAATAAAAGCATTAACTGTTTGATCTGAGGGACACGTGTTTGATTCTAAATAAATGTGAATTAAAAAGTGATTACATACTAGTACAGCAAAAATAATCAAATTTTGTATAAAATTTTCAGACACATAATCTTTGCATTATAAGTAAATACAAAATATGTTCATTTAAAATCTTGACTTGGTTTCAGAATCATACAGATCAATTTCATTAAAAAACATTAAATTTGGAAAATTAAACTAACCTTACATTTATATGGAGTACACCCAATCAATGCAATTATTTAACATTTTGGCCTGATTTTCAATCCAGCATCAGGCTTCTATGTATCGACAACATTTCAAGTCCACGGTGAGCCGACATATCCATTTGATAATTCAATAAATAACTTCGTAAATCAAAACAAAGTTTTGTTTCATTTATGTTGACAAGTAATAACCGTAGAAAATATTAGAATTCTTACTTTTCATTTAGGGATGTGCAGAATGAATGATCTCGCAAAAATAATACCGACTTTTATAGTGGTAAATTTTTTTATTAGAATTATTATTTTCATATTTCATGCATTAAAGTCCTTAAAAAGTACATATTTCGGGAGATTCGATTATTTCAATGGAGATGTTCTAAATGGGCGTGCATAAATTTTTCACAGTATTCAATGTTCTAATAAAATTCATACGATAGACAGATGGTTATTTATAATGAAAGCATAAATGGGAACTATTAAATAATGACTACGTATTAGGAAGTACAAAGGTGAAAACTATTCCTTTATTTAATCACGCATTACCCAAAGACAGTGCATGTGAATCACGTTTGTCTGTTACCCAAAGCTCATAATAGTTTGCATTAGTGTCACAGATGTCCATATGGACACAAAATTATTGTTGCCGATGTTGGTCTCGTATTGTGTAATTTCTAAGAAAACGTTCATGTTATTTGCATGAGTCATTCGAGTGTGGTATGCAGCTCGATCCAGACGTTCTTTCAAGATTCTGGACAATTTAGTGAAAACAATATTAATTATCAAAGTGGACGCTCATATTACGAACGAAAAAACTGTGATCCGATGTCTGAGTTAAGTATTTTTATTGCTTTGATTGATTCGAAAATCTTTTTTATTTTATAGAATGAATCATAAGTATGTAGAATTAAAATTTGAATTATAATAACTGATGTTTGTGTATTTTAATGATGCAATCAATTACCGTGAACCCAAGCGTGTCCATATGGACAAGCTTGATAGTAAACATAACAAATTAAATAATATGATTTTCAAGAAATAATATTATTTTGGTTTTTTTTTATATTAGAACGAAAAGATTACTGTCAGTAAATGGTATATTGGACGTAATAGAAGAAAAGAATAGTGATGAAGTTACTGAGTATGATATGTATATATATATATATATATCACCGCCAGATCCTGCCATTTTAACGATGAAAATTTGGACGATGAAGACGAAGGCGGCAAAACAGATAATTTAAATTAAAGATAATTATTTGCCGATGATGTAATGATAATGCATGTGTATGCATAAAAATGGACCAAATTGATATTGATGATACCATAGAAGATATCGGATTATAGTTGGTTCAAAAATAAATCTACAACTCAGCTGTTTGAATTATTTTTCTATGATACTATCATAAATTAGCTTATTGAGGAGTCTAATAAATACTTACAATTCAAAAATAAACCAATCTAAACCTTCACTTCAGATGAAATTAGTTGTTTTGTTGGAATTTTAATTTTGACTGGCTATAATGTGGTTCTAAGTAAAATGTTATTTTGGAGTTGTACGTTGGATATAAGAATGAACTCGTCTGTCAAGCAATGCGTCTGTTAATTCTTCCAGTTACTAGTTCTCTGGAATGTAGATATAAAAAAATAGTTTAAAAAGAAATGAAAATCCATGTCACTCAAAGATCAAAATATGTGTGTCTATATGGATACTTGTACCGCTAATGGGTTAAGACTTTTTCATGAAGACAAAAATGCGGCATATACGTTATTACGTTATCTCTTCTGCTATTGGCTGTATTCCTACCCTTAGTCAGTGCGTATCAGATGTTTGTCCCGCATCGGCTCGGAATCTAAAAAAATATGTTGAATAAATAAAGACGCTGGATCGTTAAATACCCTTTAATTGTACTTTTGTAAAGTTCCCTTTGTAAAAACAAATTAGCGAATCAACAAATTAAATCAGTTGCTAACACAAAAAGTTTGAAACATGGTATAAATCAATGAAAATTCTTATTAATCATGCGTTTCAGAGAGACAGTTTACTTATTTTAGTAAGTCATTAATTATTATATATTAATAAGAATATGTATATAAGATATTTTAAAAATTATAATCCGTGTTTATTTTTCTAATAAAACAGAAAAAATAAAATCATGTACTGATGTCGATGCTTGCGAATGCACAACCCTTTTTCATGTTTATTTGGTTATCGACCAATCAGAAGCCGACTATACCATAAATAAAAATATCCAACTATAGACAACAAACATTTGCTATAATCACATAACCAATTGTTAAAATTGAACCTTTGGTTTCGCGTCATTCAATCGTAGAAAACGTCAAAATTGACGAAGTATACAATGTTATACAATAGCGATGTAGATCATGGTTATTGACATTGATTTGAAATTGAGAATAGGCCTGAATGCCCATATTATCTTAATTATTGCAAATAATATTCAGTTTATTAGTTGTACATTAGTGAAAAGGTCCTATCTAAGTTATGGTTTTAATAAAAGTAATTTAACTTCTGATATAAATTAATAATATTATTAAAACACACATTTTCGTAAAAAATGCGAAAAGATAGATTAGTTTTGAAAGGGGGCTCTTAATCTCTTCCTCGTAGTCTCCCCATGTGTTACTAAGGATCCTAGGGTTGTGGAAATGATTGCGACTCCTCAATCACCGATTTGTGTTGATTCAGATCTAACAATATAGACTATCAATATGTCTCATAAAATATAATTTTGTAAATATAAAATTGTTCCAGTCATACTTAAAAAGTACTTTACTGTCAACAAATATAACTTTGTTACGCAAAGTGTGTTTAGCGCAATAAATAACGACACTAAGGTGACATTTTCCTTAACTTCAAATATGTTAATTGATGCAGATTATGGCTGGTGCCAGACTAACGCCAGTGGGAAGATTGTAATGTAGAATGTTTCCCCAGGCGGAGCAGCGCCTGCTGGAAGAGCAGCGGCGGGTGCAGGTGTACCTACACGCTACCACATTGGAGCGGCTGGCCAAGACCTGCGAGAGGGTACTCATTGAGAAGCATCTCGAGATATTCCACGCAGAGTTCCAGGTAACTATTTTGTCATTTCATTAATATCTGCACAATTCTGCTCTTATATAATCCATAATTCTTCACTGTTATTTAATTCCTGCAGAATCTTCTGGACATGGACAAGAACGTGGATCTGGGCCGCATGTACTCGCTGGTGGCGCGCATCACGGACGGACTGTGCGAGCTGCGTCATTTGCTCGAGGCGCACATCGCCGCGCAGGGGCTGCAGGCCATCGACAAGTGTGGCGAGAGCGCCAACAATGTGAGTGTATAGGACTTTGATTAATATTAATACCCCTCATAACTGAGGATTGCTATTTCCATGAGCTCCCGCACTCTTGACTATGGTCCACATTCACACATCTTATGGTTGACAATTTTAAAGAGAAAATCATTGTCAGAATTGTAATACAAAAAAAACACTTTAGGCTATAGCCACGATATTTAACCACTAGACAGTCAAGTCGTGGGTAGGCCTTCATCTGGCAGTTTGTCGAAGAAACGTATAAATACATTTTGTTAACTTGTCCATCGTTTAAATTGCAGGATCCGAAGGTGTACGTCTCCACAATATTGGAAGTCCACAAGAAGTACAATGCACTAGTTCTGATTGCGTTCAACAATGACTCGGGCTTCGTCGCCTCACTGGACAAGGCCTGCGGAAGGTTTATAAATAGTAAGTGTCTATATAACTCCTTAAGATGCGATGATAAAAAAATTCCCATGTTTTATTCATATCTGTATATCTAGGAAGCATGTTAATCAGGTGTAAAATGATCGATGAAGGTATTGAGAGAATCTGACATTTGGAGTACCGTATTTTTACGAGTATAAGTCGCACCCTAAATTCATGGACAAAGTTTGTTCATGTAAACGCCTTCAATAGCTGGTTCCCAGGTTTAATGATGTAAAGGGTACATATAGGAGAGGGGTTTGGAACATCAGTTGCGGGACGAGGGGCATTCTACACACATTCTTAGCGGAAACATAAATCCGATAGTTTACGATGCATTTATGCAACAGTATAAGTATTTACTCTTCGAAAATAGTATTGATGTATTTTTTACATTAATGCATATTATATTGTTAGCATTTAAATTTTCATTCCAATCGAGTCATTTTTTTAACAAAAGTCGCAGAGCTATTTGATTGCGTAAGTGGTACTAAAGTGATCGCGTGGGTGATACCAAAATGAAAATATTGGGACAAGAAATTTGCGTTAGTTATATTTATTTATTTGGTGGTCTGTGATAAATACCAAATATTTTTATATGGAATTTTTTTTTATTCATTCTCAAATTTAAAAATCTAGCAGTGCCAAGACCATGTCTCTATGGATGAATCACATGTCAATGATGGTGTCACCCTACGTGCATAGTAAACAACTTCGTTGTCTTCAGTGTAGAGTACCTAGAATTGGTTGATGGACGAGGCAAGGAGATTTATAACGATAACCCTCACGGAACGGTATGTCTGTAAAAGTGCTTTTGTGCGTTTTTCCGAAGGTAACGCAGTTACCCGCAACGCCAGCTCTTCATCCAAGTCTCCCGAGCTGCTGGCCAAGTATTGCGATCTGCTGCTGAAGAAGTCCAGCAAGAATCCCGAAGAGGCGGAGCTTGAAGACACACTTAACCAAGTGGTGAGTTCAATTTATATGTAGTCTTTCGAGTCACTGTACGGTGCGACTGACCCAGTCCATAATATTATAAGGGTTCAAAAATGTACAAGCTATATGTAACTAACTAACTTACTTACGCGGGGGTAGGCAGAGAGTATAGAGCCCCACACTCTTCTGTCATGACACACAATTCTCGCCGTACATCTTATACAAGCTCACCGATTATTGAGGTTGTGCCAAGTCTTCCGCGAATGTCCTCTATTTCTGGTGCCATCAACACTTGTGTTATATATCTTTCTTAGCATTCTCTCCTCATTCATCCGTTCCATACGACCAAACCAGTTTTACATATGTTCCTTATTTCTTCATTCTTTATTCTGTCTTAAATAAATCTGCCACATACGTCTAAGCGATCTAATTTCCACTGCATTTAGTCTACTTTCTTTTCTGTTCTGCCAGCTCCAGGTCTCACTTAGAGATTAGAATCAGAGTTGGTACCTGGACTCCATTGTGTACCGCTAGTCTTGCCTCGGTTGACATGTTCCCGTTAGATATAATTCCATTCAAAGCGCCGTTCACTTTATTCCCTGCAGTCACCCTCCTTTCCTTTTCTATCAAACATACTTCCCAAATACACAAACTCATCTTGTTATTCCAAACATTCATTACCTCCAAGTACGAAGAGGGTGGAATATAAATTAGATTCTTATGAATTCATTACGGTATACAAAATAAAAAAAAGTTGAAAAAACTTTTGATGTTCAACATACTGCAGTGTTACACTGTTAGTATTTTTCCATGTTATCGTTTCAGGTACTGATTTTTTAAATCTTATTAATTTTAATTGACTGATAATGATTGTAGAGAGATGCGTGAAGGTTATGTATTAATATTTCAGAATGTACTCCATCAATAAAAACTCAGGTTGTTACACAACAGATTTATTCCGGAGAACTGCTCCTAAAATATTGACCATATCTTTATATAGGACGAGCCATGGCTTATGCGCTATTTACTCTTGTGGCGGACGTGACATAAATAAGCCATTAAACAGTACTTAAGAACAAGTGTTTTAAGTACGGTATAACTCGCTTCGTACATTTTTTACCATCTTCCTCATACATTCTGTTATTATTATTACATTATTGACCATTAATTTATTTATTCCTATGACGCAGATGGTGGTGTTTAAGTACATCGAGGACAAGGACGTCTTCCAGAAGTTCTACTCTAAGATGCTGGCCAAGCGGCTGGTGCAGCACATGTCGGCCAGCGATGACGCGGAGGCGTCTATGATCTCAAAGCTGAAGCAAGCGTGCGGTTTTGAATACACAAGCAAACTTCAGAGAATGTTCCAGGTTTGTATATAAAAATAAAAAATGTCTTCAGAAGTGGGAGGGTGCCTATTTTTCCTAGGCTCCTAAAGAGTGACTGAAAAATTTGGTTTAGATCGGTCAAAGGGTGTAGACAGATAGACATTCAATTTTACATATACAGTGGGTGTCCATTATTGTGTTCAGCTGTTATTAGAATCAGCTGTATATTGTGTTCAGTTTTTGATGGACGGAATCAAACATCAAAAACTCATGAATTTTTCATCGCTTTCTAAAATCACAGTAATCATAAACGTCTTGTATTTCCAAGTATGTTTTGAAGTGAAATATCAAGCAATGGTACCAACATTTTTAGGTACACACCTAACTCCTGGCAATCGACCTTGTAAATCTATGATTTATAAGACTTCGGGCACTGCTTTCTTTCCTTTACAATTTTATATTTAGCGTTTAGTAGACCTTGATCAAACACACTGCATTTTTCTATCCGAAATCATCTGACGTGCTAATTGCCGGCAAATGTGTTCAGTTTATATCTACGCATCAGCGTACAATTGAGTTGATGGCTGTTTATATGAATCAAACAAATTAATGGCAATTTTAAATGAAAAGATTTTAACATTGTTTGATTATTTTTTTTATGTATACGTAATTATTTCTTTTTCTCCAGTCAGTTTCCTCATTATTAAGGATCGTAACACCTGGGTTGTGACCTATTGTAGCATCTAAGATGTATCTCGGACAGATTGTGGACAATCTATATCTTGTTTGTTCCAAAATTGAGGCATTGTAGCCCATGATCAACTAAAAAATCAAATGAAATGAAAAAGTTATTTTTGTTATGTTAGGTTAGTGAAGTTTAAACTGTCTATTGAGTATGTTTTAATTTTTTATTTATTTATATCATGCGGTAACACGGGTCTACCGCCAGTACTTGATCGGTAATTGCCGCCGGAGCTGGCGCCCGCATCGTGAGATTGCGTATATGCAATATTTAGAGTAAAGGTGTGATAACTATTTTACAACCATTAAAATGTCATTTAAAATGCTTAAAAATTACACATTCCTCACAGTAACACAAGTTAACATTATGACTGCGTTTGGATATTTTTTGTCACGGTATTGCTGAGTGTTAAACGCACTCGAGTGTAATCTTTGAGAGAAATTTTATACGTAGACATGAGTCATTAGTACTCGTTCGTGTTCAAGGGTTTCTATGCATTCACCTCCAGTACCATATTACAAAAGGGTCATGTTTATTTTTGTCACAATGTCCATGTTTTCGCCCTGTAGAGGCGTATTAACTTAATAATTTACTTAAATACAGGTGTTAAAATATGTCTACTGTATATCGATTGAAGAAAGAAGTCAATTAAACAATGCAAGAACAATTTCATTAAATAATTGTTTGATTCGTGCTTATAGGACATAGGAGTATCCAAGGACTTGAATGAGCACTTCAGGAAACACCTGACAGAATCCAAGGAGCCTCTAGATATAGATTTCAGTATCCAAGTCCTCTCGTCGGGATCTTGGCCCTTCCAGCAATCTTTTTCATTCCAGCTGCCCACTGAGGTCAGTACCAATTTTCAACACAAATGCTGAACTATTTAAAACCAACAATGTTCCTTGTAATTATGTTTATTTACCTGCGCAGACTATTGATTTATTTGAGTGACAGATTTGTGTTGAATAACGCATTCTATTGCCTATTTTTTTTTTTTAAATGCTATTTTTTATTAATGCAAAAAATGCTCACGACCTGTCTTCGGCTGGCTTAAGTGATTACCCATACTTCCATTAATAAAAATAGCTTCATCTCTATGATATATCTATAATTCGTTTAATAACTGCCTTTATAGGTGAAAATCCAGTAATTGTGTGTTCTTGGACGTATTCAAATATTACTAAAATAATATACTGGTAAAAATATCTTGCCTATTTTTTTCCTCATATATTGTAGATGTTTTTTGCAATCTGCAACCAATATATGAATTAATTTTTTTTTGCCTCCTAAGAAAGTGTACAACACAATTTAATATTTTGTGTGACTATTCTATATAAGCAAAATAAAATTTCTGAGTGCATTTACTTATAAACAAACTAACACATGATGCACCGTGTACATCATTTCCTATGTGCCGCATTTAACAACTACACTAAAAAAAGAACACCTGCAAGCTCTACTTGCGACTAAACTAGACTTGTAAAAATTTCAAACAATAATCAAAGAACATTTTAGTCGGGCATATATAAACCCATAAAATATTGGAGATTCACGTTGTTGTGGAAATTTAATATCTTTGTGCACACCAATGAGCAAGAAATACTTGCATAAAATGAAAGAACGTGAACTTGAATTAAAATTCAGACAATGTTTGTAGAGACCGAATCAAAATACAATGATCTGTATATAATGAGGAGAGGCGGGACGAATCGGTAGAACATTCTACATATGAATTGTTTGATAGAAGTATCTGACGCTTATTTATTTTTTCTCGTTTGTAGTTGACGAGGTCTGTACACCGTTTCACGACATTCTACTCGGGTCAGCATTCTGGTAGGAAACTCAATTGGCTGTACAATATGAGCAAGGGTGAACTGGTCACCAACTGCTTTAAAAACAGGTATGTTTCACATTTTTACAATGGGTGGCATGGAGTATAGTAACTGACAATTAAGGGCTGGTTGTGTAACTTTTTGCTATAGTAAAAATTTTTGCCAAAACGGGTTGTTTGATCGTTAGTAAAAAAATATTTACTTCTCGAAAGTACATCCCGTAGTAAACTCATTTTGATTTGCGATATTCAATAGTAAAAATGAAAATTGATTGTTAAATATGGTGGATTTTTCACAGCTGTTCCAAAAGTCATCCGGCACATTGATACTTAGAAAGTTGCAGTATACGATAATTAAAATCCATAGATAATGCATGAAATGAAGCATATTTCACGATTATTTGTCGTGCCTATAGACATTTATCTATGTTTTGATAGTAGTAAATTTTATGTATCATAAAAAAGATTTTAAAAATTGCCCAGTCCTGTTCCAAGTTTGTGTGTGGGTAATATTCTTTGTATGTCATCTTCGCGTGCATTACACACCATTGACCCACAATTCTTTGTAGAAGTTTTATTATTTGAGATTTACGTAGATTTCAAGGCTGCAAGTAATATTGTACGTGTTATAGATATACCCTGCAAGCGAGCACTTTCCAAATGGCCGTTCTCCTGAGGTTCAATGACAACACATCGTGGACTCTTCAACAGTTGCACCAACACACGGGGATCAAACACGATTTTCTCATGCAGGTAATTTCAAACTCCTCGTGATCTCTTGACTTTAAACTGCGCATTAGGTATGTTATAATTTATACCAATATATATTTTGTTACGTTGCGCGCTGATGCCGGTGGATAGAATGCCAGCGTATCATGCCACCAGCTAGACTCAGTCAGTGGGTTGGTTAAGTGTGGTGTCGGAATGCCTGTTTCAGATAGATGGGAGTGGTCTGAATAATGCAAAAGAACTTTATAACACTAAGAACAATTTAATCACATAGTATAAGCAAAACCTGACATTGTAAGCATGATAAACAGTCTTTGACATCTTTTTTCTTCATGTTAACTCTCCTCCTAGTGAGGACACTGTTACCGACAATGTTACCGATTTAGCACACCTTGATTTCTACCCAGTTTGTCACGGGGTTGCCGCGACCTTGGTCCAGGCGCCATGCCCCATACCAGAAGTGATCTCTTCCTCCAGAAGGTTACCCCGATGCCATTTTGTCACTGTAGAGTCCGTTGAGCCCATCCATTTGCCATCGCTTACAGGCAGTCTCCCCGCCAGTCCCATTAAAGAGATTGTTCTCATGCGCAGGTAGATCAAGGCTTCAACTTGCTTAGATTCACCACGCCTCATCCAATCTTATGTTTTCCCCCCTTTCCTTCTCCTCGAACCTACTCCTCGCTCCTACTGGGATCGGTAGATGGTGCTCTGTGTCTTCGTGCATTTATTTTAAATGCCACTACATATATGTATATATAGATCTTTGGGCTCACTATATATATATATATATATATATATGCCACTATATGTATATATAGATCTTTGGGCTCACTATATATATATATATATATATCTATATATACATATAGTGGCATATATATATATATATATATATATATATATATAGACCTTTGGGCTCACTATGACGATTGCAAGGAATGGTTACAAGAAGATTGGTCCAGTCATTTATTTAGATGCATAAACAAAGGTTTTTTATTTTTCCATATTGTCATAAAAATATTTTTTTACACATTTCTGCACGAACAAAGACAATTCCTTTGGTGTGTACATAAAACAATTGACTTCTTTCAATCAGATTTTTATTTTGACTCATTTGTCTAAGAGAGACAGAAATATAACAATGTGCTTGTCTCGAGTGTAAGTTGTCAATGAATGGGTCTCTCCACTACAATATTATGAATAGGTTACAATATTGTCTTTTATTGGCCAGTTGTATAGAATACGTCTCGTAAATTCACCATTAATTGCTCAATATATTAATTTGATATCTTATCTATACGATGAAATATGATATTCAAAGGAAATGACAGAGTTTAATTACATTTTTTTAATTAAAAAAACTTACGTAAACGGTGTTAATACCCTTCCCGCAGTAGACGCTAGTCGAGTGAACGGGAATTACCTTTCCCGTTGTTAATGTGTTAAGCCACTTTTGAGTCGTATCTGGATGCATTATTTCGAATGGATGATTCGAAAGATGAATGATTTTCATAGTCGTCAGATTGTAGCTTAGTCTCATCTATGTTTTTGTTTTGTTTTTAGCACCCTGTTTAGACTACCTTTAAACTAACACAAACTGATCAATGATTAAGGAGTGGAATGCTCTTTTTTTTGTATGCTTTTTGTAATTCCCCCGTGATTTGCAGGTGTTACAAATTTTGCTGAAGGCCAAGCTGCTGATTTGCCAAGACGACGAGAACGAGCTGTCCGAGGCCTCTGTCATAGAATTATTCACAGGTTACAAAAAGTAAGATCATCAATTGTAATTTTATCAATTCCTATATCCATATCGACCTTGGCTCCACCTGGTGTGGATCTTGGCTTCTTAGGCTTTTCCCAACCAAGAATGGATAGGTCTTTATTTATATTGTCATATTACATTTCTTCATCTTCCTGCAGGTTAAATATTGAGCAGCCATTTTGTGAGTTGCGTATAATTTGTACGCTCTCTGATGGCCTAGCCATCGAAGCCTCCCTTATTTTATGAATTGTGTGACTTTCAGCCGTTGTTTGACGTTGTGAAGTTATTTATGTCAACACGTTATATAATTTTTTTTTTTTTTCACAGACCTATGTTCTGAAAAATTACAACTTCACAATAAGAATGTGTTCTCCTAATACATTATATAATTCATTTTTATTTATGTAAAGCTATATCAAGTTTTATGATTAAATTTTTTTTGTATATTTGATAGGAAAAATCAAAAGGCTTTAGAATTATATAGAATATTGAGTCATGAAAAGATGTTTCCATTTTAAATTTTTTCCCACCTACGAGGAACACTGCGTATCTTTGCAAGTGATATATCTGATTTGTTTTAATAAAGAAGTTATTGACGGTGGTGTGACATGTGTTTGATGTTGCAGCAAGAAGCTCCGCGTGAACATAAACATTCCACTGAAGACGGAACTCAAGGTGGAGCAGGAGGCGACGCACAAACATATTGAAGAAGACAGAAAGATGCTTATACAGGTCTGTAGTATTTGGCTTCATAT
This sequence comes from Eubasilissa regina, assembly GCA_022840565.1. Lineage (NCBI taxonomy): Eukaryota > Metazoa > Arthropoda > Insecta > Trichoptera > Phryganeidae > Eubasilissa > Eubasilissa regina. The sequence continues at coordinate 7,080,874 of JAINEB010000026.1, forward strand.
AAAGGATGTCACAATCAGTGCACAATATTTTAGAGTTAGATACATATTAAAAATATGAGTCGATAATGTTGAAACTGCATGGGCGTAATTTCAACCATATTTCGATTAATTGAAATCTTTTATTGATTGAGACAATGTGCAAAATACTTGTAGGTAATGAATGTCTGGAACAAGTAGATGCATTTGGGAAGTATGTTTGATAGAAACGGAAAGGAGGGTGACTGCAGGGAATAAAGTGAATGGCGCTTTGAAAAGTGAGGCAAGACTAGCGGTTCGCAGTGGACTCCTGATGTGTGGAAGCGAGACCTGGAGCTGGCGGAAGAGGAACGAAAGTAGACTGAATGCAGTGGAAATGAGATCACTTTGAATCAAGCGGAAAATCCACTTTTTTATTTCTTTATTACATATATATTCATTATAATTTTATTTTTTGCCAAACTGCATGGCTATTTTATGGCAAAGATTGCCTTTTACATAGTTATATAAATAAAATATAACAAGGGAAAAAAAAATTAGATAAGAAGATGTTTTATGAATTATTTAGAAAGATATAAAAAAACAACAATTTTTACAGAGTATAACAGACCTAGTCCACATTATTTTATGGGTGGTTACCTAAATATAATATAATGTAACAAGGAAATAAAAAAATAGATAAGAATATGTTCTTTTACTTTGTATTCTAAGGTGGTCACTGGAGGTCTCATCATTTTTTTAAATGTTTAATAAGTCTTTATTGATTTCATTAATTATTCTCGGCACAACACATTCTCTCACCGTACACATTATTCGCGATCGGTACTCTCATGGTTCGACCCATGACAGAGTAAAGAATGAAGAAATAAGGAAAGAACGCAAAGCTGATCTTAGTATAGTGAGTAAGATTAAGAAAGTATCACTTTTGCGGTTTGGTCATATGGAACGGATGGATGGTAAGAAATGACGCGAGTGTCGATGGCACCAGATATAAAGTTTTCTCAGAGTTCATATTTTGACTCTACAGAGATACGTAGAATACCGGAATACCTGTCAGATTTTTAAAATACTAGAATATTATATATATAGCTCGCGAGCTCCCTCTAGCCCATTCCTGCTCTTCCACACATATCTCTAACTTATTTAATATCATCAAACATTATGTCTACACCACAAAGCTAACAATCTTAATCACAGAATTTTGTTTTTAATATTTTAAAATTAACCAATCGTCATCGCCGTATCTGAAATTCAATAATTAACTGTGTAATTATCTTCCAGGCCGCGATAGTCCGCATCATGAAGACGCGCAAAGTACTGAAGCACCAGCAGCTGGTGGCCGAAGTGTTGAACCAGCTGTCGTCGAGGTTTAAGCCCAGGGTACAGGTTATCAAGGTGTGTATTGCCATTCTTACAAACCCACATTGTGACTATGCTCCTTCTTGACAGCATTTATATTTTTTATATATGACGATCAATGTCCCCTCTAATTTTGGATCACGCTGTGTACATAAAAAAAACTTTTCTGCAATTTATGGACTAATGCTGTTATTTGTGCACTGGGAGTGAAATTAAGAAAAATATTACCATACCAGTATAAGGCCACTGTGGTTTGGCCACATTACTAATGTATTATGATGCATCAATAAGTCAAGAGAACTAATAACAACTATCAAGGAAAGCTGCATATTTGGGTCACATTCTCCACAATGAAAAATGTGATATTTGACAAGTCATCATGCAGGTGAAGATAGAAGGCAGAAGAGCAGCAGAGCTAGAAGTGTAGGCAAGAAATAGATTATCTTGACTGTGAAGTATTAAGTATTCAAAAATTAATAGAGACATATGATCATAAAAACAAAATAATTTACATGTTGCATCGATGAATATTTTATTTTTATTTCTTGGACACATTGTTCCATACAGGAAACAAGAAAACAAGGGTGGTTCGCTGATCTCAGCTTCCGACGATGATGATGATGATGATTACGAGCACACTACGGTGGCGAAATCGAGAATGGCTTTCCGCCTGTAGAATACTTGTTTTTATTCAAATTCATAACAATACATATAGTTATATTTGCAAGTACCTCCACGGCGGCAGGCCGCCGCTGTGACGTTTTACTAAGGCGTCTTTGTTTTCCTAAAATCTATCCCATGGGTTTTTGGCGCCACGCCGATGATTACACCTTTAAACTATTGACACGTGTCTTATCATATCAATTATATGGCGCCTCCTCGGCGAGTAATTCTGTGTGATACACACAGTATAACGGTATATAATAAGTAGTGATGAGAAAAAATGCTACTCTTGACTCACTGGTGTGATTGATATTCGATAATATCAGTGATTTAAAACTGTGACTGTGATCACAATTTCATTACTAAATGCATGCGCCGAAATAAATAAAAAAACATAATTTTTAGCATATTTACTTACATTATTCAAACTTAATTTGCGTAAAAAACTTATTCTAGCATATATAATTAGTATATATCTAATTTAATATCATCACAAAGATAATGAAAACCCTTATAAAAAAAATGTGAGTTTATTTTTCGGGTCAAATACGTAAAAACCTTTGGCAGAATCTACTAGATGGCGCTGATCACGTATTATAATGTCATTCCTTCATTAATGTTTTCGTTTCATATGCATGTGAAATCAAATAGATAAAATGAATCACGAACCACAATATTTCCAGATATTCAATCATTTATAGTGAATGTGACTCAAAGATATCAGTGATTGACTCACGGTTTGTGATTTTGAGCTCATCGCTAATAATAAGCAAAATTTTAGAAAGTCTAGTTTCATTAAGATGTGGTTTTTGAATGAACTGAACCATATTTTAATATTGAATGTTATTTTTTCCATTTCAGAAATGTATAGACATCCTAATAGAGAAGGAATACTTGGAGAGAACCGAGGGTCAAAAGGACACGTACAGCTACTTGGCGTGATGGAAGGCGCCGCTCAGTCACGGATAACGCTAATCTCCCTCTCCGTCACACCCCCTCTCATACCATTACAATAATCACTATCATTAATATTATCATTATTATTATTGTTTAATAATTTTTACACCCGTGCTTTACTCAAAACCCTCGCGAGGTATCGCCTGTCGCCCGTAAGCTTAATTTGGTCAGACGACGGTTTATTTCGAGGAATTCCTGCGCCCGTTTTCGTAATAGACGTGATACACGAGTGCGGTAGAACTTTTGAGATATTTTAAAAGCGGCGACTTTGGAATATAGAATATATTTCTTTCCAATTGAGTAGCCGTAAATCCACTTTAGACAGGTGTCATCTTTTTTTGTATAGACAAGGAATTTTTAACTGATTTATAATAAGATTATATATATATATTTTTTAAATATAACAACGACGCCAGTCGGTTTTGGCTACCTGGCTTTTAGCGCAAGTAGTAAGTACATTTATAAAATTTGAAGATAGTTGATGTCAGCGTGCCTGTATAGTTGCGAATTATAACATCACACATTTGTCGTAGACGGTGAGTTGCGCAGCTGTTTCATCCAAATATAATAACGCAGCGCAAAAAAAAATTACGGTCACATTTCTTTCCATCGGATCGAGTACGAGTACGACCACGATACGTCCATGCGGGAAACCTCGCTACATCGGGCATTGCAATGTCGAGTAAAGTTTCCTAAAAAAATGTATAAAATTGTAGAATAACGTAACCGGTGAATGTATTTAATAAATTTATTTTATAAGAAAAGAAAGAAGAAAAAAATGCGTTACATGTCTCGGACACATGTATGCATGGAATATGTTTTTCTGGTTCGCCCCGCCCTCGTACACAGATCATCGTATTTTGTTATGGTCTCTTCAAACATTTTCTGAGTTTGTTTTTTGGAAATATTTATTTCTCATTTGTGTCCACAAAGATATTAACGCAACTTTCTTATGCGAATCTCCTACAAAATTTTAATGCGATTTTCAACATTGTTTTGAACGCGGTAAGCCTCCAAAAAACATATTCTATGTTTAAAACTAGTAAGAAGAAGAGAAGTGATAGCAGTCCAGTGTTTTAGATTTTAATTTTTAGTTTTTCTTATCTGATTTACAAAAATTATATATTTATAAACGATCATGGAATTGAGTATGGAATTCTTTGAAATAAGTATCGTCGGAATGCATGTAAATATAATATACATATATTATGCAACGCTAACATGAATAATAATGTAAATTTTTCATTGTAGTATTGGTCAAAATGTGTATACGTATTGTGTAATACCTTTGTTGAATTACGACCACCGTTTTTAATCGTAAACACTCGGTGTGAGCGGCCCCTTTTTGTTTCACGGCCCGCTCGCAAAATGGCGGCCTTGTTCCAAAGCCGAACGAGTGTGTATTATTGTGATTTTTGAAAACGTTAAATCAATAACGACACCCAAAACTATTTGTGAATTTGAATGATAATGATGTTATAGTGTATTATTATAGATATGAAATAAATACAAATAAAAAAAAATCTTAAGTAGCCATTAAACTAATGAAATATCTGTCGACCTTCGATTTATGCCGCATAGATGGCCGGAATCAGATGAGACTTTTTTTTTTTGGTTTCTTTTCTTGTCACACAGATGGCAGTGCACTGTAAAACAGACTTAAAAACGTTTGATTTAAGAGGCTGCACACGCTATGGTACACGAATCATTATTTTGTCGAGAGTTTTGGCCGCTTTATTTAGTATTTTATATTTAAAAAATAAATAAACAAATTTCTATCTACAGCTTTCGGTTGTAGATTAGTATTTTCATTAATTTATCTGTCATCCTCCATCGATGCGTGTGTCGTAGTGTGCGCGCTCAACATGTAATATTTTTAAGATTCACTTGATTTTTTTTTTTAAATGTGTGTTCGATGTAACGAAATGTTGACTATTCAATAGATGCATGTAACAAATAAATAAAACTTTGAAAATTCTTTACTTCACCGCTTATTCACTGATAAATCCACTCCGCTTTGCCTAATTATACAAATTTTCTACACACCTTGTGTTGGGCTTAAGAATCACCAATTATGCAGGGTGTCCAAGGTGTGGATCGGACCTTGCTATAATTGTTTTATTATTTCAATTTCGGTGTCTGCGGCACTACAGAGTTCAGTATTATATCGCATCGGGGTAGGTTAGTACTGTTCTATTCATATTGGCCTTGATCACGTAAATAAATCTACAACTATACTACACTATAAACTGTGCAGGCGTTCCGTATCGAGTTGGCAAACAATTCAAACGCATGTGTCAAAAGAGACAATATATTGCAGAGTCTAACAGATTAAAAGAATGCAAATCATTTAGTTTCTTCTACCCTGACGGTACTTTAAAATACCATCAACTTTATTTAGTCGTATATCTTACTGTGGTCTTAATTCTCTGAGGATACTACTTAGTCTACTTGATTTATTTAGACTAGTAACATTAGTTATTTTTTTGTTATGTCAACACTGCGGCAGGTGAAATGTTAGTCGTGCATTGATACAAGGTTGGGTTTGACGCGCTTGTGATTATTAATAGTTATTTTGATTTAAATTTTAATGTTTTAGATCATTTCTTTCCTATTTTTTGTACTATGGTATATTATTTTTTGTGTATGTCACGTAGAGTCTGACTGCACTTATGTACCACAAAATAATGAATAATTAATAATAATTAATAATTTTTATATGGGTACCTAGATTTTTTTTTTTAAATTTTCCATGAATATATAGTTGCCAGGCATTTAAATTTAATAATTCAGGGCAGAAGGGGTTTAATTAATTTTTTTATCATAAGATTGTTTTAAAGCAAATGAATTTATAATATTCTAGCATGACTACAGAAAAAAATACATATTTTAAAGTCGCATGACTCCTTAAATCTTGGCATTTTTCTGTGTTGAAACTTTTTTTACGAAGAATGAAAAAAATAAAACGAAGACATCCTTAAACTTTAATTATATATAAAAATTTATGCAAATCAACATGAGCACGAGCATCGTACAAGAGGAAGGGATAGACCGAGACTGCCATTCAGGTGATGTATAATGCGATATAAGAAAGGAGGAGAAATTTAATAGATTTAAAGTGGAACTGACCGGATATGTTAAAGATAAGTTTTAGCAAATCTTTTTTATATTAGAGCATGTATAGGATTAAGTTTTATTATCTTAACATAGTGCTTATGTATGCACTATGTTAAGAATTAATAAAATACACTTTAAGGTGTTTCTGCTCATTGTGAGTTACATGGACTCTTATTCCGTGTTACAGGTTCATTATTTTTAGCAGAGTAATATGTAGACGTGGTGGTCGTACTATCGTGTCCGTCTTCACACATGTGGGCACATGTCGGGGCCGCGTCCGGTTATTTCACGATGGTTGGCCTCCGATCATTTTAGGTGTGCGGCGGGAATATCTAGGTCTGTTTCGTGTCCGAGACGAGATCTTCGAATGCCCTCTGGGAGGCACTTAGCAGCTTCATGGCGGTCGGTCAGGAACTATCTGGGGATCAGCTGTCGACCGATGGCCCCCTGAGAACAGATGTTTATGAGTGTAGAACAGCTCGGCGAGGAACAAAGAAAGTAAGAGAGCTTCCCGCCGAAACAATAATATACGTGGACGTCGCACGTGAGACGCGGCCGTAACAAGATGTCAGATTCTGTCCCGTTTAAAGAACTATAACTGGGATAATTTTTGAATTTCCTAAATGGGTAAACGAATTATTGCCTAGTTTAGTAAGTACCTCTGTATTAAGTAGATACTGCACGGGTTATTTGGTGTATTAATTGTCTATGGTTTAATGTCAATCAAAATAATGCTTAATTTTTCGCTATTGCCACATTCACTCTTTCAAAACACGTGTGTCGTGCTGCGCTGTCAGGCGCTGTTTCTCATATTTGAGAAACCGACTATTTAGATAAATGCTGTGATCTAAAAACCCAAAAATGAGTTTATACAACTTTAAAAAGATAGCGGTCGTTCCGACGGCAAAGGTGAGACAATTCGAACTTATTGTGTTTAGAGAAATGTGCATTTCACAACATAACCTCACAAGAATGTCAACATGTATTCTGAATGTTTACCCGTTTTTAGGAGTTTATCGATGTTATGCTATCGAAGACCCAGCGAAAGACGCCGACAGTGGTGCACAAACACTACAAGATTTCACGTATTCGAGGGTTTTACATGAGAAAGGTAAAATTTACGCAGCAGAATTTCCACGATAGGTTGTCACGAATTATCCAAGAATTCCCGAAGCTTGACGATGTCCATCCCTTCTACGCCGATCTCATGAATGTACTCTACGACAAGGATCATTACAAACTAGGCTTGGGACAGCTCAATACAGCCAGACATCTTATTGACACGTAAGTTGAAATCTTTATTTTCAAAAAAAATTCAGGAAAGTTAATATCTGTTGAGTCAAAATAAAGTATTTTATTGATATAAAAAAAACATTTGTTTATATTTTGTTACTATGCTGACAGGTGACAGGTTACTGTATCAAACTAAACGTAGTAATATTCATTTTTAGTAATATTACACTGATACAGGTTGAATAATATGTTCCAGGCCGATGTTGTTGTTGAATAACTAGGAAATGAAACTCAATTTTTCAATTTTGTTTTTATTTATCGATTGTTTGGGTTATCACAATTGCGTTTGGAATATGATATCTGCCAAGTGGCCGCCTCCGACAGTGGCACAAATGCGTGCTCTTTTAACCGTATTTTTCATGACATTCTCGCACACTCTGCGTGTTGTTTCAGCAATTTCATTTTGAATTTGTAGCATCAAAATTGTTTGCTTATTGGCTTATTATTAACTTTGGTTTATTTTCAGCGTGGCCAAGGACTACGTACGCCTCCTGAAGTACGGAGACAGTTTATACCGATGCAAGCAACTGAAGAGGGCGGCCCTCGGGCGAATGGCCACCATAATGAAGAGACAGGGAGCCAACCTCACCTACCTGGAGCAGGTTGGCAAACTTTCATTTTATTACTATTATACTTTCTTTCTATTTGTTAAGTCCGTTTGCATTTTCAGATCGTCGTGTATCTGCCGCATCTATATTTTATTTTTCAAATGATTTTGTTATTAAATTGATATTTGATCTTGTGATCGACGGCGTTTTAAAATTGAGAAATTATTTTATGTAAAGATTGTTGTCATCTCGTCACGCAGGTCCGCCAGCATTTGTCCAGGTTACCCTCCATAGACCCGTACACGAGAAGCATCATCATCTGCGGGTTCCCCAACGTGGGCAAGTCCAGCTTCATCAACAAGGTACAAGCTTTTTCCCCTCTTTATTTATTTATTATTATTATTATTATACACGCCCTATTCAGGCATTAACATAATTAGTAAAATAACAGAAAATTTCATCGGAAGTGCAATACATAAAGAAAAAAATTACATAATGTCGGCATATTTTTTCTTAATTAAAATTAAAAATAAATATAAGGTGTGAAGTAAAGCAAAATGTCGACTACCTCCGCATATTCATTCCCCAAAGAATATAATCTGGGGACTGCGGGGTTAGCTAATGCATGTGTTCTAACATTACCACTGTAATAAAACAATGAATTGTGTCTCGATGACCTCAATAGTGCGTGAAAGTCAAGCAGACTAACAATCTGGGGGCAGTCTATCATACCATTGATGATCCTGTATAGAAATATAAGGTCGGTCATCGTATGTCTCACTGATAATTTTAACAATTTCAGACAGATAAGGAGATAATCATATAATCAGTAATGGTTCAGTGTAATCTTCAACATTCCTGTACTTGTTGCTGACAGTTCATAACCTCCTTCAACTAGTGTCCCCTCTAAGTTGCGCGGTTCGTGAAATGTTACTGGACTAAAAAACTGGACTTAATATCATTTTGTCAAAATAAATAAACATAGTGTGTGTGTTTTTTTCCCCTCTAGGTCCAGTTTTATATTAACGGAGTTAAGATTTTTGTAAGTTTTTTAACGGTCACCATTTTGAAACAAGTCGGTTAAATAGGCTGGTCAACTAACTTAGCCAAGGTATCCAACAGGAATCTAATAAGAAAAGAACTATTGGAGTTATCTTATTCATACACAGATAAAACTAAACTGTTAAACTTTTGAAGGAAGGTGGTTTCTGATAGTAATGGAAGATATATTCAGTTTTTTTATTTTATTTTGCAGATAACCCGCGCTGATGTGGAAGTACAGCCGTACGCGTTCACGACAAAGAGTTTGTACGTTGGACACACTGACTACAAATACCTCAGATGGCAGGTAATTTACAATCGACACTCTTGTAATATATAATTTCCTCATTTCTGACAGTATATGTCATATAACAAAATCTGTTGTCAATTCAAGTATATTGTACAGATATTGCGTCAAACAAAGTAAATTATTTTGAATACTAATTAAATGTATTAATTAGAAAGATATACATATAAAATCCAAACCAGGGAAGGTGCATTATTCAACTATGATAAATTTTACACTTTTTCAAATGAATACATCTATCGTTCCATTATTTGAGATTCTGCAAAAACAAAGTAGATGGCTTTCAAATAATGGAACGATAGATGTATTCATTTGAAAAAGTGTAACATAGAGGTTTGAAAATTTGTCATCAAAAATAATGTCACTGTAACATAGTTGGATGATGCTTCTTCCCCGTTTTGAAAAGAGATCCAGGTTCGAATCCTGGTGGCGCAACAATAATATTTTTTGATAAAATTAATTTTATATATATATATCTTTCTAATGAATACATTTAATTAGTATTTAAAATGATGTGAATAATTACAACTTCACAATAAGAATGTGTTCTCCTAATAAATTATTTTCTTAAGGTTATACAAATTATTTATTATTAGTAGGTACAATATTCTCTCTTTAACATATATATAAAGTATCAAATAGGCTAAAAATTAATTCGAAATATTGATAAATGCCATAATAAAATATTACATATATTTTGTCGGTCATTGTCTTCAACATCAAGAATATAAAATCATATTTTTATTTGTTAACATTGTTTTATTAACCACTTAATTGAGTATAAATACATCAACCGGTTTCGAAAAATACCATTTTCTTCTTCAGGTTGTTATTATATTTTTAAAAATAGATTCTGGTAAAGAAACAATAATGTATGTTTTTAGTTAGTATTGACATCCTGAAGAAGAACGAAACCGGTAGATGTATTTAAACTCAATTCAGTGGTTAATAAAACAAAGATAACAAATAAAAATATGAATTTTAACCACAAAGTTAATATAGCTAATTTTAAAAGTAATATAAAATCAGTTAAATTAAATAATTTACTCATAAATCAATTAATTATAACAATATTTGACATGATAGATACCTACCATAGACGTAGAACACAAAAGTGGTATGATCTATGGTGAACATTGTTGATGACCTTTCTTTAAGTCACATTGTAACAGTATATGTGTAAAAATGACCACAAAAAACATGTATTTTATGGAAATCAATAAATCACCAGGTACTGGATACTCCTGGTATTTTGGACCACCCGCTCGAGGACAGGAATGTGATAGAGATGCAGGCGGTCACGGCGCTCGCCCATCTGCGAGCCTGCGCGCTGTACTTCATGGACATCAGCGAGCAGTGCGGCCACAGCTTGGAGGAACAGGTAATATTCACAGACCAGCTCGATTTATCCGACAATGTTGACAGTTGTAACTTGTAAGCTTTGTGTGTGATTTCTAAAAAATTAATAATACACTTTTACAGATTGCCCTGTTTGAGAGTATCCGTCCGCTGTTCAGTAACAAGCCGCTGGTGGTCGTTATCAATAAAGTGGACGTGGTCCGTGTGGAGGACCTGCCGGAACAGAAGCAGCAGCTCATGGCCGACTTTGAGGAGAGACTGAGGGGGAAGTCCACAAGCGGAGATGGGTATGAATATGACAAATTAATTTTTAAGATAATCATTATTTGATAAAAATATTTTCACATCGCAATAATAAAATGCTATATTAACAGTTTTGTTCGTGAATTTGATATTGAAGCAAAAAAAAATTTTTTTTTTATTATTTGTAGCTATATAATACAATGTTAAAAATCTATTTGGACTGTGCCCGTCTCACTAGAGAAATTCTGTGTCGAGACGGGCATAGTTTACAAGCAATTGTAAGTAGTGGATAGAATTACATTTATTACTATATAATAGGTGTATATGAAGAACAATTTTATAATGGACTTAATTTTTGGATCACTTTGTAGCAATAATTAATATAGGTATGAGTCAATATGTTTGGGTGAGTGCACCGATACTGGCTCTACCCATATTACGAATCCAAGTTTTAATGTATAGTTTCATGTTCTTGGGACAATTCAATTGGTTTAAATAGTTTAGGTCCAAAATATTTATAGTACCTTTGGCCGTATGCTGTATGTGCTCGTGGGGTTTGTAGGTTATTTGTATTTGTCCGCGTGGAAATTATATTTTGAGTTGTTTTATAATGTGTGTGTTTGTATTTATATATGATTGTATTTATTTACTTAGTGATTGATTACCTACAGCCATATGCAAACATATATATATATATATATATACGCAATGATTATCTATAGCTAAGTGCACCTATGTACCTGCCTCTCACTCTCCCCACCTCGTGTTTTGCAACTCCATTAGTCTGTTAGTGTAAGTGTGACCCAATCCATTTTGTGTCTCGTCCACTGTCCCTCTTTTGGGAGTGTTGATGAATGGAGCCTTAAACTACTGCACTTTAATTTTCCATCTACATGTAAAACTATGGATTTATGTTATATGTTTTATTTTTATGAATAAAGGCAGCGCTTAAGGGACGCTGGAGGGTCTAAATTTTAAATTTTTCGAAAATTGCTAATAACTACATTGAATTTCTTTTTTTCATTTTTTATACTGCATAAAATTGAATATGTTATTGAATTAAAGTAGTGTATTTTTATTAGCTTTGATGAGTGGGATCGACAAGGAAGCCCTAGCTTCTAAACCGGTCCCGGAAAAGGATGGGTTCCCCCTTTCCAGCTGTCTTATTAAATTAGTTATATGCAAATAAATAATGGATCGTCTTTGTTTTAGTGACGAGAAGGTGGTGGAGATCCCTCTGCTCCAGATGTCTACGATATCTGGCGAAGGAGTGCAGGAGGTGAAGATTGAGGCCTGTGAGAGGCTGCTCGGCTTCCGAGTGGACACCAAGATGAGGACCAAGAAGGTAAATATTTATTCAGCTTTGAGATGATGGGAGAATGCAGTCAAACTTAGTGATGACACACTGCTTGATGAAATGATAATTTATTTATTTACACCCTATCCCAAATCGTTTTGAGAATTGTTTACCCTCGTTTCGATTTGTCATAATTACATATATTTTTATATATTTTATTACATTCGGTCATATCACCATAATACCATCATAGGTTGGCTCCGGTATCGTCGTACCAGAACCTGTACAATATGAGAGACTTGTTGTCACATTAATTTCAAAAGGCAGCCAGAAAGAAGCTATAAAAATTACACACCCCCAAAAGGGGAGGGTAGATGTCACATTTATGTGTTTCAGTCGCAGAACTCTGTCACAGTCTGGCAGAAATTCACTCTGTCTAGGTTGTAAGAGTCCGAGGGAGGGTCAGTAGAGTGCTCCGTTAGGTCTCTCTAGTCACAATTAATGTGAATCTGTCATCTTGTAGGTCGACGGCATCTTAAACAGGCTCCACGTGGCCGTGCCGGCTCCGAGAGACGGCAAACCGCGGCTGCCGTGCATCCCCGCTGCCGCCATGCAAAAGAAGATGAAAGCCGCCGCCAAGAAAAGGAAATTGGAGAGAGAGATCGAGCTGGAGGAGGGAGATGACTATGTTCTCGGTATGTTTGTCTATTTATATAGCTTCATGAAGAAAAATATAACATTTTGTTTAAAACTACAATTTATTAACACATCAACATGTTTCGAGACCTATGGTCTCCTATTCAGGAAACAATGTGTACTGAAATTAAAAATGCAAGCGTAGACAAAAACAAAACTATAAAAATATAAATGGTGGGTGACTACATACATAATTAGGAACTACCGTGAAAACAAATTTAACACACTCACTGCGTAAAAATCTCCCGTGTAATAACAGGGTACCTGTAAATTCACAAATTTATGAACCCATTTTTCTGGTTCGCCCTGCCCCACCTTGTGCACACATCATTGCCTAAATTTTATTTCAAGTTCTGAAGATGTTATTTTGTTTTGTGGAGATATTTCTTATTCCTTGGTGTCTACATGCTAAACGCATTTACTAATTTACTTTTTTAAAGGAATACGATGTATAATTGACCGTAAACTCTTAAAATCGGCATTCTGCTATTCCTTAATTAATTATGCAATTTTAGTTTGGGGAGGAGCGGCAAAAATAATATTAGAGTCGGCTAAAAGAGCACAAAAGACAATTCTCAGAGTGATAAATGATCGTCCCTTTAGATATCCATGAGTACACAATACCCTAGACATAAGATAAATTTATATGTTAAGACTCGTCCAATATTTCCATGCTAACAACTCACCACAAGCAATAAATTACGAACACAAGACAAACAATGAACATCTACGCATCAGTTCCGAGAGCAACAATTACATTTTATCAACTATTCTACATGTTCTTAGCTCTTAAACTGTACAACACACTTAACACCAACTGGAAATCTTTCACTTCCAATAAGATTACACAAATATGATCCAATTGGGTCGAGATCAATCAGAAGCATCGCTGTCCAACATTATAACATAATACAATACCTACACTAATAATTCACTAGTTTTACAACTCTTACTACATATTTGTTTTTTTATTCCTGTTGAATCTTTGTTTTTCTTAATTAAATAACACCACAACAGCATGAAAAAAACTGTCTACTTTAACACAGACAGCAGTCTAGCAAAGTAGCCAGGATAATGCTGTATATATCAGAGGTGGAGTCTACTCCATCCCACACAATAAACTACGAGTATATACTTAATTGCAATATAATTGTATCTTATGTTGATCATGTTATATTATAATATATTCAGCTCTGTTACAACAATAACATGTATGTCAATAAAGTCTAATAAATAGCTGTCTTGTATATAAGAGTTTACCCACGAAACTTTCCATAAAATGTTATACAATTCTGCAACACAATTTTAGTAGAAGGGTGGTCGATATTACAAATGCAATTTCAAAACTGTCACTTATTCGGGAATGCGATCCACATCGCCGGAGACTCGGTAGGAAATATCTAAAGTCGGTTTGTTGTTGCAGACTTGCAAAAGAACTATGCGGAGATCGCAGAAGAGGAGAGGCACGACATCATCCCGGAGTTCTGGGAGGGACACAACATCGCCGACTACATTGATCCTGAAATATTTGAGGTTTGGGAATATTTCTTTCATCTATGATTCATATTATTCACTAATGTACATTAAATTTATCGCTTTAGCATAGCAGGCAGGGTACCGAATGGAGTGTTTTTACTTTACTACCAAAACCAACAACAATGCACCTGAATTTCAGACTGTCAAAATTTTGGAAACTTAGTAGTATTATTAAGTCATAATAATTTTTACCGTTTTAAAGGTTTCTTTCACCTCTCAATTCTCACAACCACTGGTTAGCGTTGTTATCCCATGAGTAAAGTGATGATTACTTTATTTCAAACACAATGCTTGAAAATCTTTTGCAAAATTAAAAGATATTACATTGGATCATGGGTGCTTATCGAAACTGTGGCCCAAGAATCTATGACAACAGTGCGCTTTTCCGGTCAGCTATCAAGAAGATTATTATAGCTATCGTCCAGTGACCGGGAATAGCAAGAGAAGAAAATAGTTTGATTAACTGAAATGGATTTCAAATAAACTGTTTTAAGGCTATTTTTGTTTTTTTTCTTTTAGAAATTGGCCGACCTTGAGAAGGATGAGGAGCTTCGCGACGAAGCGGGAATGTACGCGACGCCCAAAATAGAACTGGACTCCACAATGAAAGAAATCAGAGAACTCGCAGTGCAGATAAGGTAATATTCTACATCAAATGGTTATGTAGCATTACGCCACGCAGCCAAGATACAATGAATGCACATTATCACCTGGTGCCTGACTATATTAATATCTGTGAGCTAGAAAAATGAACTCTAATATAGAAAGCTTTCATAATTCATCGCAATATTAATTGCTTTTAAAAAAATAGAATAATACAAGTAACAATTTTGAAGAGTTGCAGTACGGTATAAGTGATTTTTTTTTCATAAATGTACTCAAGTTACATACATTAATCATTTCCACAGATAGGAAAGGGTCTAGGTTCGAATCTCGGTAGCAAATATTTTTTAATTTTTTTTGATAAATAGATTTTTCTGTATATCTTTGATTGATTAATATAATTAGTATTAAAATACACAGAACTATGTTTTGAAAATGCAACTTCACAACAAAATTATCTTTATTGAATTTAAAAAAATCTAAATACAGGAATACCTCGCATAAACCGGCTATTTGAAATCGGACCAATCGAGGAACTAACCGCATATAAAAAAATAATTGGTTCCATACAATTTTTTTTTTTTGGTTTTTTGATATAATATATGTAATGCCGGTAATATATTCAAATGTATGTACGTATTTATTAAAAGTAACTAAATATAAACAAAATCAGAGATTTTATACTTTAAAATCATTTTAAATTCAAATGTTTTCATTTAAAAATTATTAAATTTTATTGCCAAAAAATTGCTAAATGATGCCTGCACTTTTTATTGTTTCTTCTCATAGATTTATTTGTATCAATGAATCACATTATTTATCGTTCGGCGAATTGTAAGGCTACGTTCGATATTGGGATCAACTTCCATAATATGATCTGACATTTTTTCAACAATACTAATAATTTTTTTAAGTTGTTCAGCCCATAAGTCTTGTGCAGACACCCTTTAACACAGTGATCGTTGTCTTCCCGTTCTCGATAAGCTCATTGCTCGTCTGTGTTAATAAGTATTTCATTATCGAACGAGGTATTCCTGTACTGAAATTCCTTTTGTCCTACCAATATTTTGTGAACTTCAAAGTGTTCATGCGATTGACGGTATGTTTTGCTTATGCTAGAAACAAGAGGGCCCTCATGAAGGGAGAGTCTCGCCTCATAAAGCAGTCCACCAAGCCCACGATGCCCCGCAACACCATGGCCAAGGCCAAGGACCGCTCCGTTTCTAAACTGGTCGGAGAAATGGAACAACTCGGTAAGAAATAATGAAACGATTTTTAAAACATCTTACTTTCTGTGTAATCAATGAATAAAATTATTAATTCTTCAATTATTTTTCCCTCTTCAGGCGTGGACATGTCCGAGACTGAAGGCACGCACTTTGTCAAGACCCGCTCACGTTCCATATCGCGCGGCCCGGCCGCCAAGCGCGCCCGCGCCATGAGCTCCGGCGCCAAGGACCCGGCCACCAAGCAGCGCTCGCTCAGCAGAGGCAGGAGCTTGAGCAACGTGCCCAGGGATGAACAGGGTGTCAAGGATGTGGCGGTAAGATTGCCTTCTCTCTTTTTGTACATTCTAAATTTGCACTTACCGCTTATAAAAATATAAACATTGATAAATTCAAAAGAATTAATAATTCAAATATCAAAACTTATCTAAGAAAGTACAGTGGAACCTTTATATATGTCACTTCCACCGGCCGGCGATGCTGTCTAGCTAGGGCAAGACGCAGAATATGGCCCCATAGTCAACCAAAACATAAATGGATTCAATGGTAATGTAATTGACTGCTTCGTGAAGGTTTTAAGAAACAGGCAGCATCGGCCAAGTTCTTTATTAAATGGAGTGCTACTGAATCATCGGCAAACCAAAACCACCACAAGAATTAGAGTTACCTGATGTTTAAATTGTCTCCTTCTAAATATTAATAACTTTCCTCCTCTGCAGCTTCTACCATCATGTCTCAGTATAATAAAGATCAAATTTTGGCATAAAATTGATTCATTTGTGTACTATTTTTGAAGACCGGGATGGAATTAATATAATCTCAGTTATTAGTTATGGGAAAAACTATTTCTATATTGGTTAGACCCTCAGGAACGGATTAATGACAAATATAGAAGTTTCCACTGTATGAGCAAATTTAGCAAGGGATTTTAACATCACAAAAACTGCATTAGAAATAGCGTGTTGTAAAATTTCGTAATATTTGTTTAGAAAGGCTTACAACTGCATGCAAATCATGAAAGTGTCTACTTCCTCTTTTATTAATTTGCGAATTTTACTATCTTACTGTTTTGATTGTGTTAACGTGTTGATTCCATGATTGTTCTTTAAATTTGGTGCGTGGATTGGTTTTTGATTTGGGAAAAACTAAAAGCATTTCATTTTTTCTTCTTTTATTTTCATTTTTACCTCTCACATGCTGAGCATATATATATAGTTATACATTTTAATGCTAATACTTAATTATATAAAAAAAAATATTTTCCTCTGATGAAGTTTTGTAATAAAACCAGTAAAAAAAATTGTCTATTCTGAATATTAAATCGGACCATTTTTTGTACATTAGATGAAGTCCAGACTGCACAGGGTGTCCCAGAAGGCCATCAGCAAGAAGGTCAAGAAGAGGGGGCTCAAGGGAGAGGCCGACAGGTTCATCGGGACCAAAATGCCCAAACATCTGTTCAGCGGAAAGAGGGGAGTCGGCAAGACCGACAGGAGATAGGCGTCCGGACGTTTTATGTTCTTATATCATATTATGTAACATCTTTATTAAAACTTATTTTATTACATTCAGTTTTTTTTGGTATTTTTAAAATTCCTATCTGGTCCTATCGCACTGATTCGCTTTAAAAACTTAAACGCTTAAAAAAAAAATAAGTATATTGAGTAAGATCGCTTAGAATGGATGAATGAGGAGAGAATGGTAAGAAAGATGTATGACGCGAGTGTTGATGGCACCATAAGTAGAGGAAGACTTGGCACAACCAGCCACAAACAACCTTAGAAGCCACAATAATGTATGTAAGTTAAGACAATTCGTCTATTCATCGATCTAGTGATCGGTGGTTCGAGCCTCATTCCAAGAGACCATCAAGTTAGTCCTGTTTTCACAACACAAACGTTTAGGTTAGTTTGAAAATTAAAAAAAAAAAAGACTATTAGGTACCGAAACCCCTAAAATTTTTATGTAAAGTCGAAAACATACGGTGACAACTATTATTATGGTCAAGATGTCCGTACTTAAAATGCTTGTAAATAATTATTTTATATAAGCAATATATTAAAAATTGAAAAACACTTGATTTTTCGGGCGTATTCTAGTATAATATGTTAAAAAACATTTTACAGATAAAGAATATTGCTTTAAAATAATTTCAAATAAAATTAGATTTTCATAGTGATGACATATATGCTGTTTAAAATTGAAATTGAATTATCAGATTTGGTCTATAGATGGCGATGGTGTAGTGGTACTCAAAGAGAGTCCACATGCTACTAACATATATACAACTTTCAAAAATTTGATAAATGTGGCGATCGAGGGGTGAGAATTGGTGAACATTATGTATATATATATATATATATATATGTTGTATATATTTTATATGTTGTATATATATATATATATATATATATACATATATATAAAGTGATCACTTAAGCCAGCCGAAGACAGGTTGTAAGCTCTGTAATTACCACATACTTTCATACATTTTCCATTAAATATAATTAAAAAAATAGCTTTGTCTCTATGAGATATCTGATATTTTGCAATTGATCTGTATTACGAGCCATTTTGCCTGGATTTCAAAGACAGACATATCACTCCATCTTACCTTCGGTCTTCCCGTATTTGTTTATTTTTTCAAAATGATGTGCAGAGAATTCCGTGTGCTGTCAGAGTGGATCTTCAATTTGGTCGTCGATCGATTGAAATCAGATTCAAATGTGAATTTATAATAAGTAATATGATAGGACGGGATTTTCGGTTGTTGGAAATTTTCACGAATCAAGTGCACAGAATATTATTTGTAATAATTGTTTATTTCAACGACATTAACAAAACCTCGTAAATAAATATTATAAATAATATTAATTATAATAAATACTTATAAATAAATAAAGGTGAATAAATTATTAATTTACACTTTTTAATGCCACAATGTATTGCGTGTGATTTCGACGTATATTATTTAAATTGTTAATCGATTAATATATCATACGCTGCTAAACGGAATACAGTTTTGACGTATGCGGATATGAAAATGGAGAAACGAGAGTTAAACGGTCGAGGTGTTTATAAACAAAACGGCATTTGCACGGTCAAGGTGTTAACGCTATCTAAATAAAAAATTGAGTTACTACAATTAGTGCTTTCATCGTTGTGTTTCAGCGTGCATTTCACTGGGAAGAAAGAAAAGAATGAAAGTTTTCAATGTTTGTTTTAAAATTGCTCGGCATCATCGTGAGTAGGTGCTTCTACTAAAAATCTACTCAAATGTATGCTTTACGCGCACAGTTCACCGGGGAGAAGGAAAGGAATGAAAATCATAATTTAATTTATTGTAAAATGGTCATCTTTGTGTGTCTGAATACTGAAAAAGTTCTTGCAGCTATTAAAATGTGAAAGAACATTAAAATTTTAATTTTTTACTAAAGCGGTGCATTGCCAAACTTTTCGCGTTCAGTGACACGCACATCTTCGGAGTACACGCGGAGAAAATATAAAATATTTCTAGTTGCATATCTGCCAATCGGTTGTTGGTATTATGTTGTTGAGCTCTTTATAGGTAAAACTTAATGCCGTGATTTCAGCCAACCTCCACTGGGGGAACAGAACTGAACTCGAGGATTACCAAGGAAAAGAAGAAGAATTATATCTACATGGAAGAAAGGAGAATCGGATAGATTTTATAAAAAAACCCTTACATTATTCACAATTCTTTGAACAGAGGGCTAATTATGGTTAATTTTTATGAAAATATAAATCTATTTTTAATAAATTAAAGCCTTACTCTACCAAACATTAAATAAATAAATACTCTAAGACTATAT
This sequence comes from Eubasilissa regina, assembly GCA_022840565.1. NCBI lineage: Eukaryota > Metazoa > Arthropoda > Insecta > Trichoptera > Phryganeidae > Eubasilissa > Eubasilissa regina. The sequence continues at coordinate 7,100,928 of JAINEB010000026.1, forward strand.
ATTTACAACTACCATTCGGTGTGACGGTATTTTTTTTCCTTTTGAACATAGCAAACTTACTTTTGTAATATTTTAGGGGCGGATATATCTTTCCAAAATTTGGTTTGAAAATATTTAAAAAAATCTCAACCATTTCAGAGACATTCGAGGGTTCACTTTAAATTGAGAGCTCTGCCATCATAGCTACTATTTAAATATTCTTTACATTTTAGTGCTAATAATTAATTATATTAAAGAATCTAATGAACTTTATATAACAAGTTAGTATTATATGTGTGACTGAAACGTGTTTCGTAGATTATAAGGTAATATAATTATCTCCGTAATGGTATGAAATTTTTGACTTAAAATTCAGATAGGTTATCCACCTCTAAAATATTGTGGATTGTCAGTTACATTCTGTGAACAATTATGTATATGATCTGCAAAAAAAATTTAACATCATTATTTTAGGAAAATACTGATTTTAAGATTGACGCGATAACATCTGTACTTATTTAAATGTAACTTGCACACCATTGGACACATTGTTAAAAAAAAAAATTGTGGCTTTGATTGCATTCCGCCCTTTTGGCACGAAGGGGTCCCTACTTTTGATCCCTGCGGGACGTCGCAAAGAACGTTTACTTCCTCGCACTTCTCCTCGTCTGTCGAGCGCGCTCGGCCCATCCTCCGTATGCAACGTCTTCTGGACTCTGCGCCGACTCAACGTACTCCGGTTCCTGTAACAAATATAGAAGGAATGGATTAGAGGAATTCAAGGTATGACATTCTTTGCAGGGGTGTCGGCTCATCTACAGTTGACTACTTGACAGGACCCATGAGTTGGGATCTAGTATCAACAAGATATTATTACTTTTTGAGTTATTACTGTGTACTGTGTATTTGAGTTATTATTACTGAATTTTCATTGACTTTCCATCCAAAATTAGCATTGAACACATCTTTAATTATATTATGCTACAAACACCAGTTGTGGCATATGAAATGTGACAGACATATGTCGCCCCCGGAATGGTACATTATATATTTAAATAGCTGTGTAGCTTGTTGGTCTTTTAACATTGAAAAATAAGTTTTCTGAATGTTTTCTGTTAATGAAATATTTATACATTTAAATTTTTCATCTTGGTTTTTATATACATATTTCACCAATCTATGAAGTCACAAATGCGTAGATTGAAAAGGGTTTAGATTTGTACAACTATATGAATTACACAATAATTTTAAAATTTATTTTAATTGTAATATTTTTGTTTGACTGTGGTTGATGAACATGTCAATCGTATCGTTTTTAGTTTAAATAGAGATTTGTGGATATTTTCTTTTAAATTGTATAACACTTTATAAATATCAAACTCAAAACCCACCGCCAGTGTTGAAATCCATTTGTTAGGTATGTTAGAAACAATTATTGTTATTACGTGCATGAGTGCGATAATAGAAGCGTGCAATGTGTTGTTAGTCAGCATTGTTATCATGTTAATATATCATTTTTAGATTTTTCTGCATTGTAAAAAAATTGTGAAATTACCGCACTACCTTAGTACTGTAGTATCCAGTGAGGTAATACATTTAGATGATAAAGGTTGCGTAAAATAAATAATCAAGGCTGGCACAGCTCAGCTGGGAGAGCAGTCTACCCGTAATAGAAAAGTCTTGAGATGTATGGTTTAATTAATTTGTAAGTGCCGGATGCTGGTATTGCACCCACGATTGCATACGACTCTCTTCGCCGACCAATCAATACCTAAATTAGTTGTTTATATATTGTCTTTAAAAAATTTTGAATTTTAAAATAATAATGCCAATTTTTACAGGCGGTATCACTACACCCCACTACCTGTTACCTTTTTCTTCTCAGGCTGCGTGTCCATACTGCGGGACCAGTAGCCCCCCCAGCCTTTGTCGTCATCGTCGTGCTCGTAGTGGTGCTGGTGCTGCGCGTGCTCGTAGTATATCACCTGAGGACATGGGTATTAGTCACGCACACATGGCGGGGCAGATTGTTGTTATTGTGAAATAGACCAGCGGTGTGGGGCAGATTGTTGTTATTGCGAAATAGACCCACGGTGTGGGGCAGATTATTGTTATTGCAAAATAGACTCGTGGTGCGGAACAGATTGTTATTATTGAGATGATAGACTAAATATAATATTATATTATCGATAGAATCGGCGTTAACTTTGTAGAATTTCATCGTAATGGATAGATATAAATATCTACCACCTAAGCCTTGTCTCCTATATTTGGGTATGGCTAGTTTAATACTTCACTTGTCGATGAGAGTTACCTCGAGTAGTGCTAATAAACTCAAGTAGAGTTATAACATTGTTTCATTTATATCCATCCAAATATAATTGTGTTATAAGCGAAAAATGGCTCACGTCGTTGCAGACCTATTGGGAGGGGGGAGTTTGTTTTTTGTATATCTTTCTAGAGGAATTAAGTTGAAAACAATTAAGAGTACTAAATAAATTTCTGAAATTATATTACGATTTTCTCTTATGTTTAATGAACTTATCAAAGCAGAGCAAAAGAATAATTATTTTTGCTTAATAAAATTGATAGCCTTGATTTACTACGGTTAATCAACTTTCATATATCTGCCATATATCATATATTAGAATTATTTTACCTTATTACTGTAATAATACTGGGGACAGGTGCTCAGTTTGATTCTCCATAATACAGAATACAAAACTTGGGTAACAAATGTGCAGATGTCGCTGATGTATGGAATATAACATTATATTTGTTTATAACTGGCAGATCAGCAGAACGGACATTAGTGTCATTTAAAAAAAAAAAAAATTTTGTATTGCTTTATATATTCAAGGATAATTGTTGTTTTTCATTGATTAATTGTATTACATTTATTTAAATACAAATCAAATGTATTTATTAGAAAGATATACAAATAAAATCAATTTTATCAAAAAATATTGTTGTCGCGCCACCGGGATTCGAATTGATTATGCTACGGCAACACAGTGCATTGATGACAATTTTTCGAACCTGTATATTACACTTTTCAAATGATACATCTATTGTTTCATTATTTGAAAGTCGTCTTCTTTATTTTTACGGAATCTCAAATACCTTTGAGTAACCCGATAGGAGACGCCAGAATTAATAATTTGTTTTTAGTTAATTTTGGACACATTGATACAACTTAATATTATTACGGAGAACACATTATTATTGTGGAGTCGTAATTATTCAGATCGTAGGTCTGTGATACTTTAAATACTAATTAAATGTATTCATTAGAAAGATATACATATAAAATAAATTTTATATGTATATCTTTATAATTATTACATTTAATTAGTATTTAAAATATCACAGAGCTATGTTCTGAATAATTACAACTTCACAATAAGAATGTGTTCTCCTAATAATAAAGTTGTATCAATGTGTCCAAAATTTAATAAAAATGAATTGATAATTCTGGTGTCTGCTATCAGATTACTCAAAGGTATTTGAGATTTTGTAAAAATAAGGTAGATGGCTCTTTCAAATAATGGAACGATTAAATGTATTAATATCAAAAAGGTAACATAGGTTCAAAAATTTGTCACTTAAAATATTGTCGCTGTAGCATAGTTGGATAATGCACCTTCCCCGGTTAGGAAAGAGATCCAGGTTCGAATCCCGGTGGCACAACAACAATATTTTTCGATAAAATTGATTTTGTATGTATACCTTTCTAATTAATATATTTAATTCATATCATTATTTTTATTTTCGCTATATATGATATATACATTTCCTCTAAATACTTTAATTATTTCTACATATTTTTATATCTGTTAATTTTTACCGTTATTTTTGGATATATATTTTTTATGTACAACTCATCAAAAATAATCATAATATTTGCTTTTAGTTTATTTAAAAAAAGCAGTTATGTAATGCATTATTTACACTATATTATTATTGTTTTTTATTAAAAAATTTCTTAATGGCACATTGCAACGTATTAATACTAGACAATTGGAATGGCGACACCGTAACTTAGAATCGGGGCACATCGTTGTTATTGCGAAATAGACCCATGGTGTGGGGCAGATTATTGTTATTGCAAAATAGACCCGTGTTGTGGGGCAGATTATTGTCATTGCGAAATAGACCCGTGGTGTGGGGCAGATTATTGTTATTGCGAAATATGAGAATTTAAACTCTCGATCGGAACATTGCTATTGCACAAATACAGTGGAAATTGTTCAACACAAGTATCGAAATATTATTTTTTCACGTTAAAAGTAATGACAGATACCGGCCTAGTCAATAAAAAGTTAATGAATAAAGTATAATATATGCGACAAGCGGCATCCTTGTATGTTACTAGATGCCGACCCATTCACAGAAAGTTAAGTCGTAAAGTCATAAACAGTGAGCGATTCGGCGATGACGCGCCCGATAGGTAATATTTAAAATGGTAAGGGTAAGCGGCATTCTTGTTTATTACCAGATATCAGCCTAGTCGACGTTGAAAGTTGAGTCATAAAATCATAAACAGAAAATGAATGAGTATTATCGGATGGGGAGGAGCATATAAAACTTCAATGTCACAATTAGAAATCACTCAAAAAATGATAATAAAAATTATTCTAAAAAAAAAAGACTATCCAAGTATTCAACTTTTCACAGATTTTAAAGTACCAAAAATAGTAGACATACACAAAAAAAATTCAATAATTCAAATTTTCAAAATTAAAAATCAATTAAATCTTAGAAGCGAATTCCGATCTACAAGATACAGAGATCAAATTGATATCCCAAAACTAAAATATACCGCAACTCAAAATCAATATATTTATCAAGGCATCAAATTTTTTACCAATCTCCCCATCACAATTAGAAAAATTACGGACTATCATAAATTTGTAACTGAAGTAAAAAAATATGTACACAGACTAACTGAAACATTAATTAACTCCAATATACTCCTTCTCTATACACGAGTCTTACTTTCATAGGGAAGAAACAAATGTTAAAATATATATATATATATATATCCACTGATTATTGAAATTGTATTATATTTTTACTTTTTAGAATATAGTTTTGTAAAATTTGAATACAAATTAAATGTATCTTAAAAAGGTGATGGCTTTTAAATAATGAATAACAAATGCATCAATTGGAATCAGCTGCAGCATATTGGTTCGAAAATTAGCGCACAGAAAACTTCAATCACAGTGACAAAAACGGTTTAAATAACAGTTTACATAACGGTTTAAATAACGATTTAACCATTTTGATATACTATATTATTTATACATTCTCAACATTGCAATACTCTTATTTAAATTTATATAAAAAAATATCCCTGTTAAACTTTGTAAGAAGCTTGTATTATATTTTTAATATTAATAAAAAAAAAATGAAGTCATTGTATAGGGACTGGAATATTTTAACGTTTTTCACTGTAGTGAGTATAAAATATATCAAACATCGGCATTTTAATGTGTGTTCGACTATTCTCTAGATGATTAGAGACTATAGTAAGTATAATCATTAGTAAAATTTCGCGTTACATATTTCAACGAGGACGCTCGATTTTAAAATGTAAGTTAAACAGGTTGTGTGTGAGATATTCACTCAATTTTTCTTTCATTTGAAAGTATATTTTATGGCATTAAGTGTGGAATATAACGTTGTTCGAATATCCGCTGCGGTTTTGTTCGGTGGCAGGTTTGGGAGGTCCAATTTTCTATGACTTTATCGCATAAATCTGGCTAAATTTGCTGGATGGCGTTTGTTATGTTGACTTTGAGGGGGTCAATTGTTTGCGGCTTATTCGTAAAGACTTGCGATTTAAGATAGCCTCAAAGGAAGAAGTCTAAAGGCGTTAAATCGCACGATCTCTGTGGCCAGTTCGCGTCACCGTCGCGCCAGATAACCGTGCCCTCAAATCGATTGTCAAATTGCCCTCAAAATTTGATGATTTGCACACGTTGTTCAACCTTCCGTGGTGATTTGCCGTATACTACTTAACAATTGACAATAAATTTGACAGATGTCACTTTAACAACATGGCTGCTATGACCTAACAAATTTTGAGCGTCCCTATTAAAAGACCCTATATATTAGAAATGTTGGATATATTTGAGGTGTCACTCGCTCGAAATGAACACCGTGCGATAAAAGTATGTCACTGACACAAAAGAAAATAGTCAAACACTATTGATATGCTAATAGACACTTAAACTCGGGCCTACGATCGCGCATACACAATAAAACCTCCAGACAGACACTCTGCCTACCCGCACACGACACTCATCGCTGTACAGTTATACGTGGGCGCACAGCGGGTCACGCCCGCGCTTGTCAAACTTGCCTATTCAAATTTGTCAACGGTGTGTGTGTGCGCGTCGCGAATTTGGACACTCTTATTTTCAACTTTAAACGAAAAATAACGATCTCGCGTGTCAAATTGTCGTATAAAAATATACGCTGATTTTTGTTGTATTGTAAATGTTTTAGTTGGTTTATATTAACCGTTATATGATTGCGATTGTGACGATGATCGGTTTGAAATTTACGGTCTAGCGTACCGGTCGAAGAATTGCGAAAAATCATCATTACAATCGAACACAAGCGCAGTGACAATAACGGGTAAAATAACTATTTAAATAACGGTTTAAATAACGCCTTTAAACAATTGTTAAAATAGCAATTTAAACAACGTTTAAAACTGTTAAAATAACGGTTTAAATAACGCTTTAACAACGGTTAAAATAACAATTTAAATAACGTTTTAAACAACTATTTAAATAACAGCAATATTTGAATGTGTCCAAGAGCACACAATGACTGGATTTTCACCTTCAGAGGCACTGTTATTAAACGAACATCAGATATCTCATAGAGACAAAGCCTGTAATTACCCCATACTTTCATATATCAAATTTGGTCCATAGATGGCGACGGTGTAGTGGCACTCGAAACGAGTCCACATACACAATTTTCAAAAATTTGATAAATGTGGAGATTGAGGGGTGAGAATTGGTGAAAGCCCTGTAATTACCCCCATACTTCCATATATTTTCCATTAAATATAACTTTGTCTCAATTAAATATATGATATTTGTTTAAATAACGATTTAACCATCACTAATTTTTATTATTATATTCTTTATTATTTATACATTTTTATGTAAATTTATATAATTTTTTTTTGTCCCTGTTGAACTTTGTAAGAAGCTTGTATTAATTAATAAGGAGCTTAAGACATTTATTAACTGCTATTTTATTTATTGAATTTTACAGAATTGTTTTTTTTTTTAATGTATTATTTACTGTTGTGTTCACAACGTATAAAAAATAAAACTATATGACATAGACATTAAAGATAACATTAATATTTGATCGAAGTTTGAGAATCCGTCGAAATAGTTTGTTTGAAGAAATCAAATGCCAAACGTGGAACCGCTGACCTCGTTGTCTGCGCGTCCACAGTGTACAATATCGGCGCGCACTTGTTAACACAACCTCAACCGTGCACTCGTAGGTGTGCACTCGTCATCGTGCGCGGCCAATTAGCGCGCTGGCGCAGCACGCTTCGCGGCGAAGATAGTAATTTGTCCAGCACGAGTCATTTCTCACCGCCTTTCATTAGTGACCCTGTTCACCCAGCCAATTTTTCGATCAAACAATCGGACGACTCTGGTCACAAATCGTAATATGGAAGACCTAGTCATGATGAATTGAAGATCTGACTTCCAGCCGAAAATAGAAGCTTTTATGCGTGTAAAAATACGAAAAATCAACTGCTAATATGTAAAAACTATAATACGAAACGTGTAAGAAAATTAACAGTTTTTAAAAGCGAAATTTATAAATCTACAGCGGAACAAGATAAAAATTTAATTGAACAAGAAACAATCGTAAGGTTCTGTAGGTCCCGAAGGCTGGCCATGTTGAAAGAACGCTGGACGACAGGACACCAGAGACCTCGCGACCGAGTAGATACCTCAGCTGGACCGGTTTAGAAGCTAGGGCTTCCTTGTCGGTCCCACTCATCAGAGCTAATAAAATACGCGACTTTGATTCAATAACATATTTAATTATGAGCAAAACGAAAAAGGAGAAGAAATTCAATGTGGTTTTTAGTAAATAAGATTTAAAATTTAGACCCTCTAGCATCCCTTAAGTGAAGTCTTTATTCATAAGATTAACACTCAGAGATCTATTTACACGGAGTTGCAAAACACGAGGTATGGAGAGTGAGAGGTAGGCGCGTAAGTAGAGTCCCACCCGACCTAACTACCCACCTAAGGAGCTCCAACGAGTCACCCATACCCGAATAAATACCTTATATAAAAAAAGATTCGTTCTACGATACGTTCATTCGACGCAGAGGCAGACCAAGGATGCGCAGGATGGGAAGAGTCGGAGAACTGGAGAAGAATGAATAGACGCCGGTGGAGGACGCCGCCATCCCACTCTGGGATGTAGTGCCGTGGAAGAAGAAGAAAAAGAAGATGGACAAATGGCCAAATGTGTTATCCAGAGACGGGTAGCACTCAACAAAGTTTACAACCATTATTTTACAAGATCGTATATAATAACTCGTAAAAACCACTTTCGACGCAAAAATAATCTTTCAGAGATGTGATTAGTATTTCCGGAGCTCGACTTTAATTTTATGGCAATTAACATATAGCGGAACCGCGATTTCTCTGAATGACGTCACTAACGTTTTCATTCCACCGGCAACTATTGAAAGGTACGAATAGTCCATATTATTTTAAATTCAATCTATGCAAGGTTCTTCATAATGAAGAAGTAGCCTGTCAAATTTTAAATAATCAGGTGTATATATATTTTAACATTTGTTTCTTCTCTATGAGAGTAAGACTCGCGTATAGAGAAGGAGTATATTCGAGATAATTAATGTTTCAGTTAGTCTGTGTACATATTTTTTTACTTCAGTTACAAATTTATGATAGTCCGTAATTTTTCTAATTGTGATGGGGAGATTGTTAAAAAATTTGATGCCTTGATAAATATATTGATTTTGAGTTGCGGTATATTTTAGTTTTATCTCTATATCTTGTAGATCGGAATTCGCTTCTTAATTGATTTTTAATTTTGAAAATTTTAATTATTGATGGTATTTTTTGGTATTTTAAAATCTGTGAAAAGTTGTATACTTGGATAGTCTTTTTTTTTTTTTTTAAAAAATTATTATCATTTTTTGAGTGATTTCTAATTGTGACATTGAAGTTTTATATGCACCTCCCCATCCAATGATACCGTATTGCAAATGTGACTGTACAAACGCGTATAATATATTATTTTCAGATATGTAAGTGATAAGATGTTTCAGAGTCTAAAAAATATGTAGGCAGTTTTCTTTACCTTGTTTGTGAGATTAGTAATATGTTCTTTCCGTTTGAGATTGTTATCTATATAATGTATTAAAAAATATATACTTATTTAATTTAGCCCTTTCTACCCTGATGGTACTTTATAGTATCTATCTAGTGATGGTAAACCATTACGTGACTGTGATTGTGTCGATGATTGGTAACTGATATTCAACGATGATCGGTACGTAAGACTTACTTTCTATTGTGCCAGTCATCGCTCGAAGAATAACGTTAATTAATCACAGTCACAATAACAGTTTAAATAACGATTTTATCGTCACTGGCATGAAATCGTACTACGGCTGGCAAATATATTGAGCGTCTGTCATCCTGTCATCTCGTCTATGTCTCGTGGTCATATCGCGTCAATATATGATAGAACTGTCAAATTTAACAAAATTACTGTTTTGTTCGTATTTTTCACGAATGTTTTTAAGTCGATACATATACAGGGTGGCACAAAAAAGTGAGAACATCTCGTAACACACGAGTCATTTCAAAACATAATATGATTAATTATAATTCTTAATGTCATTTTTTTTTGCACAATATTTAGCTAATCAGATAAAAATTATCACCTTTTGGAAATAAAGCATTAGAAATTTTACATACAAATACTAGGGGTTTACAGATGGATAAATTTGAAATTTTATAAATAAGAAAAAGTGTTAATATTATAAATAATCAAATCATATTTGTAAATAGTCACCTTTTAAATTTGTTTACATATTAGTTCTTAATTTTATAGTTTTGTTTTTATCTATGCTTATATTTTTTAATTTCAGAATGCATTATTGCCTGACGAAGACACCATAGATATCGAAACACGTTGAATAATTAATAAATAGTGGTTTAAACAAAGTAATTTTGCAAATATTGAAAAAGTATATTAAATTTCTTATTCGTATGTTTAAAGCTTTTTTTTTTTAAACGTGTGAGTCTCTATATTTATACAATTTAGTAATATACAGGGTGACCGTGAAATGTAGAAATATGCACACTTCGCGGATTTTAAAAAATGAACGAGTCAAGTGATATTTATTTAAACCATGAATAACTTATAGAATTTTATAGAATCTTTTCTTAAGATAAGGATTATTTAATTTATTTTCATTTCTCAGAATTTTTATTAATTGTGCAGACTTTTAGAAAATAGCACTAACTTGATGGTCTCACGGGACTGGTCAATCAATACACGAGTGTTTTACACATAATAAAAGAATTTACTATTTTCAAAGTTTGCAGTTTTGTAAAATTTGAATACAAATTAAATGTATCTTAAAAAGGTGATGGCTTTTAAATAATGAATAACAAATGCATCGATTGGAATCAGCTGCAGCATATTGGTTCGAAAATTAGCGCATAGAAAACTTCAATCACAGTGACAAAAACTGTTTTAATAACAGTTTACATAACGGTTTAAATAACGATTTAACCATTTTGATATACTATATTATTTATACATTCTCAACATTGCAATACTCTTATTTAAATTTATATAAAAAAAATATCCCTGTTAAACTTTGTAACATATATATACAGGATGGCCCAAAAAAGAGTGAGAACATCTTGTAACACACGAGTTATTTCAAAACATAATATAATTAATTATGATTCTTAATGTACAATATTTAGCTAATCAGAAATCATCAAACCGCCCCATACTGCATCATCTAGTGGGTTTACATCTGCCCTGTTCGGTGGCCACACGCCTGGTGAGATCAAATTAACATTCTCACGACGGAGAGAAAGTTGATTGTATTTCTGGCCGTGTGAGATGGAGCCCCGTCCTGCTGTAATGTCTAGCTATACTCCAGGCTTTGTTTTGAAACTCTTTGATCATTTTCCTAGCACCCTGATGTTTTGGTCAGAATACGGTCTTTTGCAGTAATTTTTGTCATTCTGGGCAACAATTTGAAAAAAACCACATATAAACAATGTGAAAATTAATAATCAAAGATGGCGACCGAAAATTGTCGAAATAAAACGTAATATAGGTAAGTAAGTAAATTAGTTAATTATTTAAGCTATTGTTGATATAGTTCAACTATAACAGATGTATTATGTTCGAAAATATGTGATTAATTTAGATTTATTATATTATTAACATTTATAATTAGTTACTTACTATTACTAGTTCTAGACCAGTTCATACTGTTCCCATCCTTGATACATATGACAAATATATATATATTTTATTAAATATTTTCTAACATTGCGCATCACCCTGTATACTGTAATATATAATTATTTACTGCAAATGACGTGGGACGATCCGGCACAGGCCCATCGCAAGCGGGAAGGGCGTAGGCTCTTCAAATTGGCGAGGAAGTCGCTCCGTGACCCGGCGTCACCGTTACTCTGTCGCACAAGTCACGTCACTTCGTTGTTATTTTACAATTTCTTCAAATACACGAATCGATCCTGACCTATCCATCCCGCTAATAATATAATACAGTTTGTGTGTGTGTCGCGACATCTGAACTCGGCGAATAATTAACATTAATTAACGTGATACGATATCATGACAATCCACTGTAAATGAGGAGAATTTTTTTTACAATAAGAGATAAATACAAACATTTGATGACAAATGAAGTACCCTGATCAAGATTAGCAACGGCTGTTATGAATTTCGCTGTACACGTCAACAATGTGATTCGTTGTGTTACATTTCATTCGATGACTTTTATTTATTTCTGAAAAATTGTTGACTGAACATTATTAATAAAATAAACAAGTGACTTTATTAGGTACCGAACCTTTAAAATATTTTTGAAACGATGGATACATCTGCCCACTTGAATGTCAAGCATGAAATAAACACAAAATAATAATAATTATCCATCAAAGAAAAACATTTTTTAAGTATGCAGATAAATAGATATACATACTGCAGGACGCACGAGGGCTGACAGTGAAGTTCGTAGAATTTTTTTATTACAATTACTAGTACAAAACTTATTCGTTACTTGGTACATAATTCTCTACAAAATAGCCTCCTCCTAAAGCAATACCAAAGTTTTTTCGTTGAAGGAATCAGTTTTCAAAATTATTCTCCGTGCGGCTGTTTAGAGCACGCGTCGTAATCTGTTACACCTCCGCTCGTCATTCATGATTTTGGAGAAGAGAAAAAAGTTAGATGGGGCAGATAGAGTGTGATTAACGATTTGCCTTTGAATAGAACATCGATTAAGATGCACTTGATAAACTGAGGACGAATTTGTGTACATGTAAAGCAGAAATCCGATGACCAGTCAGACTAAGATATGGAGAAATCGGTCCATTCTAAGAACTAAAATCTGTTTGGTGAAATCTTTGGTATTCATTGAAAGTCCACCTTAGAGCCCGATCATTTCTGTGTTGTCTATGCCTTTTGTAAAGTACATTACGCTATTATCGTGTGATCGGTTTCTCGCTACCGTGTGCACCGAAATCAGTTTCATAATGCTATTTGTGTGCGGTATTGGTAAGATTGTCGTGCAACCAATCAGAAGACCTGTGGCCAGAGTGAAATAAGAAGCGTCTCAGGTAGGTCGTGCTCTTTCTTGTATCTGATTGGTCTTGAGCCCCTTGTTCCAAGGTCTGGAGGCACTCGCAAGTACAAGAACAGATGTGAACGGTCTCATACAACGTACAAGATAGATAGATCAAATACAAGTCGAAAGAGGTTGCGATCGACGTGGCTGAAGACCGGGGAGAATGGAGACGTTTATGCACAAAATTCCAGGTATATCAGGAGGCTACAACGCTCGGAACGAGCACACGATGAAGATATGTGATGAACCAAGATGATCAGTAGAGAAACACAGGTCACATGATGAAACACAAATAGCGACACAGTCTTAAGCGTTATTACCATATAAACAATTAAACAGTTCAGATCATTACCTTTTGCGGCGCGTGCCCCTTCTTGAGGTCCAGCCAAAACCTGGCGATGTTCAGGGCCAGACCGGCCAGGGCGATGGCGAAGAACTTCACCTGGAGATGCGCCGAGAGCAGCTGGAGCAGCAGACCGATCTTGGCCTTGAGTACGGCTCCGAGGAGAAGCAGCTTGATGATGGCCTTCCTCTTCTTCTTCTTCTTGCCGCGCCCGTCTGGGTGTTAAATGTTAAAAAAAAAAATTAATCAGGACGGATTGTGTCATCTCCGTTCTAATGCCATGTCAGGGATTTGAACCCATCACCTGTGGTTTGCAAGAGAGCACAGTTTAATAAATTAAAAATAATATTTCTTTTTAGCAATTCATTTGCTATAGCGATTTGAATTTCGCATATATAAAATCATTTTTTAGCCAACTTTTCGAAACTTATATGTTTAGTTTATACGGGTTAATGTACTAGATGGAAATACCGTGTCGAAGACAGAATTTACTCATATAACCTTAGATATGATTATCCTTATTTGCAAGTTGACACAAAATACCGAGTATTTTGGATACAAAACCGACATATTTTTATTTATTTAGTTCTTAACATAGTGCATACGTAAGCACTCCTATATACGGTCTAATATAAACAAGATTCAAGTCTTTTCTCTTACTAAAACGTATCTTTTCATTTTAAATCTATTCTATTTCTTCTCCTTTTTTATGTTTTTTGGCACTTGATTAAAAAACTTCATCGCACTGTACATCTGAGATTTGGCCTTCTTCCTGAACGGCAGTCTCAGTCTATCCCTTCCTCTTGTACGGTGCTCGTGCTCATGTTGATTTGCATCGATGTATTTTTCAATTTTTGATATTTTTTAATAACAATTAACTTAAAAATGACATGTAATCATTTATAAAGTGTCATATTCAAACAAAAAATGGCTCCCTTTTGAATGGAAAACGTACCTCCTCAGGAAAAGTTACCATAACCTATTAACCAAAAATATTTTTATTTACCTATCTAATCTAACTTAAACTAAATGAATATAATAATGTTGGATATTCAGGATCGACTACTCATATCATATCGATCAGAATATAAATATTTTTATAATTGGTACATAAGCAAATACGTATTTTTTTTTATTGTTCAATACTACATAATGGTCAAATATATTTATCAAATTCATCCTAGAGAGAAAACAGTTGAATGTATTCGATACTGGGTGTGACGCGTTGTAAATCATAATCTACGAATAATTTTTTTTTTTTTTTACTATTTGTTATCTTATACAGCGTGATACAAACTCAAGCGTCATTTTAAATATAGTTCAATTTTTTTTTTTTAAACCTGTCAAATAAAAAATATACCATTAATGAAAATGTGCCGAAGAAATTGTGAAAAATCACTATAAAATTTGCTTTTAGACGATGTCTATTTTCAGCAGTATAGGGCTGCGTGTCACACAATTTGGGAAAAGCCAGTTTTTGGATTATTGCGAGATATTAGATGTACGCTAATGCTCCAGAAACGATTCAATCCGAACTGTTATCACTTCAAATTCTATTGATAAAGTGATATAATTTAGTTACATACGAAAGAATATAAATTGTTATTATTGTCGGTCCACCCAGTACACCGATACCGCACGCAACATGATCCCTTTAGAATGTTATATAACTATTGTGATGTTAAATTTTAGGGTAAGATTTAATCTTTGTTGCAACCCTAAGAACTACGAAGCATGACAGTCAGTGCTCGAAGTATACCGTGATATGATTGGTCAGTACATGTGAGCTGATGAATGTTGGAGCTGTGATTCAAAAAAAATGAAAATTTCTAAAAATACCAAATCCGTGCATCGTGTCGTTTCAATAGTCGAATTTTCGGCATTTTTTTTACATTCTATGTTAGGTTTATGGTAATACCGTGTCGAAGACATGATATTTGTAACTGGCATGCTGAATATACCGTATATTGTTGTAGACTGTTATGTCACGGACATAAATAGCCTTTAACAGTATATACGTCGTGTTTCTGCTGGTTCGAGTACCGGTTGACAGCAATACCGTGTCTAAAACATGATATATATATGTGAGTATGGTATGTAACTAGCATGCTAAAGGTTTAGTAAGTTGGTATAGATTGTTGTTGAAAAATAGACGGTCAGTGTCAGTTTAAGGACAGAAAAATCAAAATTCGCCATAATTTAATAGGATTTTTGATAGTAATTCCCGTGTATTCCCGGAATTGATAATACAGAAAAAAAAATATTTGAGCAAGTTCTTCGGAATAAATCGGTTTGTGTCTTAGCTAAATATACAATGTGAAAATAAAAAAGAGTGGCTAGCCAGGAATTTTAACCGGCGTTTGCAGGAAATGCGACTGAATTTTTAATGTATTTTCGGGATAAAGCGATTTGTGTCTTGGCTAAATGTATAAAGTGAAAAAAAGTTAAATGCTTTAGCCCACTCAGCCACGGTTGGTAATACGACACATGTCGATATTATGCTGAAATTATAGTTTGTCAAAAAAAAGGATAGTGATGTATTGTTACTCCGAGGACGCCAAGCGACATATTGTATTCGAGGTCTCGATAGATAAAGCGGTTTGTATCTTGGCTAAAAAAATATGTAATGAAAATAAATAAGAGACGCTTCGTTGGAGTATATGTCTATCTCCCTATCGTCCGTCATGTCTAGTCGAGTCAACATGCACCACCCTAACCTCCTACTTCCTCGCTGTGCTGGTCCCCTTCCCGTTTTACTCGGGTTTTGCCGGGGCCGACCAGCTCTGCGTCGATAGCCATCCCTCCAACCCTCAGCTCCGCCTGCTGCAGCTGCGGTTCTCGCGTGCCATGCTCTGTCGCGTGCACCTCCTCGTCACCAACACCTTTGTCGTCTTGCTGCTGCTGCTGCTGCTGATGCTGTTGATGTTGCTGGTGAACGTGCACGTTGGTCGGCTTCTTCTTCTTCTTCATCTTCTTCTTTTTCTCCTGGCTGGTGGAGATGGTGATGGAGTCGACACCGCCGCCGTCCTTCTTCCTGGCCATTGATCTGAGGAAAAGTAAAATACTGGTGAGTTTTACAAGAGCAGATAATGCGATGCCACCATCATCCAGGGTCCATAATTACTGACGGCTGTAGTTGCGAGTTAGAAACTAAAGGACACATAGGTATGACGAAATGTTCCATGTCCAGACTAGACCAAGTATGGACAGACCGCTGTATTTACAAGACAACGAAAATGACGTGCGTACAATGTTATGTGGTATGGAATCGTAGACACACATCGCCAATACCATGGACGGCGAGATGTCCAAATATTTCCATTCCGTAGCAGCTGAACATCAATGAAGGCTCTCAACCATTTATCTGAGACGAATTCTCCAAGACATGCTCATTGCGGTGGGCCACGTCGAAGGACGGAGAAGAACAGGAAGATCCCTCGCCTGTCGGAGTGTAAAAGCCTGGTGACAGCCCTCAGATCAGAGTTCATAGAGATGACGATGTTCACCATCTCTGGGAGTAGTCCTCTGACGTTTATGAAATATAGAAAGTCATGTTCAAAGCCAAAATCTTTGAAGAATAACGCATACAACCAGTGCGTGCTTCCAGGATTTAACGACGATCCGACACGTGGACCCTCATCATCATAATACAACCACTAAAAGCGAAGCAAAGATCGAATATTCACAAAATACTAAAATATCCCTGTCCGATTTCTGAGATCTCCATCCCCATTTGAAGTTTTACAATACCAATCTGGGGTGATTATCTCCACTGCCTAGAATGTTAATTACTACAATGAGATTGCATCCCTTAACGTCATTCTGGATTACAAATTATGAGATTCAGATATGGAGCTGGAACGAAAGTAGACTGAGTGCAGTGGAAATGAGATCACTTAAGCGTATATGTGACAGATCCATTTAAGACAAAGTAAAGAATGAAATTAAAGAAATAAAGCTGATCTTAGCATAGTGAGTAAGATTAAGAAAGGATCACTGAGGTGATTAGGTCATATAAAACGGATGAATAAGAAGAGAGTAGTAAGAAAGATATACGACGCAGGTGTTGATGGCACCAGAAGTAGAGAACATCTTGGCACGACCAGGTAAACCAAACGGTCCTATTAGAAGCCTCAATAATCGGCGAGCTTGTTATCTTCTCTGGCTGCCCTCTCGGGGAAACAGTAAGATGCCCGATCTTCGGGCTGATGACGAATCATCAGCATCCCGTTTAAAAGCTATCATTAGAGTTGAATCACCACACGCAGTTTCCCCCGGTAACGCGAGATACCGTGTCGGCCCGACTCCAGCCGCGGGTGTCAGTGGGTTAGCGAGGCGCGTGCCTTGCGGTCGCCTCGAACGGCGGCTCGCGGGATCGTTCCACGAAGCGGTCGGGTGGACACGCGGCCTGTCTCGTTCGACACCCGCACCTGCAGTACCGAACTGTCAACCTTTATAACATTGTTATTAAATTTTATACTCCAATGATATATTTAAACTTAAATTATACGGTAAAATAATATCTCATGCAGACGATACAATACTATTAAGGGAACACATTCTTATTGTGAAGTTGTAATTATTCAGAACATAGGTCTGTGATATTTTAAATACTAAATTAATGTATTAATTATAAATATATACATATAAAATCAATTTTGTCGAAAAATATTGTTTTAGCGTCACCGGGATTCGAACCTGGATCTTAATTTCCAATCCGGGGAAGTGCACTACCTTTGTGCTATAATAACGCCAGTATTTTTCTTGACAAATTTTCGAAACTATATGTTACATTTTTCAAATGAATACACCTGTCGTTCCATTATTTGAAAGTCATCTACATTATTTTTACAGAATCTCAAATACCTTTGAGTAAACCGATTTGCAGACGCCAGAATTATGAATTCATTTTTTTATTAAATTTTTGGACACGTTGATACAGTACTAGTAATTAATGAAAAAACTTGAACTGATATGCCATCAAAAAGTGAACCTACTATCAATTAACACCTTATACTAATTGCTATTCAACAGAAAGATAACAAATACTAAATTAATGTATTAATTATAAATATATATACATATAAAATCAATTTTGTCGAAAGATATTGTTTTTGCGTCACCGGAATTGCGAACCTGGATCTCTATTTCCAATCCGGGGAAGTACACTACCAATTGTGTTACAACGCTAGTATTTTTCATGACAAATTTTCGAACCTATATGTTACATTTTTTCAAATTAATACACCTGTCGTTCCATTATTTGAAAGAGCCGTCTACCTTATTTGTACAGAATCTCAAATACCTTTGAGTAATCTGACAGCAGACGGCAGAATTATCAATTCGTTTTTATTAAATTTTGGACACATTGATACAACTTGTATTATTAAGGAGGACACTCTGATTAATATCAAAATTCACACCGAGGCCTGCACTCGAGAAGACTCTCGTGACAGATGTTCATCAACTGAAGAAAAATAGTGTATCAAGTATCTTGGAATCATAATAGATAACAATCTCAAAAATAAATAATACAATACTAATCATACAAACGAAATAAGAAAAACTGCCTACATATCTTTAAGACTCTGAAACAACTACAAATCTGAAAATAATATATTACGCGTTTGTACAGTCGCGTTTGCAATACGGTATCATTGGATGGGGAGGAGCATATAAAATTAATTAGAAATCACACAAAAAAATGATGATACAAATTATTATAAATAAAAAAAAAACAAAATGACTATTCAAGTACACGCTCAACTCTTCACAGATTTCAAAGTAGGTACCTAAAATTATAGACGTAAAAAAAAAAAATTCAATTATTCAAATTTTTAAAATTAAATATTAGAAGCGAATTCCGATCTATAAGATTTGATATTCCAAAACTAAAATAAAATATAGTGCAACCCAAAATCACTATATTTATCAACAATTTTTTTAACAATCTCTCCATCACTAATCTGAAATTTGTATCTGAAGTAAAAAAAATATGTGCACAGACTAACTGAAACATTAATTAGCTCGTATATACTCCTTCTCTATATACGAGTTTTACTCTCATAGAGAAGAAATAAAATTTATTTTAAAAGAAATATATATATATATATATATATATGAGAGTCACTCGGATGGAGCGACTGATATTTGTAGGTAAGGAATATCAGAATTTGTTTAAGGTGAGTCTGAGGGCCCTAATCCTCCTCAGATTCTCACGCGTATATATTAATATTACGAAGCGTGCGTGTGAGTATAGGTGTTGGTGTTGAAATGAAACAGGACTTACAATCGGTTGGCATTTGAAAAAATCAATTTATGCTGTTTGAAGGTTAAATTGCAAATTAAAGTTCGTGACCGAGAAGGTGGTCAGGGGAAAAGTAATCGCTTCAGTTAGGTTCTCGCACCGGTTGCGTTGCGATGTATTGCTGTCTAAATTTTCTAGGAGGTTTGACATCCAGGTCTGCGAGGCGCTTGCTTGATTTGATTGGGCTCAGACACCGCCCGCCCAGGAATACAGTACTTATTAGTAATGGAACGATTCTTGTTTTATATAAGGATTTATTCGGGTATGGGTGACTCGTTGGAGCTCCTTAGGAGGGTAGTTAGGCCAGCCTGCGTGGTGGGACTCCACCTACGCGCCTACCTCTCACTCTCCATACCTCGTGTTTTGCAACTCCGTGTAAGTGTGACTCAATCTATTTCGTGTCTCGTCTACTGTCCTTCTCTTGGGAGTGTTTTTTGATGAATGGATCCCTGAGTGTGTGCCTTGAACTGCTGCACCTTAATTTTCCATCTGTATATACAACTATATTCTATGGATTTATGTTATATGATTTTTATGAATAAAGACGGCACTTAAATTTTAAAATGCTAATAACCACATAGAATTTCTTCTCCATTTTCGTTTTGCTTGTACTTAAATATGTAATTGAATTAAAGTCCCGTATTTTTATTAGCTTTGATGAGCGGGACCGGCAAAGCCCTAGCTTCTAAACCGGTCCCGGGAAAGGGTGGGTCCCCCCTATTTTAGCAGTCGTTTAATAAAGTTTTTTTTTTATATATGTTATAAAATATCATCAGTGTTGAAACAGAACTGTTACTTAGAATAATTAGAATCATACAAAAATGTATATAAACAAAAAGAATCCCAGTGAATAATTGCCTTTTTATGTCCTTCACTGTAGATTAACATTAATATGAATTGTTGCTAATTAAATTGTATCATATAATTTATTTGCCATCTCCGCGACGACAAATCCCGTGCGATACAATCAAGTTCTCAAATACGCGCCACACTTTAAATCTCTCGTCTCGTCACCGGCTCACCTGTACAGACTCTTCTGCAAGATGGCAGTCAGCTCGTTGAGGGCCATCTGCAGCTTGTGCGCGGCCGTGGACGGCGGCTCTTGCATCTCCCCCAGTTGCCTGCCACTTCTCCTCACCTCCCAGTCTGCCGCTTCTGTGGAACCAAGGGTATATCATCAGTCGCAAAATCGTTTTTATTTTATTTTTATACA
This sequence comes from Eubasilissa regina, assembly GCA_022840565.1. Classification (NCBI taxonomy): domain Eukaryota; kingdom Metazoa; phylum Arthropoda; class Insecta; order Trichoptera; family Phryganeidae; genus Eubasilissa; species Eubasilissa regina. The sequence goes on from JAINEB010000026.1 coordinate 7,121,716, forward strand.
ATAGCGAATAGGGTGTTGTTGCCAATTACTATACCTATCAATATACCTATCAAAAAAAAAAAATGTATGTTATATATATATTGCCACATCAAAATCTAACACTCTTCGCACATGACTGCAAAGCAAACAAGAACACGGCTTCCGCATGCCGATGTGAAAAATTGACACGAGTTAAAAATTATTCGACATCTGGGTGCATTGATCGATGATCATCTTAACTGGAAAAAATATATATGTAAATACTAAATTAATGTATTAATTATAAATATATACATATAAAATCAATTTTGTCGAAAAATATTGTTTTCGCGTCACCGGGATTCGAATCTGGATCTCTATTTCCAATCCGGGGAAGTACACTACCGATTGTGTTATAACGCCAGTACTTTTCATGACAAATTTTCGAACCTATATGTTACATTTTTTCAAATGAATACACCTGTCGTTCCATTATTTGAAAGCCATCTCTACATTATTTTATTTATTATTTGAGATTCTGTAAAAATAATGTAGATGGCTTTCAAATAATGGAACGACAGGTGTATTCATTTGAAAAAATGTAACATATAGGTTCGAAAATTTGTCAAGAAAAATACTGGCGTTATAACACAATTGGAACGTATCGGCAGATCATCCCTGCGACAACACTGTACATCGTTTTTGAGCAGATCCGACTTGTGAATGCCACAACGTTATATGTCTTCTTGGACATTCAGTGGTACATTAAGTAACCGTATTAAATAAATATAAATTTCTAAATGAGCTTCCCTGCAACAACATCTATCTAGCAACATTTGCAAAAATCGATATACAGTGTTGTTGCAGGGGGGAGTCTCATATATATATATATATATACACACACAAATAGAAAATTATCTCCGCAAAAATATTTTTAAATTTCTAAAAATTATTTTTAAAAAGACGAGTTACTTTTGTACACGATCAAACGAATACGTCACATTCGTTACCACGGTGATTACACATTTAATTCAGTACCCATTATGTTTTTATATTTTTTATAATTTCGCATACACACATAAGCAACCGTTTTATAACAATTGATAGTTCAAGTATATTTGTAATAAAATTGTATTCCCTCCCTCCCATCTTCCCTGTGAACTGTGCACACAACACACGCGCGCGCGTGCGGTGTTTATACATTTATTTATTTTTATTTATTTATATATATTTTGACATCCATATTTTTGTAGTTACAGAGGTGGATACATAACATACATAATACATAGTTTATTGTGTGGGGTGGAGTAGACTTCACCTCTGATATATACAGCGTTGTCCTGGCTACTTTGCTAGACTGAAGTCTGTGTTAAAGTAGCCAGTTTTTTTTTAATCGATACGAGAGAATTGATTGTATTCGTGCGATTTTTTTTTTTATCTCTGCATTTAATAATGTTGGATAATTTTTATAGCACAATTTTCATAAAAAATTCATCTTAAGGACGCTATACACATAAACTGTTAATAGTCTTACATTATTTTGGTTTTTAAATTATAAATCGGAAATGATTTTTTTTTGTGAAGGTGCAGTTTTAGTCTCCGATGCACCGTGTTTTATGACGGCCTTAATGTCTTTTAATATCAAATACTAAATTAATGTATTAATTATAAATATACACATATAAAATCAATTTTGTCATGAAAAATATTGTTTTTGCGTCACCGGGATTCGAACCTGGATCTCTATTTTCAATCCGGAGAAGTGCACTACCAATTGTGTTGTAACGGATTGGAAATAGAGATCCAGGTTCGAATCCCGGTGACGCAAAAACAATATTTTTCGACAAAATTGATTTTATATGTATATATATTTATAATTAATACATTAATTTAGTATTTAAAACATCACAGAGCGTCTGTTCTGAATAATTACAACTTCACAATAAGAATGTGTTCTCATTAATAATACCTTTTAATATCATATAAAATTATTAGAAATAATGTTACAATCGCGCCAATTAGAAGTGCGATTATGAACGCGCGCGCGGTATAAATATTGAAATTCCCAGCTGATCGGCTGACGGCGCGTTCGACGATCCGCGGTGCTCAGGTGACCTGGAAATTCCTCGTCGGATGCCGGCACCATGTTATTGGTGACCAGGTCACCGATATGTTAACAAACAGGGCTGTCAAACATCGCGTCTCGGAAGTAAAATTCTGTCTGGGAATTGAGTATGTTTGAAGTTATTTATATACAGTGATTTATTTCAGTGCATACATAAGCACTCCTTATATATATTTTTAATAAATTCTTTGATGTTAGACAAATATACGCTAATACTACTCTCAAATACATATATAAATACAAACAGACATTTTAAAACAATTCAAAACATAATTTCCACACGGACAAATACAAATAACCTACAAACCCCGAGAGCACATACAACATATGGCCAACAGAACTACAAATACTTTGGACCTAAACTATTTAATAGAATGCTTAAAGATTTAAACCAATTGAATTGTCCCAAGAACATGAAACTATATATTAAAACTAGGATTCGCAATATGGGTAGAGCCAGTATTGGTGCACTCACCCAAACATATTGACTCATACCTATATTAACTATTGCTACAAAGTGATCCAAAAATTAAGTCCACTTTAAAACTGTTCTTCATGTACACCTATTATATAGTAATAAATGTAATTCTATCCACTACTTACAATTGCTTGTAAACTATGCCCGGCTCGACACAGAATTTCTCTAGTGAGACGGGCACAGTCCAAACAGATTTTTACATTGTATACAAATAAAATAAATATATACAAGATTAAAATATTTTCTTTTACTAAAACTTATCTTCTGTATATTTAGTCAGTTTCATTTTAAATATATTCAATTTCTCTTCTTTTCTTATGTTTTTGGCATTTCATTAAAAAATTTCATCGCCCTGTACATCTGATATTTGTCCTTCCTCCTGAATGGCAGTCTCAGTCTATCCCTTCCCCTTGTACGGTGCTCGTGCTCAAGTTGATTTGCATCAATATTTTATACCATTATATTAAAATATATCTTCTGTTTAAGGGTCATCATATTGAGATCTTCCAGCATCGCACTGACTAGTATTATTCTCAAAGCTTTATTCTGCACCACTGACAATTGTCGCATTTCTTCTACGTTAGCCAAAACTAAAATCCAGCTGCAGCAGTTGATGTGAGGAATAATAACAGAGCTGTAGACTATTTGACAAGACTCAGTACTAATGAATCTTCAGATCCTTCCTAAAAGTGAGATTTTCTTAGCAATCTTTCATATAACGCGCTTAATTCGTTCCAGGAGCAAGTTCGTTATGTGAAACGCATTTTCCCATAACAATGCATGTTAAAAAATTTAATTCGTTCTGTAGCATGAAAAATATACGTTTTTTATTTTCTAGTCAGACTCAGATTTAGGAGTCTACCCGAGGCTGATGACAGATGATAAGAAGAACGACCGCCGCGCGTTCGTGCAAGTCCGCGCATCGGCTGCGTGCGACCTTGGAAGCTCGGACGACTTCGTGATGCACAGGACAAGACGAAATACGATGCAGTCCGTTGTGTGAGTCGCGTAATGGACTGCATCACTGTATTTATTGTTTTCCAGGTGAGTTTGTATTTTCCATACTGTCTTCTCAGATTGTAAAATTATATAGCTGCCCTCTTCTGCATACTACCTATGACAGGGGTGGCGAACCTAGGGCTCGTTCATCAATTTAGCAGGCCACGCAATAATTAGTAAATATAGAAATGCAATTAAATTGAACTCCAATCAAGTTCGATCAATTTGTTGATTTGAAAAATGAATTCCGACACAATTCAATAAAAATTTTGCTGTTTAAAAAAATTAGCGACGGTAATATATAGTGATGAGTTCAAAATAACGAACTGTGAGTCAATCACGAGATATCTTTGAGTCACAGTCACTATCGGTGATTGAGTATCTGGGAATATCGTGATTCATTTTTAAAATTTTATTTATATTTTGTTGTGAGCTGTGATTCGGCGCGTATGCATATGAATTGAAAATATTCATTACGTTTTAATTCGTGATTAGTGCCATCTAGTTGATTCTGCCGAAAGGGTTTCTCGGTAATTGCGTCGGCCCTACGGCGAGTCAAAAATTATCCACACTTTCGTCATAGCACAACTTCAAGGTTGCTTAGAGTTTGATCCCGATCGCGTCATTTGCCTTCCGGCTATTACAGTGTAAACACGTCAGTTTGCACCGAGAAGGAACAACGAGCAGTGATCCTATTTCTTTGGTCGGAGGGTGTGAAAGGGGTTGAAATTCAACGTAGACCTTTATCACAATACGGGGACAGGGCTTTATCACGTAAAAGTGGCTGGACCAGTGTGAAGAGAGAGCTGGACGCCCGTCAACTTAGATGGTTCTAGCGAATAGGCGAGTTATCATGGTGAGGGAGCGTCTTCTTTGAACATCACACATGGTTCTGTCCATCAAATCATCCACATAGAGCTTGGCTAAAGTAAAGTCTGTGTAAATACGGTGTATCTGTTAAACCATTCTTTCAGATTCCGCAGCTACAACGTTCTCCTGAGACCAGACCCTCTTTTTCGTGATACAATCTTGCGCTGATGATAAGGTGGAGAGTATTACATATATCTCTCAAGTTTCACTTCACATGGGTAAAGGTTTCTGGATCTTCATTTTTCTCTTAGCTCATTTCGTAGCTTTACAGCTGAGGTGAACCCCATAAGCTGATATTGGAGATACCGGAGACTTGGCTGCCATTCTCCAGGGCAACACTACATCGGAGACGTTTGTGATGATATTTGAAGAAGCAGATGGATCTTCTGGATCTATATGACGTCCGTCTTGCTTTTTGTATTATGTATTTTGTAATGCTCATAAACTCCAGCCCCAGCCCTCGGGCCGGCACTGACCATGTCACATCTGGTCAGATTCGCTTTCGGGGTGTCTTTGAATATTTTTCTTCGGTCCATGGATTTACCCATCGCAGTTTCGACACTGGGAATATTTGCGTCTTCCAAACCATAGTACCACACCGGCGATGTCAAAGTAGGAAAGATGACTAAACTTCACTAACTGTATATACAGAATGTCCCAAAAGTCAACGTCATTCCTTGGAGAGCAGATAGGTAAATATGACCTTAGTAAAAAATCGTCAGTTTTCGAGATTGGCACTTTGGATCAGTTTTTCGAGTGCAACACATACAAAATTCCATATAAATATTAAGATTCTATTTTTTCACGAGTTAATCATTTTTTATTAGCTAACTTCGACTATTCATACTGTAAAAAAAATGTACCACGCCAACCTGGCAAGATATTTTAAAAAGTTGCTCGTTTAGTGCAGTTTTTAAAATGGTATTATATTTCCTATGTTTTGATTTAGAAAAAAAGATATTGCTATTTTACTGCAAAAAGATCTGATTGTGAAATTATTTCGACAATTAGTCTGAGTGACTTGCAGTGTAGCTATTCGACGTGCTTTAGACTAAGATTAGATAGTGACGAGGTTTGACACGGGCTCTGTTATTGTGTTTGGCAGTATGCAGTAGGCACGGGTGTCACAACATATCATGGTTTAGATTGGCCACATGTAGACGCATATTTTTAATATGTATCTTATATTGCGCACCAGATGTGTAACACCTAATATAATACGATCGGTCCTTTGATAGCCCTGGCTATCATCAGGTGCGGTGTTCACAGAAAACCCGTTTGTGTCCCGCTTGCCAACTTTCCATCAAACGAGCATCCCGATCTGATACCGCATCTTGTCTCTTCGGCGCACGGTCTAGAACGACTCCATCGTTCAGTTCGCCGACATTTCTTGGCGTCTTCCACTTATAGTATTGACACTGACGTCATAAGTGACAGAAAGCTTGCGAGATCGTGTATGATATTAAAAATAATAATATATTTGTTCCAGTTTGATCGGATTATTTGTGCAAGACCCAATTCGCGAGAACACATTCTTATTGTGAAGTTGTAATTATTCAGAACAGACGCTCTGTGATATTTTAAATACTAATTAAATGAATTCATTAGAAAGATATACATATAAAAACAATTCTATCGAAAAATATTGTTGTTGCGCTACCGGGATTTGAACCCGGATTTCTTTCCAAACCGGGTAAGGTGCATTATCCAACTATGCTACAGCGACAGTACTTTTTGACGACAAATTTTCGAACCCATATGTTACAATTTTTAAAATGAATATATCTATCGTTTCATTATTTGAAAGCCATCTATTTTGTTTTTAAAGAATCTCAAATACCTTTGAGTAAACCGACAGCAGACGCCAGAATTAATTACTCATTTTTATTAAATTTTGGACACATTGATTCAACTTATATATTATTAAGGAGAACACATTCTTATTGTGAAGTTGTAATCATTCAGAACATAGCTCTGTGATATTTTAAATACTAATTTAATGTATTCATTACCTAATGTGATAATGCACCTCCCCCGGTTTGGAAAGAGATCCGGGTTCGAATCCCGGTGGCGCAACGACAATATTTTTCGATAGAATTGATTTTATATGTGTACCTTCCTAATTAATACATTTAATTAGTATTTAAAATACATAGTTAGGTTTTATTTTTTTTTTAAATAGAATTTAGAAACAGAATTTGAAACCGGTTGGTGTATTAAATTGAACTCATAAAATGGTTAAAACAATGTTAAAAAAATAAATGAAAAACACATATACATATTTTTCAATTATTAGATAAGATAATGAGGGTGGACCCACAGCTTACCCAGGACCGATATAATAAGCTCAAGGCTCCTATCTCGGTCCTACTCATTCGCCGCCTGGTTGGCATTTTTTAATGCTACGCGGTTGTCCCCGGTTGACTCACTTTATTAGAAAAAAATATTTATAATAATATAATTAACAAGGCCGTGAGCAGAGGGGAAGTGAAGAGGCACTCCCTTCCGGGAAACGAGACGCCACAAAAGATAAACATATAAGAGACTCACCCTCCACGCACCGCTGCCGCCAGATTTAATCCACGAGAACAGTAAATCGCTGTTCATATTAAGGTAGAAAATAAGAATAACCATAAACATGAACAAAATATAAGTAATAGATTTCAATTACGTCTATTATCATATATGTAGGTACTCTGCAGTCAATGCCATTCTCTGGTCAGGGAGCCAGCCTTCCATGAGAGCGCCGCTTACTCTAGAGAGCCAATTTGTTCTGATTCCTCATGCTGGATGAAGGCTTCCCTAAGTGTCTCTCACTACATATTTCTTTCCAGAGTTCATCTATACAAAATTGCATTTTTTTCCGAGTGACGCGTGATGCGGCCTGTCCTTTACCATTTTTTTTTGACGTATTTTATTATATCGAGTTCACGTTTTTCTTGTCTCTTCAATTACTCGTCTATCCGCGTCGAAAATTTAAGCCTCCTCTACATCGTTTTTTTCCGAGTCGTGAAATATGACCCACCCATTGCTATATAAGCTTTTTATCAATGACAATGGTGGTGGATGGAAGAAATTAGTATTTTTTTTTTAAATCAGTACATACTAAATTTAAGACATAAATTTAATGATTATATCCTTAGCCGTCTGAAATTGTAATTGTAAAAAAAAAAATGATGACCGACCTTATATTTCTATACAGGGGTCATCAAGACACAATTCATTGTTCTATTACAGTGGTAATGTAAAAGAACACATGCACTAGCTAACTCCGCAGTCCCAAGAATGCATTCTTTGGGGAATAAATATGCGGAAGTAGTGGACATTTTTATTGTAAATTTAACTAGGACTAATTTTTAATTTTTTTGTATCTCAAACACAATGGTGACGGATAAACTGCTCTAATTGACATTTTATATTTATTTTTAAAAACAAGCTGACATGTAATTTTAGACTTTTAATAGGACGATAATAGAGTACAGCGAGATTTTTTATTTTTATTAATATTAAAAATATAACACAATTTTAATAATCAGTGGATATGTATATAAATACTAAATTAATGTATTAATTATAAATATATACATATAAAATCAATTTTGTCGAAAAATATTTGCATCACCGGGATTCGAACCTGGATCTCTATTTCCGATCCGGGGAAGTACACTACCAATTGTGTTATAACGCCAGTATTTTTCTTAATGATATGTGTATACATATATATTATATTTTAACATTTGTTTCTTCTCTATGAGAGTAAGACTCGTGTATAGAGAAGGAGTATATTCGAGTTAATTAATGTTTCAGTTAGTCTGTGTACATATTTTTTTTACTTCAGTTACAAATTTATGATAGTCCGTAATTTTTCTAATTGTGATGGGGAGATTGTTAAAAAATTTGATGCCTTGATAAATATATTGATTTTGAGTTGAAGTGTATTTTAGTTTTGGGATATCAATTTGATCTCTATATCTTGTAGATCGAAATTAGCTTCTAAAATTTAATTGATTTTTAATTTTGAAAATTGCAAATGAAAATGATTTGTTAACATTCATCCGAAATAAACTTCAAATACTATAGTAAGTGTGTTGTGACACCAAAATTATATTCGCAAGTCAATGCTAGACATATTAAAAAAAGAAATTGCTTTAAAATATCCAATTTTTTTTGATACACCAGTTTTTTACGTTCGTCACATAGCTTACTACCGGTTGGTCAAAATAACTCCTCTAATATGGCCTACAATTAGGTCTATTCTCAATCTCTAAGCAATTCAAATAACCATGATCTACTTCGCTATTATATAACATTGTACACTTCGTCAATTTTGACGTTTTCTATAATTGAGTGACTTGAAACCATAGGTTCAATTTCAACGATTCGTTATACAAATGTTTGTTGTCTATAGTTTGTAGTCTGTTTCTGATTGGCCGATAACCAAATAGACTAAGTACTAATACTGTATTCAAAGTAGTGATGATAAAAAATGCTACTCTTGATTCACAGGTGTGACTGTGATTGATATTCGATAATATCAGTGATTGAAAACTGTGATTGTGATCAGTATTTCATTACTAACGTCCGTGCGCTGCGCGATATCACAATACATTAAATAATAATTAATGAAATAAACAAAAAAATATATATATTAAAGCTTCAATTGAGTTAAAAACATATTCTAACATATTTAATTCATTAAAATATCATCACGAAGATAATGAAATCTTTTTATAAAATAAAAGTGTATTTTTCGGATCAAATTCCCAGCAAACATGATGACGTCATTCCTTCACAGATTTTGCGTTAATAGTTTCACCAGTCGGAAAGTTAAAAAATGCAATAATAATGATAAAAAAATAATTTACGAATCACGATGTTTTCTAATATTCAATCACTGACAGTGAGTGTGACTCAAAGATATCAGTGATTGACTCACAGTTCGTGACTTTCTGCTCATCACTAATACAAAGTTGACAGAAAAAGGTTTAATTCATAAATACCTATATTAATTTTCTGATCCAAAGCGTAGTAGTGAAGAATTATGGCCAATACTTTGACAGATTATCGTACTTTTCTCCTCACTCACTCTCTCTCTCATTCAAATATAAGACTGACGTTAATCTACGTATGGTATATTTTTGAGTGTAGGTACAACAATCACCTTCATTACAATATTGCAATTTTGAGAATTGGCCGGAACAAGGTGTAACATACCTAGTCTATAATATTTTATAAGATAAGAGGCGATAATTTATTTTAATTTTCTGGAATCTTTAATACTGCACAGCTTTTTTGCTGTGCACGCCCTAATGTCTTGTTAAATTCCACTTCCATACACGATTACTGCGTGATATGAAAAGTAAACCACTGAGTGAACCCGGGGGCGATATTCCGATGAGAAAATATTTTTTTTTGTATCGCTATTTCGAGAACAATGCGATTTTAAAATATTCATGAATGCGAGTTGGATTTCAAACGTGATATACAGGCTGTTTGGGAGATATATTTATTTTCATACAACATATATTAATTACTTTGAACGAAATAATGCTCTATGCCCCCGTCCGGCCTCACTCGTCAATCGATAGGTGGCACTGCATTAGAACAGTTCGGCGATCTCTGTTGATGCATTTTGCCCTTCCAATAAAAATCTTAATATACCTGTCCCGCTCTGGCCAACACTAATTACTTAGGGATTTCGCTTATTGCCTTCCGATACTGAACCGTCAAGATCTGTGTTCTGTTTTAACGTCCGAAAGTAGCGCCGTGCGTAACGCTAGGATCACGAAGAGGCGGTGTTCTAAACAGTGCAGTGATATCTCGGTTGTTTACTAAAAAGGTGCGAGTCAATTGGAGGTGAAAACTTGACGTCCAATTCAGGTAGGCTAGATCCATTTACCAATATTCCTCTCTTGAATCCAATTCGGTTTCCATCAACTAATTATTATTGTAATTGATACAATTCACAGGATCTTATCCCACGAATATCAGATATCAATTTCGAAGTCTATATTGGTGTTTTGGAACCTTTGACGAGATGTTGTGTGTGATAATTCATATACAGTCCACTTTCGGAGGTGGGGAGTCCTTGTTTTCCTTCCTTGACCTGTATATCTTCTGGTATCTAAAATTGAGTACCCACTACAGGCGTAGTTAATAATATTTTATGGGTAAAATACCTGACTAAATTATGAGTCCAGAATAAAAAGTGTCACATTGATATTCTTACTATTGGGATGAGGCTCGATTCTCGAATACTGAATCACTAGACCAACACTTAACCAAATAGACGAATGGACACCATTTTAGGACACCTTGCTAAAAGGGAAGATAACTTGGAGAACCTTTTTGTTATGGTGTGCAATTTCTGCCCGAGAGATAATTGGCCCTTATTTTTTTAACCAGTGAGAGACAGTCACTGCTGACGTGTATTGCCGAATGAACGACGAGTTTTTGGTACCGCAACTGCAGCTGTTTCCCGGGTTCAACAACAGAACACAATTTCAGCAAGACGGGGCCACTCTACACACAGCTAGAGTTTCAATGAAGAATTTTTCCCAATAAATTAATCAGCAAGTACAGAGATACCCTGGGCACCTCGGTCACCGGACCTGACACCTCACCTGGGGGACAATACCTTAAGTTGAGAGTTTCCAGCGACAATCCTCGAACAATTCAGGCCCTACAAGAAAATATCAGCCGTGAAGTTGCTGCCTTTGAACCGACGCTTTGCTCTCGCGTGTTCGCAAATTTAAGAGTCCGATTGCAAGTGTCTTGAGAGAAACGGACGGCATTTATACGATATTGTTTATAAAACGTAAAATCCGCATCGTTAAACTCCATTTTGTATAAATAAAATTGTAGTTTTTTTTTTATTATTTAATATTAAACTTGCCAATGTTGCCATACTCTGTGTTTGGCCCAGTTAGACAACATTGCCGGAATATGGAAACATTTTTTTGATATCAAAATGTGACGAATATCGAACCAGACGAATATGGAGGTTCCACTGCATCGATATTGTTCGCACTAGTTTCAGAAAAAATAAATAAAAATATTATCCGGAAATATTAAGCGACGTTCACATCTGGTTGTTGACGAAGATGTAACTACCGGTTGTGATAATAGTCAGAGAGCGTTTAAGTGTCGCACTGAAACGGAATGCGATGACGACAGTATGTAGAGAAAATATTTGTTTTCACCTATATTAAACCTTCCCAAACCGTGCAGTAAGACAAGTCTACCGTCATAATTAAACCTGTAGTATTTCTGTAAATACACGCAACATAAAATTCACATTTTAGATAATTCTAAAGAAAATATTAGCGCTCAGGAATGACTAGTGACAAACCAATTACGAAAAGGGAATCGTACAAAAACTATTATTTTTCCATTCAATCCGTTGTAAAATTAATACGTTGGTAAAAATACAATTTGTGATATGAAAGACAGAGATCACAAACTATTTTCACAGTGAAAAGAACAACAAACATACAAATATAATTGTCTCTTTCTCACTAATTAAATGAAGACATTTAAGAAGGAAGGACACACTGTATATGACACAATGAATGCTCTATATTATGGTATTAATCATTTTTTCTAACTTGAATACTCAATATTTAGAGTAAATTCGTGCCATTAAAGTCACTTAACCTAATAAAAACATTTTTTCTAACTGTCATTTGCGGTAACACGAGTTGACAGCGTGGCTGCGTTCGTGTATTTTATATCACGGTATGGTAAAGGTTAACACCAACCAATACTAGCCATAGAACCGATAGTGAACCATTTGATAGTTTTACAATCAATACGTTGATTTTATTATTGCCGTTGGTAACACGTATTGAATTGAATTATATTACCAAAAAAGATGTTACTAAGACGCATGATTAAGTCAAGAGAACTGGCCCGCATGCTTCTGATGAAAATAGTGATCTCTCACAAGGGAAGATAGAAGTAGATCATCTTGGCTGCGTGACTTCAGAATGTGGTTACACACCTTGCCACGAAGTTAGAACTTGATACAATTAAAATGAAATATAAGCTAATTAGCAAACGAAACATCTTCATATTTCTGGAAAGAAATTGGAAAATATTAATGTATTAATTATAAATATATACATATAAAATCAATTATGTCGAAAAATATTGTTTTTGCGCTATAACACAATTGGTGGTGTACTTCCCCGTATTGGAAATAGAGATCCAGGTTCGAATCCCGGTGACGCAAAAACAATATTTTTTATGACAAAATTGATTTTATATGTATATATTTATAATTAATACATTTAATTAGTATTTAAAACATCACAGACCGTATGTTCTGAATAATTACAACTTCACAATAAGAATATGTTCTCCTAATAATAAAGTTGTATCAATGTGTTCAAAATTTAAAAAAAATAAATTGATAATTCTGGCGTCTGCTATCAGATTACTCAAAGGTATTTGAGATTCTGTAAAAATAATGTAGATGGCTCTTTCAAATAATGGAACGATCAAATATATTAATATCAAAAAGGTTCGAAAATTTGTGATTAAAAATATTGTCGCTGTAGCATAGTTGGATAATGGAAAGAGATCCAGGTTCGAATCCCGGTAGCGCAACAACAATATTTTTCATGAAAAATTGATTTTATATATATATATATCTTTCTAATTAATATATTTAATTCATATTTTGATTTAATAGGAGTTATAAATATTCAACCAAGTAAATTAAAATATAAAAACTATTAAAAATAGTCATTCAATATTATATATAACACTTGATGGAATGGTATTAAGCTACAGCTAGTTATAAAAACGGGTTTAATAAATAATTGCTAGATGCAGTTAGGTCGGCTATCGATTCGAATCCATTAATCTTATAATATAATAAACATGTTAATTCCACGTATAAAATTAGCAGGCACCCGACGTTACCCGGGAAACCGGAAAGAGCGTTCTAATCATGAATTTCAAAATTTTGACAAAACGCATTCTTCGTGATCTTCGTGAAGTTCTCTCTCTTGACTGTATACAACTTCTGGTGATCTTAGCATTTTCTATTGATCTCTAGCTTTGGACCTATGAGGACATTGTCGCTTCATCTTAGCTTAGGCTTTCCCGAGATCCTGTGTCCTGTTGATATTGTATTCGGCGGTGACTTTTGCGGTCGTCTTCAACCGGTATAATGTCTTCTTCCAAAGAATACGATATTACTTTTTCAGCATGTTGTTGAAGATAATTCTTAACTAAGATATTGAGTTGCTGGCGTAAAGCTGCTGCTGGAGCTCGACACTCGGCAAGTGGCGCTCTCGTGGATAGCGGGCTCCCTGATCAGAGAACGGCAACGATCGTAGAATAACTAGAGATACTCCTAGAGGGTACATTTGTACACCTTGTCTCTGTTTATTTAAAAAAGGGCTGTCTGAAACATGAAGATGGCATCGCTCGTCAACAAAAGTTGGGGAACACGTTTGCGCATGCCTTGATAAGTACTCACCAAAATTTCAGCCATTTTGGACGCGCAGTTGTTGTTTGACAATCGTTTGTGTGAGTCGATGTGAGTGTTTTTATGAAAATAGGAAAAATCGAGTATCGAGGTGTCATTACGAATTTGTTTTTGAAAGGCGATACGCCTACATAAATTAAAGACGAGTTGAACACTGTGTACGGGGACTCTGCAGCATCAATTACCACGGTGAAAGTTTGGGCAGCTGAATTTAAACGTGGCCGCACCAGCTCGGGTGATGATGCACGTTCGGGACGGCCAAAAACTGCAACAGCTGACGATAACATCGCTCAAGTTCACCAAATGGTGCTGGACGACCGTTGAATCAAGGTTAGAGAGATAGCAGAGGCTACTAACATAGCACTGTCACATAATGAATCAAGATTTAGGCATGATAAAGCTGGCCGTACGTTGGGTGCCGCGTTTGCTCACTTCCAATGAATATTTCCAACGCTATGGCGCAATAAATCAGAGTTTTGGCGCCGAGTAATTACAATAGATGAAACTTGGAAATGCTATTATACTCCAGAAACAAAAACATAGTTAAAACAGTGGACTGCGAAGGGAGAATCGGCTCCAAAAAAGGCAAAAGCTGTTCCTTCGGCTGGGAAAGTGATAGCGACTGTTTTCTGGGATAGCCGTGGAGTTATCTCAATCGATTATCTTGAAAGGGGAAAAAACCATTACAGGAGCATACTACGCACCATTTCTTGACAGACTGAAAAAAAATTATTTCACTAAGACAAAACGGTGTCTCACACCTCATCTATCATCTATGAATTAGGGTTTGAACTACTTGACCATCCTTCCTTCTCACCAGATCTAAACCCAGGTGTTTTGTTCCCTAAGCTAAAAGATGCGCTCAGAGGACAAACTATTTTGCAGAGAAAGACTCCAAGTACTATTTGGGCGGGCTAAAGGGATGTGAGGATCGCTGGGAGAAGTGTACAGACTTACGAGGAGACTATGTAGAAAAATAAAAATAATTTTAAAGAAAAAAATGTCTTGTTTCTTTGTTAGGTTGGAAAATTTTCAGACAGCCGTCGTATGTTAATATATGTCTTCTGGTATCAAGTCTTCTGCAAACTGAAGATAATAATAGGCGTAGCACATTACTACTGTGAACATTACATGCCAGAAAAAAATGAAATGTATCCAAAATTTAATAAAAATGAATTGATAATTCTGGCGTCTGCTATCAGATTACTCAAAGGTATTTGAGATTCTGTAAAAATAAGGTAGATGGCTCTTTCAAATGATGGAACGATTAAATGTATTAATATTAAAAAAATAACATATAGGTTCGAAAATTTGTCGCTAAAAATATTGTCGCTGTAGCATAGTTGGATAATGCTCCTTCGCGGTTTGGAAAGAGATCCAGGTTCGAATCCCGGCAGCGCAATAACAATATTTTTTTGATAAAATTGATTTTACATGTATATCTTTCTAATTAATATGTTTAATTCATATTTAAAATGAAATTCTCCATGTCAATGTTGACATATAGTGACCTCAATCAGATGAAACTCGGCTCGTAATGCAGCTCCACAAGTTCCGGTCCTGGGTCGCCCTCACAGCTGACTCCAAGGTCTCTCCAGCCATCTATCCATCGCTGTGCAGGTCTTCTTTGGTTCAAAGTTGTTCTCGGGATAATCTCATTTTCTGGACTGTCTGTCGCTTTGACACATAACGTGTCTGCAGAATTGAAATAACGTTTTGAACACTATTGTAGTTTAGACTTTTTGCAGGTTTGCAGGTTTCACCGGCAATACATTTCCCAGGCGTCTGATGTCGCTATCGCGTCCAAGTCTCCACTATACACACGAACATCGGAAAGACGAGAGTGTGAACCAACTTCATTTTGGTTGTCACATATTACTTCCGTGTGACGCGAAGTTGGTATGCCTATAGGTGTACTTTTTAGTTGAATGGCGAGGACATATTGAAGTTATCTTATTGAATTTAGGTAGCTTATATAATTAACTTCAATCGTATACAATTATTTTGAACATTAAATTGGGTATAAAAGTGTTTTGTACTATTTTTTTTTTATAGTTAATAAAGTACGGAATTACCCAATATTTTCGGGTAATGCTGTACTTAGGTTCGTATGTTATTTTTGTGACATATTTAAGGAAACAATAATAATTAATGTATTAATCTGATGATTATATTTGGCATAGAATCGTAAAAATCACATTTTGTAAACGTAAATCAAATAATGAGTATTATTACAATAATAGAAAAACTAAAATATACATCTTTTGGCAAAAACTTTGATAAAATAAAGAAATGCAGTTGTTCCAAATAGCGCGTCTTTTCATATCAGCCGCGACGAATGTTATTAACACGTATTCCGCATCCGAATTATCCAACAGACGTCAACCTGATCTATATTGTTTGGTTGATCTCGACATCGCGATACCATTCGCGGTGTGGATCTTTTCAACTCCGGTGCACCGGCACTGTGTGTGATCATAGTGTACATTGTTTGAGTGTGCCGCGGATGCACATTGACATCGCCGTCTTCAGTCGGGAGCGGAGACCGTCGCCATCCTCGTGCAAACATTGTGTGAGGTAAGGCGAGCAGTCCTTTCTAAATCCCGGTTTCTCTAGATCACCGATCCTTTGACTAGAATCCCTTCCCCTCACCGACGTCTCACTTTACCACATTCCCATATTCCCCCCCCACCTTGCGGTGATTCCGATTTACGACCGGAATTTTCGTAATCCATTCCGCGGAACGCGCGACCCGGAGATTGCGCAATCACTAATTATGTTATATATATCAAGATGTAAGGAGTATATTCACCACTGCAAAGAGCATGGGCCCAAGCAGCACATACCTCGCGTTATATACAGTGATTAACCGAATACACCTGTCTCGATAAAACCAAAAATTCAACAATTGTGGCTAGTTTTGACATGTTATAAAACATGCGTTAGAAATATCTGTAAATCGTTTGTTTGAATTAAAAAGCCAAGTACGGTATTAGACTCTGTACGGGGGGATAACGGCCGGAGGTGATCATTCCAGGACGAGTTCGAATTGCTCCATCGACCGCGACACTGTCCTCAGCAGGGGTCCGCAAAAGATGTCACGCATGGTAATCATGGTTATTATGGTGGAACTGGTATTATTAGGCCATCTAAGTATAATGCAGTGAGACTACCAACGTTGCTTTCACCGGCTACCGTAACGTGTTCTTTACATCGCGTACAATTTAAATATCAATATTCAACGTACCTGAATATAAATAGAGTCTATAATCTTTCAAATGCATATACAGTTAATACAATGTGGTCTTATAACCAATCACACGGCAGCTCTATTTCGCGCGGTTCCGGTTCAAATCTAAAGTGGGCGAGCGGAACACTCCGGTTGGACTGGGCAGCTGGTCATGCTGTGTCTTTGGGACAGTCAAAAAATGAAAGAGCTGTACGTCTTGTAATAAATCACACAAGTATTATTATTAATATTATTATTAATAATAATAATGTGTTTATTCCAGCGTGATCAGGTTTTTTTTTTACCATACAGATAATACATATTATGTTATACATTAAAGGTTATGAAATAAATATAATGCTATGAAAAAGATAACAAAGGAAAATATTAATAAATACAAAATAAATACTAAAATTTTAAAAAGTTCACACATATATACACACAAAATATAATTATTACATATATAAATACTTCAGTCACGGCCATTGTTGTGTATGTAGCTATTCTGTAGGCGCTGCCATTCTCTGGTCAGGGAACCAACTTTTCATGAAAGCGCCACATGCACCAGAGAGTTGATGCTGAGCTCCAGCCGCAGCTTTACGCCAGCAATACGATGTCTTAGAAGCGGAACGAATCCATGTATACGGTAAACATTGTAGATGCGCTACAATAACACGCCAATACGAACAGTATTCTGTATGAGTTGTTGTACTGAATTGTACGTCACTTGCTTGTATTCCGATCAGAGCTCGCAGGTATACATGGTGGTGAAGAAGGATTTAAACAGGATGCTCTTCACCTCCTTACTGCATCGGTAGAAACACCGTGACAGCATATTTGCACGAACGCGTATTGCAGACACGAGATTAATTAAATGGCACTATATAACATACAACGAATCACATTATTGACGTATCTGATATATACTTTATATAAATATCTTTCGATTTACATTGGTTAATACGATAAAATTATGCCTTGTGTATATGTACTCGTATATAATATTATGTAGATCACTTAGGCGTAAAGAATGAAGAAAAAAGGAAAGAATGTAAAGTTGATGTTAGTATAGTGAGTAAGATTAAGAAATGATCACATAGGTGGTTTGGTCATATGGAATGGATGAGTGAGGAGAGAATGGTAAGATAGATATATGACGCAAGTCTTGATGGCATCAGAAATAGAGGTACAACCAGATGGTCCTGTTAGAAGCCTCAATAATCGATTGTGTGTCAGGACAGAGGAGTGTGGCGTTCTATCCTATCTACCTACCCACGCGGGGAAACAGCGTGATGGTAAGTAAGTATAATGAACTTTTAAAAAGTAATTGCGTTGTATTTTACTTGAGATATTATGCCGTGATATTTTTAATTTAAAAAATATATATATGTTTGAATTGGGGAGTATTTAAATTTTAAAATAATGTAAAGGTAAGGTATAGAAGTAAGATATAAATATGGAATTAAATTATTAAATACATATACATAAACATGATTAATTAGAACTTCTTCGTTCTTCAACGTAGTCCACCACAACAAGCTTGAAGAAGCTTGTTGTGGTGGACTTCTTTTATGTAAGTCTAAGTCTTACGACGAATGTCGCCATTTCAGATTCTACTCTACAAAAACACTTTGAGCTGTATCGCTGAGTTACCTTGGATCGAATTTCCTTTCTTCTTCTATCGTCTCTGGTTTATCGGCGTATCCTAGCGACTTCACATATCTTCACAGCAAATAATGCAAAGGTGTTACATCAAACGATCTTGGAGGCCAATTCAAAGGTCGATTATACGCTCGTCGAATGTTTCCTTCAATAGATAGATTGTGTCGCGCGCTGTGCGGCATGTTGCGCCGTCTTGCTGAAGCCGCAGCTCTTCCGCGTGTCAGTAATCATGGATCTACAGCGCTCTCTAGTTCTGGCCTAACAGCTTCTTCGGTGCGCACTGTGCGGATGTGTATTATCAAGCATTATCAAATTTTGTTGTTCCAGCGTAAGTTCATGATGAAATTGCTAACCAAACTGAGCACAAATAAGGTGTCAACCTCTAAAATACAAGAGTAGATACACACGATGTGTTAATTTCGAAATGAAAAACGAATATTCTCGTTAATTGTTCAGATATTCGCATATTTTATTATTAATATATTAGTTGGAAAATACTTAAATTAATTAGTTTGTTCCGGTTTTGACGGTAAAGAGAAACGTCAACGTGATTACAATTAAAAATAAAAAACATTGGTGGTAAGCGTAAGTGAACCATACCACGATAATTAAATATAATGAATAATCATAACTAGAGACGCAATTATCCAATTTATGGTGAGTTTTCTGTGTACGCAGTCCTCAATACTTCATACAGACATCTTTCGTATGCAAAATGCAGCCAATATTGGCAAAAATAAGAACGATAGACTTAATACTAAACAAATATCAGATATCTCATAGAGATAAAGCTATTTTTTATTATATTTAATAGAAAATATATGGAAGTATGAGGTAATTACAGGGCTTACGACCTGTCTTTAGCCGGCTTAAATGATCACTTTATATATATAATTATTGTAGTGTAATTCCCTCTCCAAGCACAAGAGCTGGTCTCTTTTTTGGAGAGGTAAGCGAAAGAAAAACCATGTATGTATATAACCATATGTATGTTTGTAACCATCTATATATATATATATATATATATGTTAAAAATATCAGATTCTCATAATAATGACATATATGATGTTTAAAAAATGATACTCAAAGCGAGTTCACATACTAACATATATACAACTTTCAAAAATTTGATAAATATGGAGATTGAGTTAGCCGAAGACTGGTCGTAAGCCCTGTAATTATCTCATTCATCCATATATTTTCCATCCATATAGAGATATCTGATATTTGTTCTTTGACATATTCAAATATCGCTAATTAATACTAGTTTAATCTTTAGTTTATTACTGAAGATGGCGCGGTAAGCGTCGAAAACGTTTTAATTGTTAATTAATGTGTAGTGTGAAGTAAACGACGTTGTGTTTTATTTTAATGATTAATACATTTTTTGTAATAGTTAATTATAATGGAATTTTGAAATATTAACGAAAGAATGCAATGAAAATTCAGACGTAGTCTCATCATATGAGACTACGCCTGCAACAGCAGGTGTAGTCTCATATGTATATATATATAACACAACCAACCGGTGTTTATCTCTTTATAGGGCAAAGGCCCAAATTGGTTAATATATTAACCAGTCGCGTTAAGGCTCAAATTTGAATACCACTTATAATACAGTTAACTTTAGTATCTCAATAAATATATCGACAATAGTCGAGAATATTCTTTGGTTAATAATTTGATACAACGTCGTGAAGTTGGCGTTGTTATATGATATTAATGTGAAGTTGTAATTATTCAGAACACAGCTCTGTGATATTTTAAATACTAATTAAATGTATTCGTTAGAAAGATATATATGTATTATTACCAAATAATATTGTACTTTTAAAATTAGCAATATTAACTTTGTGGTTAAAATTCATATTTTTTATTTATTATCTTTGTTTTATTAACCACTGAATTGAGTTTAAATACATCTACCGGTTTCGTTCTTCTTCAGGATGTCATAACTAACTAAAAATATAGCATTGTTTCTTCACTAGAATCTATTTTTAAAAATTAAAAAAAAACAATTATTTAAAAAATAAATTTAGGATTTTATACATAAATAACTTTTCGTAACAAATATCTAAACACCTACCACGAAACATTAGACCGGAATTTTATACAAATAATAGTATAGGAAATTTACTCATCAATTCTAAAGACAAATATGATAAATTTAACAATTCTGGCGTCTATAAACTTAGTTGCAAGGATTGTGCTGCATTTTATATTGGTAAAACGGGTAGAAATTTTAATATAAGAGTAAGGGAGCATTTGAGATGTTTGAACAATAGTGGGTTTTCAGAATTTTCTAATCATTTGATAGAAAATAGTCATGGTTTTGATAAAAAATTGGGATTGTCAATTTTGCATATAAACGGTGTAGGTCACAAATTATATAATTTGGAATCGTTGGAGATAAATAAAGCATGTAAAAGTAATCAGGAAATTGTAAACAGCCAACTAAATTTAACTACGAGTCCTATTCTAAAATTTTTTCCTAAAAATTATTCGACTAAATTTGTATTGAGCAGCAATTTGAGTTAGGTACTAAATTTTTTTTTTTTAAATATATTATTGTTTCTTTACCAGAATCTATGTTTTTAGTTAGTATTGACATCCTGAAGAAGAAAATGGTATTTTTCGAAACCGGTAGATGGATTTAAACTCGATTCAGTGGTTAATAAAACTAAGATAATAAATAAAAAGAATAATATTGTTATAATACGGAATCTCAAATACCTTTGAGTAAACCGATATAAAAAAAACAATGTAGATGCTTTCAAATAATGGAACGATAGACGTATTCATTTGAAAAAGTGTAACATGTAGGTTCGAAAATTTGTCGTCAAAAATACTGTCGCTATAGCGTAGTAGTTGGTAATGCACCTTTCCCCGGATTGGAAAAGAGATGCAGGTTCGAATCCCGGTAGCGCAACAGCAATATTTTAACATATAATTTTAAACGTAAATCTTTCTATGAATACATTTAATTTGTATTTAAAATATGATGGTTTAAATTCAAATTCCAAAATAATTAATTTGCCTTATAAAGGGTTATAAACTTTATTTTATATCACGTAAGCATTCAACATTCCACTCCATTCTATGTCGCTATCGCTATCGCTATCGCTATAATACAGAATTATAAGACACGATTTAAATAATATATATTAAAATAATACATTACTAGTCAATTTTTATATAGCTCACAGATAAAATAATAATATTAGTGATTATTGGCGTAGGATTTAATTCATAAATAAAACTTCGAATCAAATATCTAAACACCTACCACTGAACATTTGACCGGCATTTTATACAAATAATAATAATAATTCGTGTATTTATAAACATAGCTGTACAGATTGTACCACTTTCTTTAAAATAAATAATAGCATTTAAGATGTTTTAAATTGTTTGAGTAGCTCGTTGGTGTAGTGGTTAAGACGCCGGTCCAGTGGTCTAGTGGTCGGGGGTTCGCGCCTCGTTACAGAAAACCAGAAGTCAATCCTATTTTCATAGTACAAGCGTTCAGCATAGTTTGAAAATAGTAGGAATATTGATATGACGTGTATTTTTTAATTGTTAATAAGAATATAATACTATTTTTTACATTTACGAATTTTTAAATTGATTAATAATTAATAAAAGAAAGCAGTATAATTAAAATACTTTTGAAATTAACAAAATTAACTTTGTGGTTAAAATTCATTATTTTTATTTGTTTATTTTATTTTATTAACCACTTATTGAATTTAAATACATCAACCGGTTTCGAAAAATACAATTTTCTTCTTCAGGACGTCAATACTAACTAAAAACATATATTATTGTTTCTTTACCAGAATCAAATTTAGTACCAAAAAACTCAAATAGTTACTTAATACAACTTTAGTGGAATAATTTTAGAATAGGACTCGTAGTTCAATTCAGTCGGTTGTTTATAATTGTTTGATTAGTTTTACACGCTTTATTTGTCTCCAACGATTCCTAATTATTTCATTTGTGACCAACACCGTTTACATGCTAAATTGACAATCACAATTTTTTATCAAAACCGTGACCATTTTCTATCAAATTTTCGCTCGTGAAAAAAATGCATTCTATACAGCTACGATACAACACGAGTCTAAGGAAAATTATTGACAAACGACGTGGCGTTTCCGTTTCTCGTGATTTGGTGTCGTTATGAATTAAATCGCATTTTTAACAAGTGCGATTTAGTAACTCGGCATTAACATTTTACATGAATAATACTATTTTTGTAAATTAAATACAAAACACACAGACTACCAAATATATAGACATGAACTAACGTTTCTTGTTTAAATATTTGCATTTTGGTCATTTTGGTACCACCTGCGCAATCAAATAGTTTCGCGACTTTTTTTAAAAATATAACTATTGGAACGAAAATTTAAAAGCTTGTTTATATAAATATTTAATATACTTTTACTGTTGCATAAATGTGTCGTAAACAATCGGATTTATGTTTCCACAAAGAGTGTTTGTAGAATGCCCCTCGTCACGCAACTAATGTTCCAAATCCTTCTCCTATATGTACACTTTATTTCATGTTTATTCATTTACTGGTAGTGAAATTTATAATTTTTAAAAACTATTCAAATTATATTTTAACATACGATGACTGTGTGTGCGAATAGGTCGACAAATGTAAATTTAAATTATTTGCAATATATCACACTAGCTCTATACAGGTTCTGAGTAGAATCTTATACGTTTAATTGGACGCTTTTTATTGGGATGTGGTTCTGGTTGCGACTGCGACGCACACACGAATTTCTATCGAGAGAAAAAAAAAACATAATTTTACAATGTTAAAAAGTTTTTCTTCAAATGATATTTACCTCCCCAAATCTTCATTTGAACTTCCAGATCGTCCTCCCAACCGTCCAGGACGCGTCCAACTCTAGACTTGGCACAATTCACCGGCTGACTGTCGTATCCGCACTTTAAAAATCCGGTAAAACTCAAATCATTTCCACTGACAGAACTCGACGCCGGCTCGCCCGCCAAAACCGAGGTAAACACGAAACTAGCGGCGAAAAGCGCAACTAGAATTGCCATTTTGGAATTTTGAATCGGTATGTCCAGTCTCAGAATGAAGCAGTACTTACTTTATATAATACTGTGAATTTAATTTTACCCTTTCACGACATCACGTACGAATGTTTTAAGCTGAAACAGTAATATTAACACAATTTATATTAATTAATCTAACCTACGCAACGCATTTCAATGAAAACTTACAAAAATGCGAATTTGTCACAAATTCATTGGCCAAAAAAATAGACGTCAAATTAGCGTATAATTCATAATTGAAATTTTTGTTGGGTTTTCTTTTGACTAATGCGTTACTGAAAGTGATTGTGTCATTTTTTTTTTTAACACGCGCGCGTTTTTTCTCATAATGTACAAATAATTGTATTAAATCGTTTTCGAACCGGACAAAAGACGAACGACTCTCCCGCAAGTTCAAGGCTAACTAAATGGTGGCCGTGTCGGAGTCGGCTTTTTAAGGTGAGACCTACATTTGACACGGCGCGGTTGGGTATCGCAACGGCGCAAGACACTTGCATACCTTCAAGCGATAATAGACTTAATTCATACTTGATTTGAATACCATCGTTGATAGATCTTGTGTCACTGTTTGTTGTCGCTTTCACGCGACACTTGTGTATACACGTTTTAATAACAGCAGTAAAAAGAGTATGTTATTTGCTAATGTATTGAGGTGTGTTTGATTTGCAAATTGTCGTGGGTCGTTTTTCTATTACAGTGCCCATTTTTGTGGAAATTCATAACGCGGTACACCACGCTTGATTTCTACATACATTATGTTCGATTCTCTCTGGTAATATATTTCTTGTGTTTAATGCCTATTCATAATTTTTAATTGATTTAGAAGATTTATCCGCCATAATACGTAAAACATACGTTTAACATATCGATTGCAAGCATGCATGTTTTAGACCATTTTGTAAGGTAGATCTGTTTATTTCTATATTCATCATTTGGTTTAATCAAGTGATGAGGTCAAAATCACGAACCGCGAGTCAATCACAGATATATTTGTGTCACACTCGCTATCAGTGATTGAATATCTGGGAATATCGTTATTTGTGATTTATTTAATTTATATTTGCTTGTGAACCGTGATTCGGCGCATGTGCATATGAAACGAAAATATTATATATATATAATTCGTGCTAGTAAATTTTGCCAAAACGTTATATGCATTTAACCCGAAATGCTGAGAATTTGACCCGAAAAATTAACTCACATTTTTTTAAGGGTTTTCATCTCTTTATGATTGTATTAAATAAATATATAATAATAATGCTAGAATATGTTTTTTACACAAATAAAATTTCAATATTATAAGTAAATACGCTCAAAATTATGTTTAAAAAAAAATATTTCGTGTATTGTGATATTGTGCGGCACATACGTATTTCTAATGAAACTGTGATAGCAATCACAGTTTTCAATCACTGATGTTATCGAATATCACGCCAGTGAGCCAAGAACCAGTGAGTGAAGTAAAATATTATTATTGTTCTGCAAGAAATCAAACCAACATTAAAATCGGTCGCACTTTTATTAATTTATTCTTAATCTAGTGTAAATATATATATGTTTACGACGGATTATTTTCTGGGGGATCCGAGCATCAAATAGTCCTGAGAAGGACTTTTATACTCCCGACCTTCGAGTAAATATCATTACTAAATACGTCGATTTTTTCTGTCATTATATTTTTTAAATATTTTGGTTTTCACCTAACTAATTAACTGATTTACCATTACGCCGACTCGATGCAGGGTTAGGGCGTTGAGGATGGAACGCCACACTCTTTTGTCCACGTTTATACTTTTTCTCATGCGAGCTCATGCCGATTATTGAGCCTTCTAACGGGACCTTCTACATCTTCTAGTACCTGGTTAACCTTTCACCGTTCATACTACTCATAGATAACTGGCCTTTCTGTAGGTCGTGGGAAGGGAAATTTGCAACGAAGTCGATAAATGAAGGGTTCGATTTGCTTTCAAGTATTCGAATTGGACGGATATATATATTTTTTGTTCCGATTTTATTTGGAACACTGTAATGCTAACTAAGCTAAACAAACTTCTCAAACAGCATCAATGAGGGCTGATCCACTGCTTACCCAGGACCGATGCAATAAGCTCAAGGCTCGTATCTCGGTCCTACTCATTCGCCGTTCACAGCTGTTCGATAGCGATACCGCACAGCTGCTAAAACAAGATTTGCCCTCATTTTCCACGCTTGACTAATTTTATTAGTAAATAAATAAATAATACTAAGGAGAACACATTCTTATTGTGAAGTTGTAATTATTCAGAACAGATATTTTAAACACTTATTAAAGTTGTATCAATGTGTCCAAAATTTAATAATATTAAATTATTTCTGGCGTTTGCTATCGGTTTACTCAAAGGTATTTGAGACTCCGTAAAAACAATGTATATGGTTTTCAAATAATGGAACGATAAATGTATTCATATATGGGTTCAAAAATTTGTCGTCAAAAGTACTGTCTGTTGTAGCATAGTTGGTTAACGCACCTTCTCCGGATTAGAAAGAGATCCAGCTTCGAATCCCGGTAGCAACGACAATATTTTTCGATACAATTGATTTTATATGTATATCTTTCTAATTAATACATTTAATTAGTATTTAATATAAATAATATTTACAACACATTACATAAAGATAATATAAAATAATACAATTAACAAGACCGGAGAGCAGAGACGAAGTGAAAGGGCACTCCCTTCGGGGAAACGAGACGGCAGAAAAGAAAATATGTAAGAGACTCACCCTCCACGCAACACTGCCGGCAGATTTAACCCTACAAGAACAGTACAAAGCAGATTATATTTGGGCAGAAAAACAAAATAATATTGATGAAGCTACTCAGCGGTTCTCCGGAGGATCTCCCATCTGGAGACACACACTCGAACAAAGGCTCGATTCCTGCTATGCTTGAGCAGATCAGAGTTCCTGATGGAACCTCGATCTACTCTCTCTAAACCCTCTAGCATATCCGCTAGAATCACGCAATGCCAGACGATGTGCCACGGATGAAATTCCAAAACGCACACAACTAACTGAAGTTGCTACGAACCAACTGTAGAGAATATGAAAAGACAGCGAGATCAAGCTAGCAACTACATTAATGTTGGTTCACACTCTTGTTTTTCTAATCTTCATGTATGACAGTCGGACACAAAATAGATGCCTGAGAAATGTATTGCTGCATATGTATTGTTACAATCACAATAAGGTTATGTACAACCATGAACAAAAGAGTTTTCTAATTCTTCAGCCACAAAAAGTGTCAAAGTGACAGCTTGGAATAGGATATTATTCTGGGCACAACTTTGGGCCGAAAAGACTTGGATGAGTGGCACAGCGGTGGCTCAAGGTACCCTGGAATTGGAGTCACCTTTTAAGACACTCTGAAACTGTGTAGAATATAGATAGGTACATAGATTTTAATGTTTAAAGTACGGCGACCAAATTAGCATTAATGAGCGCGTGGGACTTGTGGAGGTGCATTACGAGCCGAGTCTCGTCTGATCGAGGCCACTATATGTCATTATCAGTATAATGCATAATAATAATAAGGAATAAGGGGAACATCTTTGAAATGGTTTAAGGAATAGTAGGTGACTTAATATCTGACTCCCTCTTTATATCGTCAGGAGTACCGCAAGGGTCAGTTCTTGGACCTATCCTTTTCATTATCTATATATACGACATGAATTGCAAAATAAGATTATTTGCACTTGATATACTCATATATATATGATGTATATGAGCTATGCAACTATACAACTACAATTATGCAACTATACAACTACAATTATGCAACTATATAGAAGGAATTAAACTATGACGTAAACAATATATAACAAAATACAATTCATGAACATTGGAAATAAAAAATTACCAATCACATCAGCAATTAGCATAGATGGTGAAAGTCTGAAGGAAGCAACTGAAATCAAATATTTGGGAGTCATAATAGATTCTAAATTGAATCTATCGCAAAATACAAGACACGTTATGGCTAAGAAAATGTCACTTCTGGGAAGGATCAGAAGATTCATTAGTACTGAGTCTTGTCAAATAGTCTACAGCTCTGTTATTATTCCTCACATCGAACACTAACGAAGAAGAAATGCGACAATTGTCAGTGGTGCAAAATAAAGCTTTGAGAATAATACTAGTCAGTGCAATGCTGGAAGAACTCAATATAATGGTGTTCATTTATAAAATCCTCAATTAAAATATATCGGCGAAAAATGGATGCAAATTGACATGAGCACGAGCGTCGTACAAGGGAAAGGGACAGACTGAGACTGTCGTTCAGGAAGAAGGACAAATCTCAGATGTACAGCGCGATGAAGATTTTTAATAAAATGCCAGAAAACATAAGAAAGGAGGAGAAACTGAATAGATTTAAAATATGTAAAAGAAAGGACTTTAATCTTGTTTATATTATAGAACATATAAAAGTGCTTATGTACTCGTATGTAATGTACTACGTTAAGAATTACATAAAAACCTTCAAACAATCCGTGGTCAGTGATCCGCAACACAAAACGCGTGACGTACGCCAATAGATATTCCGTCAGTCTAGTAGACCAGAAAGATTTTTGAAATTTTACTCGCAATTTTTCTCTACATTGTATTACGTTTCCACTTGCACAGACTTTCATCAAAATACTTTCGTTCGAATACTAAATTAGTACTCATCAATCATTCATGATTCGGCTCCCTGGAGATTGTTCGAATACCATTTGCTCGAGAACAAATACAGACAATTAACAATAATAATAATAGAATATGAATTAAATGTATTATTTAGAAAGGTATACATATAAAATCAAATTTTATCGAAATATATTGCTGTTGCGGGGCACCTGGATCTCTTTCTTAACCGGGGAAGGTACATTATCCAAATTTAATAAAAATGAATTGATAATTCTGGCGTCTGCTGTCAGATTACTCAAATGTATTTGAGATTCCGTAAAAGTAAGGTAGATGGCTCTTTCAAATAATGGAACGATTAAATGTAATAATATCAAGTAGGTAACACATAGGTTCGAAAATTTGTCGCTAAAAATATTGTCGCTGTAGCATAGTTGGATAATGCACCTTCCCCGGTTTGAAAAGAGATTCAAGTTCGAATCCCGGTAGCGCAACAAGAATATTTTTCGATAAAATTGATTTTAAATGTATACCTTTCTAATTAATATATTTAAAATATCACAGAGCGTCTGTTCTGAATAATTACAACTTCACAATAAGAATGTGTTCTCCTAATAATAAAGTTGTATCAATGTGTCCAAAATTTAATAAAAATGAATTGATAATTCTGGCGTCTGCTATCAGATTACTCAAATGTATTTGAGATTCCGTAAAAGTAAGGTAGATGGCTCTTTCAAATAATGGAACGATTAAATGTAATAATATCAAGTAGGTAACACATAGGTTCGAAAATTTGTCGCTAAAAATATCGTCGCTGTAGCATAGTTGGATAATGCACCTTCCCCGGTTTGAAAAGAGATTCAGATTCGAATCCCGGTGGCGCAACAACAATATTTTTCGATAAAATTGATTTTATATGTATACCTTTCTAATTAATATATTAAAAATATCACATAGCGTCTGTTCTGAATAATTACAACTTCACAATAAGAATACGTTCCCCTAATAATAATAATAGAGATTGTAAATTTAGTTTTATTTCTCTTAAGTCCGGTTATTTAAAAGCTTGTACGAACTTAGCGGCAGCAAATTTAATGTTTAAACTTATATTAATAGACTATTGTTTGCAACCTCTCTATAGACAATAACGACATATGTAAGAGTTACTTACCGACGTACATAGGACGCATATAATGGGTTTTTCATTAAGGGCGCTCAAACTTTTTTTTAAAATAAAACAAAAACGAATGAATATATCTAAAAAAAATTTATTATGTTTTGAAGTACATTTAGTGGCACTTATGTATGAAATTCAATTTCCCTCGCATGACCACCGCGGGCACGCAAAATCTAATTTTCCACCACTTTTTCACATAATTCGGCCCGAATCGCACCAATTTCGCGTTCAATATTTTCTCTTAGCTCTTGTAACGTCGCCGGCTTGTTGGTATAGACCAAAGATTTAACATAGCCCCAAAGAAAATAGTCCAATGGTGTTAAATCGCATGATCTAGGCGGCCATTGAACTGGTCCATTTCGCGAAATAACACGCTCACCAAATTTGGTTTTCAATAAGTCAATTGTTGCGTGTGCCGTGTGACTGGTAGCGCCGTCTTGTTGAAACTACATATTGGCCAAGTCCA
This sequence comes from Eubasilissa regina, assembly GCA_022840565.1. NCBI lineage: Eukaryota > Metazoa > Arthropoda > Insecta > Trichoptera > Phryganeidae > Eubasilissa > Eubasilissa regina. The sequence goes on from JAINEB010000026.1 coordinate 7,151,938, forward strand.
TACCTTGCAATTGAGGCCAAAAATAATCAGTTATCATGGAGCGATAACGATTACCATTCACAGTAACATGACGATTAGCATCATCAACAAAAAAATATGGTCCAATGACACCTCCGGCATGTAATCCACACCATACAGTGATTTTTCCGGGATGCAATTGTGTTTCGTGAAGCACGTGTGGATTGGTGCCTGCCCAATAACGCATATTTTGCTTGTTTACATATCCATTGAGCCAAAAATGAGCTTCGTCGCTAAAGATGATTTTTCGATGGAATTCAGCATCATTTTCAAATCGTTGTGCAGCCCAATTGAGGAATTGGCGACGCTTCAAATGGTCAAGCGGCTTTAGTTCTTATGTCAACTGTATGGATGGATGTAGGATGTACAACATCTTGTATGGATGTAGGCCAAGATCTTTTCGCAAAATTCGCCACAATGACGTTACAGAAATGCCCAATTGTTGAGAACGTCGTGTTAGTGACTCATTTGGGTCATCAAGAACAGATGCTCTAGCGGCGGCAATATTTTCCTCACTTCGTGCATTTCTTTGTCTCACTGGCACTGGAACATTGTGTAGCGACAATGTGCTTTCAAATTTTTGCACCAAACGTTGAATTGTTGATGTGGCAGGCAAGTGATGACGATGATAAAATGGTCGTAATGCTCTTAAAGTTGCGGTGAGCGAACGCGAATTTTGGTAGTAGATTTGAATAATTTGCAAGCGTTGCTCCGGTGTGTACTGCTCCATGATGATTTGCCAACTAAGTACGAGTGTTAACCTCAAAAAAAATTGAAAAAATATGGCGTAGTTTTTTGTCCCTGTTGAAAGAAAGTTTGAGCGTCCCTATTGAAAAACCCTTTACATTCCGTTAGAATTCAGACAAAATTTTATTTGAAGTTCCCGCTGTGTTTGAATTCAAGGTTTGGCACTAGAGTTAGCTAAATATGTCAAACGAATGATAGACTCCACTGTTGCTGGTGTCTGTGTGTTTACACGATTCATAGATGTTAGGAAGTTGTGAATTGTTTTGTGTGTTATGACTGGTCTCTAAAGAACAGGGCGAATTTATTAGCAGCAGTGCTGTTTTCGGCTAGAAACAAAAAGTCTAAAGCTTTTTGACACTAGAATACAAGGGATGTGGAGCATCCAAAGCATGTATGAAGCGACCGAATCTGGCCCCTATGTGTAAACTTTACTATCCATAAATAAATTATATATAAAAGTATGCAAAGAGAGACAGTATATTGTGAAAGCGGGAAAATTATTTGTAACAGAGAGAAAAAAATTACCAATTTATATATGAAATTAAACAATATATCAAGAAACATTATACTGCGTAAATAATTATGAGACAGTATTATAGAAGGCAAGCATAGGGGTGGGGTTGTAAATAATATACACTCTAACCGTCAGCTGGTCTATCCAGCATTTCCCATCTTGACACCCACACCCTAATGAAACTGCGGAAAAGCCCGATGTTTCATTCATTCCGTACTAAGTCATCGTTCCGAGGTCAATTGTCAGTGTTGCAAAATAGAGCTTTGAGAATAATGCTAGACAGTGCAATGCTGGAAGATCTCAATATGATGACCTTTAAGCTGAAAATATATTTTAATATAATGGTATTTAGCAATATTTGAATACGTCCAAGAACACACATATTAACATATATACAACATTAAAAAATGTGACAGATATGGAGAATGATGCGTGAGAATGGTGAACGTTATATTTATATAACGTGATCACTGAAGCGTAAGCTGACAGGTCGTAAGCCCTGTAATTACCCACACTTCCCATATATTTTCCATTAATTATAATTTTTTTTAAATAACTTCGTCTCTGTGAGATATTTATTGTTTGTTTAATGCTATTTATTTATAAAATCATCAATAATAAAATATCGGCGGAATTTATACGAAAAATGGATGCAAATCAACATGAGCACGAGCACCGTACAAGGGGAAGGGATAGACTGAGACTGCCATTCAGGGAGAAGGCCAAATCTCAGAAATCGATGATGTACAGTGCGATGAAGATTTTTAATGAAATGCCAGAAAACATAAGAAAGGAGAAGAAATTGAATAGATTTAAAGTGAAAATGTAAAAGATAAGTGTGATGACTTTCGAAGTATCACCAGATTCCCTTGGGGTTCTATCCTCTGCTTACTGTCTAATTACTTGTAATATAAAACTCAGTATGTCCGAGGAACAATATTAAGTTCATTATAACAAATTGTAAATTATACACTTCAGCGATAGACTAGTTATTCAGGAGAAGCTGTGATGGAAGAGACCCGTTCCTTTATAAGGTTTATCTCCCTTCACTAATTTACTCACTTTCATGACACACACACACACACATACATTTACAAAGTGACAGTTTTTAAAATAAGTTTTAGTAAAAGAAAATACTTAAATCTTGTTTATATTACAGCGTATATAGGAGTGATATAATCTTTTGTTCACTGCTGCATGCTGTGGTTGGATTTGTTGCGTCTATTTTCCGCTTGTGAGCAAGCTAGGATATGTTTGAAGATCTGGTGGGAGTGGATCGGGTGTCCATCCGGAACTCTGATCTCCTCAGCTGCAAAAGGAATCTGGAATTGTTCAGGACTTTTGTGAGAGTTTGAATTACTTAATAGTAATACCAATTGCAGTGCTTTCTTTGTCTGTTTCTCCTGTCATCGAGAACGAATGGCCGGCGGTGGTGCTCTGATGACAAGTCAAGCTACTCTGCTATGATTTATGCCTGAAATTATGTAGCTTTGATAGTTTTATTTTATTCAAATGTTCTTTGTATATTAGTATTTCTTATGTACTGTGTTTTTGTAGTCAATGATTCTGTCTACACACAAAAGGTCAGGGACAAAGAGGGTGTTTGTGATGGCGGCTGTGCGGCTCCGTTTTGTCACTCAAGCGACAGACGAAATTGCACATAAAAATGCCAACCAGGCGGCGAATGAGAGGGACCATTTAGGAGCTTTTGCCATTGTCCAAGTCACACGTGAAGATCGGAGAGACAAAAGTGTGAACCAACTAGTTGCTAGTCTTTTCATTTCATTCATTTTCTACAGTTGGTTCGTAGCAACATTAGCTAGTTGTGCGCGTCTTGGAATTTCTTGCACATCGTCACTAGTTTTCATTATCAGCGCGTCCAAATAAATTCTCTCTTAAACTATCTCACATCCTGTTATTTGGAAAGTTTTGTCGCGATGCGTTAGCACGAATTTGTACGAACTACTTGAACATTTTCGGCTTGTAATTTAGTCAGCTAACACCTTGTGTTCCGAACGTGATACAATCCGTATCCAAATTCCCAACCATGCTCGTCTTTCCAGTGTGAAATGTGACCTTGACGCCAGCAGATATCAACTCGACCGATATTTGTTCGATCTCGGCATCGTGATAGTATTCGCGGTGTGGACCTTTCAGCTCCAGTGCACCAGCACTGTATTTTGTGATATTGTGTTTTGATCACGCACTGTTTGTTGTGTACTTGTGACATCGCTGTATTCAATTCGGAAGCGGTGATCGGCTCATCCGCGTGCTATTTTGTGTGATCTCGGCAGCGACTGCGGGGATTACGGAGGTGTCATGTACAAGGTAGGGCGGTTCGCGAGTCCTGAGATCACTGGTCCGTCCTTATCCCCTCACCGACCTCATCCTGTACCACGTTTCCTTACTTCCCTCCCACACCTTGCGGCGAATCCGATTTACGACCGGAATTGTCGTATTCCATTCACGATTGCACATTTTATTTTGACCATATCGATCCGGAATCACAGTTCGAATTCACCTTATTTATATTTCTAAATCGTTCGATCTGTTTTGATTGCCTGTTATTTCGGCTACGACGTTTTTTGTTAACGGTGTCCCGATGATATTTCGGTCGAGGAGGTCTAACGCACTCACCCTATTGATGTTAAGAGGACACTTAGCAAGTTCACGGCATTTTTACGCACATATTGTGCAGTCGCGGCCTGATATCTGATGCCACTTACTCGATTCGCAGTAGTGCCGGTATAATAATTGGAAGCAGGCCTCTCTTGAGCCGGGCGCTTACGTCACTCGCGATTCCGTTATTCCAATACTCAAAAATGAGCTGTCACGCTCGCTTGACGTAACATTAAAATAAATTAATACCATACTGCACAATGTGTATATTTATTTAATGTTATTAGCAATGTGAATTTAGTACCGTTAATACAATTTAAAAAAATTGTGCTACATTTCACTAAAAAGCGTATATTACATAGATATTAATTAGATAATCAATTTTATCGAAAAATATTGTTGCGCCACTGGGATTCGAACCTGGATCTCTTTCCTAACCGAGGAAGGTGCATTATCCAACTACGCTACAACGACGATATTTTTAGCGACAAATTTTCGAACATACATGTTACCTTTTTGATATTAATACATTTAATCGTGCCATTATTCGAAAGAGCCATCTACCTTATTTTTACAGAATGTCAAATACCTTTGAGTAGTCTAATAACAGACGCCAGAATTATCAATTCATTTTTATTAAATTTTGGACACACTGATACAACTTTATAACAGGAGAACACATTCTTATTCAGAACATAGGTCTGTGATATTTTAAATATGAATTAAATGTATTAATTAGAAAGTTGTTCATATAAAATCAATTTTATCGATTAATATTGTTGTTGCGCCACCGGGATTCGAACCTGGATCTCTTTCCTAACCGGGGAACATAGTAGGATCGTACAAACGACGGATTTACTTTGTTTAAAGACGTTGGCTAAACCAAAATACATATATTTTATTATAACAGCATAACCTATATATATATATATATATATATATACCTACCGCACGCCACTGATCATATCGGTGAATACCTACCGCACCAGGTGCCAACTGAAGATGTGGGATTCTAGACATTCCCACGCAATACATTAAAGTAGCAAGATGTTCAGTGAAGTTTACAAAAGATAGAACAGTACAATAAAGATCGGTTGTGTAGCCTTAAACAATATGTTTTGGTAAAACAGTGGCCAGTATATTAAGTTGAGGTGAATCCTTTAGATCGGTCGGTATATACTATTAATAGTGTTTAATGAAGTAATTTTGGAAGACAGGGCACATAACACATATGTACTTTCGTTGAACCAACGTCTTTGGACAAAATAAATCCGTCGGTTATATACTCTTAATAGTGTTTAATGAAGTACTTTTGGAAGACAGATGATGCAGGACACATAACATATATGTACTTTCGTTGAACCAACGTCTTTGGACAAAATAAATCCGTCGGTTATATACTATTAATAGTGTTTAATGAAGTACTTTTGGAAACCGGTGGATGTATTTAAACTCTATTCAGTGGTTAATAAAACAAAGATAATAAATAAAAAATATGAATTTTTAATTTTTAATTTTGATAATAAATGTACCCCCTGCATTTCTGAGTGCACAACTCTCACAACGGTCTTGGGATAGGATTTATTTATTTATTTATTTAGACACATAAAATATAAGCATCGTACAGCTACAAAAAAAAAGACATTTTAAAATGCGTTGCCCAACTAGGCAAGCCTGTTTTAGAGCAAATTACATTTCACAAACCACAAAAACACAATCAAATAGAATGCGAAACACACAAGGCAAGTAGACGTGAAAATATATATAAAAAAGAAAAAAAAATCAATGTGCAATACAATGTATTGCAATTGATCCAATAATAGCAGCTCAAAAAATTATATTAAAAGTTATCCTCAAATCCCCAATCACAACGAGCACTGACGAAATTTTTGATAAATTCAATGTCTTTGATATTAGACAAATATACGCTAATACTACTCTCAAATATATATATAAATACAAACAGACACATTTTAAAACAACTCAAAACATAATTTCCACACGGACAAATACAAATAACCTACAGACCCCGAGAGCACATACTACATTCGGTCAAAGGAACTACAAATATTTTGGACCTAAACTGTTTAATAGAATGCTAAAAGACTTAAATCAATTGAATTGTCACAAGAACATGAAACTATATATTAAACCTTGGATTCGTAATATGGGTAGAGCCAGTATTGGTGCACTCACCCAAACATATTGACTCGTACCTATATTAATTATTGCTACAAAGTGATCCAAAAATTAAGTCCATTTTAAAATTGTTCTTCATGTACACCTATTATATAGTAATAAATGTAATTCTATCCACTACTTACAATTGCTTGTAAACTATGCCCGTCTCGACACAGAATTTCTCCAGTGAGACGGGCACAGTCCAAACAGATTTTTATATAGTATTATATAGTTACTGATAAATAATAATAATAATATGTAAATAATGTAAGGTAAAGGTAAATATACAAGATCAAAACACACAAAATACAGTTATAAGAATTATTTCATTATACAAAACAGTATCTGCTCTTCCTAATTTCAAAAACCAATTTGAAACATCCCTTTTAAAAACCTTAATGTCATTTAAAGTTTTAATATTATTTCCAATTTGATTGTATATTCCGGGAGCTTGAAAGTTGAATAAAAAGGTTGAAGCCGAAAGTTGAGTGGCTTGTTGGTGTAGTGGTCAAGATGTTGGCCTGGTGATCTTGCGGTCGGGGGTTCGCGCCTCGTTCCAGGACACCGGCAAGTTAGTCCTATTTTCATAGCACAAGCGTTTAGCTTAGTTTGAAAATAGTAAGAATATTGATGTGACATGTATTCCGTGTACGCATCTCTATTTAAAAAAAAAATTAAAAATCTTTGACCAAAAGTAGTTTTCGTTCTTGGAACTATTTTAAGATTATTTACTCTTGCGGGATAACATGATGGATGTATGTTTTAGAAATTGTTTATAAAAAAAGTAATTATTAAACAAACAAACAAATTCTCTAGCAAACTGTTTAAATAAAGTGTCACAATACACCTTTAAATTCGATACCATGCTGGTGTAAAAAAATGTGATTAGCGTATCGTGACGGCTCTCAATTTCCATGGCTTTTTTTTACTCAGTGTGCACGCAGATATCTGTTCACCTTCCCGTTCGCTACGGCTATAATTGAAATTTACGCACGTATTAGTTCAAATAATTTTTGTAAAACTCCATAATCGCTGTTGCGTAAAAGCACGGATGCCGGAAGAAAACAGAATATACGGAAGGAGGTTTGCATTCATCACAATCCACTTCTTCAGATACCTCCAAAGTAGACTTTAAACTTATCACTTTCTTTGTCAAGGGTGCTTTAGAATGCACTGTATAGACGCGACGTCTCAATGTAAAACTATTCTTCGATTCACGAATTACCGTACCGCTTCAAGGTCGCCTTTCGACTTGTGGCGGCGTGCCGGGTGTGAAGAGGGAGGGGAAAGAGAAGGCACAGTACATTATTTTCTTTCAAGAATAATTAACAAATAAATATATGTCCCAAACAATCACATATGTTTTTTTTATTCGACTACTTAGGTACTCCCTGTGCATTTTGTCCTTCCAATATAACTGTCCCGCTCTGGCCAACTGATGACGCCGACGTGGGAACAGATTGCCATATGATACCGCACTCTCAAGATCTGTGTTCTTTTTTTACCGTCCGAAAGCAGCGCCGTGCGTACCGCTAGGATCACGAAGAGGCGTTGTTTTAAACACTTCCGGAAGTGCAGTGATATCTCAGTTCTTCACTAAAAAAGTGCGAGTCAACTGGAGGTGAAAACGACGTTCAACCCAAGAATTTAGAGCAAGATAGGTCAGATCCATTTGCCATCATTTTCCTTCCTGAATCCAATTCGGGTTACGTCAGCTAATCATTATTGTAATCGATACGGTCCACGGCATCTTATCCCACCACTACTCGATTAATTTACTTGAAACGCGTTTGGCCTTGTAAGGGTGTTATCAATTTAACAATTTAACTCGACAACTTGTATTTATATATATAGTGGGGGACAGGGTAGCACAGAAATATACAGGTTTCACGTATTAACTTTGAAACATACAAATATCCCAAAAAAAGTGAGAAGATTTTGTAAAATGTGATATAATTACATCAAAATTAGTTTAACTATATCAACAATAGCTTCAATAGTTTACTAATTTATTTACTTACCTATATTACTAGATAATTTGCGGACGCCATCTTTGATTGTTAATTTTCCCATTATTTATTTCAAACTGTTGCCCAGAATGACAAAAATCACTGCAGAAGACCGTATTCTGATCAAAAATTTGCCAATGGAAGAACGTCGGGGTGCTAGGAAAATGATCAGAGTTTCAAAACAAAGCCTGGAGTATAGCTAGACATCACAGCAGGACGGAGCTCCATCTCACACAGCCAGAAATACAATCGACTCTCTTCGTCGTGAGAATGTTAATTTGATCTCACCAGGCGTGTGGCCACCGAACAGGGCAGATGTAAACCCACTAGATGATGCAGTATGGGGTGTTTTGATGATTTCTGATTAGCTGAATATTGTACATTAAGAATTATAATTAATTATATTATGTTTTGAAATAGCTCGTGTGTTACGAGATGTTCTCACTTTTTTTGGTCCACCCTGTATATGCTTGTCTCTGTGTATCTCTGTTGTTATCTCATCGTTAGGCGTTCGTTCACTTCTTGTAGTTTCGGTCCATCTTGATACTGTCCATTCATCTTCGTCTCGGTCTTTTCCACGATGCCGTTGTCTGATGTGAGAGGAACATGTGTTTCAAACACGTAAAAAATCTTTATAAATACAAGCTGGTAATATTTTAAAAGCACACAAAGGGCGTGGATATAATTAAACGTTCCTTGGGTGACCTTTCCGTCCAACACGTCAGATAATTAACTATGACTTCTTAAATAAACGCAAAGTTACTTTGTGGCTACATATTAAATAAATAATAAGAAACTATGCTACAGCGACAAATTTTCGAACCTATATGTCACCTTTTTGATATTAATACATTTAATCGTTCCATTATTTGAAAGAGCCATCTGCCTTATTTTTACCTTTGAGTAATCTGATAGCAGACGCCAGAATTATCAATTCATTTTTATTAAATTTTGGACACATCGATACAACTTTATTATTAGGAGAACACATTCTTATTACGAAGTTGTAGTTGAACATATAGGTTCGAAAATTTGTCGCTAAAAATATTGTCGCTGTAGCGTAGTTCGATAATGCACCTTTTCCGGTTAGAAAAGAGATCCAGGTTTGAATCGCGATGGAGCAACATCAATATTTTTCGATAGAATTGATTTTATATGTATATCTTTCTAATTAATATATTTAAAACTTTTTTTATACCACTGTTTGAAGACCAATGGTCCCCATTCGTCAGAATAAAATATATACTAAATTTCAAAATACAAGCATAGACAAAAACAAAACTATAAATATAAGTGGTCGGCAACAAATTAGGAATTACTGTAACAAATTTAAAAGTGGACTATTTGCAAAAAGGGTTTGCCTATTTACAATTTTTAATTTGCTATTAACACTTTTTTTTATTTCTAAAATTTCTAAATTATCTAACAGTAAACTTACGGTATTTGAATGCAAAATTTCTAAACCCTTATTAATGTCAAAATAATGGTTTGTTTCCGAAAGATGATTGGCGAATTCAGAATAGTTATTAATGCACCTTAATTCTAATATCAAAATTTTCCTCCCTCTCCCCCCTCTTATTTAGCCTCACATCAGAGCACGACTTTTTTGTGTATTGTTTATGACATTTGAAATGTTGTAAAATTTACTTGTTGCTAGCGAATTCGGTTCCTCGCGTGTGCGTGCCGAAACTGTTATTGTGGATCCAGTGCTTCTTGCTGAGGATCAGTTCAGGAGCTGTGACTGCAAGGTAGAAAATCGAAGTGAGTCATGCTTTCTGGCCGGTCCTTGAGCATTGTCCTATCCCTACACCTTATTCCTATATCCCGTTTTCCTACCCTTTGTGTTAAAATTTATAGACCCCAGATTTTCTGAATCCGCCAATCATCATATTTTTATAATTAATTATTAAATGCCTTTTACTGCTTTCTGATTTTGTGATAGTCTCTAAGGTTCGCTGCCGTCGCCGCGGTCTCCAGGAGTCCTCGGCTCCAGTGGCTGCGCAGCAAGACGCACACGAACACATGTTGAGTAATGGCTGGACAGGTAGCTTGAAATTTGGCCGACTGCTCATGGAGCAGAACGCCCGTTAGAGCCAGCTCCGACGAGCTGATAGCCCAGAATTAAAACAACGTATGTAGTTACAAGTTAACATTAAATTTTAGTAAAACCGCTAATATTTTTGCGTTGTTAATTTAGAGTGATTTCTTCCTGACTTTTCCACAATGAATACTGTCAAGGTGTCAGAAGCAGTGTAGGCGAGCTGGCGATTTGGTACTATAACGCACACACAGTTTTATCTAGTTTTACAGCACTGACAATTGTCGCATTTCTTATCACATTTGCAATACGGTATTATCGGATGGGGAGGTGCATGTAAAACTTCAATGTCACAATTAGAAATCACTCAAAAAATTATAATAAAAATTATTCTAAAAAATACTCTCTAAGTATACAACTTTTCACAGATTTTAAAGTACCAAAAATAGTAGACATATACAAAAAAATTCAATAATTCTACAAGATATAGAGATCAAATTGATATCCCAAAACTAAAATACACCGCAACTCAAAATCAATATATTTATCAAGGCATCAAATTTTTTAACAATCATAAATTTGTAACTGAAGTAAAAAAATATGTACACAGACTAACTGAAACATTAATTAACTCGAATATACTCCTTCTCTATACACGAGTCTTACTCTCATAGAGAAGAAACAAATGTTAAAATATATATATATATATATATATATATACTTACTTACTTACTTACCATCACACCGTTTCCCCCCAGAGGTAGGCAGAGATAGAGCGCCACACTCTTCTGTCCTGACATACAATTCTCGCCTCATCCACTTTCATACATATTCTCATACAAGCTCGCCGATTATTGAGGCTTCTAACAGGACCATCCTCCATTAACTGGTTTACCTGGTCGCGCCAAGTCTTCCTCTATTTCTGGTGCCATCAACATTTGCGTCATATATCTTTCTTACCATTCTCTCCTCATTCATCCGTTCAATATGACCAAACCACCTAAGTTATCCTTTCTTAATCTTACTCACTATTCTAACATCAGCTTTACATTGTTTCCTTATTTCTTCATTCTTTGCTCTGTCATAAATAGATTTGCCACAAATACGCCTGCATTCAGTGTACTTTCGTTTATTTTCTGACAGCTCCAGGGCTCACTTCCATACATCAGTGTCGGTACCGGGATTCCATTGCGCACCGCTAGTCTTGCCTGGGTTGACAAATTCCCGTTAGATATAATTCCATTCAAAGCGCCGTTCACTTTATTCCCTGCAGTCACCCTCCTTTCGATATCATTCTCAGCCTTTCCGTTTCTATCAAACATACAAACTCAAATATACCCCCTTAAAATTCAAATTGTATTATATTTTTAATATTAATAAAAAAAATATTCCTAATAATGTCAATTAACATTCAGTTCATTAGTTTTACATTTGTGTTAAGGTCCTATTTAAGTAATAGTTTAAAAAAAATCAAATCTATTGTATAACTCTTATTTTTCGTAACGGTACAGATATCGTACTACCTTTTTTGATTATTTTCTGTCAGTGCAGATGAGACAATGTTAATATTAATTAATATCAACACAATTATAAAACATTAAACATAACAGAAGGAAGCAACTGGATGATTTCTTTTTAAATATGTCCCACGCTTATATCTGGATAATAAGGATAATTAATTTAAAAAATCACCGAAATTATGCCTTACGGCACAGTTCGACAAGGTTTGAAATTTCCTCAACGAATTTATTGTACGTCAGTTGAACGTTAATATTTAGTAGTAGATAATTTATCAACGAACATATTGTGTATTATAGAAATCGACCTTTAATATACGGTACAAAAAAAAAATTCACAACGGATGTATTCTATGAGACTTTCGCGTGTGACACTTTCTTAAAAGAGCTAAAATGACTATAAAATATATGTTTGTATATTCATCTTCCTTGTGAGCAGGAATGTGATGGATTTAGTGTTATGGGTAAGGAAAACACAGGGGTGTATTTAATTTACATGAGACGCGTTTCGCTCTTTAAGTGCATTATCAATCTAACAATTTAACTCAACAACTAGTCAATGAGAACACATTCTTATTGTGAAGTTGTAATTATTCAGAACAGACGCTCTGTGATGTTTTAAATACTAGTTTAATGTATTCATTATAAATATACACATATAAAATTTAATTTTGCCATGAAAAATATTGTTTTTGCGTCAACGGGATTCGAACCTGGATCTATATTTCCAATCCGGGGAAGTACACTACCAATTGTGTTACAACGCCAGTACTTTTCATGACAAATTTTCGAACACGATGTTATACTTTTTCAAATGAATACATCTGTCGTTCCATTATTTGAAAGCCATCTACATTATTTTTACAGAATCTCAAATACCTTTGAGTAATCTGACAGCAGACGCCAGAATTATTAATTCATTTTTTATTAAATTTTGGACACATTGATACAACTTTATTATTAGGAGAACACATTCTTATTGTGAAGTTGTAATTATTCAGAACATAGCTCTGTGATGTCTTAAATACTAATTTAATGTATTCATTATAAATATACACATAAAAAATCAATTTTGTCATGAAAAATATTGTTTTTGCGCTACCGGGATTCAAACCCGGATCTCTATTTCTAATCCGGGGAAGTACACTACCAATTGTGTTATAGCGCCAGTACTTTTCATGGCAAAAATCATGGCTTCCTTCTTCGATGTTTAGCACGAGGCACTGTGATCCACACCAGCGGTTTCGGCGCGCACACGTGAGCAACCGAATACACAAGCAACAAGTAAACATTAAAACTTCTTCAAGTTAGTGACGAGCATATAGCAGTATCCACTCTCCTTGACAGTTGAAAAGTCATAGACAAAAACACAGAAAAGGTCGTGCTCTGAGGGGAGGGGTATAGGAGATGACAAATAGGTAAAGTAACCATAACGGAGCATCCACACGTGTACGGTCATCAATACCGATTTTAAAGGCGAATTTTTGATTCAAGATATGGCTAATGCTCATATAAGATACGTTGCAGACTACTCTCCGCTTTCGTGATCCTCGTGTACACACCATGTCTCAGAGGTTTGCCGTCTTGCGCTTCAGCGGGAGCATTGCAATGGCACGTGTTGCGGCCGGTACTGGGCGTGCTTTTGAGGCTGTTGAGAGCCTAGTTTTACACACAGGTATCTGCAATGTGCGTTCCGAAGTCGTCGGCTGTGATATGATATTAAAGCGGTACTTATATAATTTGTTCTGAACACTCAACTTTGATGCCTTTGCGCTTTTCTTTATTGTACGTATTAGAAGGTATTAGATGGTAACGTGATATAACCTAACGTACAAGAATATTACAAAGTAATTAATTAACTGTATTTTTTGGACGCAATTCGTTCTGCATTTTTAGTAACGCGACCGCAAGAACGACCGATACTTTTCACATTTCATAAATGAAATCTCCAGTTGCTATGGACCAACTGTGAAAAACTGGAGAAAATGGACTGTAGAGACAGTGACATCAAACTAGCAACAATAATAATGTCGGTTCACACTCTTGTCTTTCCAATCTTCAGCGGAGACTCTGTTTATGTAAATGCCTTCGATAGCTGGTTTCCTATTAACAATAAGCGCACATATGATTTCGACCGACCGAAGCGCGCACCGGTGGTTTATTCGGACCGCTGGACTGGTCGATCACGGGATATAATAATAATGTAATAAGAATGACGCCTGTCGGGTACCGTCTTCTTAGATTTTCAAAAAAAGGGCGGCAATACTCACACATATGTACATTATTATAAACCAAGAAACCCAGTGGTGCCAATCGAAGCAACAAGGCGCGTAAGCAATGCCCCGTGGACAGCATGCCTCAGTCCTGCAACAAATCCAACAGCAGCAAGCCTTGAGCGGTGGATAAGTTAACTGGAGATATTTTGCCATTTCACCATGAATAGACTTACGCCAGAACAATGCTTGCAAATTGTGCAAATTTATTTCGAAGATCGACATAATAATTCATCAGAGCGAGTAATTCAAATAACCGTGGATCGTTTTCGCACCGCGCATACTCTGAATTCTAAAGATTTCTATACATATTGTTGAACTATAATTTATGTACAGGGTGGCCCTAAAAAAGTGAGAACATTTCGTAAAATGTGATATAATTACATCAAAATTAGTTTAACTATATTAACAATAGCTTAAATAGTTTACTAACTTACTTACTTACCTATTCGCCTATATTACATTTTATTCCGACAATTTCAGGTCGCCACCTTTGATTATTAATTTTCCCATTGTTTGTATTAGGTTTTTTCAAATTGTCGTCCAGAATGGCAAAAATCACCTCAGAAGGCCGTATTCTGATCAAAAATTTGCCAATTGAGAAACATCGGGGTGCTAGGGAAATGATCAAAGTGTTTCAAAACAGAGCCTGGAGTATAGCTAGACATTACAGCAGGACGGAGCTCCATCTCACGCGGCCAGAAATACAGTCGACTTTCTTCGTCGTGAGAATGTTAATTTGATCTCACCAGGCGCGTGGCCACCGAACAGGGCAGATGTAAACCCACTAGATGATGCAGTATGGGGTGTTTTAGTGATTTTTGATTAGCTAAATATTGTGTAAAAAAAAATTATAATTAATTATATTATGTTTTGTAATAACTCGTGTGTTACGAGGTGTTCTCACTTTTTTTGGTCCACCCTGTATATTCCGAAATGACTGAACGTGCAAGAATGAAAGTGCATTTATTTGACTATAATAATTTAGAACTTCTATATAGTTGCATCAAAGGACGAAAATTAGACATCTTAATAAACATCCAAATACCGTCCATTACATCCCTTCTCTTATTTCACCTCCCTTAACCCGAAACACACCCTTTATTACTGTCAGAAAATGTTTTTAACTTTATTTGAATCATATTATTGATAATGGGAAAACGTACTAATATTTAAAATTGAAAAATTTAGTGAAATAAAACAGTGTTTTAACACAATTTACTAAATAATCTTTGAACACTGGCGATAGTGCAGTTGTATATAATACTCGAAGTGTTTTCACATGGTAACATATATAAAACTTCCAAAAATTTGATAAATATGGAGATTGATTAATGGGTGAGAATGGTGAACGTTATATTTGTGTAAAGTGATCATTTAAGACAGCCGAAGACAGGTCGTATGTCATGTATAAAAATAGCTTCGTCTCTATGAGATATCTATTATTTGTTTGCTAAAAAAATATGTTCTTAAGTTCACACAACCGCACATCTGGTTCAAGAAGTAATTTAAATGTAAAAACACACAGTAAACATGAATAGGGGATGCCGGCATAAAATTAAAAACCTCCCGGTATCTACTGACGCTTAAAAACCATAGGAGTCGAAGAGCCCTCACAGATAGTGATCCGACAGCAGATGGAACTTAACATAACGCAACACCTGTCTTCGACACGGTAGTGCAAATCTAGTACCTAATAAACGACAGATCCTGCTTTCGACACGGTACTGCAAGCCAACACTTAACAACAATCATACAAACGTCGGCCAGAAAGATAAGATGTACACGGCAGATTAGCCCAGAAGACTAATAAAAAGAGTTAAAAGGGTGGAGTGCTGACGTATTATGCACAAAATTCCGTGACGCTTAGCTTTGAGCACACCGTGAAGAAGAAAAAGAAGTAGATTTTAAAATTAGATAAAAGCTGTGACCTCAAATCTTTCCAAGAACTCACTCACTCGCGTCTTTAGACATTTGACCATTTTCCTTATTGTGCCGATATTGTATTTGTACTTTGTATTTTTTGATATGTAAATTTCACGACCTGGTTCTCGACACAGGCCGAACAATCTTCAACACTACAGTATGTATAAAAATACTAATACCGTATTTGTGAGTACTCGATGGACCCGCAGAAGAAATTGACTTTGTCTAGAGAAAGTTTTAATATTAGATGTGGTCCTTGAACTCTAAGCAACTGGCTTTCAACCAGTGGCGTAGATTCAAAAATGAAATAAAAATTCAATGAACAAACACGAATTCTACTGTGAGACTTTTGTGTTAAAACTGACAATCTTATTTCTGAAATCAAATTGGAGAAGATATAAATATGTAAACTATGCACCTGGGTTGCAATATAAATGAAAGATGGGATCCTTCAGTTCAAATCAAATGACGCATCGAGCAAGTTTGTTCAACCTTTATCCGCGTGAAGAGGATATACTGCAGTCATGATCTCAACCTTAGATTAGAGAGAATGGTAAGAAAGATATATGATGCAAGTGTTGATGGCACCAGAAATAGAGGAAGACTTGGCACGACCAGGTAAACCAGATAATGGAGGATGGTTCTGTTAGAAGCCTCAACAATTGGCGATCTTGTATGAGAAGATGTACGAATGTGGATGAGGCGAGAATTGTGTGTCAGGACAGAAGAGTGTGGCGCTCTATCCTCTCTGCCTACACCCACGGGGAAACGGCGTGGTGGTAACCTTAGATTACCTACTCTATTTATTATTATCTAACATTTTGTTTTTACTATTTAATTATTAACTTATTTGTCTAGTATTTAAGACGCTGGCCTACGGGTCCAGTTCCGGGAGGCCAGCAAGTTAGCCATATTTTCATATTGATGTAATTTTTTTAGTTTTTTTTTATAAAAAAATAGAGATGCGTACACGGAATACATGTCACATCAATATTCTTACTATTTTCAAACTAAGCTAAATGCTTGTGCTATGAAAATAGGACTAACTTGCTGGTGTCCTGGAACGAGGCGCGAACCCCCGACCACTAGATCACTAGGCCAACGTCTTGACCACTACACCAACAAGCTACTCTTACATTATATTATTATAATTTAAATATCATAAATCGCGCTTTTTCGCAGTTTCATTAGGGTGTGGATCTCGCGTTGAGAAATACTGAGAAGAACAGCAGACTGAAATGAAATAGAGGACTGCATGACTCCAAGACGTTGGTTAAACGAAAGTACATATATGGGTAGACAAAGGATACCAGGTATGCGTCCATGTATTGAGAGCCAGTCCAATTATTGTACAGAATTACAATGTTATTTGTTTTGACTTATTTTCGTCTGGCGGCCCATGGAAAATGCCAGCAATATAACTATTTGAGGGGCGTTGCGCCTACCTGTAAGTTTTATGACCCAGGCGGTTCCGACACAGCAGCGGGTCGGCCATAGGGCATTTTTTAAAAATATTTTTGACAATAATAAACAATTTGCTGACCGGAATTCACAGAACACAATCAATATTATATCTATTTTGTGTATAAGTTTTGTTATATATATATTTTTAATTATGTCAATTACACTTGATTCTACTTATAATATTGTTGATTGCATTTCGTATAAAAAGGGTGTAATTTTTAAAATATTTTATTAATAATATATGTATTTCATTAAATCATATCACCTACAAAACGGTTGAAAAACCGAAACTTTGAGGTGGGTCTAAAATGACCCACGTGACGTGTTTTGTTTTGATCTATCAGGCAGTAAGTGTTAAGTCGCTTAGCCATCACTCTTTCCGGCATCGTCTATCCCATTCAAAATGATTTTAAAAATGTATTTATTTATTTATTTACACCCAATCCCGAATCGTTTTGAGAGTTGTTTACCCTCGTTTCTATTCGTAATAATTACATATATTTTTATTTATTTTATTACATTCAGTCATACCATCATAACACCACCATAGGTTGGCTCCGGTATTGTCGTACCAGAACCATACCTGTACGATATGAGAGACTTGTTGTCACATTAATTTCAAAAGGCAGCCAGAGAGAAGCTATAGAAATCACACAACCCCAAAGGGGAAGGGTAGACGTCACATTTATGTGTTTCAGTCTCGGAACTCGGTCACAGTCCGCCAGAAATTCACCAAAAAGGTCGCAAGAGTGCGAGGTAGAGCTAGTAGAATACTCCGTTAGGTCTTTCTATTCACTGTTCTCCCAGGCATCGCCCGTCCCAGCAACCCCCAGCGGGACACCCACACCTTAATAAATACCCGAAAATGTCCGAGATTCAAAATGAAATATCAATGTTAACAAAAATGTCAGATCGTATCTTGTTGTACCAAGGTCACGCTGTTAAAAATTCAAGGTGGAGATGGCCGAGTCAAATCTGTTTCATAATTGGATTGAATTAAAAAGTATTTCGTTATGTTTCTCGTTCAGAAGTCTATTAAAAAAATATAACTGTTAAGACCGCTTAGATTAAAGATTTAAGGTACGGTAAATTAATATGGAGTAAGTTTTATATCTCCAACAAGACTGCTCGGTGACACACATCGGTGCAGTCATAAATCATTACATTGGTATTTATTTAATTTATTGTTATTGTACTTTTAAAATTATCAATATTAACTTTGTGGTTAAAATTCATATTTTTTATTTATTATCTTTGTTTTATTAATCACTTAATTGAGTTTAAATACATCTACCGGTTTCGAAAAATACCATTTTACTTGCAAGGATTGTGCTGCATTTTATATTGGTAAAACGGGTAGAAATTTTAATATAAGAGTAAGGGAGCATTTGAGACGTTTGAACAATAGTGGGTTTTCAGAATTTTCTAATCATTTGATAGAAAATTGTCACGGTTTTGATAAAAAATTGTGATTGTCAATTTAGCATATAAACGGTGTTGGTCACAAATGAAATAATTTGGAATCGTTGGAGATAAATAAAGCGTGTAAAACTAATCAAACAATTATAAACAGCCAACTGAATTGAACTACGAGTCCCATTCTAAAATTATTCCACTAAATTTGTATTAAGTAACAATTTGATAATATATGTTTTTAGTTAGTATTGACATCCTGAAGAAGAAAATTGTATTTTTCGAAACCGGTTGATGTATTTAAACTCAATTCAGTGGTTAATAAAACAAAGATAATAAATAAAAAATAAAAATATTGTGTTTAGTTTGTAGAACGCCACGTTTATCTATAATTAAATTTAAAAAGCGTCAAATTATTATTATAGAGTTCTGCCGGTTTGCGTTAACATTATTGTATGTTACAGCTGTTTCGGCGGTTAAGGCCTTTTTTAAGGGGTTTCAAGCTAAGGTTTTTTTTTTTCAACTAGATTCACCAAAAATAAAAATGTATATTCAAAATTTGTAGCCTATTTATTGAAACTAAAGGAAATTAATAAAATAACGAATGACCCAAATACAATTTGAACCCACTTCTTAATATGTTCAAAGAATTTAAAATCAATACAAAATAACCAATCACAATGAGTAGTTAAAATAAATAGAGGCACTTACAGAATATTTTCTGAAATTCATTAGGGTGTGGGTGTCTCGCTGGGGGTTGCTGGAATGGTCGATGCCGGGAAGAGCAGTGGCTAGAGAAACCTAACGGAGCGTTCTACTTGTCGCACCTCTTGCGACCTAGACAGGGTGAATTTCTGCCGGACTGTGACCGAGTTCTGCGTCGTCTACCCTATCCTATCATGATTTTTATAGCTTTTAGAATTGAATGCGATAACGAGTCTCACGTCGAGATGGAGGAGCCAACATATGAATCGAAACGACTCTCAAAATGATTCGAGATAGGGTAATAAATAAATATTAAAAAAAAAAAAAAAATATATATATATATAAGGTAGTGCCTCTAGAAATAAGGAATATTAATATACACCGATTCTACCGAAACTACCTAATTACCCATGGATAGAGGAAGGGGTTACTAAATCAGTTAACCTTAAGTGCACCGTGATGTAATATACCCATATGCAGCCATGCTGTCAACTCGTGTTACCGTAAGAAAGCTTTTATTAGTCTAGATGGCTTTAAAATTATTAATCCTATAAACTTACTCTAAACGTTGAGCCTGAATTACGAAAATGGGATCAATATTGTAAAATAATTCGGAGCATTCATCAAGTCCTATTCGGTACTACCTATTTTAATTAGTGAGAAAAAGAGATTATATCTGTTTGTTATTATTTGTATTGTGAAATTAATGTACCATCTCTGTTTGTCTTACCGCAAATGGTATTTTATTGTGAAATTAATGTACCATCTCTGTTTGTCTTACCGCAAATGGTATTTTATTGTGAAATTAATGTACCATCTCTGTTTGTCTTACCGCAAATGGTATTTTATTGTGAAATTAATGTACCATCTCTGTTTGTCTTACCGCAAATGGTATTTTATTGTGAAATTAATGTACCATCTCTGTTTGTCTTACCGCAAATGGTATTTTTCCCAACATTAATTTTACAAAAAAACTAAATAGATAAATAATTATTTTTGTAAGATTCCGCTTTACACAATTAGTTTTTCACTAGTCAGTTCTAAGCATAAACATTTTCCTTATAATTACCTAAAATATGAATTTTATGTTGCGTATAGTAACCATGGTTTGACATTACAAAGGGTGTCAAGCAGGGTTGTGTAATGTCTCCATGGCTGTTCAACTTGTATATGGATAAATGTGTGAAAGAACTAAAATGTATGAATGTAGGAGCAAAAATGGGCGATTTAATTGTATGCTGTTTATTGTACGCCGATGATGCAGTACTAATGGCGAATAATGAACAAGAACTACAGAATCTGGTGAGTAGAATGTACGATGGATGCAAGGAAAGCGACCTCATGATGAATGTCAACAAGTGGAAAGTGATGGTATTTAAGAAGGAGGAAAGCGAGACACCGTGCTCCATGCTTGGAGCTGATCTATGTTTGGGACAAGCAGATATTTGGGAAGTATGTTTGGTAGAAACGGAAAGGAGGGTGACTGCAGGGAGTAAATTGAACGGCGCTTTGAATGGAATTATAGATAACGGGAATTTGTCAACCGAGGCAAGACTAGCGGTGCACAATGGAATCCTGGTATCGACACTGATGTATGGAAGTGAACGTGTGAAGTGGAAGTGATGAATGAAGAGAGAATGCTAAGAAATACATCTGACTCAAGTGTTGATGGCACCAGAAGCAGAGGACGTCCGCAGAAGACTCGGCACGACCAGGTAAATCAGATAGTGGAGGATGGTTCTGTTAGAAGCCTCAAAATCGGCGAGCTTGTATGAGAAGATGTATGAATGTGGATGAGGCGAAAATTGTGTCAGGACAGAAGAATGTGGCGCTCTATCCTCTCTGCCTACCCCCGCGGGGAAACGGCGTGATGGTGAGTAAGTAAGTCAAATCTAAAATTATCGAATCGGTTTCCGACCAACGCGTACTAGGAGCCCAGATTAAACGAGTTTTCCCCAGACGCTCTCCAGTCTGGCGAGTCTTCTCACCGCGTGACCCCATTCAGATCGAGTTTAATATGGGCCAAGCGCGACGCGAGTCACTAAAAACGCATCGGACGCGTTTTCTCAGAAATTCGCATAATTTGCAAACCTGACAGCGGGTCATTTTTTTTTTTTGTGTGCCAGTCGAACTTGCGAAGATGTCTCCTTCGTGTGGCGGCGTGGTTATCAAAGTGGCACAAGCTGGCTTGTTATCCAGTTCAACACCCCTGGGGTCGCGTCCTGATCGGGCAGGCATTCGTGTCGCGCTCCGTTGTTTGACACTCGCAAGGGGTGGACTCCATTCGCGATGGTAATTATCGCCCAATTCATGGCGAAGGGTCCAGTCATTTTGGTATACTTCTCTATTTTGCGTTTTAAATAGCATACTAAAATTATCCATTCCAGATTCGTACATTTTCTCATTCAAGCTCGCCGATTGTTGAGGCTTCTTACAGAACCATCCTTCATTATCTGGTTTACCTGGTCGTGCCGAGTCTTCCGCGGACGTCGTCTACTTCTGGTGCCATCAACACTTGCGTCAGATGTATTTCTTAGCATTCTCTCCTCATTCATCCGTTCCAACCTATGACCAAATTCTTAATCTTACTCACTGTACTAAGTTCAGCTTTACATTCTTTCCTTATTTCTTCATTCTTTATTCTGTCATAAATAGATCGCATTTCCACTCCATTCAGTCTACCTTCATTCTTTTTCTGCCAGCTCCAGGCCTCACTTCCATACATCAGTGTCGGTACCAGGATTCCTTGTGCACCGCTAATCTTGCCTGGGTTGGCAAGTTACCATTAGCTATAATTCCATTCAAAGCACCGTTCACTTTACTCCCTGCAGTCACCTTCCTTTCCGTTTCTATCTAACATACTTCCCAAATATCTGCTTGTCCCAAACACAGATCACTTCCAAGTATGGAGCACGGTGTCTCGCTTTCCTCCTTCTCGAATACCATCACTTTTCACTTGTTAACATTCATCATGAGGTCGCTTTCCTTGCATCCATCGTACATTCTACTCACCAGATTCTGTAGTTCTTGTTCATTATTCGCCATTAGTACTGCATCATCGGCGTACAATAAACAGCATACAATCAAATCGCCCACTTTTGCTCCTACGTTCATACATTCCAGTACTTTCACACATTTATCCATGTTGAACAGTTGAACAGCCATGGAGTCATTACACAACCATAAAGATTTGACTATCCTTAATTATGCTGTGAGGAGAAATTGAATAGGTTTAAAATGAAACTGATCAAATATGTAAAAGATAAGTTATAGTAAAAGAAAATACTTATATTAGTGCACATATAGGAGTGCTTACGTATGCACTATGTTAAGAATTAAATAAATAAATATATTTATCATTCATTTTCATGTTGACATATCCCAAACATTTCCACGAGGCGCTTACAAATGCCAGTTAGGTGCTCCTCGTAGACAATGTCAATCTTGTCTTGGGCGGCGTCTATCTCACGTTAGGATTTACGATATATAGATTATTCTACGTCATTTTGCAACACATTATGCAACTCACACAGAATACTGTTCGGATTGGCGCGTTATTGTAGCGCATCTACAATGTTTACCGAAGGCCGTATACATGGATTCGTTCCGCTTCTGAGATATCGAGTCGCTGGCGTAAAGCTGCGGCTGGAGCTCAGCACTCGGCACCGACTCTCTGGTGCAAGCGGCGCTCTCATGGAAAGCTGGTTCCCTGACCAGAGAATGGCAGCGCCTACAGAATAGCTACATATACAATAATGACCGTGACTGAAGTAGTTATATATGTAATATCTATATTTTGTGTGTATATATGTGAGAACTTTTTACTTTTTATTAACTTTTTTTTATTTTTTTTGTATTTCTTAATATTTTCCTTGGTTTTCTTTTTCATAGTATTATATTTATTTCGTAACCTTAATGTATAACATAATATGTATTATTTGTATGGCGAATCAGGTTAAAAAAAAAACCTGATCACGCTGGAGTAAACTCATTATTATTATTATTTATTATCTGTTGATTGGGGTTCATCCAATGGCCATCTACAGTTAAAAAAATAATTCAAGATCTACAGTTGAATTAAAAAAAAAATCTTTTCTAGAGCACGTAATTGAATATCTATCCATCAGAAAACAATTTTGTTAACTAATTAAACCTAGTTGTTTTGTTTAATTAGGTTTACCTTTAATAATTAATTATTTAAAAGCAAGCCAGTAATATTAATCGCCGCTAGAGTGGCGACACTGACAATTAAATCCGTCGCCAGGTGGCTCGTATCACACAAGGGATGGTGAAACGTGATGTTGGAAGGATGATAGGAATTTGGTAGAGCGACAGAACAATAAGGGTCAAGGATCAACCAGAAAGAACACGACTTACCTGAACTTCAAGAACAACTTCGCCGATCCACATGAAAACCAAAACACACAATAGCTACAGTAACTGTTCAATCAGACCAGTGTAACAAGCACATAGCAGGACGTTCACTTGTTGATAATTCACAAGTCATAGATCACACACAGAAAAAGTCGTGCTCTGTGGTAAGGGTTAAGGGAGGGGGGGAAGATAGGTACAGTAAACCTAATAGAGCAACCACACGCGCACGGCGATCGGCGATCTGGTACTGTCATGAACACCGAACAAGTAAGTTAAGTTATTTTTTAAATCATTTTAAGAATATGCCTGATTTGGGTACTTGTTTGGGTGACCAGAGTGTTAACCTATTAGGAAATGAAAGAAATCTCGGATATTTCCGAGGATTCATTAGGGTGTGGGTCTCTCGCTGGGGATTGCTGGGATGGACGATGCCGGGAAGGGCAGTGGCTAGAGAGACCCAACGGAGCATTCTACTGGCTCTCTCGTGACCTGGACAGGATGAATTTCTGCCGGACTGTGATCGAGTTCTGCGACTGCAATACATAAATGTGACGTCTACCCTACCCTAACATGATTTCTATAGCTTCTCTCTGGCTGCCCTCTGAATTGAATGTGATAACGAGTCTCACGTCAACTCGTACAGGTATGGCTCTGGTGTGATGATACTATGATGGTATTATGATGATAATGTTAATAATGACTGAATTTAATGAATAAAAAAATATGTAAACGAGAGTAAACAACTCTCAAAACGATTCTAATTTAAATATATATTTTTTAACAGTAAAAAATACACGCACACATTGTTGTGTTCAGTTCGTGCATCAGTAACGTGCACTACCAAGCAAAGACAGTCGGCAATACCTGTCGCTTTCTGCTGGACTATTTAAATTAATTACCGAAGGTTCATCAATTATTCTATGTAAATTTTAAAATATTGATGGGACTTCAACTAGTTAAAAAATATATATATATATATATATATATATATATATATATATATTCCGAATGAATGAATAGATTTGCGTAGCAATCTAGTATTCGCCGCAAGAAATCGACCGTACAAAACAGATTTAGAATTTAAATAAATTGTGACGAAGCGCATTTTTTAACGAGCGTGTAGTCTAATAGTAATGTTTACACGAAATGCTACTGGAAACAAGGTTAGTGGCGTGTAGGAGTTGAGGTGTGTGTGTGTGTGTGTGTTGAAGTTAGTCAAACTACGCTCGACTCGAGATTATGTCAGAAGGTCACGATGCTGTGAGACAGAAGCTCTTGTCTCACGCGTGTTAGTTGAATGTCGCAGTGTAGGTTGTCTGTTCTAAATAGAGTATATAAATGAAAGAGGACTTACAAAGTTTTGTTTATTGAGATGATGAATTAGTACAATAAATTAAATGCGCAGTTGAACTCTGAGTAGCGATGCTGGTGTTAGGACGGCCTGCGAAGAAGTGGTCGCTAGTTTTTTTGGCAGTACCCGTCTCTGGTGCTAATAGTTTATTGCTGATCGCTATGGTTCGAGCCTTGATGGTTAATCATTGTTCAATCATTGTTCATTTGAGAATTTTAAAAATTATTCTCCAGCAACTATTTAACGTATATTGTTTGATCGTTAGTAAAAAAATATTTACTTCTCGAAAGTACATCCCGTAGTAAACTCATTATACTCTGCGACATCCGATAGTAAAAAACTAAAATCGATAGTTAAATATGGCGGACTTTTCACAGCTGTTTCAAAAGTCATCTGACACATTGTTACTTTGATTTTAGTGATGGCAGTGCGTTCGATGATGTTCTAGTTGTTTAATATACATTATTACATATAATACGAACAAATTTCACTACCAGTGACAGATATCGAAAGCCTAGGCAAAAAAATCTATATATAATGCATAAAACAAAGCATACTTCATGATTATTTGTCGCACCTATAGACGTCTCCATCTATGCTTTGACAGTAGTAAATTTGATGTATCTACGACTAGCGATGAGAAAAAATGCTACTCTCGATTCACCGGTGTGATTGTGATTGATATTCGATGATAGCAGTGATTGGAAACTGTGACTGTGATCACAGTTTCATTACTAATACGATATCACAATACACGAAATAAATAAAAAAACACAATTTTGAAGGTATTTACTTATATTATTCAAACTTAATTTTCGTAAAAAACAGATTCTAGCATGTATAATTAATATATATCTTATTTAATATCGTGACAAAGATATGAGTTTATTTTTCGGGTCAAATTCTCAGCATTTCGACTAAAAAGTTTTGGCAGAATCTACTAGATGGCGCTTATCACGAATTATAACGTCATTCCTTCATGAATATTTTCATTTCATTTGCACATGCGCCGAATCATAAATCAGTAAATAGTATTAAAAAATTAATCACGATATTCACAGATGTTCAATTACTGATAGTGAGTGTGATATCACTATCACTATCAACAACTCACAACCGGCCCTTAAAAAGTACTATACGCAGCAGTTTATAATTTATATATATTTCTATACAGGATCATCAACGGTATAATAGACTGCCCCCAGATTATTGGTCTGCTTGACTTTCACGCACCACTGAGGTCATCGAGACACAATGCATTGTTTTATTACAAGGGTAATGTCAGAACTCATGCACTAGCTAACTCCTCAGTCCCCAGA
The DNA here is from genome assembly GCA_022840565.1 of Eubasilissa regina. Taxonomy (NCBI): domain Eukaryota; kingdom Metazoa; phylum Arthropoda; class Insecta; order Trichoptera; family Phryganeidae; genus Eubasilissa; species Eubasilissa regina. The sequence continues at coordinate 7,178,406 of JAINEB010000026.1, forward strand.
ATGCATTCTTTGGCGACTGAATATGCGGAGGTACATGACTACAAAATTACAATAATTTTGATCATGTAAAAACGTGCTGACGCTATGTAATTTTTTTTCTTTGTGTATTGCACTTCTGTTGTAATTTTCTGTTATTTAAAAAATTATGTTAATGCCTGAATAGGGCGCGTATTATATTAAATAAATAAATAATTATTAAGTCTTGATAACATAATTTGAGCCAAACTTTCTACTGACTGGGAAATTTAATTTTGGTATGCGTAATAATATTTAAGTATACATACATACGTATTATTACAGATTGCATGGTTTGATTTGTATTTCCCTTGGTACACTAATCTACAGTTGAGATTCAAATACAGAACTATTTAATTATTATTATTACCATTTAATTAAAATTATAACTTTATAAATAAGGCTCTAATGTTAAATAAGGCCTTTGTCGTCTCAAATGAAAATTTAATAAGAAATTCATACATTCCATTGAAGAGAAGTGTCAAATGTGCCCTGTGACCTTTTGGTTCTGAAAAAAAAAGACTGAGACACATTTGAAAAATATGGAATATTTCAAACAACATAGAAACATGGTCGCCAAACTTCAAAAGTAGATGGACATTAATGTATCCCTGAGTGTCTGCCTTGAACTGCTGCACCTTAATTTTCCATATGTATTTTCTATGATTTTAACACTATTTAAATCTTTGCGATAATTCCTAATAACCACATTAAATTTATTAGGAGAACACATTCTTATTGTGAAGTTGTAATTATTCAGAACACAGCTCTGTGATATTTTAAATAATAATTTAATGTATTCATTAGAAAGATATACATATAAAATCAATTTTATCGAAAAATATTGTTGTTGCGCCACCGGGATTCGAAGCTGGATCTCTTTCCAAACCGGGGAAGGTACATTATCCAACTATGCTACAGCGACGATACTTTCAGCGACAAATTATGTTACCTTTTTGATATTAATACATTTAATCGTTCCATTGTTTAAAAGAGCCATCTACCTAATAACAATGTTTATCGATAAAATTGATTATATATATATATATATATATATCTTTCTAATTAATATATTTAATTCATATTTAAAATATCACAGAGCTATGTTCTGAATAATTACAACTTCACAATAAGAATGGGTTCTCCTAATAATAAAGTTGTATCAATGTGTCCAAAATTTAATAAAAATGAATTGATAATTCTGACGTCTGCTGTCAGATTACTCAAAGGTATTTGAGATTCCGTAAAAATAAGGTAGATGGCTCTTTCAATTAATGGAACGATTAAATGTATTAATATCAAAAAGGTAACATATAGGTTCGAAAATTTGTCGCTGTAGCATAGTTGGATTATGCACCTTCCCCGGTTTGGATCCAGGTTCGAATCTCGGTGGCGCAACAATAATATTTTTCGATAAAATTGATTTTATATGTATATCTTTCTAATTCATATATTTAATACATATTTAAAATTTTACTAATTAAATATATTTATTAGAAAGATATACACTAACCGCGGGAGGTGCATTATCCGACTATGCTACAGCGAAATTATTTTTGACGACAAATTTCAAATAATGGAACGATAAATGCGTTAATTTGATAAAGGTGTAACATATAGGTACGATAGTTTTAATTCTCTGCCGATGCGCAGAATATTCGAGAAGGCCGCGTCGCAATGATGTTCTGCGAAGATTTCGTGACTGCGCCTGTTTTCTAAAAGACAGTAATTTGTGGCGTTCCGCACTTCGAACGTAATCTTATTATCGTTAAATCAGAGTTATCGCTATAGTTTAAAAACAATTACAGCTTGCTGTGTGACGGATTTGAGACAACAAGTCATTATATATGTGTTTTTATTATATTTATGTTCTTAATATACGTACATATTATACATTCTTATAAATATACAAAAAAAAATGGCGAACAAGTTTCATAATGTTGGAGATGTTCGCTGTCTCCTTAACTGGACCGAAGTCTGTACTAGAGGAGACAGGTTCATCCGTTGTCTATCAAAGGCGATATTAGTCACGATTAGATACCTTTCTTTAGAGATGGGAAGGCTTATCAGAAAATCACTACAAGAATAAATTTATGCGTGTGAGTCGACAAAGCAAACTGCTAATATATAAAACTATAGTAAGACCAGTGGTCACTTATGATTGTGAAATGTGGTGCCTAATTGGTGGTGAATAAAAATAGTCCACATCTTCGGAGATGTCGGAAGAATCCGGATTGTGGTGAGCGCCAGTTTCCTTCCTGTCGTGAGATTCTTCAGGCATCTGGTCCTTTCGAGCCGGAAAATTTAATTGAGCAAGATATTCTACAGGTCCCAAAGACTGTGACGGGCTGGCCGTGTTGAAATAATGACAGGACACCAGACATCGTGATCAAGTGGACACCCCAGTGGAAGACGTGGGCCGACTGTATGGAAGAGGACTGGGGCAGAATGGGTGTATCTGAGAGCTGGACAAGAATGGACAGGGATAGTAGTCCTTGGAGTACTTGTGGAGGAAGCCAGATGTAGTGCCACGTGGAAGATGTTCAATGTTATTGGACTATTCATCATATTTATTCAGCGCATTCTTGGGTGCTTACAATTGAGAGTTCCACACGTGCCTACTGGATTGTCTTCTTTTCATGGATTCTAATTTGATTCTCTTCTCTAGTAATTTCTTGAGCCATAGAGAACAATATCGGTAGAAAGCTGAAGAAAACGACCTTGAGAAACACAATGCGATCAAGTGATTGCCGTCTCCAGACTTTTTATCTTCATAATGTGGGAGTAATAGTCCGGTTCGAAGGAAAAAACTTAGCTAGAATGCGTATGAAGATTGAATATGATTATAGAGGCACTGTATACGTAAATTTAAAATGAAAGGACCAGTGAATAGTGACCCATAGCTTACCCAGGATGATAAAAAAATATTTGTATATTTTATGATAAAAAGGCTCCTATATCGGTCCTTCACATTCACAGCCGGGTTGGAATTTTTGAACACTACTTGGCAACCATGACGAGGTCCCGCTCCAGGCTGTCGCGTCATTGATGGACGCTGTGAGGAGGCCAAATCCAGCTCTGAATTTGAAGGTTGAATTCGAGCAATATTTTCGAAACAACCTAGTACGATTTATGCTCCAGAATATACATATATTAGGCATAATTTATTACGGAAGAATTTTATTAATAGTGGAGATGTTATCTAGATTTAACATACGTTGCCGGTCGACGGCATGATAAATAATCTTGGAGTAACGCCTCTTGCCGTAACAACTGCTGTACCTGCAACCAGGGGCGTGCAGTGCATACAAGCAAAAAAGCTATGCAATACTAAAAATTCTGGGAAAACAAATATAAATTAAACAATTGGATTAACATAAACGGAAACATTATTTCAGAATTAGCGCCATCTGTGCGCCAGTACTCTTTAATTGCTTAATTCTCTGTGTATTCGCCGCATCTAGCTATTCACATTACTCTGTTCTGTCTGTAGGCTAGTGAATTACTAGAAGTCAGTTTACTGAATTGAAAGTTCCTTTCGTGGAGTCGTTACCTGCGCTGTTTTTTTTTTTTTTTACAGAATTTACCTTAGAAAGACTTACAACTGCGTGCAATTGTAAGTCAATCATTGAAGTATCTACTTCCTCTTTTACTAATTCGCGAATTTTACTATCCTACTGTTTTTAGCGTGTTGATTTCATGATCGTTCTTTGCATTTGATGCATGGATTGGTTTTTGATTTGGGAAAAACAAAAAGCAATTGGCTGAACTATTTCCTACGTTAACCTTTAATAGAAATAATTATTTCCTTTAGTTATTTTGTGAAGGATTTTCAAACAATAAAAGAATCACGTTCGGTCATAAAAAAAGTTCTTAAAAACGTTCAGACGTAAGAAGGTATTATTTTACGTTAAAACTTAAACTTTTAAAACACTATTAATAGTACTCTAGAATTACAAATAAATACATGGTAGGGTAGTATATACGACAGATTCATTTTGTCTAAAAACGTTGGTTAAACGAAAGCATATATATACATATATATTATTGAGGGATTTTGATAGTGTAAACATATTGTAATAAACAATAACTATTTAATATGTGATACTAATAAGGAAAATCCACAAAAATATTTGGATACATAAGTATGCAGAAAATTAATGAAAAGAAGAAAAAAAAAAGAAGGAGAAGAGTGAGGAGGTTGCAACTATTGTTGCGTTAAAGGGAGAGCAACATGTATTTTTATAGGTAGAGTGAATGGCCAAAGTTCAGATTGTGGTGGTTCATAAGAAGAACCCTTTGAGCGCAGTAAGGCTAATGTTGAACAAGTCAATTTCTGTCAATTTCTCATTATGGTATTTGCATGACCGGTGAATGAATGTATTTAGTATGTAAGATGTTCTACTTCTGGGAATGTGGAAGAGTACGGATTGCCGGGTTGATCTAGATGGTACATGAAGAGATATTAATTCTAATTGGCTGGGACAGTCAATATGCCTTGAAGAGAAGTATTTGGTCAGCACGTGTTCTTTGATGTTCATATTGTGGAAGTTTGCTGCATCTAAATAGGAGCCGAATGATAGATTAGATCTAACATTCAGATGTCGAGTAAACCTATTTTGTATTCGTTCTAATCTATAATGATTGTATAATATCATTGGTAACAGCATAACCTAAATCTATATATATATATATATACATATATACTGTTGCACCGCCACTCCCTATAACCATGTTTGTGTGACGTCAGTGGCGTAACTATGCCATTGCGGTTGATGCACAAGGCTTAGTGATTATTGACCATGGTAAGATTTTAGTATACTTAGGGGCGGTTGTGTGATCAGTAGTAACATTTCACTAACATCCGTAGTAAAAATCCTTTGTCGGTTGTTGATACATCCAATTTACTACTGTCAAAGTATAGATGGAGATGTCTATAGGCGCGACAAATAATCATGAAATATACTTAATTTTATGCATTATCTATGTATTTTTTCATATTATTTATACACAGGAGACGTAAATCCTGCGCCGATAGGATCGAACGAACGAATGACGAACTAACGCGCGTCCCGAGGATTGGATTACGACGATTCCGGTCGTAAATCGGAATCACCGCAGGGAGGGGAAGGAAATAAGGGAATCTGGATATAAAGGACAACGATGAGTAGCGATTACAGTCGATGGACCAGTGATATCGGGGAACCGGGATTCTGAAGGGCTGCTCGCCCTATATTATGTATGACGCCTCCGTCACTCCGCAGTCGTCGCCGAGAATCACACAAACGGCACGCGGATAGACAGATCTCCGCATCCAATTGAAGATGGCGATATCACAACTTCACCCGCGGCACACAAATGACAGACAATGCGTGATCACCAAACATATATTACAGTGCTGGTGCACTGGAGCTGAACGTCCACACCGCGAATGCTATCGCGATGTCGAGTCACGTTGACGTTGACGTTTGTTGACATCAATGTCACATTTCACACAAAAGACAAGCATTAAGGAATTGTCGCGGAATTTGGACGGGGTAAAGGTGTCAATAGCACGGGTCGGGGCCGATTCGCAAGATGCGCTTAGATGATACTTAAGAGTGTTTTACGACTCAATTATTCTTTACGTGAAACCTTAGCGAGAACGAAGCTGGAATGTTTTATAATTTTATAATCAGAAAGTACGGAGACATACCCTGGGCACCTCGGTCACCGGACCTCACACCTCGCCTGGGGATACCTCAAGTCGAAAGTTCACAGCGACAATCCTCGAGCAATTCAGCCCTTACGAGAAAATATCCGCCGCGAAGTTGCTGCCATTGAACCGACGCTTTGCTCTCGCGTGTTCGCAAATTTAAGAGTCCGATTGCAAGAGTGTCTTGAGAGAAACGGACGGCATTTATACGATATTGTTTATACAACATAAAATCCGCATCGTTAAACTCTATTTTGTATAAATAAAATATGAAACTAACAATGCAGTTTTCTTTTTATTTAATATTAAACTTGAAAATTTTCCGCTGGACAGGTTATATTTGTTTGCCAATTTACCTTAAAACAAACTGTCTCTTTTTTGGCAGCTGTACAAATGTTATATGTGTAAATAAATAAATAAATAAAATAAAAATTAATTGTGCCTCGATGACCGCTAATGGTGCGTGAAAGTCAAGCAGACCACCAATCTGGGGGCAGTTTATCATATATAAAGTCGGTCATCGTACGTCTCAATCACAATCACAATCCTGTGAGTCAAGAATGGCATTTTACAACATCACAACGCATTCCCACGCTCTCCAAAAGTGAAATTAGGTCAGTCCCTGGACGAGTATCGGTCCCCTGACCGCGAGACGTGCTGTATCAGTGTCAGGTGACGTACCTACGCGTGAACACACGTAACCGTGACAATAATTTGGTATTCCGCACGCAAGTGGGACAGGTAGCCATAGGTGACAAGCGGCCCAATGCTGCCAGTTGGCCTGAAATACTCCCGACTTGTTCACGAATACCTTCGGCTGTCGGTACCGTTGTCCTGATTATGAAGAGATCATTACCAGCCTTGGTATCAATCTGCCCGCGCGATCGAGCAGCCCTACTGCACCAGTTCGGCAGATTTACCATTACCATAAATATTATATTCTAAAATAGCATATTATATTATATATAAAGGGTTGGTAACACTTTTTTCAGCGACAGCTTATTTGTGCTCAGTTTGGTTTGCGATTTCGTAAGTAATTCGAATAACCACGGATCGTTTTCACACCACGCATATTCTAATTGATAATACGCATCCGCAGAGACGTCGCACAGTGCGCACCGAAGCAGCTGTTAGGCCAGAACTAGAGAGCGCTGTAGATCCATGATTACTGACACGTGGAAGAGCTGTGATTTCAACAAGACGACGCAACATGGCACAGAGCACACCACAATCTATTTATTGATGAGCGCATAACGGACCTGTAAATTGGCTTCCAAGATTATGTGATATAACACCTTTGGATTATTTTCTGTGAAGATATGTGAAGTAGCTAGTCTACGCCGATAAACCAGAGACGATACACGACATGGAAGTCAACATTCGTCGCGTTATTGCATTTATACGACCCCAGCTGCTCAAAAAGTGGTCGAAAATTGGACTTTCAGATTGCGTTTTATTCGAGCTAGTCGCGGTGGCCATATAACACTAATAGCCATTACCACGATTTTTATAAGTTTTATATATATATATATATAATTTTAAAGTAATACTTCTAAAAAAACACTAAATTAAAATTCAAATTCTACACTGTTAGTTTTCTGCGTTATGGTATTAATAATAATTGTCAATATATTCATTCATATATAAATTGCAGTTTTACACTTTTCCACAGTTAAATACAAAGCTTCGGTCAAACCTTCGGCAGATTTTAACCAAAGCCGAAGGCGGCCGAATCCGAAACTTCGGTCACGCGCTTAAAGTTGATACCAGACTTGGCAGACCGCAGTCACGTACGCGAAATTCGATTCCGAGCGCGTCATTTGCCTTCCGAAACAGAACGCCAATTGCATGCTGCGTTCAGGAGGAAAAGGCGTAAAAATAGAGAGAATTCAACAGGGCGCGGAGTTCAGTCCACAACTTCGGTCTTCCCGTGCCCAAGGGTGCCCAAGGGTGCCCCAGAGCTTGTGGATCCAGAATAAAACCCTTCAGCCACCTGAGGATCAACATTCGTTTCTTGGACACTAGAGAGCTGATGATAAAAAAAATTGATACATTAAAATTGTTACGGATATTTATTTTTTATGTAGGCACAAATATGTAGAAATGGCATATTTTATGCAAAATTTATCACGAGATATATACGGCGTTTTTTATATACTTAAATGTATTAATTAGAAAGATATAACCTGAATCTCTTTTCAATCGGCAGAAGGTGCGTTAACCAACTACGCTACAGCAGACAGTACTATTGACGACAAATTTTCGAACCCATATGTTGCACTTTTCAAATTAATACATCTACTTACTTACTTACTTACTTACCATCACGCCGTTTCCCCGTGGGGGTAGGCAGAGAGGATAGAGCGCCATACTCTTCTGTCCTGACACACAATTCTCGCCTCATCCACATTCATACATCTTGTCATACAAGCTCGCCGATTGTTGAGGCTTCTAACAGAACCATCCACCATTATCTGGTTTACCTGGTCGTGCCAAGTCTTCCGCGGACGTCCTCTATTTCTGGTTCCATCGACACTTGCGTCATATATCTTTCTTACCATTCTCTCCTCATTCATCCTTTCCATATGACCAAACCACCTAAGTGATCCTTTCTTAATCTTACTCACTATACTAACAGCTTTACATTCTTTCCTACATACATCTATCGTTCCATTATTACTTTGTTTTTACTGAATTTCAAATACCTTTGAGTAAATCGATAGCAAACGCTAGAATTAACAATTCTTTTTTATTTTTTTATTTTCCCATCCCTTAATGTTCCGTTTGTCTGTATATGTATCCTGTCTCTTTCTTTCGCATATAATTTTATATTCTGTCTCCCTTGATGTTCTTATGTATTATGCCTTTTATATTCTATCTCCCTCTTTTTGTATTTATGATCAGTTTTAAATACGTTGAAGTTTGAGATAAGCGAAACCGGTTGATGTACAATAAATTTCGTGGTTCCTTACAAAGTCATTGTTATTTTATATATTTTATAAAATTTTGGACACATTGATACAACTTATATATTATTAAGAGAACACATTCTTATTGTGAAGTTGTAATTATTCAGAACATACCCTAGATCTGTGATATTTTAAATTGATTTTATAAGTATATTTTTAATACTAATTAATACATTTAATTAGTATTTAAAATATCACAGAGCGTCTGTTCTGAATAATTACAACTTCACAATAAGAATGTGTTCTTCTTAATAAAAGTTTTTCTGTTTTTAAATGTCCTCCATTTCGTGGCACATTGTCCACCTTTTTCATGTTTGCGTCTGGTTACCCCAACTGGGTGACGCTTAGCTAGATGCCCAATCGTCACGTGCGTCTTCTTCATGCAATTCCGAAACATAAATATTATTTGTAATAATACTAATATTCTCTATACGTAACGATTTACTCGTTAACTTTAAAAAAAATTTACGATGAACACTTGTGAACATGCAATTGCGTATTCTAGGTCAACGCGGATTTAACTTCCTCGTGCAGCATCGTCGCGAATGCCTGCTCCCATATATGCGCGTCGTGGACTGAACCAATTAGCTGTTTTTGGAAGTGCTGAAGACATTATTGGGCTCGCAAATTATCTCCTGTTCCAGGGGCGGCACAAAAAAGAGAGCCAGCTATTTAAAATTCGATGTATTTAACTGCCGATTTAACGATGATGTAAACTGAGTTGACATCACCTCTAATTATGTGAATATCTCTGTAAATATACTAAATACAGAGTTCATATTTTAGGTATTCCTCCTTAATATATTTATTTATTTATTTATTAACACAGTGCATACATAAGCACTCCTGTATATACTCTAATATAAACAAGATTCAAATCTTTTCTCTTACTAAAACTTATCTTTTCATTTTAAATCTATTCAATTTCTGTTTTCTGACATTTCATTAAAAATCTTCATCGCACTGTACATCTGAGATTTGTCCTTCCTCCTGAATGGCAGTCTCAGTCTATCCCTTCCCCTTGTACGGTGCTCGTGCTCATGTTGATTTGCATACATTTTTCTTGTGAATTTCGTTGATATTTTCTGCTTAAAGGTCATCATATTGAGATCTTCCAGCATTGCACTGACTAGTATTATTCTCAAAGCTTTATTCTGCACCACTGACAATTGTCGCATTTCTTCTTCGTTAGCCAAAACTAAAATGCAGCTGCAGCAGTTGATGTGAGGAATAATAGCAGAGCTGTAAACTATTTGACAAGACTCAGTACTAATAAATCTTCTGATCCTTCCCAGATAATATTGTATGTATTAGATAAAATAATTACAATTTATTAGTATTTGCAATACGCAACAATAAAAAATATTTTCTTGAAGAATCGGAAGTGAATTTGTCAATACGTGTATGTGTACGTGCGGATTGGTGCGGACGGCGCAGTGCGTGGGACACGGTGTGTACCGGCTGAATTAGATGTATCTTATGATGATGAATATTTTTTCTCATTTTTAGCATCTTTATACAATAATTGATCACTTATATGTGTGTAAAGTATTATTTTAATGATTAATATAGGGTGTCCAGCGGAAAAATTTCAAGATTAAATTGTAATTGCTCGTAAACCATCAGGGTGAGGTAAGTGGGAGTATAGTTCGACGCGCGTGATTTGCTGATTTGCCAGTCGCAATGAGTAACTGGTCGGAAGCGCACCGCGTGAGCGCGGTTGAGCAATATTTAAAGTGCAGTGATTTATTGGTTCGTGCGCGTCGCGCTTTTTGTACTCACTTTAATATTCAACGAGGAGTAAGTGATGGGCCGAGCACGCAACTTATCCGGTGTCGGGTTCAAAAGTTCAGACAAGAAGGGACAATGGTTAACCAAGCTCCTCCGTCAGCAGCGACGCCAGAACAAGTGGCTCAAGTTGGACGTGAAATGATGCGCAATCCGCGTAAATCGATAAGGAAGATTGCAGCCTGTACTGGAATAAAAAATCAACAGTGCACGTTATTTTGAAAAATAAACTACAGTTTCACCCATAAAAACTGCAAATCGTGCAGTTTCTCAACGAAAATTACTATTCTTTACGTGAAACCTTAGCGAGATAACGATGCTGGAACGTTTTAGAACAGCAAGAACGCTTGGAACCACATTGTTTACTGACGAAGCACATTTTCATATCGATGGCTATGTTAATAAACAGAACATGAGATACTGATGTCCCGACAATTCGAGGGAACGCCATCAAAAACGTTTGCATTGTCCAAAAACAACAGTGCGGTGTGCAATTTCTGCCCGAGGGATAATTGCCCCTTATTTTATTAACCAGCGGGAGACAGTCACTACTGATGTGTATTGCCGAATGATCGACGAGTTTTTGGTACCGCAATTGCAACTGTTTCCCAGGTTCAACAACAGAACACAATTTCAGCAACACGGCTAGAGTTTAAATGGAGAAGCTGAGGGGAATTTTTCCCAATAAATTAATCAGCAAGTACGGGAACATACCCTGGGCACCTCGGTCACCGGACCTTACACCTCGCCTGGGGATACCTTAAGTCCGAGAGTTTCCAGCGACAATCCTCGAACAATTCAGGTCCTACAAGAAAATATTCGACTTCGCTCTCGCGTGTTCGCAAATTTAAGAGTCCGATTGCAAGAATGCATTGAGAGAAATAGACGGCATTTAGACGATATTGTTTATAAAACGTAAAATCCTCATCGTTAAACTCAATTTTGTATAAATAAAATATTAGAATTAACATTGTAGTTTTTTTTAAATTTAATATTAAACTTGAAAATTTTTCGCTGGACACCCTTTATACAAGTCAACAATTTAATTAATAAATGCATCTATTTTTTACCGCCCTGTGGCTGACCTTATACAGTACCCATAACTTCTCTAGAAAGCGAAATGAGAATTCGATCGTGGGTTGCACTTTCTCCCGACCGTTCGATGGGTGGCGACCTGTAGGTCACGGCCGAGGAAGACCCACTAAATCCCAAATCGTGACTTACATCGTTGGTGCCTTAGACACTGGGGAAATTTAATTCTGCCGACTCATTCGTGACGTAATTACGTTGCTTATTAGGGGTTAATCCATCCTAACGCTATCTTTGAAATTAATCTATATTAATCTATAATGAATGAATAGAATGTACGATGTGTGCAAGGAAAGCGATCTTATTATTTGACAGTTTGGAACAAGTAGATGAGTTTGTGTGTTTGGGAAGTATGTTTGATAGAAACGGAAATACAGTGAAATATACTTTGTCCCCTGCAGTCGCCGTCCTTTCGATATCTTTCTCAGCCTTTTCGTTTCTATCAAACATATTTCTCAAATACACAAACTTATCACCTCCAAGTATTTCGCTTTTCTTCTTCTCGAATACCATCACTTTCCACTTGTTGACATTCATTATAAGATCGCTTTCATGTTTTTTTCGTAAAAAGTTAAGTTAATGAATTTTGCCGCCAATTGGTGGTGTCATACTGTTTCATCTAAGGCTTTTTATAGGTTTTAAATAAATACAAAGAATGCACTTCTCTTTTTAATTCGACACTACGCCGGTGCGAGAAATATAATTTACTAATCAACGATCAATCAAGAAAATTCATCACCGACATCTACCGGCGGTGGGTGCAGACCGGTATCATCCAAGAATCGCACCATTCATTCAAGCAATACAGCTTTGAAGAACTGTCGTTTCCTACTACAGTAGTCTGAGGGGCAGAAAATTTTAACGATCAATCAAGAAAACGTTCATCACCGACATCTACCGGTATCATCCAAGAATCGCACCATTCATTCAAGCAATGCAGCTTCGAAGAACTGCCATTCCCTACTAAGAGTAGTATCGGAGGGACAGCAAATTCTAAATTTTTAAATACTCAGCATTGGAATTCTATCGATATTTTTAGTGAGGATATTAAAAATACAATTGAAATATATTTTCTGTTTAAATGTCATTGAGTATATTTATTTTTTCTCAAAGCTTTACTTTGTTAACTAACTTACCATCACATTGTTTCACTGCAGAGGTAGGCGGAGAGGATAGAGCGCCGCCACACTCTTCTGTCCTGACGCAGATATCTCACATCATTCACATTCATAAACCAAAATAACTAATTTACATATGTTGTCATTACCCATATTACATTAAGAAACGGAAAGGCTGAGAATGAATCGAAAGGAGGGTGACTGCAGGAAACAAAGTGAACGGCACTTTGAATGGAATTATAGCTAATGGGAAGACTAGCGGTGTGTATGGAAGTGAGGCCTGGAGCTGGCAGAAGAGGAACGAAAGTAGACTGAATCACTTAGGCGCATATGTGGCAAATTCATTTATGACAGAGTAAATAATGTAAAGCTGATATCAGCACAGTGAGTAAGATTAAGAAAGGATCACTTAGGTGGAATGTTAATGATGATATATGACGCAAGTGTTGATTGCACCAGAAGTAGAGGAAGACTTGGCTCGACCAGGTAAACCAGATGGTCCTGTTAGAAGCCTCACTAATCGGCGAGCTTGTATGAATGTGGATGAGGCGAGAACTGTGTCAGGACAGAAGAGTGTGGCGCTCTATCCTCTCTGTCTACATATACATCTTCCTCTTGAGGCAGCCCGTCTACTTATAAATGCATTTGTGGTGTCACGTGTAGACTATTGTAAGAGCATCTATGCTGGCCTGCCGCTGTTCCAGCTGGATCGATTGCAATCCATTCTAAATGCGGCTGCACGGATAATATATGGAGTTTCCAAATTCTCTCATATAACATCCCTTTTACATCAGCTACATTGGCTCCGATTCCCTGATTTAAATTGTGCTGGTTGATGTACAAAGCGACACACAACATGGCGCCTCTGTATCCCAGACAATTTGAATGGTAGACGTCAAACTCTCAGGTCAGCCTCTACTTCAGCTGCGAAAAGGGTTGTAGAACCGACCAACTGTTGCCAGAAATCTAAATTTAGTGAACGGGCATTTGCGGTGGCAGATCCAAAAGCGTGGAACTCTTTGCTCTCCGTCATAAGGTACAGTGAATGCATCGGAGACTTTATTTAAGAAGAAACTAAAAACGCACCTTTTCAAAAAATCATTTCCATAAGTAGATAATTGTAGAACTATAAACAGTTGATGTGTAAAGCGCCCTTGAGGTGAAAGTTTTTACGAAAATGGTGCTATACAAATTATCTATTATTATTATTATAACTGAATGAATAAGTATGAAAGTATTTGTATTCACCTACAACATAATAATTAATTAAATTCATTACGAATATTGAACAGTTAGTGTCATCAATTTTCTTTAGAAATCTGCTAGTATACTCAAATACGACTAAGACTGCAGGATCCCTTCGTAAGTAATGTACAAGTAATAAAAAATCTCAAAATAGCATTTATACCCATCAAATATAATGGAATCCTCTGTTAAATATATAGATTATTTTTCCTACCCGTAAATATATTCTTAAAAAATAATTCATTAACATTTAATATATCCATCAAAAATAAATCATAAATCTAATACCCGACTAAAATTGATATAATGAAAGATGTAGAAATTGATCTACACCATTAAACTTTATATTAAATAAAAAATATATTAAAAAAAAACGGCATTTAAGAAAGCTGTTGGTTCGGGCATTGAGCAGGTTTTTTTACGCATGTATCGTGTTGGCGATCGACCATTCCTTAGAATTACCATGAATAATCTTGTCCCAGGTATAGCTGTCCCCCTTTATAGTTATAAATACAAATTGTTGAGTTAAAGGCGAAACGCGTCTCAAATAAATTAAAGTAGAATAAAAAAACAAGCGTTTTATATTAATATATGATTTATGGAGTTCTACAAACTTACCTCGGAAACAGTAAATATCCTCAAAAGACATCAGTGTGACCTAACCCTTTGGCGTTGTGTGGAATTTACTTTAAATTTATTTACTACAAAATGAATATTATGTTCCAGGCCGATGTTGTTTTTGAATAATTAGGAAATGAAACACAATTACTTAATTTGGTTTTTATTTATCGATTATTTGGTTTATTACAATTATGTATTGAATGTGACATCGGCTTAAATGGCCGCCTCTGGCAGCGGCACAAATGCGCGCCCCTTTAATCATATTTTTCGTAACATGTTATTTCAGCTATTTTATTTTGAATATTGTCCTGTAGCATCGGAATTGTCGGCTTATATTAGAGCATATAGAATTTGTTTATAGCAGCAGTTTGGAATAGCATTTGGTTTATTACAATCATGTATGGAATATGATATCGGTCATACAGCTCTTTTAACCATATTTTCATTAACATTCTCGCACACTTTGCGTGTTATTAAATTTAGCATATTGTCCTGCAGCATCGGAATTGTTGTCGGCTTATTGGCATAGACCCTTTCTTTCAAGTACCCCCGCAGAAAATAGTCGGGTGCCGTCAAATCACGCGATCGAGGAGGCCAGTCGATATCACCACGTTTTGACATTACGCGGCTGGGAAAAATTTCAAGCGGTTTTATGGTTACAGGATTGCCATTATTATTTAGATAAAATGTTTTATTAATTTCAATACGTTATTAAGGAGTTAGATGCTCCATAATATATTATAATCAACTATTCTCTTCGACTGAAAAATGCAAGCAACATAATATTCACCCTGTATAATACTTACATATGCAAGCAACATTATATACAAGACGCACTAATAGACCTAGCCCACAATATTTTATAAGTGGAATGCGCCACAGTCTTGTCCTGACGCACAATTTTCGCCTCATCTACATTCATACAAACTTGCCGGTTATTGTGGCTTCTAACTGGAGGATGGCACCAGTATCCGATTTATCTGGTTTACTTATTTTATTACTTGGATGCGCCGAGTCCAGGAGTTGACAAGGTCGAATGTTCAAATCGCAGATCTCCTGTACATATATACAATGATAACACAAAACAAATATAATAAATAAAAAAACAAATAAAATCAATTCAGTCTTTATTTATACAAATTTAAATATACAATCTTTTAATACAAACATCTCTCCACGTTGTTAAGTCCTCAGGCATGAAACAAAACTATGATTAAAATTTTTATTTAGGCTTTATTATCCTGTTTTATTAAAAAATGCTTCCGAATTAGTAGTATAAAGTACATTAAAAAAAAAAATGCAAAATGATAATATTATAAAATTGTCATTTTATTTAATCCATTGAAAAATTAAATAATTTATTATTGAAGTACACAATAGTTCATATATCGCACATCTTGATAAAAAATAATAAAAAATTAGAATTTTGTGTTATTATTGTATGTCATATATGTGTAACTAACTTCAGCTAGCCCCATTTCTCGAATAGTATCGTTTTAGGATACATCTATGACCTAAACTGTTATTCAGTTTCATAACTTAACCTTCCAGCGGGCGCGCTCCCTCGACCGGGCGCTTGTCGTAAATTTTACGTCATCAAGTTTTCTCCATATAAATGTCAAGGAATTGCTGTATGGCTATGAAAAATGATAAATGACAGTACTTTAAAGAATATATATTTGACTTTTATAAACAAAAAAACGAAACAACACTGTGGGAGAGGCGATAAGGCGCATTTGTCGTAAATTTTGTGACAGCGCGCCCGCTGGAAGGTTAAGTAACAAAAAAAATGGAGAAAAATGTTATTTTTTTGTCTACTGAAAAGTAACTTTTTGAGTTTTGATCTAGGTGTGCAATATATGAATACATTTTGAAATCAGTAAAGGTACTACCTACCTATATATATTTAGATTGACATTTAAATTAATGTTCTAAATTAAAATTTATTACATCAGATGTATTTTGTGAGCTGTTTGTTTCATAATTATGTAGTATTTTGCTACGTTTAAAAGCCAACAGTGTAATAGTGATGGTAAACCATTACATGGCTGTGAAAGTGTCGATGATTGGTAACTGAGATTTAACGATGATTGGGAACTAAAATTTAACTGTTGGAGACTTATTTTCTAGTGTACCAGTCATTGTACGAAGAATTACGTTAATCAGTTATCAGTCATCGTTACATATATACAGAATATTCAATTGTGACCGGAATGTTTAAAATCGAGGTTAGTTCCAAAATAGCCCAAACCAGACAGAGTATAAGTTGATGTTCCCTTAAAATGAAATCAACCGATCACAACGCTTGTTGATGATTTGGAATTAGGCACTACATATATAACAAGAGGTATAAATATGCACAGTACAAAATTAATTGAAAAATATAAATGAACACTTTTAGACTTTGAATTTATTGAACATGTGTCAAATTTATCTAACGGATAAAATATTATTCATCACATATTAAATTAGCAATTTTAAATATTTCAGATACTATCTGAGGAATAATATTAATGATCGGTAGTTAAATTGACACAATAATAACAACATTAAGTATTATTATATGTAAAAGTAAACATTTTAGAATGATTAAAAAAAATCTATTAATTTATTTTACATATCAAGAAAACGCTCATCACCGACATCTACCGGCGGTGACTGCGGACCGGCATCAACAAAGAATCACACCATTAATTCAATCATTACAGATTAAACAAACTGTCGATCATCACTAGAGTAGTGTCTGAGATAGCAGAAAATTAATTTTTAAAAATTTATACTTACTATCAAGTGTATCATTAACAAATTTAAAATCAACTTGAATAACTGCACTAGTGATGGGAAACCATTATGTGACTGATTGTGTCGACGATTAGTGACTAAGATTCAACTGTCAGAGGCTCACTTTCTAGTGTAGCGGTCATCGCTCGAATAATTACGTTAATCAGTTAACAATCAAACAAAATCACAGTCACAATAACGGCAAAAATAACAATTTTACCATCACTATACTGTAGAGAAACAATTATTGCTGTAAAATAGTAACTAGTGTCAACATGCTCTCAAACCATTATTTATAACATTGGCACAGTTGTAATATAAAAATATTACACTTTTGAACAATCGAATGACAAAATTTTGCATAATTATTGTCTATTTAAAAAAAAAATAATAAAATATTTCCATTTAGATGCAGAAAACACTTTTCATACATCCCTCGTCACTTTTTCTTAAATCACATAACATTTATAGAAACCTCACTGGCCATGTATATATACATAACGGACATTCGGCTCCAACGGACACCCCCGACGTACTGTTTATTAAACCTCCCTTTTTATATGAAGTGTATAATTTTTTTTGGAAATGATATTTATTTATAGTTTGTTCTATGTACAAAGCTTTCTAGTTGATTTTTATTTATTTATTTATATATATTTTGACATCCATATTTTTGTAGTCACAGAGGTGGATACATAACATACATAATACATAGTTTAATGTGTGGGATGGAGTAGACTTCACCTCTGATATACACAGCGTTGTCCTGGCTACTTTGCTAGACTAAAGTCTGTGTTAAAGTAGCCAGTTTTTTTTTTTTTTCGTGCTGTTGTGGTGTTATTTGGAATAAAAAGAGAAATCAAATATGAATAAAAAAGTAAAAATATATGGAGTGGGAGTGTTGTAGGACTAGTGAGTTATTAGTAAAAGAATTGTATACATTATAGTAAATTGTTGGATATCCATGCTTCTGATTCATCTCTACCTGATTGAATCATATATTGGGTCCATATTTGTGTAATCTTATAGTAATTGTACGATTTCCAGTTGGTACTGAGTGTATTGTATAGTTTCGGAGCTAGGAACATGTAGAATCTTTGATAAAATGTCGTTGTTGCTCTCGGAACTGGTGTGTAGATGTTTGTTGTTTGTCTAGTGTTGTGTCCATGATTTATTGCTTGGGGAGAGTTGTTATTAGTATGGAAGTATTGAACGAGTCTCAACATAAAGATTTGTCTTATATCAAGGACATTGTACTCTTTAAATATAAGGTCTGATGGATATCTAAAGGGACGACCAATTATTACCTTGAGAATCGTTTTTTGTGCTTTTTTAGCCGACTCCAATATTGTTTTTGCTGCTCCTCCCCAAACTAAAATAGCATAATTAATTAAAGAGTAGCACAGTGCAAAGTACACCGATCTCAAGAGTTTGCAATCAACTATACATCGAATTCCTTTTAAAAAAGTAAATTAGTTTTCTTATGCGTTTTGCTAGATTCGATATATGTTCTTTCCAGTTAAGATGATCATCGATCAGTACTCCCAGATGTCGAATAATTTTGACTCTTGTCAGTTTTTCACATTGGCATGCGGACGCCATGGTCTTGTTTGCTTTGCAGTCATGAACGACGAGTGTAGGACTTTGACGTGGTGTTGTTCTTTCGTTAATACAGAAACATATATATTTTGATTTTTTTGTATTAACCGTTTTAGTGCTAAGCAATTTTGGCAAAAATAAATGAAAATTGCTATACACATATTGATTAATTTAGAGGAAAAAATAATGGTGTCAAATAAAACACTCTAACTTAGACAAATATCAATCAATTTTATTAATTATTTTTGCATTATAAAGATAAAATGTTTATTGTTTATTAATGTTTATTAAACATAAAGTGATATCAATATTATTGTATTTTATTTCTTTTAGAAAATAAAAAATCAAAAAAAAATAGCTCAACAATTATGTTTTGCCGCACAAATAGCGTGTATGCCTTTCCTACAGCGTACGCAAATAAGTCGGGATCGTTTTATCCCACTCCCTCTGTTGCTACACACCTCGCACTGGCGTAAGTTACGTCCCGGTAATTTTTCCAGCGCAAATTTTTTCTTTGATGAAGATGGTTGTGTTGACACGCTATTTTTATGATTCATCCACTCCTTTTCGAGATCCTCAATAATTTTCGATGTGAATTGGAGCCGGGTCATTTTTTTTTCGGTAGTGTTGGAAACATACAAAATATAAGAGTTGAGTACCATTCTTCCAAAAATGTTGAATACTACTTTTTTCCAATATTTTAGGGTTCTTCGCTCGTCCAAATACACGTACAACATTTTGTCAGATTCGTCCACACCTCCCATGTATTTGTTGTAGTCATCAATCATGCTTGGTTTCACTTTTTCGTATTCAAAATTCCCTTTCTTTTTCTTGATCGTCACACTATTAGTATCTGCATTGGATGAAATCAATATGACTGGCTTTGGTTTGGACTTTTTGTCTCTGAATGAACACATCAAAACATTTTCATGTGCTAGGTATTTGGCTTCTCCTACGATTGCTTTCTTAGCTTCTGGAGGAATCTCTTTTCTGTTACGTCTTATTGTTCCAGTTATATATGTATTTTGTTCCAAAAGGGCTTTGGCCAATCGTAAGCTTGTGTAAAAATTATCTGTAAACAAATGATAACCTTTGTTCAGGTAATTTCCAATTGAAAGCAATTTTTGCACTACCGTAAATCCAAGACCATATTTTTCTACCGAATCTCTGTCATCTGTATTTTTAGCTCCTTTGTAGCAGAAAAAACCCAAGCAATATTTGGAAACCGAGTCGCACAGCATCCAAAATTTGATTCCCCATTTATGGTGTTTTTTGTTTGGAATATATTGTTTTATCGAAGAATGGCAGTGAGTACCAACTAACGACTCGTCGATGGATAGTTGTTGATTTGGTACATAATGCTGATGAAATACGGTATTTGCATGTTTGACAAGCACATCAAACCTGCCACATGGGTCATAATTCGGATGGCCTGGTTCAAATAATAATCTGTTATCAACCAAGTGAAAAAACTTCAAAATCAGTTGGAACCTATCCCTTGAAAACATTGTCCCAAACCATGGTATGTGTCGGGAATTTTTTATCCAATAACTACTAATTGTTGGCCTTCTTGTTATTCCCATTTCGAGTATGACAGCAATAAAGGCTTTCATTTCGTATATTGTTGTCGGCGTCCACTTTTTTGCTCGAGAATTATCCGATACAGTGTGCGAGGCCAAAAACTGTGCAGTATATCGATTTGTTTCCCTTACGATGGTTTCGAGCAGTGATATGGTAAAGAATATGTTGAAATAGGTTATGGGTGTGCCATCGGGAGGAGGCGCCCGCCTAGGTCCAGGAGTCTCGAAAAAATCATTTGTTGATTTAGAAAACACTTTTGTCGGAGGAATTTTGGCAAAAGTTGGTGTTTCTTCTGTTTCTGTAGATGAAGAGGAGGTAGAAGACTCACTTTCAATCCTCAATCTTTTTCTTCGATGCGTTATAATACTGCTATCATCACTATTTGTATCTGTCGTTTCACTCCCCGTAGAATCACTAGGAATCGAATCAACGTTCGAAATAATAGCACGTGACATGGTTATTTTTTTAAAAATATATAAAAAAAACGATAAAAGTTATTTTTAAATGTATAAGAATGCACTCTCATTACAAATTACGCGCGAGGTTAGCGTACGTGCACTCCCGCGGAGCACCGAAAACACACTGAAACTCGCAGCGCTTTTGCGCTGCGCCGCAATTTTCGATACAAACGATCGCAGCGCTTTTGCGCCGCGTAGCATTCTAACGGTTAAGTGATAGGAGGTTCGTATCAAACCATTTTTTCGCCTTGTTCAGACCATCCTGTGCACGAGTATTGACCTCTTCCCAAGACTTACCCTCAAAGCAAAGCACGGTGTCATCCGCGAAAGTGATTATTTTTCCATTGTTTAGGGTCATATTACAAAAGTCGTTAATGTATACTAGAAATAATATAGGACCTAAAATGCTTCCTTGTGGAACACCGTGTGTTATCAATGATGGATTGCTGTATTTTTCATTATTTTGGACAATTTGACGTCTATTTGTTAAGTAATCCTTAAACCACTTATATGCTATGCCCCTTACTCCTATGTTTTCAAGTTTTTTTAGCAATAGTAGGTGCGGTACGGTGTCGAATGCTTTTGCAAGGTCAAGAAAAATCCCCATGCATTTGTTTCCCTTGTCCAGGTTCGATACGATATATTCCACGAGAGACATGAGTGCATCTTCTGTGTTGCGTTTCGATCGGAAACCAAATTGTTGATTCGATAGAATGTTGTTTACATCCAGAAATTTAAGGAGCCTCCGTTTAACAATTTTTTCTAGAATTTTTGAAAAAACACTTAGAAGAGAAATCGGTCTATAGTTGGATATATCACTAGGGTTTCCGCTTTTATAGATTGGGCATAGCAACGAATCTTTTAGCACGGTTGGAAAGACTCCAGTTTGTAAACTCAGGTTAGTAATAAATGCAAGTGGTTTGGTTACGTATGACTTAATTTCTTTTACAAGCTTGATAAAAATACCATCTTTACCTGGAGCACTATTAGTTTTTAATCCCTGTATAACTGTGTTAATTTCATGTGGTGTAGTCGGAGTTAAAAATAATGAGTTTGATGTTTGCGAATTTAGGCGGACATTATTACATAACTGTAATTCATTTGTGTTCATTCTAAGTAAGTGATCATCTGAAATTTTTTTACCTATTGAGGAGAAGTATTTATTTATATAGTTTAAAATATCAGTCTGATTTTCATCAGTATTTGGAATGTTTTCATCATTAACCATCTGAAATACTTTATTACTTTTTTCTATATTAGAATTGGTAAATTCTCTAATAATTTGCCAACATTTTTTTGTATTGGTTTTATTTTGATCTACTAAATTTCTATAATATAGTATTTTCGCCGTTTTTGTTGCCTTATTACAGATATTTCTATATCGCTTGTATTGAATTTGTACGTCTAAGTTGAGAGGATACTGCTGAACTTTTTTGTGAAGTTTGTCGCGCTTTCTTATACTTGAAATTAGACCCTCAGTGATCCACGGTTTTATGTTTTTTTTTGTAGAGTGAGATTTATAATACTGGTTTTTAGTGATGTGTTGTTGCAATATAGTATTAAATTCTTTAAAAGCTGAGTTTACATCCTCGCAGTCATATACTGAATTCCATGCTTCCTGTTCTAGGTCTTTAAACAGTTCGTTGATTGATACATTTTCTTCGCAAATTGTTAGTTTTGTGTGATTTTTTGGTGTACTGTTCGATGCCCATCATAACCGGAAAGTGGTCGGTTATAGGTGATTGACAAATTACTGCGTGAATTGGAGACTTGGACTTAATCATAATATGGTCGAGACAAGATTTATCTCGTGTAGGTTTGTTTATTGCTGAGAGGAGTCCGTGGTGAGCTAGAACATCGAGGTAGTCTTGAGTGATGGTAGGCAGTGACTGATTGATGACGTCGATATTAAGGTCGCCTGTGATAATTATTTCCTTTGATTGTGAGAGAGTGGTAAGGAAAGTATCTAGTGACATTACGAATGTCGCAGCGTTCTGAAATGATTGTTTTTAATATTGATATTAATTTTTAATGGCAATTTTTTCATCCTCCTAAATCAGCAATATGGAGTTTCCATAGTATACCAGAATAAATAAACATCTTTGAACAAACATTATATTTAACGTCTTGAAGAAGAAATTTTCAGAAATAGGTTGGTGTGTGTTTAACTTATAAAAGTGGTTTAAATACAAGGTAATAAAAAATTCAATTTCAACTTGTTATCAGTTTAACAAAAACCATTAATATATGAATGTCAATCTACATTGACAATGTTTTGCACCCAAAAGTGCGGATTTGATCAGAATTGTTAGATATATGCTATTACGTTATATTCGGTACCTACCGCGCACCAGATATGTTGGGAGTTGACATTTACCAATTGGCAACACTGACCGCGTAAGAAAAATAATTCTCACTACCGTGCTTTTTTTTGACAAGTATTGACGAGCACGGGCGGTTATTCTGATGCAAAAATAACGGAGATGTGAATTCGTATGATTAAGGAAAGGTGAGAATAATCAAATATATTTGGCATCTGTGTTATTCCGCACCATATGTAAGATTTATTTGCTAATTGTTTGTGTAATTACAGGATGGACGCATCCCTTCTTCTTCTTAATTTGACTTTCCCTACATGACAGGAAAGTGGTCATGATATGACAATACTTTCTACTTCAGGAAGGATTTCTCCTGAAGAATGAATGATGGGGATACGATTTGGTCTCTGCCGCTAATCATTTCACAACTGGATTTATTTTATAACCGAAGATGACGAAGGAATTCATGGCAAGCTAAAACGCAAACCCAGCCTCCCTGACGTTCTGATTAGTCAGAGATACAAGTATTTACATGTGCCTCGGACAATTACCTCACATGTATGGTTGTAAAATAAATTTTAATATGAATTGATAATATTGAGAGTATTGTAGTCTTATTTTTTTTCTTTTCATTTTTTCACGGTAAACAAATTTATATGATATGATTTTTTTACTACATTTAACCTGACAAACATGTTAGGTGATGATATTGGCGTAATGTTATTTCCTAGGTGAAGAGTTTTACATTTTAAATAATGAAGTGTTTGATCACACTTTACTTGTATAATAAGTGTTTGATCACACTTTACTTGTATAATAAGTGTTAGATCACACTTTACTTGTATAATAATCTGTTGATTTAGATATTCAAATAGTAGTAAAAATTTTAATATTTTGATTGAGGCAAGAATTGACAATCTAATCTTTTCATCTTATCACATTACTTTACTAAAAACTTATACTTTCTACTAAAAGTATTAATATATTTTCTCATCTATAAATTAAAAAATTATGTTATTATAAAAATTGAATTAATCTTATTATTTTCCCTGAGAATGATGGCTAATGTGAGTGGCAGGCAAAATGGTGAATTCTGTACACCTCTTGCTATACCCTGAACAAGTCGGTGGACGTGTAATAATCACAATGCCTCACAAGGGCCAGAGAACGACCGCAGATGGAGGGAGGTAAATAGTACACCATATCCAAATTACAATCCTTGATGTCATTTATAAACTAAATTATGGACTTTACCCAGAAACGGAACACTTCGAATTCAAATTCCCAAGAAGAAAACGAGCAACTTATTGTTTGACGTTCTGGCAGTTCTATTTCAGGTTCATGATTATAAAAATATAATTAATAAGGTTAGATCTGTTGTCCATAAATTCAAGATTTCCCGCACGAAGAATGGTAAAAGCAGATTTGCAACTTCTACAGGATAACAAGATGCACTGGAACAGTTTGGCCATTATGTTAGAGCGCTTCTTCACGTGTACAAATGACATGCCACACGGTTGCTACTCTGCTGGTTTCAAATACGGCCATTCAGTATTAAAACTGTTGTAACTGAACAATTTGACTCAAAACTTGTTGTTACATATGTCTGTTCACATTATACGCAAATACATGAGTATTCCTTAGAAAACCATAATTATTATCAATTCTTTTCATTCTAACATGAGCATCCATCCTTGTCGGACAGGTCCGGATGTCTTCGGTGCTGACTTAGTCGCACTAAAAGCATTTGCCATCTTCGGAGAATTACTTTTTAAAAACATTTGTCTCATTTACTTAAATAGCTTCATTACTTTCTAAAATAATGCTCGAACGTAGCTTCATAATGGTATGTATTATAACATTACGTAATGTTATAATACATACCATTATGAAGCCCCGAATACCCTGAAACTAAATTTATGCCTGCCCGACCGGGCGGCGGGAGAGGTGAAGCGATTTCGGCAGACATCTACAGGAGGCCCGACCGAGCGGCAGAATTTTACGCCTGCCACTCTGGTTGTGGCGAGAATATTTTAAATTTGAAAGAGTCAGTCACACGGCGGTAAAATTGTTGCCAAGCCGATATTATACGGCGATACAATGGATTTATGTACCAACGATCCTGGTAAATGATTAATTCCTACTGGGATGGGCGTGTAACCCGAACCGGTTTGTCCGAGTGCTGCCCGGCAAGACACTGATGTTTTTGGCTGGAGAAGGATTTGAAGGCTGTACCCTGTGCTATGATCGCAGTGCGTCGCACTGAGTCCTGCACCTCGGTGTGACCTCGGATGATGAAGAAATAGTACGAGATGCAACAGAAAAGTATTCAGTCTGTTCAGTATATAAGGTGCAAACACTCAAAAATTGGTTTGTAACAAATTTGAAAAAAAAGATTTGTATCAAATCTTATAGTTCATAACGAAATCTATGAGAACAAACCGCAGTGTTGAACTTGCTATGAACCATTACGTCAGAATGCTGACAGTCCCCAGCAATGGGTCTGCATTGATGGTCATCGTGCTGGAATGGGTGACAGCGCCACTAGCTATGTCGCTCGTGTGGACATTACAACTGATCATCTTCAACCCCACGCCACGGATACTTGTGATTCCTACGATGAACAGCATGGTTAAAAATGTGCTTGCTCATGTGAAAGACCATTTCATTGATGACCAGCGTGTATACAATTATTGTTATGACGGTCAATAAATGCCGAGCAATGAATCACTACGTCTGCATTGCTGGTCATCGAGCTGGAATGGGTGACAGCGCCACTGGCTATGTCTTATAGTTCACAACGAAATCTATGAGAACAAACCGCAGTGTTCGTGTAAAACACGTGTTCTTTTCAATATAAAATGTCCTATAATCCTAATATTCACATTTGCAAACAAGTTGTGATTTCTCCACAACTGAAACTCAATCACAACTGCCATATTGGATTTGGGACAAATCACAATTAACACTTCATTGCTGCAGTGACATTTTCTCAGAAAGGTTATATTTCCTGTGTTTGTACTGTGCTGAGAAAAGGTTTCACTACACTGTGCAAAAACTAGCTAATATGTGAGAACTGCAACCAATGTGAGTGGCAGGCGACATGGTGAATTTTGTGCTTCAGAACCACGCACCGCATGCTGTACCCTGAGCGAGCCGGAGGACGGATGAAACACCATGAGAAACATAAAATTAACAACATTGCTGGTCATCTTAGAAATATGGATATATTCTCTCCCTGTCTAAACATTGGCAAACGTACCGTGCATCGACACGTGTCATTCTATCTTTACTCCATAGCAGTTATCGAAATAGTACAGCCTTCCTGAGAAATATAGCTCACTATAGTCCCTACTCAATTTCAGTGTACCGTTGGTTTGCCTCGGTGAAGCCATCTGACAGGCATTTGCGCAGCTCTACATTCTTGATCCAGCCGCAGCATTTCAGGAACCATGACGCATGCAACGTCGCTCTCGTGACAGCCATCTCCCAAAAACTAGATTCGGTTAGTCCATTAGTGTGGTCAGTATACTCTCGATACTAGCCCGACTCTCGCAATATCTCGACATTGTCATCACTGCTGGATGCACTTTTATATTCAGCGTTCTTTCCATAAGAAGATCATGAATGGACACTGTAACATTAAATTTGGTACCTACCGCGCCATTCGATTTGGTCGGGATTTACATGCTCACGTTGGTTAACACAGTCAAGCCATCGTGGGAGAACCAACGGTTTTGTTATCTGACAGCTGTCGACTGAAACGGATTGAACTGATCCGATAGTTTAAAATATGCAAAATGTAACGATTTAGACACGGAAAAAGGTTGAGAAGCGAACAATATATAACATCCGTGTGGTCCGGCATCATATTTAACCCGACTTATTCACTAATAATGTCGGTAATTTCAGGATGGAATCCCCTTTTTCCTAAATGGAGTTTTTTTTCTCCACGCAGTTTTTTATATATAACGAATTAGTTTACTTTTTACATTCATTCATTTCTCTACGTAAATTCATCACATTCAACTATCTTGATCTTCCTTTCACCGCCCTCAAATGTAAACTGCTCTAAAGGATTGTTCATCAAAGATTCACATTGCCCCATGACTTGCAATATACAACCCTACAAGGTGGTAGTGTTATCGCCTTTTGTCACGACTCATGTCGTGGATATGATAATTGAGGAGCCATGCTACACACACCGGATGCATCGGGAAGGATTTCTCCCAAACAAAATATGAAGGTAACGTAGTACTCTAACATGGACCACCTGACGGAGTGAATTTCTCCAACCGCAAGCGATGTGAGAGACACAAAGGAAACCAGATGTCAGAATCCTGTTTTTGTGATATACAGCGCGGGGAGAGTGAAGTCTTCAGCGTATTCCTTCAACTGACCGAATGGACGGAACCAGTGTATTTTGACAAAAATTGGACAATGATTAAAGCTAACATAATGGTTGTAAAAATTCATTATTTTCTGTACAAGGAATTTCAAACTTAGTTGTCATCTTGGAGAATATTTTGTTTCTCTATTCAATTATTGAAATCATGGTTTTCCAGCTAATATTTACCGTTATATTTACCAAGTTATTATATCTTATGCTTGCCCTGACAATCTGTCAGGTAACAAATTTTTTTTGCTCATAGATGGCCCTAGCTATTATTATTGATAGAGTTGAACATGTCAAATTTTGTGCCTGGAGACTACGATTTGCGGACAGCATTGATTTTCTGTTACCATTTGAAGAAAACTGTTGTACCCGCTTGTAGAAGCTTAAGCGTATGCTCTTGGTAAATCAGTCCTTTGAGCTGTTTCAAAAATTCTAAAGTGGGGATTTTGACGTGGGAGACCGCAGAAAAAGTTTTATGGCATCGAATTGCAAGCGCTGTCAGATGAGGATGACACTCAAACACAACAACAACGGATCAATTAAATGTGACACGAGAAGCCATCTCCATACATTTGAAAGCCATGGGAAAGATGCAGAAGATGGGAAAATGGGTTCCACATGAACTGAATGAAAGAAAGCAGGAAAACCGAAGAACCACTTGCGAAATGCTGTTTGCCAGGTACAAAGAGTCACTTCTTCATCGAATTGTGACTGGCGATGAATAGTGGATATACTGGGAGTACCGAAAAATAATCAAAATTAGAAGATGATATCCTCAAGTCGATAGTGGAATCAGATCCTCGTCAAACAATTGAGGAATTGTCGATGAAGATCGGTTGTCCATGATCATCTTCGTCGCATTGGAAAATTGCACAGACAAGGAATTTGGGTTCCCCGTGAATTAACGCAGACGGCGCTCGATCAACGGCGTACCATCTGTGCATCTCTTCTGTCTCGGTATGAAACTTATCTTTTTGGCGGCGAATTGAAACTGGAGACGAGAAGTGGGTGCAATACAATAATCCTGTATATGAAAAAACCAATGGCTTTCTTCCGGACAAGTACCTGTTCCGACCCCTCGACCATCACTAACAATAAAGAAGGTCCTTTGTGTGTGGTGGGATATATCTGGAATTATTCATTATGAATTGCTTGAATCCGGTCAGACCATTACAGCGATAGTGTATTGTGAACAACTCGAGCGAATGAAACAAGAGCTTGTAAAAAAAAAAAAAACTATCAGTTTTGGTACAATGCTCTGTGTTTGGTGGGATCAGAAGGGTGTGAACAATTATGAGCTGCTAAAACCTGGCGAAACCATTAATACTGAACGCTACTGACAACGATCGATTTAAATCAAGTTTTGCGTGAAAAACGACCAGCATATCAAAAAAAGGCAACACAAAGTGATTTTGCTTCATGATAATGCACCATCACACACAGCAAAACCGGTCAAGGAAACGATTGAGGCGTTTAGTTGGGAAATATTAGGTAAAACGGAAAGAAATGAAATTTTTTCTGGCCCGTCACTTTAAAATTAGTTTGTCAAGGGTTGCTGTTGAGTTAGCATGTCGTGGTCAGTATCATTTTAAAGCTCTGTGTGTACTCTTTACATTTGCGTTATTTTATTCTGTTTTTATTCGATAAAGGGTTAAAACCAAAAGAAGCTACGCAAACCATTTGTGACATTTACGGTGACGTCTTGAAATTTCCAAAGTGCTTTAGATGGTTTCAAAAGTTCAAAAGTGGTGATAGGGAATTAAAGGACGAATCAAAAACCGGAAGACCCTTCAAAATCGACGATGACGTCCTAAAATCATTGGTGGAAGCTGATCCTCGTAAAACAGTGAAGGAATTGTCACACGACCTTGGCTGTCCAATAACAACTGTGCAAGATCATCTGAAAAGGTTGGGGAAAAAACACAGGCAATGAATTTGGGTGCCGCATGATCTCTCTCAAACGGCCTTGGAGCAACGCGTGACCTATTGCCTATTGTTCAGGCACGAAACGGATCCATTTCTAAGAAGGATAATTACCGGGGACGAGAAATGGGTCCTTTACAGTAATACCAGGAGAAAAAAACAATGGCTATCACCAAATCAAGTACCTGTGCCCACCCCTCGGTCAACATTGACGTTGTGTTTGGTGGGATGTTTCGGGGATAATACATTTTGAATTGTTGAAATCTAGTCAAACAGTTACGGCAGAGCTATACCGTGCCCAACTAGAACGATTAAAAGCAAAGTTATTAAAAAAACAATCTGTTTTGGTCAATAACAATAGGCAGATTTTACAACATGATAATGCAAGACCTCATGCGGCAAAAATTACTCAGCAAAAAATAAGAGAACTTGATTTCGAACTTCTGCCACATCCTCCATATTCACCAGACATAGCACCTTCGGATTATTATCTCTTCAAGTCGATGGAGCATTCACTTTGTAACAAAAAATTTACAAACGCTGACCAGGTGAAAAATCACCCGGATTCGTATTTTGCCAGTAAGTCACCAGAGTTTTATGAAAAGGGTATCAAAAAGTTGCCTCTTTTATGGAGGAAGATAATAGACAACGAGGGAAATTATTTAACAGAATAATATTGTATAGTTTTTTTAAAAATAAATTTTTTGTTACAACAAAAAAAAATGTCATTTCTTTCCGTTTTACCCAATACTTTCGCATGCGGCTTACTCACCTGACTTGGCTCCGTCCGATTACTACTTATTTGCATCGACGGGACACGCACTTGCCGAGCAGCGCTTCATTTCTTACAAAAATGGCTCAATGATCGGTTCGTCTCAAAAGAGCAACAGTTTTTTTGGCGTGGCATTCACAAATTGTCAGAGATGGGAAAAATGTTTTGTTTCATTTTCATACAATAAATGTGTATTTTCTGTACAAAAATTCCGGTTTCATATTTACATACATGGTGTATAAACGTAAGTTATCCGTATTGAATTTCATCATTTTCGATCTCACCAAAAAAGAAGGTACCTGTTACATGCTGAACGAGGGCGAAGCTAAGTGCAAATGAGATAGACCATCTACAGCGCATGTGCTAATCATTTTTTGCACAAGTAATGTCGTATTTTTACATTGACTGTGGTATATATTTTTTAACTAACTGTGTTAACATCTATGCTTAATGTTGTCTTTGTATTATATAGAGGAGGGTCTCTTCCAAGATATTTTTCAGTCTGTCGTCAGCGGTTAAGTTATACAAAGCCCTTGTGATTTTTTTAAAATCTCAGAGAAAAAAGTGCATATTCGATATTGTTTACTTTTTGAATTTTGATTACCACTGTTGCCATAATGCAACAGTGGTAACCAAAAACGTATGTAATATGTACGGCAGAGGTGGTTATCAATGTTCGAAACAATCAAAAAGAATTCAGATCTGGGAATTTATCAACGGTTGATGAAGAGAGAGCGGGGCGCCCTTCAACCACCAATGGTGATGATGATGATGTACTGAATGCAATTCTTGAAGTTGATCCCCGTCAAAATACCAGGACATCGCAATGATGACGGGTATCAATCAATCTACGGTGGTGAGGCATCTGAATCGCATTGGAATGGTTTACAAGTACGACGTTTGGGCCCCGCACAACTGCAACCTGCTTCTGATACTATTCTAATACTTCTACAAATTATGTGATTATTATACAACCAAAACCCTTAATTACAACGGAGACGTAAGTGGCATCGCTGCAGGAATCGATCTTCCAAAAAGTGCCCCACGCTCAATTGAGTGCGGTTTATTATAAACCCAAGTTAATTGTGTTTAACTTCATTATTTTCAATCTCACCGAAAAGGAGGGTACCAGTTACATGCGAAACGAGGGCGAAGCTAAACGCGGTGCAAATGAGGTAGACCGCCTGCAGTGCATCAGCACTGATCACTTTTGACACTTTTACAAACTAGTAACTTTTAATATTTAGCACAAATAAATGCACTGTGAACATGAAAATAGTTTCAGCACTGACTATTATCAACCCCATGCTATGGATAGTTGGCATTCTTACCATGGACACCATGTGCTCACTTAGGTGGACGATAGCGCTGGCCATCTTGCTAATGTGGAAGACCGTTTCCTTATTACAAGTGTGTATACAATAACAATTATGGCGGTGAACATCTGCCTCGCCATGAGGCACTATTCTCCCACTGCTGACACTCCCCAGCAGATTCTGCATTGCTGGTCATCTTAGTTATATGGATATTAGCGCTGCTGACCATCGTGTCCGTGCAGACGATAGCACTGATCATCTTCGCTTCCGTTCTACCGGCAGTCGCGACCGATTAACTTCGGCTTCACCATGAAGCACGTCAGGGTGTTGACTCTCCCCATCAATATGTCTGCTTTGCTTCATCTTGCTCGTGCGGATGACATCATTGGCATTATTTAATCCCATATAGTTGTGACTAATGAAATATAATTTATTATGGATACTAGTGCTGCTGACCATCGTGATCATGTGGACGACAGCACTGACCATCTTTGCTTCCGTTCTACCGGCAGTCGCGACCGATTAATTTCTGCTTCACCATGAAGCACGTCAGGGTGCTGACACTCCTCAGAAATAAGTTTGCATTTTTGGTCATCTTAGTAATATGAATACTAAGCGCTGCTGACCATCGTGTTTGTGTGGACGATAACACTGATCATCTTCGCCCCCGTTCTACGGACAGTTGCGACCGATGAACATCTGCCTCGCCATGAAGCACTACGTCAGGTTACTGACACTCCCCAGCGAAGAGTCTGCATTGCTGGTCATCTTAGTTATATGGATACTAGCACTACTGACCATCGTGTTAGTGTGGACGATAGCACTGATCATCTTCGCTTCCGTTCTACCGGCAGTCGCGACCGATTAACTTCAGCTTCACCATGAAGCACTACGTCAGGTTACTGACACTCCCCAGCGAAGAGTCTGCATTGCTAGTCATCTTAGTTATATGGATACTAGCGCTGCTGACCATCGTGATCATGTGGACGATAGCACTGATCATCTTCAATTCCGTTCTACCGACAGTCGCGACCGATTAACTTCTGCTTCACCATGAAGCACGTCAGGGTGCTGACACTCCTCAGCAACAAGTTTGCATTTTTGGTCATCTTAGTAATATGAATACTAAGCGCTGCTGACCGTCGTGTTTGTGTAGACGATAACACTGATCATCTTCGCCCCCGTTCTACGGACAGTTGCGACCGATGAACATCTGCCTCGCCATGAAGCACTACGTCAGGTTACTGACACTCCCCAGCGAAGAGTCTGCATTGCTGGTCACCTTAGTAATATGGATACCAGCGCTACTGACCATCGTGTTAGCGTGGACGATAGCACTGATCATCTTCGCTTCCGTTCTACCGGCAGTCGCGACCGATTAACTTTGGCTTCACCATGAAGCACGTCAGGGTGCTGACTCTCCCCAGCAAAGAGTCTGCATTGCTGGTCATCTTAGTTATATGGATACTAGCGCTGCTGACCATCGTGTCCGTGCAGACGATAGCACTGATCATCTTCGCTTCCGTTCTACCGGCAGTCGCGACCGATTAACTTCGGCTTCACCATGAAGCACGTCAGGGTGCTGACTCTCCCCATCAATATGTCTGCTTTGCTTCATCTTGCTCGGGCGGCATCTTGGGCAATATTAATTCCATGTAGTTGTGACTAATGAAATATAATTTATTCTCTCCCTGTCTAAACATTGGCAACCGTACCATGCATCGACACCTATCATTCTATCTTTACTCGATAGTAGTCATCGAAATAGTGCAGCCTTCCTGAGAAAAGTCACTATAGTCCCTACACACTTCAATGTACCGTCGTCTGCCGCAGTGATGCCATCTGACAGATCAGCACTTGCACTAGAAAATAAAATTCTAAATACTTTTTATATGTAATATTATTCAAGTGCAATTTGCAATTCGTTGAAACCATACAATTTTTCGCCAAATTAACTACGTTGATTTGATATGAAATTTGCGCTTTTTCAGATAATTGAGTGACAGAATTTTCAACAAAAAAATATTCAAGAAATCACAGCTCGCGGTGTTATGTTTTATCCATCTAATATTCAAATTTCAGTATTAACTGCACTCGACTCTGAAAATAAGATGAGCCAGACACCCACCCGTTGGAGGGTCGGAGGTGCCCAAGGGGCATGAAGAGGTCTTCGGGTCCATGACAGTCGTCGGTATCTTCTCCCCCACAAGGGGAAAGGTCAGTGTCCTGCGCTGATACTTCTCCCATGCTGTCCCAGATTTACAACCAGTTGAAGTCCAGCTCAAGCCGAAAGGCAAACGAGCAAAAAGACTTAGGCGGGAGCAGCCAGAACAATCCGACGAAGAGGAAGAAGTGCAGGAGATGTCGCCACGAGCTAGTCGAAGTGCGTGAGCTTATCAGAGGTATTGAGAGAATAGAAAGTATATAATAATAGTAAAATTATGTCGTGCCTATTCAAAATGTTGGCAATAACAGTGCGCCTACACACTGAGAAAGCTCGACGAGTACTGGTGAAATAAAAGAAATGAAAGACGCAATCGAGGTACTATCATTGTCAGTGGCGTCATTAAAATCTGCCCAGGTTATTCCAGCAGCGAGCCAACAGGAACGTTAGCGGACGTCATATGCAACAGTTTGCTTCAGCACAACTAGTACAATCAAGATAAATGGACACCGAAGGACAGTTGGCCCCCCAAAACCAATTTTAATATATCCAGAAAAGGATGAGGGCACGACTTCCAAGATCAAACCGAGAATATTGTACAGGCAACATTGGATCATGTCAATGATGGTTTCAGCCAGTAAAAGTTAGAAAGGTACGAGGATCGGGTATACTAATTGAGACAGTCTCGAAAAGCGGAATAGACTAGTTAAAGTCCGCACAGAAAAGAATAACAGCGAAGGGTTTAAAAGTAGCGGAGCCCACGGGCAGACTACCTAGAGTAGTGTTCTACGAACTTCCTCAGGGAGATGGACGTGCCCTCCCTTCTGAAACAAATGTTCAGTGCTAACATGAAAGTTGTATAACCAAGGAGGAATTCATTAAAACCAACAAAAGAGTATCCATGTTTGGCCAATGAGAGGGTGCTACCGTCAATTGTATCCAGACTATGGCACCGGAAGTTAGAAGAGTATTGGTTAATGCAGGCGTATGCTTTATTGGATGGTCCGTGTGTCGGTGCGCGACTACGTGGGCGCAGTCAGGTGCTTTAAATGTCACCTTTACAGGCACACTAGTTGAGCGTGTTCTCAGAAAGAGGCAACTTGCCGTCATTGTGCGAGGGACGGTCTGTGCTGTATAAAAGCGTGTTGCCTCGTTGCGCCACATGCTCGAGATTCAAGAAGCCAGCGGATCACCCGACAGTGGATAAGTCGGATATAATGATATCGTTTGTGGAATGTGTAAGAAAAACAATTAAGATCGCGTTCCATACAATTGAAGTCATATTAATCAATGCTCACGCGATGTACAAATATAAAAGTAAAAAGGACGTGTGCTAGACTGGTTTTCACTTAGAAGTAATTAGGGTAATTTTACAAAAATTCCACCATCCAGAGCTAACGTCGAGAGCTAGACAAGGTAGTGATTATCCTTTGAGACTGAGTGCTCGACATTTTCTCTCGGATATTCCGCAAACATCAAATTCCAAGAGACAATCTGTGTACCGGCGGCGTTCTGCACGTGCGAATACTTTGCAACAGCCTAAACGATGAGTTTCAACTTGATATTGATGTAGTGACTGTGAAGTTGTCTCATGCCCCACTAAATGATTCAAAGCATACCCCGCACAATCCAGCATTTTTTGTCAAATTAAAAATGTCTCTGCAGTACCATCGTGTGGTCACCCTAACTGATAGTTTTTGAGTGCATCGATTACATTTATTTGTTTACAATATGGTTAAGACGATGATTTCTTTAATAATTGAGAAATATAGTTAAAAGTACGTTCTCAATATACATGAAAAAATATCTACGATAAACCTGAGTGATTATTTTCACAGAGGCGGCATTTTTGAGGTAATTTTTTCTTTATATTTTTTACACACAATTAATTACACATTACAAATTCCGATTTTTATTATTTTATCGTAAAATTGAAACATTTGACCTCATTATATAATTTATTCTGCAGATGTATATATTTTGTGTGCAGCGTAATTAAATAATGTTTAAAAATCACAAATCTTATCCGCCGTCCGAGGGTTAATCCGGTGCCTTCGTCAACTAGACACTGTACGCCCGTAGGCATTCGATTTATTCACAAAACTAAAGAAGAAATTCAATATATTGAAAATCAAATCAAAACCTTGGAGAAGAGTGAAATTGTTTCCATAAAGCACACTTCATCGCCGACAATGATGGATGGATAAGGTGTGTGAATGCTGCCACTAATGCCATCAGCAAAAAGCATTCTACATTTTCAATTTAACATGTAAAAACTTTTAATAATCTTTACAATAAAAATGAAGAGAATCCAGAATCACTGCGGTTTGGACTCTCAATCCTCCACGCAAGAATTAGGATCTTCGGGTCACTATTGCATTTAGTTTATAATATCACCTTAAAGAAATGGCGATCCACCAGAACGACATGTTGATAAAACCTCTAATTTTGTTAGGGAAAGATTTGCCAGTCGATCTTATTTGGTAATCACATCCAGTGACATAATTTCTTACTATATTCTATCTTGTACCACTTTTACCATTAACAAAAACATCTCAATGCTATACTGTCCATGTTCTGCTCGTGATAGTTTAGATTCCTACAATGAACAGTATGGTTAAAAATGTGCTTGATCGTGATCGTGCGAAAGACCATTTCATTGATGACCAGCGTGTATACAATTATTGTTATGATGGTTAATAACTGCCTAGCTATGAACCATTACGTCAGGATGCTGACAGTCCCCCAGCAATAGGTCTGCATTGCTGGTCACCGTACTGGAATGGGTTACAGTGGCTATGTTGCTCGTGTGGACATTACAACTGATCATCTTCAACCCCACGCCATTGATAGTCGTGATTCCTACGATGAACAGCACGATTAAAAATGTGCTCGTTCATGTGAAAGACCATTTTATAGATGACCAGTGTGTATACAATGATTGTTACAACGGTCAATATATGCCTAGAGATGAATCACTACGTCTGCATTGCTGGTCATCGAGCTGGAATGGATGACAGCGCCACTGGCTATGTCACTCGTCTGGACTAGCCGACACCTATCATTCCATCTTTACTCGATAGTAGTCATCGAAATAGTGCAGCCTTCCTGAGAAACATAGGTCACTATAGACCCCACACATTTCAGCGTACCGTTGGTTTGATGGAGTGATGCCATCTGACAGACCGGCATTTGCTCAGCTCTACGTTGTTGATTCAAACGCGGCCTTTCTGAAGACCGCCGTAACTTCTTAAATTCTCTATACGTTTTTATTACCTTCTCTGTCGCATAATTGCTCCTGATGACCTCATGATGACACACCAAGAAGTCACCCCAGACGTCTAATATTAACTTCATAGATCCAGGAAGATCGCCTATGCCCATCCGAGGACCCCAGGGTCCGCGTTTCAATGAACATCTGCCTCGCCGTGAAGCACTACGTCAGGTTACTGACACTCCCCAGCGAAGAGTCTGCATTGCTGGTCATCTTAATTATATGGATACTAGCGCTGCTGACCGTCGTGATCATGTGGACGATAGCACTGATCATCTTCGCTTCCGTTCTACTGTCAGTCGCGACCGATTAACTTCTGCTTCACCATGAAGCACGTCAGGGTGCTGACACTCCTCAGAAATAAGTTTGCATTTTTGGTCATCTTAGTAATATGGATACTAAGCGCTGCTGACCATCGTGTTTGTGTGGACGATAACACTGATCATCTTCGCCCCCGTTCCACGGACGGTTGCGACCGATGAACATCTGCCTCGCCATGAAGCACTACGTCAGGTTACTGACACTCCCCAGCGAAGAGTCTGCATTGCTGGTCACCTTAGTTATATGGATACTAACGCTGCTGACCATCGTGATCATGTGGACGATAGCACTGATCATCTTCGTTTCCGTTCTACCGACAGTCGCGACCGATTAACTTCGGCTTCACCATGAAGCACGTCAGGGTGCTGACTCTCCTCGTCAATATGTCTGCTTTGCTTCATCTTGCTCGTGCGGATGACTTCTTTAGCGTTATTCAATCCCATGTACTAATGTGACTAATGAAATATAATTTATTCTCTCCCTGTCTAAACATTGGCAACCGTACCATTCCATCATTCCATCTTTACTCGATAGTAGTCATCGAAATAGTGCAGCCTTCCTGAGAAACATAGGTCACTATAGACCCCACACATTTCAGCGTACCGTTGGTTTGATGGAGTGATGCCATCTGACAGGCCAATATTTGCTCAGCTCTACGTTGTTGATTCAAACGCGGCCCTTGTGAAGACCACCGTAGCATCTTAAATTCTCGATACATTTTTATTACCTTCTCTATCGCATAATTGCTCCTGATGACCTCACACACACCGAGAAGTCACCCCAGACGTCTACTATCGGCTTCGTAGATTCGGGAAGATAGCCTCTGCCCATCCGAGGACCCCAGGGTCCGCGTGTCATTATATAAGCCGTCACCATGATCCACGTCATATACGATACTCTGACCACTAAAAGCACATATTGAGTCGGACCACGAATAACCTTGGGACCGAAGAGAAAAAATTCTATCCAACTAACTGAGCTGGCCTATTTAAAAAAGGGTAGGTGCTGGAGAACCTGACCGAAGGTCTGTCTGAAAAATAACTTTGTCTCAGGATTATAAAGTAAAAAAAAATAAGAAAAACTTTTTGTTACACAACGTAGTCTGCATCCCTTAAAAGTAACAGTTTGGTATGATGTAACTGCAGGAATTATTCTTGGACCTTACTTCTTTGAAGATGGGGCAGAAAACGCACTAACCATCACTGGCGAAGGTCAATACCTTCGCCAGTGATGCTGGAGAATTTTGTGCGTCCTGCAGTCTTGGACACGCCGGAGGTATGGTGGCAGCAAGATGGTGCTACTGCCCATACAGCTCGCCTGACAACTCACTCTTAAGGCAACTCTTTTTGGGAGAAGGATAATTTCACAAAATTCGAATACTACCACCGTGCATTCGCCGCGTCAGTGTGAATAAGAAGCTAAGTGCAATGGAATTTCGAGGCATCCGAATTCATGATTTTAGTGAACGTCACGACCACCGGCATCACCACGCCGAGTCCATGCACGGCTTCATACAAAATCTCGATTTGACTTGCCACAGGAGGTAGTAATTTCAGAACAATAATGTATTATTGACTTTTAATGAGAACTAAATCCAACAAAAAAAAATCACGGGTTCGCAAATTTCACATTGAACCTAGTGAATTAATGGTTTCATGCGTTGGCTTCGCATGCGCTAGTCGCCATGCACCAGCCACCATGCTTAGCCGTGCATGGGCATATATAAGAGATATTGCATGGGATGTCAGATTCTGAAACGAACAGATCGGTTGACGCATGTTCTATGTTGAAATATCAAAATTATAATCTGTTTTCGTATAAAAACAGCCCAAAACCATACAATTTACAAAAATAAGCAATTGGTATCAAGAACAAGTATAATATTCATTCATATTGTAGTCAAAATTTGCATTAAAATGTGTTTTATAAACAAATTTAATTAAAATTTATCGTTGCGTGGATATCATGACCACCACGGCCGACTACAACGGCATTCTAACAGTGTGAGATATAATTAATAATATCGTATTTCATAAGACTGGAAATATATTATTTAAAAAATGATTATTGTGTTTCTGATATTAAACTTAGTTTTAAATAGTAATTGAAACCACAAAGCATGTGAGTAAATATAGTATATTATTTAAAAACGTATGTTTTTACTAAGTATTTTTAAAACGTCAAAAATTCATCAAATGTACTGCAAATTTAATGATTTATAACTCTATTCATTTTTAACATTTTGCTAATTTTGTTTCCTACAGATTTGTCTCCATAATCTTGGCTTCAAGATTATAAGAAAGTATATTTCGTTTATGCATTAATTTAGCGTATTGACTCAATTTCATACCATGCCTAAAATGCATCTAATAGTCGCGGTCTTTCTTATAATATTTGTATTGTCTTAATTATGACAAATAACATTCAGTTTATTAGTTTTATATTAATGTAAAGGTGCAATCTAATAGTTGAAAAAAAAGTCAAATCTGTTGAATAACTTCTGATATAAATGAATAGTAAAAACCCACATTTTCGTAAAAAAAAAAAAAAAAAAGCAAAAATATGAATTATTATTGCAAGTCGCGCCTTAATGTTTGAGGTGGAATTAGCTGGTATGTTGATAACATATTAATATCATTCTGAATTCTGAAAAAAAAATTAGTTGATTTATCAAGTGGCGGCGCCCTAATCCTGAATCAAACGGGTTTCAATGGATACTGTCATATCGGTATAATGTTGCCACCCATGTAACTTTGTAAACATATGTACGTGGCCCGAAGAAAAAAGATTGAGTATGGCTGGTCTAGAGGTCGGATATGCTCCAGCATTTCATGGTTGACTTTTATATGAGAAATGAGAGCAGCCGCACCGCTTTCTTGAAACTCGATCAGTTCTAAGAATCGAACAATACCGAAGATTACTGGACTACGAAGACTATGTGACAACTCTGTACCTAGATATCTTCAGGAGCAATATCAGGATTCAATGGCCATCGTGGTAAAGAAAGGACTGCCAACCCGCAATGGCTGGAGATAGTAGATAGTTTGCTACCTGGACAAAATGCAACTAGCCAACCCGACATTGTGGCCCGTGTATTCCACCTCAAGATAAAAGACTGATGCATGATATTACGGAGAGCAGTAGCTGCATACAGCTATAGCATTGAATTTCAAAAGCGAGGACTGCCACACACGCATCTGCCGGTGATCTCAGAGGGGCCTGACCAAATAGTCCGAGACCCTGAAGCGATTAACGCAATAGTGCAAGCCCAGAGTTTTTGGAGACGTGAATGGTGTGGACACAAGATAGCCACACCGACAGGCTGTCTCTACACTTGAACGATGTTCCGTCAAAACTGGCACGTGAAGAAAAGTGTTATCTTAGCACTGATACACCGGAGTCAGGTGAAGATGGCATCAATGATGATCAATGAAAATGATTTTCCGTCGAGTACCTTTACGAGCTAACACCGAGTAGAATGCCACCGCACTTTGTGCGCGTTTATAATATTGTAAATAAATCATAATATATAAACGGGCCGACGTTCTGTGGAAACGATCAGACAAATCTCTCGCTGCAGGGCCGAGTCTCAACAGATCTACCGGGTACAATACCCTGCCGGGTACGAAGGTCGTCTGTGGATGATTCCGAGTTCCGAAGTCGAACTTAAGCTTGGTCAGAGGCGAGACGCCATCGCACCGGGACATTCACACCTGGAAAATTTGTATTTTCTCGAGAGGAACCGTTTGATAACTACCCGCCGACCCAAGGCGACCGGTATTAATTGTGTGACAGCATTCAACAAAGAAGAGGTTACCTCATAACACGGAGAAACAAAGAAAATAAGCTTATTGCATCAAAAATATATAATACGGATGAGACCTGTATCGGCAAGACTTGGTACAATCATTGCCGATAAAGCACAGAAAAGAGTAGTCAGTCACAAGCTATAAAAGGGGGAAAAATATAACTCAACTGCGCAGTGTCCACTGCAGGGTCCTACATACTTCCTACCTTGTTTTACCCAAGGAAGAGAATGTCACCTCAGTTGTGCAAATATGAGCCAAACACTTTAAAAATCGTCTTTGACTGAGCTTATTCTTTTCGTCCTAGACAAGCGTTACAGCCACGCATCTTTGGAAGCATTTTTTCTGATAAAACTTAACTGCTTGTGTTCTCCATTTCACCGCACACTTCTCAAATAATGCAACCGTTGGTCATCGCATTTTATGGACCCTTAAAATCCGCCATTCGGAAGGAGTGTGATTTGTTCATGAAAAGCTACACTTTGCAAGAAAATTACTCCCTACAGTGTGACTTTTATATTTAACAATGCCTACAGTGACACGGCTACGATTCGGAAAGGGGTTTCTGGATTTACAACGTGAACTATGCACATCGATCCGACCGTTTTTGAAGAAAAGTATTTCTTGGCTTTGGACTGTCTATTGGGTACCAAAAACGATACTGTTACTGTCACAAACGATTGTACTGCTAACATCGTGGACCGAAATCAAGCAACATCTACTCCTGAGATCGATAATTTGCCAGGCACAAGCGGCGAATGCGGTATCTCTATGTAAATTTACAAATCCACTTTCAGGACCTGGCAGTATTTTAACACCGAGTAAAACAATATTGTCTCCGTTGCCACTTTCAACAGCAACAAAGTTATCAAACACCAAAACGGACGAAAAAGTGATACAATAATCACTGCACAAGAACTGTAGAGCGTAGAGAGGTCGAAGAATAATAGAGCGAGTCGGCAGTGTTCGTTGTCGGGCCCTGTCGGCTCTCGAGCGCCATGACGGGGCGGCGAAACGGAAGATGTGCTGCTGGGGAGCGATCGAGCCGACTGTGGTGGCAGCTCTTTGTCGCCGGATAGGTATTGAATGCAGATGTCGATGGTGTCGATGCCGGCTGGGAACGGCGGTGAATTTAAACCGCTGTCCCCTACATATCTATAATTGGACGCGTGTTCGCTCCGGTCTTGGCTCACTCCGAACACACGAGAATATATAAAATTAATAATGAGGAATGCAGATGTCGATGCCGGCGGTGAATTTAAACCGCTGTCCCCTACATATCTATAATTGGACGCGTGTTCGCTCTGGTCTTGGCTCACTCCGAACACACGAGAATATATAAAATTAATAATGAGGAATGCGGATGTCGATGCCGGCGGTGAATTTAAACCGCTGTCCCCTACATATCTATAATTGGACGCGTGTTCGCTCTGGTCTTGGCTCACTCCGAACACACGAGAATATATAAAATTAATTTGCCTGAACATATAGGCAAATAAATTTAGAGATCAAATACCACCACCGTGCGTTCGCCGCGTCAGTGTGAATAAGAAGCTAGGTGCAATGGATTTTCGTGAATTCATGATTTTAATGAACGTCACGACCACCGGCATCGCCATGCCGAGCCCATGCACGGCTTCAAACAAAATCTCAATTTAAACTTGCCGCCGGAGTCTCTCTCCGGGTTCAAAATATCTATTCGACCGAAGTTAGACTTGGTTCTCATCTGCGTATCTAATCTGGAAGTTACATTTCTGTGTAAATAAATACATAAAATTCCATAGCTGTGTTTGATTGTACCTGAACAAATCATTCCCATTGCAATAAGGCAAGTCATCAACGGACTATACTTCCTTAAGAAGTCGCCCGGAGCTTAATCCAGTTCACAGGTGAGATGTTGAGTTAAATAAATGCTTGTTCATTCATGTGCCCGAGTTATGACATGATAATTTATACGTTTTCATATATATTTATTAACTTATTGCATACGAGAGCTGCAAGAGAAAAACCCCGACAGAGAGTCAGATCTAGTGAGGCGGGCAGGGATCGACTTGAAATAACATACTTCTGAATATCCTATATTAGATTGACAATAACGTCCCCCACCGAACAATAAACGATTTTATATTTAATAAAATTTCTAAGCTCGGTTTCATCACAACTCCACCCCCTCTACCGGTTAGAAGCAGGTTCCCCCTATTTTAATAAGAAATATAGTAACCGCACGTCGCACATACATTATAATATCAGTCAGTATTGTTTATGACATTGTTTTGAACGTGCGCGTGCAGGAATAATATTATAATATGATCAAAAATTTTAAAACTGCTTTTGATAAAACATGAGCTAATGTCAAATGGATCAAAGAAATATCTCGGGGAGTAGCTCGAATCCGGATTCCAAATACCGTGCCAATTCTATTGGCATCGTCGCCCAGGACAGGGAGTCACTTCGCTGAGCCCGCCTCTGTTTTAAATGAGATTTTCATTCTGTATTTCCACGTGCTTTGTTAAATAAGACTTACTTTGTTATAATAAACATTTTATAACTGAGACCTGTTCCATAAAGACCCCATTTGATTCCTAGATTCATTTCGAAGGAGTTATATCAGACTAAATAAATATGTGTAACGGTGGAATTATTCCTAGTTCGTACAGAAAACTGACACACCACATTGACAATGGCACAAGCCAGTCATATAGCAAGCCAATATAGCAACACCCTAACAACAGCAAACCAAGCCTGTCAGCGTGTATACAATAATTGTTATGATGGTTAATAACTGCTGAGCAATGAAGCACGTGCTGGAATGGGTGACAGCGCCACTGGCTACGTTGCTCGTGTGGACATTTCTTAGTAATATGGATACTAGCCGACACCAATCATTCCATCTTTACTCGATAGTAGTCATCGAAATAGTGCAGCCTTCCTGAGAAACATAGGTCACTATAGACCCCACACATTTCAGCGTACCGTTGGTTTGATGCAGTGATGCCATCTGACAGGCCAGCATTTGCTCAGCTCTACATTGTTGATTCAAACGCGGCCCTTCTGAAGACCGCCGTAACTTCTTAAATTCTCAATACATTTTTATTAC
This sequence comes from Eubasilissa regina, assembly GCA_022840565.1. Lineage (NCBI taxonomy): Eukaryota > Metazoa > Arthropoda > Insecta > Trichoptera > Phryganeidae > Eubasilissa > Eubasilissa regina. The sequence goes on from JAINEB010000026.1 coordinate 7,222,752, forward strand.
CTTCTCTATCGCCTAATTGCTCCTGATGACCTCACAAACACCAAGAAGTCACCCCAGACGTCTAATATTAACTTCATAAATCCAGGAAGATCGCCTATGCCCATCCGAGGACCCCAGGGTCCGCGCTTCAATGAACATCTGCCTCGCCGTGAAGCACTACGTCAGGTTACTGACACTCCCCAGCGAAGAGTCTGCATTGCTGGTCATCTTAGTTATATGGATACTAGCGCTACTGACCATCGTGTTAGTGTGGACGATAGCACTGATCATCTTCGCATCCGTTCTACCGGCAGTCGCGACCGATTAACTTCGGCTTCACCATGAAACACTACGTCAGGTTACTGACACTCCCCAGCGAAGAGTCTGCATTGCTAGTCATCTTAGTTATATGGATACTAGCGCTGCTGACCATCGTGTTTGTGTGGACGATAACACTGATCATCTTCGCCCCCGTTCCACGGACGGTTGCGACCGATGAACATCTGCCTCGCCATGAAGCACTACGTCAGGTTACTGACACTCCCCAGCGAAGAGTCTGCATTGCTGGTCACCTTAGTTATATGGATACTAACGCTGCTGACCATCGTGATCATGTGGACGATAGCACTGATCATCTTCGTTTCCGTTCTACCGACAGTCGCGACCGATTAACTTCGGCTTCACTATGAAGCACGTCAGGGTGCTGACTCTCCCCATCAATATGTCTGCTTTGCTTCATCTTGCTTGAGCGGCATCTTGGGCATTATTTAATTCCATGTAGTTGTGACTAATGAAATATAATTTATTCTCTCCCTGTCTAAACATTGGCAACCGTACCATGCATCGACACCTATCATTCCATCTTTACTCGATAGTAGTCATCGAAATAGTGCAGCCTTCCTGAGAAACATAGGTCACTATAGACCCCACACATTTCAGCGTACCGTTGGTTTGATGCAGTGATGCCATCTGACAGGCCAGCATTTGCTCAGCTCTACATTGTTGATTCAAACGCGGCCCTTCTGAAGACCGCCGTAACTTCTTAAATTCTCAATACATTTTTATTACCTTCTCTATCGCCTAATTGCTCCTGATGACCTCACAAACACCAAGAAGTCACCCCAGACGTCTAATATTAACTTCATAAATCCAGGAAGATCGCCTATGCCCATCCGAGGACCCCAGGGTCCGCGCTTCAATGAACATCTGCCTCGCCGTGAAGCACTACGTCAGGTTACTGACACTCCCCAGCGAAGAGTCTGCATTGCTGGTCATCTTAGTTATATGGATACTAGCGCTACTGACCATCGTGTTAGTGTGGACGATAGCACTGATCATCTTCGCATCCGTTCTACCGGCAGTCGCGACCGATTAACTTCGGCTTCACCATGAAACACTACGTCAGGTTACTGACACTCCCCAGCGAAGAGTCTGCATTGCTAGTCATCTTAGTTATATGGATACTAGCGCTGCTGACCATCGTGTTTGTGTGGACGATAACACTGATCATCTTCGCCCCCGTTCCACGGACGGTTGCGACCGATGAACATCTGCCTCGCCATGAAGCACTACGTCAGGTTACTGACACTCCCCAGCGAAGAGTCTGCATTGCTGGTCACCTTAGTTATATGGATACTAACGCTGCTGACCATCGTGATCATGTGGACGATAGCACTGATCATCTTCGTTTCCGTTCTACCGACAGTCGCGACCGATTAACTTCGGCTTCACCATGAAGCACGTCAGGGTGCTGACTCTCCCCATCAATATGTCTGCTTTGCTTCATCTTGCTTGAGCGGCATCTTGGGCATTATTTAATTCCATGTAGTTGTGACTAATGAAATATAATTTATTCTCTCCCTGTCTAAACATTGGCAACCGTACCATGCATCGACACCTATCATTCCATCTTTACTCGATAGTAGTCATCGAAATAGTGCAGCCTTCCTGAGAAACATAGGTCACTATAGACCCCACACATTTCAGCGTACCGTTGGTTTGATGCAGTGATGCCATCTGACAGGCCAATATTTGCTCAGCTCTACATTGTTGATTCAAACGCGGCCCTTGTGAAGACCACCGTAGCATCTTAAATTCTCGATACATTTTTATTACCTTCTCTATCGCATAATTGCTCCTGATGACCTCACACACACCGAGAAGTCACCCCAGACGTCTACTATCGGCTTCGTAGATTCAGGAAGATAGCCTCTGCCCATCCGAGGACCCCAGGGTCCGCGTGTCATTATATAAGCCGTCACCATGATCCACGTCATATACGATACTCTGACCACTAAAAGCACATATTGAGTCGGACCACGAGTAACCTCGGGACCGAAGAGAAAAAATTCTATCCGACTAACTGAGCTGGCCTATTTAAAAAAGGGTAGGTGCTGGAGAACCTGACCGAAGGTCTGTCTGAAAAATAACTTTGTCTCAGGATTATAAAGTAAAAAAAATAAGAAAAACTTTTTGTTACACAACGTAGTCTGCATCCTGTAAAAGTAACAGTTTGGTATGATGTAACTGCAGGAATTATTCTTGGACCTTACTTCTTTGAAGATGGGGCAGAAAACGCACTAACCATTACTGGCGAAGGTATTGAGAAATGCTGGAGAATTTTGTGCGTTCTGCAGTCTTGGACACGCCGGAGGTATGGTGGCAGCGAGACGGTGCTACTGCCCGTATAGCTCGCCTGACAACTCAACTCTTAAGGCAACTTTTTGGGAGAAGGATAATTTCACAAAATTCTGAAATTACTTGGCCGCCACGCTTACCTGACTTAACTGCTCCAGATTTCTTCCTGTGGGGATATTTGAAAGATAAAGTATACCGTTACAATCCTCAAACCATTCAGCAATTGAAGGTCAACATCCGTGAAGAAATTGAAGGAATAAGCCAAGAAACATTACGACAGGTGATGATTCACACCTTAGAAAGAGTGCGTCAGTGTGAAGAGCAAAATTTTGGCTATTTTAAGGATGTAATTTTCAAAACTAAATAAAATTTATTTCCAAGAAGTGTGTTTTCTGTTTATGAAAGAATAAAAGTGAATTATTAAGAAATGAAAAACTTTTGGACCACCCTGCACAACTTTTGGACCACCTTGTAACCAGCCGAGAGAGCAAAGGACATTGCTCCTTAATATAAAACTTCTTAAAATGGCATAGTACGCTATCTGTCAATCAATCATAGAGCATGGTATAGTTGCTTGGGGTGGAGCGACTATGTCTGCAATTAATCCAATAATAGCAACTCAAAAAATTATATTAAAAGTTATCCTCAAATCCCCAATCACAACGAGCACTGACGAAATTTTTGATAAATTCAATGTCTTTGATATTAGACAAATATACGCTAATACTACTCTCAAATACATATATAAATACAAACAGACACATTTTAAAACAACCCAAAACATAATTTCCACACGGACAAATACAAATAACCTACAAACCCCGAGAGCATATACTACATTTGGTCAAAGGAACTACAAATATTTTGGACCTAAACTGTTTAATAGAATGCTAAAAGATTTAAATCAATTGAATTGTCACAAGAACACGAAACTATATATTAAACCTTGGATTCGTAATATGGGTAGAGCCAGTATTGGTGCACTCACCCAAACATATTGACTCATACCTATATTAATTATTGCTACAAAGTGATCCAAAAATTAAGTCCATTTTAAAATTGTTCTTCATATACTCCTTTTATATGGTAATAAATGTAATTCTATCTACTTGTAATTTAAATTAATTGAACAATTGCTTGTAAACTATGCCTGTCTCGACACAGAATTTCTCTAGTGAGACGGGCACAGTCCAAACAAATTTTTTATATATATTATATTGTTAGTAATAAGTAAATAAATAAATTATTGGCATGCAAATTCAAAAGCTGGGCCACTCTTTAGCAGAATACGGTTTTGATGAGCCCTACGGTGTGACCGCATAACGAAGAGAACCCGATTGAAGGCAATTCCTCAAAACACCTACTGCGACAGGTTATAGATGCTGTGCTTAACACTAATTATTCCGGTAGATGGGAATGCTTCTTCATGAATAGGCCCGGAGGTACAGGCAAGACGTTTGTGTATAATACAATCGTTCAGCTCCTATCTGAGCGCCACAGGCATTGCAGCTACTCTGCTGAGGCGACTAGGCAGCACGTTCAGAGTTCAAGTTGCCAGTGCCAACAGCATGACAACAGCAGTTCTCCAGAGGATTTCCCATCTGGAGACCCACACTCGAACAAAGGCTCTCAATAACTCCAGATTCCTGCCACGCTTGAGCAGATCGAAGTTCCTGACGGAACCTCGATTTACTCCCTCCAAACCCTCTAGCACAACCTTCCTTGTATCTGTCAGAATCACGCAATGTCAGAGGATGTGCTCCGGCGTTTGTCTCCACTGGCTGCAGGTACATCGTGGGTCCGGGGCAAGCCCTAAATCGTGTAGCTTGATGCGGAATTCACCGTGACCCGAGACTTATGCAGCTATGCCTTCATCATCATCCGCTCCCTTAATCCAACCTCCTCCATCTAACAAAATTAGGATAAATGGTGAATAGAGAATTGTCGGTCACCCAAAGCCGGCAATCTTAATCTACCCGGAAATAGCTGAGGGAACCACTTCAGATGAAAAAAAAATCTATAGTACAATCAACACTCAACCCATCAGACGATGGCTTCCAACCTGTTAGAGTACGGAAAATTAGAAGATCTGGCATCGTAATTGAGACGGCAACCAAGATTGGGACTTGCTGAAGTCAAACTCCAAGCTAAAGGCTTAAAATGTGTAGAACCCTTAGGAAAACTTCCTAGGGTAGTCCTTTATGATATTCCAAAAGAACTGGAAGAACAGAATCTATTGGACCAGATATACAATGCTAACCTAAAAGATTCGAGTAACATCCAAAAGGAGGATTTCTTAAGGACAACTAAGAGGGTTTCCATGTTTGGCCGGCGGGAACGGATGACCGTAAATTGCATATACACTATGGCCCCCGAAGCCAGAAGGGTTAGGTTTATTCCTCTGTTTTGTTGGATGGTCGGCGTGCCGTGTTTGCGACTATGTTGGGGCAGTTCGCTGCTTCAACTGTCATTTATATGGACATACTAGCCGCGCCTGGTCCCAAAAGGTTGCGACCTACCGCCACTGTGACAAGGAAGGGCACTCAGAGGAGTCATGTCCCAGCAAAGATGCAGCTCCACGTTGGGCGACCTGCAGTAGATTGAGGAAGCAAGCGGAACATCCCACCGGCGACTGGGCACTGGACTGGACTGTCCCGCTTTTAAGGCAGCTGTGGATCTCTCTGTCTCAGCTAACCAATTATGGATAACAGTCCAATTTCTATTGGCCAAATTAATCTGGCCAGATCACGTGCGGCGTCTCTTGAGGCGGCGCACGTGATCAGCGAATCTAAATTTTCTATTATGCTGTTGCAGGAGCAGTACACCATACGAGGGAAGTCTCCGAGGATTGAGGCGCCGCTCCTGATGCTCGAGGGAGGTGCTACTCGCTCGGCAGCGGGGATTCTGGCCAACACTCGTCGGCTCAGCCCCCTCTACCTTGAGCACCACTCTGACGAATGCAGAGCTGCGCCTCCGCCGTGCTTGGAGATACTGAGGTAATATTTATCTCGGTTTATCGATATGGCGATGGTACATAACGCGTTATCTTTCGCCTTCCAGAGTACTCCACTACTTGGCTGCTACTCCCAACCGGGAAACTCTCCCATCTAGATTATCCGGCATCAGGTAAATTCTATTGTTGATAATCTGCAACCCTACAGTGCCATGAACTAAAAGTTAGCTATGCTAAGACGAGATCTATGCTCCAACGACATCATAATACCATCTCAGTGAGTTTGCAGCGAGGACCTGATGAGGTATGGTAAGTCACTTGATCGGCCACCTGCTTACCCATGCACTATTCTCATCTTGTATTTGCATTCACGTATGTTTTTAATCAGGCACCCAGGGTACAAAACTAATTCACTAACATTCTTTCCTGTTGGTTATTCTAATGTCAAGCCGTATTGGAATCGCAATAACGACCCGATACTGAACAGACAGAACGCCTAAACTGAACAGGACCTGACGCCCAGCTCTACCCGAGTAGTATGAAGAACTCTCATCACACCCCTTTTTTCTCTTTCTAAATATAGATTGCCTTGTTGAAGATTGATTAAAATATATATTTATATATGCAGGATGGCTATAAAGACGTCGCGCATTGCAGACCAATAATAGACAACCACGTCAGAATAATTGCAAGTATTGTCACAATAGCCTGTTGACAAATACGCACCGTACATTACCATTAAATTCTATTAATTACGTTTGTTTCGAGACGATTGTACTTAAATTATTTTTATATCGGTAATAAATTTTCCACTTCTACTTTACTGTGTAAATTCATCGGTCATACACAAAAATGTGCAAGTAATTGGCCCAGTCTTACCAGGATTGTTTTACAAAATAATTTTATTGACAACCAGTCGTCAAAGTTTGGGGTACTTCAAAACGTTTAGAAAATACTATGGCGCTGTTGAATTTTACTTTTTGACGTGACAGCGTCTTATAAATCGCCCGCTACACGCACGAAAAAACATGACTCATTGTCCCGTTTGTCGCGTTACGCCGAAGGCAAGCGTGCGAGCGAGAGCGCGGATAAGCGATAGAGAAGCACGATCGGCCTACCGTTCGGATTGTGCTGCATCTATCTCTCTTCCACTCGATTGGTCGATGTGTCTGAGTAGAAAAGACGGACGGGATGGAAACGATTCACAGACTACGCGAGATATCCGTACGGAATACATTCGACTCCGTGGACACGCACTTCGAACAATCACTGAGAAAATAATAAAATTCTGTGATGACGGTAAGTATTGCTGCATCAAGCACTTTTTCCGTATGTGCACAACAGCCAGTATGTACATCCGATCATGCAAGTTGATACCGATGTACCAATTCTTCTTTGTGGCGACTTCAACATAAACGTGAAAAATGATGAAACATTCCTCAAATTCATGAAAGATATGTACAATCTCGATTGCGCATCAGATATAAATAATTCAACAATGCTGAGAGGAACAACCATTGATTTGACTTTTTCGAGACACATTACAGTTGAAACACTCCCATTCATTTCCTACTTTTCCTATCACCGACCTATCTTTAACAGAATAACACAGATTGGAAGACGTTAAATATCACACATGTATAAAAGTTGTAAATAAATTGCTAAAAGCACATTGTTACTTGTAAATAAACTGTTCATCAAAGTAATAAACATATTTGAATTAATGAGTGCGAATAAAATATATCAATAAAAAATTGTAGATTTCATTTCACTCCTTCTTCGTATCCATACAAAATAATGATAATTCAATAAAAATTATTCCATTTTATTCATAAAAGTATGCAATCATTTCATCAATGTTTTCTTATGACGTTGTCACGTTAAACTATCGTCCATAAACCGACTATATACAGACAACCAATTTTTTGATAACACAATTGATTTTTACTGCAAAAGCCTCTGAACTTTCTCGCGAAAAATGGAGATATCGTTCTGAAATCACATTCTGGACATTTTTAAAATGACTTACGTATAATATTTTAATAATCAAGCGCAAGACTAACTACACTAGCATCTTTGATTATATTCTATTTAAGTTCATTGAAAATCTTTTAGTATCTGATTTATCAGACAATTGGCCGTTTGTTAGCTCAAATCAAGAAAATCTTAACCGTCCAAAAGAAGTATCGGCCACAGGCATCGCTGTAACAAAGCCTTCAGCGATGGGACCCTACAACAGGAAGGAATCACCCTATTTCTGCACCTACATGGCATGCAGCTTGCCAGAGATCAGAGATAACACCCCCGACACAATTAAAGACTGGCGGTGTAAACGACATTCCCATTCTCAGAAGACTTAATTCCTACAGTGTTAGATTAATTAATAATATATTAGGTAAAGCGATAAGTAATTTGCTGTTATTTTAGGGCGCGCTTTGAAATCAGTTTGCGTTCGGTTCCCGCCGAGTAAGTACGTCAATATTGGTATTATTTTGAAGATCCTTTTGTCCTGTTTCGGTTTCAATATACATTTTTTTATTTACACCCATAGGGAAAATGTCACGGCCGGAAATCGAAGAGATGCAGTTGCGATCTATTTTATTGTTTTTGTATGACAAGGGGTTGAAACCTAAAGCTCAAGAAAGCATTAATAAAACATTTGGTGATATTCTAAAGATTCGCAAGTGAAGCACAGACAAGGAGTTTGGGTGCCGCATGATTTGTCGCAGTCGGCCTTGGATCAGCGTGTGACCATTTGTTCGTCATTGTTGAGCAGGTATGAAACTGATCCATTTCTAAGAAGGATAGTTACTGGAGATGAAAAATGGATTCTTTACAACTCTCCTATTAAAAAAAACAATGGCTCTCTCCAGGAAAAGTACCTGTTTCAACCCCTCGACCAGGTTTTACATTAAAATAAGTTCTATTGTGTGTCTGGTGGGATATTTTTGGTATAGTGTATTATGAACTTTTAAAACCTGGCAAAACAGTAACAGCGGAGGTATACTGTGCCCAACTAGACAAATTAAAGGCGGAATTAATATAAAAAAAGGTCGATTACTGGTAAATAACCAACGGCGAATTTTGCATCACGACAACGCGAGACCGCATGCAGCAAAAATCACGGTGGAAAAAATAAAAGAGCTAAATTTAGAGTTACTGCCACATCCACCGTACTCTCCAGACATCGCTCCATCCGACTATCATTTGTTTCGAAATCTTGAGCATTCGCTTCGAAATAAAAATGTTGTCTCAGAAATCATCTCGATGCCTTTTTTAAATCCAAGGAGCCCGACTTTTACAAAAGAGGCATTGAAAAGTTGCCCAAACTGTGGAGTGACATCAAAAACAATAATGGAAATTATTTAGTTAAATAAATTTATTGTAATTTTTTTGTAAATAAATTTTTTATTTGAACTAAAAAATGGCGATCACTTTATCAGAAATGATTCCTATAAAGGACATTCAGATGAAACTGGAGAAATAGCAGAAATCCAATGCCAAAAATCCCAAGGGAAAAGTTAAGATGAAGTTGGAATTGACGGTTTCTTAAGAGCCGAATCAAATTTCAGATGGCTTCATGAACACGCAGCCTTCATACTTATACACTTGAAAATCCACATTCAATGCGAGAAGAAGCGTCACAGTATCGCTAAATCTTGAACGGCCAAATAATTGGCTCCTTCGAATTACCTGAAAATCTAAATGGGGAAATTTATTACCATTTTTTAAAAAATGAACTGGCAAATCTTTTGTAAGAAATGCAATGTCGCTTCAAAATGATCGGCCGTCTGGCTCATCGCGCACGAGGCGTGTAAAATTATTTGGATCAAGTTTATCCGCAGAGATGGTGCCATTTTGCGCCCTCCCCGGTCTCCGGATTTAAATCCTTTGCATAAAGGAGAACATCTATCCGAAACCAATACATGAATTAAATTACGGTAATATCTCCTTTGATTTTTATTTTTGTTTTGTTCAGTTTTAAATAAATATCTGTCACTTTAATTTAACAGGTGTTCCTCATTCGAATTCCTAATTAATGAAATAACTTCACAAAATAGTAATATCTTTTTTTAATTAAATAAAACAGTAGAGGAGTTGCTTGGCAACCGTGTTAGCGTCGTCAGCTTCATTGGCTTGGGATTCGTTTAAATTGATTTATTTCGTTTTTATAATTATAAAAACGTAGTTTCTTTCTTTCTTTCATTATTTGTATCATTTGTGGTAATTATTTTTTAAATTTCTTGTTTTTTTTAATCTGTTTTAGACAATTTTTGGTAGAATTTTTTTTTATTCACTAGAAATTTCTTTTTGTTGTTTACCTTGGCAACCACCAACAACGGAATGGGGGCAACTGAAAAGTTGTCCCCGGCCCCATCTGACATATCCGATCCAAGAAAACGGAGAGATGCGTGTCCGGGTGATACGACATCATCAAAAAAACCTAGAGAGTCTGTAATGAATTCTTACAAATCAACTGACTGTGGTCCATATACAGTTCATGTACAGAAGATTAGCGGAGATGACAAATCCTCACCCATCCATCCCATACATTTCGGAAATTTTTTGTTTCGAAACAAAATTAAAAATATTTCTCCCGGGGGAGTCAAATCTCTTGGAAAATTTAAAGTGTCTGTCCAATTTAAAGACTATAAATCAGCAAATGAATTTTGCTACTCCTCTCTGACCATTAATCAGTACTCAGCAGTAATTCCGGCTTACCAGGTTACTCGCATGGGTCTGGTTAAGGGTATCCCAGTCGATATGTCAGATAATGACATCATCGAACAAATCAATGTTCCGGATCATTTCAGAAAACCATCTAAAGTCCGACGATTAAATTACAAAGATACAAAATCTGGTACTGTTCAGTGGCTTCCATCTCAATCAGTCGTGATAACATTTGAAGGGCAAAATCTTCCAAAGTATGTATATTTACATTATAATTCTCTTCCCGTAGAACAGTATGTTTTTCCAACAATACAATGTTTCCGATGCTGTAGATTTGGTCATACGAAAACTGCATGCAGATCCAATCCCCGCTGTTTTAAGTGCGGCGATGCACACCTGGGCGAAGAATGTCCCAAAATAAACATAATGCCTTCTTGCCTCAATTGCTCTGGTCAGCACAACGCCACTAACATCATCTGTCCTGAATTTACCAGACAAAAAATATTAAGCATATTATGGCGTCTGAAAACCTTTCCTATTTTGAGGCATCAAAATCCTTTTCTCCTGCAAAATCTTCCTTTGCGGAAAAAACTTCTACGTCATCTCCGACAAAATTTTCTGCATCTCCTCTCTTCTCGCAAATACTTGCGGAAAAAAATAACCATGTCTCTATGAAACCATCTTCATCAAAGAAAACAAGTTTCACTTTCCGTACCCCAAAAACATATTAGCCTTCTTATCTATCAAATGACCAATCCACATTAAATTCTATATATATTTCTCCCAATGGTAATTCCCAAACTCTCTCCCAAATAATGGCAGTTCTTCTTCAGTGGAATACGAGAAGCGCTGTTTCTAATTGAATTAATCTTCTTTATTTATTACAAAATTACTCAGTTTCTATTGCTTCCATCTCGTGGTTTAAGCCGTCTCTCCGTTTTCATGTGAAAGGATATTCATGCATTAGGTGTGATCGGTCTGGAGGAGAAGGTTCTGCCATCCTAATCAAAAATGGAATCTCATTTCAACCAATCCCCGTTTCTCCTCCGGATCATAATGTACAAATATGTGCGATACGTTATGACAATATTACAATAGTTTCCACGTATTGTAATCCATCTTCTGTTTTTAATCTTCATTGGTGGAATAACTTTATACCTTCTCTACCTTCACCGATCATTATAATGGGTGACTTCAATGCATTCTACCGTTTGGGGTTGTTCTTCTGATGATAAATCTGGTAAACGAATAATAGATTATATTAGATTCTGCAAATTTATGTTTACTTAATGATGGTTCTCCCGCAAGAGTACCACTCCCCTCCCAAAATCCTAGCGCAGTTGACCTCTCCATCTGTTCTAGTAATGTAGCATAGTTGCTTTCATGGGACATTGTTCCCGATAGTTGTGGTAGCGCGATCACTTTCTAATAATTTTATCTTTCCAAACCCCTCAAGCCAGTAGAGCTACTCAAAGACCTAAATATCGACTGCAATCTAAAAAAGCTGACTTACTTAGCTACGCGATAGAACATGACAGTGCTATGTCATCTTCCTTTCATCCGTCAGATAATTATATTCAGTCTTATAATAAAATGGTGGACATTCTTAAAAACATATCCCTTTTACTATTTCCAATTTACATAAACCTCATTATGCTCCCCCTCGGTGAGATCTCGGTTGTACTCTTGCTGTAGGAAAAAGGACGTAGGATTCGCATAGTCAGGAGCTGACAATCGATGAGATGCGACACTTCAGACCCGGCTGCACCAAAAAAGCACATGACAATTGCGAGCTATTAGAATAATATTAGAAGGTCTCGGCTCAATTGATAAGAGCTTAAAAATTTTAGAAAAAAGAAGGGAATTTGTTAGATTTTATGAAGACATTGAAATAATTTTTTTTATGTAACTATTATTTTTTTAATATTTTGTATTGATATGTACAAAGAACTGCAATAATATTAAATATATTTTTTAAACTAGTGTCCTCGGTCTCAATTAACCAAAATAATAATGCAAAGTTGTACTCAGACTTATGCAAATTCGACTTTCGTCGGACCCACCTATCTCGTAACTTTGGGGTATATCACTGTATAACAATAGTAGTGTTAATAAAATCTGAAGTCATCCCATCCCTCCTTCCAAAAAAACAAATACAAAATAAATAAAAATTTCCTAAATTATAAACTTTTATTTTTCCCTTTTTTTTGGGATACATATTTATTTGGTGTGTAAATATTAATTATTGAACGAAAATAATGCACTGTGCCTTCGCCCCGATCCCTTCCCTTCCCGGGACACCGCCGACCAGTGCGGTTAAACGTGTACAGTACAGATTACAATATTATACTAATTCGAGACTTTGCGTCTATACTATGAGTTTAACAGTATACAGTCCGCATTTTTGAAGATGCCAGCAGAATCCAGATTGTGGCTAATCATTGAAGAATCATCGTCTAATTCGGTGACTATCTCTTCTAGTGATGAAAGTGATTTCTAACCAATTGGCAAATTATGCCCAACATTGTCATATAGCGATGATAATTCTTAAGAAAAAAATATGTAAAAAATATTCTTTTTTTTTATAAAATTTTTATACATGAATTTAGAAGGAATATGTTAGGATAATATTTTTCCCAAATTTAATAAACTTTTTTTTTTTATGTGTTTTTCGGTAAACTTTAACTTATTGAATTAGTTTTAAGTGATTTAAAAAAATTATGGAATGTATCCTTTATCTTTATACGTGATATTACAAATTCTTGGTACAAGAAAAATGTAACGTAAAGTACCTAATTAAAATAACTATCATCCTGGTCAGTTAATTTCACGAGTGGTTTAAAACGCCTAGTATTTATTGCGATATTTGCTGATAATGCGCCGCGTGCATTATGGACTCATGTTATCTCGGAGGATAACAGTGCTGACTATGGGTCCAGGGGTTTCCACTTTATATCGCACTCATCATGGTTTACTGGTCGACCTTGGCTTACCAATCCCGTGCAAGATTGACCTAAATCAGCGGTTTCCAATACCCCGGACCAATTTGACCATCAACCCGTACTTACCAGTCAAGAACTGGACTACGCATTCACGAGGATCATCCAAATCGAACAGCAAATCTATTTTCAAAATGATCTTAATCTTTTAACGTCCGGTAAACTGTGTTCTTTTCATCTTCAAAAGTTGAAACCTTTTATCGATCCTCAAGGTATTCTCAGGATGGTCGAATAAAAAACTCTACATTCCCTTCCGAGAGAAAATATCCAGTTGTGCTACCCAAGTGCAGCCATCTTGCCTTGTTACTAATCGATTATTATCATCGGTCATATCTTCACATTGAACCACATAGCCTCCAGTTTCTTCTTCAACGAAAATATTGGATTATATCTGGCCGTATTGTCATTCAATCGCAATTATCAAAGTGTGTCACGTGTTACAAATTTAAGGCCAATACAAATCCGCCTCTAACGAGTGACTTACCCCCTCTCATGTACAACAGAGTCGTCCATTCTCCCGAGTAGGCGTCGATTTCGGTGGGCCTTTTATGTTAAAAGATCATAAGCACCGGGGAGCGAAAGTGAACTAGGCTTATTTGTGCTTCTTTGTCTGCAGGCCACTAAGGCCTTACGCCTTGAGGTCATTTCGGATCTAACCACTGATGCCTTCATTGCAGCCTTGACTTGATTCACAAATTGGCGAGGTTTATGTTCCGAAATATTCAGCGACTGCGGCACCAACTTCATTGGCGCACAGCGATACTTAATCGGAGTGTTTAAGTATTACCATTCCTCGCCACAGAAGGAGGTTATTACGGATCACTTATCCCAGAAAGACATTGTGTGGACCTTCAATCTTCCCGCCAGTCTGCACTTAGGTGGGCTGTGGGAATCGGGTATTGAATCAGTTAAGTTTCATCTGGTGAGAGTAGTCGGCGACACTTCCCTCACGTTTGAGGAGTTTGCTACCCTTCTCACTAGTATCGAAGCGATCCTGAATTCCCGTCCATTATCGTTGAATCCTGACAACGTCGACGCCCTCACACCAACATTTTTTAATTGGCAGTTTCCTGCTGGGTCTTCCCGAATACGACTTTAGTAATGTTAAAGCAAACCGTTTAAGCTGGTGTGGCAACACCTTCAGTCAACACTTTTAGCGTCGTTGGCATGTCGAATATCTTCACACATTACAACAGCGTGAGAAATGGTTAAAGGTTGTCCTAATTTGGAACCCGATCGGTTAGTGATTGTAAAAGACGAGCGTCTCCCTCCCTTGAGGTGGACGTTATGGCGAATCACAGCTGTCCATCATAGTAAGGACAATGTTGTACGTGTGGTCACCATCAAAACGAGTAAAGGCACCTATGTACGCCCGGCGGTCAAATTGTGTCCTTTGCCCATTGAATACTAAATATTTGCGTGTTACCCAGAGGCGTTCTTAATACGGTACCACCCACTTAGGGTTGCCATCTCTCTGGGTACCATAATTTCCATTTGTTTTGTCATTTTCGATTACATACTATTTTAACATAGCACTGTAGCAATATAATCTTAATTATTTAATTACTCTTAACTTTGTACCGAAATTAGGTGGGCGGAATGTTGGCACAAGTTGAATACTCATTCCCTGTCCTCTTTCGTCCATCCAATAATCTATACCTGTGCCGTTATGGCCAATTACTCGCATTTCGCCGCCGGGATCACTCTCCGATTGTGCTTCGATCGCGAAGCATTAAGTACATGTGCTTCCTTCTGCCGCCCAACACTCACGCCGTGCGTAACGCTTGGACCATGCACAGGAAGTGAATTCCAGATTTCGGAGTGATTTATATCTTGGTTCGGCATTATATACATGCTCGTTAACCGGAGGTAAAGTCGACGCCCAACCCAGAACTTCAAAGCAAAGTAGGCCAGATCCATCTGCTCTTATGTTCCTTTAGACTTCCATTTCGGGTTGCGTCAACTATTTAAAATTATTTTAGATTACAGTCCGCGGGATCTAATTCCACCAACCATTCTGAAATGAATGCTCATAATTTTAAAAAGAGGGTTGTCGAGAAGCTCATGACCAATATAAAAGAGTCATCTATAATTGTTATGGACAACGCGTCTTATCACAGCATTGTGAGAAACAAGGCACCAATGTCCGCGATGAGAGTTGATGACATAAAAGCATGGCTATTACATAATAATATTGTTTTTAATGATTCATTAAGGAAGCCATCATTATCAGCGCTTGTTAAGAAACATAAGCCAGAGCCTATATAGGACATAGATGAAATATTAGGGGAGCATGGTCACACCGCTGTAAGGCTTCCCCCTTACCGCGGCGACCTAAATCCAATAGAATTAATTTGGGCATTGGCTAAACGAAAAATCGCTTCTCAAAATGTCGGAACCTCAAACAATATAAAACAGTTGGCAGAAAATGCCTTTAAGAGCTGATGAATGGAAAAACTGTTGCCATCACGTGATGAAAATTGAGGCAGAATACCTATGTTTCGACTGTTTCTGCTCTGGGCGTCGCCGAGTTAACACGTGCGCGTAGCACAACCCGAGTTTTTCTAGTCTTTAAATTTCAAGTAATTTAAATTGTGATACCTTGTTAAAATGGATTTAAATTGTGATAATGTAAAGAAGACTCGAAAATCTTATCCTAATCATCGAAAACTTGAAGCGGTGAGCTATGCCGAAAAGTGCGGCGCTGGCTAAAGAGTTCGGAACATCTTTTTCTTCATTCTTTCGAAATCTTTTGACAAGATGTTTGATCTCTTTAATACTGAATCTGATGAAGAATTTGATGGCTTTAATTAATAAAAAATAATTTTTAAAAATGTATAACTTTTTTAATAAATTGATTTTGTGTATAAGCCGATATTCTATTTTTTCATTTTCACAACTTATTCCTTCGATAAACAGCGGCTTATAGACACGAACTTAGGGTATTATGAACGAGGCAGAACATTATAAGAGGATGTCGATGACTTGATAAAACGTTTGGACGAAGATAGTGATACGGAAGACGAAGATTCAGAATATCAACAGGACGAAGATAATTATTTTTCTGGTGTTGAATTAATAGACTCCGATTTTTAAATATTACGTAGTTTTTATAACAAAATAGACGGTGTTGCGCCATTCCGTATTTCAGTTAAAAAAAATCATTTGACAATTGTAAGACTTTTTTTTTACGTATTTTATGTTAGCAAATTTCTTTACGTTTCACCGGAATATCAAATCACTCTTTCATCAAATGAAAAATCTTTTGAACGCAATCAAGGGTGAAAATGTGTTTTTTTTTGTTTTTGTTTTAAGTGTGTGTCTGTTTTGCATAATTTTTATTTTAATAATAAATAAATTTAATATACAAATTTAATATACAAATTTAAGAAATACAAAAAAATCACCTTTCCATGCAATTATCTCGCTTACAAATCGTTAAATAATAAAAAGTTTCAATGTATAATGATGTAGAATTATCATGTTTCAGCAAGTGTGCACCGTTGATTTCTGAATAACTCGCATACATTATGTAAAATATGGACTTGGATCATTAGTGTTTTTTTAAAGTTACATTATTTTACCTTTGAACCATTTTGGTGATGCCATTTAAACGATTGCAGCGCCCTCATTTATTCTCTACACATATTTGACAAGCTGCTATAGCAGAGTGCGATGAAATAATTTGTAAATAATACGCCATGAAAAAGAACGCAATTTAAACATGAAACAAATGGTACGATTGCACATTGTATGTCTGATTAAAAATTATAATATGACTTTGAAAAAATGCTATTTTGAGATATGACTTGATGCAATTATAAAAAATGAAGGATAAGGAAGCCAGTGCACGCTGTGATGAAATAGTATACTCTTAAACCGGTAATTTATGCGATTCTTAATTTTTTCAGAATACGTTAATATAGTGATGAGAAAAAATCCTACTCTCGACTCACTGGCGTGATTGTGATTGATATTCAATAATATCAGTGATTGATAATTGTGACTGTGGTCAGTTTCATAACTAACACACAAAAATAAAATAAAAACATAATTTTGAGCGTATTTACTTATATTATTCAAACTTCATTTGTGTAAAAAAACATATTCTAGCATATATATATAATTTAATATCATCTTAGCATTTCGGGTCAAATGTGTAAAACGTCTTGGCAGAATCAACTAGATAGCAATAATCACAAATTAAAAATTTTTCCTTCATGAATACTTTCAATTCATATGCACACACGCCGAATCACGGTTCACAGCTAAATATAAATAAAATAAAATAAATGAATCACAATATTCCCAGATATTCAATCACTGATAGTGAGCGTGACTCAAAATATCAGTGATTGAGTCACAGTTGGTGATTTTGAGCTCATCACTACATTAATGCATCTCAAATTTAGTTTGAATTGTAATACTCTGAGTAGAAACATCCACATTAATTAAAAATTCAGATATTTTGACCTCTTTTATACAGTTTAAGTAGGGGTGCCGTGCCGCATGTCCAAAAAAATCCATCAATCAATACAGATTATTAAAATTATACATATTAATTTTGTAACATGCTACAACGAAGAGATTGGTCATGGTATGCCATAACTTATAATTAACATTACTTATAATTAACATTACTTATAATTAAATAAATACAATTGTCAAATAATACATTTAGTCAGACTTTCGAGACCCTCACTAAAATAGATGTTTACACATAATATGCGAGGATCGACTCCAGTCCCAGTCAATATTTAAAATTATAAAATACAAAACACAATTTAATATGATGTATTCAACACACATGTCCTAAAATGAGACCAAGATCCGGCCACGACAGCAATTCAAAGGCACGGTTGCACGTTTATGAGTACTTTGATGATTTTAATTTATAAAATTGATTTCGAAAAAAATACATCATCTTTAAATTATAGCAGAAAGAAGTCGAATGCGACAACGATCGATATTCTTAAAATAACTGGAATATGAAACGGTAAATAAAAAACCGTGTGATATGAAATTAAACTGCAAATCTGATTTTTTTCTAATAAACATTACTCTTTGTCAATTTACTGACGGCGTCTGAAAACCGATGAATTGGTCAAATATGTGCAAATGTTCCTACTTGTTTGGAGAATCACATGAACTTCCTCCTCTTGAGCCTGTTCATCCGTTGGAGGGCCCTCTTCAGGCGGGAGTTTTTCCTCTCGTTATCTATCAGTCGCTTCATCAGCATGGCTCCCTCCTCATTTGGAGTTCCATCTTCCTTCAACAGATATACATCTACGGAACTTTCCGAGGACGCATCTGTAACTGAAGAATGATAACAATCTTTAGAAAATACAAATTTGTAAATTTGAAGTCTGCAATGAGTTTCAAGAATAGAGACTAGTAGTAAAGTGTACGCACAGGCCCGGTTGTGTGATCGGTGGTAATTTTTTACTACAGTAAAAAGTTACTTAATTAAATTTTAAAAATTATTTATCGAAAATACATTCAATAGTACCGTAGTTAAAAATGGCAAGACTTCACAGCTGTTTCAAAAGTCATCTGACACATTGATACTTTGAAAGTTGCAGTATACGACAATTAATCATTCAATATCATCATGACAGTTCATCCGATGATATCACTGTTTAAGATTTTTCACCAGGAGTGACAGACGAACAGTGATGAGTAAAGCCAAAGCATAAAAATTATATGCATTGCCAAATGTGAATATTTAAAATAAATCTTTGATGATTACACCCGCCTTGCCACACTATTTACGTGTGATTCACTTTGACAGTAGTGAATTTGACGTATAAACAATGCAAATGGGTTTTTATGACTGGCGATCTATAGTAAAAATTTACCAGCCTTTAATATTATTCAAACTCGGCGCGTTCGTGCTATAAAGCATTGAAACATACTACAGATAGGAAACAATCCCGATGGCAAGCAAAATAATTTCGTTAATTCCGTGTATCTTTCTATGACTAACCTATGACTCGCACCCAAATTTGTCCAATTGATTGAAAAATAATTTTAGTTCTTGTAGATTGGTGTAGAACATCTTGAATATGCAAATCATATTTCTTAGCCGACGCTAGTTGACAGATGAGATGATGTTTATTGTCTTTGGCTCCGACAGTGTCGGATGAGAGTTACACTGTTTAATATCATCACTGTTACATAGGTAATAAACCTATCAGTATAGGGGGAGGGGGTGACATTCAGCAAAGTTAAGTTAGATTTTTTTTAAATTTTGACACGTCAAGCCCAAAAAGTTCGCCATCACTGACATTCATTAAAAAATACCTAATAAATATAATAATTTTAGCATAAAAACTGAAAAGTTGAACAATGCGTTTATTGTAAAAAAAAAAAAAAAAACAAAAAAAGATCATTTTGGATTTAAGATGAATCAGCTCTCGGATGCAGATACAGGGGAGAAACAAATGTTTTTATTAAGAACATTGGTACCTCAGTATATGTCCACTTTGGAATAAGTCCAATTTGATATATGTCTTGTTTAGATGTGAAAATTTTCAGGCTCCAAGAGAAGATTAAGGAAGCCCTTACTTCATTAATTAAGGAAATCTTTGCCAAATAAATGGATGAATATCAAAAACTTTGCAGGGTGGGACAACCCCAAAAGCTGTAATAGTATTTTTTAGACCGTTAACTTTGTTTTATTAACCACTTATGAATTCAATACATCTACCGGTCAGGATGTTATCAACTAATTCAAAACATATGTTATATTGTTTCTTTAATAGAATCTATTTTTAAAAAGTAACAATAAATATTTAAAAAATAAAGAAAGAATAAAATATTTGAATAATTTTTAGGAAAATTTTTTAGAATTGGACTTGTTAAATTTAGTTGGTTATTTATAATATTTTGGTTAGTCAACTTGTTTTTAAAAATAGATTATGTTAAAGAAACAATATAACATGTTTTTGATTAATTGATGACAAAATGATATTTTTCAAAACCGATAGATGTATTTATTTCATTAAGTGGTTAATAAAACAATGTTGAATAATATATAATATAATGAAGATACGTTTGTCAATACCAGGACTTTAAAAGAAAAATGAAATAATTACCAAGTGGCGGAAGACGTTCATCGATATCCATATCCATGTTCATCGGTGCGTCAGAATGTTCAGTCTCTGAATCTAAAGCATAAGAGCCGATGCTGCAGTCTGAAATGCTCCGGGACTCTGACAGACGCTGCTGAAAGTTCCTGGAGGGCACAGCGTCTCGCCTGAGACTGGAAGAAAGGGAATTTTGTTACACGTTACATCAGCAGAAAATATTTTAGGAGTTCCCCAACATATGTCTCTGGGGTGCGGTTTGAATGAGCAATGGGATCACTCTCGCCAGTCAGATAGAATGCCAGACGTAAACTAAGCCACGGCAACCAGTGCGGCGGCGGCGTATTGGGCACCATAAAATGGAATTATACAATTTAAACAATCATTCCTTATTTTTCTTAAATTTCCACGCGAGAGAGAGGATAGAACGCCACTCTTCTGTCTCGACTCAATTCTTGCCTCATCCACATTCATACGTCTTCTCAAACAAGGTAGTCAATTGTAGAGGCTTCTTACAGGACCGTCTGATATACTAAGCTGTCCACTTCTAGGCTCGTCTTCTAAACAAAAATTTATTGATTTAATTCTATTGAACCATTTTCAACAGATGGCAAATTTATTTTTGGTTGCTGTGTTACCAAACTTTTTTAGTGAAATTCATAAAGCACACAAAAGCGTAAAAACGGCTCGCTCGTAACAAAGTCCTCCATTGAAAATGAAGTTTTTTTTTTAACTGTTATGCTCTCCAGGTGTTGATAAAACACTTACCAAAAGAAAACTGTGCGATCCAGATGACCAAATAAGTCAAAGTTATTCGCGTAGAATGCTACTTTTTTTTTTTGATGTCTAATTGTATTTTGTAATTAATTTTGTTAATAAATAAAAATGATTAAGATCCTCGCTTATTGACCAATTCGCTTAACAACCTGTATTCCCTACGGCCACCCTCCTTTCCATCTCTCTCAGTTTTTCAGACCCTTAAAATATTATCGGTGTATACTCTGCTATATCAGGTCGGGGACTAGTGAAGTGATTCTTTATTTCAATTGAGTGAGGATACATAAATGCAGCACACGTAATTTATTTAAGAACCATATATCAATTTAATTGGTAATAATAATAACAATACATATATCAATTCAACAGATCTGGCGTAAAAAAATTACAATAATAAAATATATCATCCGTCTAATAAAATATAAAATAATAATCACCCTTCAGACTTTTTCTTCGGATTTTTAAAGTCTCGCTCATGGAAGTGTTCAGAACATATCCTGTTCTGAAAGTGCAGTTTCCTGGTTCCCTGCTTCCTGAAGACCTCCAACACTTCTGGTTTGGAGCAGCGCCTCACCCACACAGAGCACCTGCAATCGATCTCAGCCGGTAATGAATACTGACTAAAAAGATCTCTTTTGAAAATGATTAGAAGACTCGTTAGTACTGAGTCATGTCAACAGAGGCAAAACTAGCAGTATACAATGGTGTTGTGGTATAGAAGTCAGGCCCGAAGCTGGTAAAAGAGGAACGAAGGTATACTGAATGCGGTAGAAATGAGATCGCTTAGTGGCAGACAGAGTAAAGAATGAAGAAACAAAGAATGTAAAGCTGATCTGAGTATTTTTTTTATTTATTTGAAATTTTTACAATTTTTTATAATATGGGTTATTAATTAATTACCTCTCCAACAAAGAGACTAGCTCTTGTGCTTGGAGAGGGAGTTACAATGTAATCATTTTATATAGAGTCATACATTTGTAATCTATAATTAATTGTGTGCTTCTGAAGTGTTCTATAATATTATTTATTATCCAATTATGTATTTTTGAAGTGTCCATTTAATTTATTTTTAAACTCGTTTATCTCTTTAATTTGTGTAGGGAGGCCTATTGAAGTTTTTTATCCCTAAGTATATAAAATTTAGCTGATAGTGTTTGGTGTTACATTTAGGGATTTTTAAGTTATTTTTAAACCTTAATGATGCGCTTGCTTCAAATTTGATTATCTCCTTTAAGTAATTGATTAATTGAGATTTTTTAAAAATGTTTTCTATTTTGGAAACTGGGAATTTTGCAAAAAGTATTTATGTTGAAAAAGTTTATCTTTTTTTAAGTATTACTTTGATGATTCTCTGTATTATTTTTACGGAGTTCATTATATTATTGTATGCTTCTCCCCACTCAATTAATCCATACTGGAGTAGTGAGTGAACAATAGCAAAATATATTCAAGATACCAAAAGGCGAATCTGTGCAGATGTGGTATAGACCTTGAACACTGGGAAACCGCTGCCAATGATCCAAAACAACAGAGTAAAAAAAAAAAAAAAGAAAATAAAGAATCCATCGGAACCCGCCAGCCCAGCGGATGCACGTCCACATGTGGAAGGGTGTGCGGTTCGAGAATAGGGTTCCTCAGCCGCACACGGACTCACAATCAATAATCCTCGTAATGAGGGACTTCCAAAGATGACGAGTACAATGATGCTGAATATTTTACAAGACAGGTACAAAACAATCTCTCATGGCAATAGGTTTGTTAAATACCGAGGAACTAGAGACCATATATCGGCAGACAACAGAGAAGACTCGTGCATTCTTTTTTTTATTGATTACTCAAAGGCATTTGATAATGTTAGAATTGAAAATAGGCTAGTGGATGCCACAAAATAGACTAACACTGAATCCATCCAAAACAGAGCTGATATGGATAGCAATGCCTAGAAGGCAAAACTTCATAGGAATTAATGTCTGCGACTGCTAAAACTGCAATTAAATTGTTGGGCGTGCACATCGATTCAGATCTTCCAATGGATCTTTCAATTTGTGTCAGAGAGTGCTTCTTCAAAGAATAATTCTTATGTAATTTGAGCATGCAGCTAAAAGAGAAGTGCATCTTCAGCAAAATGGACAGTTCAAGAAGCGCACCGTGCCTCGTTCACTGTGTAGAAACAGACCAGAGGACCATGATGTTCGCACACGGACAAAAGATTCAATCTGTGTGTATTCAATGTTCATTTTTTTTTTTAATATTTTGAAGATTTAAAATTTGATAACATGTCACGGAATCTTCACATTAAACATATTTTGAGATTCTGGTATTATAAATCAGTCTTTACAATCATCAGGTGTACATATACACCGCCGTGACTTTTCCTATCCTTCAGAGCCACTTTTTAGGGAATTTCAAGTTTTAGATATAAGACAATTATATATGTGCTGAATATACTAAACAGCTTTTATAGGAAAATAAGCACTCCATCTGTAAGGACTGAAAGATATTATCCCACAAGAGCTAATTATCTTAAAAATCGTTTCAAGAATGAAAAGTACTTTTAGTCAAAGATTATTCACCTTTCAAGCTCCCAGCAGCCCATTGTGTACAATCAAATTGGAAATAATATTACAACTTTAACCGACATTAAGGGTTTTAAAAAAAGAATGTTTCAAATTGGTTGTTGAAATTAGGTAGAGCAGGTACTAAGAGTTAAACTGTTTTATATAATGAAATAATTCTTATAACTGCACTTTGTGTTTTGATCTTGCATATTCCATTTACCTTACATTATTTACATATTGTATTGCACATTGGTATTTTTTTCAGTCTTTTTTTATATTTTCACGTTTACTTGCCTTGTACGTTTCGTAGGTTTTTGATTGTGTTTTGCCTTCAATGAGTTATTTGGTTTTGTGAAATGTAATTTATTTACTAACTTGCCTAGTTGAGCAGCAATGCATTTTAAAATCTGTGTAAAATATATGTAACAAACTGTCCTTTTTTGTACCTGTGCTTATGTCTAAAAAAAAAATTACTCACATGCGTATGTTCTTATAAACACACAAAAATGTAAATACACTGTGTATTTGCAACTAATATTACATAATTCTACACAAATTATAATAAAAAAAAAATGGTGGCATTGTATATAAAAAAAACCAAGGCTTCCATTTTTTTTCTGATTGTTTTAATTTAAAATAATGCCGCGAAAATTGTAAATCAAGTCAACAAATGACGGCGAAACTAGAATATAAAAAAAAATATACACTGAAACACATAATTCCCACTTCAGTCTTCGCATTAAAATATCAACATGCCCAAATCTCCGAAAGTAATTCACAAGTTTCTAACTGCAATCTCAGATCTCAAAATCGTGCATTATCCAAGTAACTTTAATTTTTAATCTGGTGAAAACAATGGAACGTACCTTTCCAATTCTCTTGGAAAATGGTAGAACTCGGGCGGGTTGACCTGCGTAGAAGTGCTTGCGCACCGATACACGGAGCAAGTCAAAACCTTCTCCCTCTGAAACAAGAAAACCGGTATGTAAATACATTTTGTCAAAACATAGTCGCACAGATCTGGTAAAAAAAAGATAACTCATCAATGCATATTTATTAATGTAAAAAAATATAAATACTGTATGTATTTGCAACTAAAATTGCAAAATGGCGGAAGGTATTTCAAAAATTCTCATTTTTCTAAAAATTGTTTTGTTTTAATTTATAATAATGCCGCGAAAATTACGCCACACAAAATGTGTTTTATTTGCCTGAAAGGTGTACAGCAGGATTAAGATATACAAACATCATCTTACCCTTGTTCCTCTCGGCACATGATCGTCCATTGTTGAAAGAAAGCCGCCTCAGATAACGTAAAATAAAAATTTAATAATCTACTTTCGTAAAGTTTCAATCGGTTATAAGTGGCGTTTAACAATAAGTTTGCTAAAAACATCATTCGCAGCCACACTGGATGAAATCGCGATTTCGTTTTAACATTTCGGCATCGTTATCGGAATTCGGGAGAAAAGTTTAGATCTTGTCATCGTGTATATCCACCGGGAGACTTTCTTAAATCACGTAACCGTTGTGCCTTTTGGAAAAGAACGCTGAATATTTACATTAATTTACAATTTTGTCACAGACTGATCTCTTCCCTACGCTGCCGACCGACAACCACCGAGAGCGGACGAAGAATCAATAAACGTCATGAGCGCAGAACAAAATAACGAAACCTAAAAATGGCGAATATGTGCTGCGCAGTGCGTACTGCGCATCATAAACGCGATGGAAGCGTAGCTATTTCATGCTGGTGATTGGTAATGTTTGGCAACGCCTTGTTCCTCCTGCTGTAGATACGAGTATTTTAGAGATATCCCTGTCAATCAAATGAGCTCATTTAAATTACCTAACTATTAAAGGGATATTATTACATATTCAAAACAGAGTTTAATCGATAAAAACAAGACAAAACTGAAAACGATTATCTCGAAGAGAAACTTATTTTATTTTAACCCATTTTTTAAAATTTCTATTTTAATAAATACACTTACTTTGTCGTAATTCCTATTTTTGTTTGCTTAACGGCAAATTTTTCTAATATAGGTCATAGAGTAGATTGTTGAATATCGATTTAATAGTGCGTAAGGTTCTTAGATAAGACTTCTGTTTCGGAGACTCGTCTCGAAATTCGCAAATCGTGTTAAGAATTAATACCACGGAGATGAGCGCGGAGCAAGCTATAATTCACAGACCTTTGGATAATATACGCAGAGTAGAATACGCACCTGATACGTATCAACCGACGAATCTCTGAGACGAAAAATCAAAATCTTTTCTAGGGCCTTACGAACGCAATCAGAAAAAGTATTATGTACTATTAATTTATCCTTCTTCTTGTGTTCTATCCGTTCAACGGATATCGGCTATCATTACTTTGTTCATTACAGCCCGAAACTTGTCAAACCATTGTCTAGGTTCTTCAGCCACGATGTTCTCCTCCTTCTAGCAATCTTTCTCTGCATTATGAGGTACAAGATCTTACATCCCTTTGGATGTCTCATCCCTTGTCCGAAATATTGAAATTTTAAATTATTTTGTTTTTCTTTATTCATCCAACCAGCTTATTTTGAGCATTCTTCTGTAGATTCACAACTCAAACGTTTCTAGTCATATAGTCATATTTGCAAGTACCTACTCAGTGACAGGCCGCCGCTGTGACGTTTTACTAAGACGCCTTTGTTTTCCTGAAATCTATCCCACGGGTTTTTTGGCGCCACACCGATGATTACACCTTAAAATTACTGACACATGTCTTATCATATCAATTATATGGCGCCTCCGCTGCGACCTCGCAATTCTGTGCGTTACAGTCAATATTAATGTTTCCATTCCTTAAAATAATATTGAGAACACATAGGATACCATTCGTATTCGTAATCTAAGGTTGCTATGATGACTGCAGGATAAAAATCGTTCATTGTGGCATTTAATTTCAACAAAAGAATCCCATTTTTGATTTATTTTTAACAATTGAAGTAAGCTGTGCCGTATTTTGTTTCCTTACATGTTCATGTTTACTTTGAAAAATACAAAAATATTAGTTTAATCATATATGACGCAAGCGTTGATGGCACCAGAGATAGAGAACGTCCGCGGAAGACTTGGCACGACCAGGTAAACCAGATGATCCTGCTAGAAACCTCAACAATCGATGAGAAGATGTATGAATGTGGATGAGGCAATTGTGTGTCTGGACAGAAGAGTGTGGCGCTCTATCCTATCTGCACATCCCCGCGAAGAAACGGCGTGATGGTAAATAAGTAACTTCACAACAAAAATGTGTCCTCTTTAAAAATAGTATTGTTATCCATTTTCTTGCTACGAGAGAAAAATATTTCTTACCATCTTCAAATTAAGCTAAAGGGTTGTGCTATGAAAATAAGATTTATTTCCTGGTCTCTTGGAATGTGACTCGAACTAGGTAAATACCTTAATCATTGGATCAACAAGCACGTCAATGCTTGATAATGTTTGATCAAATCTGAACAGCTAGCTCAACATTCCTGGAACCTTTCATCATACCATTCAGCTCGAGGGTGCCGAGCAACAGTGTTGCCCTGGAGAATGGCAGCTAATTCTCCAGTATCACAATTGTTACAGCTTATGGGAGCTCATCTCAGCTGTAATCTTAATAATAACTGAGAAACGAGTTACGAAATCAATGAAGATTCGGAAACTGGAATATTTTGCCTATGTGAAACGAAAGTTGAGAGACGTATCGACCCTTCTTACGTAAACTATCGTATCTAACAATCTGGTCATCTTTAGATTTATTTTGCGTTCTAGCATTGATATATTTTTAGTGGCAATATTATATTGTGCTCGATAGAATATAATACAATACTGTACTAATAAAAGATAAATACTGCAACTTAAGATATATTATTGAATATTTCGATAATACAACTAAAAATGACCTATTTGTTACTTACGATACTTTACGTAGGAGGGGTCGATATGTAATACAATACTCTCCACCTTATCATCAGCGCAATATTGAATAACGAAAAAGAGGGTCTGGACGCAGGAGGACGTTGTAGCTGCAAAATCTGAGTGAATGGTTCAACAGATCCACCGTGCCGCCCAGAAAAATTTCGCCCAAAGGCACCACAGAGGCTAGGGCCGGCACTGTATGGAAGCAATGACGAAACTATGGCAATGTAACAATGTGCTGCATTGGGGATCACGTTAGATAGGGCTCCAAAAGTTCTTAAAATCCATGTAGCGTATACCATGGGCGGCGATACGCGGCGATCTCCATTTTGGACAGACTCTCAATCATTTGTCTAAGACGAATTCTTCAAGATAGCTCGGAGAAGCTTATTGTAGCGGGCGAAGTCGAAGGACGAAGAGGAAGATCCTCCACCTGTTGGACCGACCGAGTGAACAGGAGTTCATACAGATCGCGATCCTCAGGCGTGAGGTACCGACGTAGATGACTAGTAGTTTCATCTCAGATTTCGTTATCGTCTTGTATGTGTATTATGGCGATTAAAATTTTGACTCAATTTGTTCTAATTTTCGATAATATACCCCTCTAGAGAAAGACCGCCATCATATCGTAAAAATGCATTCTTTTGTTGAATATCTATTCCTTTCAAAATGATGTGTCATCGTATGTTATGTTTACGTATTATTTTAACGAAGACCAATGAGAGACGTCGCCCTATCATTATTGTTTTTTCATTGGTCAGAATAACATACGATTAAATTTTCTACCAATAAGATTACTCATAAAATTTGTGTACGTGGGAAGAAGTAAACAAAACTCGGCAAACGATGTTTTCACTCGCTCAGGATTTATCGCGGTTATGCAAACGCAGGCGATACTAGATTTTTTTTATACCGTGGCTATATATCACATGACGCGTTTCATCCCTTTCTGTACGGGGTGTAAGAATTTAGTTAATTTCAGTGGAAAATTTGTAAATCACGCGGTCGCGTCGTGGAAGGGCCGTGACAGGAAGCAAAAGGAACACGTGTCCGTGTTCACACCAAAATGACACCGTGAATATCACATACAACCAGCAGTTCTCAAAGTATTTTGTTTGAATAACTGAAATAAAATTCTCATATACATATAGGAGACATCACTACTAAGCGTCAAATGGAGTTATCCGAAATTTAACGGTTTAGAAGTTATTCGAACTTTTGTGATTTTCGAGAAATTTTCAATCTGTATTTACAAAAAATGAGCGCTGTACCATAAATACTGAACCTATCGTGATGAGATTTGGCTCACGTGGGCTGGAATAATGTAGCTACCGCATAAGTCACAGAGTTTTGTTTCATCATCTATCTTCCTTCGTGTCAGTGTTGACATATAGTGGCCTCAATCAGATGAGACTGCTCGAAGTGCACATCCGCAAGTTCCGGTCCTGGGTTGCCCCTACAGCTGACTCCGAAGTCTCTTCAGCCAGGTACATTTAATTATTATAAGAAATAGATTTTAATAGTGGTGCTTGATAAAATTTCTATATATGATTTTTATTTCCAACATTTTCGTTTTACTGTGTATTATTTTTGCCATGTATTTAATAATTGAATTATTATCATGCACTTATTGTTTTTACTCTGTGTGTTGCCATAATTACCTTTGATAGCTAGTCCTGGGACACATACACGATTTATGGTCTAAATTTTATTCTAAATTAATTTTCATCCCAAACTCACTCAGCCTGTATGATCCCTCATCCGATCCCCATCATCTTCGTCCCATTTCACTTATTTGCCCTGTTCTTGATCCTATTGAACAAAATTTATAAAAAGAGTCTATAAAAATTTTCACTAAACAATTAAAAATTTGTTAAAAATTCAACGAAATCATACAAAAAAAATAAATTTTTGGTTACATTATATAATTATATGCAATGTTAAAATTATCTGATATAAAAAAAAAACAATTTCGCCATGTTCTTCGAATAGGGTCCCCCAAAAAATCTTACGCCATTATTGATACCTCATATGTCGGAGACAAGAGGGCTCAGCCCTTATCCCTTCCCCCTTTAACAATCGAAACAGAGAGGGTTTTCTATTGTTATTGTTGAATACATTCATTCAATCCAAGTAAATGAAAAGACACTAACCTTTGTGAAATTGGGCTGTTAGTCGCCGATTCTCCTTGCAGTCTTGAATCTTCTTAAACTCGAAACTGAAACATAATACACAAAATGGTTTTTATTTCACCGCCATAAAATTTATCCGACCGAATCCGAAATCGTATCTCAACAGAAGCAGTTTCGCTTTTGTTTGCCGTTTTAAATTTACAAATATGGAATGCACATATTCAAACTATAATAGCAGGCGTACCAATCGATGTGTAAAACGCGTAAACATTAGTGTGTAATGTTCCTGACTCGTTATGTATCGTTAAAATATACTACGTGTATTTGTCGCGAGGCATAAATATATTTTTTAACAGATAATACATTTATTACCGAAAACCGCGTTAGAAATAGAGCATTAGAAAAATTCTTAACATTATTATGTTCTTGTGTTTTGTCATCACTTTTTAGGTGTATCGGGATATATACAGAGTGTAACAGACCTAGTCCACCTAATTACCTACTTAGTAATGTGACGAATCTTGTTTTATATAAGGAATTCATTCGGGTATGGGTGACACGTTGGAGCTCCTTAATCATATAGACAAAGCATTTAAAAAAATGATATTTAATGGAAAATATAAACATACCTATATGGAAATATGGGGGTAATTACATTAAAATATAATTTAAAAAAATAGCTTTGGCTCTATGAGATATCTGATATTAGTTTAATAACAGTGCCTTTGTAGGTGAAAATACAGTCATTGTGTGTTTTCGGATATGTTCTAATATTGCTAATATATACTGGTCGAAATAAGAAAATATATAAAATGGAGAAATATTGATTTTCAGATGTATTCTAGTATAATATGTTAAAAAACATTTTACAGATAAAAGAATATTGCTTTAAAATAATTTAAAAAAAAATCAGATTCTCATAGTGATTGACATACATATATGCTGTTTAAAAAGGGAAAAATGAATTATCAAATTTGGTCCATAGATGGCTATGGTATAGTGGTACTCGAATCGAGTCCACATACTAACATATATACAACTTTCAAAATTTTAATAAGTGCGTAGATTGGGGGGTGAGAATTGATGAACGTTATATATATATATATATATATATAAAGTGATCACTTAAGCCCCCATATTTCCAAATATATATTTTTTAAATACTAATTTAATGTATTAATTATAAATATATACATATAAAATCAATTTTGTCGAAAAATATTGTCTTTGCGCCACCGGGATCTCTATTTCCGATCTGGGGAAGTACACTACCAATTGTGTTATAGCGCCAGTATTTTTCATGACAAATTTGCGAACCTATATGTTACACTTTTTCAAATTAATACATCTGTCGTTCCATTATTTGAAAGCCATCTACATTATTTTTACGGAATCTCAAATACCTTTGAGTAAACCGACTGCAGACGCCAGAATTATCAATTCATTTTTATTAAATTTTGCACACATTGATACAATTTACAATTTAATGTATTAATTAGTATTTAAAACATCACAGACCTATGTTCTGAATAATTACAACTTCACAATAAGAATGTGTTCTCCTTAAAAAAATATTTTTTATTAAATATAATAAAAATATAGCTTAGTCTCTATGAGATATCTGATATTTGTTTTATAACGGTGCCTTTATAGGTAAACAATCCAGTAATTGTGTGTTCTTGGACATATTAAAATATTTCTAAATTGTATTCTGTTTGGAATTAGTAATATATGATTAGGCGTACACTGGAGATCAATTTGGACGCACAGTCAGAAGTCAATCTTGAAAGGAATTGTCGTTTTAAAAAATGTTTTAGTAGACGAATAACTCGCGACAGCCCGTTACACGATCTTTAATGGCCGCTCGTGTACAATAGAACATTCGAAGAAACATTGCCGACACTTCACTTCACTCATAGCACAGTTTTTTTTAATAAATAGATAGTAAAATTGCAATTTCTTTTCGGTATTTTAAAAAGGTTAGGTTATATTTTAACTAAATTAGGTAGATAAATTACGTAATTACATTGCGAGTGATCAATGATCAGTGTTAGCCGTCGCCCGGGCAAACACAGTTTCTGGAAAAACGAGCGCGCGCACCCCCGTCCGCAACGGCCGGGACAAAATGTCACACCGCCCGGGACGCCGGGATCGATGCGAGAAACAGGGACGTATGGTACATACTGTATTATCTATAGATAACTATGAAATTGTATTTTATTGAGGAGAATACAGTACATAGGTCTGTGATATTGTTCTGAATAATTACAACTTCACAATAAGAATGTGTTCTCCTTAATAATATATAAGTTGTACAAATGTGTCCAAAAATTTAATAAAAATGAATTGTTCACTCAAAGGTATTTCAGATTCCGTTAAAACAAAGTAGATAACGAATAATAGAATGATAGATGTATTAATTTGAAAAAGTGTAACATGTAGATTCGAAAATTTGACGTCAAAAATAATGTCGCTGTAGCATAGTTGGATAATGCACCTTCCCCGGCTTGGAAAAAATTATTTTATACGTACATCTTTCTAATTAATACATTTAATTAGTATTTAAAATATCACAGAGCGTCTGTTCTGAATGATTACAACTTCACAATGAGAATGTGTTCTCCTTAATAATATATAAGTTGTATCAATGTGTCCAAAATTTAATAAAAATAATTGTTTACTCAAAGGTATTTGAGATTCCGTAAAAACAAAGTAGATAAGTAATAATGGAATGATAGATGTATTCATTTGAAAAAGTGTAACACGTAGATTCGAAAATTTGTCGTTAAAAATAATGTCGCTGTAGCATAGCACCTTCCCCGGTTTGGAAAAATTGATTTTATACGTATGTCTTTCTAATTAATACATTTAATTAGTATTTAAAATATCACAGAGCGTCTGTTCTGAATGATTACAACTTCACAATAATAATGTGTTCTCCTTAATAATATATAAGTTGTATCAATGTGTCCAAAAATTTAATAAAAATAATTGTTTACTCAAAGGTATTTGAGATTCCGTAAAAACAAAGTAGATAAGTAATAATGGAATGATAGATGTATTCATTTGAAAAAGTGTAACACGTAGATTCGAAAATTTGTCGTTAAAAATAATGTCGCTGTAGCATAGCACCTTCCCCGGTTTGGAAAAATTGATTTTATACGTATGTCTTTCTAATTAATACATTTAATTAGTATTTTGTATGGAGTTAGTTGACTTTGTATCAAACCTAATTATTAAAGACCTCAAGATAGTCGGAACTCGAAGGGACCGGCCAAATTTGGTCATTGTAACCGTTACTCGTTATTATAAAATATATTTAATATCTAATCAAATTAAAAGCAAGTCAAATACGTATGAAAAATCAAAAAATTATAATTGTATGAACAAAATCATTTAATAGTAAATTACTACATTCAATCACATTATTTCTTAACAAAATTCAAAATACTGCTCTGTTTTGAAGTTTAAAACTTACCCACGCACACAAAATAAACACCCAATGTTTTTTTCTAAGAATTCACAAACCTGAAAGGAATCGTAAATCGGCAGACGCTACTTTCGATTTTATGACTTCTGAAGAATTAGGGTTTTTAGACTGTGTAGTGTATTTTTGTACGTTTTATCAGTGAAGCGAGCTCACTATAACATGAAAGGTTGTATGAAAACAGGCCTGAATCAAAATAATAAGTATTTCCTCTATAACTATATATATATATATATATATATATATCTTACTATGACCAGGTTCGACTGTATTTGTAATCTTGTCGGCAGTTTTAATCACCCCTTCGTTCGCCACGCGGGATGCCGGGGTTCTGTTCTCTGCCGGGGACATTTTTTATTTTATTTAGTCTGATGTCATTTGTCTTTGTTATCAGGAGAGGAGGAACCCACCGTCTGCCTTGTGAATTCTCTCCAGCTTTTGTAGACGAATAGATATTGCTCGTTGGGATACTGCAAATGCTTCATTTATCTCCGACTGTGTCTGACACGACTGCAGAAAAGTTCAATTCAAATAAGTGCTAAAGTTAGTTTTATTTCGAGGCTGAAAATTAATTTGTATACCTAATCAATGTTTTGTCTGAAGTGTGCGCGCGCACATGATTCAGCGCGCAGACTCTTCTTCGTGTTCCGCCTTGTAAAGTATGTAGCTTTCCATGATAGTTGTTATCTTGACTTATTAAAGCCCAGATATTGAATAACTTTCTAGCTACAATACTAGCTCTGTCGCCTTCTATTTTGCTTGTCAAATATCAGATTTTCATTGCAGAGTATGCAACTTTCCATGATAGTTGTTATCTTGACTTATTGAACCCCAGATATTGAACAACTTTCTGAGACTGCGCAGTCAAGATAACATCTTTCTGCAGGTCTGCCGCTTTCTATCTTCCCCTGCACAATGACATGTCAAATATCAGATTTTTCATTGTGGAGAATGTGTCCCAAGTATGGAGTTTTCCTTAAGAATTGTTATCTTGACTTATTTAACCCTAGATTAGTAACGTTAAAAAACACGACGTGGTTGTTGTCGATACGTAAAATTTACGTGTCTGGATATAAATACATTTGGTACTTACTTGGGCATAAATAAGAAGAAATAGTTTAGGAATTTTTTTCAATAAAAATAAGAACGATGAAAATATGTTTTAAAAATAATTACCAATATTTGAATATGTCCAAGAACACACAATTACTGGATTACTGGACCTACAAAGGCACTGTTTTTTTATTTCTTTATTATATATATATTAATTTTAATTTTATTTTTTGCCAAACTGCATGGCAGTTTTACGGCAAGGATTGACTTTACGTAGTTAAACATTATTTTTTATAAATAAAATGTAACAAGGGAAAATTTTTTGTTAAGGAGATGCTAGGTGAATTACTTAGAAAGATATAAAATATATATAAAGAAAAAAATCAATCTTTACAGAGTGTATCAGAGCTAGTCCACAATATTTTATAGGTGGATATCTGAATATAATATAATACAACAAGGAAATAAGAAATTAGACAAGAATATGTTCCCTTTTTTTGCATTTTAAGGTGGTCACTGAGGTCGCATCATTTTTAAAATGTTTAATAGGTCTTTATTGGTTTTATTAATTATTCTTGGCACAACACATTCTCTCATCGGTACTCTGATGGTTCGACTAGACGATCTGGTTGAATAGCTATGGTGAGGATCAGTAGTTATTAAACAAATAATAAATAAATACTAAATTAATGTATTGATTATAAATATATACATGTAAAATCAATTTTGTCGAAAAATATTGTTTTTGCATCACCGGGATTTGAACCTGGATCTCTATTTCCAATCCGGGGAAGTACACTACCAATTGTGTCATAACGCCAGTATTTTTCATGACAGATTTTTGGAATCTATATGTTACACTTTTTCAAATTAATACATCTGTCGTTCCATTATTTGAAAGCCATCTACATTATTTTTACAGAATCTCAAATACCTTTGAGTAAACTGACTGCAGACACCAGAATTATTAATTCATTTTTATTAAATTTTGGACACATTGATACAACTTATATTATTATATTTAATGGAAAGATATAGAAGTATGGGTAATTACAGGTTAGATATGGAGATTGATTAATGGGTGAGAATGGTGAACGTTATATTTGTATAAAGTGATCACTTAAGCCAGCCGAAGACAGGTCGTAAGTCATGTAACTACCCATACTTCCATATCTTTCCACTAAATATAATAAAAAACAGCTTCGCCTCTATGAGATATCTATTATTTGTTTAAAATTATAATAATTACTTAGTATAATCTTGGCAAATTTTTGTTTGGTGCATTCCACAGGTGGCTGTCACAGTGAGTGGTCGTCATTTTTTTCTTTGGAGATTGACAAAATCCTTGGTATCCTGGGGTCGGAGTATTTTGTTCACCGATAACTTTCAAAATGGACCCACGAAGCTCTCTGCTCAATTTAGGGATATTTAGCCTTGACTTCAAGAGTGACTGAGCTGTGAGGTGTTGCTTCAACTGTCAGGGATAGAGTAGGGGAGGCGTCAGAGTTGGCAAGTGGGCGGAGCAAATGCTTTTGTTTGAACAGCACGTAAAATCCAGGGTTAAGTGTCTTAATATATCATCATCAATCCATAGCAGACTTATTCTAGTATGGCAATGTTTTTTTTATTTTCTCCCTCAGTACACAAATAAAATTCAAATTCATTACAGAGAGTGTGTTAAAATGTATAGCTTTTCTTGATAGATGTTATTAGTTTTCTTGACTTATTTATATGTGTATCGCACAGAATTGTGAGGTCGCAGCAGTGACGCCAATTAATTGATATGATAAGACATGTGTCAGTGATTTAAAAGTGTAATCGTCGGCGTGGCGCCAAAAATACCGTGGGATAGATTTCAGGAAAACATAGACTATCATTCTTAGTAAAACATCACAGCGGCGGCCTATCGCTGTGTGGGTATTTGCAAATATGAATGTATGTGTTGTTATGTATCTGAATGAAAACAGGGTATTCTGCAGGCGGGAAGCCATTCTTCATTGTATCGTGTCACTGTAGTGTACCGATATTGAACATCTTTTGTGTTTCATTTCTTTACACCTCATAATCATCATCATCATCGCCTAT
Source organism: Eubasilissa regina (assembly GCA_022840565.1). Taxonomy (NCBI): domain Eukaryota; kingdom Metazoa; phylum Arthropoda; class Insecta; order Trichoptera; family Phryganeidae; genus Eubasilissa; species Eubasilissa regina. The sequence continues at coordinate 7,259,107 of JAINEB010000026.1, forward strand.
TGAGAGAATCTGAGAATGGCGAATCACCTTTGTCTACATTCTTGTTTCCTGTATGGAACAATGCGTCCTGATACAGCTTCATTAGTAATATGGTCAAGCTAGGTCCTCCCAGTATACTGGTATGGTAATTTTTTTTGTAGTTTCTCCCTCAGCGGACAAATAACGATCCTTAAAATTACACAAACGATTTTTTACACACGCACACACACCGTGATCCAAACATATAAGGGAACGTTTCACATAATATTTGTCTGAATATTTTTTCTATGACACTCGTGTATAAGATATAGTGATGAGTTTAAAATCACAAACTGTGAATCAATCACTGATATATTTGAGTCACGTTCACTACCAGTGATTGAATATCATGAAGGAATAACGTTTAATTTATGATTAGCGTCATCTAGTAGATTCTGCCAAAACGTTTTACACATTTGACCCGAAATGCCGAGAAGAAAAATTCTTTTTCAAATGGTTTTCATTCTCTTTGTGATGATATTAAATTATATATATGATAAAATATGTTTTTTACATAAATGAAGTCTGAAAAATATAAGTAAATATTGTGCGGCTCGTGCGTATCAGTAATGAAACTGTGATCACAGTCACAGTTTTCAATCACTGATATTATCGAATATTAGTCACAATCACACCAGTAAGTGAAGAGTAGCATTTTTTCTCATCACTACTAAGATATGTTAAACATTTTTTTGTAGGCACCAGTATGTAACAATAATGAAACCATATATTTTGTAATACATTTTATATTTGACATAAAATACATGCACAAATATGATATGATATGTATTAAGGTATAAATTATTATTTGGTATGAAAATATAACTTTGGTTCAAACATAAATATATAAATATATATATTAAGTACCCACCCGTGGAATATCTTATATCATTATTCATATCTATCAAGCTTCTACATTCTTTATATTAACTACATAGATAAAAGATGTACAATCAAATTAGTCAATTAACAGCGTCATATAAACGTACTCAATTCCTGGTTTAATTTTATAAAATAACTGACAATAATTGATAGCCCTTCTGCAACAACACTGTACTTTCAGTTTCAGTTTTTACAAATGTTGATAAATAGAGGGAGCAGCGGCCATCTTGGATGACGTTGTTTACAGTGTTGTTGCTGGGAAGCTCACTTTGAAATTGTGTTTAATAGTACAGTGGAATGTTTCCATATTCGTTAATATTTTCTATATTCGTCACTTCCACTGCCCGGCGGTGCCGTCTAACTGATCCAAAACGCAGAATACGGTCGAAAAGTGGCACCCAAATGTTGCCATAGTCAACCGAAACGTAGATGGATTCAATGGTAATGTGATTGTGAAGTTTTAAAAAACAAACAGAAACAGGCAACATTAAATTCAATGCTACTGAATCACCGGCAAACGAAAACCACCACAAGAATTAGAGTTACCTGATGTTTAAATTGTCTCCTTCTAAATATTAGTAACTTTCCTCCTCTGCAACTTCTACCATTGTGTCTCCTCAGTACAATAAAGGTAATGATTTGACATAACATGCATTATTTTTGGGGGCTAGGAATGAATTCATTGATTTTCAGTTATTTCTTACGGGGAAAACTGTTTCTATATTCGTCAGGTTCCGCTGTATTTATTTGATATGATTGTTTAATGTACCATTGAATGCCCAAGAAGATATACAACGCGGAGGCATTCATTAATGAGATTGCCTAAAATCAATATACAGTGTTGTTGCAGGGGTGATCTCAATTATTGACTAAAAAGGACACTTCTTAAAATGGATCTCAACCATCTCATTGATTCCTTTGTGGCGTGGGTATGAGCAAGCAAGTACTTTGGCCTAGGCGGAGGGTCAGCCAGCCTTCCAGTGAGAAAAGCCAAATATTAAGTAAAACTGAATCTCAAAATTTTCATACAGCCGCAACATTAATTTTCACTGTAGCTATATAAATTTTAATTACATTTTAAATTTTTATTTAAAACTCCAATTCACAATATAGTCGTAGGCAACTTAGAATGTAATACAGGCGGCTCTTGACTTTCGCATGTTCGACATTAACACAATTCGCTATTTTGCACATTTTTCTACTGTGGTTTTTTTTCCGATAATGTTCGCTTTTGTCCACATGCAGTCATTCTTCTCTCCCCTGCTTCCTGTCTTTTTCTCTTCGTCCTCGAAATGTATGTAAACAAGTTCAGCGGGTTTCAAAGGATCTTGGAAAAAATTATGCTCACAAATGATGGGCGATCATCTAATCTCCGAAGAATCTCCGGAAACTATCATAACTGAAATAGTTTCAATGATGAATGAACTAACATCATCATGTCAACAACAAAGATGTTGATGAATTAATAGAATCTCATTCAGAGCCCTTTACGAATGAATACCTAATTGAACAACAAGTAGGAAATTTAAATAGAAAACGAAGGCGAAGAAGAGGCTGATATCGTTCAAACTTTGACAATCAAAAATATGAATGAAGCCTTAATAATTTTTTGGCTATTATCGTGGAGGAATGTTATCCCAATACAGAGCGTATATATCAAGTGCGTAGGGCAAACGATAGAGACACGGAATGTTATAGAACTCTCTATCAGGAAAAGAAAAAAAAGGGTGCCATTCAACAATCTCTCATCAATTTCATAAAGAAGATTTTTGACTCTTAGTACGTATTTTTATTATATTATGTTTATGTGTGTGTGATTGATAAATAAATACATAACTGATAATACATCCCATTTTGGTGTTTTCTTTACATGGCTCTGCTTTCGCACACATTTCAGGAACCAATTAAATGCGAAAGTCGAGGGCCGCCTGTATATGGGAGTTATAATCTTCAGTAGCTCTCAGTGCAGTACTTATAAAACAAGAAAACTTGAATACAGTGGAAACCCAAATTCACACGCCCGGAATTCACATTTTCCCTCCATTTGTGCGTTATTTCTGCAGTTCCGTGTCGTTTTAGTTCATTACAAACTCTATTTTACGTTTGTGTTTATCTTTCCCGCGATTTACGTCTAAAGTTGATTGAAATTTGTTTGCTATACGCCATCTAATACCTACGTAATTTGTATGTTTCGTTATTTTATTGTTTTTTACCAAGCAATCAGCAAGAAAATTGCGTAGAGTAACATTGATAGCTGAGAAAGAATCAATGAATAATTCTTGCAGATTTACTTAGATATTAACGTAATAACATTGGACGTAGTGGACAGTTGCATAAGTGAAAACTTGACAGAAGAAGAATCTTCCTACATAGAAATGTCTGTTCATCCCATAAATCCAGTTCCCACAAAGGACGTTGCTTTGAGGCATATTGAAGACCTCAAAGCATATTTTACTAGTATTAGCAATGCGCTACCGGAATCCTTTAATTTAATTCATAATATTGAAAGAACTATTTAAAAACAACAAAAATACACGCAGCAAAAAACATTGTTTCCTTTCTTCAATAAAAAATAAATAATCAGTTTTTTTTAATACCTCCAATTTACATTTTTTTTTGTTGGTGACTTTTTAAAGTTTACTAGTTAGAACAGTGACCTTGCGTCGCTTTCGAAAGCTTCGCTATGTCTCGCATGTGATTACGAGTTATCAATTTTAGGTATAATTGTAAATTACTTAACTTATTTTTTATTTGATTCACGGAAGGGAATGTTTGTTCGTATAAATAGGTACAGCCAATGTTTGTGAGAATGGCAAATACTAGTTATTTTATTCAGGCAAATTATTACATGCATCAAATGCATGATTGTAGACGAAAATATGAGTTGCGGTCTGCCGACCAGACAAGGCTGCTGCCTAGAACTGTCAACTGTTCTTTCTGGTATTTATATAATAATATGTAAACATAGCAAAGTACGATAGAATTAACAGATGCTTTGGACATGTGGAACACACGAGGGAGGTGATTGATGGTAAAGAAAATATGTGAGGCAAATGCTGAAGGCAATATGATCAGTCCTGTTAAAAGCTACAACTGAAGAGTGTCGCATTCTATTATTTCTGTCATTGAGTAGTTTGTTGGTGTAGTGGTAAAGACGTTGACTAGTTCGGGGTTCGCACCTCATTCCATGACACCAGCAAGTTAGTACTATTTTCATAGCACAAGCGTTTAGTTTAGTTTGAAAATAGTAAGAATATTGACGCGACATGTATTACGTGTACGCATCTCTATTTAAAAAAATAAAAAAACTTGCAGAGAAATGGCGTGATGCTATGTCGTTAATTAAAATACAGTAGTTTTAAGCGAGCTATGATTGCTGCATGTATTTTGTACATGGAGTAGAATGTGGCAACTGATACATAATGTCCTCGACTGACAAATCTTTGACATGATCAGTCTCGTCCGTGGACGCACATTGTAAGTATTCTTACCACCTGTAACTCGTAAATTTGGTCGAATTTATATGGTCTTGAATAAATAATTAAGGTCATCATTTATAGCACCTAGAAGTTATAAAATTTTCTGTTGTACATTTATTATAACAAACCCTGTAATTAGAATTAGTGATTTTTGAGAGCTGTGACCCGTGAAGCCAACAGTAAGAACATTATTACCATGTTTATTCCAGAATCTTCTCACATTCGTGCTCATCTTCGGATTCAATCTTGCGATATATCAACGCTAAAATTGTTCTAGCTTACTTATACAAACATAAATTAACACACTTCAAAGAAACTCAAAAGACAATTTTGAACCACGTATTTTAGACACCTACCATGGGCTTTTTTGGGCACAAATAATAACGCGCTTTCTCGTAACGTATATCGGCGCTCTGCGCATACCGGAAAAGTTGCAAAATTTTTCTGGGCGTCCCCATCCCTGATTTAAAAAAAAACGGTGGATCTGTTAAACCATTCACTCGGACTCTCAGATTCCGCAGCTACAACGACTTCTCGCGACCAGACCCTCTTTTTCGTAATTAAATCTTGTACTGATGATATGTATATATTACATATGTCTCTCAAGTTTCATTTCACACGGGTAAAATATTTTAGTTTCCCAATTTTCATTGATTTCTTAGGTCATTTACCAGTTATTATTAAGATTACACCTGAGGTGAGCCTCCATAAGTTATAATTATTGTGATACTGGTGAACACGGTTACCCCGGCTTGCACGGCGCCCTCGGGCGGGCCCTGCCCACGTGCTTCTATTTAGGGACAACATGAGAACTTTAAAAATGTAAAAATCAAATACAAGCTTCTTAACGGAAAAACCCGACAAGGCCCTAAACTGTAAAATACAATGTTAGAAAGTGTATTAACATTTAGGTATCTGAAAATTAAAATTTGGATTAGAAAGATGGGTCGACCTGTTATTCATGCAAACATAATGTCAACTGGAATGCCGTTTGCCAGGTAACATATATGAAGGTATTCAATGATTCCAAGTGTGATATGTGTATTTATGTAACTAAAATTTAATTAAATGTAAAAAATGCATTGAAATAAATACACATGTTTAGATTGGTACTATTGACATATTAAGTATGATGGAATCAATGCTGCCACCATAACGATGATGGATGATTTTTAAATATTCAAATAGAAACTTTACACAGGTGTACATCAATTTTTGAGTGTTTGTAATCGCATATCAGGGGCTTAAGAACGCAAGAGCAAAACTACAAAAATTGCAGTTTTGACTTAAGTATTATTATTATTATTAATAATAATAAAAATTATGGATTTATTCCAGCATATTATAAGCTAAATATAAGTACTGCATTTCGTCATGGTTAGCATGTAGTATTGAATTGGCATTTGAAAAATCAATTCTATTAGTGATAGATGGAAGATAATTGTTTTTTTTAAGATAAGCTCAAGTGTAAATAAAATGAAATAAAACGTTTTAAGACACAGTAGCGTAATGCCTCTTACGCCATCGTAATATTTCTTCAGTGTAAAGCGGTATACGAGTAGTTTTGCCTTTGCATCTCTGAAACTATTGTCTGTAGTAGATTAGTCATTTGAAATTAAACCTGTTTTTTTATTTTTCTCATATCCACTGTTTTGTAGTTTCGCCCTTGTCATTCTATGTGTCCGATATGTAATCACATTCGACGTTGTTGCTTTCAGAATAGGTTAGATTATATATCATTAATACTCGTATGTAGGAAGTATCTCATAATTTAACAAAAGATCAATCAATATCATGCCTTAACCTTGCCTTTCCGAAGCGGGGTATTCACATTCCCCATAGGTTGCTTTAAACTCGATAGCTAAATAATTATGAAAACGATTTCATTCTTAATTTTTGTAATCTTCACGGAAATAGTGACGAAAAACTTGTCATTTTTTATTTTTTAAATTTCTAAGCGTATAATATTTAAAAATATTGTTTTTGGTCCGGTGATCTTGGCGCCGTACATACACCTACCCACGTCGATACCATACCCCTGTGTCTAATTTTTAAGTTATTGTGCTTATAACTAATGAACTGGGTAGCCCCATACTACAGATGCGAATGAGGGAGACAGCTATATTGCTACTCGAGGCATTCAGACAAGAGGCGTCCAGCAAGGCGATTGAATTTTTTATTATCGTTTGTATGCATATGAACTGGGGTGTTTCTATACCCCGCTTCGGACCACACGGAAGTTTTGGCCGCTTAGTGACGAAAAGGTTAAAAGCTTTAGCCAGACGCCTGAATAATCTCTATTCCGATTAGTCAACATGATCGCAAACATGTAAAAGAAAAAGAATGTATGTACCAAGTCCACTATCAGAATTATAGCACAGCCTTACTTATAATTTCTGGTTTAGTTATATTATTCATGATACTAATAATATATAGACCAAGAAATCTTGTACATATCCACTAAAATTTTTCCTGAAAACATTTTTTAATGACAAACAGATAACACTACAATAACATAAATTTGTTAAATGACTACTGATTAAAATAAATAGTTTTTGTGACGGCATCATCAGTGACGAAATAAACTGTGATTTGTAGTGACGTCTGTGATGATTATTTATAATTCGGCAATCACCGTACACTAGAAACTAAATCTCTAACTTTTAAATCACAATTATCAATCATTGTTACAATCAATCGCACAATCGTACAATCGTAGTTTATCTCATCGCTTGATTGTATTTCCTCTCCTCAATCACTGATATTTTAGACTGCATTATAAACAAGTTCACCAGGACATGTGTGTGTTGATTGAGTGTGACACACTTAAGATCACAGTGAAGCCAAAATGCTGTGTGACAAATTTGGCAGAGAATAACAGTGTCCACAGAAAAATGGGAGACAGTTAGGGAAGCCAACATAGAAAACGGTTTTATAATACATGTGATTTTTTTTTTTAAATTTTACAATTACATTTCTATAAATAATTAGATAAAATACTTTGTTTAAACCACTATTTATTGTTAATTCAACATGTTAGCAACAACTATTCAGAATTTTCCAATCACTTAATAGTGTTAATAGCAAGCTAAATATTATAAATAACTTTTAAATTTGTTTTCATATTGGTTCTTACTTATTCACCACTTTATATAATAGTTATGTTTTTATCTATGCTTGTATATTTCTTGATTTAAACAAAGTAATTTTGCTAATATTCTCGCCGTGGTGGATATTAAAAATGATTAACTGAGAAATGTTGTGGTTCTTGATACCAAATGGACGATGGGATGCGTATCCCTGACTGACGTGGGCCCCAACGTATCCTTCATTGGCTGCATTTAGTTACACTACTGATTGTAATGCAGTCTGAACGATCAGTAAGATGAACAGGAAGAGGAGAGCGATCACAATTTACTCATAAAGCAAGTGCAATATTAAATACTGTCTTTAAATGTGAGATATTACTGCCCCTGTGTTGTATTTATATAAGTTAAGTTTTGGTATAGCTTTTAAATTTATTCTGTTGGTTTCTATTTATGCTTCAGTTTCGGCAGTCAAGTCCGCTTCTATTTCTTCCGGTGTCCTTAGGTCTATGGCGAACTTCTTCTTGATGGTGGATATCTTTGTTTCGCCGTCGCCATCTGTAAATTGAAATGAAATTTGTCATTATTTAATCACTAGACTGGGTAGGATAATCCTTTATTGTTTTGTGTCCTTCCTTGAGGATCAGGAAGGACTCGAATTGTCCTTTTGAACTTGTACGGTTATATACATTTACATATACGGTGATTTTATTATTGCCTTTAAAATGTCACGTGGAAGAATAACAGCGCAAAAAGCTAATTAAATGCTCGTATACAGTAAAATCTAATTATACCAAAATTCAAAGAACTGTAAAATATACAGGGTGGCCCAAAAAAAGTGAGAACATCTTGTAATACATGAGTTATTTCAAAACATAATATAATTAATTATAATTCTTAATGTAATTTTTTTTACACAATACTTAGCCAATCAGAAATCATCAAAATACCCCAATTGCATCATCTACTGGCTTTAAATCTGGCCTGTTCGGTGATCACATGCCTGGCTCGATGGAATTAAAATGCTCACAATGAAGAAAGTTGATTGTGTTTCTGACTGTGTGAGATAGAGCTCCATCCTGCTGTAATGTCTAGCTATAGTCCAGGCTTTGTTTTGAAACTCTTTGATCGTTTTTGACATTTTTCAATTCGCAAATTTTTGATTAGAATACGGTTTTCTGCGGTGATTTTTGTCATTCTGGGCGACAATTTGAAAAAACCAAATATAAACAATTGGAAAATTAATAATCAAAGATGGCGACTGGAAATTGTCGAAATAAAACGTGATATAGGTAAATAGGTAACTAACTATTTAAACTATTGTTGATATAGTTAAACTAATTGTATCGCATTTTACAAAATGTTCTCACTTTTTTTGAGTCACCTGTATATCATTTACTGGATATGGGAGAAAAATACAACATTTCGTTTGGGACCAGTCACGGACTAGTAAATGAATAGACATGATATGAAGTGTACGCGTAGGAGAGGGATTTGGAACATTATTTGCTGGACGAGGGGTATTCTACACACATATATCCAACAAAACATAAATCCGATAGTTTATGACACAATTATACAACAGTAAAAGTATTTACTCTTCGAATATTAAACCTTTGTGTAAACAAGACGTATTTTTTACATTAATGCGTATTATATTGTCAACATTTAAATTTCCATTCACAATGAGTCAAATTTAAAAAAAAAGTTGCAGAGCTCTTTGATTGCACGCTCCACAATCATGGTGGAGAGGGGAAAATGTGATTCGATGTGCTGTTTTTATGAGTTTTAGAGTACGTTAAAGTATCATCTTATTACCACCACGTCAAAAGGTATAAATGAACTCAGGTGTTTTATGAGATAGTATTTAGGGGAATATTTCATAACTAATTCAAAGCTAATATATTCATTATGTGACTGTCAAATAATCAGTAGTATTAATTTAATATGTACCTCCATATCTATTCATATCTAAAACATTCCAAAATAAGATTATTTTCAGACGATGCACTCATATATATATAACGGGAGACAATTATGCAACAATACAGAAAGAATTAAACTATGACTTAAACAATATATTAATATGGCTGAAGAAAAATAAATTAAAACTAAATGTAAACAAAACACAATTCATGAACATTGGAAATAAAATAATACCAATCACACTTAAAAATTATCGTAGATGGTGAAAGTCTGAAGGAAGTGACTGAAATCAAATATTTGGAAGTCATCATAGATTCTAAATTTAATCTATCGCAAAATATAAGATACGTGACTAAAAAAGATTGCTAAGAAAATGTCACTTCTGGGAAGGATCAGAAGATTCATTAGTACTGAGTCTTGTTAGATAGTCTACAGCTCTGTTATTATTCCTCGCATCAACTGCTGCAGCTGCATTTTGTTTTTGGCTAACAAAGAAGAAATACAACAATTGTCAGTGTTGCAAAATAAAGCTCTGAGAATAATACTCAGAAAAAATAGATATACTCGGATCAGTGCAATGCTGAAAGATCTGAATATGATGACCTTTAAGCAGAAAATATATTTTAATACAATGGTATTTATTTACTAAATCATCAATAAGCAAATATCAGCGGAATTCACACCAACAATTGATGCAAACCAACATGAGCACGAGCACCGTACAGGGGGAAGGGATAGACTGAGACTGCCATTCGGGGAGAAGGACAAATCTCAGAAATCGTTGATGTATATATAGTGCGATGAAATTTTTTAATGAAACGCCAGAAAATATAAGAAAGGAAGAGAAATTGAATAGATTTAAAATGAAACTGACTAAATATGTAAAAGATAAGTTTTAGTAAAAGAAAATACTTTAATTTTGTACATATCAGAGCATGTATAAGGAGTGCTTATGTATGCACTATGTTAAAAATTAAATAAATAATTATAATTATTGATATAGAATTATAGAGATTAATTTCAGATATGCGAAACAACCCATTGAAATTGAATCTGAACCAGTTTTGTTTTGTCTTTAACCATTGATTATACTTGCATAATTATATTTTTGACCTTTAGCTAAGAAGTTCCAACCTGAGCATATGGCAACTGTTATGTACAGAACAAAGAATATATATTTTCACTTAAAGATTTGTCATTGTATTAATCATCAGTATTGCTCATGGCGACGTCGATTGTTTAACGTTTACGCCCTGCCCCGCAATACAGAGCCGTGACAGCAGATTAATGTGCAGTTAGCTTATTACTCTGCAAAGGAGGGTGACCGCAGGGAACAAAGTGAACGGCGCCTCGAATGAAATTATAGCTAATGGGAACTTGTAAACAGAGGCAAAAACTAGCGCACATAATGTAATCCTGGTAATGACAGTGTGAAGTCTGAAGCTGGCAGAAGAACTGAATGTAGTGGAAATATGATCACTTAGGCATATATGTGGTAAATCCATTTATGGCAGAGTAAAGAATGAAGAAATAAGGAAAGAATGTAAGGCTGATCTTAATATAATGAGTAAGATTCAAGGTGGTTTGGTCATGCGGAACAGATGAATGAGGAGAGAATGGTAAGAAAAATATATGACGCTAGTGTTGATGGGACCTGTGGCGCTCTATCCTCTCTCTCGCCAGGATATATGTATCTACTTTTGAACTCTTCTCTCATATGGCATCGTCGCACGCGTCTGATTGCTGCACTGATGTCAGTGCAATCGAGACTCTCACAGTCAAATTTACATTTATTTGTCCCACTGTACATCCTGTTTCGAGTTGTAAATCATTCTAATAATTGCGCAGTAATTTTTACAATTTATTATATGTACTCTAGCAAAGGTATATCAATTTGAGATATATATTTATTATATATCAGTCTGTATTTGAAAACCATTACTATCAGGCGAGATGCTCATGGGAATGTGTACATAGTTATTTCTCGCAATATGATGACAAGCAATGTAAACATTGTGTGAAATTTATTAATTTCTGTTTATTTTGAATCCAATTTCAGACTGTTGATTGTGCGATAACATTTCCACATTTTTCCACTGTTTCAACAACATTATTTACCCAGAACCTTGCAGTCTCAAGATGATTTGAGCATTATTGCAATATTTGCTACAAGATAAACAATCTACCATCTTATCAGCGATCACGGGTCTGTAAGTTTTACCAGAATTTCATACCCCGGAATTCGCTAAAAATGTAGAAAATCTCAAACACCTTTTAGTTGAATCCGATACGAGATGCCAGAATTAAATTAATGAATTAATTTTTAATAAATTTTGGGAATATTAATACAACTTATATATTATTAAGAACACATTATTATTGTGAAGTTGCAGTTTTTCAGAACATAAATCTGTGATGTTTTAATACAAATTAAATGTATTAATAATATTTTTATAGCCACCCGGACTCGAACTGGGAAACCTTCTTAACCTCAAAAAGTGGTTCGATGTCCAAAATGTCGGTGATCTTATACAGGATAAATCAACATGGTCAGTGCCAGCCCTAGCCTCTGTGACGCACTCGGGCAAAATTTCTCCTGCGACTAGACTCTCTTTTTCGTAATTTAATCTTGCACTGATGAGGTGGAGAGTGTTGTGTTACATATATCTCTCAAGTTTCGCTTCACATCGGTAAAATATTCCAGTTTCTGGATCATCATTGATTTCTTGGCTCATTTCCCAGTTAGGTGAGGTGAGCCCCCATAAGCTGTAACTATTGTGATACTGGAGACTTAGCTGCCATTCTCCAGGGCAACAGGATATTCGAAAAAGGAGATAGATCTTCTGGGTCTATATGACGTTCATCTTGCTTTTGTTGTATTGGGAGTATGCATTAATTCATGCAGTTTTCTAAGAGAGGGCGTTACTAGTATTATTTCGCGCCGTGTTCATCCGTGACTATATTCATTTGAAAGCTACTGTCATTGCGCGTCTTTTTCAGTATATGTCATTTGATTGAAGTGTAAACAACATTTTTTTCTATTCATTTGAACATGTCGAACTTTGTGCCAGAAAAAGTGTTTTTGCGGGGAGTTCTTCTTCATTACTTTAACATGAAGAAAAGTGCTACCGAAAGTCATCGTATTTTAGTAGAGGTTTATGGTAACCATGCTCTAGCTGAAAGAACGTGCCAGAAGTGGTTTGCACGGTTTAGAAGTGGCGATTTCAACTTAGAAGACAATGAACGACCCGGACAGCCAAAAAGGTTTGTGTTGTATTATGAGCTGTTGAAATCGGGTCAGACGATCAAAGGGGACCTCTACCGAACACAATTAATTCGTTTGAAGAGAGCGATTGCGGAAAAACGACCAGAATATGCAACCAGACACGAATCCATAATTTTCCATCATGACAACGCTCGGCCACATGTTTCAAGACCGGTTCAAAACTATTTGGAGAACAGTGGGTGGGAAGTTCTACCTCACCCGCCTTATAGCCCAGACATAGCCCCTTCTGATTACTACTTGTTCAGATCAATGCAGAATGCCCTCACCGGAATACGCTTCACTTCAGAACAGGGTATCAAAAATTGGCTTGATTCGTTCTTCACCACCAAGCCGGAGAAGTTCTTTTGGGATGGAATCCACAAACTGCCAGAAAGATGGGCAAATGTTGTAGCTTCCGATGGACAATACTTTGATCATTGAGTGTATAACCATTTTTTCACAATAAAGCCTTAATTTTCGAAAAAAAAACGCATGAATTAATGCATACGCCTATTATTATGTATTTTGTAATGTTCGTAAACTTTTGTTTTTTCGTATTTTATTTCGGCTCGGTCGGTGCCCCTGCTTGCTCGGCACCTTCGGGCGGGGACCGAGCTCGCCCCTCCTCGAGCCAGCCCTGACAGAAGTTGACATTTAAAGAAGAAGTCAAATCGAATTGTTGGTGACCATATATTCGAGAGTAATTTCATCTTGTTGAGAAAAACAGTTACAAAGGCTTAAAAATATAAAGGTAATAAGATAACATTAGCAATATTAATATTATTTAATTTTAAGATGGTACCTGTCACGTCGCCCTGTTTTTCTTTGACTTTTCTGGAATATTCTTGAAATGCGGCTGCCAACGCATACGTCAGTCCTCGGGCGGCACTTCTACAAGAATCAAAAAGAAATGTATTTAATATAAATTAAATTCAGATTATAAAATACTTTTGCAATATGCTTGTTGAAGAGTTATGCAACAAAGTGAAACGGTAGGTGTGGGGATGGAACATATAGGGATGGTTCAGGAGTTAAGCGGGGATGGATTGTCGCACACAAGAGCCATAAAGAGTTTTTTTTTATTTGACATTTTTACAATTTTTTATAACATGAATTAAGTATTTAACATTTTTAGAAATACATGGTTTTTCTTTCGCTTACCTCTCCAAAAAAGAGACCAGCTCCTGTGCTTGGAGAGGGAGTAACACTACAATAATAGTATATAATACCTTACATATTCTAATCATTGTCCATTTGTGTGCTTCTGAAGTGTTCTGTAATATTGTTTATTATCCAATTATGTGTTTTTGAAGTGTTCATTTAGTTTCTTTTTAAACTCTTTTATATCCTTTATTTCTTTAATTTGTGTAGGGAGGCTATTGACATTTTTTATCCCTAAATGTATAAAATTTTGCTGATAGTGTTTGGTGTTACATTTAGGGATTTTAAAGTTATTTTTAAACCTTAATGATGTGCTTATTAAAAAGTCGTTGAATTAAAAAGATTATTTATTTTGGCGTCTCCTATCGGTTTACTCCAAGGTATTTGAGATTCTGTTAAAACAAAGTAGATGGCTTTCTAGATGGATGGATAGATAATTTGAAAAGTGTAACATATAGGTTCGAAAATTTGTCGTCAATCCATTGTGTTGGTATAGCATAATCGGATAACGCACGTTCCCCGGATTGGAAGAGATCCAGGTTCGAATCCCGGTAGCGCTCAACAACAATATTTTTCGATAAAATTGTATATCTTTCTAATTAATACATTTAATTTAGTATTTAAAACATCACAGAGCGTCTGTTCTGAATAATTACAACTTCACAATAAGAATGTGTTTTCCTTAATAAAAAGATTTTAGTTTAATTTTTAAAAATATAAAATATTTATTTTCATTTTTTATATTAGCATTATTGTACCAGGACTCTATTGTGGTAAGCAGTGTAGAGGACAATGAAACGAGTGATAACCTATATCTTCTATAGAAAGAGTAATAAGAAAATTAAGAGAAATAATTTTTTTCCACAGGGAACAGATGGGATGGGGAATAAATTCTGTGTGATAATAATAAAATGTAATGCCATTATAATGTTTCTGATAATAAATTGGGTTTGATATCATTGATATGCTTGTAGGTAGAATGATTGGTTCAAATTGAAAATGTAATGGTTCATAAGAAAAAATCTTTTAACATAGTAAGCCAAGTGTTGAAAAAGTCAATTTCTGTTAATGTCTCATTATGAAATTTGCACGAACATGAGTTTTGTACATAAGATTTTCTAGGAATTGAACCACTCCTGAGGTTACGCAGCCAAGATAACATCTTCTTAGCTCTGCTGCCTTCTATCTTCCCCCTGCATGATGACTTGTCAAATATCAGATTTTTCATTGCGGAGAATGTGTCCCAAGCGTGCAGCTTTCTTTAGTTATCTTGACTTATTAGTGATGTGGTCAATTCTTAGTAAAATTCTGTCCAAAAACGGTAAAAAAATATTTAAATATTAATAAACTCATTATATTCTGCGATTATCCGATAGTAAAAACGAGAATCGATAGTCAAATATGGCGGACTCTTTACAGCTGTTCCAAAAGTAATCTGACACATTGATATGTACTTTAAATGTTGCAGTGATCATTCAATATTCCGCTATTTTAGTGATGAGAGTTCATCCGATGATGATCTCGTTGTTTAATATATTAATGTAACGAAAAATTTTCACGACCAAAGTGACAGATTTCGAATGCCTAGGTCAGTGGTCGGCAAACCGTGGGCATTTGAGGCTCTAACTCATATTTGATACATGAATTAGTTTACTTGAAATATAACACAATAAAGAAACGAGCATTTGTCATTTTCACGATCTTCGGCTCTACCTATTTGTGTTAGTAAACATTCCCCTCCGTGAATTAAATTAATAAAAGTGAAGAACCAAATTCACCGACAAAATATTTATAATAATATGCCAAACAAATAATTACAGACAAAAAAAACTAGTAAACTTTACAGAGCCCAAAATTAGTTTGTTTTATTATTGTTGTTTACTTATTTTTTCCGTATGTTATATTCTTCTAAGTAGTCTAAGAATGTATTGTGAATTTGAGTTATAAATAAGAATCTTGATTTCATCTCGTTTTTTTTTCGCCATTGAAATACAGTAAAAAAGTATGTTGCGGTTCTATGAAAATGTAGAGATTCTGATTACTTAATATTTGCCTCTTCTCACTAGAAAGTTTGTGGATTCCTAAGGCGAAAAAATCCATAGATAATGCATAAAATAAAGCATATTTCATGATTATTCGTCGCGTCTATAGACATGTATGCTTTGACAGCAGTAAATTTGATGTATAAACAACCCGCAAAGGATTTTTAGTACGTATGTTAGTATAAAGTTACTACTGATCTTTTATACTGGTGTGGTATTGTTTTTCTTATTTTCTTCCACAGCGCAGATATTTTTTGACGAGCACACCGTGATCCAAAATTAGAGGGAAATTAGTTAGTAAGTTAGATATAGCAATGGGTCAAAATGTGAATAGATTGATTTATTTACCTCGACTCACAAACAAACGCGTGACAATTGAACGGATTCATCCCTTTGACTGACTCCTTGACCACGATCATGGAGAAGACTCTGGTGTAGACAAGATCTTGGACTCCGTAAGAAATAGAATCTATGGTAAAGTCTGCCGAGAGTTCTGTATCGTGTCCCTTCCCACCCATATTGGTGACGGATCTCAACTTGACGCCATCTGTCGAGATGATCAGCTTGACGATAGGCAGAACTTGACCTGGAAATAAATAAAAGTAAATTAAAATAAAAATTCTACACAATTTTTTTTAAACTTGATAATACATAGTTGATAAGGTCAAGGCTCCTATCTCGGTCCTATGCATTCGCCGCATGGTTGGAATTTTTTAATACTTCTAGGCTGCTGTTCGATAGCGCCCTGCGTATTGACAGGGTGATACCGCACAGCTGCTAAAACAAAATTTGGCCTCATTGTTTCCCGGTTGACTCACTTTATTAGTAAATCATATTTACAATAATCTATATATATATGTAAAGAAGAGTGTCTGTAGGTTTATTTGTTTTTTATACAAATCTACAGTTTTATTCCGAGCTTCATGAAGCTTTGCACACATGACCATCGAAACAAGAGGAAGGTCACTGTCTACGTGAGATTTCGAAAAACCATCCCTTTCTTACTCTTTAAGGCAGAATTTTAGTATTTTTTGATGAAATTTTACATACAATCATGACAATCAAAATAAGAAGAAAATTACTGCGTGGATGATTTTTCGAAAAATCACCCTAACCCCCCTTTTCACCCTTTAAGCTGAATTTTAAACTTTCCTCTGAAGAAAATCACTTTTATTTATTTGATCTATTACGGAGTTTATCTATATGCCAACATCAGATAATGCGGCCGTGGGGTACCGATGGAGCTGAGGACCCGAACCGATTCATCTCTCGCTCCAGGAGATAGACCGGATACCATCCCGTCTCAGCCTTGTCCGTAACTCCCATCCATCGCCTCCTTGCTCGTTGCAGCGGGGTCTCTCCTCAACCCGCGAGTGGATTAGGCCCATACATCTCTGGGTCCACCGCGGTGATCCTACTCTTAATCTACGTGATCTCTCGCCGCTATATTCCACCGATCCGCTGTCGAGCGTTCCCTCTTAACAGTGACATCTCGCTCGTCGTCCTTTTAGACAGTAAATCATCAAAGTAGGCTACCCAGACCTCGGCATCAATATATATCTATACTATAAATCCATCGAAAAATCTCTACAAGTTAACAAAGAAAATATATAGGTAGTTATTTAGCTATTAGCTATGATATCCGATTTGACAGAAATCGTTAAATTTTTAATAAGAATTGAAAATATGAATGCAATCAATTTTTGATTTCATATTTTTATAATGAATTAAAATTCCAACTTTCTTCAACGACATGTGACAGCGTTGAACAAAAACACCAGGTGCAGATTGCAGTTTATTAACTAACTGTAGTTTTATCAATAAATAGCTACCTAAGGTTAAATATATAATTCATAATTACGATGATATTTTATCTGCCTCCATATTCGATATGGCTACCGAAGTAAATGAAATGTAATGTGATTAAAAGTTATTATAATGAAGACCTATATTATACTGAACAGGTGGACGTGAAGTTCATGACGATGTTGAAATTAGTACACATGGATGTATTGTATGTAAAGAGAGAAACAGAATACATGTACAGATAGACGGAACATTAGGGGAGAGGAAAATACAGTGTTGATGGATATTAAATTGATTTTAACCTTAATGCGCTCGCGCTAGATAGATCGCAAACACAATTTTGATAAAAATTATTTATTTAATTAATTTAATTTTTTTAACCCTATATGTTGTGAATATGAGTCTGAGTCAAAGAAACAATTGATCATACTCAGTCATTTTTTTTGTTTTGCTTATTTTTTTTTAAAGCTATATGTGTATATTATATCGTTTTCTGTTTTTATATATATAGGGTGGCCCAAAAAAGTGAAAACATCTCGTAACACACGAGTTATTTCAAAACGTGATATAATTAATTATAATTTTTAATGTAGGTTTTTTTGCACAATATTTAGCTAATCAGAAATCATCAAAACATTCCATATTGCATCATCTAGTGGGTTTAAATCTGGCCTGTTCGGTGCCCACATGCCTGGCTCGATGTAATTAACATTCTCGCGACGAAGAAAGTTGATTGTATTTCTGGGTGTATGAGATGTAATGTCTTGATATACTCCATACTTTGTTTTAAAACACTTTGATCATTTTCCTAGGGCACCAACGTTTTTCAATTTGTAAATTTTCGATCAGAATACGGTCTTCCGCGGTGATTTTTGTCATTCTAGGCGACAATTTGAAAAAAATCAAATATAAACAATGGGAAAATTAATAATCAAAGATGGCGACTGGAAATTGTCGAAATAAAACGTGATATAGGTAAATAGGTGAGTGAGTAAATTAGTAAACTATTTAAGCTATAGTTGATCTAATTTTGATGTAATTATATCACATTTTACAAAATGTTCTTTTTTTGGGCCACCCTAAACGATATCATTTTCACTGCATTCAGTCTACTTTTCGTTCTTCTTTTGCCAGCTTCAGGATTCACTTCCATACATCAGAGTATTTTATATTCAATGACAGTGTATCGGTGTCATATTATATTTTGGGCCACCCTGTAAATAAATAAATATAATATGTTGTCACAATTTTAATTTTTCAGATAACACCATCTTAATTAATAACATCTTCATGTGGCGTCTTCTTCTTCGAAGGGTAGCGACCGAGTTATGGGCTGATGTATCGGGAGATCTTTAGCCACGTCCCAAATACCCTCAGACTTTTAACGGACTTCTTTTAATGTCCAGATCTCGACTTGACAATTGACGAGCACGGATCTTACCTGGTGGAAGGTTCTTGGCGGCCGAGACCATGTTGTCCACGGGCCTCCTGGTGTGCTTGATGCCCCATAGTCCTCCAGCATCGTGCTGCCCTAGATACTTCACCTGGAAATTACAATTGTGACGTTATAACAACGTGTCAAAAGATTTTTACTCAACTTGAAAAATGACCCTGGATATTAAATGCTACGCGTTTCCGCGCACTCGTACACGGGAAGGAATCGTGGACACGCACTGAAACGAGACTTGAAACATTCGAGATGTATATCTGTAGAAGACTAGTAAAAATAAGCTGGACTAATGGGGTGAATCATTCAAAATAATGTGGAAAAAATAAATCCCGTTGAAATTAAATTGGGCAACCGTTGCAGTATTGTTACAACAGTATATAATATTGCTTTTGGTATCTGGATATGTTAGTGTCATTGCCAGTAAGAAAAAATACCAAAGTAGCAGTGGGCATCGATGACTTTTTGTAGAAGGAATGTTGGATAATGAGTTTATATCTACTATCAAATATAACATATAATCGAAATTAGAGAATGTATATGTATTTCCAGTCGCTCCGTGCGCGCGCCGTGTCGCAGTGTTTTGTTATGGAGTGGATGAATTTATTTGCAGCAGTGATTGAAACAAAAAGTCATAGGCAACACAAGGGATGCGGAGCAATACCAAACTAGTCTTTGAAAATCTGCTAGATGGCAGTGCAGATCAGAAAAAATTATAGTGAATATTTATATTCATCTACAATATTTCCGCAGTGTGAAATAGATATCACTGATTAAGATTTTAAGTGAAAAAAATTTACTTGTCCATATTATTTAATTTCTTTAAGTTCACTATATCCTTCGTGTTAATTAACTAACTTACTATCGCGCCGTTTTGCCGCGGGGGTAGGCAGAGAGAATAGAGCTTCACACTCTTCTGTCCTGACACACAATTCTCGCGTCATCCATATTCATACATCTTCTCATACAAAGTCGCCTATTGTTGAGGCTTCTAACAGAATCATCTTCCAATATCTGATTTATCTGATCGTGCTATGTCCTCTATTTCTGGTGCCATCATTCTCTCCTCAGATGACAAAACCACCTAAGTGATCCTTTTTTAATCTTACTCATTATATTAACATCAGCTTATGATTTAATAAGATCTGACGATAATCATATTAATTTAAGATAGATCTAGGTGTACATGTGTATATAGCATGTTGTTTAGTATTTATAATTATTATGCTTCCCACCTTCTCTCCCCCCCGCCGCTAGCGATCGGTCAGTCGATCGGCGACCCTGAATCAGAACGGTTCAAACGCTGTTATCAATCTCAAAGACTTGGTAATTCAATTGTGAATACGAAACAGTGCGTGATAATCTTATACAGTCCACTGCGTCCGGAGGTGATCGAAAGACACAGGACAGGTGGAATTCGGTAAGTTCTTTTTCATGATCTTAGAGAAGTGGGAGACACTTGGGGAGACTTTCTTCCAACGGAGTAACTGCGAGTGCGACATCGCTGTTTGTCGCCTAATTTAGTTTAGTTTTTGGTAGCATCCACCATTGGTAACTATTACGATTATTACCCATTCTCTTCTCTCATGGATAATTTTTTTAAAGTTATTTCGTAATTATGGTTCCGATTTTTGTATTTGTTTATGTTCGTGAAGATACTCGAGAACCTTCGCTATCGATTTCTTAAAAACAAATCATAAATTTGTTACATTTTCGTAGTGTAAAGTCGTAAATTACAATGCGGTCAAACAGGGTGTCGCGTATGAAATGCGGACAAACTTTCATCACTAAAATAGCGGGATATTGAATGATTAGTTATCTACACGTACAGCAACTTTTAAAGTGTGTTAGATGACTGTTGGAACAGCTGTGAAAAGTCCTCCATATTTAACTATCGTATTTGTTCCGTACAGGAAACAATAAAACAAGGGTGGTTCGCTGATCTCAGCTTCTTTCAACCGGCGATGATGATGATAATGAGGTCAAAAGAAATGAAACACAAAAGATGTTCAATATAACACTGCACTACGGCGACAAAATGGAGAATGCCTGCCGCAGCAGAATACTCCTGTTTTTATTCAAATTCATTACAATACATACAGTCATATTGCAAGTATATACGTAAAACGGCGACAGCCCGCCGCTTGAGACGTTCTTCTAAGACGTCTTTGTTTTCCTAAATCTATCCCACTGGTTTTTTGGCGCCGCGCCGTTGACTACACCTTGAAATTATTAACACGTGTCTTTTCAAATTTAATTAATACGGCACCTGCTCGGCGAGAAATTTCTGTGCGATACAGTATTTATGAACGCTTTAAAGAGGTTAAATATAATATACCGAAAGCGGTAATATTCACACTACATAAATGACTCATACCAATTAACAAGAAAATCAGGGTGCCAGTCGAAGAAATAAAAGATGCGTAAATAAAATGACTGCTCCTTATTATTATTACTCTAACTCGACTCTCTTCCCGGCTGACCTACATGGGCGGCTTCAATGTTTTAGTTGAATTCACCTCTATTTTATCTAACCTCTAACAATTATCTTGTATTATCACTGTCGCATTAACCTTATCCACCTAAGTGTTATAAATTATATTATACTCTTTAAATTAATTCTACGGAAATTAGTGATTAGTCTGTAGCTAATAATTAATAATATTGGAGAAAATATGATAGGCATGATAAGATCCGAGTTAAGTGTTATTTATCAAACTGTGCTCGCTATGAAATACAGTCACCAAACATGGTCAGTCTGCACCAGTGGCGTGCAGTAGGTATAGATTTAGGTTAATAATAATAATAATAATGTGTTTATTCCAGCGTGATCAGATTTTTTTTTTTTTTTAAACCTGATTCGCCATGCAGATAATACATATTAAGTTATACATTAAAAGTTATGAAATAAATATGCCGTGAAAAAGAAAACCAAGGGAAATATTAATAAACACAAAAAAAAATTAAAAAGTTAATAAAAAGTAAAAAGTTCACACATATATAGACACAAAATATAAATATTATATATATAACTACTTCAGTCACGGCCATTGTTGTATATGTAGCTATTTTGTAGGCGCTGCCGTTCTCTGGTCAGGGAACCAGCTTTCCATGAGAGCGCCGCTTGCACCAGAGAGTCGGTGCCGAGTGCTGAGCTCCAGCCGCAGCTTTACGCCAGCAACTCGATGTCTCAGAAGCGGAACGAATCCATGTATATGGCATTCGGTAAAGATTGTAGATGCGCTGCAATAACGCGCCAATCCGAACAGTATTCTGTATGAGTTGTTGTACTGAATTCGGAGACGGTTATACGTCACTTGCTTGTATTTCGACCAGAGCTCGCAGCTATACATGGTGGTGAAGAAGGGTTTAAACAGAATGCTCTTCACCTCCTTACTGCATCGGTAGAAACGCCGTGACAGCATATTTGCACGAACGTTCAGCTGCTATTACCAATGATATTACACAATCATATATATATATACTTTCGTTTAACCAACGTCTTTAGACAAAATGAATCCGTCGTTTATACGACCCTACCATGTATTTATTTGTAATTTTAAACTTCTATTAATTGTGTTTTTAAAGTTTAAGTTTTAACGTAAAATAATACCTTCTTACTCATATAAAAACACGTTTTTATGACTGAACATGATTCTTTTATTGTTCGAAAATCCTTCACGTAATAACTAAACGAAATAATTATTTTTATTAAAGGTTAACGAAGGAAATTGCTTGCCAATTGCTTTTCCCAAATCGAAACAAATCTATTCACGAAATGCAAAAAAACGATCGTGAAATAAACACGTTAAAAACAGTAAGGTAGTAAAATTCGCGAATTAGTAATAGAGGAAGTAGATACTTCGATTATTCGCACGCAGTTGTAAGCCTTTCCAATGTTATTATGTTAAAAAAAACCAGCTTAAGTAACGACATACAAAATGATCAACCGAAAGAAATTTTCAATTCAATAAATAGCTAATTGTATGACTTGAGTAATTCAGCAGCTTAAAAATTGAACGGAAAAATGTGAACGGCACATTCATATTGTGGAAGTTTGCTGCATCTAAATAGGAGTTGAACGATAGATTAGATCCAACATTAAGATATATGTAATCCGCCATGGGTTCCAGATTTGAGATGCGTACTCCAAGTGACTACGAACGAATGCGTAATACGGTATGTTGAAGCAATATTCTGTACGGAACACCCCTTATCTACGCTATAGTACGTTAAATTATCAGATTAATGAAAGAACTGGCGAAGGCCTTACAGAACAATTACCAAGATGTATATTCTCAGCAACGCCAGAGAGAAGGAGGCCCTAGAACTGGCTGCGATAGACAGCAACAAAGACGATGAAGTGAGGCAGGGCCTCGATTGGCCAGAAGTGGATTGACGATGTACATATTATGTGAAGTGTTTTCGGATGTATTCACGACGACCGATTTAATATGTTTACGGTATTTTGTAAATACACAATAAATCCTACGTTCAGTGACCTCCAAAATATTTTACCGTCATTGGACGTGCATAAATATCCACCTGGTAAATTAGAAATTCTCCAGTGGCGTACCGCCGAAATCTAGGTTCATATATCATAATTAAAAATGCGGTGAGCGAATAAAAAAAAAATTTAGTAAAATCTTTTGTGTATTGTTTCTGGACTGTTCTGCCGTGTATATCTGATCTTTCTGGCCGACGAGTCGAAGACTTTTTTTAATAGCCACAAACTGTATGCTGTAGTATAGTTGGATAATGCACCTTCCCCGGTTTGGAAAGAGATCCAGGTCGAATCCCGGTGGCGCAACAGCAATATTTTTCGATAGAATTGATTTTATACGTATATCTTTCTAATGAATACATTTAATTAGTATTTAAAATATCACAGAGCTGTGTTCTGAATAATTACAACTTCACAATAAGAATGTGTTTAAAAAAAAAAACCCGATCACGCTGGAATAAACACATCATTATTATTATTATTATTTTCCAACTATGCTACAGCGACAATATTTTTAGCGACATATATTTAAAATATCACAATAATTACAACTTCACAATAAGAATGTGTTCTCCTAATAATAAAGTTGTATCAATGTGTCCAAAATTTAATAAAAATGAATTGATAATTCTGGCGTCTGCTATCAGATTACTCAAAGGTATTTGAGATTCTGTAAAAATAAGGTAGATGGCTCTTTCAAATAGTGGAACGATTAAATGTATTCATATCAAAAATGTCGCTGTAGCATAGTTGGATAATCCACCTTCCCCGGTTAGGAAAGAGACCCAGTTTCGAATCTCGGTGACGCAACAACAATATTTTTCGATAAAATTGATTTTATATGTATATCTTTCTAATTAATACATTTAATTCGTGTTCATTAAAATAATGGTTCTAACCCATAACTCTCCTCAAATCAAGAAACGTTAATAATGTTGACAAACTGAAAGATAGGGATGTGGCTTTGGAGTGTAGGTACGTACATACGTAACATAATATGTCAGGTACGCTACTGGCCGTGCGGGCGGCAGGCAGGCAGGCACCTTTTGTTACGGAAGCGTCACACCGGAAGTCCCGCACGGCCGTCACGCTGCGGGTCGTGATGTTATTTGTTTTGTTTTCGAACCGTCGCCATTAATATCAACACTGGGCCGGCTATCGCGATCGGCCCAGGTGCGCGCCGAACACGATTTGCGTCGGTCGCGTTCATATTTTTAATTCCCATTCGATAATAATAATAATATGTTTATCCCAGCGTGATAAGATTTTTTTTTAACCCGATTCGCCATACAGATAATACATATTATGTTATACATTAAGGTTATGAAATATATATAATGCTATGAAAAAGAAAACCAAGGAAAATATTAATAAATAAAAAAAAACAAAATATAAATATTACATATATAACTACTTCAGTCACGGCCATTGTTGTATATGTAGCTATTCTGTAGGCGCTGCCATTCTCTGGTCAGGGAACCAGCTTTCCATGAGAGCGCCGCTTGCACCAGAGAACTGAGCTCCAGCCGCAGCTTTGCGCCAGCAACTCGATGTCTCAGAAGCGGAACGAATCCATGTATACGGCCTTCGGTAAACATTGTAGATGCGCTGCAATAACGCGCCAATCCGAACAGTATTCTGTATGATTTGTTGTACTGAATTGTACGGCACTCGCTTGTATTCCGACCAGAGCTCGCGGGTATACATGGTGGTGAAGAAGGATTTAAACGGGGTGCTCTTCACCTCCTTACTGCATCGGTAGAAACGCCGCGACAACATATTTGCACGAACGTTCGACTGTCTCCTCTGCCGTTATATGTCATCATCGTCTTGTACATCTTCATTGAATATATGGCCAAGGTATTTGACCTTATTTTGAACGCTCAATTTCGTCCCGTCCATCCACACGGGAGGGATATTATCTGGCCTTTTTCCATATTTGAACGTCACTATGACCGATTTGCTGGCATTGTAAGAAATATTGTGTTCACTGGCATACGTTTCACACATCTGTAAAAGCTTTCTTATCCCTTTTATAGATGACGCTAGTATAACAATATCATCAGCATTACTAGTGAGGTTCTGTATAACTAATGAAGCACCTACATAAACATGACTTATTAAATATTTTTACGCGATGTACTCGTCCGGCGGTGACACACGTCCGGCAGCGCCTAATTCCAAAACCCTCTAAAACGACTTTACGCTTTTTTGAGTTTTGAAAGCGAATGTACGAAATGTTTATTTTTTTATGTAAATATCGTTTTGGCAGCCATCACGTGATCATAAACAAGCGTTGTGATTGGCTAATTTCACTGTAGGGGGAATAGCAACTTATACTCTGACTGCTTTAGGGTATTTTGGAACTGACCCTGATTTTGAACATGGATTTAAGTGGCTTTTGCAAGAAATAATGTGTTCTGCATGTAGCCAACATGTAGTTTTAGGAGGTTTTTTTACATGTCCGCCACACAGGCGACTGCCGTACGACGTCACCTGGCGACAGTTACATGGACCGTTGTGGTTGGTATTTTTTCTTACTGGCAATACAGAGTGTACACCATCGCTACTAGCGTTTTTAATCTTTTTCAAAGAAAACGATGCCATTTTGTCAGCGTATTTTTTTGCGACGACCAAGATCAGACTATTGCGGTCTATGGTAAGGAAAATTGGTTGAGATTGACGCTTTTGAGATGTGGTGCTGGAGGCTACCAACAACACACAAAGTGGAAACAGTGACAGGCATGGAGATAGTCAAGAGAGAGTTCATGAGTACAGACCAGTAAATGGATAGACATGAAATAAAGTGTACATATAGAAGAAGGGTTTGGAGCATTAGCCGCGGGACGAGGGGCATTCTACACACATTTTTGGTGGAAACATAAATCTGTATAGACACATTTATGCAACAATAAAAGTACTGAAAATTAAATCTTTGTGTAAACTAGACATATTTCAGCGTTTAAATTTTCGTTTCAATCGAATTATATATTTAAAAAAAGTCGCGTAGCTATTTGATTGCGTAAGTGACATCAAATTGAAAATATTGAAATAAGAAATTTGCTATAGTTCATGTCTATATATTTGGTAGTCTGTGGTCATGAGGGTCCGACTTGGATAGCGGGTGGACACAGAGAAATTACGTGTTCTGTATGTAAAAAGGATTTTGATTAATTGGTTGCGTTAGGTTAGGTTAGGTTGGGTTGGGTTAGAGTCGTCTACTTCTTGGAATGCCTGAGAAGGACACTATTTAAAATACAGAAACTCCGTCATTAATTTAACTCGGCTTTTAGGAAAGTCAGAAAAATAGCTAAATATCGGCAATAATGCGAAGTAAGTTGGCTTCCAAGTCGTCTATCGTCTCTGGTTTATCGGTGTATTCTAGCCACTTCACATATCCCCACAGAAAATAATCCAAAGGTGTTAAATCACACGATCTTGGAGGCCGATTCACAGCTCCATTGCGCGCTCATCTCATGTTTCCTTCAGTAAATAGATTGTGTCGCGCGCTGTGCGGCATGTTGCGCCGTCTTGCTGAAGCCGCAGCTCTTCCGCGCGTCAGTAATCATGGATCTATAGCGCTCCCTAGTTCTGGCCTAACACCTTCTCCGGTGCGCACTGTACATCAATTAGATGTGAAACGATCCATGGTTATTGGAATTACTTGCTCGGATGGACGATTGTGTCGACCATAAAATGGACATAGCGCACTAAATCACGATTTTTGAAATAAATTTGCAAACGTATTCATGGTGAAGTGGCAAACCAAACTGAGCACAAATCAGTTGTCAGCTGTCAAATTGGCTGTCGCTGGTAAAACAGTGTTGCCAATTCGAAAAATAAGCCTCGAAAAAAACAGTCTTTACATTTAGTATAGTGTTATATTAATATGTTCCTAATCCGATTTACTAGGAGGATAATTACGTATATTTATTTATTAAATTTTATTGACATACGTATTGCAAATAAATACTTGTAGTTTATTATGTGGGATGGAGTAGACTCCATCTCTGATATATACAGCGTTATCCTGGCTACTTTGCTGTGCTGAAGTCTGTGTTAAAGAAGCCAGTTTTTTTATCGTACTGTTGTGGTGTTATTTAATTCAAGAAATGTAGTGCGATTGTTGTAGAACTAGTGAATTATTAGTGTAGGGGCTGTATAATGATTATGTTAGAATGTCAGATAGCCATGCTTCTGATTGATCTCTACATATTTGTGTAATCTTATTAGAACTGAAGGATTTCCAGTTAGTATTAAGTGTGTTGTACAGTTTCGGAGCTATGAACACGTAGAATCTTTGATAAAATGTGGTTGTTGCTCTCGGAACTGGTGTGTGGATGTTCGAGTGGTGAGTTGTTGTCAGCGTGGAAATATTGGACGAGTCTCAACATATAGATTAGTCTTATGTCCAGGGCATTGTACTCTTTAAATATAAGATATGTTGGATATCTTAAAAAGTAATTTTTTCATGTTTTTTTTTTGTAATTAACATAAGACCATCTCTCGTCATTATTTTCTACATTTTATAATTTTTTTTTTGCTGTCCTGAATATTGGAAGTTACCTATTAGTTCGGAAAGCATAGATGCCCAAAATTTCATAGAGCGCAAACATTTTGGGGCTTTATCTAGTGTTGGTCCCAATGCATCGAATTGGCTGCATTGACGTAGTCACACCGCTGATATTTGAGAAACATGGATACAACAGGAAGTATTTGATATGTTGGTGAAGTAAAAAGATGGAGTTATGTGATATGTGCACTTAATTTTCGTAACTTACTTGGAACTCCACGGGCAGGTCTTCCACTGTAACGATGTCGTCTTTTTCTGACATTTTAACAAATTTTTTTCACTATGTTTTTCACTAGTGGTAGATTAATTCCGGTGTTGGATTTTCATTCACTATATTCGAATCATAACACTGTATTTAAATTATATTATTACATATCTATTTTTCAATCACAACCATTAGAAATATATCACAATTTTTAATATAATTGAAATATTTTATAATCTAGAACAAAACGCAAGGTGAATATTATGTTCCAGTCCGATTTTGTTTAGTCGCCATTTTGGTTTGGCGGACATTTGTCAGTTCGCATTTATTATTTGTAAAGATTAGTTTATTACAATTTATTGTGGAGTATCTAACGCCTCAATAACTTGTTGAAGTCATTAAAACATTTTATTTAAATAATAATGGCAATTCTGTAATCGTTAATGGTGATCGGTATCATCACATGTTGGAAAACTTCTCAGTGGCCGAATCGGGTCGATTGGACCTGCAACACATGTAGTTTCAATATGGCAGTGCCACCTCACACACAGTCCGAGCTACGTTTGAAATTTTGCGAGAAGTATCGAATGCCCACCTCGATCACCTAATTTGACGGCTCCCGACTATTAAGCCAACAACGATATCGATGCTATAGGACAATATTCGAAATGAAATTGCTGAAATAACATGTTATGAAAAATATGGTTAAAGGAGCACGCATTTTGAGCCGCTGCCAGATTGTTTTTAAATCGAATTGAAATTAACAATACAATAATAATAATAATAATACATATATTAGATTCATTTTTGACATGCATTATGTACTTACATTGATAAATAATGTTTAACGGTCTGACGTATTACTCTTCCAAATTAATATTCACTAAGTATACATTTTCACCTTGTTCATTACTATGAGTGTTGCGTCATATTTCTAATATCGGACTAATGTACCGAGGGTGTGCATATCAAATTTGGCAAAGTAAATACAACACATCAGTAAGAAAGTAAGAGATATATTTGGGTACCCTGCCCGCTACACTAGTAATTCACTGTATTATAGGAGACAGTGTTCCTTCGGTATAACAGTAAGCAAAGTGCAATGATCAATGTACAAAATATATACAGTTAATCAAGAGATGCAATTAGGTAATTCAATATACTGTTCTTGGGCGTAATTTCTCCCCATTTCGTGGAGCCAGAACTGCACTTTTCGTGAAATTGAAAAACAACATCGGCCTGGATCATTATATTCACACTGTATAACACACATGTTTACTTTAAATCGGTAGGTAAGCAAAAAGGATAAAACGCCACACACACGTTATGATACGGGTACTCCTTTTGAAAAATGATTACATCAATTACAGCGAAGCAATAAAGATATCTTTAA
The DNA here is from genome assembly GCA_022840565.1 of Eubasilissa regina. NCBI lineage: Eukaryota > Metazoa > Arthropoda > Insecta > Trichoptera > Phryganeidae > Eubasilissa > Eubasilissa regina. The sequence continues at coordinate 7,288,894 of JAINEB010000026.1, forward strand.
ATAAAATCTAAAATTGGCTATTACGTTTTTTCCACGCACGTTCAAGGTAAAAGTTTTTAAGATAGTGTTAAGTGCCGCAGGTACACGAATGATAGCAGAACTTTAACGGAGATTGTCGGAAAAATTAAAATCAATTATTAATCTTATCTGAATGGCTTAAAATCTAACGATAAGCTTGGTAAATTTAGCTCAATTCTTTCAAAATCTATCCAAATGCCTTGTGTTAAAATTAACTTAATAATATATTTATGGTGCGGAATTATGGACCTCGAAGAGTGCTGGAGACATATGTTACGGAGAAATAGACCCTGAAAGGTGCTGGAGACATATGTTACGGAATCATGGACCGTGAAAGGTGCTAGAGACATATGTTACGGAGTAATAGACCCTGAAAGGTGCTGGAGACATATGTTACGGAATCATGGACCGTGAAAGGTGCTGGAGACATATGTTACGGAGTAATAGACCCTGAAAGGTGCTGGAGACATATGTTACGGAATCATGGACCGTGAAGGGTGCTGGAGACATATGTTACGGAATAATGGACCCTGAAGGATGCTGGCGACATATTATGGAGCCTGAAGGGTGCTGGAGACACATATCGCGGAATCATGGACCCTGAAGGGTGCTGGAGACTTATGTTACGGAATCATGGACCCTTAAGGGTGCTGGAGACGTATGTTGCGCATACAGCGAGACGCACGAATGTTTCCATTCTGCAGGAGCTGAACATCAAGGACAGACTCTCAACCTGTAGCCTGATACGAATCTTTCAGTTTTTTGGGCATCTTGCGAGAAGGGAAGTTAGCTTGGAGAAGCTTACAAGATGTATCCAGAGAAATATGAAGGAAAGATTGCCGGAATTCGGGATCCTGGAAGAATCAGAGGTTCGTGTCTACTGTAAACTGGCGGTAGAAAACAAAGTGATGATAGCCAACGTTAAACGGATAAGGCACTAGAAGAAGTTTCTCGTTTCTAACTTGATTTCAGACTTGTAGTTTCTGCTGTATTCTATATTCTTATATGGGGTGAAATCATGGAGCCTGGAGGCAAGGAAGAGAAGACGGATATGATGCTTTTGAGATGTGGTGAAGACAATGGACGATTAACATCAAGGACAGACTCTCAACCTGCAGCCTGAGACGAATCTTTCAATTTTTTGGGCATCTTGAGAGAAGAGAAGTTAGCTTGGAGAAGCTTGTTGTGGTGGACCGCTTTAAAGGACGAAAAGGAAGAGGAATCAAGTGGAAAAGACAACAGGTACTTCTCTGGCGACAGCCCCACTACCTGCACAGTCGAGAGGGCAAGAGTTCATTCTCGGTGTCGACAAGTCCCTCACTGCATTAGTATATTTCTAAACATTATTTGCCATAAACATAATAAAAAAGTTTATTTTTTTATTTATACTTTAATGATTTTGGACTGAATGATTTGGACCCGGACTCAAACCCGCAAGATTTACAAAATATCGGATCCGAACTCGGCGGGTTTCAAAACCGTGGGTTTTCAGAAACCTCGATGTGATGAAATTTATTCGTATTGTGTGTAATAATGTATATTAAACAACGAGATAATTATCGGACGAAATCTCATCACTAAAATAGCGGGATATTGAATGATTCGTTGTCTTACTACTGCAACTTTCCTAAGTGTCAATGTGACAGATGACTTTTGGAACAGCTGTTAAAAGTCCGCCATATTCAACTATCAATTCTCGTTTCTACTATCGGATATCGCGGGAGTAAAATGAGGTTACCACTGGATGGTACTTTCCGAGAAGTGAATATTTCAAACGATCTGTTTTCGTGAAATTTTTTACTGCAGCCGTTAGATAATTCTGAAAAGTTGTCATTCGAGAGAGAGACTGCACCACCTCTAGAAACTGGTAGTGAAAAATAATAATGAGTTTTATTGTGAATATTAAAATAAGATTAGATACAAATTTAGTCATTCGTTACCCGAGAATTGAATGTATATTCCGCATTGTCAGAGAGCTGTTTATACAATTGGCGTTTGTATAATTTCGTCGATTGTACATTTCGAGGGCCCGAATTCCAAAACATGGGAGTTTCTTTTAATGTTCAACCGACCGCGGCGCAGCCGCTACATTAAGTGGTCAGCGTACGAAATAAAATATTCGTATTACTTACAGTTAACCATTTATCCGGCAAACGAGCGTACGAAAATATTCTATTGTATTATTATTTTTTTCTCGTGTGACAATTTAATTCGCGGAATGGTCGCGCGGTCGCCCGCGACGTAATTGTGTCGAAAATACGCGAGTATTCGTGTCTGGATCTGTTTGCACTAATACGTGCGTAAATGCGCCGGTTGTTAGTTGGCTATGCTTACCGTGTGCAGCGTAGATAAGAAAATATGACAGATGTCATATGGATATATGTGTGTTCATGGACCTGGCCGTTTAAGCGAGCACTTTACAGCCAGATATAAATAGGGAAGTGTAATATTATTATTACGTCACACCGTTTCTGTAACATCCTTTATTACCCAATTAAGTTATATTTTCGAAGATCTGCTTTCCCGCTCTGGAGTGATGTAATTCTGTAACACCCTGTATCTTTATGTAGTACCTACTTGATGGTGGGTGTAACAGACCGACGCTGAATGCCAAACGACCACACTAACTAAAGTTTTGAGAAGAAATAGATATACTCGGATCAATACAATGCTGATAGACCTTAATGCGATGTCCTTTTAATCGTCGATATTAAATAAAATTCTATTATTGTTATTAATATTATTTAGTAAGAAATAATTATATTTTTGATATAAAACTTAATTTTAAATAGTAGCTAAAGCATCAAAGCATGTAAGTAAATATAATAAATTATTTTAAATAATTTGTATTCACTAATATAAAGTGTTTTAAAAACGTCAAAAATTGATCATATGTACTGCAAATTTAATGGTTTTTAACTATATTAATTTTTAACATTTTTCTTATTTAGTTCAATGCAGATTTGTCTCCGTAATCTTGGCTTTAAGATTATAAAAAATATATTTCGTACATGTAAGAACTTTCTATATTAAGGCAATTTTGTGGCACGCGGAAAATAAATTTAATGGTCGCGGTCTTTCTTATGATACTTGTATTTTCTTAATTATGGCAAATAAGATCTAGTTTATTAGTTCAACATTAGTGTAAAGGTTCTATCTAAGTAATTATTTAAAAAAAAAGTCAAATTTAGTATATAACTTCTGATATAAATTAATAATAAAATTATTAATTCAATTGTATTTTTAATGTACTCAAATTAACATGAGCACGAACAGCATACAAGAGGAAGAGATAGACTGAGACTGCCATTTAGGAAGAAGGACAAATCTCGGATGATGTACAGTGCGTTTAAGATTTTCAATTAAAATGACATATAAAAAATTAAAGTACACAAATATATCCATAAGAAATTATAGTAAAAATGAAAATATTGACATTGTTTATAGCATATATATATATATATATATATATAGATAGGGTTATCCAGCGCGCGCGATAGATCTTTATAATGGAATTAAATTTTCAAAAACTAGTAAGATATCAATAATTTTTTAAGATAATGGATTAAAAATCATTATGGAGAACACAGAAGTTATAATTATTCAGAACACAGGTCTTTTAAATACTAATTAAAAACAAAATAGATGGCTTTCAAATAATGTAACGATAGATGTATTAATTTGAAAAGTGTAACATGCAGGTTCGAAAATTTGTCGTCAATAATAGTGTCGCTGTAGCATAGTTGTATAACGGACCTTATTTTGAACAATATTTCTAATTAATACATTCAGTTAGTATTTAGATTTTAAATAATTCTGCGGCATTAATAATGGAATGTAATGTAACTGGAAATCGTACAATACCAATAAGATTACACAAATATAGACCCAATATATGATCCAATCAGGTAGAGATGAATCAGAAGCACGGCTATCCAACATTCTAATATAATTTATACAATACCTTCACTAATAATTCACTAGTCCTACAACACTCCCACTACATATATTTTTATTTCATTTTTACTTTTTTATACATATTTATAATTCTCTTTTTATTCCTGTCGATAAAAAACACCACAACAGCACTAAAAAAAAACTGGCTACTTTAACACAGACTTCAGTCTAGCAAAGTAGCCGAGACAACGCTGTATATACCAGAGGTGAAGTCTACTCCGTTCCACACAATAAACTATGTATTATGTATGTTTATTATGTATTCACCTCTGTTAGTACAAAAATATGGATGTCAGAATATATATAAATAAATTTCGTTTAAATGTGAACCGCGACTGCGTTTGATACAATGCATTCTTGGAATCCAATTCTCAGCCACTCTCTCATAGAAATCTGGCGCTACTTCACCAATAACAAGAGTCGTGTTGTGTTTTAATTGTTCAATCTGGCGCTACTTCACCAATAACAAGAGTCATGTTGTGTTTTAATTGTTCAATCTGGCGCTACTTCACCAATAACAAGAGTCATGTTGTGTTTTAATTGTTCAATCTGGCGCTACTTCACCAATAACAAGAGTCATGTTGTGTTTTAATTGTTCAATCTGGCGCTACTTCACCAATAACAAAAGTCATGTTGTGTTTTAATTGTTCAATCTGGCGCTACTTCACCAATAACAAGAGTCATGTTGTGTTTTAATTGTTCAATCTGGCGCTACTTCACCAATAACAAGAGTCATGTTGTGTTTTAATTGTTCAATCTGGCGCTACTTCACCAATTATCAATTATGAATTATCAATTCATTTTTATTAAATTTTGGACACATTGATACAACTTATATCTGTAAAAATAATGTATTAATTTGAAAAAGTGTAACATTAGGTTCGAAAATTTGTCATGAAAAGTACTGGCGCAACATAACACAATTGGTAGTGTACTTCACCGGATTGGAAATAGAGTCCAGGTTCGAATCCCGGTAACGCAAAAACAATATTTTTCATGACAAAATTGATTTTATATGTATATATTTCTAATGAATGAATGTAAAGCTGTCAGTATAGTGAGTAAGATTAAGAAAGGATCACTTAGGTGGTTTGGTCATATGGAAAGGATGAATGAGGAGAGAATGGTAAGAAAGATATATGACGCAAGTGTTGATGGAACCAGAAATAGAGGACGTCCGCGGAAGACTTGGCGCGACAAGGTAAACCAGATAATGGAGGATGGTTCTGTTAGAAGCCTCAACAATCGGCGAGCTTGTATGACGAGATGTATGAATGTGGATGAGGCGAGAATTGTGTGTCAGGACAGAAGAGTGTGGCGCTCTATCCTCTCTGCCTACCCCCACGGGGAAACGGCGTGATGGTAAGTAAGTAAGTATTTCTAATGAATACATTTAATTAATATTTAAAACATCACAGAGCTATGTTCCGAATAATTACAACTTCACAATAAAAATGTGTTCTCCTTTAAATTAATAAATATGGTTGCTATTCTTATTTGATATTCTATCAGTGCAGTTTATTAAGAATAAATAAATAAATTACACTCCCACAATTCTGGCACGCGTAAACTATATAAACAATAACATATTACAACTTCAAAGGAATTTTCTATTATTATTAAACACACACTTGAAAATAATGGTGATTTTTCTGTTCTCGGTACTCCAAGATGACTAAACGTGTTCTAGGAAAACAGCTCTACAAAACCGTTAAATACCAGACGAAATTTATGCGAGACTGAATCAAATTGTTCTCAGCCAATTGCTATCAGACTATCAGCTATGTAGATTAGCTTATCTGATACCTGCCAAGGTACGCGCAGGCACGCATTATGCGCGACAAGACACGGAGAAAAATTAATTACTGAATAGTTTCGTAAACAATTTATATATTGTGGATTCAAAGATTTTTGTTACGTTTAGTCCTAGTTTTCTATTTTTCTTTGATACCTATGAACGAAAATTAAATCTTTGTGTAAACAAGATATATTTCAGCGTTTAAATTTTCGTTCCGATCTTGTCATATTTTTAAAAGAAGTCGCGTAGTTATTTGATTGCGTAAGCGACATCAAATTGAAAATATTGAAATATGGAATTTGCGATAGTTCATGTCTATATATATTTGGTGGCCTGTGGTCGTGAGGGTTCGACTTGGATACCGGATGGACACAAATAAATTATGTGTTCTGTATGTAAAAAGGATTTTGATTATTTGGTTGGGTTAAGTTAGGTTAGGTTGGGTTAGGGTTGTCAACAATTTAAAATACTGAAACTCGTATATTATCAGCGTTTCAATTTTCGTTCCAATCCAGTCATATTTTTAGATTGCGTAAGTGGTACCAAAGTGATCACGCGGGTGACACTAAAATGAAAATATCAGAACAAAAAATTTGGTCTGTGGATATATCGTTAGTAACAAATAGGTCATTTTTACAATATTTTTGAGTATGTCTAAATATTTGTAAGAACCAATTACTGGGAATGTGATGCCTGCTGTTTACTGAATGTAATGTTATGCCATGTAATACCCAAGACTTCCATATTTCCCATTAAAAAAAATAATAACTTCGTTTCTATGAGACATCAACATCTTGATGACAGTCCCTCGGGGGATAAATAAATCCCAGTAATTGGTTCCTGCAAAGATTTGGACATACTTAAAAATATTGTGAATATGAAGTTAAAAAATTGAAAAATACTGCCTTTTCAGTCATATTTGAGTACATATGTTAATAATTCGATGAATTTCACTAACCCCATACTTCAGAAAAAATAGTCTCATCTTCAGCGACATCTAAACATGAGAATGAATATCAAATTTAAAAAAAATCCGTAGATGGCGACAGCATAGTCGGTAATAAATAATTGAAATGTTCCGACATGATAACGTATATACAACTTTAAAAAATTTAATAGATGTGGTAGCATAGGTGAACGTTATATTGTGTAAAGTAACCACGTAAACCAGCCGATGACGGGACGTATATAATGTAATGCCCAAGGCTTCCACACTTCCCGTGTAAAAATAACAGTTACGTCTCTGTGAGACATTTTTAGTTGTTTTAGTATATTCCAAGTATTTGATATATATTTTAAGTGGCAGTATTTATCTTTTAAAAATTGATTGGATTGTACGTTACGATAGTTTACGAAGGAGGGGTCGATATGAATTTACGTGTAGATGATTAATATATTTTATTTTGATTATATTTATCAGAACCCGTCACCTATAGGCGTGACCATTTCTTCAACATTACCGTGACTCAAATTGCTTTCCGGCCGTGTATCTATAAAGTAATTGTGCTCGCTGATAAGGAAACGAACACCTGATGATAAGCTCTCGCTTAGAACATGAAGATATAATGACGTGAACTTCGCTTCAGTTGGCTGCCTTCATTTAACACTTGGCTGCTAAATGAATTGACGCCGTGATAAGAGGCGAACTGGATAATCTTAACCTTATTATATTTATTTCCACCCTATTTCCGAATCGTTTATTAATATCTTAATACCATCATAGGTTGTCTCCGGTATCCTTTATCATATTCAAATCAGAAGACAGCCAGAGAGAAGCTGCAGAAATCACACACCCCCAAAAGGGGAGGATAGACGTCATATTTATGTGTTACAGTCGCAGAACTCGGTCACAGTGCGGCAGAATTCGCGGAATGCTCCGTTAGGTCTCTCTAGTCACTGCTCATCCCGGCATCGTTCACCCCAGTGACCCCCGGCGAGAGACTCGCACCGTAATAAATTCTTTAACACTACTTGACAACAAAGACCGGCAAATGGTGGTACTTATGGGTACCCAAAAAAAGCGAGAACATCTCGTAAACACACGAGTTATTTCAAAACGTAATATAATTAATTATAATTCTTAATGTAATTTTTTTTGCATAATATTTAGCTAATCAGAAATCATCAAAATACCCCATACTGCATCATCTGCTGGGTTTAAATCTGCCCTGTTCGGTGGCCACATACCTGGCTTGGTGAAATTAACATTTTCACGATGAAGAAAGTTGATTGTATTTCTGGCTGTGTGAGATGGAGCTCCGTCCTGCTGTAATGTCTAGCAATACTCCAGGCTTTGTTTTGAAACTCTTTGATTATTTCCCTAGCACCCCGACGTTTTTCAATTCGTTAATTTTTGATCAGAATACGGCCTTCTGCAGTGATTTTGGCAACAATTTGAAAAAACAAAATGTAAACAATGGGAAAATTAATAATTAAAGATGGCGATAAAATATAATGTAGGTAAATAGGTAAGTAAGTAAATGAGTAAACTATTGAAGTTATTGTTGATATAGTTCAACTAATTTTGATGTAATTATATCATATTTTACGAAATGTTTTCACTTTTTTTGGGCCACCCTGTACATGCTCTAATACAAATAAGATTTTTGTAGAAAGCAATCACTTTGTGGTTTGACATATTGTATTAAACAATGTAATATGTCAAACTTTGTAATGTCATGAAATGTAGTGTCATCTTAAGTGTTTAAACATTAATGGTTTCTCAGAATTTTCCAACCATATTATTGAAAAATATAATTATTTTAATAATACCACAGGGATCAATATCCTCCATTAAAACGGGCTTGGCCTCCGTTTGGACAATTTAGAAGCCCTTAAAATAAAAAAAGGCAGTAAATAGTAGTACTACAATTCTTAATAATCAAATCAATTTATCCGTTAGCCCCATATTAGATACGTTTCTTTTAAAATCAATTTAATATCCATCAACACTCTATTTTCCCATCCCTTAATGTTCCGTTTATCTGAATATGTATTCTTTCTCACTCTTTCGCATGTAATTTTATATTATATCTCCCTCTTTAATTGCACTCCTTTTGTATTTATGATCAGTTTTAAATGATCTTGCTTTAAATGACTGATGAAGCTTGAGATAAGCGACACCGGTTGATGTATAATAAATTTTGTGGTTTCATACAAAGTAATTGTTATTTTATTTAATATGAATAAGATGACTAATTATTACTTAATACTAAAACGTATCGATTTCTGAGATTTAGCCTACTTCCTGAATATAATTCTGCCGATATTTTTTATTGAGGATTTCAAAAGTATATTTGTTTGGTGTGTCCCTGACGAGAAGAGATACAAGTTTCCGAACATGCTCATTTTACGTAGAATATGTAAATTTCAACCTACTTATGAAGAATTTGACATTATCCATACATAATTAGATTAAAAACGATGTTTTTAGTGTTTCAAGGTCGTTCAAATGGGTGTTCTTAAATATTATGTTAATATTTCTGGCTTCATACTTCAAAACAGAATCAGCTTTGATCTATCTGACCAGCTCTTCCGGCCGGCTCCAAACCTTGAAATTGTCAAGGACATTAATTATTGCATTTCTCTATTGTGCAGCGGAAAATTAACCAGCAAGAGACAGTCACTGCTGACGTGTATTGCCGAATGATCGACGAGTTTATGGTACCGCAACTGCAGCTGTTTCCCGAGTTCAACAACATGACTCAATTTCAGCAAGACGGGGCCACTCCACACGCAACAGTGGAGAAGCTGAGAGGAATTTTTTCCAACAAATTTATCAGCAAGTTCAGAGACATACCCTGGGCACCTCGGTCACCGGACCTCACACCTCGCCCGGGGATACCTCAAGTCGAGAGTTTCCAGCGATAATCCTCGAACAATTCAGGCCCTACAAGAAAATATCTACCGTGAAGTTGCTGCCGTTGAACCGACGCTTTGCTCTCGCGTGTTCGCAAATTTAAGAGTCCGATTGCAAGAGTGTCTTGAGAGAAATGGACGGCATTTAGACGATATTATTTATAAAACGTAAAATCTGCATCGTTAAACTCCATTTTGTATAAATAAAATATGAGAATAATATTGCAGTTTTTTTTTATTTAATACTAAACTTATAAATTTTCCGCTGGACATCGATAAATATTGCTGTTGCGCTACCGAGATTCGAACCTGGATCTCTTTCCAAACCGGGGAAAGTGAATTATCCAACTATGCTACAGCGATAGTACTTTTGGCGACAAATTTCCGAACCTATATGTTACACTTTTTCAAATGAATACATCTGTCGTTCCATTATTTGAAAGAGCCATCTACCTTATTTTTACGGAATCTCAAATACATTTGAGTAATCTGACAGCAGACGCCAGAATTATCAATTCATTATTATTAAATTTTGGACACATTGATACAACTTTATTGTTAGGAGAACACATTCTTATTGTGAAATTGTAATTATTCAAATATTTAAAAAATGAATTAAATATATTAATTTTGTCATGAAAAATATTGTTTTTGCGTTACCGGGATTCGAACCTGAGTCTATATTTCCAATCCGGGGAAGTACACTACCAATTGTGTTATAACGCCAGTATTTTTCATGACAAATTTTAAATAATACAAGTTGTATCAATGTGTCCAAAATTTAATAAAAATGATTTTTTCCTGTCCAGGAAAATTTATATTAAAAATAGCACAGAATTAAATTTTTTTAAATTGCAACTTCACAACAAAAATGCGTTATCGTCAAAATAAATAAATAAATAACGACGTGTTTCACAAATTGCACATTGCTGTGTTCCACCACACCATTATTTTGGGTATTACCCATACTGAACTCGCTCCGCGTACATTGCAGGCACACACGAACACTCCTGACGCCGTGTACCACCGACGTTCGGACTGCGAGACGCGAATAGACGTTCGGCCGAGACGCGCAACCTCGACGGGAGGGTGGTCGAGTGTGACTGAAGCTAGCGGCGGCGGCTGGCGGCGGCCAGGTGCGCTACCGGCGCCCCAGTACTGTCCAAGCGGGCCTAATAAAATAATCAATATCATAACAAATAATATACGTCTCGCAGAGACGAGAAACGCTATTTTTATTATACTTAATGGAAATATATGGTAGTGTTGACGCGCCTTGTTACTTCGATTCCTGGTTTATAATAATGTACATGTGTGTGTGTATGTGTGTGAGTATTGCCGCCCTTTTTTCGGAAAGCTAAGAATACCGTAATCGGTAACCGACAGACGTCATTCTTATTATAATACATCCCGTGGTTCGACCACTACCATCAGTGAGCGCTTCGGTCGGTCGAAATCTAAAAAAGACAAACCCAGTTAAAAGAACAACAAAATTATGATGGTTAGTGCGGTTCATACATCACATGCGTGCTTATTGTCAATCGGAAACATGGGAACCAGCTATCGAAGGCATTAATGCTTCTTTAGATTTCGACCGATCGAAGCAGCACGTACTGGTGCTTTATTTGGACCGCCGGACTGGTCGAAGCACGGGATATAAAAATAATGACGCATGTCGGTTACCGTCTTCTTAGTTTTACATGTACATTATTATAAACCAAGAAACCCAGCGGTGCCAATAGAAGTAACAAGGCTTTTGAGGGAATGTTCCATAAATTTAAACAGATGATAATCTGGTGGTGCGACATCAGGTGAATATGGCGGGTGCGGTTAAACCTCTCATCCAAGGGCTCCTTTATTTTTTCTTGGGTTGTTTTTGCTGCACGGGGTCTGTAATTGTTATGTGGCAGTGCAACCCGTTTTCTATTATTTTTTTATTTTTTGGCAAACTGCATAGTCTACTTTGAACACTGTTAGGTAAGTCAAAATCTTCTTAACCCTTAAAATGTCACGTACATATCGCGATACGACGACACAACACGTCTTCACAAATCAAGGACCTGAGTCAAAATTAATAACGATTGATGACGTACACATAATATACAGGGTGGTACAAAAAAGTGAGAAACATTAGTTATTTCAAACGTAATATAATTAATTATAAATCTTAATTTAGCTAATCAGAAATCACCAAACCACCCCATACTGCATCATCTAGTGGGTTTACATCTGCCCTGTTCGGTGGCCACGCGCCTGGTGAGATGAAATTAACATTCTCACGACGGAGAGAGTTGATTGTATTTCTGGCTGTGTGAGATGGAGCTCCGTCCTGCTGTAATGTCTAGCTATACTCCTGGATTTATTTGAAACTATGATAGTTTTCATAGCATCCTGACATTTTTCAATTCGCAAATGTATGATTAGAATACGGTCTTCTGCAGTGATTTTTGTCATTCTGGACAACAATTGGAAAAAACCAAATATAAACTATGAGAAAATTAATAATCAAAAATGGTGACCGGAAATTGTCGAAATAAAACGTAATATAGGTAAATAAGTAAATTAGTAAACTATTTAAGCTATTGTTGATGTAGTTAAACTAATTTTGATATATATATTTATTAAATAGAGATGCGTACACGAATACATGTCACATCAATATTCTTACTATTTTCAAACTAAGCTAAACGCTTGTTCTATGAAAATAGGACTAACTTGCTGGAGTCCTGGAACGAGGCGCGAACCACCGACCACTAAATAACTAGGCCAGCGTCTTACCACTACACCACCAAGCTACTCAATTACAAGCCACAATTATATCACTTTTTACGAAGTGTTCTCACTTTTTTTGGGCCACCATGTATATATATATATATATATTTTTTTTTTTTATGCCTTCTATTGTTTGTATTAATTTAAATAAATAAAAGCAGAAGGGTTAGCTATTGATATAATTCCTATGGTACAAATGATGCTATGTAATCGTTGCAGCCCGCGCGAGACACGCGGTGCCGCTGGCTGCATTCGCGAGTCGCCAGCGTGCACTTTCGTTTCTCAGAGCTCGATTCTGCTCGGTGCGTTCAGCTACGCCGATAGTTGCCCGCGACGACTCATAAATTCAATGTACATACAATGTTACGTATAATCTTTGTATATTCTTTACGGTGTCGAAACACAAACCTAAACACAACCCACCAAAAAAAAAAGATAGAAGTGGTCTTACATGAGAATATTGTATTGTACAATGACTTTAAAAATAAGTCCTGATCTCTATCACGAAGAGAAAGAAGAATGCTTCTAGAATGTTAGGAGAGGCGAGAAATATGAAGTAGTATAAATCATACCATAGGGGAGACGAGATGCAGGAAGAGTACATCGCAGCTCACACTCACTGTATAGAGCAGCTCGTTCTAAATATCATGGATTTTTATGAAAATTAATTTACTAAGACTTACTCAATAAATGGTTGTCCCTTTAGATATCCATCAGATCTTATATTTAAAGGGTACAATGCCCTGGACATAAGACTAATCTATATGTTGAGACTCGTCCAATATTTCCATGCTGACAACAACTCACCCCGAGCAACAAATGAAGAACGATCATCTACACACCAGTTCCGAGAGCAACAACGACATTCTATCAAAGATTCTACATGTTCTTAGCTCCAAAACTGCACAACGCACTCAGCACCAATTGGATTATTTTCTGCGGGAATATGTGAAATCGCTAGTCTACGCCGATAAAACAGAGACGATAGACGACTTGGAAGCCAACATTTGTCGCGTTATTCTCGATATACGTCCCCAGCTGCTCCAAAAAGTGGTCGAAAATTGGACATCCATATTGCGCTTAATTCAAGCCAGCCCTAAATGCGCGAAATCATATTAAAACACTAATGGTATAAAATTATCTTTCCAATAAAGCCAATATTAATGAAACAATTTCGCAAATATTTATTTAGAAGTAAAATTCAAACAATAACATTGCAGAATTTGCACATATTCCTTGAACATTTTCGACTCGTAATTTAGTCAGATATCTACCCATAATATATTGTGGACTAGGGCTGTCACACCCTGTATAAGAAATAGATTTTTAAAGATTGTGCTTGATAAAATTTTTATACTTTGTAAACTATATATCACTTTTATTTCCAACATTTTTTTTACCATATATTGAATGAATAATAAAAATAAATTTAATGAAATCGTTTAAACGTTGACGCGGCCCGCCGATTGACAACGTGCGCCGCCGATCGTGACAGGTGAGGCGAGTCAGGGTTGCCAACAACAAAACTATTGAATTACATCCAATAATTATGTCCCTATATACAATACGACTATATATCCGCGTTAGTGATGTCATAACCAAGTATACCGGAAAAAGAGAAAATATTTATTTATTTATTTTAAGTATGAGTTTTCAAAGAAAAAAAAAAAAAAATGACCCAGATACGTGATCATCATAATTTTAACTGTTTCATATCCAGTGGTGGAGGAAGGCCGCACAATTTTCTCTGTCTGTTGTTATCTGATGCCAATATATACGCAGAATTGAATAATTTAGGGCGGCTTGGACGTGGTAAGTAAGCAATATAAATAATAAGATGACATTTTAATTTTATGCTCAGTAGATTAGTTAATGTTCTCTTATCCATAAATAACTTCAACATATAATTAAATATAATTAAACAAATTGCAATTAATACTGATTATAAAAATATAGATAGTTTGTTAAACAGAAAGATAATCAGATCATATGTTTACCAGTCAATAATTGATAATGGGAAGCGGTGGAGAAAAATAGGATTTTTAAATGTTCATACTATTTACAAATTCAATTATAAAATATATCTTGAATTCTATACAACCAGTCTTTTATATTAATAATATTAAAATATATAAATTAGAAAGATATACGTAAAAAATCAATTTTATCGAAAAGTATTGTTGTTGCGCCACTGGGATTCGAACCTGGATCTCTTTCCAAACCGGGAAAGGTGCATTATCCAACTACGCTAGAGCGACAAATTTTCGAACCTATATGTTACCTTTTTTGATATTAATACATTTAACTTACTTACTTACTTACCATCACGCCGTTTCCCCGCGGGGGTAGGCAGAGAGGATAGAGCGCCACACTCTTCTATCCTGACACACAATTCTCGCCTCATCCACATTCATACATCTTGTCATACAAGCTCGCCGATTGTTGAGGCTTCTAACAGAACCATCCTCCATTATCTGGTTTACCTGGTCCTGCCAAGTCTTCCGCGGACGTCCTCTATTTCTGGTACCATCAACACTTGCGTCATATATCTTTCTTACCATTCTCTCCTCATTCATCCTTTCCATATGACCAAACCACCTAAGTGATCCTTTCTTAATCTTACTCACTATACTAACAGCTTTACATTCTTTCCTTATTTCTTCATTCTTTACTCTGTCATAAATAGATTTGCCACAAATACGTCTAAGTGATCTCATTTCCTTATGGGCACATTAGCAAAAATAGGCTGTGTTTATTATTATTACTGCATTGATGCAGGGGCTGCAAGCTGGGGCAGGAGATAACCTCTAAACGCGGACGGTTTTGGGACGTTTAATACGCGAGGGGGCCGTTATGTCATAGGTCGATAGGAAGTTTATCGTGGGGTTACGGTAATGTTGGAGTTCAGCATAAAAATGCTTTGAGTCGCGTAATCCTGGTCCATTTGGGTGCACGCAGCGCTAGTCTGATGACCTTATTCTGGAAGGGTCTTAATTTATTTATGTTGATACATTTAATTTGTGCAGGGTGAATATTATATTCCAGGCCGATATTGTTTTTGAATAACTAGGAAAAAAAAACACAATTTTGTAATTTAATTTTCATTAATAAATTATTTTATTTATTACAATTATTTATAAAATACACAAAGGCGTGATCTTTTAACCATATTTTAAATAACAATCAGCAATTTCATTTCAAATATTGTCCTGTAGCATCGGAATTGTTGTCAGCCTATTGGCGTAGACCTTTCTTTTCAAGTACCTTCACAGAAAATTGTCGGGAGTCGTCAAATCAGGTGATCGAGGAGGCCAGTCGATGTCACCAGTTTTTGGCGTTATGCTGCCGGGATGTGTGGTGGCACCGTCCTGATGAAACCACATGTGTTGCAGGCGCAGTGGACCAAATTCTGCTACCAAGAAGTTTTCCAATATGTGACGATAGCGATCACCATTCATGGTTACAGAATTGTTGAGGCGTTAGATGCTAAGTAATAAATTGTAATCAACTACTTTCTACGACTACCAAATGCGAACTGATAAATATGTGCCAAACTAAAATGGCGGCCAAACAAAATCGGCCTGGAAAATAACACTGGATATATGATGACCTTTGAGCAGAAAATATATACAAGATACGTGACTAAAAAGATTGCTAAGAAAATGCCACTTCTGGGAAGGATCAGAAGATTCATTAGTACTGAGTCTTGTTAGATAGTCTACAGCTCTGTTATTATTCCTCACATCAACTGCTGCAGCTGCATTTTAGTTTTGGCTAACGAAGAAGAAATGCGACAATTGTCAGTGGTGCAGAATAAAGCTTTGAGAATAATACTAGTCAGTGCGATGCTGGAAGATCTCAATATGATGACCTTTAAGCAGAAAATATATTTGAATACAATGGTATTTATTTACAAAATCATTAATAAGAAAATATCAGCGGAATTCACACGAACAATGGATGCAAATCAGCATGAGCACGAGCACCGTACAAGGGGAAGGGATAGACTGAGACTGCCATTCAGGAGGAAGGACAAATCTCAGATGTACAGTGCGATGAAGATTTTTAATGAAATGCCAGAAAACATAAGAAACGAGGAGAAATTGAATAGATATGTATAATAAAAGTTTTACTTTAATCTTGTTTATATTAGAGCATTAAATTAGAATTAAATAATATTCACCCTGTACTAACCAGCTGTAAGCAGGGGGGCCTAGCTGCACTTATGCAGCTTCGCAAGTATTTTTGAAATTAAACCGATTACTCGCGAGTGGAACTAATCATTACTATTTATTACAGCTTTGTTTGATTATTTTCTGTTAGTAATTTTAGAATATTTAAATGACGAAATCGTAATCGAGAAACGAAAACGCCACGTCTGTACTATAAACAGAAGCAAGACAAAACTACACAAGAGTAATCGCTTTTAACAATGTCGAGATGTAATATTTTTGATGATTGTGAAGAAGTCGTTGATTTCATCTACAGGGTGGAACGGAAAAAGTGAGAATATTTCTATAATCTATCATTCAACTCCTATTTAGATGCAGCAAACTTCCACAATATGGACATCGAGGAACACGTGCTGACCAAATACTTCTCTTCAAACTATTGCAAGGCCATATCGATTGTCCCAGCCAATTAGAATTAATATCTCTCCACGTACCATCTAGATCAACCCGGCAATCCGTACTCTTCCACATTCCCAGAAGTAGAACATCTTACATACTAAATTCATTCATTCACCGGTCATGCAAATACCATAATGAGAAATTGACAGAAATTGACTTGTTCAACATTAGCCTTACTGCGCTTAAAGGGTTCTTTTTATGAACCACCACAATCTCAATTTTGTCTAATCATTCTACCTATAAACCGCGACAATAGTTGCACCCTCCCAACCCTTTACTTTCTGCCCCTAAACATACTTCTGTACCTAAACATTTCTGTGTATTTTCATAAATAGTATCAGATGTTCAATATTTATTATGTTAATTATTATAATAAGTTTATATACTGTCAAAATCCCTCAATACAATAAAATAAAAATTAGTTGAACTATATCAACAATAGCTTAAATAGTTTACTAATTTACTTACTTACCTATTTACCTAGATTATGTTTTATTTCGACTGATTATTAATTTTTACATTGTTTATATTTGTATTTTTTTAAATTGTCGCCCAGAATGATAAAACTCACCGCATTCTGATCAAAAATTTGCGAATTGAAAAACGTCGAGGTGCTAGGAAAATGATCAAAGTGTTTTAAAACAAAGTATGGAGTATATCAAGACATTACATCTCACACAGCCAGAAATACAATCAACTCTCTCCGTCGTGAGAATGTTAATTTGATCTCACCAGGCGTGTGGCCACCGAACAGGGCAGATGTAAACCCACCAGATGATGCAGTGTGGGGTGTTTTGATGATTTCTGATTAGCTGAATATTGTGCAAAAAAAATTACATTAAGAATTATAATTAATTATGATGTAAGACGATACATCTATTTATTTTTGATAAGGTTCATATCTGAAAGAAATTATTCGCACGAATATGTAGAGCCGAATAATGAAAGAATAGGAAATGCTGGTTTTTTTTAACTGATCATCTGTGTCAGGTGTTAAAAATCATCACGTCTTTGTTCTCCAGGTCTTGTGAACTAAGATTATATTTGGTAATATTAGAATATGTCCAAGAACACACAATTACTGGATTTTCACCTGCAGAGGCACTGTTGTTAAACAGATATCAGATATCACATAGAGACGAAGCTATTACAGGACTCAGGTGAAAATCTAGTAATCGTGTATTCTTGGACGTATTCAAATATATTGGTCAAAATAAGAAAATATATAGAAATATTAATTTTTCAGACGTATTCTAGTACAACGTGTTAAAAATATTTAATAGATAAAGAATATTGCCTTAAATAATAATAAAAAAATGACATATATGCTGTTTCAGGGAAAATGAATATCAAAGTTAGTTCATAGATGGCGATAGTGTAGTGGTATTCGAAGTGATTCCACATGTTAAAATATATAACTTAAAAAAAAGATAGATATGGAAGTTGATTGGGTGGAATGGTGAACGTTACATTGTGTAAAGTGATCAGCCAAATACTTCCATATTTTTCCATTCACAGTCTCTATGAGATATATATGTACTATTTGTTTAAGATTATATTAGTTTTACTGCAATTTTTCAGCATTAATAATAATTCTTTGTTTTTTAAATCGAGCCATTGCATTTCAAAAGTGTCACGTGAAATTTATTTCTCCTACGCTCTGGCAAGTATTTTTTTTAACACTCTAGAGTAACGTCGTGCGTAACGCCACCGCGAAAAAGAAACGGTGTTTTTCCGCATCAGGAGTGCAGTGATATCTCCGTTCTTAACAATAAAAGTGCGAGTCGACTGGAGGTGAAAGTTGACGTCCAACCAGGACCGAGATCAATTCATGCCAGATCCTTCTGCCATTATTTCTTTCTTGTTCCAATTCGGATTGCGTCAACTAACCATTCATTTTAATCGATACAGTCCACGGGATCTTATCCCACCAGTAGTATTGAAAGGTTTTTTTAATACTTACTGCCCTGTGGGTCAAAACAAAACACGCCCGGCGGTGGTGGGTCATTTTAGACCCACCTCAAGTTTTCAGTTTTTCAACCGTTTTGTGGGAGATTTTTTATAGTTATTTCATTTTAAATATAATTTAATGAAATGGCATGATGTGCTGCAATGTTTCTGCTAAAAAATTAAAGATAAAAATTAAAAAATATTACAAATGATGTATATATTCTCACGCATCAACAGACGCCCTACACAGCCAAAATACAAACATCCACTAAGCATATAATCTTCTCGTCGGAACCCGAACAGGTAGTGTCATAAATCTTACAGGTAGGTGCAATGCCCCTCAAATAGTTATATTACTGGTATTGTCTAGGGGCCGCCAGACGAAAATAAGTCAAAACAAATACATGGACGCATACCTGGTATCCTTTATCTATCCGCTCAAAATGTTGACAATATATATTTCGGTGTAAGCGCTGAGTATCAATCCCGTAAAAGCGACTGATTTTTGAGTGTTTTTTTACATTTTTATCAATAACTCATTTGAATCTTATCCAAATAACATTTATTTGTATCTCAAATTATTTGGAAATATTTACTAAAAGATTAGCTAGAAGGACAAAAGTGTTAAACGAATATTTGTAGCGTAATTCATATTTTTACAAACACCCGGGTCAAATCTGACCCACCGCAGCAGATAATGTGTTAACAAAGAGTAACGTTGCTTTCGAATTCCTGAAAAAAAAGCATGTGCGAGCCGCAGTTTGCGACCGGTTTTGGGTTAGGTTAACAGATTCTAAATATATTAATCAAAACCCAGCAAATATGGTGCACAGATGATTCCTTTTGATTTCATCCGTCCTTTACAGTGATCGACGGGTCAACCCTTTGATGCCCTGCGGCGTGTCCGCCGCGGTGCTTCGTCGGTCGGCAACCACGCTACATCGAATACGAGCAAGTCCGCTCTGCATAGCGCGCAGGTCACCCGAGCGTGCCCATATCGGTATCTAGTTGAACCCACCGGAGCATCGCGAAGTATGTATGCTCTGAAAATATATTCACAGATCGTGTTATCGTCGTGCCGTGATCTCGCAGACTACAGGTAGAGGGGGGACGGTGTGTGGGTGATAGCTACGAAGCGCGGAGTGTGACGATTTCCGCTAGTTTGTGTTTGAACTAATACGTGCGTAAATTTCAGTGTATGAGTCTTTTGTATGCGTATGTTTGGGAAATATATTTATTCTTGAACGAACCCCCCCCCCCCCTACACCATTCCTTTCCAGGCCTCACTGCCGAACGAGTGCTTAAATTATAACGATTACAATATTACACTCATTTGAGACTTCGCGTCTATACAGCGTCGGAACTCGTCGTCAAAACATCAATCAATCAAAACATACAGTTCACATTTTGGAGATGTCAGCAGAATCCGGATTGTGGCGAGCGCCAAACTCCTTTCGTGTCCTTAATTCTTCCGGCATCTATGCTTATACGCAACATCATAGATTACGTTTTCGTCATACTATGATATCATAGACTATAAAAAGAGGAGAGACGGTCTATGGCTGATGGCTGTAAAGCACCAGGTATGATAATTTACTACCGACTATCAGTAGTAAATTTTTACTATAGTAACTTTTTACCATCGCCCGTGGTGAAAAACGTTTTATTGTACTATTGTCAAAGCGTAGATAAAAAAATCTCGCCCCACAGTTTGTCAAGACAAATAATCTTGAAACATACTTTATTCGCGTGTGCGTTCGACACCTGTCACTTTGGTGGCGAAATTTTTTCGGATTATGTGCTAATGTATATATTTTTATTACATATATATTCATTTCAATTTTATTTTTTGCAAGACTGCATAGCAGCTTTACGGCAAGGATTGCTTTTTATATAGTTAAACATTTAATTTTTTTTATAACGAGGGGAAAAAAATCAGATAAGGAGATGTTAGATGAATTACTTGGAAATATATAAAGAATAAAATATATGAGGAGAACACATTCTTATTGTGAAGTTGTAATTATTCAGAACAGACGCTCTGTGATATTTTTTAATATATTAATTAGAAACATATAAAATATAAAATCAATTTTATCGAAAAATATTCTTGTTGCCCCACCGGGATTCGAACCTGGATCTTTTTCAGCGACGATATTTTTAGCGTCCATTCAGTTGTAGTTGTAATTATTCAGAACAGAGATCCAGATTCGAATCCCGGTGGCGCAACAACAATATTTTTCGATAAAATTGATTTTATATGTGTATCTTTCTAATTAATATATTTAATTCGTATTTAAAATAAAATATATATAAATATGTATAACGAATAAAAATCAATATTTCGAAAAGATATACAATTTTACAGGGTGTAGCAGACCTAGTCCACAGTATTTTGTGGGTGGATACCTGAATATAATATAATGTAACAAGGAAACGAAAAATTTGATAAGAATATGTTTTTTCCTTTGTATTTTAAGGTGGTCACTGGGGCCTTATAATTTTTTTAGATGTTTAATAATTCTCTCGTCCTCTCACGATGCACATTGTTCGCGATCAGCTATGGAGAAGATCGGTATATATATTTACATTATTTACTTTTTTGTCGACTGGTAAGATTTTGGATATTTTAAATAATTTACTATAATAGTCTTCATATAAACACTCAGCTCTGTTATAAATAATAATAATAATAATGGATAATTTGTATAGTGCCATTTTGGTAAAAAATTTCACCTCATGTGTCTAAAGTATTTATAAAAAAATGATCAAATAATTAAATAACTGAAGCAAATGCATACAAATCTGTGCATTCTAAGCGATACTCCAACGACCGTTGGCTATTTGAAAGATCGTTCAGTTGACACGAAAACAATAATACAATGTTGTAAAATTTCTCTCTAATTTTATTTATTTTCCCTTGAGAATGACTGTTGAAGGCAGGTGGGAGATAGAATTGCCGATTCTGTTCATAGTACTCACAATCTCACGGGTGAAACCGGTGGACGCGATGACACTGTCGCGTACGTCACAATATATGATAAACTCATGAGTTTTTTCGTATCATCTGACAGTTTATTCGTTTCTTTAGATATATATCATAAGTAATATAAAAAAAATAAACAAATACAAAATAGGAAAAAATTAATAGCAACCGCGGAACGAAACAAAAAAAAAATCCAGGCGTAGTTCAGTATTACATTAAAAAAAAATAATACCAAAATATTTTATGTACTCGCTTAGAACATAATTTTTAAGTTAAACAAATAATAGATATCTCATATGGACGAAGATATTTTTTATTAATGAAAAAATATGAAAGTATAGCTAATTACAATTCACCATTCCGCCCAATCAACCTCCGTATGTATCAAATTTTTGAAAGTTGTATATATATGTTATTGTGTAAAGTGATCACTTAAACCAGCCGATGACAGGTCGTAGCTCTGTAATTACCCATATATTTCCATTAAATATAATAAAAATAGCTTCGTCTTTATGAGATATCTATTATTTGTTTGATAACAGTGAATCTGTAGGTGAAAATCCAGTAATTGTGTGCTTTTAGACATATTCAAATATTGCAAATTTTGAAGTGTTCGAAGTGCCATTCACATGAACGATATATGGGAAAGTATTAACAATCCTCTCTTTACTGATACTTTCTGCATACTTAAATCATCTCAGCGATTCTATTTTATATACACGTAATCCTTTCTCCTTTAAAGTACAAATGTAATTGAAATTACATTATAAATAGATAGGTAATTTAGCGCTTTTAGAACCATCCTGTACATTATTTACGTTTCATCGAACTTCCTACTAGGATCGATTATTGTTGCATGTACACTGATAGATACACACATGCATACACACACACACACATACACACGCGCGCGTCTGTCCTTCCCTCCATAGTACGGTAACCAATAATTTGGAATAGTCCTCGTTTTTTTACTGTTATATTATATTATACATTTTGTTCGGTAATGAGGTAGATATCAAATTTTGAATGCATGTTTACGTGAATACCTCATTATTCCACCCACCACTCTCGTGTCCGTTAGAAAGTTACGGAATATATTACGTATATGTGAGTGTTAAAGGATTTAGGTTATGAGAGATAAACTATTTACGCTTGACGCGTTGTTTATTGTTAGGTACTGTTCTAAATTCATAAAACACACGTTTGGCGCGTTATTTCGGTTCGGCCGCAACCGTTGTTATTGACACAATTCCGTATCAAAATTTCCATCCATACCTTTCCTCACGCTTGTCTTGTCAGTGTGAATTGTGACCTTGACGTCTTCTTGATCGATATTTGTTCGATATTCGCATCGCGGTGTGGACATTTCAGCTCCAGTGCACCAGCACTGTATTTTGTTATGCGATACGTGGGTTAACTAGTGACATCGCCATAGTATTCAATTGGAATCGGAGATCGGCTCATCCGCGTGCCATTGTGTGATCTCGGCGGCGACTGCGGGGATTACGGAGGCGTCATATTCAAAGCAAGGCGAGCAGTTCTTCCGAATTCCAATTCCCGAGATCACTGGTCTTTTAAGTAGAACCATTATCCCCTCACCGATCTCACGGCGAGACGTTTCGCAGTCCATTCGGTACGCAGCATCCGACACCACATTTCGAAGCAGTGCAGTATTTAATAATATGATTGCACGTCGTCGCTATTGTGTCCATTAAAGTAGTATTTAAAAACAGCAAAGTAGTCTTAAAGGAAATCCACAGATTAGCAAATAATAAATATTTATGTTTATTTAGAATCTTTCCGCATTATGTCATCCATTAATTCGATAATTTTAGTACTGCAGTTTAAAATGGTTCTACACAAAATGCGTATTCATTTGAGATTTTAAGTTAATATTTTTACCTGTTCATATTATTTAGTTTCTTTAAATTTACTGTATTCTTCGTATTTATGCTTTCAAAAACATTCTGACGATAATCACATCAATTTAAGATAGCTCCAGGTGTACAAATTTTTCTTACTGGAAATAAAGACAAAGTATACTACATGGTGTGTTGACGTAAGTCGAGTACCTACTCCCTGTGCATTTTGTCCTTTCAATATATACCTGTTCCGTTCTGGCCAACTATTTCGCCGACGGAGGGATAGATTGCTTTCCGACCCCGAACTGTGTTATTTTTTTACCGTCCAAAAGCAGCGCCGTGCGTAATGTTAGGACCACAAAGAGGCGGTGTTCTAAACAGTTCCGGAAGTGCAGTGATATTTCTGTTCTTCACTAAAAAAGGTGCGAGTCAGCTGGAGGTGAAACCGATATTCAATTCAGTACTATAGAGCAAGGTAGGCCAGATCCATTTGCCATTATTTTCCACCCTGTATCCAATTCGGATTGTCAACTAATTATTATTAGAATCGATACAGTATATATCGATATTCCATCTGGTGTATTGTTAAAGCAATATAATAAGGAATTTCTGTATTGTAATGTATAGCTGATTACTTTTCTGTTAGTGTTTCGACTCCAAACAGACCCATTAAAAATACTAGGGCATTAATATCCTAGATACGAAAATATTCTATTTTGTTGGTTACGTTGTTTTCGCTGGCAAGCATCGGATCCGCACACAGGCACGGATATAAATACCAAGTTCTTGTACAGCCTCTAGTCTAATTAATTATTCATTCATTCGATTATTCACGTCTGGCCGCGCATGATGGCGTCTTGGTGCTCGCGTTCGGGGATCGATTTCGTGCGATGGTATAGTAATTGTACGGACTGAATTTGTATTTTGGATGATACTGTTACTAAACACGTGATTAACATGAGATAGACATCTCAAATTGGTGGCGCATACAAAAAGATCGTGTTTATAATGTAACACGTAAATTTACATCATGCATTAAATTGTTTAATTTTACTCGCGCATCGATTAATTAGGACAGCGAATGTCCCGATGTGTACCAATTAAGCGGAATGGACTGTATATAGTTTTCATTCACAATCTTCACGATACCGTGCAGCATGTTGGGTTTGATTCTACGATTCAATAATACATATGACATTCAATCTGACGAGAATACAGGATGCCACAGTCGCAGTTTGTAATCACTGATATTATCGATCAATCACAATCACACCAGTGAGTCGAGAGTAGCATTTTTTCTCATCACTAGTTGCTAGCTTGATGTCACTGTCTGTACAGTTGGTTCATAGTTCACGTTTTCCCTCCATTTGCGTGTTACTTCTGCAGTCCCGTGTCATTTTAGTACATAAAAACCCCAATTTTACGTTTATCTTTCCCGCGATTTACGATTAAAATGAATTCGTTCGGCCAGTTGACAATTTGCCATAGAAGCAAGTGTGTGTTGGTCGTTTATACGCATTATTCATTCTAATACCTACGTAATTTTTACGTTTCGTTTCTTTTTTATTGTTTTTTACAATCTGGAATCAGCAAGAACGTTGAGCAGAAGATAGAATAGATCATTGACGGTTGGGAAATAATATTTTTAGTTCCTACAAACGACGATTGCTTTGAATATACCCCATTCAAGGCCTTAAAACATATTTTACTAGTATTAGTAATATATCACCAAAAACCTTTAATTTAATTTATAATATAGCAAGAACTGCAGCAAATAACATAGTTTGATTTATTCTATTAAACATAATTTTAATCTGTTTTTTTTTTTAATACCCCTAATTTACATTTTCCCTGTATATATAAAGGGTGGCCCAAAAACAGTGAGAACATCTCGTAACACACAAGTTATTTCAAAACACAATATCTATATATATTAAAATAATAAGCCCTATTTTGCGATGTTTATATGTATGTTTATATATAACCGATTTTATCACACACGTTTTGGTTAATTTCTCGGTTATTAGGCGTCCTATCCGCAATCTGACATTTTTCCCAGACGTCTGAAGATTGACTGTGTCTTTACATCCTTTTCTTTTCAATCTTTTTTTTTTCCTCTATTTGTTACAACTCTTTAAAGTTGGTGATTTTTTAAAAATTTAACTTTTTAATTAGCCTTACTTATTTTTCATTCGATTATAATTCTGCGAGTTTAAACGCTAAAATAATTTAAATATTTTTTTTGGAATTGCCACTGATGAGCAGTATCGTTACACTTTTTTAAAATTCTTCTTCTTCTAATTTCTTTGTGAAGCCTGATTAAGTGAAATTTCGTATAAAAAAAAAAAAAAAGTCCAACGTACAAAGTCCTCTTGCGACCAGACCATTTTTCGTGATTCGCATGTTGCCATTGCGCAGGATGCCAAATGCGCAGTAGCCAGTGCGCATGTTGCCACTGCGCAGGATGCCAAATGCGCAGTGGCCAGCGCGCATGTTGCCACTGCGCAGGATGCCAAGTGCGCAGTAGCCAGTGCGCATGTTGCCACTGCGTAGGTTGCCAAGTGCGCAGTAGTTAATGCGCATGTTGCCTCTGCGCAGGATGCCAAGTGCGCAGTAGCTAATGCGCATGTTGCCTTTGCGCAGGATGCCGAGTGCGCAGTAGCCAGTGCGCATGTTGCCACTGCGCAGGATGCCAAGTGCGCAGTAGCCAGTGCGCATGTTGCCACTGCGCAGGATGCCAAGTGCGCAGTAGCCAGTGCGCATGTTGCCTTTGCGCAGGATGCCAAAGTGCGCAGTAGCCAGTGCGCATGTTGTCACTGCGCAGGTTGCCAAGTGCGCAGTAGCCAGTGCGCATGTTGCCTTTGCGCAGGATGCCAAGTGCGCAGTAGCCAGTGCGCATGTTGCCACTGCGCAGGATGCCAAGTGCGCAGTAGGCAGTGCGCATGTTGCCTTTGCGCAGGATGCCAAAGTGCGCAGTAGCCAGTGCGCATATTGTCACTGCGCAGGTTGCCAAGTGCGCAGTAGCCAGTGCGCATGTTGCCACTGCGCAGATTGCCAAGTGCGCAGTAGCCAGTGCGCATGTTGCCACTGCGCTGGATGCCAAGTGCGCAGTAGCCAGTGCGCATGTTGTCACTGCGCAGGTTGCCAAGTGCGCAGTAGCCAGTGCGCATGTTGCCTTTGCGCAGGATGCCAAAGTGCGCAGTAGCCAGTGCGCATGTTGTCACTGCGCAGGTTGCCAAGTGCGCAGTAGCCAGTGCGCATGTTGCCACTGCGCAGGATGCCAAGTGCGCAGTAGCCAGTGCGCATGTTGCCACTGCGTAGGATGCCAAGTGCGCAGTAGCCAGTGCGCATGTTGCCTTTGCGCAGGTTGCCAAAGTGCGCAGTAGCCAGTGCGCATATTGTCACTGCGCAGGTTGCCAAGTGCGCAGTAGCCAGTGCGCATGTTGCCACTGCGCAGGTTGCCAAGTGCGCAGTAGCCAGTGCGCATGTTGCCACTGCGCTGGATGCCAAGTGCGCAGTAGTTAATGCGCATGTTGCCACTGTGCAGGATGCCAAGTGCGCAGTAGTTAATGCGCATGTTGCCACTGCGCAGGATGCCAAGTGCGCAGTAGTTAATGCGCATGTTGCCACTGTGCAGGATGCCAAGTGCGCATTTTATTGTCAATAAGTGCCAGTACGCATTTTAATGACTTTGTAGGTTTGCTGTTAGGTTCCCTAACGACCATTTAAATAAGTAAAATTTTATTAAGGACAACACATTCTTATTGTGAAGTTGTAATCATTTAAACGTAGGACTGTGTTATTTTAAATACTAATTAAATGTATTATTTATAAAGATATACATGTATCGATGTATTGTCGCTGTAGCATAGTTGGTAATGCACCTTCCCCGGAAATTGGATTGGAAATGCGATCCAGGTGCGAATCCCGGTAGCGATTCAACAATATTTTTCGATTAAACCGAGTTTATATGTATATCTTTCTGATTAATAAATTTAATTAGTAATTAAGGAAATTCTGTATCCACTGTATTATTCTACAATTTAATATTTTGTCACATACATATATTTTGATAATTTGCCAAACTCCAGTTTTCCGGCAATTATTAGTGATATATATGTCGCGTTATAACAATATCCGTCACACACGGAAAGCGCTGTATCTAGCGAGCCTGCGACCCTTGACAACTTTTTACCCTTGACACTTTTTTCTTCCGCTTCTCCTCTACTTGTTACGACCGTTTAAGTTTAGTGAATTTCTTGCTATTGTTTTTAATTTAGCCTATCTTTATCATTTTCGCTCACAACTCTGCGAGTTTAAAAGCGAATATTATTTTTAAATATTTCCGCGATGGCGGCCGACGGTATCGCCGAGCGTATTTTTTAAATTTTTTCCTCTTCTAATTTCTTCACAAACCCTTATTAAATGAATTTCGTGTTTTTGAGTTTTCCTCTGCGATATTACGACCAATTTTTTATTTTTATTTTTCAAGTTATACAAAGCGATAGCGCGAAATTTATTCTGGAGTTTATAAACTCCCATCATTTCAATTTCATTTTTAAATAGTAAAAAACGCGTTTTTTTTTTTTTTGAAAAATGTATGAACCTGCCTAGATGCACCAAAAATGCGAAAAACTGATACAAATAATCCCGATTTGGCTAAATCTCGCGATTGAGTGAAGAAACAAATGAACCGTTTTTTTTTTGCTATTTGACATACTGAACGATGACAGACTTTGATGAAATGACATATTTTTAGAATTGTAAACAATCTCTTTACGCAATGCGATATGAAGCGGTATATAATAAATACCGTATTAATTTAGGTATCTTTGCGTTTATGCTCCCTGAAGAATAATATTTACCCAATACGAATTGTAAATAGTATTTTTATTAAATTATGTTTTAATATTATTTCATTTTAATCAAAAATATCCATTTTCACATGAGAACTGAAACGTTTATATTTATGTAAACAATCTTTACACATTACGCGAGATGAAACGGATTAAAAAGAAATTGTAATAATATAGGTAACGGTTCATTCGACCACCATGAAGCTAAATATGTGACGAATCCGAATTAAATAGAGTATTTTTATTTAAATATGTGTATTGACATTTTTCGCTCTGTACATTTTTCTCTAGGAATTTTTTTGGCAACCTTTAAATAGCAGAGTAATACGATATTTTGGTAGAAATGAATTTATTTTATTCACGGAAACTATTATTTATCTATTCAAGGCGTCTTATAGCGATCTCAGATGTGTAATACGTGTTATAATTAAAAAGTCAAAATTAAAATCAATTAGCCGCGATGTTTTTATATATTTTTTAACAAATAAATGAAATATAGATGTCTCTATACATGCCGTTTCAGTGAATAAATTTTCCGCAAAGTTTTTTCACGGCCGGCTGACTGTAGAAATTTGTTTTTTTATCTATTATCGATAAGATTATTATTATTATTTACACGATAAAAATCATCATCATCATCGTTTAAATCGCCACCGTCTTCTATGATTTTCACAAATGGATAGTAGATTTTTAAATAGTATAAAGTATAGTATTTGCCGCCGTGTATTACTTTTTTTTTGATAATCATTTTGAAACATAGATGTCTCTATACGTGCCCTTTCAGTGAATATATTTATTTTTGATATTTAAACATTAAAGATTTTAATATTTCGTAGAGGATAGTACGCCGCACAGTGCAGATAAATGGAATGCTGCCTCATAAATTTTATTCAATGTGTCCAGTACGTCTATTATTATTTTTAAATTCAAAATAGTATGAATATTGTTTTTAGAATATAGTTTAATACTTAATTATCTTATTATTACTTACCATCACGCCGTTTCCCCGCGGGGGTTGGCAAAGAGGATAGAGCGCCATACTCTTCTGTCTTGACACACAATTCTCGCCTCATTCACATTCATACATCTTCTCATACAAGCTCGCCGATTGTTGAGGTTTCTAACAGAACCATCCTCCATTAACTGGTTACCTGATCGTGCCAAGTCTTCCACGGACGTCCTCTATTTCTGGCGCCATCAAAACTTGATTATATTGGTTAGTTTGAGTGCGATTTTAATTTTGAAATATTCTACAAATAGGTGAATACATAATGTATTTAAAAACATGAATAATTTCTTCTTCTTCTTCTTATTTTCCTATCAAAACACTTTTTATAGTTTTATTAAGTGTGTTAAGATTTTTTTTTTCTTTCTGCAAATTGACAACAGAGTACTGCGTCTCTGATACGTCTGCTGCCGGGCGGCAGCTGTGCGGGCAGGCTAGTAATTAATTATAATTCTTAATGTAATTTTTTTTGCACAATATTTAGCTAATCAGAAATAATCAAAACACCCCATACTGCATCATCTAGTGGGTTTAAATCTGGCTCGATGAAATTAACATTCTCACGACGAAGAAAGTTGATTGTATTTATGGCTGTGTGAGATGGAGCTCCGTCGTGTATGTCTATTGTTTTGAAACACATTGATAATTTTCCTAGCACCCCGTAAATTTTTGATCAGAATACGGTCATCTGCAGTGACTTTTGTTATTCCGGGCGACAATTTAAAAAAAACTAAATCTAAACAATGGGAAAATTAATAATCAAAAATGGCGACCGGAAATTGTCGATATAAAACAAAATATAAGTAAATATGTAAGTAAGTAAATTTTCTCACTTTTTTAGGCAGAAAATTATCTATAGGTACTTTCTTCAATCGCTTGTAAATCATTCATCATTCGTGCCGGTGTTGTAATTAGATTTAATTGCCGGGATCTAAAGCCGGAGACCGCACGGCATACACGCTTCCGCATCGCGCAGAATCTAGGTCATCGCGCACACTTGAGTGCTCCGTAATTCGCGAACGTGATATATCAATCATTAATTCTTCACATGTCATTTTATAAACATACTAATTTCCTTTTAAAATTAGCAATATTAATTTTGTGGTTAAAATTCATATTTTTTATTTATTATCTTTGTTTTATTAACCACTGAATTGAGTTTAAATACATCTACCGGTTTCGTTCTTCTTCAGGATGTCAATACTAACTAAAAATATATAGTATTGTTTCTTCACCAGAATCTATTTTTAATTTTTTTTAAAAAAACAAAAATTATTTAAAAAATAAATTATACCTAATACCTAACTCAAATTGCTGCTCAATACAAATTTAGTCGAATAATTTTTAGGAAAAATTTTAGAATTGGACTCGTAGTTAAATTTAGTTGGCTGTTTACAATTTCCTGATTACTTTTACATGCTTTATTTATCTCCCAACGATTCCAAATTATATAATTTGTGACCTACACCGTTTATATGCAAAATTGACAATCCCAATTTTTTATCAAAACCATGACTATTTTCTATCAAATGATTAGCAAATTCTGAAAACCCACTATTGTTCAAACATCTCAAATGCTCCTTTACTCTTATATTAAAATTTCTCCCCGTTCTACCAATATAAAATGCGGCACAATCCTTGCAACTAAGTTTGTAGACGCCAGAATTGTTAAATTTATCATCTTTGTCTTTAGAATTGATGAGTAACTTTCCAATACTATTATTTGTATGAAATGCCGATCTAATGCCACTGAGCAGAATGCCAAGTGCGTAGTAGCCAGTGCGCATGTTGCCACCTCGCAGGATGCCGAATGCGCAGTAGCCAGTGCGCATGTTGCCTCTGCGCAGAATGCCGAATACGCAGTAGCTAATGCGCATGTTGCCACTGCGCAGGATGCCAAGTGTGCAGTAGCCAGTGGGTATGTTGCCACTGCCCAGGATGCCAAGTGCGTAGTAGCCAGTGCGCATGTTGCCTCTGCGCAGAATACCGAATACGCAGTAGCTAATGCGCATGTTGCCACTGCGCAGGATGCCAAGTGTGCAGTAGCCAGTGGGCATGTTGCCACTGCCCAGGATGCCAAGTGCGTAGTAGCCAGTGCGCATGTTGCCTCTGCGCAGGATGCTAAGTGCGCAGTGGCCAGTGCGCATGTTGCCACTGTGCAGGATGCTAAGTGCGCAGTAGCCAGTGCGCATGTTGCCACTGCGCACGTTGCCAAGTGCGCAGTAGTTAATGCGCATGTTGCCACTGCGCAGGATTCCAAGTGCGCAGTAGCCAGTGCGCATGTAACCACTGCGCAGAATGCCAAGTGCGCAGTAGCCAGTGCGCATGTTGCCACTGCGCAGGATGCCAAGTGCGCAGTAGCTAATGCGCATGTTGCCTATGCGCAGGATGCCAAGTGCGCAGTAGCCAGTGCGCATGTTGCCTCTGCGCAGGATGCCAAGGGCGCAGTTGCCTGTGCGGATGTTGCTACTGCGCAGGATGCAAAGTGCGCACTGGCCAGTGCGCATGTTGCCACTGCGCAGGATGCCAAGTGCGCAGTAGCCAGTGCGCATGTTGCCTTTGCGCAGGATGCCGAGTGCGCAGTAGCCGGTGCGCATGTTGCCACTGCGCAGGATGCCAAGTGCGCATATAGCCCTTGCGCATGATGCCTAGCGCGCAGTAGCCAGTGCGCAGTAGCTAATGCGCATGTTGCCTCTGCGCAGGATGCCAAGTACGCAGTGGTCAGTGGGCATATTGCCACTGCGCAGGATGTCAAGTGCGCAGTAGCTAATGCGCATGTTGCCACTGCGCCTGAGCATTTGAGATGTTTGAACAATAGTGCGTTTTCAGAATTTGCTAATCATTTGATAGAAAATAGTCATGGTTTTGATAAAAAATTGGGATTGTCAATTTTGCATATAAACGGTGTAGGTCACAAATTATATAATTTTGAATCGTTGGAGATAAATAAAGCGTGTAAAAGTAATCAGGAAATTTAAACAGCCAACTTAATTTAACTACGAGTCCTATTCTAAAATTTTTTCCTAAAAATTATTCGACTAAATTTGTATTGAGCAGCAATTTGAGTTAGGTACTAAATTTATTTTTTTAATAATTGTTGTTTTTTTAAAAAAAATTTTTAAATAGATTGTGGTGAAGAAGCAATGTTATATTTTTAGTTAGTAATGACATCCTGAAGAAGAACGAAACCGGTAGATGGATTTAAACTCAATTCAGTGGTTAATAAGATAACGATGGATAATAAATAAAAAATACATATTAATTTACACCATCTATTGATAATGTTTGCAAGCTTCAACAGAATTTATTAAAACGTTAAAAATATACAACCGTCATATTTACCATCACCATCTATTGACATTATTTGTAAGTTTCAACTAAGTTATCACAAAACGATTTAACACCACCATCTAAGGACATCACTAAACTAGCAAATTTAACAAAACAATAATATTATTTTAAAATACATTTACAATATTTGAATGTTGACCTAAATTTTTTTAAAACATACAAATAACCATTTAAACAAAATATTCATTTTTCACCTATTGATCGTATTTGAAAGCTTTCGTGAAGATGATCTGTTTGTTTTTTTCCGATTACTAGGGGCCGGCTGTGGTAAGTTCTTATTATGGTAGATGTACCAAAGTGAATTTTATTTTTTGGTGCGTTTGTTCTAATATTAATTAAATTATATTAATTAGAAAGATATACGTATAAAATCAATTTTATCGAAAAATATTATTGTTGCGGCACCGGGATTCGAACCTGGATCCCTTTCCTAACCGGGGAAGGTGCATTATTCAACTATGCTACAGCGGCAATATTTTTAAAGACATATTTTCCAACCTATATGTTACCTTTTTGATATTTTTTTATTTATTTATTTTATTGTGTTGAGGGATTTTGACAGTCTATAAACTTATTATAATAATTAACATAATAAATATTGAACATGCGATACTATTTATGAAAATCCACAGAAATGTTTAGGTACAGAAGTATGTTTAGGGGCAGAAGATAAAGGGTGGGGAGGGTGCAACTATTGTCGCGGTAAAGGGAGAACAAGACTTGTCTGTAGGTAGAATGATTAGTCAAAATTGAGATTGAGGTGGTTCATAAAGAGAACCCTTTGAGCGCAGTAAGGCTAATGTTGAACAAGTCAATTTCTGATAATCGTATTTGCATGACCGGTGAATGAATGAATTTAGTATGTAAGATGTTCTACTTCTGGGAATGTGGAAGAGTACGGATTGCCGGGTTGATCTAGATGGTACGTGGAGAGATATTAATTCCAATCGGTTGGGACAGTCGATATAGCCTTGTAGTTGTTTGAAGAGAAGTATTTGGTCAGTACGTGTTCGTCGATGTTCTAATATTAATACATTTAATTGTTCCATTATTTGAGAGAGGCGTTTATCTTATTGATTTTATATGTATATATTTATAATTAATACATTTAATTAGTATTTAAAATATTTCTGTTGTTCTCCTAATAATATTTTCTTATCAAAGGTACATTCGGTAGTATTTAAATTTGTAGTATAGGACAATGAATCATTAAAAATCCCGTTATTTAAGTGATGAGAGTTCGTCCTATGATTATCTCGTTGAATTTATATTACCGAAGATTTTTCGCCAGCAAAGTGACTAGCTATAGATAAAATTGAAGTAGTCGAGCATGTCAGAAATGAGCATTTGTAGCAAAAGGTGTTTTTTTTTGAGGTTTGATTTCGAATTGGCAACACTTTTTCCAGCGACGGCTGACAGCTGATTTGTGCTCTGTTTGGTTTGTCATTTCACCACTAATACGCTTGTAAAATGTTTTGAATCATTTTCACACTATGCTCTAATTGATAATACGCATCTGCAGAGATGTCGGTACAGTGCGCACCGAAGAAGCTGTTAGGCCAGAATGTTACAGGCAATGGAGAGCGCTGTAGATCCATGATTACTCTCTTTTTCGGTCCCCAATTGAATGGCATTAATGCGGAAGAGCTGCGGCTTCAACAAGATGGCGCAACATGCTACACAGCCGAATTGGCCTCCAAGATCGTGCGATTTAATACTTTTGGATTATTTTCTGTGGAGATATGTGAAGTGGCTAGTCTACACCGATAAACTAGAGACGATAGGCGACTTGGAAGCCAACATTCGTCGCGTTACTGCTGATATACGTCCCCAAACTTCCAGATCTTGCTTTATTCGAGCCAGCCGCGACGCCTATATGCGCGCAATCATATTTAAACACTGATGGCATAAAATAATCTATCCAATAAAGCCAATAC
The DNA here is from genome assembly GCA_022840565.1 of Eubasilissa regina. Taxonomy (NCBI): domain Eukaryota; kingdom Metazoa; phylum Arthropoda; class Insecta; order Trichoptera; family Phryganeidae; genus Eubasilissa; species Eubasilissa regina. The sequence goes on from JAINEB010000026.1 coordinate 7,323,876, forward strand.
CATGATTTTTATTACATTTAAAATTTCTATACCTTTAAAACGAATTGATACTTAGTCACATCTCCCGTACGTACGGCAATCCCAACTTTGAACGCCAATATCTCCGAAAGTATCGCATATTTTGAAATTTTTTTTTAACATAAATTAGTATTGATGGTAGCTCGTTTATTTTCAATTTTTACAGTTGACACATTGTTGCGGAATACCGTCCCTATGTACAGACATCGGCGGCCCTATGATGGGTGGCAGGCAGACGAGCGAGGGAAGATACCTCGGATAACAATCACACCCTTAAAAATATCGTTTTCAGTACGCGCTGGATCGTGCGCTTACGATTCATCGCAACCTGTTTACAACCCCTTCGCACGCAAACATTACTTTTAATGTCTTCTAATTTATAAACATTCTCGTGGCGCGATACGTAAATCCTCTTTATTCTCGCTTTTAATTACCTCATTCAGACATTTACCTAGTCCGACATTATCTGCTCCATACATCAGCAGCTAGTCGAGTATTTACCGAGAGCTAGATGAACGTGAAGTGCCTTATTAATTGATAGTTACTGACACCACTGTTACTTAATGTCTGCTGGAAATTCCAATGTAGCCGAGGAGTATACGCCAAATTAAAAAAAATATTTAATTATATTTCGCTACAAATGCCAGTCTCATCGATGGTGTACGTAAACCTTCAAATATTCGTGATTTCAATTATTCGAATATCGAATAGTTAATGATAATAAATTCCTAAATTTTTTAAGATAGGAATAATTTACTTAGTATGATAAATACAGAAATATCTCAAATGTTTCTCCAAAAATGTAAGATTCGTGATTAACACCTTGCAGAACTCCAACTCTTCGTGGAGATAAAGAGGAGTCAGTCTTCTCTCGATAGCTGACAACATTTTAGATATGTTTATATTACTTCATATCTCACACCCCGCGTGCAAGTTTAATTTTCATTATTTAGTATATAACTTCTTGTTTGTCGGCTCGAGTATTTATGAAAGCTAAACACTAAAGAATAACAGAAAGCCGACTCCATCACAAAACAATGTATTATAAGTGCTCGTTGTCATAGAACCGTAAAGATAAGCGGAAGACTTAAAAAAAGGCAAATGCGAAAGATGTCCGACAAAGGCGTTTACATCTTTATTGTCCGACTTCCATATAGCCGATAGCGGTACTTCTGGAGAAAAAAATCGTATACCAGAATGAATGAATGAATGCTTGCATGTGACTTCCAGGGTTCGTAAACCTTTGTTTCGTTTAGAAAAATATTAAAAATCTTTTAATATAAATATGAGCGAATACTTTAAAAGTATTCGAATAACGAATACTTAAAAATAGGCGAATATATTGGGGGTTTGAATATTCGGATTGGAGGCTCTATTTTGGTGGCAACTTGCCACCAAAAAACACCAAGTACTAAGACGACGTTGACAATAAACAGAAGCAGTTCAGAATTTTAGTCATGGCAGACGCGCGTCACTGCCGGAACGGTACATTATGTATTTATTCTCGCATTTTGGGAGCGAATGTTGACATTTATATATCAAAAATATCGTGGGAGCTGCGATTCAAACCCATCGTCGCTGCTGCCGGCTGACCGACGATACAGGCGACATCTGTACCTACCCGAGGGCACGAGGTTCATATAATCTTATTATGGTCTAAGTCAAGAAAATTAAAAAAATGAGTTTATCAATTATTTCGTGTCACACTGTTTTAAATTAATATAATATAGGGTGTCCAAAGAAAAATTTTCAAATTTAATATTAAATAAATAAAAAAAACTGCAATGTTATTCTCATATTTTATTTATACAAAATGGAATTTAACGATGCGGATTTTACGTTTTATAAACAATATCGTCTAAATGCCGTCCATTTCTCTCAAGACACTCTTGCAATCGGACTCTTAAATTTGCGAACACGCGACAGCAAAGCGTCGGTTCAATGGCAGCAACTTCACGGCGGATATTTTCTTGTAGGGACTGAATTGTTCGAGGATTGTCGCTGGAAACTCTCGACTTAAGGTATCCCCAGGCGAGGTGTAAGGTCCGGTGACCGAGGTGCCCAGGATATGTCTCCGTACTTGCTGATTAATTTATTGGGAAAAATTCCCCCCAGCTTCCCCATTGAAACTCTAGTTGTCTTGCTGAAGTTGTGTTCTGCTGTTGAACTGTTGCGGTACCAAAAACTCGTCGATCATTCGGCAATACACATCAGCGTGACTGTCTCTCGCTTATTAAAAAAAATTAAGAGCCAGTTATCCCTCGGGCTGAAATTGCACACCACACTGTCGTTTTTGGATAATGCGAAAGTTTTTGATGGCGTTCCCTAGGGTTGTCGGGGCACCGGTATCTCACATCTGTGTATTAACATAGCCATCGATATGAAACGAAATGTGCTTCATCAGTAAACAATATGTTTCCAAGCGTTCGCGCTTTTCCAAAATCTGGGGACCCACACTCGAACAAAGACAAACGGACACGAGAGTGGTGGATGAAATATTGGGGCATCAACTACTCTCACACAATTTTTTTTAAATATGACTTCAATTTCAAGATATCGTGTCGCCATCGCATGCTGCGTATATCAAAAATTCAAATTCTCTTAACTGAAAGTTGTGCCGCAAGATATGTCAGCTGGGTACGTGACGTCATATTACGGAAATATCCAATTAATAATATTTACCACAGGCATAAATAATACAATAATAAATGTTGCAACATTTGTTTAGCTTTATTTCGCATTTAATTTAAGTCAACGATAAAATATGGCGTTTCAAAGAAAATAAATATCAAAATTAGTCCATAGATGGCGATAGTGATATACCTTTCAAAAACTTGCTTGATTGGGTGGAATGGTGAATGTTAAATTGTGTAAAGTGTTCACTTACCCATATTTTTCAATTAATAAAAAATAACTTCGTCTTTATGAGATAAACAGTATTTGTTTAATTACAGTACATTTGTAGGTGAAAATCCAGTAATTGTGTGCTCTTGGACATATTCAACTTACTTACTTACCATCACGCCGTTTCCTCGTGGGGGTAGGCAGAGAGGATATAGCGCCACACTCTTCTGTCCTGACACACAATTCTCGCCTCATCCACATTCATACATCTTTTCATACGAGCTCGCCGATTGTTGAGGCTTCTAACAGAACCATCCCCATTATCCGGTTTACCCGGTCGTGCCAAGTCTTCCGCGGACGACCTCTATTTCTGGTGCCATCAACGCTTGCGTCACATGTCTTTCTTACCATTCTCTCCTCATTCATCCGTTCCATATGACCGAATCACCTAAGTGATCCTTTTTTAATCTTATTCACTATACTAACATCAGCTTTACATTCTTTCCTTATTTACTCTGTCATAAATAGATTTGCCACAAATACGTCTAAGTGATCTTATTTCCACTGCATTCAGTCAAATATTGCTATGATCCCAATTAGGATAAGGGGATGATTAAAAATATTTCTTCATTTCAAAAGTCGACCCGCCTGCCTCTTAGATCATCCCCGTGTCAATAAGGCTTATGTGAATATTGAAATATAAACTAATATTTAAATACAGACTACCAAAGGAATATCAATATTCCTATTAATTAACAGCAGTGGAAGATTTGCCTTTCGAGTTAAAATACAAGTGTACAGGGTGCGCCGTTGGAATCCAGACAAAATTGTATTTGAAGTTCTCGCTATATTTGGCTAGTAAGACCTCAAAACCTTCAAATAACCTCAAAATGGCCGAGTCTGCCAACCCAAGCATGGGCACGATAGAAGAGCGGCCTTTATAGAAAGCCTTCGGGTAGGAAGAACTCCCACCAAAGTTATTAAATTCTACAGGTACTCAAGATCGACTGCATATGACTGTGTGGGACGTCCCTGTGGTGGGCAAGACCAAGTTACCGGCCAACATACACGTCCTGAGTGACGTCTCGAGTGAGGGTATGTCATGCCACCGCACTTCTTCCAGAAGAGCGAAACGGTCACGAAGGAGGTTTATTTAGACGTCCTGAGGACAGTGGTAAAGCCGTGTAAAGACCGTAGCGTCTGAAAAACAAGAAGCAATTAGCAGAACTATTTCCTACGTTAACCTTTAATAAAAATGATTATTTATTTTAGTTATTACGTGAAAGATTTCCAAACAATAAAAGAATCATGTTCAGTCATAAAAAGTGTCCTTAAAAACGTTTTTTATATTGATTTTTATATGAGTAAGAAGGTATTATTTTAAGTTAAAACTTAAACATTTAAAACACTATTAATAGTTCTCTAAAATTATAAATAAATAAATGCTAGGGTCGTATAAACGACGGATTTATTTTGCCTAAAGACGTTGGTTAAATTAATATTCATAATCCTATGTACAACATATATTATATATGATTGTGTAATATCATTGGTAACAGCATAATCTAAATCTATACCTACTGCACGCCACTGACTGAAGAAGCTATGTGCAATACGCAACTAAAGCAATAGCAGACAATGATACACGTGAGATCACGATTGCGGGATTAGAAGGAATTAAGAAACGAAAGGAATCTCGGACACTTCCGGAAATTTATTAGGGTATGGGTCTCCCGCTGGGGATTACTGGGATGGGCGACTACAGAGACCTAACGTAGCATTCTACTGGCTCTCCCTCGCACCTCTTGCGACCTGGACGCGGTGAATTTCTGCCTGACTGTGACCGATTTCAGCGACTGAAACACATAAATGTGACGTCTACCCTCCCCTTTTGGGGGTGAGTGATTTCTATAGCTTCTTTATGGCTGCCTTTTGAAATGAATGTGACAAGTCTCTCATATTGTACAGGTATGGTTCTAGTACGACGATACCGGAGCCATCCCATGATGGTATTATGATGATATGACTGAATATAATAAAATAAATAAAGATATGTGTAATTATGACGAATCGAAACGAGATTCGGGATAGGGTGGGAATAAAATGGGGAATTTATAAATGTCACTAGTAAGTTAGAGTGTATTAACACCTTTACGCCCTTCTGTTCGTCACAAATAAAAATTGAATGGGTAATTCGTACATTTTATGGAACAGAAATTTCAAATCCATTTAAAAGTATGTATACGAATGACCTTTTAGATACAGTCAGATATTTGAAAAAAAAAATATATTGCAATACTATTGTAAGGTAATTAAAATTTTCAAGATTATTATTAAAATATGAATTCAATATAATTAATTAGAATGATATACATATAAAAATCAATTTTATCGAAAAATATTGTTATTGCGCCACTTATTGCGCCGAAAGGTCCATTATCCAACTATGCTACAGCGACAAATTTTCGAATTTGTATGTTACCTTTTTGATATTAATACATTTAATCGTTCCATTATTTGAAAGAGACATCTGCCTTATTTTTACGGAATCTCAAATACCTTTGAATAATCTGACAGCACATGTCAGAATTATCAGTTCATTTTTATTAAATTTTTGACACATTGATACAACTTTATTATTTAAGAGAACACATTAATTAATATTTAAAACATCACAGAGCTATGTTCTGAATAATTACAATTTCACAATAAGAATGTGTTATTCTCAATTATTATTAAAACCTCATTTTTCTATATTCATCCGAACTATAACGTCCTCATTTTGAGCATTCTTAGGTTCCATTCTTTTATTCTATAAAATAATATCGAAAACACACAGCATCTGACCATTCTCATTCGTAATCTAAGATCGCGCATAAAGATAGCACGAGTATGCTCAATGCAGCATTTAATTTCAACAGAAAGATCTTATCTGCGGTGGCCCTGCTCGCGCCCCACATACACGGCAGCGTAAGCATTCACACAACAGCCGTACAGTCCAATTGGTAGCCGCAGAAAACCAGACAACAATACGTCGCGCCGCAAGGAAACTTATAACCGACGGACACTCGCATTCGCACGTCTTCATTGAACTACGTTCATCTTATACTTTTTATAGTGTAACAAATAAGTGTTCTAGCTGTACGCGAAAATACTAAATCACATAATTTGTAACTTTTCATATGCATACGGGATCAGCGAAGAGATATCGGGCCCTTTATTATCGGGACACAAATAATCCCTATTGGAATCTACACAATTAAGCAAACACGAATCATTAAAATATCTTTTATTTATATTGCAATACATTTATCAAAATACATTTTTATTTAAAACCTGATTCAATGACATATGTTGTTCAGTTGCGTAAGCCAGTACTGAATTTTCTACACACAGTTCTCCATTACTCAGCAGACAATCTGTTGCTTATGATATATGAACACTGTTTACTCTGCGGGATTTATTGTCTGCAATTACAGAGAGGTGGAACGTACCCGAGGTGTCTGCCTGCTCTTGCGGAGACACGGCGTGGCGGTGGAGCTGTGGGCGTGTCGCGAGAGCTTTCCCGGATAGTGTAAAGCAAATACTACACACGGGTGTTATCTATTTGAAAGGCATCGCGATTTTGAGCAGATCTGAGTTATCTGTGTTTGTCTTTAGCATCCAAATTAGTGATGGGCACGAACTGTGAGCCAATCGCTGATATCTTCGAGTTACATTCACTATAAGTGATTGAGTATTTGAAAACATCGTGATTCGTGAATTGATTTTTTATCGTTTGTTTATGTAAATGCCTTCGATAGCTGGTTCCCAGGTTTCCGATTAACAATAAGCACACATATAATATATGAACTGCACTAACTTTCTAGTTTTAGTGTCTTTCTGGTCCGATATTGTTCTTTTAGGTGGGTTGTCTTCTTTACATTTCGACCGACCGAGGCGCGCTCTGGTGGTTTATTTGGACCGCTGGACTGGTCGAAGCGCGGGATGTAATAAGAATGACGCCTGTCGGTTACCGTCTTCTTAGATTTCCGAAAAAAGGGCGGAAATACTCACACACACACACACACACACACACACATGTACATGTACATTATTATAAACGAAGAAACCCATTGGTGCCAATCGAAGTGATAAGGCGCGTAAACATCATTATTATTTTTTTTTTTAACTTTCCGATAGGTGGCACAAATTTTTCGCAAATCGATGAAATTGATGCGCAATATTTATGAAGGAATGACGTTATAAACATGACCAGCGCCATCTAGTCAACGTTTGCAGGGAATTTGACTGTCAAAAAGTGTTCCGCATAAATTCGCGTAATACGAATAATGCTGGAAATTTGACCCTAAAAATACACAAAAATAAATTTCTGCAGTCCCCGTGTCATTTTAGTACATAAAAACCCCAATTTTGCGTTTGTCTTTCCCGCAATTTACAATTTTCCATAGAAGCAAGAGTGTGTTGGTCGTTTATACTCATTTTTTATTCTCATACCTAAGTAATTTTAACATTTCGTTTTTTTTAAATTATTTTTTTACAAGCTTAAATCAGTAAAAAAGTTTAGTTTAGGCAGTAAGATAGTATAGATATCATTGATGGGGGGGAAAGAATTCGCGAATAACCCTTGCAGACTCCAACGCGGTAACATCGGATGTAGTGGAAATTGATGAAATAGTGTGGGAAGTCACATAAACGATAACTTTCTACGAAGTGCCTGCTCATCCGACAAACCCAGTTCCTACAAACGACGATGTCATTGAAGGCCTCAAAGGATATTTTACTAGTGTTAGTATTGTACCACCAGAAAGTTTTAATTTAATTAAAGAACTATTATTAAGGAAAACACATTCTTATTGTGAAGTTGTAATTATTCAGAACAGACGGTCTGTGATATTTTAAATACTAAATTAATGTATTAATTATAAATATATACATATAAAATCAATTTTGTCGAAAAATATTGTTTTAGCGTCACCGGGATTCGAACCTGGATCTTCATTTCCAATCCGGGGAAGTGCACTACCTTTGTGCTATAACGCCAGTATTTTTCTTGACAAATTTTTCGAACCTATATGTTACATTTTTTCAAATGAATACACCTGTCGTTCCATTATTTGAAAGCCATCTCTACATTATTTTTACAGAATCTCAAATACCTTTGAGTAAACCGACTGCAGACGCCAGAATTATCAATTCATTTTTATTAAATTTTGGACACGTTGATACAACATATATTATATATTATTATATTATGCGTCTGCAAGTCGGTTTACTCAAAGGTATTTGAGATTCTGTAAAAATAATGTAGATGGCTTTCAAATAATGGAACGACAGGTGTATTAATTTGAAAAAATGTAACATATAGGTTCGAAAAATTTGTCAAGAAAAATACTGGCGTTATAGCACAAAGGTAGTGCACTTCCCCGGATTGGAAATGAAGATCCAGGTTCGAATCCCGGTGACGCTAAAACAATATTTTTCGACAAAATTGATTTTATATGTATATATTTATAATTAATACATTAATTTAGTATTTAAAAGATTGTTTGATTTTTACAATTAAAAATAATCTGTTTTTTTTAAATACCCCCATTTTAATTTTTTTTTTGTTGGCCCTTACATAAACTTTAAATCGGGATTTTACTGTATAGTATAATAAATTGAATATGTCTAAAATTAAATCCACACACAATGTATTATATTTTACAAATTAGATTATCTTTGTAATACTGGCCTTACATCTCACTTCAATACAAGCAGAACCTCTCGGTCTGTGTTGCTCGGGTCGTGTGCACGACACCGACACACCCCCACCCCGACGCACACACAGGCAGACAGATCTGCTCTGGAGTTGTATATAGAAATACACCATTACGCGGATACAGCCTCCAATACAGCCTTAAATAGGCGCCGGTTTTCTTGCAACCGACGGCTCTCAAAACGTGAACGTTTTTTTTTTAACAGGATATATTTTTCTGCCTGATATCTAGTAGATTGCGAGAGAGATGAGACAGATTGGTGCGTTTGAGATGTGGTGTTGGAGACGATGAATTTTTGTATTCTGCAGGAGCTGAACATCAAAGACAGGCTCTCAACTTGCAACCTGAGACGAATGCTTCAGATGAGGAAAGATAGCTTGGGGAAGCTCTTGAACCGGTCATATGTGAAAGGCAATTTTCTAGTGGCAAGGGGTCGACGACTACCGTTCTACGACGACTACTATTCCAGTCGTAAATCGGAAATCTTGGTACTGGATGAGGTTGGTGAGGGGATCGGGATTCCAGTCAAAGGACCAGTGATCTTGGGAATCGGTATTCGGAAGAACTGCTCGTCTTACCTCCATAATCCGTAATTGGCACGCGGATGAGCCGATCTCCGCTCCCAATTGAGGGGGCTATGTCACAAGTTCACCCACGGCACAAACAAACAATATCGTAGTTCTGGTGCACTGGAGCTGAAAGGTCCACACCGCGAATGCTGTCGCGATGTCGTGATCGAACAAATATCGGTCAAGTTGATGTCTGCTGACATCAAGGTCATAATTTACACTGACGCGTTAGATCTTTCAAACAAATCTTTCTGACATTAATAACCTACTAACCCCACCCCATACTGGTGACTTAACTCATAAAGCAAAGCAATCTCTTTCAACCCCTATATGATCAAATCAGGAACGATATCATCCGAGAGAATCTTGGGATTCAGCTGACGCAGCTGTTTCAAATAGAAAAATTTCTGCTGAGTTGGGTTGGACATATCCTCAGCAAGGGAACCGAAAGACTGCCGAAACAGATTTTTTCATCAGTGCCAGAGGGGAGAAAATCCGTAGGACGACCCAGAAGAGCATGGAGCAGGCAAATTGAGAGATTCTGCGAAGAAAGATGGAACCGATTAAAGTTGGCCCGATTAATCGACACAGCGCAGGACAGACAGAGGTGGAAGAGTACTGTCCAAGCGTTAGATCTCCTACTCGATTGGGATAATAAGATGAAGAAGAAAAAGAAGGATAATAAAAAAAAACAGTATTTTATCTTCTTCTTCTTCTACTTTTTTTTTAATTATAAATAATTTTAGTATTTAACTTTTTACTTGATAATATAAAATTGTTAGAAATTTTTTAGAATGGGACTTGTCGTTAAATTTAGTTGGTTGTTTATAATATTTTGGTTAGTTTTACGCGCTTAATTTGCATTTATTACACAATGGAGTCCTGGTGCCGACACTGATGTACGAAAGTGAGACTTGGAGCTGGTAAAAGAGGAACGAAAATAGAACAAAAATTAAGACAAATTATAGATATCTCATAGAGACGAAGCATGGAAGAATGAGTAATTACCCGTTGTCGGCTTGCTTAAGTGATCACTTTAAACAATGTAACTTTCATCATTCCACCCAATTAATCTATCAAATTTTTGAAAGTTGTATATATGTTAGAGTTCAGCCATTGTAAGAATGCGCATGAGATTTCGGCCACGCGCATCTGGACGAAGACATTCGTAAAACATCGGAAAAAGGGCCTCCTAAACCGAAAAACGATCTTCTGAATTTATTATTTTGGGCATTATTGAAAGACACACAGAATAAAAAGTCAATTTCTACGCAGATTATTTGAAGTGCATCCTTAGACTGGTCGTACTCTACCATTTAGAAATATTAAACATATTTAACATCAACTTCGCCGTCGCCATCTATGGACTGAAAAATTATATTCATTTCCTTGAAACAGCACAGATGTCACTAGTGAGAATCTTATTTTTATTAGAAATTATGGAAGCTACATTCTTTATACTAGAAAACGTCATTTTTTAATTTTTATTTAGTAAGCAACACACAATTACTGGAGTTTTACTTCCATATTTTTTCTTTTTTCTACTGGAATTGTGGTCGAGTCTTCTCTTGGCTCATTGAATTGCCTCTCAATTATAATCCCGACTGCAGTTTTATTTTCATATACAGTGATACGTATGTCTATCGTTTTTGAAGGGACCTATTGAAATAAACTATGAAAATGCGAGAATATACAAAAACATTACATCTTAAAATGTTTAATATATATACTTTAAAAAAAAATACATATTTCATATGTAAATGAATGTTTTTAAATGAAAATAAAATTATAAAGCTGCACAGAAACGAAGATAAATTAATAAATCTTTGTATCGTATCAAGGGGAAATCGGTGGCAGCATTCTCTCTCTCTCACGATACATGCGGGAAAACGATTATTCGAGAAACGATCGATCGAGGTTTCACTGTACGCGATTATGGAATTCTCCAAACTCACCTTGGACACAGTGAATACATAAAAACTATTAAATTATGATTTTTTAATGAACACTCTTGATTTAACTAGCGTGTCGTGTAGAAGAACATTAAGTGATTTGTTATTTAAAATGGGACACGCTGGACGCGATTAATTTAACTGAACTGATTGTATACCGTGTCCCCGCGCGGAGTACTCCGATATTCAACGTTTTTGATGCTGTTCTGAATCATAGGTGCAATACACACACAAACACTTGGGAACGATTTTAGTCTTGTAGATATATTCCGATATTCAATATTTAAATATAAGGGTGACTTTTCATAGACGATTTTAATTTTGATTCTGATTTTTTCCGATCCGGAAATTCATATTATATACAGGGATGTGGAATTCATGTGCAGCATTCATTTCGGCGGAGTTGACAGATTGGGAAGCTGCGCGCGCGCGACGCCGACGTTCTTCCGCTGGGCGCCGTGCCGGATTCAGTACAGCACCGGATTCGGCACGGTTCGGTCGTCTCCGCCGGGCTTCGTGTCGCGACCCGCTCGCGATCGCACGGCAGGACGTCGGCCCGCCGATATGTGGTGACAGTGTTGTTCCTTTTTTGAAAATTTTCGGCCAATCGGTGAGTGGATCACTTTTTTTTAATTTTCACATTCGCTTTTGCCCGCCTGCGTCTCGCGGACGCTGCGCACGTTTGACCGGGGGGGGTGGGCGAATTAAATATTTTTTAAAATTTATCCCAAAGTATGGTGGTGTGGTTTGTGGGTTTGTCAACGTGTTTTTTTACTATTTTTTTTTTTTTTTTGACAGGAAATAAAAATAAATTTACTATTATTAAAATGTGCCAGTCTCTTAAATTATATATTGTATCAAAATAATTGAATTAGTCGGATGTAATTAATTATTAATATTAGATATAAATAATGTAACGGGTACAATCTCTAGTAATCTCATGCGTGTGTGTGTGTGTGTGTGTGTGTGTGTGTGTGTGTGTTATGTGTACAGTTCAATGGGAAGGAAGAAAGGGATGAAATGTTGTTATATTGACATTTTAAAATATATATTAGTTTTAAAAAAAAACCGTTGCTTAGCGTTGTATTCTGTGTTGGTTGACATTTATTTGTGTGTGAATCTACTGAATAAAATGTGTACTCACCGCGGTAAGCTGTGTGACGTTTTCATTTGGTCACTTTATCGTGTTGAAAAAAAAAAATATATATATATTAGGAATATTTTAATGTAAGTTGAGTACTTAAAAAAAAAAAACCTTCTTGAACGCAAAAGAAATACCTACGTCAATTTATAAACTACTCGTTTGTTGTAATGAAGTGAAATAAAAAAATATATAAAATAAATGAATTAATGTACAGAAAAAAAAAATATTCGGTTGCCACCAAATTGATTGAATAATTTAATTTGTAATAAAATAGCACAGAACTATAATTTATATAATATAATGCGTGTTTTATTAGAGGTATATAATTATAAATGAATTAAAAGATATACAAATTGTGGTAATGGCCATACGGGCGCCGCGGCTGGCTCGAATAAAGCGTAATCTGGAAGTCTGGGGACATACATCGGCAATAACGCGACGAATGTCGGCTTACAAGTCGTCTATCGTCTCTGGTTTATTGGCGTATTACATATCCCCACAGAAAATAATCCAAAGGTGTTAAATCACACGATCTTGGAGGACAATTCACAGCTCCATTGCGCGCTCATCTCATGTTTCCTTCAATAGATAGATTGTGTCGCGCGCTGTGCGGCATGTTGCGCCGTCTTGTTGCAGCCGCAGCTCTTCCACATTAATGCCATTCGATTGGGGACCGAAGAAGTGAGTAATCATGGATCTACAGCGCTCTCTAGTTCTGGCCTGACAGCTTCGGTGCGCACTGTGCGACGTCTCTGCAGACGTGTAGTATGCAGAACGCAGCGCACGATGAGTTTCGCGAACTGAACCACAAATTTGCATACTTGTAAGCATTGTTCTAGCGTAAATCTATTCATGGTGAAATGGTAAACCAAACTGAGCACAAATCAGCTGTCAAATTGACTGTAGCTGCAACGTATTAATTCCGTTCATATGATCCGCATCATTAAAATCTGCTGAAATACCTTTTCAGCTGCTAGTTATCAATCTTCATAATATTTTAATAAACTGGTACTGATTATAGAGAGATGTTTGAAGGTTGTATATTAAAATTACAATTCGATATGCCGTTTCACATTATATTTATTCCAAAGAACTGACAGAATTCCTGCCAACGTGCTATTTACTTGGGTATGGTGGACGTGATATACATAAGAACACGTGTTTTACATAGGAAATAACGTGGGAATTAGTCGCACGTTCGGCTTGTCCTTTTTTTGATGTTAAATACGGCACATAAGAAATGTCATACATGGGGCGTTATATACTTGTTTGTTTTTAGGTGATTGGATTCTCGGCAAAAATTCACGGCCGTTCTGAATGTTCTGTGTAGTTTTCTGGGCTAATCTACACGACAGAATAGTCCAGAAAACTATACACAATGGATTCTCGTTTATCCGAGTTATGTCGAGGTATAATGGACTGAAGAATTCACGCGCGTTCTCTAATATTCTGTATAATTATTCGTCGTTTTGTTCTTTGATTTTACTGGAATGACGGTCAGGAGTCAGGAGTGGCGAATCTTGGATAGAAATGGCCAAATGCAGTACAGCATCAGCAGCGACGTGTACCTGTCCCAGCTTGAACGCATTTATATTGCCATTGAACAGTCCGCGCAAAAAGAAACAAATCGTTTTCTACCGCGACAACCTTTTGCCCTCGTGTCGAATGCCATGTGATCGTATCCATCGCTAGCGAGAGATGGGATTTAATCCCCTCTCCTGCCGCATCAACACCTCTCTGAAAAATTGTCAGGTTGGTCAAGTCTATGACGATTAGGAAGTAATTTTGAATGGCATGGACAATTTCGGAGTGAACTGTTTGAGTTTAGACTTGTGGATGTACGTATGGGAGAGTGGAACAAATGCCTAATTAATAATGGGACGAATCTTTTTTTATGTAAGAAATTTATTCGGGTATGGGTGACACGTTGGAGCCCCTTGGGTAGATAGTTAGGCCGGCCTGCGTGGGTGGGTATCTCCACCTACGCGCCTATCTCTCACTTTCCATACCTCCGTTAGTCTGTCCGTGTAAGCGTGACTCAATCCATTTTGTGTCTCGTCCACTGTCCCTCTTTTGGGAGTGTTTTTTGATGAATGGATCTCTGAGTGTCTGCCTTGAACTACTGCACCTTAATTTTCTATTTATATGTAAAACTGTGTATTTATGTTATATTTTGAATAAAGATAGCACTTAAGCGACGCTGGAGGGTCCAAATTTGCCAATAACTACATTGAATTTCTTCTATTTTTTTCGTTTTATATAACTGCATATACTTGAATTTGTTAATGAATTAAAATTGCGTATTTTTATTAGCTTTGATGAGTGGGACAGACAAGAGAGCCCTGGCATATATACATTATGCACCAACCTAATAATAAGCGTAATTAAATGAATCATTTATATTTTTGATAATTGTCCTAGTGTGGCCAGTGTTGCAAGTAATACAAACTCATATGCGGGAAGCTGCATTGTGTCGGAGTTTATTAACATTTTTTAAATGCCACGAGCGCTTTAACACGCCAAACTTTGTATGTCACGCCAAGCTACGAGAGTGTCAACACGCACTTTTGGATCTAATTTTTCATCTTCTAATGAGACAGACTGGACTCGGAACTCTAGTTAGATTTAATATTCAGTTGGATGTGTTAGTCTAGACAGCAAATATAATAATAATAATGTGTTTATTACAGGGTGATCAGGTTTTTTTTTATTTAACCCGATTCGCCATACAGATAATACATATTATGTTATACATTAAGGTTGGGAAATATATATAATACTATGAAAAAGAAAACCAAGAAAAAAATATTAATAAATACAAAAATACAAAATATAAATATAACATATATAACTACTTCAGTCACGGCCATTGTTGTATATGTAGCTATTCTGTAGGCTGTTGGTGCTGAGTGCTGAGCTCCAGCCGCAGCTTTACGCCAGCAACTCGATGTCTCAGAAGCGGAATGTACACGGCCTTCGGTAAACATTGCAGACGCGCTGCAATAACGCGCCAATCCGTACATTATTCTGTATGAGTTGTACTGAATTCGGAGACGGTTACATGTCACTTGCTTGTATTTATGTACCAGAGCTCGCAGGTATACATGGTGGTGAAGAAGGATTTAAACAGGATGCTCTTCAGCTCCTCACTGCATCGGTAGAAACGCCGTGACAGCATATTTGCACGAACGCTCAACTGTCTCCTTCTTCATTGAATATATGACCAAGGTATTTGACCTTATTTTGAACGCTCAATTTCGTCCCGTCCAACCACACGGGAGGGATATTATCAGGGATATTATATATATGTATATATATATACTGATAATTCTAAATTTTATTATATTTTCTAATATTAACATAAAATAAAAAGATATTTCGTTCACGAAACAAGCAACATGTACGTCCCAACAATATCGTAAAATTTAACGAATCTAATTAAAATAATCGATTATAATTTTAGGATTTAAAAAAAATAATTATACATGTATTTAATAGGCGCCTCCCTAGGCTTCTCGGCTTCATCTCGGTATTACGAGCTGATTATATATTTTTAAATAAATGCTTTCGAAATGTGTTGTTACTAGAGAAAGATATTGTGTCCTGTGGACAGCGCGACGATCTAATTTCTTAATCCTACAACAAATTCAAGCACGGAAACTACAGCCGTGAATAAAAGATTCTTCCAATCGAGAAATTAATATAAAACTAGTAGATATCGCCGATTGCTTACTAGGCTAGGCCCTGTAGGCAGCTATTGTAGCAGGTTTGCGGCCTCAATATAATGTGAATTCGAATCGAAAGGATCTAAATGAACGAATTGCGTAATATCCGAGTCGCACGTTCCGCGGAATGGAATACGACATTTCCAGTCGTAAATCGGAACCACCGCAAGATATGCGAGGAAAGTAGGGAAACCTTGAGGGGATGGGGGTTCTAGTCGAAGGACCTGTGATTCGGAAGAACTGCTTCGTAATCCCTGCAGTCGCCGCCGAGATCACGTAAATGGCATGCGGATGAGCCGATCTCGACCCCAATCAAATAACTTTTCGAAACAAATATCTAAACACCTACCACGAGACATTAGACCAGCATTTTACACAAATAATAGTATAGGAAATTTACTCATAAATTCTAAAGACAAAGATGATAAATTTAACAATTCTGGCGTCTACAAACTTAGTTGCAAGGATTGTGCCGCATTTTATATTGGTAGAACGGGTAGAAATTTTAATATAAGAGTAAAGGAGCATTTGAGATGTTTGAACAATAGTGGGTTTTCAGAATTTGCTAATCATTTGATAGAAAATAGTCATGGTTTTGATAAAAAATTGGGATTGTCAGTTTTGCATATAAACGGTGTAGGTCACAAATTAAATAATTTGGAATCGTTGGAGATAAATAAAGCATGTAAAAGTAATCAAGAAATTCTAAACAGCCAACTAAATTTAACTACGAGTCCTATTCTAAAATTTTTTCCTAAAAATTATTCGACTAAATTTGTATTGAGCAGCAATTTGAGTTAGGTACTAAATTTTTTTTTTAAATAATTGTTTTTTTTTTTAAATTTAAAAATAGATTCTGGTGAAGAAACAATGCTATATTTTTAGTTAGTTATGACATCCTGAAGAAGGAAAAGGTGTTTTCCGAAACCGGTAGATGTTTTTTAAATTCAATCGTGGTTAATAAAACTAAGATAATAAATAAAAACTATGAATTTTAACCACCAAGTTAATATTGCTAATTTTAAAAGTATTATAAATAAGGCAATGTCGCAAGTTATATATACTGTCTTCTACACACTTTTCTCGTTGGTTCCAGCTTGTAAAGAAACAATAAAACAACGAAACGTACAAATTGCATAGGTATTAATTAAAATTAAAAATGCCTATGTACGACAAGCAAACGATCAACACACGTAGAGCCAACAAATTTCAATAAATTTTACTTAAATAACGTAAAATAGAGTTTGCAACGCACTAAAATGACGCAGAACTGCAGAAATAACACGCAAATTGTGGGAAAACGTGAATTCCGGGCGTGTAAAATCGGGACACCGCTGTATCTTCTAATAAAATGTTTGTCATATTAAAAATGTACCGTTATATTTAAATTTAAATAAATAATGACACTACCAAAGCCAGGAATCCATCCGGTCATTCAGCACAATATTATTATTAATAATATGATATGATATGTAACATCATTCTCCAGCAATACTCTATTTTAGACCTGTCGCCATTACGGACTATGATTGGAGCCACTGCCTTTCTATATTCTCAACAGTTGGTTGTGTGCGTCTTGCAATTTTTTGCCCACCCTCGCCGGTATATCAGCGCGCCCAAAAAAAAAAAATCCAATGAACCACCTCACATCCCGCACTTTAGACAGTTTATTGCAGTCCGACCAACGTAAATTGGCGAACGGCGGAAGTCTCACGAAGAGGGGAACGGCGGGAATGCCGGTTCGAAATGTCACCGCTCGCCAATTTACGTCGGTCGGACTGTACGATGTGTTCAATAATGACATGAAAAATATGTTATATTCAAATTTACATAGAACATTTGGCAGATTTTGAATTATCATTTATTATTTTGCACACGTGAAGTGTGAATATGCAAAATGGAACGTCCAGACGGCGATTATTTTTCATACCCAATCAAGTGCCAGACGATTATAGAATTATTTTATTAGAAAAATGAGCTTTATGGGGTTTTATAAAATTAATTATTTTAGAAAGAGATGTGCATCTATACAAGTAGTGTGGAATATGTAGGTTTAATATAGAATTTAATAGGTTTATCATAAAATAACAGGTGTACCGGAAAAGAATGTCGTTTTTTTTTGTTATCGCTTTTGAGTGGTCAGTTGCGCTTCGGCAGTCGAACTTTTACAACGTGTTCTGTGTTGTTTCTCTCACTACGTATACCTGGAGTGTACTGGGACTTTTAAACAAAAAAATTTACAACCCTATATACAATGGAGAGCTTTGTACCGAATGAGGAATTTATTCGAAATATTGTGCTTTACCAACTTCATGAAGAAAGAAAGTGCACGATAATGCACGACCGCATACCTCAAAAATTACGAAAGAAAAATTAAAGCCCTAGGTTGGACAACTGTACGCCACCCACCATATTCGCCGGATCTTGCTCCATCGGATTACCATTTGTTCCGGTCAATGCGACACTTTTTAAACGGAAAAGAATACAAAAATTGTGAGGATGTCACAAAAGGCATGTCTGAGTAATTTACATCGAAACCAGCTGAATTTTACGAACGTGGTATTAAAAAATTGACTGAGAGGTGGAAGGAGGTTATATCAAACGATCGCAATTATATTTTGAACTAAGTTTTTTATAAATAAATACATTAAATGCACCAAATTGTTTTATTAAAAAAAAACGACATTCTTTTCCGGTACACCTATTATATGGATAACAAACAATAAATGTATTGTAAATCTAAACAATTTCAAGTTTTATTTGAATTATCACTACGCTAGAGTGCTACAGTGTACAACAATACCAATTAAAACTTGTTAATTTAATAACAATACTTAATTAATAAAGATTAACTAAACCCAGACTATGAAAAGAGTGAGAAATTTTCTTTTCTGTTGAATTTGTAAGAAGGATTAATAAGAGAAGAGATATGAAAAAATAAAATTATTCAACGAGCGCAATTGAAATTTAAAATTGAAAAAAATCAAATATGATTTTAATTCAACCATTCGATGCCATTGAGACACTACTTTCAATAATAATGAAATATTTCGTCTTTTTATTTTTCATTTATATCTTAAGTTAAACAAGTTATAGATATTTTTTTTCCAATTCTTTAGTCTACGATACTCTTGAGTACTCTACCTACATGCCTAACCTAATACTACAAGTGCGTCAACGCTGATAGCTTTGACGCTTTTACTAACTACCTTATTGTATTATTATTATTATATTAAAACATTTATTTTATTTTATTAGTAACTATATAATACCATGCAAAAATCTGTTTGGACTGTGCCCGTCTCACTGGAGAAATTCTGTGTCGAGACGGGCATAGTTTACAAGCAATTGTAAGTAGTGGATAGAATTACATTTATTACTATATAATAGGTGTATATGAAGAACAATTTTAAAGTGGACTTAATTTTTGGATCACTTTGTAGCAATAATTAATATAGGTATGTGTCAATATGTTTGGGTGAGTGCACCGATACTGGCTCTACCCATATTACGAATCCAAGTTTTAATATATAGTTTCATGTTCTTGGGACAATTCAATTGATTTAAGTCTTTTAGCATTCTATTAAATAGTTTAGGTCCAAAATATTTGTAGTTCCTTTGACCGAATGTAGTATGTGCTCTCGGGGTTTGTAGGTTATTTGTATTTGTCCGTGTGGAGATTATGTTTTGAGTTGTTTTAAAATGTGTCTGTTTGTATTTATATATGTATTTGAGAGTAGTATTAGCGTATATTTGTCTAATATCAAAGACATGGAATTTATTAAAAATTTCGTCAGTGCTCGTTGTGGGGATTCGAGGATAACTTTTAATATAATTTTCTAAGCTGCTATTATTGGAATAATTGCAGCCATAGTCGCTCCACCCCGAGCAATTATACCATGCTCTATGATTGATTGACATGAATTGGAATGTTAAAAAATTCTGATAAAAAACCCTCTAGGCTCTAGAGACGACTTATTATTAATATTTATATCGAATGTGAGAAAATCAACAACTCTTTCTATTCAAACCTTCGTTTTTCGCCTGATTTACAAAACAAATAACATTATTAATTATTTATTTAGTTAAAATTATTCGACATTTGGAAGTACTGATCGATGATCCATCTTAACTGGAAAGACAATGTATCGTACCTAGCTAAACGCATAAGAAAAATAATTGACTCTTTTAAAGGATCACTATGTATAATTGACTACAAACTCTCAAGATCGGTGTACTTTGCATTCTGCTACTCTTTAATTATTTATGTTATTTTAGTTTGGGGAGGAGCTGCAAAAATAATTTTAGACAATTCTCAGGGTAATAAATGGTCGTCCTTTTAGATATCCATCAGATCTTATATTTGAAGAGTACAATGCCCTGGACATAAGACTAATCTATATGTTGAGACTCGTCCAATATTTCCATGCTGACAACAACTCACCCCGAGCAACAAATCAAGAACGATCATCTACACACCGGTTCCGAGAGCAACAACGACATTCTATCAAAGATTCTACATGTTCTTAGCTCCGAAACTGTACAACACACTCAATACCGTTCGCTTCCACTACACACACTAATATGGACCAAATATGTAGAGATGAATCAGAAGCATGGCTATCCAACATTCTAACATAATCATTACACAGTGTCTACACTAATAATTCACTAGTTATATATATTTCTATTCCTGTTGAATCTTTATCTTTCTTGAATTAAATAACACCACACAGTACGAAAAAAACTGTCTACTTTAATACAGACGGCAGTCTAGCAAAGTAGCCAGGATGTATATATCAGAGGTGGAGTCTACTCCATCCAACACAATAAACCACGAGTATAATAAATATAATAGTATCTTATGTTTATCATGTTATATTATAATATATTCACCTCTGTTACAACACAAACATGTAGGTCAATAAAGTCTAATAAATAATATAAATATTAGCCTCATAGAATTTCAAATTGGAAAAATGAAAGCTCGCCCTTCTTAACTCTTCTCTAAAGTCTTGCATATTTTTCACGACAAGTGCAGTTCTGGTTCCACGAAATGGGGAGAAATTACGCCCAAGAACAGTATATATTGTTGATATAGTATAGTAACTAATTTTGATGTAAATTATACGTTCTCTCTTTTTTGGGCCACCCTATATGTATATTTATATATATGATGTATATTCGTACACTAGAGAAGAAAAAATAATAAAAAGATATGTTAAATAAGCCAGAAACAGACTATTTTCTGGTGTTTGAAACCAAAGAAATGAAAAAATCCCGCCGACTGATTTACATACCATGACCGTAAACGGATGAAGGGCATTATTGTGAATGACCGAGTTCACTCTAGTGTGGGAGATAAGGGCTGCTGCAGCAGGGGTATCCGGAGACACCGGCACATTGAACAATGTGACCCGCGTTGGCGAGGGCGCGAGATTTGGTTACAGCTCACTCGGATCTTTTATTATTTTTTAATTTCAATTTTACTCGAGATATTATCATTATTATAAATGGTACTTCTGAGGATACGAAGTACTGAGATATCGAGATAACCGAAAAGCATTTTTAATTCAGTAAATAGCTAATTATATGACTCGAGTAATTCGCTAGCTTTAAAGATAGGACAGAGTGATGTGAATTGCTGCAATACGGCGAATGCGCAAGAGCGCCACGGCTACAGCGGTGAGTTGTCGTGGTAGTTTTTAGAATTAAGCAATTAAAGTCTCTACTGGTACACAGGTGGTGCTAATTGTAAAATAATGTTTCCGTTTATGTTAATGCACAGTTTTTTTGTTTGTATGCTTGTACGCCTCCATAGGCAGAGATGAAGACAGACAGTAATAACAGAGTACTCACGGTTAACACTGAACTTATTTTAGTTTAGTTACAATGATCGGTTGGAATCTAGTGTTATCCGAATGAAAATGTTGTTCTGCAGTCGTGATTTCAAATATATATGATTGAATATAGTCAATAGTCAAATTTTTCGAAATTATTTTATGGAATAGAAGTGTTCCAGTGAATGCCTTCGACAGCTGTTCCCGGATCTCCTATTGATAAAATGGTCATATACGCAATATGAACACTACCAGTAGCCTTTGATTGACAGTGCAGGTTCTCTGGCGTCGTAGCTACGACCAGCTGGTCTGATGTTGTTGTTATTGTTCGTCTAGATAGATTTCCGACCTACCAAAATGCGCACTTCCGTCACTCGGATTATTAAGACCTCCTTACTGGACGAAGTTCTGAATGCAATTGACATTCTACGGAAGCGGCAACATTCACACACGTAACATGACCAATATCAATAGCAAAATATTTTAGGGTTGCGTAAACAGGAAGCATGGACACATACTGAAGAAATTATAAGGCGACTTGAACCATTTTAGATGTGGATCTACGGAATAATGCTCAAAATAAGCTGGATGGATAGAGTTACGAATGATGATGTTATGAATGTCGAAAATGTTCAAGAAACGTGTGGAAAATCTTCACCGTTACGTAAAAGATTATTTTTTGATTTTTTTACATTTTTTACGTTAAGCTTCAGGTCCTAAATCGAAATTCGATGACTTTTATTTATTTGAATATGTGTACACAAGGGGTGGGGAAACGGGGTGTAAGGAAGGGTGAGAGAAATTTCGTGTAGGCAGGGCAATAAAGTCTCGAGGACCAACCGGGAAGCACGACTCACTTGGATTTTCTCTCCTATAGTCACAGCTCCTGGACTTTTGGAACCTTATTCGATGATCAGAACGGAGAAATGTGATTCAAAATAGCGGTTTCGGCACGCACACGCGAGGAACCGAATACACTAGCGACAGGTAACTTAGTGACGTGCACATAGCAAGACATCCGCTCTCGCAGAAAAAGTCGTGCTCTGAGGTATAGGTAAAGAGGTAGAAGTACAGTAATACACGCACGCCTGGCGATCCGTGGACCTGTTATAAATACCGAACAGAATCAATAAAATATTTATCGTACAATTACAATTTTTTTTGTCAGGTATTCACCCATATAATATTGTGGACTAGTTATGTTACACCCTGTATATTTAAATAGATGAAACATCCAAGTGATCCATGCGACAATACATTTATTGGCATCGGTCTGTACGTCAGAGATAGAGGCGTCCCTGCAGAGCGGGGACAATAACAATAAATAAATATAACAAAGGCAGTTTGAAAGCGCTGTTTCATTTCGGTCCATTGTTGGAAAGGCAATAAAGCAAGGCGATCAGGCGCCATCTCTGGGCAATATCCGTAAGCTCGGCTTGGCAAGCGGGCTCGCTATCGCCGGATCTGCACACAAAGGGGTTAAATCTGGACGATAAGTCAGGCCGCGCGGTACGATGTGGCGCTTGCGTCTCGGGCCGAACGGAGGGATCGCTTGCCCTTGACAGAACTCCAACTCGAAGTCCGTGACCCTAGTCATTGTTGGACATTTGATTACCTTTTGAAGGTCATCATGATTGCGGGATGCAACTATACTGAACGAATTAAACTATGACTTTGTGGTGAACCTGCCAGTCTGCCTAAGACTGCCTAACATCAACGGACCACGTCTTCACAGGCCGTCCCAACACCGGTATCGCTCAAACTGCGTACTTAAATTGTATCAATTCATCTCCGCGATAAACGAAACCTTGTAAGTACTGTTTCATTTATATACCCCGCTCTAGTTACAACAGACACTCTACATTGCGACACTACCGACACGCGCGAGACAAGAAGAAGTTAGGTGCTCTTGTCTCACATCATCTTAACCATCTGACGCAATCTCGAGTCAAAAGAGCATTCCACTGGCTCTCCATCGCACCCTCTTGCAAACTGGACAGTGGCGCAGGGGTTTCGTTCATTTACCTTTTAAAGGTATTAAAGGGATGACGTACGCCCCACAGACGGAACAAAAGTGACACTGAAAATGAATTAATCGGTTTTGTAGAAGATAGTCCATGTTCACGATGACTTGGAGACAATTTTTGGCTTACGTAGTTCATCATCCATTGCACCAAGTCTCGGAGATTCGGTTGTGCATCAAATGTCAAGTTCGAGTATGGCTAAGGAGTCCTATTCTAGAATTGTATACTCATCCATGCGTAGTGCACGCGCGTCAGCTGGAAAGGGCGATTCTGATCGACGGATCGATCATTTTTGTGATCACATAAGAGTAATCCTGCTGAGTACATTGTTATTGGGTTGGCCATGGCAGAGGCCTGTGCGCGGAATTGTTCAAGATGTAGGTGATATTGTACAGTAAAGTTCTTCTTTACTTTGCAGCGTTTTTCGGACCATGCACAGGGCTTTGTACATACCTCAATATAATAGTGTGACATGTGCGGTATAACGCATTAATTCAATTATAATCTGAAAACTTGTCTATTCCTGTTTGTAGGCAATCGGTGGAACTTTATCATCATTGTGATTATGAGACACCTGTGTCGTTTCTGATTGGTTGCAGCGAGGACTTCTGCTTGATTCTTATTGGCTGCAGAGTTCGCCATCTCCATTTTGTATTTATTCATGTGTTAGTTGACTTATTATTTGTCGAATTATAGTTGAAATAGGTTTATACGCACTAAATGCAAGTCCCAAATGTTCGCTATTTCGCGACCATAGTACGTTTATGTAGCTAGGTGAATTTGAATATTATACCTAGTATTGCAAAAGGTATCATAACGCTATTATTACCAGGACATCCTGAAACTTGATAGCCTTGATTTATTGCAATTAATCAACTTTCATGTAACTGCCAGAAATACTAGAATCATTCTACCATATATTTTTTATTTATTATCTTTGTTTTATTAATCACTTAATTGAGTTTAAATCCATCTACCGGTTTTGAAAAATACCATTTTCTTCTTCAGGATGTCAATACTAACTAAAAACATATATTATCAAATTGTTACTTAATACAAATTTAGTGGAATAGTTTTAGAATGGGACTCGTAGTTCAATTCAGTTGGTTGTTTATAATTGTTTGATTAGTTTTACACGCTTTATTTATCTCCAACGATTCCTAATTATTTCATTTGTGACCGACACCGTTAATATGCAAAATTGATAATCCCAATATTTTATCAATATCATGACCATTTTCTATCAAATGATTAGGAAATTCTGAAAACCCACTATTGTTCAAACATCTCAAATGCTCCCTTACTCTTATATTAAAATTCCTCACCGTTTTCCCAATATAAAACGCAGCACAATCCTCGCAACTGAGTTTATAGACACCAGAATTGTTAAATTTATCATCTTTGTCTTTATAATTGATGAGTAAATTTCCTATACTATTATTTGTATAAAATGCCGGTCTAATGTTTCGCGGTAGGTGTTTAGATATTTGATTGGAAAGGTTATTAATGTATAAAATCACACGCCAATAATTATTATTATATTTTTTATTTATTATCTTAGTTTTATTAACCACAATTGAGTTTAAAAAACATCTACCGGTTTCGGAAAACACCTTTTCCTTCTTCAGGATGTCATAACTAAATTATTATTATCATTATGTTTTATCTGTGATTTATATAAAAATTGATTATTATATTCTGCTGCATAAAAGCATAGATGTCAGAAAAAACAGGATATTCGGAAGGAGGTTTCCACTCACCGCAATCCAGTTCTTCAGACACCTCCAAGGTGGACTGCAAACTTATCACTATCTTCGTTCAGGGGTCCTAGTCCTTTAGATTGCACTGTATTAGACGTGACGTCTCAATTTAATATTATACTCCGATTCACGCGTAACTACACTGCTTCAAGGTCGCCGTTTGACTGACGCGGCGGCGTGCCGAGTGAGGAGAGCGAGGGAATGGGGAAGGCACAGTACACTACCTTCGTTCAAGAAAAAATATATGTCCCAAACATATTCTTTTAATTTATTTTTTAAAATAGTGTCTATCAAACCTGTATTCAATTCAATATTAAAATTGGAAAAGGTATGTGGATGATATAATAAAACAAAGATAACAAATACAAATATATGAATTTTAACCACAAAGTTAATATTGCTAATTTTAAAAGTATTCTACCTCATTACTGTAACAATATTGGGACGGTTGTTCAGTTTAATTCTCCATTACATAGAATTCAAAACTAATTAACTGTTAATGTATAGAACATAGTTATGACTGACAGATCGGACAGACTAATTCGAGACTAACATAAGAATTTTAATTAATATGTATATTCATAAATAAAATTTTGTAGATCTTTTATTATGTAGATATGTTCAATCACTATGTGACAAGATTTCTATACTTTGTAAACTTTTTACTGTATTATATTTTCATTATGTATTTGATGATTTTAATTTTTATCTCATATTTATCGTTTTTGTTTTAATTTATGTAATACTCAGTGGCGTGCAGTAGGTATAGATTTAGATTATGCTGTTACCAATGATATTATACAATCATATATAATGAATATGAACTTTCGTTTAACCAAAGTCTTTAGACAAAATGAATTCGTCGTTTATACGACCCTACCATGTATTTCTTTGTAATTTTAGAGTACTATTAATAGTTTTTTTAAAGTTTAAATTTTAACGTAAAATTAAATCTTCTTACCCATATAAAAAATGTATGAAAATCCTTCGCGTAAGGAAATAATTATTTTTATTAAAGGTTAACGTAGGAAATAGTTCTGCCAATTGCCTTTTGTTTTTCCCAAATAAAAAACAAATCCACGCACCAAACAGTAAGATAGTAAAATTCGCGAATTACTAAAAGAGGTAGTAGACACTTCAATGATTTGCACGCAGTTGTAACCCTTTCTAATGTTATCCTGTTAAAAAAACAGCATACAAAACGTATCAACCGAAAGGAATATTCAATTCAATTAATAGCCTATTATAGGACTTGAGTAATTCACTAAATTAAAGACAGAACAGAATAATGTGAATAGCTCGATGCGGCGAATACAAAAGAGATAGCTATATAATGTTTTCTTTTATGTTAATTCAATTATTAAAATTTTTAGTAATGCACATTACTGTAATATATTAAACTATTTTTGAAAAATTGTTCTTTGTAAATATCTCGATTATGTTCGTACACCCCGTGTGGAATCGCCCCAGGCTGGTTGAGATCACGCTCGTGACGACCCTGATCATCTTCACTCAGCTGCCGGATTCTATCAATCGATCGCGAAGCCAACTATTCAAAGAAAATGGGATGACAGATGTTTGTGCCTGTGTGCGTGACGCTGTGAGGGCGGGGGTGAGTGTGTCGTCACAGATCTGTGAATTGTCGGTAATGGTATTTAATAACGAATATCGCTCATTTTAATATGAAAGTCTCCGTGAATATCCCACGATTCTGCGAAACCGTTTATTATGATGTCGAGTAACCGAGCGTTCCGGTGATCCTTGATGGTGACCGGTTAAAAATAACTGTGACACAAATATCAACCGCCGCTGTTAGTTTAGTGATATATATATATATTTGTAGTTTCCACGATGCGGGGTCACCACCGCTGTGTCTCATAAGCGAGCGATACTAAAACGTTATTTAAACAGCTATTTTAACATTTTTTTAAAAAAGAACACGTAATTATTTGTGAAGTTGTAATTTCTTTCAGAACTGTGATATTTAAGTATTAGTGTGATTGGATTAACGCACTTTCCCGAATAGGAAGAGATCCTGGTTCATATCCCGGTGACAGCTAAAATAGTTTTTCGGTAAAATTGAATTAATCTTTCTAATTGATGCATTTAATTTGTATTGGTTATTTAAACAGTTATTTAAACCGTTGTTTAACACATTATTTAAAAAGTTGTTAAAAACGATATTTAAACCGTTATTTTAACCGTTGTTAAAACAGTTATTTAAACGGTTATTCAAGCAGTTATTTAAATAGTTATTTAAACCGTTATTTAACCCATTATTTAAACGGTTGTTAGAACAGTTATTTTAACAGTTATTTTAGCCGTTATTCAAATAGTTATTTAAACCGTTATTTAAACTGTTATTTCAACCGTTATTGTATCATTGTTATAATAGAACACAAGCTTGTAGAAGCTTGTTGCAGTGAGCAACGTCGGAGAACGGAGACGAAGAGGAAGATCACCCACTAAACAGGATAGAAAAGTGGAGGAGCGTATTTTAAGAGGGCGGGGGAATATGAATATCACGATTTTCAGTCAAATAAATGTACGAAAATTTACTTCCTCCCCAGTGGACTGTACACACAACGCACGCACTTACAAATAACATATTATTTGATGACAAATTTATATTTCTTCTACACATTAATGAAATTACAAATATAGCTATGAAATGTCTTAGTTTTGTATTAAGAACGGTGAAAGATATCAATTCACTTAATAAATCGCTTTACACACGGCTGTGGTTCGTAGCAATTTAGAATACAACTCAACAATTTGGTCTCCATTCTATAAAGTGCATAAATTAAAATTAGAAAGGGTTCACCATACATTTTTAAGGTTTATTAACTTCAAACTGTGTATATCCGTTGAACAATTGAATAATGATTTTCTAATGAGCACTCTTAATTCAACTAACTTGTCGCGTAGAATAACTTTAAATGATTTATTATTTTTATTTAAATAGGACATGCTGGACATCATTAATTTAACTGAATTGATTGTACACCATGTTCCCGCGCGGAGTACTCCGATATTCAATGTTTTTGATGCTGCTCTGAATCATAGGTGTAACTGATTTTGGTTTACAGTCATTCTGTCTTAAACTTAAATTTTTATTGTTTATATACTAATTATTGTATATTCTCTCAATTTTCTTTCCTTAACAGCATCGATACAAAAATTAGGTTAAAGATTGCATTAAATGTGGAAAAGGAACGATAATATTTGACTCAATTCTTCCATCAGAGATGTCAAAATATAAGGGATGATTCTGCAAAAATTCCTTTCATCTCTTTACGACACCAGGAAGACATTCGTGAACGTGAGACCTGCCGGGGTGGGGGGCGGTGGGCGTGCTACGATCGTCACATCTCACTTAGTGATCGAACCCCGGCCAATATAGATGGCAGGTGTATATTTGTCAGGCGAAAGGTACACGACAATTTTTTATTGAAATACAATTGAACGGCGTATCGCGTAGAGATATTCAAATAATAATTGTCAATTTTTTATTTATCTGGTAGGTGAGTCTAGCTGGAGATATATTGAGGAGTTTTATGTATGTGTAAGCTAGTTGCAAAGAATACAATTATATTAAGGAGAACACATTCTTATTGTGAAGGTGTAATTATTCAGAACACAGCTCTGTGATATTTTAAATACTAAATTAATGTATTAATTATAAATATATACATTTAATTAATACATTAAATTAATATTTAAAACATCACAGAATAATAAGAATGTGTTCTCATTAATAATATATAAGTTGTATCAATGTGTCCAAAATTTAATAAAAATGAATTGTTAATTCTGGCGTCTGCTGTCAGATTATTCAAAGATATTTGAGATAATGTAGATGGCTTTCAAATAATGGAACGACAGATGTATTAATTTGAAAAAGTGTAACATTCAGGTTCGAAAATTTGTCATGAAAAATACTGGCGCTATAACACAATTGGTAGTGTACTTCCCCGGATTGGAAATAGAGATCCAGGTTCGTATCACGGTAGTGCAAAAACAATATTTTTCGACAAAATTGATTTTATATGTATATATTTATAATTGGTATTTAATAAAATTATAAATTATAATTTTACAGTGGTTAAAATGATAGAAAGAGATTATATGACGCCACCCCTGCAACAGTATATAGCTTTTGTCACAACGTTGTATATTAAAAAACCATATAAAATAAAATAAAAACTATCACTATTACATAAAATCTCAATATTTAATGAGGCAGTGAGTAGAGTCATTTTACGATAAATCTCATTTAAAAAACTGTAAGAATTTTTTCGACATCTTGAAATATGGCAGAGTTACATATGTTTTTAAAAAAAAAAAAGATCGGTTCGCACAGTTTTGTCGTGTGACGTCAGTACTCGACAGTCTAGTGCTAATATTGACCGACGAGAAGAGATGTGACGTCACGAATTGACGTGTTTTTCAACGAACCCAACTTTGAACGACAATATCTTCCGAAATTAACGCACACTTTGAAAACATTCAAATAATATGGTATTCTGAATTTTTTGGGTTATTATTTTTAGATCACCAGTTATAGTCCAGTTAAGTTTGCTATTTATGCGAATTTCCCCAGTTATAGGTAAATAATGTGTGTTGTAATTGTGGATGATGGGGACCTATATCTCCCAGCTGTACACCGATGTTGAACAAATAATAAGTAACTTATAGTTGATGCCATCTATTGAAGACAGGTAAATAGGATCAGTAAGGACGTAAAGCGTCTGTTGGTCGATGGTCTGTTCAAGAAATCGGCCGCGAGAGAAGCGAATGGTTAAGGCTGGCCTGGTTTTCCAATCAGGTAACTGTGAGGCGCGTTCAAAGCCTCCACGTATTAATCTGAGATATATAAGAACTAATACAAATTAAATGTATTAATTAGAAAGATATACATATAAAATCAATTTTATCGAAAAATATTATTGTTGCTACGATTGATTCGAACCTGGATCTCTTTCCAATCCGAGGAAGGTGTATTAACCAATTGTGCTACAAATTTTCGAACATCGAATACATCTATTGTTCCATTATTTGAAAGCCATCTACTTTGTTTTTACGGAATCTCAAATACCTTTGAGTAAACCGATAGCAGACGACAGAATTAACAATGAATTTTTATTAAATATCACAGACCTATGTTCTGAATAATTACAACTTCACAATAAGAATGTGTTCTCCTTAATTTTACTAGAACTTATCTTTGCTATGCAGTTTCTCAATTTTTCTTATGTTTTCTGACATTTCATTAAATATCTTCATCGCACTGTACATCTGAGATTTCTGAGATTTGTCCTTCTTCCTGAATGTCAGTCTCAGTCTATCCCTTCCCCTTGTACGATGCTCGTGCTCATCTTGTTTTGCATCCATTTTTCGTATGAATTCCGCTGATATTTTCTTATTGAGGATTTAGTAAATAAATACCATTATATTAAAATATATTTTCTGCTTAAAGGTCATCATATTCAGATCTTGAATTAAAATGAACTGTTGTCTGTATATCTGAAAAAATAAATTTATCAAAATCGTAACCTTTTTTGTGGCGGCAATATTTTAAGTTCAATAAACATCTCAAAAATGATAAACTCTTGGCGAACAGACATTTTAAATTGATAACTTATTAAAGTTAAAATTTCTTTAGTAAACTTAACTTTAATAATTTGAGTCAATATTATATTATATTTCCGAGAAATATCTTCGTTGAAATACAAGAGATAATTCAATAAATATAAATGAACTCGAAAGAAACAAATAATTTTTTTTTTCATACACTAATATGACGGAATACAGAGTTTATACAAACTCCTTGAATAATTATTTAGATGATCAAATATTATATATTTTACTCAGTACTACAAACTTACGATAGTTGGATAAAAAAAACTTAACTCTTAATACGTGGAAGCGATTATATACAACATTAAAAAATTTGATAGATGTGGAGATTGATGGGTAACAATGGGGAACGATATATTTATATAAAGTGATCACTTAAACCAGCCGAAGACAGGTCGTAAGTCCTGTAATTACCCCATACTTATATATATTTTCCATTAAATGTAATAAAAATAGCTTCATCTCTCTGAGATATCTGATATTTATTTAATAATAGTGCCTTTGTAGGTAAAAACTTCAGTAATTCTTGGACATATTTAATTTTAAAATTTATCGTTAGAAATACTGTCGCTGTTGCATAGTTGGTAATGCATCTTCCCTTGTTATATCTTGATAGTCAAACTCCAGAGGTTGGGTATTTATGCAAATTTAATTATAGCTATGTTTTAAACAGAAATCTTTCGGTAAAAATTAACTAATTATTATTTGATGAATTTATTGGTTTGAGTGGTGTTCCACAGGGTACTCATCTTGGACCTATATTGTTTATTATTATTTTTTTTAATGATATTACCGATGTTTTTGACGATGTATAAATTCAAATTTTTGTTGACGACTTGAAGATATTCAAATCAGTGAACAGTGTGTCTGATTGCATGATAATACAAAGTAATTTGAGTTCCGTATTAATAACCACCTACATCTTAATATCTCCAAGTGCTAATCTATTAGTTTTACTTGGTATCAGTAATATTTGATAGTCAATCGTCATTCATTCCCCATATTGATTCGATAACTAATACAGGTCTCAAAGTATTGGGATTTGTTTTGCGGACTGCACTTCTCTAGTCAGACCTCAGAATATATATATATATATATATATATATATATATATATATATATATATATATATATATATATATATATATATATATAGAAGAGTCACATGGTCGCCTCACTTCATTGTTCACTCGACAACTGTTGGAAGAATCCAAAGATTCATTAATTTTAAATGAAGTATACGCTCTGACGATATAAAGCCCTTAGCCGTCTGAAATTTTTAAAATTATCAGTGAGACGCACGACGATCGACCTTATATTTCTATACAGGATCATCAATGGTGTGATAGACTGCCCCCGGATTGTTGGTCTGCTTGACTTTCACGCACCATTGAGGTCATCGAGACACAATTCATTGTTTTATTACAGTGGTAATGTTAGAACACACGCATATGCACATGCACTCCGCAATCTCCAGATTGCATTCTTTGGGGAATGAATATGGGAAGGTGTTAACTCTTGTTTATTATTACAATTTTTTTGGGTCTCAACTCAACATTTTAAATTTAATTTTGATTTTGAAAAAACTTGCTAACACTGTAATTTTTTCTTTGTGCACCTGAATAAGGGGTGTATAATAATAATAAATAAAATAAGTTATTATTAATTTCTTTTTATTAATATTAAAAATATAATACAATTTGAATAATCAGTGGATATATATATTATTCTCTATGAGAGTAAGACTAGTATATAGAGAAGGAGTATATTCGAGTTAATTAATGTTTCAGTTAGTCTGTGTACATATTTTTTTACTTCAGTTACAAATTTACGATAGTCCGTAATTTTTCTAATTGTGATGGGGAGATTGTTACAAAATTTGATGTTTTGAGTTGCGGTATATTTTAGTTTTGGGATATCAATTTGATCTCCATTACTTGTAGATCGGAATTCGCTTCTAAAATTTAATTGATTTTTAATTTTGAAAATTTGAATTTTTTTTATATATGTCTACTATTTTTGGTACTTTAAAATCTGTGAAAAGTTGTATACTTGGATAGTCTTTTTTTAGAAAATTTTTTATTATCATTTTTTGAGTGATTTCTAATCGTGAAATTGAAGTTTAAATGCTCCTCCCCATCCGATAATACCGTGTTGCAAATGTGACTGTAAAAACGCGTAATATATTATTTTCAGATACGTAAGTGATAAGATGTTTCCGAGTCTAAAAAATATGTTGGCAGTTTTTTTTATTTTGTTTGTGAGATTAGTAATATGTTATGAATGAATGTTATAGAAAATCGTATTAGTAGATCTTGAATGTAAGTAAGTAGAAGAAGATAATAATCAATGTCTCGTAAAGTTCTTGAAAATAATTGTGTGCTGAATATTCGCGAACGTCAACACTGAACACTCGATAAATACGCGTCACGAAATATTTACTTTACAACTTTAGAGTATCGCCATAGTGTAAGACTCTTTGAGGGTTGATTCACTGTCACTATTACAGAGACGGCCCGTCTCGGTGACGTGGGTACGCCAGACCGCTGGGTGGGGTGAAACTTATTTGGAGGCTTAGTCACAGATATGGAGATCAAGTACCTGTACTCGCAACATATTTTGATCTCGAAACGATATTACTGTAAACAGTTTAGATTATACGCGGTGCAGTGCAACTTCTCTACAAAGACGTTCAACAAAATGGCGTGACAATTTAATTCACGGAATACTGCAAGTGATGAGAATAAACGCTGCTCTCGGTTCACCGGCGTGATCGTGAATGGTATTCGATAATACCAGTGATTGAAAACTGTGACTTTATCATATCACAATACACGAAATAAATAAATAAAACGCATTTTGTTATATTATTAAAACTTCATTTAGCGTAAAAGACATATTATAGTGTAAATAATTATAATACCGCAATAAAAAATACCAACAAAAACAGATTCTAATAGATGGCGCCAATCATATTACGGAAATTTCGATAGATGGCGCTGATTCAATAGATAATCAATCGAATTATTAACAAAAAAAATGCGAATCACAAATTACGATATTCCCAGATATTCAATCGCCGATAGTGAGTGTGACTCAAAGATATCAGTGATTGATTTACAGTTCGTGATTTTGAGCTCATCACTAGTTCCTGTGTTCCCACTTCCGCGAGCAGGCTGGTGAATATTTGGTGGATATTAGTATTCTGGTAAATAAAGGTGTCCCGGAAGATTAAAATTTTAACTAAATCACATGTTATTTTTTTTTTAGCATATACCGATTTTTGATTTAATTGTAAAGTAGTCGTGTGAGAATGATGTATGGAACAAGACTTCTGATAAATTTTCAATCACGGTTTGTCTTAACCGTGGCTGTATTTCAGTGATACCGTGTCTAATCTCCTCTTTCAAGACATTGACATGAACTTTTGACATTTTCGTAGGAAGCAATCACTTTGTGGTTTGACATATTGTATTAAATAAAATAACTATCAATTTGTGTGAAACCTTGGCGTACCACTATTTATTGCCTTTTTTTATTTCAAAGGCTTTCTATATTACAATAATCTTTAATTATTAATAATCAAATTAATTTATCTATTAGCCCCTTTAGACACCTTAGTATCCATTAGACGCCAGAGCGCATCCTCTGAGACTGCGTGATTTTAAATGATGCACCTATTAAGAAATGAAAGGAATCTCGGATATTTCTGAGTATTTATTAGGGTGTGGGTGTCTCGCTGGGGGTTGCTGGGATGGGCGATGCCGGGAAGTCTTAACGGAGCATTCTGCTTGTCGCATCTGTTGCGACCTGGACAGGGTAAATTTCTGCCGGACTGTGACCGAATTCTGCGACTGCAACACATAAATGTGACGTCTACCCTCCCCCTTTGGGGGTGTATGATTTATATAGCTTTTTTCTGGCTGCCTTCTGAATTGAATGTGATAACGAATCTCAGGTCTAATTGTACAGGTATGGCTCTGGTACGATGATATCGGAGCCAAAATTAGCCCCATATTAGGTATGCATCCTTCAAAATCAATTTAATATCCATCAATACTGTATTTTCCCCTCCCTTAATGTTCCGTCTATCTGTATATGTATTCTGTTTCTCTCTTTCGAATATAATTTTATATTCTGTCTCTCTTGATGTTCTATTTAACTGTATATGTATTTTGTGTATCTCTTTCACATGTAACATTATATTTTATCTTTATACTTATATATATAAGTGCACTCTTTTTGTATTTATGATTAGTTTCAAATACGTCTTGACGAAGCTTCATATAAGCTAAATCGGTTGACGTATAATAAATTTCGTGGATTCATACAATGTGATTGTTATTTGACTTCAAAAAATTCCAGAGAAAGAAGTTTAATGTCGTTAAATCTCACGATTTAGACGGCCAATTCTGGTCTTCCAAACGGTAGATTTCTATCAGGGAATGTCTTACTCAATAATGCAAGTGGTATCGTCGTACTGAAACCACATGTCTTCAAGATGTCCATACCATCTATGAAATGTCCAATTCTTGAGCACGACGCCGAATGGATGTTCTAGGACTCTTGGTCACATTTTGGCTAAGAGCCGTTATTTTTTTTTTGCTGAACGACCTGGACGAACACGTGTCGAGGTCTGACATCAGTAATGGATCCAGTCTCCACGAATTTTTCAATTATTCTCTTCACAGTTGATGCGCTTGGACTTTGACTGCCACGACAGAATTTTACCAATTTTTTGAAAAAATGTTTAACAAATGAATGCGTTGTTGTGTCGAATAGCGATCCATTTTTAATAATGGCGGACTGTCTACCTTCGAACTGTCATTAAGATTTTTATTATTAGGTTCACTTTTTTTACATATATTATGTACTTACATTGATAAATAATGTCTAGAGATCTGACGTATTACTCTTCCAAATTAATATTCATTAAATACTAAATTAATGTATTAATTATAAATATATACATATAAAATCAATTTTGTCGAAAAATATTGTTTTTGGGTCACCAGGATTCGAACCTGGATCTCTAATTCCAATCCGGGGAAGTGCACTACCATTGTGCTATAACGCCAGTATTTTTCTTGACAAATTTTCGAACCTATATGTTACATTTTTCAAATGAATACACCTGTCGTTCCATTATTTGAAAGCCATCTACATTATTTTTACAGAATCTCAAATACCTTTGAGTAAACCGACTGCAGACGCCAGAATTATCAATTCATTTTTATTAAATATTGCACTTAAGACGTCGTTTTTTCACCTCGCACATATTTTGTGAAGAACCGAGATATCACTGCACTTCCGTAACTGTTGAGAACACAGTTTCTTCGTTATCCGAGCGTTACGCACGGCGCTGCTTATACTGTTGTGCTTTGAAGTTAACCGATATGTTGTATTTACTTTTGCGTCACCGGGATACGAACCTGGATCTCTATTTCCAATCCGGGGAAGTGCACTCCCGGTGACGCAAAAACAATATTTTTCGACAAAATTGATTTTATATGTATATATTTATAATTAATACATTAATTTAGTATTTAAAATATCACAGACCTATTTTCTGAATAATTACAACTTCACAATAAGAATGTGTTTTCCTTAATAATATTATTATTATATATATATTTCATTTAACATTTGTTCCTTCTCTATGAAAGTAAGACTCGTGTATAGAGAAGGAGTATATTGGAGTTAATTAATGTTTCAGTTAGTCTGTGTACATATTTTTTTACTTCAGTTACAAATTTATGATAGTCCGTAATTTTTCTAATTGTGATGGGGAGATTGTTAAAAAATTTGATGCCTTGATAAATATAGTGATTTCGGGTTGCGGTAAATTTTAGTTTTGGAATATCAATTTGGTTTCTAAATCTTGCAGATCGGAATTCGCATCTGAAGTTTAATTGATTTTTAATTTTGAAAATATTAATTTTTGGTATTTTGAAATCTTATTTTATTTTCATTATCATTTTTTGAGTGATTTTTAATTGAGTTTTGTATGCTCCTCCCCATCCAATAATACCGTATTGCAAATGTGACTGTACAAACGCGTGATATATTATTTTTAGATTTGTATGTTTCCGAGTCTTAAAAATATGTAGGCCGTTTTCCTTGTTTTGTTTGTAAGATTAGTAATATGTTCTTTCCATTTTAGTTTGATATCTATTATAATTTCTAGAACATCGGTCACAAGAGTCTTCTGGCTTTGGTGTGAATTTTAATATTAATTTCAGTGTTATCTCTCTGTTGAATAGCAAATCGTAGAAAGTATTAATTAATTAATTAATTAATATATATATATTGACATACATATTTTTCTTCTAATAGAGGTGGATACATAATAAACATACATAATACATAGTTTATTGTGTGGGATGGAGTAGACTTCACCTTTGATATATACAGCGTTGTCCTGGCTACTTTGTTACACTGAAGTCTGTGTTAAAGTAGACGGTTTTTTTTTTGTGCTGATATTTAAGCATCGACTGGAATAAAAAGAGAATTACAAATTTGTATAAAAAAAGTAAAAATATATGTAGTGGGAGTGTTGTAGGACTAGTGAATTATTAGTGAAGGTATTGTATTAATTATATTAGAATGTTGGATAGCCATGCTTCTGATTCATCTCTACCTGATTGGATCATATATTGGGTCCATATTAGTGTAATCTTATTGGAAGCGAACGGTACTGAGTGTGTTGTACAGTTTCGGAGCCAAGAACATGTAGAATCTTTGATAAAATGTCGTTGTTGCTCTCGGAACTGGCGTGTAAATGTGTCTTGATAGTAGGTTATCATCCGTCCACTTTTTTATGGTATTAACATAGCGTCAGTCCAAGTTTTTTTCATTAATCATTAGTACTGTATCGGCTGCATAAGATGTTATTTTATCATGGATAAAGCGGGCCACCCAGATGCGGAACTGTCCAGCTGATTCTCATCTGATTGTGTCCATCACAAGAATCAGAGTTGAAGAAGGGAATACAAGTTTAGACGTACCCTAAAGAAGACACGGTGCACCAATATTCATCTCGCTCCTGTTGGATTTCTGTAGTGTTCACAAGGGCGGTACACCCCGGCAGTAAGTAATTCACAATTTGTTTCAAATTTGTGTAAATTCGTTTCGCCGACAAAAAAAATGTGACGGCTTTGATATAAATTTGCTTTTCAATTAATCGGGAATTGCGGATTTTGGCGTTGGTGAATTTTTGTATTTCACACGCTCGAGGGTATCGGGGTGGAGAAAATTCAATAAGGGTGAAATTGATAAATACGGCCGATCGGGGTGGCTCTGTGAATGATAGTTTTGCCGAGCGGCTCAGTCAAGCGATTGTCATTTTCAATCGTCAGATTTCTTTTGGGAAAGTTAACGTCGTTCAGACCCGTGATACGACGTCTCCCTGACGTGCTGCGTCTTGGAAATATTTATTAAGGAGAACACATTCTTACCGCGAAGTTGTAATTATTCAGAACATAGGTCTGTGATATTTAAAAAAAATACTAATTAAATGTATTAATTAAAAAGACATCAATTTTATCCAAAAATATTGTTGTTGCTACCGGGATTCGAAACTGGATTCCAATCCAGGAAAGGTGCATTTTTTAACGCTACACAAAAGATTAAATATAAACCCAAGAATAGAAGCACTGAGAGGAACAATAAACGGTGATTCCCAAGTTCTTAACACGGCCCCTAAAAGGGAGTATAAAAAAAGAATACAATAAACAAAAACAACAAAGGTTTCTTCCGGCAGAGGGAAACCATGACCGGCTGATACTAAAATAAGCAAGAAGGGATAGCGAGCAAAGGCGGAAGGCCATCACCCTCTTTCTAAACACCTGACCGTCTCAAAACCTCCCAGCGAGACACCCACACACCCACGAACACCTGTAAAAGTCAGAAATTACTTTCGTTCCGAGCCTGTCAAAAAATTAATGAGACTGCCATTTAGGAAGAAGGCTATTCGATTCGGACACATTCTTCGTATTTCTCATGCGCTATGATGCCAGATCATCTCAAGTAAATCTCTTAGATTTATCTCAGCGTGTCTCGTACCACGGACACGGCCCGTGAGGGACTTTACTGGGGTATTCGTTGAACATTAACATTAATATTCTACGCTATAATTAAATAACCCTAAACAATTTCACACAACGAAACAAAATTATTCGAAATTTACGTTGGATATTTATGTTGGCCGGCGTCATTAAATTTTCATTCCACCGGGGGGGTGCGGAACACGAGAAAACACAGTGGACACCCCTGCATAGGTAGCGGCTAATTCGGCAGTAAGAATATTTTATGAAGTAATAAAAGCGCACGATTGTCAAAGACGAAATAAGTCAGAGACACGACCGCAGTCACGTTTTTATGTTACGCCTGTGCGGCGGCCGAGGGATGGGACCGTCCCCATTCGGTATTCATCTGGGACTGTCATTTAAAGCTATTCAGTTCAGAGCGCGCGTTGTAATCCGTTTCATCTCCGCTCCGTGGCCCCGATGATGTTGTTGCGTAAAAGCATAGATGCCGGAAGAAACAAGATATTCGGGAGGAGATCAGTTCTTCTGGCACCTCCAAGGTGGACTGTACATTTATAAGTCCTTTAGATTGCACTGTATTAGACGCGACGTCTCAATTTAATACTATACTTCGATTCATTAATTACCGTACCGGTTCAAGGTCGCCGTTTGACTGATGTGGCGGCGTGCCGGGTGAGGAACGGGAGGGGAGGTGGAAGGCACATTACACTTTTTTCGTTCAAGAATAAATATATGTCCCAAACAGAAAAAAATACTTGTAGGTAATGAATAATTGGAACAAGTAGATGAGTTTGTATATTTGGGAAGTATGCTTGATAGAAACGGAAAGGCTGAGAATGATATCGAAAGGAGGGTGACTGCAGGAAATAAAGTGAACGGCGCTTTGGAGGGAATTGTATCTAACGGGAATTTGTCAACCGAGGCAAGACTAGCGGTGCACAATGGAGTCCTGGTACCGACACTGATGTATGGAAGTGAGGCCTGAAGCTGGCAGAAAAGGACCAAAAGTAGACTGAATGCAGTGGAAATGAGATCATTTGTGTGGCATATCTATTTATGACAAGAGTAAAGAATGAAGAAATACGGAAAGATTGTAAAGCTGATGTTAGTATAGTGTGTAAGATTAAGAATGGATCACTTAGGTGGTTTGGTCATATGGAACGGATGAATGAGGAGAGAATGGTAAGAAAGAACCAGAAATAGAGAACGTCCGCGGAAGACTTGGCATGACCAGGTAAACCAGATAATGGAGGATGGTTCTGTTAGAAGCCTCAACAATCGGCGAGCTTGTATGAGAAGATGTACGAATGTGGATGAGGCGAGAATTGTGTGTCAGGAGAGAAGAGAGTGACGCTCTATCCTCTCTGCCTACCCCCGCGTGATGGTAAGTAAGTAAGAAAAATGCACGACTGCAGAGCTCAAATAAAGCGCTCCTCTGGCGAACATCACTAAAATATGTGACTTAATATCTGACCTTTTCCTTATATCCTTAGGAGTATCGCAAGGGTCAGTTCTTGGACCTATCCTTTTCATTATCTATATAATTATAGACATCGATTGCAAATTAAGATTATTTTCAGACGGTAAACTATGGCAGTAAGGCTGAAGATAAATAAATTAAAACTAAATTCATGAACATCGGAAATCAAAGAATACCAATCACACCAGCAATTATCACAGATGGTGAAAGTCTGAAGGATGTGACTGAAATCAAATATTTGGCAGTTATAATAAATTCTAAATTTAATCTATCGCAAAATACAAGACACGTGTCTAAAAAGATTGCTAAAAAGATTTCACATCTGGGAACGATCAGTAGATTCATTAGTACAGAATCTTGTAAAATAGTAAACAACTTTTGTTATTATTCCTCACATCAACTACTGCAGCTGCATTCTGTCAGTGCTGCAAAATGAAGCTTTAAAAATAAAATATATTTCAATATGATGGTATTTATTTATAATATCCCTATATCACATCATCTAAATCATTATAACATAAGAGGAAAAGATAGACTGAGACTGGCGTTCAGGAAGAAGGCTAAATCTCAGAAACTGATGTAGATTTTTAATAAAATGACAAGACGTAAGAAAGGAGAATAAACTGTATAGATTCAAAATGAAACAAAGCAAATATGTGAAAGATAAGTTATAACATAAAGAAACAAAATACCACCAAAGTCATTTTCCGTGAG
Organism: Eubasilissa regina; assembly: GCA_022840565.1. Taxonomy (NCBI): domain Eukaryota; kingdom Metazoa; phylum Arthropoda; class Insecta; order Trichoptera; family Phryganeidae; genus Eubasilissa; species Eubasilissa regina. Next base: position 7,365,396 of record JAINEB010000026.1, read on the forward strand.
GCCGTTTAGAGCGTGTGTCGTAATCCGTTTTACCTCCGCTCGCGACCTCTAAAAGTTAGAAACACGACCACAGAGCACCGATAAAAATGCTAACATATCAGAATACAACGGGTTGGCGTGTCACGTCTTTGTATTAGATCCGCAAGACGTAGATCCACGTAGACTGTGTGCGTATGAGAGCTTCAGTGTACCAGCACTGTATTTGGTGATCACGTTTGTTGTTTGTGTGCCGCGGATGAAGTTGTGATATCGCCGTCTTCAATTGGAAGCGGACATCTGCCCATCCGCGTGCGGCTCGTGTGATATATAAGGTAAGGCGAGCAGTCCTTCTAAATCCCGGTTCCCGAGATAACTGGTCCTTCGACTGAAACCCCTATCCCATTATCGACCCTTATCCCTTATATCCAGATTCCCTTATTTCCTTCTTTTCCCTCCCCTGCGGCAATTCCAATTCGTTCATTAGATCCTATCGGTGCAGGATTTATAGTTTTTCTTTATAGTAGATATATTCTTATATTAAAAGTGTAAGTTTAAATATAAGAAGAGTGTTGTTTTTGACGCTGTCACATCGCATACAATTGATTTTGGTACTCAGTCATTCTGTGTCAAACCTAAATTTTTATTATTTGTTTTGCTTACTTTTAATTTTTTAATTTTATTTAAAGCTGTGTATGTATATATTCCATGCTGCTTGTGTAGCTGCTCATGTTTTTTTATACCAAAAATTATAGTAGCAAAATGATTTGTTCTACCTTCCTAGCATTACCCAGCGGGTCACGCATGTTCTGATAAAATTCCTAATTAGTTTCTGCGCACTAAGTCGCCGTTCTTTGGAGGGCGATTACCTTATGTAATCGCAAAAATCATTTTGTCCACTGGCGTTTGTCGAATACCGATCATTAGTCGTGAAACCGAATTCGGCCATCGTAGATTGCGCGTCCCTAGCGGGGACCCTTTGCCGGCTTATAGTCCACTTTCCTTTATTCGTTAGTGAAACTTTATGACCGAGAAAGGTCGAAACTCCCCCCCCAAGTGCCCGTCCTCGCCCGACAATGGGTGTGTTCCGGCCTATCAAAATATATCACACAACGGCCAGGGCTGAAGAAAAGAATATCAAACAAAGTCGATCCTCGACGTGCGAATCAATGTCCCCGGAACAAGCAAACAACTGACGGAATTCTCTCGGCTCTCTCTCCGGACCGTCGAGATGTTCGGACGAATCGATTCGAGGAGTTTTGTACAATGAAACATACGATTGGCAACACTGCTTATGAAATGAGACTTTTCAAGTAGCTGGATGCGAGGTAGTACCTCACTCACACGGACAGACTAACGGAGTTGCAAAAGACGACGTATGGAGAGCGAGTCCCACCCACGCGGGCCGGCCTAACTGCCCACCTAAGGAGCTCCAACGAGTCACCCATACCCGAATGAATTCTTTATATAAGTCGCTATAGGTCTATTACACTCATGATACTCTGTACGGTCGGCCACTGACGAATCTTTGCTAGTATATATTTTTATTATTATTACAATAGATATGTTTAATGTTTAATTATTTTACGGGTAAGGAATGAAATAATATTAATCACATCTTAATAATAATAATACTGAAATGCCCTTCATCAGCTGAAACTAGTTTTGCCCAAAGTTACGTCCAGGTTAATCTCCTTTTCTAGGCTGTCTCTTTGACGCACAATACGTCTTTGAATTTGCAAATAACCTCATTCTTTACAGGAAAATGGTTTATCTCCCATCATATTTGTTTTTGTAGCTTTTCTCAGTCATTAAAAGTTCACTATTTCAATTTAAAAGTTCTGGTGATAGACAAACGTGTAACACATGTAGATTTTTATCTTTCACAATTCTTCTTCTTCTTCTTGTTTTCCTATCTAAACACTTTATGGTTTTATCAAAGTGTATTAGTGAATTTTTTAATTTTTAAAATCTGGATATTGACAACGGAGTACTGCAGGGTAAGTTTGGTACTGCGGGCAGACTAGTTTATTATTAAAAAAAATTATAGATATCTCACAGAGACGAAGCTGTTTATGTTACGTTATATGGGAAAATTACAAGTTATCACTTTACACAATGAAACGTTCACCATTTCGCCCACAATCAATCAAATTTTGGAAGGTGTATATATGTCACCATGTAGAAACATTTAACATATTCAACAACAGCTTCGCTGTCGCCATCTACGGACTGAAAATTGATACTCATTTCCCTGAAGCAGCGTAGGTGTCGCTATTGAGAATTCTATTTTTATTGGAAATTGTGGAAGCTATATTCTTTATCCTTACGCTAGAATACGCCTGAAAAGTCAATTTTTTAATTTGATATATTTCTTATTTAGACCAGTATATTACACTCGTATTATCAATATTTGAGTTTGTCCAAGAACAAATACACAATTACTGGATTTGTTTCTCCAAAAGTAAGTCATGTCTGTCCCACGGGTCTTCTCTTGGCTCATTGGCTCATTGAACTGCTTCTCAATTCTATATATTTAGCTAGCCCAAGTAGGAAGTTGCCGTAATATAATACGATAATAAAAATCAATTGTTACGAAATCTACCTAGCAGACACTCGCTTGACCATAGTGCATTGTGCAAAAAATCAGTTTTAAATTAAAAAAATATATTTGCAGAGAAGTTTCCGCATTGTGATTTATCGCGCGGCACGTACACAACACATGCACAACACGTGCATAGCATCCGCACGGTTGAATGCATTTTTGTACGCTTTGCCAGACGTGCAATGCCATCAGTCATATTTTTTGTAACGTGTGCAGTTCCGGTTCGCTTATTGCATTCAACGGTGTCAAGATATTTTCTATTTTATCTATTTACGTTTTTATAGGGGATGTTTACATGTTGTACTCAAATTCAGAAGAGAACCAATAAAAATATTAAAAAATGTATATCATTTATTTGAAGGAGCCATCTGCTTTACTTTTACGGAATCTCAAATGCCTTTGAGTAATCTGACAGCAGACGCCAGAATTATCAATTCATTTTTATTAAATTTTGGACACATTGATACAACTTTATTATTAGGAGAACACATTCTTATTCAGAACATAGCTCTGTGATATTTTAAATATGAATTAAATATATTAATTAGAAATATGCTGTTGCATAGTTGGATAATGCACCTTCCCCGGTTAGGAAAGAGATCCAGGTTCGAATCCCGGTGGCGCAACAACAATATTTTTAGATAAAATTGTTTTTATCTGTACACCTTTCTAAATAATATATTCAATTAGTATTTAAAATATCACAGAGCTATGTTCTGAATAATTACAACTTCACAATAATAAAAATTGTTATTAAATTTTGGCTTAATACAAACATTAAGAGGGGGGATTATTTTTTTTTTTATCAAAAAAATTTGATTAGACTTATTTTAATCTTCTTTTTTTTAAAACTCCGGTAAAGTATATAATTATAATTTTTTGAATATTGAACTTTATGGTTTATTTTTTTAGAGAATATTTATAGTATTTTACGAAACCAGTTGGTGTTTTAAAATTACTCATAAGTTTTTTTATTATAAACAAAGTTAAATAATCTTTTTAAAAAATATACATATATATTGTTTTTTTATATTCTCTTGTCAAATCTGTTTAACCCTTCCCGAACCATGCGGTGACACAGGTCTACCATCATAATTAAACCTGTTATATTTCAGTAGATATATGCAACATAAAATTCATATTTTAGATAATCCTAAAGAAAATATTAGCGCTTTGGAATGACTAGTGGGAAACCAATTATGAAAAGGGAATCGTTCAAAAACAATTATTTTTTCCATTCAATCCGTTATTAAATTAATACGTTGGTAAAAATACAATTTGTGATATGAAAGACAGAGATCACACACTATTTTAACGGTGAAAAGGACAACAAACATACAAATATAATTGTCTCTTTCTCACTAATTAAATGAAGAGAGATAAGAAGGAAGGACACATTGTATACGACTTAATGAATGCTTTAAATTATGTTATTAATTATTTTTTCAAAATTGTATTTGCTCAATATTTAGAGTAAATTCGTGCCATTAAAGCCATTTAAGCTAATAAAAATATTTTTTCTAACTGTCATTTACGGTAACACGAGTTGACAGCATGGCTGCGTTCGAATATTTTATATCATGGTATGGTGAAGGTTAATTATTCCTTTGTCTGTGAAATCAAGCGCTTTTTCTGATATTAAAAATCTCCGATATTGGAATTGAAATTTCAATTGCTATATCTAATAACTTGTTTGATCACGTCTTAGGGCAGGAAAATACTAATAAAGAAATAAATAAATATATATCTGTTGTTAAAGCATCATGTAATATATGTTTTTTTTTATTAAAAAAATATGCAATTTATCGCAGTCATATTTCACGCGACGTCCCTGCTGATTTTAGCGAGGACCGGCGTGCATTGTTGCAACAGAATGCATACAAAGTGCACTCGCAGCGCTAAACGCTCCCGGGCCATGGAACGAGCGGCGGTATCATCGCGGATTTACAAACATAATTCAATTTCAAAGGCAAACAGATTCACTTTGAATGGCGCCATGATTGGACCAACCGAATGAGGTTTTCAGCTCCGGCCATTATGCTGGAGAAGCCGATAATTTCACAATGAATTAATTTTTGCCATTGTGAATTGCATAGATCCTGGTTGAGCTATTATTCGACGGCTCTCATCGTCTTACGTGGCGCCACTGGACGGTTTTCATGCGCAGTACTGCGACATATAGTTGGCAACTAAGCAACGGAGTCTCTGGTGCATTCTATATATTTATATGGTGGAGAATAGGGATTCTGTGCCGAGACAACTTGGTGTTATTTATTTTAAACATGTTGAGTTTAATCTCATCTGACTATTGTCATACAGCAGGTAGTGACCCAGCGACGAGCGGTCCATGCATATAAATATATAACAAAAAAAATACGAGTTTCCATAGTTTATACGGTCAGCCATAAAGATTTGCATTACGGAGAAATTAGTCTTCAGATATTTACTGACAAAAAAAATCTGTAGTAAAAAATAAATAATACGTAAGTGTTTCTTTGCTAATTGTTACATGTTTTTTGATTCTTAAAATTTATTTCCGTTTTTATAATTTTGAAATATGTATTTGTTTTTTATATTTAATACATATAGGTATTAATTTCATTTAATAAAACTACTGCCATAAGTATTTCATCAAACAGTTTTAATAAACTAATATTACCGTATACTTTTTTTAAACATATAATAATATATCCTTGATAGCTACATACATTTTAACGACATGTTATAGTTCCTACCGGCCACAAGATATTATTTTAAGTTGACATTTCGCAAGTGGCAACACTGCACCGCGGGAAGGAATTTCTATACGGCACTTTTTCCGTTGACGGCTCGAGAGCGTGTGCAATAAGCCGCTTATGAAATTATTATCAAAAAATGTGATTTCATGTTTAGAAAAGGAAGGGTGAGAATAATATAAAATATTAAGCGTCTGTGTTACCCTGTACCATGTTAGTTTATAGTTTTTGTTATTTTGTTTGTTTATTTGCAGGATGTAAAACATCCCTTCCTGTCACGACGTCTGTGAGGCGTAATTTGAATGACAAAATTAATTTCTTCGTGAAGGATTACTCACAAGCTAAGCATGATGAGAACAAGATTAGGTTCCGTCTGCTCAATCTATTTTACAACATGAAGATGCAAAGGTTTCTGCGCTACTTTAAGAACCACGTTAGGAAGCAGGTGATCCAGTCTTTATGACGTTGGCGGTGCGAGGATACACCAAATATACTACGGGGTGACTCGTAATATCAAAAACTGAATTCAAATTATAAATTGCTCTTGAAGAGCAAAGGTTCTCGTGTCTAATTGTTGTGAAGGAAATTCTTAGTTGTAAAATTTTGAAGAGGTGGTAAATTATAATAATTATTCTCACGTTCTCACCTCTGATTTTTATGCTTGTTGCTAATTTTGTTGTAGACAATTTGTTGAAGATCTATTTTGTTGAAGACGATTTGTTGAATATTTATTTTGTTGAAGACGATTTGTTGAAGATCTATTTTGTTGAAGACGATTTGTTACAAATCTTTTATTGAAATCACACTGAATCAAGCTAATTAATTATATTGTTGTAAATCTTAAATTTTTGCTATTATTTTTTCCTTGACAATGATATGGTGAATTCTGTGGATCAGGACCACGCATCTCATGCTTTCCCTTGAGCGAACCGGAGGACGAAGTCGTCACACGTTGGCGCATCTAACTTGGGACAAGGTCACGTCACAACATATGAATATTTATTAAAATATATGGTATGGTCTCAAGTCTCGGGAATTGAAAAAAGTCGACACAGGACATAGAATCCCTAGTGAGGAATCATGAACCCTGAAGGGAATACTAGTCTGTGGTATTGAAGAAGGAAGTAGAAAATTGGGCTTTGAGATAAACAAAGAAAAAACAAATCTAATGAATGATCTTTGATCAGATTAATATCTTTAATCAGATAATAACTGACTTTCACAGATGTCCTTCCAGATCATAAAACTGTCAAGGGTTTCCGAGCCAGAAATTAAATAACTCACAGGTATGGCGAAAAGTTCTCACCAAGGAGAAGGATGTTACTGGTTCATCCAGCGGACACAGAACGACTCCTACAGCCAGATCACCGGAGCTCAAGGCGGTGCGACTCTATATGCACGAGCGAGCTTAGGTGCACCGCTGATAGATGGAGTACCAAGCTTCGTCGTTCGGTCGACAGGCAAGCATGGCTCGCGAGGACTAGACCCATTCTCTCTCGTACACCCGGCCGGTTCAGCAGCTTAAATTGTGATCTCGCTCAATCAAAATATGATACTTCACTAATTAATATTATTGTGAATTGTGACTTATACACCAGACCTAGTGATTTAGCTAATTTTTTTTTTGTGATGAGACAAAACTAAAGGTAAGGCTTTCATTTAAACACCCGTGATGCTCTAACTACTTTAATTACCTTCAAAAGTTCTTGCAAGTTGATTGTTGATGATTGTGCCTGCTCTGCAGATTGAACCACACTGATATAAAGGACAAGGCTGAAGGATCAACCAGAACCGGGAAGAAACACGACCCACCTGAGAAATGCTCCTTTAGTTGTCTGTATTCTTCTTCACTGGAGTTACATGTCTTCTGGCTTTAGAACACGTACTTCGTTGGTAGCGCGAAGTATTATTTAATTCACACTTCGTTGATGGTCCGAAGTATTAATTCGAATAAATATTGACAGAATCTGTACGAAGAGGGCAGTGAATGATATTTTTCCTGGAAGTTATGCCGTGTTGCATTGCCAAAATGCTTTTATCATTAGGGTGATGCTTAAACTGAGGGTCCAGAAACTATCCAAGCACTTAAGGTCTGTAAAGAAGATGTAAATCCTACGACGATAGGATCTAACGAACGAATTGCGCGATCTCCGGGTGGCGCGTCCTGTGAATTGGATTACTACGATTCCGATCGTAAATCGGAATCGTCGCAGGGGGAGGGAAGGAAGGAAATAAGGGAACCTGGATATAAGGGTCGACGATGGGTAGGGATTCCAGTCGAAGGACTAGCGGTCTCGGGGAATCGGAATTCGGAAGGACTGCTCGCCTTACCTTGTGCCGCCGAGCAAACGGCACGCGGATGGGCAGATCTCCGCTTCCAACTGAAGACGGCGATATCACAACTTCACCCGCGGCACACAAAACAAACAAACAACAATATCACTGTGCACACAAATCACAGGATCACAAACAATACAGTGCTGATGTACTGGAGCTGAATAAATCCACACCGCGAATGCTATCGATCGCGTTGATGTCTGCTGACGTCAAGGTCACTATTCACGCTGAAGACGAGCATTAAGGGTGTTTTACGAATACGGAACAAAGGTTTAATTATGCAAAAAATAATTCAAATAACGGTCGAGTCTGGATCACCCCGTTGCGTCAGACCTGTTTAGGGTTCCCACACCACCGGAGAGGCAGAACCGAACCTGGAATTCAGCGACGAGATAATAAATTCTGAATAAACACGCTTACCAAGGAGTGACTCGAGATTATTAATCTTGTTTAGCAGATTCCAATTAGATATAGCAGGGTACAATTCCACAATACTCTTATTCGTTCGGCAATAAATAACTCAAGGGGGGTTAATATATCGCCCACGCCCCTAAGCCGGGTTCAAAAGTCGAGACACACTAAATCCACGGGTTTGTCTTCCTCTCGGTTTTATTATCTATCTGATAAGCCACTCAATTCTAATTAAAACAGTTGAATTTATGCTTCCTTTTTTTTGTTTTTAAAACAAATTTATGTTTATATAATGTCAGGTGAACCGGAGTAAGTGTGACATATGAATAATCGACAAAGACTTTGAACTGTTCTCAAACTTCAGAAGATTATGTCTTTAACCTTTACCATACCATGATATATAATACCAGAACGCAGCCATGCTGTCAACTCGTGTTACCGTAAATAACAGTTAGAAACAATGTTTTTATTAGCTTAAATGGCTTTAATGGCACGAATTGAGCATTCAATTTTGAAAAAATGTTTAATAACATAATTTAGAGTATTCATTAAGTTGTATACAGTGTGCCCTTCTTTCTTATTTCTCTTTATTTAATTATTGAGAAAGAGACAATTATATTTGTATGTTTGTTGTTCTTTTCACTGTGAAAATAGTGTGTGATCTCTGTCTTTCATATCACAAATTGTATTTTTACCAACGTATTAATTTTACAACGGATTGAATGGAAAAATAATTGTTTTTGTACGATTCCCTTTTCGTAATTGGTTTCCCACTAGTCATTCCTGAGCGCTAATATTTTCTTTAGGATTATCTAAAATATGAATTTTATGTTGCATGTATTTACCGAAATATTACCGGTTTAATTATGATGGTAGATCTGCATGGTTTGGGAAGGGTTAAAAATCGCAATGTAACCTTTTAGGATAGCTGATATTGAAAGCATTTTATTCAAATTGGATCCATTATTTGAAGGAGCCATCTGCCTTATTTTTACAGAATCTCAAATACCTCTGAGTAATCTGATAGCAGACGCCAGAATTATCAATTCATTTTTATTAAATTTTGCCCACATTGATACAATTTATATATTACTAGGAGAACACATTCTTATTGTGAAGTTGTAATTATTCAGAACATAGCTCTGTGATATTTTAAATATTAATTAAATATATTAATTAGAAATATGCTGTTGCATAGTTGGATAAGGCACTTTCCCCGGTTAAGAAAGAGATCCAGGTTCGAATCTCGGTGGGGCAACAGTAATATTTTTCGATTAAATTGATTTTATATGTGTATCTTTCTAATTATTATATTTAATTCATATTTTAATAATTACAGTTTAAAAAAAATAAGCGACACACACACTAAGACGTACACAGATGAAAAAAATATAAATATACAGCATTCATAAGGCCATCTCCATGTTTTCATCTTCCCATTTGCACTAAAATATAATTTGTAACAAAACATCCCTTCTTTCCCTCGATAACTTTGTGAATTTGAGTATCGCGCCCTTCCTCCTTTACGTCACCACCCCTATTTGAACGAAGGGTTAATGCTAGACCTAGATAGGCATCTAAATGGATCATGAATTCTGTTTCCCTTTGAGAGCCTTCCATATAGATACACAATCTTTCGGCGATTTGTCTGTAGGATTTAAAAATGTACATTGATATTCGAAAAAAATAGACGGTGCTCTATTAAGCAAACAAAGGCACTAAACACAGACTGCTTCGATACAGATAATATTTTTACGATCCTTTGTACAAAATGGAAACCAAATGCTTATCTGATTTTAGAATATATTTTTCCAGTAAAATTGGTTGCCAAACTAAGTTAGAATTTTTAAAAATATTTTTATATTCTTCTTCGGCTAAACAGAAAAATATATCTATGTAGTTATCACCGCGACTCGAACCAGGAACTATCTCTTATTGCGAGTGTTGGGACAAGGGATGTAGGATGGATGGAAGTAATTTGGAAATGGGACAAGAAAGGAACTGGAGGATCAAAGACTAATCAGATACTAGGAAGAACATGACCTACCTGAGATTCTCCCTATTCTTCTTTTATTGTGGCCGCACCATATACAAACAGCAATATGAAACTGATTTCGGTGCGCACGGTAGCGAGAAACCGATCGCATCACAAAATATGTAATAATAATAATAATGTTATTTTTTTATTAAGACCTGATTCGCCATAAAGATAATACGTTTAAGTTACGAAACATTATTTACATTATGAAAAGAAAAGCAGAAAAAATATAAATAAATTAAAGTTACTACATTTCAGTCATGGCCATTACTGTATATGTAGTTATTCTGTAGTCGTTGCCATTCTCTGGTCAGAGTTGGTGCTGAGCTCTAGTCGCTGCCTTACGAACGTGGAACGAATCCATGTATACGGCCTTCGGCAAACATTGTAGATGCGCTACAATAACGCGCCAATCCGAACAGTATTCTATATGAGTTGTTGTACTGAATTGTACGTCACTTGTTTGTATTTCAACCAGAGCTCACAGGTGTACATGGTGGCGAAGAAGGACTTAAACAACAGGATCCTCTTCACCTCCTCACTGCATCGGTAGAAACGCCGTGACAACATATTTGCACGACCGCTCAACTGTCTCCTCTGCCGTTCTATGTCATCATCGTCTTGTCCATCTTCATTGATTATATAGCCAAGGTATTTGATCTTATTTTGAACGCTCAATTTCGACCCTTTTCCATGTTTGAACGTTACTATGACCGATTTGCTGGCATTGTATAAAATCTTATGTTCACTGAAAGCTTTCTTATCCGTTTTATAGATGACTATAATGCACTAGACGGCTGTAGTATATATAATTTTCTTAACGTAAGTCATAGACACAAAATAAAAATTCATCATATCTATCAGACTGGGAGCAAAACTAACGAATATGTTATTTTAAAAATGTCCAAATTAGGACTAGAACAGAGACATGCATCGTACATGGCTCCTGGAATGTATAACCAACTGCAAAAATCAACTAAATTAACAATTAATATAAATGTGTACAAAAAAGAAGAGAGAACATCTTCAAAATTATTTAATAATTATGTATTTTATATCTTTCTAATTCCCAAATTCTAATCTGATTATTCTGACGTTAGTCACAGTCGCTCTACAGTAAATTGGACAAACTACTGCCTCAGGTTCTTCAGTCATGATGTTATCATTCTTCTAGGGCCCAACTTCCATCAATCTTACACATCAAGTACGTATCTGGATGTCTCATCACACGTACTGATTTTTATTGTTTTGAATACTTATTTTTCTTTATTCATCGGAACCACAACATCTTCATTCAGCTTATTTTGAGCATTTTTCTCTAGATCCACATCTCAAATGCTCCAAGTCGCCTTAAGCTTCCATTCCATACAATAATACCGAGAACATCTGACCATTCTCATTCGTGATCTAAGGTTGAGATGATGAGTGCAGAACATGCGGATAAAGGCAAATCAACGGAAGGCACTCACTTTTCATCTACCGGTCGCTGGTTCATTTGTCGATTCCTCTCCACCACAAATACAAGCGTCGCGTGGTGCATACTAACAGTCGCGAAAAGGATTATTATGTATTAATTAAACTTGCTTCTTGTGCTTAAGGATAGGCGAGCAAAGAAAGGAAAATTTGGTTAAAATTTAATAAACCGCGAATTGAATTGAATTATTTTTTTTAACGGCTCTTAACACCAGGGTACATAATACATTGTATCTTCCAGCAACATAAAGACTTTCATTATCAGCTGTGTTCTGTTTTCCTAGTGAGCATATATTATGCTTTGTGTGTGTTAAGTTCTAACCGGAAAGTCTCACGTGTGTTCACAACTTGGTACGGCAGAAGTTTACAAGGTTTATCTGTTTACGATCTGAGTATTCTCAATGTGACTTACTAAAGTATATCGTATATTATTCAAATATTACCTATATATAAACACCGAAGAGCTAGCTGCATTGAATTCCTTTTCTGATAATAACATTATATATATATTTCATAATAAAATTAACAGTTCAATGACACAACACGTAAATAAATATGGTTTAATTCTTCAATATTAGCATAATTACTTTGTAGCCACACGTTATATATCAGGAGAACACATTCTTATTGTGAAGTTGTAATTATTCAGAACACAGCTCTGTGTTATTTGAAATATGAATTAAATATATTAATTAGAAAGATATACATGTAAAAACAATTTTTATCAGTGTGTCCAAAATTTAATAAAAACGAATTGATAAATCAGATTACTCAAAGGTATTTGAGATTCTGTAAAAATAAGGTAGATGGCTCTTTCAAATAATGAAACGATTAAATGTATTAATATCAAAAAGGTAACATATAGGTTCGAAAATTTGTCGCTGTAGCATAGTTAGATAATGCTCCTTCCCCGGTTAGGAAAGAGATCCAGGCTCGAATCCCGGTGGCACAACAACAATATTTTTCGATAAAATTGATTTTATATGTGTATTTTTCTAATTAATACATTTAATTCATATTTAACATATTATATTAATAATAAAACAAAATACTTTGTTTATCTTACTTAATTACCATCATTCCGTTTCCCCGCGGGGGTAGGCAGAGAAGATAAATCGTCACACCCCTCCGTCCTGACACGCAATTCTTGCATCATCCACATTCATACATCTTCTCGTACGAGCTCGCCGATTGTTGAGGCTTCTAACAGAATTATCCTCCATTATCTGGTTTACCTGGTTATGCGAAGTCTTCCGTGGACGTCCTCTATTTCTGGTCATCCATATATTAGTGTCAGTACCAGGTCTCCATTGTGCATTTTGCTTCGATTGACAAATTCTCATTAGATATGATTCAATTCAAAGCGCCGTTCACTTTATTACCTGCAGTTACCCTCCTTTCCGTTTCTATCCAACATACTTCCCAAATATCTGCTTGTCCCAAACATAGATCAGCTCCAAGTATCGAGCACGGTGTCTCGCTTTCCTCCTTCTCGAATACCATCACTTTCCACTTGTTAACATTCATCATAAGGTTGGCTTTCCTTGCATACATCGTACATTCTACTCACCAGACTCTGTAGTTCTTGTTCATTCTTCGCCATTAGTACTGTATCATCGGCGTACAATAAACAAATTTTGTTTAAACCACTATTTACTAATTATTAAATATGTTTTGATACCTATGGTATCTTCATCAGAAAACAATGTATACTGAAATTAAAAATACAAGAATAGACAAAAACAAAACTATAAAGTGGTGAATAAGTAAGAACTAATATAAAAACAAATTTGCAAAGAGAATTTGGTTATTTAAAATATTTAGCTTGCTATTAACACTTTTCCTTATTTCTAAAATTTCAAATTTATCTAACTGTAAACCCCTAGTATTTGTATGTATAATTTCTAAACTCTTGCTAATGGTTTGTTTCCAAAAGGTGATTGGAGAATTCTGAATAGTTGCTATTTAGGCATCTCAAGTGCTCCTTAATTCTAATATCAAAATTTCTGCAAGTTTTAGCTGTATAAAAATTTGTAGACAAAATGTAGACCCCCGATTTTTTTACAATATCCTTATACTTATTATTTAATATATAGCTTTTTATTTTGTTATCAATTTAAATAGTGCTTTTAACAAAGTATTTTGTCTTATTATTTAAAAAATATGGTTTATAAATAAAAATAATGGTCATCATATGCGTTCACCGTAATGCGGCTACGGTGCACTGACAATGAAATACAATGTATCATACAGGATGAATATTATGTTTCAGGTCGATGTTCTTTTTGAATAACTAAGAACTTATATAGATTTTTTTAATTTGGTTTTAATTGATCAATTATTCGATTTATTTCAATTATGTATGGCATATGACATTGGCCAAGTGGCCGCCTCTGGCAGCGGCACAAATGCGTGCTCCTTTAACCATATTTTTCATAACATTTTCGCACACTCAGCGTGTTATTTCAACAATTTCATTTTGAATATTGTCCTGTAGTATTATTGGCTTATTGGCGTAGACCTTTCCTTTCAAATACCTTCAGAGAAAATAGTCAGAAGCCGTCAAATCAGGTGTTCGAAGAGACTAGTCGATATCACATTATGAAAATTTCTAGCGTAGCCCGGGCTGTGTATGAGATGGCACCGTCCTGTTGAAACCACAAAAAGTTTTCTAACGTCACCATTGATCATTAAAGCATTGCATTATTATTTAGATAAAATGTTTTAATATCTTTAATTACTGGCGCTGGTGAGGCGTTAGATGATGCCACAATATGCGAACTGATAAATGTCTGCCAAACCAAAGTGACGGCAAATGAGATGTTACAGCGTGTATCTGAACAAATTAAAATGTAAAAAACTTGAAAACATAAATTACTATATAATAACACACATGAATTTAGAAATAATTTACAACGGTGGTCAGTATTGAGCATACTATGGGGAGCGATCTCCGGGTCACACTTCTCGTGGAATACGTGCCTAATTTCAACTGCGTCAGAGATATATACATTAAAAAAAATATCAATTTTGTGATTATTTGATTAATTTGAATATTTTTTCGATTCCAGAATACATATAGAATACAAAAAATTAAGATCTATCGAATGTAGAACGAATATAAAGGGTCTTTCAACGAGGACGCTCGATTTTAAAATGTAAGTTAAACAGGTTGTGTGTGAGATATTCACTCAATTTTTCTTTCATTTGAAAGTATATTTTATGGCATTAAGTGTGGAATATAACTTTGTTCGAATATTCGCTGCGGCTTTGCTCAGTGGCATATTTGGGAGGTCCAATTTTCTATGACTTTATCGCATAAATCTGGCTAAATTTGCTGGATGGCGTTTGTTATGTTGACTTTGAGGGGGTCAATTGTTTGCGGCTTATTCGTAAAGACTTGCGATTTAAGATAGCCTCAAAGGAAGAAGTCTAAAGGCGTTAAATCGCACGATCTCTGTGGCCAGTTCGCGTCACCGTCGCGCCAGATAACCGTGCCCTCAAATCGATTGTCAAATTGCCCTCAAAATTTGATGATTTGCACACGTTGTTCAACCTTCCGTGGTGATTTGTCGTATACTACTTAACAATTGACAATAAATTTGACAGATGTCACTCTAACAACATGGTTGCTATAACCTAACAAATTTTGAGCGTCCCTATTAAAAGACCCTATACTATATTTTATTAGATGATTTATGGTCCGTAGCAAAGACTTAGATAAAATATATACTTATTTTAGATACAGAAAAACGGCGACACTGGCGTTTCAGAGCAGAAAAATGCTATCGAATAATCAGAATTTAAAATAAAAATCGCCCATTTATTAGACGACAAAATGTTAATTAAAATATTATTTCGTTCATTTTTATCGGTACAATACTCGTGAATTCTTTCGATGCACTCATCTTAAAATAAACTACTTTATATGTGTTATTTATAGAAGAAACATTATTTTCTCTCTCATTGCTTCTTTCGAATTTATTCCGTATAACTTTCATGTTAGAGGTGAAAGCAACCCCCAAAAAATACGGGGGTTGGAAGGAGCGCCGACAGGCCAGGCGTGAGGTTATCTAGCGCCCTGGGCAGACTACAGTTGGCATGATTTATATATCAAAAAAAATAAGTTACGCGTTATTTATTCACCAGAAGAAGCAGTAATTTTCTTAATTAATTCTTAACTTAATATTGTGCATACATATATAAATATATACATGTTGATTTCGAAACGTAAACCTGGATCGATAGGATCTAAATGGACGAATTACGCGATCTCCGGGTCGCACGTACCGCAGAAATGATTATTAAAGGACAATTCCGGTCGTAAATCGGAATCACCGCAAGGTATGGAAGGAAGTAGGAAAACCCTAATACAGTATGAGGTCGATGAGGGGATAAATTGAAGGCACGGCACACATAACAACATACAGACACGTGATCAAACACAATATCAGTGCTGGTGCACTGGAGCTGAAAGTCCACACCGCGAATGCTATCGCGATGTCGAGATCGAACAAGTATCGGTCAAGCTGACGTCACTGATAAGATGGGTATGGATGCGGAATTGTGTCGATAACAACGGTTTCTGCCGATTCGAAAGACGCGCTAAAAGTGTGTTTTACGAATTTGGAACACATGTTCTAATATAAACAAAATCAAAATGTTACTTTTTATTGGAACTTATCTTGCATATATTGGGTTAGTTTCATTTTGGATCTTTATAATTTCTCCTCCTTTCTTATGTCATCTGGCATTTCATTGGAAATCTTCATCGTATTGTACATCTAAGATTTAGCCTTCTTCTTGAATGGCAGTCTCAGTCTATTTCTTCTTCATGTCCAACGGGTGGGTGATTTTCCTCTTCTTTTCTGCCCTTCGACGTGGCCAACCGTAACAAATTTCTCCACGATATCTTCCCTTCTCCAAGATGCCCAAAAAATTGAAGGACTCAGGTAAATGGTTGAGAGTGGCAACGTACCACGTCTCAATGGTATTCGTCAAAGGCTCTCTGTTACCTTCAGGATTCATGATTCTACCCCATATAAGATTATAGAATACACCAGAGACTGTATAAGCCTGACATTTATTGTTTTGGAAAGGGAAAAATTAATACGTACATTACTTTGTTCCTTGGAACGAATTATTTGTGCAATAAAATAATACAAATTTGGCAAAGTTAGGGTAGCTTAGGTATTTTTTAATGAACTGAAATATATTTATTTAATTTTAATTCTTTATTATTGTAATGCACAAACAATTCGTTTTATAGAATTTTGCGGTATAGGTAGTGATGGATTGTTAAATAAAGATTAGAATATCTTTGATTTGAATAACTGATTTATTCACGTCTGGAACGGTAACAGATTATTATTTAAAGGTACATAAAAAATATGTAAGTACAGATATAATATATACTAAAATAGAACTTGTTGAAGACACCAGCCACGGAACCAGCATGGATCTCTCGTTCCACGCGCCCGGCAGCCTAGCGAGACGTTCCCCTAGCGGGTGTCCGATACATCGCGTCGGTATTCGGTCGACTTGGTGGTAAGATCGCCAGATACACTATGGTACCTTTTACCACAGAACAAAGTATTTATTTTAATTCATATATCTTATTAACTGCCAACTCTATTTGAAATGGAATACACAACATAGGGTAAGACTAGGCTTTAAGGTTCTTGAATTATCTATCAAAATCAACCTGTCCATGATTTAAAAATATAATTTTAATTCTTGCAAGTTTGCAAGATCCAAAAATGCGTGTTAACACACTTGTAGCTTGGAGTAACATAAAAAGTTTGGCGTGTTAACGCGCTCACAGCATTTAAAAGGTTAAAACAATTTTGGAAATACCATGATAGTATGGTATCGTCTTATATTTATGGATGAGTTTTCCGATATGTTCTTCACAATATTTCGTTCTAGAAGAGTCATTTCTGTACATAAATGTAGCTCCTTTAATTTCGCACCCTCGGCGAGCGGCCCGTTCGCCGGCGCGCGGCGCTCCGGCCCCGGAGCCAGGTCGAAAAAAGTTCAAGAACACAGGAAAACACGTGGAAGGCTTTTTGCTGGTAATTTATTCCCTCGGGCTGTTTCGCCCCGTATCAAAAAAATTCTGGATATAATTTCTTTCCCCGGAATTCCTGCAGCCGTCTGCTAAGGGCGGTATTTTGAAAATTATCCAACCTTGTGAACCTTTGTCTTCGTCTGAACGCGACTGTTTTGAAATATGAAAAAAATCACCATAGATACATTTATAATTTTTTAACGTTGAATTTTTTTTTTACCTTCATATTTCATTCATATCATCGAAATTTTTTTTTTTTTGTATTTTTATATTGTCTCATTTATCTTGGCCCGCTCACCGTGAAGATGAACAGATAATTGCACGACACACAGCCGCAGAACTCAAATAACAAATTGGCAATTGAAAGTGCCTATAGTCAACAATTTCTACGGAGACAGAATAACAGAAATTACCATTTCATGCCGCTCTCAATGATGTGCCGGATTACATCGAGACCATCACCCAGATCAGAGGAATTAAGGGAATTCTTACTAAATAATATTAATTATCATTTCTATCATTACCCATTATTACTGATCACTTTGTATGAAGCCACTTTATTTATTATACGTCAACCGGTTTCGCTTATCTCGAGCTTCATCGGATGTATTTAAAACTGATCATAAATACAAAAAGAGTGCACTTATGCATACATAAAGAGGGAGATAGAATATAAAATTACATGTGTAAGACGAAGACAGAATACATGTATAGTTAAATAGAACATCAAGGGAGACAGGATATAAAATTGTATGCGGAAGAGAGAGACAGAACACATATACAGATAGACGGAACATTGAGCGAGGGAAAAATACAGTGTTGATGGATATTAAATTGATTTTAAAAGAAATATACCTGAGAAACCAAATGAACAGTAATGGTTTCTCAGAATTTGCCAACCACATTATTGAAAAAAAACCACAGGGGTCAATATCCTTCATAAAAACGGGTTTGGCCTCCGGTTGGACAATTTAGAAGCCCTCGAAATAAAAAGGGCAGTAAATAGTGGTACGCCAATTCTTAATAATAAAATTAATTTATCCATTAGCCCCATATTAGGTATGTTTCCTTTAAAGTCAATTTAATATCCATCAACATTGTATTTTCCCCTCCCTTAATGTTCCGTCTATCAGTATATGTATTCTGTCTCTCTCTTTCGCATATAATTTTATATCTTGTCTCCCTTGATGTTCTAGTACAAAGTGATTGTTATTTTATTTAATGTAATTTTTTTTTCGTGTCTTGTTCCTGCTTCGATACTAGTTGTCCAGTCAAGACCCAATCTGTATCACATCATCTTGTTTGCCTTCTTTGTTCGATCTTTATGATCTATGGATCGCTGATAGCCGTCTCGCGCGCGCGTGAACGCAACATATAGATAATGATTCCTGTCCCATTACCTCCTTCCTTATTCCCAGAGCACGACCTTTTCAGTAGTATGTTATCTATGGTTTAGGACCTGTTGAGTTATGTTAACGTTTTACATTGGTGTGCGTAAGACTGTTGACAATTATCTTCCTGCCTTCGTTGATAGTGTACTGTTCATGTTGCTATTGTGCTTGTGTGTCGCGCTTATCGCTATCAACGAAGTGTGAGTTCGAGAGTATTTCGTGCGAAACAGCGGAGTATGCAATCTGAAGCCAGAAGATCTTTGGCTCCAGTGGAAGAAGAAATCCATATATCTAAAGGAGTAATTCAGGTGGGTCGTGTTTCTTCCTGAAGTCAGGTTGATCCTCGAACCCCCCTATTTCTCTTTTTAATTTTTTCATTCGTCGTCTTAGATCCGTCGGGCGGAGATTTCGAGCACAATCTTTTTTGCTGTTTATCCCTGCATAGTCTGGGGCGACCCACCGAGAGTACCACACCTTGGTAGTTTTTCCTCTGGCATTCACAAGACGTGTCCAAGCCACCTTGATTGAGATCTTTTTATATACTGCGTCAAAAGTTACGGCAACAGTAACAAATACTGTATGAAGGTAGATTGGGGCCACTATATTTTAATAATCACAAAGAAACTGTCCAAAAAAGTTTTTTTTTTTTTTAACCTATACCATACCATGTATAAGATATCCGATCGCAGCCATGCTGTCAACTCGTGTTATCGTAAATAACAGTTAGAAACAATATTTTTATTAACTTAAATAGCTTTAATGGCAAGAATTTACTGTAAATATTGAGCATTCAATTTTGAAAAAAATGTTTAATAACATAATTTAAAGCATTCATTAAGTCGTATATAATGTGTCCTTCCTTCTTATCTCTCTTCATTTAATTTGTGAGAAAGAGACAATTATATCTGTATGTTTGTTGTCCTTTTCACTGTGAAAATAGTGTGTGATCTCTGTCTTTCATATCACAAATTGTATTTTTACCAACGTATTAATTTAACAACGGATTGAATGGAAAAAATAATAGTTTTTGTACGATTCCCTTTTTATAATTGGTTTGTCACTAGTCATTCCTGAGCGCTAATATTTTCTTTAGAATTATCTAAAATGTGAATTTTATGTTGCATGTATTTACCGAAATATTACAGGTTTAATTATGACGGTAGACCTGTGTCACTGCATGGTATGGGAAGGGTTAAACAGAATAAGAAATAAACTTAATTAATATATCATTCTATTATTGTTTAACAGTACTATACTAGAAGAAAATAAATCAAATTTTTCAAAACATACGAAAGAGGACTATTTTAAGATATAATATATACAAGAATAAGTTATAATGTGTTAATATAGCTAAAATTAATAGTTTAAACAAAAAAATTACACAAAATATCAGATCAAGTTTTGGAATAAAATATATTTTTGAGATTTTAGACTTCTACAAACGAATGTGGTAGGAACACTAAATAGTTTATATTATAGAGATTTCAAATTGTTCAATGAACTGTCGGCAAACGTATAGGAAGCAACTAGCCTTGCCACTTTTCCTAGATTAAAGTACACAATACGGAGTATCTAAGTTTAATAACTGATTATTTTTCATGTGTTTATTATATTTTGTATTATATTCATGACCTCTCTATCTAATGTTAATTGAAATATGATGTAACTTAATTTTTTTAATGTTACACACTAGTGACGAGCTTAAAATCACGAAATGTGATTCAGTCACTTATATATTTGAGTTACATTCACTATCAGTGATTGAATATCTGGGAATATCGTGATTTGTGATTTTTAAATTTTTTATTTATACTTGATTGTGAAATATTCATGAAGGAATAACGTTTAATTCGTGATTAGCGCCATCTAGTAGATTCTTTACGTTTTACACATTTGACCCGAAATGCCGAGGAGAAAATACTCTTTTTTTAAATGGTTTTCATTCTCTTTGTGATGGTATTAAATTATATATAAGATAAAATGTGTTTTTTATGTAAATGAAGTCTAAATAATATAAGTAAATATGCTCAAAATTACGTTACTTTAAATTATACGTATTAGTAATGAAACTGTGATCACAGTCACAGTTTCCAATCACTGCTATTATCGAATATCAATCGCAATCACACCAGTGAGTCAAGAGTAGCATTTTTTCTCATCACTATTACACACCTTTTTGGTGCGCTTTTTCGAATCAGACGCGACCACTGTTATTGACACATTTCCGTGCCCTTGATCGATATTTGTTCGACCGCAATAGCATTCACGGTGTGGACCTTTCAGCTCCAGTGTACCAGCACTGTATTGTTTGTGATCCTGTGATTTTTATGCGGTGATATTGTTCGTATGTGCCGTGGTTAAACTTGTGTGATCGGAGATTGGCTCATCCGCGTGCCATTTGATGATCTCCGCGGCGACTGCAGGGATTACGTCATATACAAGATAACGCGAGCAGTCCTTGCGAATCCCGGTTTCCCTAAATTCATTGGTCCTTCGACTAGATTCCCTATACCCTCACCGTCTTCATCCTGTATCACGTTTCCCTACTTCCCCTCCACTACCCTGCGGTGGTTCAGATTTATATTCAGAATCGTCGTATTCCATTGCGCAATTCGTTTATTTTGAAGATTAATCAATTTGAATTTTTTACATACTCCCACGTGTACGCACATAGAAAAAACACCCCTAAATTCGGGGGTAACTCAGCAGGTCCCACTGGGGGTGCGATCCCATTAATAAATTATCGACAGTCTCCGGAAATACATAAATAAAATAATAGAAACTCCGTGATGGTAGGGGGAAGGAATGAACTCGTCTATAGAAAGAATGTTCCGAAGGGTGACAACATACGGGACAGGACACGTTTAATTAAATGTCTCTACTCAGGCATTTGGGGCGGAATTCCAAAACGGCTGAGGGATGGCTTTAACAACATTATTCGTTCTACAAATAATATTGAAATACCTCTCAGGGCATAATTCTCTATACCAATAAATATCTCTCTCTCTCCTCTGTTTACAGAAATTAATGGCCAAAAACGGTCCGTAATTGCGTTTTCGTAATTCGTATCTGGTTATTAAATTACTAGTGGTTAAAATCACTCTTCTTCTTCTTCTTTTTCGGCGGTCCCTCGTTACACGATTGAGTGTATACCCGTGTATATGTAGCACACGAGTATCCGCCGAGCAGGGCGGTTTTGAGCTACTTATCTTCCTCCATCATATTTGTAACTGTTTAGGAGTGATCTTGCCGAGTACATTATTATTGGGATGGCCATGGCAGAGGCCTAAAAGAAAAAGAATATCAGGAGGAGAGAGGACCCACCCTTTCCCGGGACCAGTTTAGAAGCTAGGGCTTCCTTGTCGGTCCCACTCATTAAAGCTAATAAAAATACGCGATTTTAAGTATAAGCAAAACGAAAAGAGAGGAGAAATTTAATGTGTCAATGTGTTATTAGCAATTATCGCAAAGATTTTAAAATTTAGACCCTCTAAAAATCATAGAACATAGTTATATAAATCAATGGAAAATTATTAATTAATGCAGTAGTTCAAGGCAGACACTCAGGGATCCATTCATCAAAAAACACTCCCAAAAGAGAGACAGCGGACGAGACACAAAATGGATCGAGTCACACTTACACGGAGTTGCGAAACACGAGGTGTGGAGAGTGAGAGGTAGGAGCATAGGTGGAGTTCCACCCGCGCAGGCCGGTCTAACTACCCACCCAAGGAGCTCCAACGAGTTACCCATACCCGCATAAATTCCTTGTATGAAACAAGAATGTGCGTGTAATTGTTTAGGTTAGTTTTCCGGTCAGCACCGCCTCCGGGTGACATATGCGGAATAATGCATAAATTCAGTCAATTATTGTCTGACATTTGACACCTGTCAAATGTTACATCAACTTGTCATTATCAATAAAATGGCGTTTCTGATTGGTTGCAGCGAGGTTGATTCTCATTGGCTACAGAGTTCGCCTACCCCACTTCGTGTTCCGCGTGACGTATGTGTTCATCTGTCAGTTGACTTATTATTTGTCGAATTACAGTTTAAATCAGAACGGTCGGCGAGGTAGAGAACTTTGTTTGTTACCGTCTTTATCGTGCTCATCAATTTTTTTTGTGTTTCTCGTATTATATTTGAAAATCAATTATAATCATTTTGCAGCTGAACGCACCAAACACTGAAAAATACTGGTGCACACTAGCGAACCGTGTGAACTCAGCCAAGGTGGCCGATTCATCTTTGGCTTCCGCTTCGATCGCAGCATATGGTGCGAACTCCGTTTCCGCCGCGGATATTCTAACAGTAGATTTCAACTAACTATTCATAATTTAAAATAAATAAATTCAAAATACAAATTTAATGTGTTAATTAGAAAGACAATGGCGAATAATGAGCAAAAACTATAGTCTAGTGAGTAGAATGTACGATGTATGCAAAGAAAGCGACCTCATGATGAATGTTAACAAGTGGAAAGTGATGGTATTCGAGAAGGAGGAAAGCGAGACACCGTGCTCAATACTTGGAGGTGATCTATGTTTGGAACAAGGAGGTATTTGGGAAGTATGTTTGATAGAAACGGAAAGGAGGGTGACTGCAGGGAGTAAAGTGAACGGCGCTTTGAATGGAATTGTAGTTAATGGGAACTTATCAACTGAGGGAAGACTAGCAGTACAGACACTGATGTGTAGAAGTGAACGCTTGGAGCTGGCAGAAAAAAAACGAAAGCAGACTGAATGCAGTGGAAATGAGATCGCGTAGACGCATATGTGGCAGATCCATTTATGACAGAGTAAAGAATAAAGAAATAAGGAAAGAATGTAAAGCTGATCTTAGTATAGTGATTAAGAAAGGATCACTCTGGCGGTTTGGTCACACGGAACGGATGAATGGTAAGAAAGATGAATGAAGCAAGTGTTGACGGCACCGATGACGGTTGAAGAGTTGGCACGACCAGGTAAATCAGATACAGGAGTATGTTCTGTTAGAAGCCTCAATGAATCTCATCCAGAAAGTGAGTGTTACCATAAAATACCCCCCCTCTTAAATAGAAGAAACACTCAAGATTTAACCTACCTCTATAAAATTTTAAATAACTTACTCGCCCTATTTATTAGAACAAATAACTTTCAACTGTCCAACGCGACAAACACGATCAAATAATCTTTTTTACCCAAATTTGAGTAGAACTAATTACATAAAAAATTGTTTTATTATCCGCTCTACATCAAAATACAATGCCATAAATTTTTCTAATAAAACATGGACATTTTCAACGATAAATTGCTTCCTTTTAAATTTAAACTACGCCAACTTTTCAATAACTATTAACATAAACTGTATATATTGCATCCCATTTCCCTCCCCTCCTTACCCTTTCCTCTTTGTATGTTCAGTTTAAAATCACTCTTTTATTTTTTTGTTTTTCTTCTTTCAGTTTATTAATATTATTATTTTTTTTATTAATATATACTATTTTTTAGTTTATTATGTTTACTTTTATGTAAAAGCATTTTTGTTTATCAGTCTGTTATTTTTTAGTTTATTATGTACTACGTATTTATTTATGTACTCTTTACTATTTTTTAGTTTATTATGTACTATGTATTTAATTTCCGAAGAAACTTCACTGGTGTTATTTTTATATATTATGTAATTATCAGTTATTATTGTTACACTGTTTGTTTCTCCAAAAAATAAAAAATAAAATAAAATAAATAATTGCCGAACTTGTATGAGTAGATGTATGAATGTGGATGAGGCGAGAATTGTGTGTCAGGACAGAAGAGTGCGGCGCTCTATCCTATCTGCCTACCCTCATGGGGAAACGACGTGATGGTAAGTAAGTATAAAATAAAAATATATAAAAAACTGTACGCTTTTTGTAGTAGTTTTGAAATTTACAAACTGGCATCTCGTCTTTTTTTCGTATATCTTAAATAATTGCATATAGACTCTCGGGAGTTAAACTTTTGTTGAGAGGAACCTATACATGAGTGAAAACATATTAAACGGTTCCGGTAAAGGGTGGGGTCCTTTCGAAGCCTTTCGTTGAGGTTGAAGTCGAATACTCACTCTCTGTGCATTTGTCCTTCCAATAAACAATATACCTGTCAGACAGATTGAATTGTGACGATCTATTCTCTTTTTTCTATCGTTTTCGCCGTGCGTAACGCTCGGACAACGAAGAAGCTGTGTTCTCAACAGTTCCGGAAGTGCAGTGATCTCTCGTGTGATTCTTCACAACAAACGTGCTAGTCAGCTCGAGGTGAAAACGACGTCCAACCCAGGACTTTAGTGCAAGGTAGGCCAGATGCATCTACCCTTATTTTCGTTCATGAATCAACTGATAAATATTATAATCTAATAATTAAAATTAATGTACCATAAAAAAAATCACCTAATTAATAAAGAGAGATTTTTTTTGTCTACTCGAGTTCGTCATCTCATTTTAATCTTGTATTTCAGTTCAGGAGAATTTTTATAATCGTCTCCCTTTGAAATCTGAATCCGCGGCAATGTGAACTGTTTCGAGTGAGGATTATGAATTAATAATATTAGCTGAGTACCAGCTCGCATTCTCAGAAGTTGACGCAAGGTTATACGAACACCCTTCAAACAATTCCGATCATGTACTTGTACATATATAATTACGTATGTAACATTAATGAACTCGTACATAATAGAATTTAGTTAAATTTATCTCGTTATTTAAATTTTTTTAAAAATAAGAACGACTTTGATGAAGCTCTTATAAGGCTAAACAGAATCTCGACCAGTCATCACTGCGACTAGAACCTGGAACATTCTCTTGACAAGAGAATGAGCACGGATAGGCGGACCCATCGCTTACCCAAGACCGTTTATAAGCAAAAGATACTTCCATATGGTCCTGCTTGTTCGCCGCCAGGTTGGCATTTATCTAATTTTACTGTAACTAATGTGCAATAACGTGACAGGACGGTGCCGCACAGCTGTCAACACAGAATTGCCCCCATAGACCCCGAAAACTTCCACTTTTTAATACAATATGTATATATTTATATATATAAATATTTTTAAAATTAGCAATATTAACTTTGTGGTTAAAATTTATATTTTTCATTTATTATCTTTTTTTCATTAACCACTGAATTGAGTTTAACTACATCAACCGGTTTCGAAAAATACAATTTTCTTCTTCAGGATGTCAATACTAACTAAAAACATATATTATTGTTTCTTTACCAGAATCTATTTTTTAAA
This sequence comes from Eubasilissa regina, assembly GCA_022840565.1. Taxonomy (NCBI): domain Eukaryota; kingdom Metazoa; phylum Arthropoda; class Insecta; order Trichoptera; family Phryganeidae; genus Eubasilissa; species Eubasilissa regina. Next base: position 7,391,683 of record JAINEB010000026.1, read on the forward strand.
AAACAACAATTATTTAAAAAATAAATTTAGTACCTAACTCTAATTGTTGCTCAATATAATATATAATATATATATAAACAATGAAGTAAAAGCATTAATAATAGATTGTTTAATTAAATGTATTAATTCGAAAGATATACATATAAAATCAATTTTATCGAAAAATATTGTTGTTGCGCCACTGGAATTCGAACCTGGATCTCTTTCTAAACCGGGGAAGGTGCATTATCCAACTATGCTACAGCGCCAGTACATATATTACATTATTTGAAAAACATCTTCTTTGTTTTTACGGAATCTCAAATACCTTTGAGTAAACCTATTTAGACCTTTGGAACGATTAAATGTATTAATATCAAAAAGGTAACATATAGGTTCGAAAATTTGTCGCTAAAAATATCGTCGCTGTAGCATAGTTGGATAATGCACCTTCCCCGGTTTGGAAAGAGATCCAGATTCGAATCCCGGCGGCGCAACGACAATATTTTTCATTAAAATTGATTTTTTATGTATATCTTTCTAATGAATACATTTAATTCATATTTATTTAAAATCATCACAAAGCTGTGTTCTGAACAATTACAACTTCACAATAAGAATGTGTTCTCCTTAGTTAATGAAATAATGATTTGTAATATAAAATATCAACCCCAACTCATTAGCATCAAATAAACAAAAATATTAAGAATTAATTTATATCCGCTATACGTACTACATGGAGAAAGAATGGAAAACTGCTGAATCATTTCGCCATCTCGATGATCTTTTCGGTGAAGGAACGATCAGTGAAAGGGCATGCCGAGATTGGTTTATTCGCTTCAAAGCTGGCGATACCAGCTTAGACAACAACTCACTAAGGTTTTGATCTTCGTATTTTGATGACCATGCTCTGTGAACACTCACTGAAACATTGTTAAAGCGTCTCGAAGATGTAAACGACACAATGCATGACTAAAATGTACTTGCAGTTAATCACATGGTTTATTCATGAAAGCTACAATTTAACTTACGCGACGTGGTTTGTGCTCTTCAATATAAAATTAAGCTGCGTTGTCCAAGATGTAGGACGGATGGAAGGAATTTGGAACAGCAGGCTCAAAGACCAACCAAATAATAGAAAGAATACGACCTGTCTGAAGTGCTTTTAATAACAATCGATTACCGAATTTGTGTCTTACCATTTTGTATACAATTTATTAAATACAGCTCTTTAAAGAGCCACCCTGTAGGGATGTGTACCGAAATGTCCCGCGCCAACGCTGTATCCACTTGCTGGTGATCTACTGCCGGCTCTGCGGCGACACCGGCCTCCTGCGGCCGTCAGCCACAGATCAAAGTGTCTGAAATTGATGTCAACTTGAATGGTATCGTAATGGTCCTTTGCTTCAGAAGTTGAGTACTCGTGATGTGATAGGGGATGATGGGTAAGTGTATTACATACAAATGTTTCGGTCTACGCGGTTTTCATTTTTGCGTTTTCTGCCATATAGCGGCCACTGTTGTGGCATCACAGCGCGCACAAAAAAAAGCGACCACACAATTATCAATTTAACAAGACTTTTTTCTATGTTGGCGACTAGCGATGAGTTCAAAATCACGAACCGTGAATCAATCACTGATATATTTGTGTCACACTCACTATCAGTGATTGAATATCTGGGAATATCGTGATTAATTTTTTTATTTAATTTATGTTTAGTGGCGAACCGTGATTCGGCGCATATGAATATGAAATATTCATGAATGAATGACATTAGATGTTATAATTCGTGATAAGCGCCATCTAGTAGATTATGCCGAAACGTTTTACGCATTTGAATCGAAATGCTGAGAATTTGACCCGAAAAATAAATTCAAAGGAATTAATTCTCTTTGTGATGATATTAAATTAGATATATATTATTTATATTTATAATATGCTTTTTGATGGTGTCATGTGATCACAGTCACAGTTTTAAATCACTGATATCGAATATCAATCACAATCACACCAGTGAGTCAAGAGTAGCGTTTTTTCTCATCACTATTACACACCTTTTTGGTGCGCTTTTTCGAATCAGACGCGACCACTGTTATTGATACATTTCCGTGTCCTTGATCGATATTTGTTCGACAGCGATAGCATTCACGGTGTGGACCTTTCAGCTCCAGTGCACCAGCACTGTATTGTTTGTGATCCTGTGATTTGTATGCGGTGATATTGTTTGTATGTGCCGTGGTTAAACTTGTGACATCGCCGTATTCAATTGGGATCGGAGATCGGCTCATCCGCGTGCCATTTGGGTGATCTCCGCGGCGACTGCAAGGATTACGTCATATACAAGGTAACGCGAGCAGTCCTTGCGAATCCCGGTTTCCCTAAATTCACTGGTCCTTCTACTCACTGGTCCAACTATGCGTGTGAATTCCTTCGGTAGCTTATTGTTGTCCTGACTGTCTATACAGTAATTTATTCATAGATACATGTATATAACAACATTATCAAATGTTATGTATGGAAGGACAGAAACCAGCGGGTACAAGACAGCCATCAAAGAGTTAACTATCGAGTACGCTCTTCCGTGAAGGGACTTGGACGAAACGCAATGATGTGTGAGTCACGCCATACACGGTACAGGTACAGGACCGCACGATTTTACTTAAAAGGGTGCAGGAAGGTCTAAATTAAAATCTCTGTTCGTTTTGTCTGTCAAACTAAAATACTGATTTTATACATAAGCTATCGTTTTTCTTTTGTGTGTGGAACCGATAAACAAAAAAAGTGAGAACATTTCTTAAAATTTGATACGATTAGATCAAAATTAGTTTAACCAATAGGCGTATGCATTAATTCATGCGGTTTTTTTTCGAAAATTAAGGCTTTATTGTGAAAAAATGGTTATACACTCAATGATCAAAGTATTGTCCATCGGAAGCTACAACATTTGCCCATCTTTCTGGCAGTTTGTGGATTCCATCCCAAAAGAACTTCTCCGGCTTGGTGGTGAAGAACGAATCAAGCCAATTTTTGATACCCTGTTCTGAAGTGAAGCGTATTCCGGTGAGGGCATTCTGCATTGATCTGAACAAGTAGTAATCAGAAGGGGCTATGTCTGGGCTATAAGGCGGGTGAGGTAGAACTTCCCACCCACTGTTCTCCAAATAGTTTTGAACCGGTCTTGAAACATGTGGCCGAGCGTTGTCATGATGGAAAATTATGGATTCGTGTCTGGTTGCATATTCTGGTCGTTTTTCCGCAATCGCTCTCTTCAAACGAATTAATTGTGTTCGGTAGAGGTCCCCTTTGATCGTCTGACCCGATTTCAACAGCTCATAATACAACACACCCTTCTGATCCCACCAAATACAAGTACAAGTCTTCTAAGTTGAAATCGCCACTTCTAAACCGTGCAAACCACTTCTGGCACGTTCTTTCAGCTAGAGCATGGTTACCATAAACCTCTACTAAAATACGATGACTTTCGGTAGCACTTTTCTTCATGTTAAAGTAATGAAGAAGAACTCCCCGCAAAAACACTTTTTCTGGCACAAAGTTCGACATGTTCAAATGAATAGAAAAAAATGTTGTTTACACTTCAATCAAATGACATATACTGAAAAAGACGCGCAATGACAGTAGCTTTCAAATGAATATAGTCACGGATGAACACGGCGCGAAATAATACTAGTAACGCCCTCTCTTAGAAAACCGCATGAATTAATGCATACTCCTATTATATCAACAATAGCTTCAATAGTTTACTCATTTAATTTATCTATATTACGTTTTATTTCAACAATTTTCGGTCACCGTCTATTTGGTTGTTTTAAAAATTGTTGTCCAAAATGACAAAAATCACTGCGGAAAACCGTGTTCTGATCAAAAATTTTCGAATTGAAAAACGTCACGGTGCTAGGAAGATGATCAGAGTTTCAAAACAATTCCTGGAGTATAGCTAGACATTACAGCAGGACGGAGCTCCATCTCACACGGCCAGAAATACAATCAACTTTCTTCGTCGTGGCCTCTGAACAGCCTGGATGATGCAATATGGGGTTTTTCTATGATTTCTGATTAGCTGAATATTGTGCAAAAAAAATTACATTAAGAAATATAATTAATTATATTATGTTTTGAAATAACTCGTGTGTTACGAGATGTACTCACTTTGTTTGGGCCACCCTGTATACAGTAAGACATATCACCACTAGCGTGGTCTGCTGTCTGCTGTGATCCTCTGTTGATGGCGGGTTTATCTTCGATGTTGGATGATTTTGATCTCCGATGTTGTTTGCGCTCGAGATAATAAACTACCAGGAGCGCTGCCTGTCAATGATCCGTTCCCGACGAGCTACTGACGGCGATTCGCCAGTCGAAAAAGCGGTGACCTTCACAGACATACCACCATACAAAAAAAAACAAGCTTATCAATCGAAGAATGATATATCCTGTATAAGATCACCAACATGGAACCACTTCTTTAGGTCACACAGCCAAGATAATCTCTTCCTACCTCCACTACTAGCTCTGCTGCTCTGCTGCTCTGCTGCCTTCTATCTTCCCCTGCATGATGACTTTCAAATATCACATTATTCATTGAGCAGGATGTGTCTCAAGTATGCGGCTTTCCTTGATTGATGTTATTAGTTCTCCTGACTTATTGATACGTCATCATTAATAATATGGTCAGCCCACAGTAGCCTTATATTGATGCGATAATATTTTTTCCCCGGCGCCCAAATAATAGCACTGTTCAAACACATACCGTAATCCAAAATTAGATTTGCATCGGCGGCGACCGGTCCGATAGCCAGACGGCACGCTCGGCGCCACTCTCATAGCGTTACTGAACCGATCAACAGAGTTTAGCTCCGACCTCTGTACTAGCGTCACTCACATAAGTACGCTTATTTCAATCTCTGCTCTCTACCCTCGAGATGTGCTACTCGAACTAGACTATTCTCTCACCAAAGTGCAAATGACGTTGACGGTATCCTCAAATTCAACTCCTGCACCAACCGATCGACACGAACGCACATATTTGACCCTTCTGATCTTATTCACACTCATATTTCTAGCAAAATTGCGCTATTGAATGTGCAGCATCGACAAAAAAATACTCACTGTTATTTAGGGTTCAGGGGTGATCTTGATAGCACCGTATTCAGTGTTTAATTTTGAGACAAAGCAGGTACTAAATTCGCACTAAATTGAACGAAAAAAAAAAAATATATATTTTGATTTTTTTTGGGTTAAGATAATCCGGGCCGTAATCTCAGCCGTACTAGAAAATAAATGAAACGACCCTGTCGTAATCGGCTCGTGTATGTTACTAAAAACTGTGTGCGGCGGTAATTTTTCATAAATATCTGACATCTTAAGCACAACCCCTCGTTGTCGCCATCAGCGCCGCTATAAATAAACACGAGGAATGTTCTCTTATCTCGCCTCGTCCGGCGGACATTTTGAAGATTGTTCTTTTCACTTTCCGCCCCGCCGACGGTGGAGGCGAGAAATCGGAACGCGTTCTCGGTTATGAAAGCGCCCCCCGCATCCGATTGGCGCCGCCTTCGGCAGTGTTCTGTTGATATGTCAAAAGATAATTCGTAATTTATCTGCGTGCAATAAATCTCTGTTTCGGGCGGCAAAACAATGCGCGTGTCAGTTGATATTGGGAAATTTGAATAACACACAGAATTGAAAATAACTTAATATAATTTCACAACGGTAATTTGGACAACTTTGTATTGGTCACACAAGGTTTTGTGCAAACTCTTCTAGTCTCACGCGTGCGGGTGCATGTCGCAGTGTATATATTACAAAAGTTACAAGCCGAAGAGCGGAGTGGCTCGTTTGAAATGTTTGACGAAAGAACAGTCCGCGGAGAAGCGGTCGGCTATCTCCTAGGACGCATCCGTCACGATATGCTTATTGGCCCTATATGGCTATCAGGTAAGTACTTACACGGCGCGTATAAATATTGACACTCAATGAAAAATGACTCGAAGATATGAACGGTAATGAGAATATAATAATGGGAATTGCATGACTAAAATGTACTTACAGTTAATCACACGGTTTGTTTATGAAAGCTACAATTTAAAGTACGTGACGTTGTTCGTATTCTTCTATATAAGTCAGAGCTGCGTTCTTTCGCATGAAGAATGTGTTGTTCAAGACATGTATTTCGGTGTCCTGCCTGTTACTTTAGTATTTTACTTTCCGATATAAATGTAATGTCCCTTGTATAAATTTAAAAAAAAAAGAAGTATGTTAAGTAAGTAAAAATAAATAGTAAAAAACCCGCCCGTATCAGGAGATATCCAGATAAATGTCAGATAATATTTTTAAATTTTCGTAATTAACTTTGTGGAAGTCCATTGTGATTAAATTGTACTGAATATGATGCAGTAAGCACGGAAAAAGTTTAGATTTTAATTAAAACGTATTATAAAGTAAACTACATTGTGTTTTATTTGATTAATATCAGATCCTGCATCTCATCATTCAAGGTCGAATAATTTGGTTCGGTGTATCGCACAGAATTGCGAGGTCGCAGCGGAGACGCCATATAATTGATATGATAAAGACACGTGTCAGTAATTTAAAGGTGTAATCATCGACGTGGCGTCAAAAAACCCGTGGGATAGATTTCATGAAAACGAAGACTGTCATTCTTAGTAAAACGTTACAGCGGGCAACCTGTCGCCGAGTTGGTACTTGCAAATGTGACCGTTTGTATTGTTATGTGTCTGAATAAAACAGGAGTATTCTGCAGGCGTCCGGAAGCCATTCTCGATTGTGTATCTGCATGGTGGCCCAAAAAATGTGATTTAATTACATCAAAATTAGTTTAACTATATCAACAGTAGCTTCAATAGTTTACTTATTTACTTAGTTACTTATTTACCTATATAACGTTTTATTTTGACAATTTCCGGTCGTAATCTTTGATTATTAATTTTCCCATTGTTTATATTTGGTTTTTTCAAATTGTCGCCCGGAATGACAAAAATCACCGCAAAAGATCGTATTCTGAACAAAAATTTGCTAATTGAAAAATGTCCCGGTGGTAGAAAAATGATCAAAGAGTTTCAAAACAAAGCCTGGAGTGTAGCTAGACAACACAGCAGGACGGAGCTCCATCTCACACAGCCAGAAATACAATCGACTCTCTTCGTCGTGAGAATGTTAATTTCATCTCGCCAGGCATGTGGCCACCGAACAGGGCAGATGTAAACCCAGTAGATGATGCAGTATGGGGTGGTTTGATGATTTCTGATTAGCTAAATATTGTATATTAAGAATTATAATTAATTATATTATATTTTGTAATAACGGGACGTTCTCACCTTTTTTGGGCCACCCCGTATATTAAACAAGGGTGGATCGGCAAACCACCCTTGTCTGCATTCTTGTTTCTTGTGTGGAACAGTTCGCAGAAAGTTCACAACAATTTTAAACTGCTGCAAACAAAATAATAATCGCTAACATTATCCTTGACTTTCGATAACCATAAAAATAGGACGAATTCTTAAACACAATTGCCTCAATTATTGAATAATTAAGAATTGAAAATAAATTTTCCACTATCCACAGTAAGGTGAAAAGGCATATTCTTTACATGAATCGTATTAACTAACTACCTCACCATCACGCCATTTTTCTCGGGGGTAGGCAAATAGGATAAAGCGTCACACTCTTCTGTCCCAACGCGGAATTCTCGCTTTATCCACATTCATACATCTTATCATACAAGCTCGCCGATTACTGAGGCTTCTAACAGGACCATCTGGTTTACCTGGTCGTGCCGAGTCTTTCCCTATTTCTGGTGCCATCAACACTTGCAACACCGAACCACCCATGTGACCTTTTCTTGTAATTGTAATTTTTTTTGCACAATATTTAGCTAATCAGAAATCATCAAAACACCCCATACTGCATCATCTAGTGGGTTTACATCTGCCCTGTTCTGAGGCCACACGCCTGGTGAGATGAAATTAACATTCTCACGACGAAGAAAGTCGATTGTATTTCTGGCTGTGTGAGATGGAGCTCCGACCTGCTGTAATGTCTAGCTGTACTCCAGGCTTTGCTTTGAAACTCTGATCATTTTTCTGACGTTTTCCAATTCGCAAATTTTTGATCAGTACACGGTCTTCCGCAAGGATTTTTGTCATTCTGGGCAAAATTTAAAAAAAACCAACAAATAGATGGTGACCGGAAATTGTTGAAATAAAACGTAATATAGGTAAATAGGTAAGTAACTATTTTTTACGTAATTATATCACATTTTACGAAATGTTCTCACTTTTTTTGGGCCACCCTGTATGCCTAAGCGATATCATTTTCGCTGCATTCAGTCTACTTACGTTCCTCTTTTGACAGCTCCAGGATTCACTTCCAAACATCAGAGTCTTATATTTTCAATGATAGTGTATCAGTGTCGTATTATATTCGTTGAAAGCCTTTATCGCATATTTTGCAGTCATAATATCAACCTTAGATTACGAATGCGAATTATAAAATGATATGTTTCTCAATATTAATTTACCGAAGAAAATTTGAATGTATTTAAGATGTGGATCTACAGAAGAATGCGCAGAATAATGAACGAAGATGTTATAGTACGGATGAATTAAAATAAGTATTTAAAACAGAAAACTTTAATATTTCTGACATGCGATGAGATATCTAGGGAAGTCGAAGCCCTGGAAGAAGGAGAACATCATGGCTGAAGGATCTGAGGCAATAGTTTGGCCAGGCAAAGTGACGACAGTCGACGGATGAGGTACAAGAAGAATAAGATGATATTAATTTCAAATATTTCACATTGTAAGTTTTGACGTTTACGGGAGCTGAATAAAATATGCAGTCACCGTGGTAACGCGTGTGACTCGTTTGTACGGTCACATTTCATCATCAAAATTGATTTTTACGAAGGGAAAACGCGAACTGAGATGTTCACACATCAAAAATTTATCATCAATACTTGGCGCCTACTCTTAGGCAATATGCATAGCACACGAGTTAGTGATTTACCTTCCACAGGCGCATATACTTTTACCGCTTTATAAAACAGATTTTTTTCCTCTTTCAATCGACCTTACTTTGTACGGTACTCGCCGGTTATACGATATAAATGATTATATATCGGATCAGGATTACAGACAATACCGTGAACAATACGACGGTACACAGACAGCCCCGATAAGGGAGGGTAAGGTCGAATAACGTATCGAAAAATAAAAACCCAATTCAACCCTTTTCTCGCGTTTTATAATAATCACTGCCTGAAATTGGAGGCTGCTGGAGCGAACAACCCTCCACAAAGCCGCCATCTTTGCGAAACGGCTAGAGGCTGACGCAATACCGCAAAATGGCGCGAAAGAAATTTAATTTAATGACACCTTTGACCCTGTTTCGGTTCGGATCAATCTCACAATCATCGATATCACTTAACACTTCGGACGATTGGATATGATTGTAAAATTAAATAAAACATATACAAATTGTGGTTAATGGTCACGAGTATTGGCTTTATTGGAAAGATAATATTATTAGGAGAACACATTCTTATTGTGAAGTTGTAATTATTCAGAACAGACGCTCTGTGATATTTTAAATATTAATTAAATATATTCATTAGATAGATAAACATATAAAATCAATTTTATCGAAAAATATTGTTGTTGCGCCACCGGGATTCGAACCTGGATCTCTTTCCTAACCGGGGAAAGTACACTATCCAACTATGCTACAACGACGATATTTTCAGCGACAAATTTTCGAACCTATATGTTACGTTTTTGATATTAATACATTTAATCGTTCCATTATTTGAAAGAGCCATCTACCTTATTTTTACAGAATCTCAAATACCTTTGAGTAATCTGATAGCAGACGCCAGAATTATCAATTCATTTGTATTAAATTTTGGACACATTGATACAACTTTATTATTAGGAGAACACATTTTTATTGTGGAGTTGTAATTATTCAGTACAGACGCTCTGTGATATTTTATATACTAATTAAATGTATTAATTAGAAATATATACGTATAAAATCAATTTTATCGGAAAATATTGTTGTTGCGCCACCAGGATTCGAACCTGGATCTCTTTCCTAACCGGGGAAGGTGCTATGCTACAGCGACAATATTTTTACTTCATATTTGTATATTATTTACTCTTTTTTTTTTAAGTGTAGCATTACATTTACTTTAAGTTTTACATTATATTTATATGCTATCTAAATGCGTTTGTTTTACTTTTCACTTCTATAAATATTTATTTTTCTACATTGAACAATGTATTTACTTTTAAGTATTACAATGTATTTACGTCCTGCCTAATCGTATCTTGATTTACTCTTTATATATATATTTATTTGTACATTGAACACTACGCTTTGTTATACTACTATACCGGAAAGCCACAGTCTACTGTAATATAGTAAAAAAATACCAGTGTAGCAGGCAGGGTGCCCGAATACAGTGGAACGAGAATAATTCGTTCCAGAATCTTACTCGTTGAGCCAAACAATTTTTCCCATATAAATTAATGTAAAATACGTTAATGCCGAAAAAAATTTTTTATTCAAAGAAAATCACTTATTATTATTTATGAATTTATAACAATAACTAATTGTTTTTCACTAGAAAGCTGTCTAGAGACGTTTGTTTTTGCCGACGCTTCAATATTTGAATAAATTTGTAGCGCCCATTGCCACCGCCTCTCAACATACGACGCCGCAGTTTCCCATTTCTCTCATTGCGCCAGAAGATTGTTGCTTTGCTATCTCTTCAATTGACAAACTCTTCTCCACAACTTCGTAAGCTCTTGGCTTATTATCCGCTTCCAATCTCATGATATTGGCCAAAGATCACAATCTACAGACTCCACAGGTACTGTCTCAAACCGTTCAAAGTCACATTCGACGACGCTCTCTGGCCAAAGCTTCTTCCGAGCAGAAATGAGGGTCCTCTCGGTAATCGCTTTCCACGCCTCGTCGATCATCTTGAGGCAAGCGAAGTGATCTTTCCAAAACTCTCTGAGGTTGAGATCGGTCCCTTCAGTCAACGCTCGAAGAGTGTTTTAGTGTAGAGCTTCTTAAAGATAGCAATAACTTGCTGGTCCATAGGCTGAAGCAACGGAGTGGTATCGGGAGGAAGAAACTGAATCTTGATGAAATTAAATTCTTTAAGGAGGTCATCTTGTAGGCCTGAAGGATGAGTAGGTGCGTTGTCCATCAAACAGGTCATCTTGTAGGTCTGAAGGGTGAGTAGGTGCGTTGTCTATCAAATAGGTCATCCTGTAGGCCTGAAGGGTGAGTAAGTGCGTTGTCCATCAAATACTTTATTGGTCCAATAAGTTAAAACGTCACGTGTCACCCGAGCCTTCTTGTTGAATCTCCACATCACATTTAGGCTGCTCTTTTGGACATTACACTTCTTGAAGGCTCGTGGAGTTTCTGAATGGTAAACAAGCAAAATGTCTGTTAAGGGAGCTGTTTTTTTTAAATTTGTTTTGCTCGTTATTTATTTATTTAATTTAATTCATACATAAGCACTACTATATAAGCTCTAATATAAACAAGATTAAAGTTGTTTCTTTTACTAAAACTTATCTTTTATATATTTAGTCAGTTTCATTTTAAATCTATTCAATTTCTCTTCCTTTCTTATGTTTTCTGGCATTTCATTAGAAAATTTCATCGCACTGTACATCTGAGATTTGTCCTTCCTCCTGAATGGCAGTCTCAGTCTATCCCTTCCCCTTGTATGGTGCTCGTGCTCATGCTGATTTGCATCAATTGTTGGCGTGAATTCCGCTGATATTTTCTTATCGAAGATTTTATAAATAAATACCATTATATTTAAATATATCTTCCGCTTAAAGGTCATCATATTGAGATCTTCCAGCATCGCACTGACTAGTATTATTCTCAAAGCTTTATTCTGCACCACTGACTTCGTTAGCCAAAACCAAAATGCAGCTGCAGCAGTCATGTGAGGAATAATAGCATCATTTTAGTCACTAAATATTATTTAATAACAAATAATACCAATAAGTGTTGGACATTGCTTCGCCCTCTCCATGTTTTCAAGCCCGCGTCATCCCTAAACTGAAACATCCCGGTCTCAACAAGACGTGAGAATTTATTATAAAAAAATGTTACTGAAAAACACAATTTTAAAAAGCTTCGTTCTTCCGCCCCATGCGCGGTGTTGACACTCGAATTCGGCCCGTTAGGTTCTCGCGTTAAAATGTAAACAAGGAACGTGTTACGTCGAAATGTTAAATCCGACCGTAGAGGAGGGTTTTGTAACTGCGCCGCGATAGGAATTTCAGAAGGTTTTAGGGGAGTTGTATGTTACATCCGCTGATGATTTGGTTCTATTTTATTAAGGGTAGGAAACATCGGAAAGGCCAGCGGCGCGCAGTAGATAAAGATTTAGGTTATAATAATTATAATAATATGTTTATTCCAGCGTGATCAGGTTTTTTCTTAACCCGATTCGCCATAGAAATAATACATATTAAGGTTATGAAATAAATATAATGCTTTGAAAAAGAAAACCGAGGAAAATATTAATAAATAAAAAAAACGTTAATAAAACGTAAAAAGTCCACACATATATATACACAAAATATAAATATTACATATATAACTACTTCAGTCACGGCCATTGTTGTATATGTAGCTATTCTGTAGGCGCTGCCATTATCTGGTCAGGGAACCAGCTTTTCATGAGAGCGCCGCTTGCACCGGAGAGTTGGTGCTCCAGCCGCAGTTTTACCCCAGCAACTCGATGTCTCAGAAGCGGAACGAATCCATGTATACGGCCTTCGGTAAACATTGTAGATGCGCTGCAATAACGCGCCAATACGTACAGTATTCTCTATGAGTAGTTATACTAAATTGTACGTCACTTGCTTATATTTCGACCAGAGCTCGCAGGTATACAAGCTGGTGAAGAAGGATTTAAAGAGGATGCTCTTCACCTCCTTACTGCATCGGTAGAAACGCCGTGACAGCATATTTGCACGAACGCTCAACTGTCTCCTCTGCCGTTCTATATCATCATCGTCTCGTCCATCGTCATTGAATATATATGGCCAAGGTATTTGACCTTATTGTGAACGCTCAATTTCGTCCCGTCCAGCCACAAGGGAGGGATATTATCTGGCCCTTTTCCATATTTGAACGCCACTATGACCGATTTGCTGGCATGTTATGCTATTACCAATGATATTATACAATATATGTAGTTTCGTTCAACCAACGTCTTTGGACAAAATAAATCCGTCATTTTTAGGACCCTACCATGTATTTATTTATAATTTTAAACTACTATTAATAGTGTTTTTAAAGTTTAAGTTTTATCGTGAAAAAATACTTTCTTATCCATATTAAAAATGTATGAACGTTTTTAAGAACACTTTCTATGACTGAACGTGATTCATTTATTGTTTGAAAATCCTTCACGTAATAACTATATAAAATAAATATTTTTATTATAGGTTATTATAAGAAATAGTTCGGCCAATTACTTTTTGTTTTTCCCAAATCAAAAATCAATTCATCCACCAAATTTAAAGAACGACCGTGAGGATAGTAAAAGAGGAAGTAGACACTTCGATGATTTATAAGCTGTTGTAAATAGCCATTTATATGACTTGAGTAATTCACTAGCTTAAAGATAGAGCTGAATAATTTAAATAGCACGATACGGCGGATAAAAAAGAGCACCATGAGTACAACGATGAGAGTTAGAACTAAGTAATTGAAGTTTCTACTGGTACATAGATGGCGCTACTTGCAAAATAATATTTTCGCTTATGTTAATCCAATTTTTTAATTTATATTTGTTTTATAGAATTTTTAGTTATGCACAGCTTTTTTGCTCGTATGCGCTGCACGTCTCTGGGAAAGGCCTGCGAACAGCACGAGGTTACGCCCATTAAATCAGAGGCAAGTAAAATTAGGGTGGTGTAATTACGTGACCTATTGAACTCGGTGAAAAGGTGAAAAGTTGATTATCAATTTTTTTATAAAATACAGGATGTTAGCCTTCCCGTACGCTTCAGCCACTGCAGGCATATAAATAGTGTGAAAAGGTCACCTCCACGATCAATAACACTGTCTTCGGACCTGAACGCACCTGGGTGTAAAACTGGAGTTTCATCAGCCTCAAAATCAAGCTCGGAACCGACCCCAACATGTGCAGTCCGGAAACTCTTGAGCGCCACTCCTCTCGCGGCTGCCTTCCCGTAAAAATCTGTAGCAAACGCTCTTCGCTGTAGACTTTTTATTTGCATATTTTCTAACTGTAACTGTAAGAAACAATAAATTTCCCTCAACTGATAGTAGTTTCTTTTGATATTATAAATATTTTATTATGAAGGCAAAGATATTATTTATTTTATAACTACATATATATATATATATATATATATATATATATATATATATATATATATATATACACATACTCAAAATAAGAAGTTTAAAAAAATTGAAAAATACTGACGTATTCTGGTATTATGTATTAATAATTAGGATGAATTTCATATATGGTATATACATAAAGAATATAGCCCCATACTTCGGACAAAAAAAAATCACAGCTTCAGCGACATCTATGCTGTTGCACGAGAATGAATATCAAATTTTCAAATCACAGATTGTTTTAAATTTCTTTGATCATTTTCCTAGCACCTCTTCTTCTGCAGTGATTTTTGTCATTAAAAAAAAAACAAATATATACAATGAGAAAATTAATAATCAAAGATGGCGACCGGAAATTGTAGAAATAAAACGTGAAATAGGTAAGTAAGTAAATTAGTTAACTATTTAAGCTATTGTCGATATGGTAACACTAATTTTGATGTAATTATATCACATTTGTATATGTACACCCTGTATATATTTTTGGAAATATTGAAGAAGTTAAACATCTACCATTTTAAATAATCCCTGGCATCAAACGGTGGTACCGTGTACGTCTTTAGATGACGATGCGTTTCCATGATTGACCATCGCGGTCTTCTAGTCTACTTCCACAGTGCGAACTGCCTGTCTCCGCTTTTAGCGCTCCTGGGCCTTGTTTATCGAGGCTTCGCTAATGTCTCGAACTTGTTCTGGCCATCTTATTGGAGTTCTACCTCTCCCCCTCTCCCTACGTACGTTCCCTGTGATTCCCAATGGGTCCATCACTTCTAGCAACATAGTAATTCTTTCATCTTGGTCCCTGTCCTAGTACTTAACCTGTTCTCCCCCGCCAATACCCAGAGCATGACATTTTTTCGGTGTGTGTTGTATTATTTATGATTTTGAATATGTTAACGTTTTGTCTATGTTATTTGTTTATGTTAACAAGTTGTCGTACTGCTATCGAGCTCGTCACATTGAAAGGTTAATAAGTTCCACTGTATTAATTAGAAAGATATACGTACAAAATCAATATTATCGAAAAATATTATTGTTTCGCTACCGGGATTCGAACCTGGCTCTCTTTCCAAACCGGGGAAGGTGCATTATCTAACTATGCAACTTACGACAACTTTTCAAACAGCAGATGTATGAATTTGAAAAATGTAACATATAGCTTTAAAAAATTGTCGTCAAAAGTACTGTCGCTGTAGCATAGTTGGATAATGCACCTTTGTGCGGTGCGAGTAATGTTCACTTCGTGCGTATCATTGAAGTGTGTATTCTAGAGTCAGAAGACATGCGGCCACAGCGAATATAAAATCCAGACAATGCAGGTGCAAAACACTGATAGGTAGGTCGTGTTCTTCCTGGTGTCTGGTTGGTCTTCGTCCCACATCATATTACCTATCCATCGCATATCGAATACATGTAGCATCTTCCTTTTCTTGGTGTGTTAGTCCAAACAATATTTCTCGTGTTTTTGATGTACGTTCATCACGCAAACTTATCTAGTTTCTGTCACGGAGTAAGGTCTCAACATCTGTCCAAAAATCTGGTGATGGAAATGACCACGTTATCATTTTTTAATAACTTCAATTATCACATAATTAGTCTTCATTATTTGCATTTAAAATGCGCGGTTTTATTTCTTAACGCAGATCTATATCTATATATTATTTACTTTTCTAACTCCCAGAATATATAATCAAATTGAAAATAATATCAGAAATGTAACTGACATTAAGCCTTTTAAAAAGGAAATTTCAAATTGGTTGTTGCAATTAGGAAGAGCAGATTCAGAGAGTCAACTCTTTTATATAATGACATAATTTGTATAACTACTTTTGTGCGTTTTGGTCTTGTATATTTACATCTACCTTATATCTGCTTACGTAATGTATTTTCACATTATTTGCTATGTATGTATTCGATCTTACTGTGATTTTGCCTTCGATGAGTTTTGGTTCTATAAAATATATTAGTTTATCAATTTGCCCTGAAACAGGTTTGGCTAGTTGGGCAGTGTTTTTAAACGTGTATGTAAATATGAAATATGATATGAATTTTAAAGAAAGACTAAAATAAAACATTTACAATACAATACTCGCGGCAGAACAGCCCTTTGAAACTATTGCTCAAATGAATACTACGAATCTATACATACTAAATCCTTCGATAGATATATTTTTTCCGAAATTAGGGGAACGGAGGCTATTGCTGTACACTAAGCTAGGTTGCAATTTTTATTTAAATCACAGACATATTGAAATTATTTTATTAAATTTGGGTAGCTTTTATAATCAGCTTCAATCGTATACAATTATTTTAAACATTAATCTGTGTTTAAAAGAGTTTTGTACCATTTTTTTATTAAGTTAATTATGTTCGGAATAACCTGACAGTATCGGGTAATACGTCACGTACGTTATATTGTATATTTATATGTTTTTTATTAGTTGATGACATCCTGAGGAAGAAAATGATATTTTACGAAACCGGTAGATGTATTTAATTCATCAGGTGGTTAATAAAACAAAGTTAACAATCTAAAAAAAAATCTATATGATTACATTTCTCTATGCCATCTTAGTGCGGCGCCATCTTGTTGAGTTTGACGTTTGACACAAGATGGCGGCGGTTCAAATGGCGCGCGCGCAATTTCGCGTTACGCTTTACCGAAACATAGATGACGAGCGTGTTTCTGGCGTCAAATTAGTGGCGACAGGTGATATTAGTTGCGATAACTCGCCTCAAACTTTTGATCGTTGGATGGAGTACCGTGCGTGAGAAGAGCACGAGTTGGACAGGTGTACACATACCTCGGAGGCGCGGAATTGATTGGATTTTGATGTTATTTGAAAATGGTGAGCTAACGAATAACTATGCACAATTTGGAAAGATTTATGTTTAGTATATATAATGTAATATACATTTATATCTCTCTCGGTGAGAGGACGAGGTGGTTATGTTTTGTCTAGATCTATATCATGATAGCATTTAATTTAACACTTACTGTCCGGTGGTGGTGGGTCATTTTAGACCCACCTCAAGTTTTCAGTCTTTCAACCGTTTTGTGGGAGATTTTCTGTAAATATTTCATTGTAAATATGATTTAATGGAATTGCACGATTTGCCGTAATGTTAAAATTTAAAAAATATTACGAATAATGTGCATATTCTCACGCATCAACAGACGCCCTACACAGCCAAAATACAAACATCCACTGAGTGTGTGATCTTCTTGTCGGTTGGTGATTGCACTACTTGCTGGTGTGTACCAGTGGTTATAACCAATTAAAATTCATAATTTATTTTTTATATATTAGTATTCTTTACACGTAAACAGGATGTAAAATATTTAGACATCTCGTCCGATAGTATTTATTTGTATCTCTAATTATTTGGAAATATTTAATAAAAGATAAGCTAGAAGGAAAACAGCATTAAACGAATATTTGTAGCGTAATTCATATTTTTACAAACACCCGGGTCAGATCTGACCCACCAATGAATGTCTTGGAAAGAGACAGGGATAACCAAAAGGAGGATACTTAGGACCGATTGTGTGATCAAGGGTAATTTTAATTTTATTAAGGGATTTTGACAGTGTAAACATAATAGAACTAACATAATAAATGTATAGAAAAAGATAAACGGCGGAATAAAGAATGGGCAGGTTGAAACTATTGCAAGATTTGTCTGTAAGTAGAATGATTGGTAACAATTAAAACTGTTGTGGTTCATAAAAAGAACTTGTAGCGGCCGGAATTCAAATCTACCGCCATCTCAGTCGGCATCGACGCTAGCGATAGCGTTGCCGGTTGCTGCCACAAGAATGCACTCAGAATTCACCGCTAGGCGCTCTCTTTAGTTTCAGCGTTCTACAGCGGCAGTCTCGCCGGCCCCGGAGCGCCGGCGAGACAGCCAAATTGCTTCACATCATTTCATTTTCTGTCTTTCTTGTTTTTACCATACTGTCATAATAAAATCTCAACACGCGCCAACCACATATCTTTCATTTAACCACCGACATAACCCCCAAAAACTATTTAAGCTCAGTAAACCTAATGTTGAACAAGTCAATTTCTGTTAATTTCTCATTATGATATTACATGACCGGCGAATGAATGTATTTAGTATGTAAGATGTTCTACTTGTAGGAATGTGGAAGAGTGTGAACTGCCGGGTCGATCTAGATGGTACGTAGAGAGATATTAATTCTAATAGGCTGGGACAGTCAATATGGCCTTACAGTAATTTAAATAGAAGTATTCGGTCAGCACGTGTTCTTCGATGTTCATATTGTGGAAGTTTGCTGCATCTAAATAGGAGTTGAATGATAGATTAGATCTAATATTAAGATATCGAATAAACCTATTTTGTATTCGTTCTAATCTCGCAGAGCATGGGTTCCAGATTTTAGATACGTACTCTAAGTGACTACGAACGAATACGTAATACAGTATTTTAAAATAAAATATATTTTGGAAGCGCTTGCAGGTTCGGAGTAATTCGGTGTATTTTTTTACTATGTTACTAAAGTAATTTTTGTTTCGAAAACAGGTTGTTTGATCGATGGTAAAAAATGAAATAGTTAACTAATTTTACTCTCGAATATAGAATGGTGAAAACCGAAAATCGTTGATTAAATATGGCGGACTCTTCGCAGCTGTTTCAAAAGTCATCTGTCACATTGATACGACAATGAATCGTTCAATATCCCGCTATTTTAGTGATGACAGTTCGTCCGACGATGATATAGTTGTTTAATATACATTAATAATACATAATTTGAAAAAATTTCGCCAGCGAGATGACAGATTTTGAACGCAAAGGCGAATAAACTGATAGATACAGCATATTGTCTTGACTATTTGTCTTGACACACCGTGTCGCGAGATTTATTATCTATGCTTTGACAATTGTAATAATAAATTTGACGTATCAACAACCCGTAACGTTTTTTTTTACCACGGGCGATGGTAAAAAGTTACCATTGTACAAATATATTACTGATCCCACTATTGGGCCTTATAGTTTTCGCAGTATCCTAAAGAGTATTTTTGTAAAATTTGAAACGAACGGTATCCAGGGTAATAAAATACACATTTATATCTGGCAGCGAATGATAATGATTAGAGAAAAGTGGGTGAAACTTGGGGAGGCCTTCATCGAACAGTGGACAGAGATAATGATAACGATGATGATTCTCAGGGGAGGAGAGGGGAGGGCGTCTATGTTTGGCCCAGGGTCCTAAACTGTAACTATGAAAAATTTGGAAACGATGGCATTCAATTAAAAATACATTTATTTTAGGGAAAGGTGCCTATGCTTTGCCTTTGCGCAGGGTCCTAAATCGTAATTATGCAAAATTTCGAAAGAAGGGATCTCAATGTAATATAGTACACATTTATATTAGAGAAAGGGGCTAGGGTGGGTATAGAAAATGGAGATGGTAAAATTAATTAATATGCTGAGAACTGTCGCGCGTCACGTGATCAAACATTGTTGAACTCGGAACTCACGCGCTTCTGTATTCATGTATTGTAAAAATCTTTTTTACGATTTAGAAATATACATTATGTTGCAAATAAACAAGTTATTAATAACTACTGCACAAGTACAGAAGTGCGTGGATTAATTATTTCATATTAATTACAAACTTTACAAAAAAACTATACTTTTAAATAACATTTCAAATTAGCGTGAAAATTTGATGTTAATTTAGGAGAAAAATTGCAATATTTGTTTTTGCTGGCTTGTTACAAAGATCACCAGGGAAACGTTTTATATAGACATGCAAATTTTATGTTAATAAAGGTAAAAAATTACGATATTATTATTATTATTATTATTATTATTATTATAATAGCTTACTACAAAGTTCATTAGGAAAAACTATTTTTTAAAAATAAAATTAAATATTAGTATGCAAATTTATTGTTAATTTGCTAGAATTATAAATATTTAGCTTGTCACAAAATTCACCAGGGAAACAGGTTTATAAAAATTTTCCTGTTCAAATTTATCTTCATTATATAAAGAACTGTTTTATATATTTTTTTTATACGGTATAAAAAAAATCAATTCCAACCGTGTCGGACTCGGAATAAAACTGATGAACATGTTAAATTAGGATTAGGATAGGGGCATACATCGTACATTGCTCCTAGACTGTATAACCAACTGACAAAATCAACAAAATTAGCAGAAAATATAAATGGCTTAAAAGTCTTCAAAATTATTTAATAACTATGAATTTTTTTAAAATTTTTATAATGCATTATTTTGTTATTAAATTTGACAATGTATTATTT
Source organism: Eubasilissa regina (assembly GCA_022840565.1). NCBI lineage: Eukaryota > Metazoa > Arthropoda > Insecta > Trichoptera > Phryganeidae > Eubasilissa > Eubasilissa regina. Next base: position 7,412,422 of record JAINEB010000026.1, read on the forward strand.
TAGATGTTGATTTTGTTTTATATAGTATTAACTGAAGTACCCGACGTTGCTCGGGCTTTAGGGGGGTGTGGATATTTTTTTTTTCGAAATCAGATGTAGACAGTAATTTTTATTTTATTTTGAACATTAAGTGTGCAAAATTTCATCAAGAAGTAACAAAATTCTGCTTTAAAGGGGGACGGGGGTGGTATTTGTGGTGAAATCTCATGTAGACAGTGACCTTCCTCTAATTACTCTAAAGTTTAGGACACTACGTAAGACACTCACCATGTCCCTGTTGGTGTATTCGAAATTTTTTTTAATATTTTAAAATTTATATTTCAAACTATCTGAAGTACCCGACGTTCCCTGAACTTTTCGCAGAGTAAAGAGGCTTCGTTTAGGAAGGTGCGAGTATTTTTCTTCGAAATCAGATGTAGACATTGTTCTTATATTTTGAACGTCAAGTGTGCAAAATTTCATCAAGTAGTACCAACATTCAGCTTTAAGGGGTGGGAAAGTGGGATGGAGGTGGTTTTTCAAAATCTCATGTAGACAGTGACCTTCCTCTTGTTTTGAAAGTTAAGTGTGTAAAGATTCATAAGCTCGGAATAAAACTGTAGATTTGTACAAAAAACAAATGAATCAACAGATACTCTTCTATATATATATATATAGATAGATAGATATGTCGAAAGCCACCCCTATAATTCTTTTTATTTGGGGGTGTGTTGAACGGCAAGAGTTACAAAATCAAGGATATTTTGGGCTACTCCCCCCGCGTGCCCTGGACCGCCGTCCAGCGGTTAAGTCCATGTTCAGTTACTTATAGTTATATAATTTATATACAATTTAGATAGAAATGACGAGGGTCAAATGTAACGTTTAGTCCTTTGAGCTGCTGGGCGGATAAAGGGAGACAGGATTTCTTGTAGGGCGGTCACGTGTCCCAGATCTTGAGGGCTGGACCGCGCACGTGCTGCGCAAAAACTAGTCGGAGCCGGCGTCACAACTTTTCGTCTCCGCCTCACAGATCGCGACTCTACGGACGGATTCGTTATTTTTTTGTGTTGCAAAAAAGGAGGGATTTTGTTGAATACGATTGTGTTAAATTCAGAGATTAAGTTTTAACCACACCGTGATATAAAATACTCGTATATAGCCCCGCTGTCAACTCGTGTTACCGTGAGAAATTTATAACATGTACATTGATAAATAATGTCTAACAGTCTGACGTATTACTCTTCCAAATTAATATTCACTAAGTATACATTTTCACCTAATTGATTACTATGAGTGTTGCGTCATATTTCTAATAGCTGACAAATGCATATTAACAATATATATACATATGTGTACAATATATATATATATAATCAAAAGATGCAATTAGTAATTCAATATACTGTTGTAGCAGTTTTATTCCCAGGTTTGGACCTTTAAAAGTTCTTGGGCGTAATTTCTCCCCATTTCGTGTAGCCAGAACTGCACTTTTCGTGAAAAATACGCAAGACTCTAACAGAATCATTTGGTTTACCTGATCGCACCAAGTATTCCTCTATTTCTGGTGACATCGACATGTGCGTCATATATTTTTCTTGGCATTCTCTCATTTATCCGTTCCATATGACCAAACCACCTAAGTGATGCTTTCTTAATCTTACTCACTATACTAAGATCAGCGTTATATTTTTTCGTTATTTCTTTACTTTGTCATAAATCACTCACTTCCATCAGTTTTATGAGATTTTTTTTTTTTTTAGTGTAGTGCAATAGAGAAATGAAATAATTAAATAAATATGTGTTTGACTTTATATTTGAGTGTGTTCACTGATATCTCTTTATTTTCCATAATGTTTAATAAATCTATACTGATCTTATTAAAAATTCTTCGCACGTCGGTACTGGGTGCGTTTTTACGGGTGTTAGGAGCTCTGTTTTACGCACCGTTATACGCGAGGTGCGTTCAGAGTCGTCGGCGGTGATGACGACAGTGTAAGCGACGACATTCGCAAAGCGATATCTTGTAATGCCATGTGAATGAACATTTATAGTTTATAGAGCGTTGTATATTTTTGGTTCTAGAAATAAATGAAATGTGTAGAAAGTTTTTATAAGTTCAAATGGCTTTAAAATAATTAATTAATTCTAATATAATTCTATACAATACTACCTTTTTTTGTTATCTCTCTTCATTAAATTAGTGAAAAAGAGAGATCATATATTTGTGTGTTTGTTATTATTTGTATTGTGAAATTAATGTACCATCTCTATTTGTCTTACCGCAAATGGTATTTTTCCCAACATATTAATTTTACGACTGACTGAATTGAAAAATAATTATTTTTGTAGGATTCCGCTTTACACAGCTAGTTTTTCACTAGTCAGTTCTAATCATAAACATTTTCTTTATAATTAACTAAAATATGAATTTTATGTTGCTTATATTAACTGAAATATTACAGTTTTAATTACGATGTTACTGCATGGTTTTGGAAGGATTAATATATTAATAATATTGGATAATTTGTGTAGCGGTAAAAAAAAATTCACCTCAATGGCGCTTTACACGTAAACTGTTTATAGTCCTACATTATCTATGTATTTAAAATTAAAAATTGTTGTTGTAATATGATTAATTTTAATTTTATTTACAAAAGCACAATTGAAATTAAACTGTACTCAGACTGGTTCGAACCCAGTGTACTGTTGCCTGTACGGCTGTTGAATGTTTATTTATGCAGATTTGTAAGGTGCGATCAGGGCCACCACACGGTCACACAGTATACACCTTTAAAGATCCGAGTCTCATTGAGAAGTCATTGAGTCCTGGACTCGGGCCATAAGGCAATGGATCGTAAAATCTAGTCTGATTATTTCGAGTTGCTGTAAGCTAAATACTAAATGAAAAGCTGAACGTCCTTGATTTGACTGATCTGATTTTATACCGTGTGTCTGCTTGAAGTACTAGGTCAAGTTATTTATGATATATAGAGGCTGTTTACACAAGGGGTAGTGAAACAGAACATTAAGGGATTAAAGACCAATCAGACATACCTGGATTTTCTCTACTGTAGTAGTACGAATCACTGTGAATATAATAGTAGTTTTGGCACGCACAGCGAGAAACCGAATACGCACTAGTAAAGTGTAGCAAGTACACAGGATGTTCACACTCCTGATCAAATGAGACCCGGCTCATAATGCACCTCCGCTAGTCCCGGTCCTTGGTCGCCCTCATAGCTGACCTCAGGGTCTCAATTTGTTGCAGCCTTGAAGATGATGCATCGTGTAACGCGTAACATCCTTCTCCAAGGTCGTTGAACTGTTTAATTGTGAACGTGAACTCTCGCCGCGGCCATCTGTGCAAATATTCCACAAGTTTCAAAGCAATAATTCAAATTTTTTTATCGCCTATTCTAAAGGCAGACGAATAATGAACACATATAATACTGTAAACATCCCCAAAATAATTTCAGCTGCCGTCAAAGTTAAAAGGGTCGCACTAGGGTCGGCTCTAATATACAATATAGCATAAATTATTAAACACTTGTGACATTGTGGAGTTGTGTCGTTAAGAAATTTCGTTAACTTTGACAGAGCGCTTTTTGGAGACGGTTTCACAATGGCCTGTAAGGGATGACGTCCAACACGTTCTAACTTCATTTCTTCGCCTTTTGATCGTCTGATTCCTCACCTCATTGAAGTCTTCTAATTGTCTTCTGCTGCGTGATATGCTCGCCGTACTACTTGTACTAACCAGATCCAAATTGATTTTATACGCATATCTTTCTAATTAATATATTATCACAGACCGTCTGTTCTGAATAATTACAACTTCACAATGAGAATGTATTCTTCTAATAATAACTCTAGTATCTAACTGCATAAAATATAAAATTATTATAGTATGCCTATCATTTAAACGGTGAGGATAATATTGAGGTTTTGGTCAGTTGAGCCGCCGCTTGTGGTCAGCAAGTAGAACAAAATTGATGAGCAAATAATGTCGTAATAGGCAGTTCTAAAGTTATTTATATAGTTAATTAAATACATTTGCAGCAATATAAGTAATAAAGAGGCACATCAGATTTAATAAAATTTTATTTTGCTAAACCTAACCTAACCTTACCTCAATTTTATAATCATGCCGACATTTGGAATAAAAATGGGTTTAATTATCTACTGATAAAATTTATTTTGTTTATGAACCATGTATTTTTATATATATATATATATATATATAATATAAGATTTTTCTAATTCTTCGGTCGAATCATGTGTCAAAGTGACTTGCGACCATATTCCCACATTGTACCATACCTAAGAATACATGTTCTTAGGTATGGTATAACGGTCTATGAGGACATGGTTAATATTTTAGGACCAGTTCTCCGGTTCTTCCAGGAACACCGGGGAATGTTATAGCGTCCCAGATGTTCTGATAAAGATGAAAGCGAGGAAACTGCAAAGGAAGACCGAGGATAGGACGGATAATATCAAGACAGACCTGCACGTGTTAGACAAACAATACCAGAACGTTGACGTCAAGGAAAGTGTTAGATCTTTATGATTCATAGATCGTCAATCGCTGTCTCGCGCGCACGTGAACGCGTAAATAAAATGATTCCTATTCACTACCCCCCCTTCCTATACCGAGAACACGACTCTTTTATATAAAATAGTTGAGAAGTGTGAACTGTCAGTTACCTGCTACCTGTCGTGTGAGAATGATCAATAAATAATGACGGAGAGTGTACTGTGTGTGTTCGGTTTCTCGCTACCGTGCGAGCCGATCAGTACATCTTGCTATCGTGCTTTTTATCTCACACTTCGCGCCGTCAGTGATGTGATTTCCTGGAGCGAGAAGAACTGTGGATCCAGGTGGGCGTATTCACCCCACCCCCTTGTTCAGACAGGAAGTATGGCTCTTTGGAGCGACTACGATCACGAACTTCTGGCAAACTCTTCAAAGTCACGTCACTTGCTCGTCTTTAGAGTATCAACATTAAATTGTATCTCTCCGATATTCACGAATTAGCATCACGGAGACATCCGGTTTATACAAAATATTAATATCCACCCCTGGTGGGCTATAGTGAACCACCCCTTCAAGACATTACGCCCCAGCCAAGACTGTACCAGAACGGGCCAAGTTTGAAGGTTACTTTCATTACTAATTTTGCGACAGTTGTTTGAATTTAATACTTTGCCGTGGGGCTCCCGGGGGAGCGGGTTCAATTTATGGAGGTTCTACATATTTATTTATTTAAGTAGACATCCCGCACGGCGGTATTTTTACCGTTTTTACTACCCTTGATAATTTATTTACATATTATTTCATGCAGAGCCTTGTTTACACTAATTATATATAATGGTAACTGTATTGTTATTTTATAACATACGTCTCCGAGGACATGGTTATTTATCAACATAGGATATATTTGTTTTGCGGGACACCCAGTAAAATTTGTTAAGAAAACCTTCACTGACTGACACATTTTGATCTAGAGATTTCTGAACAGATTTATTTATTTGACTTTATTGACATGCACGTTTTTGTTGTAACAGAGGTTGTATTATAATAATAGGTGTACCGGAAAAGAATGTCGTTTTTTTTTAATGAAACAATTTGGTGCATTTAATGTATTTATTTATTAAAACTTAGTTCAAAATATAATTGCCATCGTTTGATGTAACCTCCTTCCACCTCTCAGTCAATTTTTTAATACCACGTTCGTAAAATTCAGCTGGTTTCAATGTAAAATGCCTTTTTGTATTCTTTTCCGTTTAAAAAGTGTCGCATTGACCGGAACAAATGGTAATTCGATGAAGCAAGATCCGGCGAATATGGTGGGTGACGTACAGATGTCCAACCTAGGGATTTAATTTTTCTTTCGTAATTTTTGAGGTATGCGGTCGTGCATTATCGTGCACTTTCTTTCTTCATGAAATGGTAAAGCGTAATATTTCGAATAAATTCCTCATTCGGTACAACGCTCTCCATTGTATATAGGGTTGTAAATTTTTTTGTTTAAAAGTCCTAGTACACTCCAGGTATACGTAGTGAGAGAAACAACACAGAACACGTTGTACAAGTTCGACTGCCGAAGCACAACTGACCACTCAAAAGCGATAACAAAAATAACAACATTCTTATATATTATCATTACCTATAACGCTATAAACATAAATGCTAGTTAAATATATTAATCAGAAAGATATACATATAAAATCAATTTTATCGAAAAATATTTTTGTTGCGCCACCGGGATTCGAACCTGGATCTCTTTCCAAACCGGGGAAGGTGCGTTATCCAACTATGCTACAGAGACGATATTTTTAGCGACAAATTCTCGAACCTATATGTTACCTTTTAGATATTAATATTAAGGAAAACACATTCTTATTGTGAAGTTGTAATTATTCAGAACAGACGCTCTGTGATATTTTAAATACTAAATTAATGTATTAATTATAAATATATACACATATAAAATCAATTTTGTCGAAAAATATTGTTTTTGCGTCACCGGGATTCGAACCTGGATCTCTATTTCCAATCCGGGGAAGTGCACTACCTTTGTGCTATAATAAAGGTATTTGAGATTCTGTATAAATAATGTAGATGGCTTTCAAATAATGGAACGACAGGTGTATTCATCTGAAAAATGTAACATATAGGTTCGAAAATTTGTCAAGAAAAATACTGGCGTTATAGCACAAAGGTAGTGCACTCCCCCGGATTGGAAATGAAGATCCAGGTTCGAATCCCGGTGACGCAAAAACAATATTTTTCAACAAAGTTGATTTTATATGTATATATTTATAATTAATACATTAATTTAGTATTTAAGATATTAATACATTATTTGAAAGAGCCGTATATTTTTCTGTGTTCTTTCTGTGGGATGGAGTAGACTCCACCTCTGATATATACAGTATTGTTCTGGCTACTTTGCTAGACTGCCGTCTGTGTTAAAGTAGCCTGTTAAGATTAATAGAGAGTGTATACATAACGTACGTTTTGATAGCAAAATTAGACATTTTTGCGTAGCTAATATAGATAATACGGTATTTCTCAGATTTTTATAATAAATATTTTTTCCTATAGAATTGGGAGCGCTATTTTTCAAAAATTAAAAGAAATTTATCCGATCGTAAGTATTTTAAAGTGAGTAAGATTAAGAAAGGATCACTTAGGTGGTTTGGTCATATGGATAGGATAAATGAGGAGAGAATGGTAAGAAAGATATATGACGCAAGTGTTGATGGAACCAGAAATAGAGGACGTCCGCGGAAGACTCGGCACGACCAGGTAAACCAGATAATGGAGGATGGTTCTGTTAGAAGCCTCAACAATCGGCGAGCTTGTATGACAAGATGTATGAATGTGGATGAGGCGAGAATTGTATGTCAGGACAGAAGAGTGTGGCGCTCTATCCTCTCTGCCTACCCCCACGGGGAAACGGCGTGATGGTAAGTAAGTATTTTAAAGATATTATTAAGGAGAACACATTCTAATCATGAAGTTGTAATTATTCAGAACATAGCTCTGTAATATTTTAAATTCTAATTAAATGTATTCATTAGAAAGATATATGAACATATAAAATCAATTTTATCGAAAAATATTATTGTTAATTCTGGCGTCTGCTTTCGGTTTACTCAAAGGTATTTGTGATTCAGTGAAAACAAAGTAGATGGCTTTCAAATAATGTAACGATAGATGTATTAATTTGAAAAGTGTAACATGTAGGTTCGAAAATTTGTCGTCAATTCACTGTGTTGGTGTAGCATAATTAGATAATGCACGTTCCCCGGATTGGAAGAGATCCAGGTTCGAATCCCGGTAGCAACAACAATATTTTTCGATAAAATTTATTTTATATCTATATTTATCTTATCTAGAACACATTCTTATTGTGAAGTTGTAATTATTCAGAATATAAAATATCACAGATGTGTTCTCCTAATAATAAAGTTGTATCAATGTGTCCAAAATTTAATAAAAATGAATTGATAATTCTGGCGTCTGCTATCAGATTTGAGATTCCGTAAAAATAAGGTAGATGGCTCATTCAAACAATGGAACGATTAAATGTATTAATATCAAAAAAGTAACATATGGGTTCGAAAAATTGTCGCTAAAAATATATTGTCGCTGTAGCATAGTTGGATAATGCACCTTCCCCGGTTTGAAAAGAGATCCAGGTTCAAATCGATACGATATATTTCGATAAAATTGATTTTATACGTGTATCTTTTTAATTAATACATTTAATTTGTATTTAAGTAATCTTAATCTAGAGGTATTAAAAACGCGTTCGACATATTATTCGCTATTTTGGCGAATATGTGGATTTTTTCTTACTTGCAATGGCACTCACATTGATCCAAATACGTATCATGTACAGATCCGATTATGAGTATGAAGCGAAATAATGTAACAATAAGATACCGTGGACTGTATCTATCTGCAAGAATTATTAGTTGACGAATTGGATTCAGGAGAGGAATATTGGCAGATAGATCTGTCCTACCTCGATCTCTGCAGTGACATCTCGACCTCTTTAGTGAAGAGCCGAGATATCACTGCACTTCCGGAACTGTTTAGAACACCGCCTCTTCGTGGTCCTAGTGTTACGCACGGCGTTACTTTCGGACGTTAAAAAAAATGAACACAGATCTTGACGGTTTGGTGTCGGAATGCAATCTGTTCCCACGTCGGCGAAATCATCAGATTTATATAGGTAGGTATTCGATTTGCGTCAACATATAGAATTATAAAATAAATTCGCAGTTCACAGTCCGAACCTTGTCAGTTTTCATTTTGTGAAATATCTTCACACCGAGTATTTTTCACTAAAATAATAATATTGCAGCTTGCATCGCCTCGCTCGAGTAATGGAACTTGCGGATAGTTGCTGGGGGCAGGGGGTTGGGGTGAATTGAAACATTTCTCAACGTTCGAGGCCATCTGTCTTCGGGGCTCACGGGCGAACTTGTTTTGTTCGCTTCGGCCAGGGTACACGTTTCAATTCGCCGTATTTCTGTTTGCTGTTTGTTTTTCTGTCGAGATAACTGGATACGTATACAATATTATATTTGCATCTGCCTCCCTGCCTCCATCCGCCCCCCTGGCTACAGGGTGAATAATATATACGAGCGATTCGTGAAGAGGGATTGAAGTGTAGTGTCAACAGCATTACTTGTAAATTTATGTAAATGACATTTGACTTCTCAGAAAGAAGCAAATATTTATTTATTCGCAACCTATTGAATGCTACCCTATCAACAGTTGATATGGCGACTTTGATCCGAGATCACGTAGTGCGCCTATTTCATACAATATTTTAACGCACACTGAAAGATTTCTAATACTTTGACGATGTTGCCATCATCGTCTTTAAAAAAATCGATAATCTATCACGTGTTTCGAGCAGCGACCACATTGCTGTACCGTTATGTATATTTTTTATGGAGTTTATGTTTATTCATTTATAATAATAAAAAATAGCTTCGTCTCTATGAGATATCTATTATTTGTTCAATATATAGTAGTTTAAACAGAGTGTTTATTATTATTATTATTATACTAGCTGAAGTACCCGGAGTTATCCGGACTTTACGTAAAGTGAAGAGGCTTCATTTAGATAGGACGTTATTTTTTTTTCGAAATCAGTTGTAGACAGTAATTATCCTTATATTTTGAACGTCAAGTGTGCAAAATTTCATCCAAAGTACCAAAAATCTTCTCCAAGAGGCGGAAGTGATTTTTTGAAATATCGTATAAACAGTGACCTTTCCCTTGTTTTGAAATATCATATAAACAGTGACCTTCCTCTTGTATGCAAATTTTGCAAATATTGAAGATGTTATTATATATGAATTTGAAATGTAGTTGTTTCAATCAATATACGCTGAAAATCTTCTATGTTGACTGTATAACCAATAAGACGCATGAATAAGTCGAGAGAACAACAATTATCAAATGACTAAAAGTTCAGAAAAAAACATGGTTATATTTTAACATATTTAATTTAATGTATGTTTCAAAATTTAATAAAATATATTAATTCATTTAATTCTGTCGTCTACTTGTAGGGTTTTACTCAAATATATTTGAGATTCTCCGTAATATAAAGTGGATTATTTTTTCAAATGGAATAATATATTAATACAAATTAAATGTGTTAATTAGGAAGATATACAAATAAAATTAATATTGTTGTTGCTACCGGGATTCTAACCCGGATCTCTTCCTAAGTATCAATTTGAAAGTGCAACATATTTATTTATTTATTTATTTAATTCTTAACATAGTGCATACGTAAGCCCTCCTATATAAGCTCTAATATAAACAAGATTCAAGTCTTCTCTTTTACTAAAACTTATCTTTTACATATCTTGTATATATCTATATATACAGTTTGACTTTAAATCTCTTCAATTTCTTCTCCTTTTTTATGTTTTCTGGCATTTCATTAAAATATTTCATCCCTCTGTACATCTGAGATTTGTCCTTCTTCCTGAATGTCAGTCTCAGTCTATCCCTTCCCCTTGTACGATGCTCGTGCTCATGTTGATTTGCATCCATTTTGGCTGTTAGCTCTTGATATGGTTGGATTCTTGACTTCCCAAAACATTGCTTGGAAATCTGCAACTTTTCCGACGACCCTTAAACGCAACCTGCATATGAGCGGGTGTAAAACTAGACTCTCATAAGCAAATACGCCGGTCGGATATATATATATATATATATATATATATATATATATATGTATATATATAATATTATTGGTAACAACATAACCTTACGTGTACGCTACTGGAATAAAGATATCGACATTATGGAGACAAATATTGTTTGTGGAATTATTAATGTATATGTATATAAGAGGCGCGTTTTTTAAATAAGTACCGTTGCCGTATAGCTCCGCGGTTGCGATTTTGCGTATGCGCAATGGTTTCCTTCATCTGTTGACTCACCACATGCAACGTTAGAGGCATTCATATAGTATGTTCATCTTGCAGTGAGTGGTTGAAATGTTCAACCCGCCGACTGTGAGATACGGTCCGTGATTCGTTTCTCGAATGTACGAAACACGAAACTAGCTGACATTTATTCTTGGTGACATGATGAGGTCAAAGACGAAGTACAGACATGGTTTTTATCCCGGGCGGCGTCGTTCTATGATGAAGGTATACAAAAATTAGTGCCCCGTTATGACAAGTGTCTAAATAATGGTGGCGACCATGTTGAAAAGTAGTTAAAGGTGTGTAGCGTCCGAAAAAAATAAAGTACTTTCTTAACCTTTACCATACCGTGATATAAAATACCCGAACGCAGCCATGCTGTCAACTCGTGTTACCTTATAACTGTTAGAAAAAATGTTTTTATTAGCTTAAATGGCACAAATTTACTCTAAATATTAAGCATCCAGTTTTGAAAAAAATTATTTTGAAAAAATATTATTAATAACATAATTTAGTGCATTAATTAAGTTCTACACAATGTGTCCTTCCTTCTTATCTCTCTTCATTTAATTAATAAGAAAGAGACAATTATATCTGTATGTTTGTTGTTTTTTCACTATGAAAATAGTGTGTGATCTCTGTCTTTCATATCACAAATTGTATTTTTACCAACGTATTGATTTTACAACGGATTGAATGGGAAAAATAATAGTTTTTGTACGATTCCCTTTTCATAATTGGTTTGTCACTAGTCATTCCTGAGCGCTAATATTTTCTTTAGGATTATCTAAAATATGAATTTTATGTTGCATGTATTTACCGAAATGTTGCAGGTTTAATTATGACGGTAGACCTGTGTTACTGCATGGTTTGGGAAGGGTTAAAAAACGCGCCTCGTATAACAAAGATTTCAGATGCTAGACGCGTATTCCAGTTGTGATCGGATAATAATTAATTTGTGTATGACGATCTACGAGACGTAGACTCTAACTATCATTAGAGTCTACGTCTCGGTTGTAACCTTCGCTAGAAGAACAAAATGAAATGTGTTTGGGACGTATATTTATTTGTTAATTATTCTTGAACGACAATAATGTACTGTGCCTTCCCCCTCCTCTCCCTCTCATCACCGGGCACACCGCCGCCAGACAAACGGCGACCTTGAAGCAGTGTAGTTACGTGTGAATCTAAGAATAGTATTAAATTGAGATGTCGCGTCTAATACAGTGTATTCTAAAGGGGTAGGACCCCTGAACGAAGATAGTGATAAATATACAGTCCACCTTGGAGATGTTTGAAGAACTGGACTGTGGTGAGTAGTGCAAACCTCCTTCCGAATATCCTGTTTCTTCCGGCATATATGCTTTTACGTAACAAAATGTTATCCCCAAACATCCCTTATTTTCCGTACATACAACGTACCCACTGCCAAGAAATTAAGTACGACATTCGCTGTGTGTGATATTACCCTACCCCTAGAACAAAACGTCACTCACAACCCTAGCCAAGATCTGTCTCCACCTTTATGACGCTTAGTTTTCGACTTGAAGAATTCACAACATTAACATAAATACACATGAAGCGAGTTTATATTTATAAAGCGAGTACGTAAGCGGCTAACTTTAGTCAAGGTCATACCGCACAGCAAACAATTTATACAAAAATATTAGGAATTTTAAAAATTTTTGAGACAATTATTTCAAAATTTGGTACAACCTTATTTTAAATACTAGATAAATGTATTTGTTCAGTACAGGAACAAGACTGTATATCTGTGTAGGTGCTGGTGTATGTTCGTCGCTGCTTCGTCGCTCGGACGACGATTCTCTGCCGGTGTGCAGATGTCCAATGGGGTCCAAATCGTGTCCAGTAGTCGTGCCAGGTCGTAGGAGTTCTTCCGGGATCAGTCCAAGTGTGCAGCCAAAGTCGAAATATCCGGAGGGAAGGAAGTCCAATGTGAAGGCAGGGTCAGAGTAAAAAAGGCAGATGTAATTCTTGTCCAGCGGTGCAGGTGCAGCGAAGTGCGAGAGAGAGTGTCCTTGCAACCGCCGGACCGTTTATTTATTCTTAACATGCTGTATGCGGGAGCGTAAGGCTCCAGCATACTCGGGGACCAATCAGGGGGCCAGGACAGGCCCCGCGCCACCCCGATACGGTCCCGCGCCGCCAGCGCCAGGCGGCCAAAACTGGCAACAACAGCCATTTTCCCTGCCGTCCCGTAAGGGGCGGCAGAACCCTTATTTGTCAAATGTTTATTTTATTATTCATAAAACCTGACATGCCCCAGGCATCGCGAGTATTTTTTAAGACAAACATGGACCTGCCTCGCGATGCCTGGTAGTTTTTATAGCGGGCGATGGCCCGGATAATTTGTAAATGCACCTCAAACCTTAAAACATCATTCTTTATTATCAAAGGATTTTTGAGGTGCATTACATCATTCCCGGGCGATCGCCCTCTCAATTCTCTTTTATTTTCTACAATCCTTATATCTATAATATTTTTTTTTACAAGAGATATTGGACAAAACATAATTCTAAATTTCCTGGCGGCGGTCGGGGCGTGGCCTGGTCCGCGGCCCGCTCCCCGCTCCCCGCTCCGCCGGCGGCCGCACGGTACCCGCAGTGGCGGCGATTTCCCATGGGCGTAGTGTGGCGACCGCGAAGATGTTTTAAAGCGGCCAAGTCCACATGTCGGCCCGGCGCGTGTTTGGATCGGGGCGCTGCGCCCCCCGCGACCACCCGGCGGCGCGAGCCCGCGGCCGGGTTTGCGTCTTGGCTAAACGCGTGCGCGGGCCAGGGCGCCGCGCTCTCCGCGGCCGGGTTCGTGTCTTGGCTAAGCCACTTCTTTTGCCGCGGTTTTATCCGCGGCCGCCCTGCTGTGCGGAACAGTATTCATTAGAAAGATATACATATGAAATCAATTTTATCGAAAAATTGTCGCGCTACCGGAATTCGAACCTGGATCTCTTTTCAAGCCAAATTTGTTGTTACATAGTAATGTAGCAACATAGTAGCACCTTCCCCGGATTGGAAAGAGATCCAGGTTCTAATCACGTAAGCAACAACAATATATTTTTCGATAAAATTGATTTTATATGTATATCTTTCTAATGAATGCATTTAATTAGTATTTAAAATAACACAGTGCCGTGTTCTGAATAAATACAACTTCACAATAAGAATGTGTTCTCCTTAATAATCATATTTTAACTTGCAGAAAAACTTTACGCGGGCAGGGGTTCCGTAGAATTTATATTTCATTGCGCAAATCCCTTATTATGGGTCATCCCATAAATAATGCGGTATTTTCATGTTTTTATTTTTCAAAATTAAGATAAACAAAGTTATATTCACAATATTTTGACTATGTCCAAAACGCAATTGCTGGATTTTTTCCCCAGAGGGATTATTATCAATACATATCGTAGATGTGTCATAGAGACGAAGCTATTGTTTTTTATATGGGAAGTATTACAGGGCTTACGACCTGTCTTCCACTTTACACAATGTAACATTCACCAATTCTACCCACGGGCGACTGACTGCCACGCCTGTCAAATTTTTTAAAGTTGAAATACGCGAAATGTTTCTACACGTTTAAAACATATATACAACTTCCAAAAATTTGATAGGTGTGGCAGTTGTTACTAAAAACCGGCGGATAATATATTAGGTCATCCCATAAATAATGCGGTATTTTTATACCTGTTTTTATTTTTCAAAATTAAAATTAACGGAGTTGTTTTTTTAAATCTAAAATATGCTCTTCCTCATGCTCTACAATGCTCTTTCATCTTTCTGGTAGACTTGCAATGTCCCTCTTTTAAAATTCACTAGTCCGTGATGAAAAATACTCCTCTAGTACTGTTCTGACCTTGTCTACAGAATTCATATTTTTTCTGTCCAAATGATTGTGAAGAATGCGGAACAAATGATAACAAGATGAGACAATGTCCGGCAAATATGGTGGGTGATGGGGTATCGTTTCTAAAAGAAGGTTAATTCCTGAGACGTGAAACATTCACTCATGATTAGACTCTGAAAGTTTGTGAGGCACCCGTTGATCCAATTTTCTGACTTTTCCAATGGCACGCAGGTGTCGATGAATAATTCAAGGACCAAATCTAAGCTTTTCTGGTAGTTCCTGGACAGTTACGATGGAATTTTGTTCATGATTCTACACCATATAAAATATAGAAGAAGATTAGGAACATACATGTTCAATTCAATTGTATTTCAATGACAATTTGGAACCACAGTCTATTAGGAGAGTTTTTAATATGGCAGATCGCTTGTGAGAGGTACCACGATCGATATTCGCCACATATTTTTTTGATTCTAAAAAGTTTTTGGAAGCGTCCTCGACCCCGATGTTAAGAACTTAAAATGAGAAAAAAACATTGGTCGAACGGTACGAACGTAACGATGAATAAAGCACGTTTAACTCGGCCAGCGCATGCTCTGCCACTAACTCGAGTGACGATCGGCATCCGGCATCCCGCGTCTCCGCACACACACACATACACGCATTGACAAATTCACGTCAGGTTATGTTCATGGTAAATACTTATACATAATCACCAAATGATAATAAAATACAAGCTAAAAATTACAGTAGATATTTAAAAAAGGTCACGATATTTTTTAACGCAATTTTTGTGTAAAATTTTACTAGAAGACACTCTATAAGAAGACTCCCTCTGACTGAATAAATTCTACATTAAAAATATTTCACATAGTTAAGATGTACACTATAACTAGTTAATTCAAATCTCCGCCGTTGTTCAACTAACTACAACAGCCTTGCCTCGGAGGCAAAACAACTTAGGCCAACTGTTATTATCCGAGTACAACACCCGGTTACCGAGCGTGATACCGCCTGGAACTGGCAACCATCCCGAGCATCATTACAGAACAAAGGAATTCGGCAATGCACGGAGAAAATTTTCTAACAAAATTGAAACTTTTAAGAAATTAATCAAAATAAAAACCCTCCCCCAGTAAGAAAGGCAGCGGCTCGTGGGCGTTCTGTGAGGAGTTTTACGTTGTGTAGGCCGGAGTAATTATCATCGAAGGCAAGCCGGACTTAATTTCATCCCTAATTTGGAGGCTTTTAAATACTGCAAACATTAACATTACGTATATAACTATGTTGAAATTTGTTTGGCGAGCCGGACATACGGCGACATCTGTGTATTACATGTCTAGACCAAGTATTACGACGGGCGTAATGTTGGCTCGTTTCGTTCGGTGCGCTGTACGTAAAGCTATTTGGAGCAATTGAGATGTGGATGGAATGTATGAATGTAGGAGCAAAAATGGGCGATTTGATTGTATGCTGTTTATTGTACGCCGATGATGCAGTACTAATGGCGAATAATGAACAAGAACTACAGAATCTGGTGAGTAGAATGTACGATGGATGCAGTTAAAGTGACCTCATGATGAATGTTAACAAGTGGAAAGTGATGGAATTCGAGAAGGAGGAAAGCGAGACACCGTGCTCGATACTTGGAGGTGATCTATGTTTGGGACAAGCAGATATTTGCGAAGTATGTTTGATAGAAACGGAAAGAAGAAAGTGAACTTTGAATGGAATTATATCTAACGGGAATTTGTCAACCGAGGCAAGACTAGCGGTGCACAATGAAACCTGGTACCGACACTGATGTATAGAAGTGAGGCCTGGAGCTGGCAGAAAAGGAACGAAAGTAGACTGAATGGAGTGGAAATGAGATCACTATATGTGGCAAATCTATTTATGACAGAGTAAAGAATGAAGAAATAAGGAAAGAATGTAAAGCTGATGTTAGTATATTGAGTAAGATTAACAAAGGATCACTTAGGTGGTTTGGTCATATGGAACAGATGAATGAGGAAAGAACGGTAAGAAAGATATATGACGCAAGTGTTGATGGAACCAGAAATAGAAGACTTGGCACGATCGGGTAAACCAGATAATGGTGGATGGTTCTGTTAGAAGCCTCAACAATCGGCGAGCATGTATGAGAAGATGTATGAATATGGATGAGGCGAGAATTGTGTGTCAGTACAGAAGAGCGTGGCGCTCTATCCTCTCTGCCTACCCCCGCGGGGAAATGGCGCGATGGTAGTAAGTAAGTAAGCGATGCGGATGTACAGAAGAATGCTCAAAATAAGCTGGAGGGATAGAGTTATGAATGAAGAAAAATAAATTATTAAAAGGATGATATCTTGCACCTTATGAGGGAAAGATTGTTGGAAGTCGGGGCCCTGGAAGAAGGAGAACATCATGGCTATTTATATGTGTATAAATATATTTGTGCCTTCCCCCCCGTTCCTGTCCCTTCCCGGCCTCGCCGCCGACCAGTCGATTGGCGACCTTGAACCAGCACGGTTATACGTGTACAAAAAAGGTGTACATTACTAAAAATTCTGAGAAACGTATCAGTTTTAAAAACTACCTCGACAACTCACCGCTGTACCCATGGCACACTTTGATATTCGCCGCATTGTGCTATTCATATTACTCGCTTCTGTCTTTAAGCTAGTGAATTACTCAAGTCATATAAATAGCTATTTACTGATTTGAATATTCCTTTCGGTTGATCCGTTTTGTATCGAGTCGTTTCCTATGCTGTTTTTTAACAGAATAACATTAGAATGGGTTACAACTGCGTGCAAATCATTGAAGTGTCTACTTCCTCTTTTACTAATTCGCGAATTTTACTGTCTTATTGTTTTTAACCTGTTTAATGTAATTTTACACGCTTTATATATTTATAATGATTGTAAATTGTTTAATTTAAGACTCAACACTATTTATATGTCGTGATATCATTAACCCGACTATTGCGGCTGCAAACGATGGTGTCTTCTTGGGTGCAGGAATTCAGGTGGTCAATAACTCGATGTACAACAATACGGATACAATGTATTAGATGCTTTCTGATCTACGATTCCGAGGAGAGAGAGAGAGAGAGCGCGCACCAAGCGCGATGCTCTTTTATCCCTTCCACGCTACCATTCTGTACTTCGGTGTACTTTGCACTGTGCTACTCCTTAATTAATTATGTTATTTTAGTTTGGGGAGGAGCAGCAAAAACAATATTAGAGTCGGCTAAAAAAGCACAAAAAACAATTCTCAAGGTAATAATTGGTCGTCCCTTTAGATATCCATCAGATCTTATATTTAAACAGTACAATGCTCTAGATATAAGACACATCTTTACGTTGAGACTCGTTTAATATTTCCATGCTAACAACAACTCTCCTCAAGCAATAAATCATGGACACAACACAAGACAGATCAGCACGCCAGTTCCGAGAGCAACAACAACATTTTATCAAAGATTCTACATGTTCTTAGTTCCTTGTACTGTACAACACACTCAGTATCGTTCACTTCCAATAAGATTACACTAATATGGACCCAATATATGATCCAATCAGGTAGAGATGAATCAGAAGCATGGCTATCCAACATTCTAATATAATTTATACAATACCTTCACTAATAATTCACTAGTCCTACAACACTCCCACTTCATATATTTTAATTTTATTTTTACCTTTTTATACATATTTTTAATTCTCTTTTTATTGCAAATAACACCACAACAGCACGAAAAAAAAGGCTATTTTAACACAGACTTGAGTCTAGCAAAGTAACCAGGACAACGCTGTATATATCAGAGGTGAAGTCTACTCCATCCCACACAAACTATGAGTAATGTCTTATGTTTATTATGTATCCACCTCTGTTAGTACAAAAATATGGATGTCAAAATATATATAAATAAATAAATAATAATATTGTGTTCTTCTGAATATATTATGTAATATTTCTGTTTTCAAAATTCTGACGGTGTATACAATTCTACTTCTTCCAAAATCAAATGAGGCTCGTCTCGTAACGCATCATCACAAGCCTCGGTCCTTAATCGCCCTCACAACTGACTCCAGGGTCTTTCCAACCATCCTCACGATATCTTCGTCTTTTTCTAAAGCTATTATATCCGTAGGACTTTCGATATATATATAAATATCTAACACACCGAAAACAAAATGTAAAAATAAATGGACATTATAGTACATCTGAAACCACCGACTTTGGCATACCACAAGGTACAGTACTTGGACCATTGTTATTTATTATATACTCTAATGATATATTTAAACTCAAATTACACGGTAAAATAATATCTTATGGAGACGATACAGTACTAATAATTAACGAAAAAACTTGGATTGACGCTAATATATCGGCAAATGAGGATGTTATATATATCCACTGATTATTGTAATTGTATTATATTTTTAATATTAATAAAAAAAAATAAAAAAAATATTGTGTTCTTCTAAATATATTATGTAACATTTCTGTTTTCAAAAATTCTGACGATGTGTACAATTCTACTTCTTCCAAAATCAAATGAGGCTTCATCACAAGCCTCGCTCCTGAATCGCCCTCGCAACTGACTCCAGGCTCTTTCCAACCGTCCTCCAATATTCTCGTCTTATATCTTCGTCTTTTTCTAAGGCTTTTCCGTAAAAATCTTATTATTAATGAATTTCACATCACAGAAAATTTCTGCACTATTAATATAATATTTTTCATTATATAGGAATATGTCTGGAGTATTATATCATTCACTCTAATTCGCGTATCTCCGAATGAAATACGCAAGATGGGAATATAGTCAGAACCACCCCAGCCCGCCACAACCCTCCCCAACCCTCGCAACCCTCGCGAGCGAGCTCGTCAATAATGGACAATTTACTTCACGTCAATCATTCAGAGACGCAGCGTACCCGTGCTCGAAACCTGTAGGCAAACTATTTGACGTGAAACTTGACTGAAAACAGATATTTCAAGATGTTTTCGAACGGGGTCGGAAACGTAGGTTAGAGATGACGGATACGCACGGCAGAACACCTCAAAAAACTGAATTAAAAAAAAAAATTACTTTATTTACGCAGCAATAATCAAGTACCCTGGAATCATAATAGATAACAATCTCAAATGGAAAGAACATATTACTAATCTCACAAACTAAATAAGGAAAACTGCCTACATATTTTTTAGACTCGGAAACATCTCATCACTTGCATATCTGAAAATAATATATTATACGCGTTTGTACAGTCACATTTGCAATACGGTATTATTGGATGGGGAGGTGCATACAAAACTTCAAAATTATTCTAAATAAAAAAAGGCTATCCAAGTATACAATTTTTCACAGATGTACCAAAAATAGTAGACATATACAAAAAAAAATCAATAATTCAAATTTTCTAAATTAAAAATCAATTAAATTTTAGAAGCGAATTCCGATCTACAAGATACAGAGATCAAATTGATATCCCAAAACTAAAATATACCGCAACTCAAAATCAATATATTTATCAAGGCATCAATTTTTTTAACAATCTCCCCATCACAATTAGAAAAATTACGGACTATCATAAATTTGTAACTGAAGTAAAAAAAATATGTACACAGACTAACTGAAACATTAATTAACTCGAATATACTCCTTCTCTATACACGAGTCTTACTCTCATAGAGAAGAAACAAATGTTAAAATATATATATATATATATAATAAAAAAAGAAAAATACAAAGTTATTTGAATTCCTTCTTTAAATGGTGCTCCAATAATCATCTACATCTTAATATCTCCAAGTGTCAATCTATTAGTTTTACTTGGTATCGGTTAGGGAGATCAGTGATCTGGGCAGTGATATTTGACAGTAAATTGTCATTAATTCTTCATATTGATTCCATAAAGGTTTAAAAATGTTGAGATTTATTTTGCGGACTGCACTTCTCTAGTCAGACCTCAGGTAGAATATAATTCGGTCATGTGGTCGCCTCACTTCATTGTTCACTCGACGGCGGTAGAAAGAATTCAGAGAAAGTTTTTAAGATTTATTAATTTTAAATGGAATATACGCTCTGAGGATATCAATTATGATTATCTCCTTAGCCGTCTGAAATTGTTCAACTTATCAGTGAGACGTACGATGACCGACCTTATATTTCTATACAGGATCATCAATGGTTTGATTGACCGCCACCAGATTGTTGGTCTGCTTGACTTTCACGCACCATTGAGATCATGGAGGCACAATTCATTGTTCTATTACAGTGGTAATGTTAAAAAATATGCATCAGCTAACTCCGCAGTTTCCAGATAGAATGGAATGAATATGCGAAGGTAGTCGACATTTTTACTCTTTATAGGAATACATTACTCATTAGTCCTACAACACTCCCACTCCACATATTTTTATTTTATTCTTATTTTTTTATTCATATTTGATTAATTTTTTTATTCCAAATAACACCACAACAGCACGAAAAAAAAAAAAAACTGGCTACTTTAACACAGACTTCAGTGTTGCAAAGTAGCGAAGACAACGCTGTATATATCAGAGGTGAAGTATACTCCATCCCACATAACAAACTATGTATTATGTATGTTTATTATGTATCCACCTCTATTAGTACAAAAATATGGATGTCAAAATATATATAAATAAATAAATAAATTGGTAAATTATTACAATTTTTTGTGTCTCAACTCAATGGTGACGGATAGATTGCTTTACTACACATTTTATATATATTTTTAATTTTAATTGTGGAAGGACCCGCTGACATATAATTTTTTTTCCTTATGTATTACACTTCTGATGATATTTTCTGTTATTCTACAAATTATGACACAGTAAAGATTGAAGAAATAAGGAGAAATTGTAAAGCTAAGCTGATCTTAGCATAGTGAAAAGGAACGTTTTGGTCACATACAACGGATGAATGAGAAGAGAATGGTAAGAAAGACATACGACAGAAGTGTTGATGGCACCAGAATAAGTGGAAGAACCAGATAAACCAAATGTTCCTGTTAGAAGAATAAAATTGCATAAAATTGATTTTATATGTATATTTTTCTGATGAATACATTTAATTAGTATTTAAAATATCACAGAGCTGTGTTCTGAATGATTACAAATTCACAATAAGAATGTGTTCTCCTAATAAAAAATATATTATTAAATTTTGTTTAATTTATTTTTTGATTCTTAAATATCTAAACACCCTCTATAAACATACGTGACAAAATAAATACATCACTCTTACCTTATGCACAATATTTCAAGGTAAACGAATCGAAAACGTTCTAACTGCATATAAAAGAAAAACAAACAATGGGGAAATTTTGCTTCAATTTTTATTTCTTAGGGAATTTTATTAAAATTTTATACTATTTTACGTAACGGTGCATTATTTGTACACACTCCTTGAACATTTTCGACCCGTACTTTAGTCAGGTTGCTGTCTAAATAAATATGTACACACATACACACACAGAGACACACACGTAGACAAGTAAGAACACAATTTCTTCTTCTTGAAAATTTCAATGCAATTAAATATAGTTGAAAAGTCTATATATATATATATTATATGGAATATATCAAATTTTATGCACGCGATACTCTCTTAGTCTTGGTGATATCTCAACCAAGTTCGTTATCTGACCTGATCCTCAGTTTCGTTTCAAAATGGCGTTCTTTCAAAAATATTAAAAAAAAAATCACAACTTCGTTAATATTAGATCAAGAGAAAAAGTTTCGCAATGTTATTATATTATTATAGATAAATCTAACTGATTCTTGTTTAAAAATCATGTTAACGTGTAAAAAAAATCGCTGTATCCAATTATCATAATGGCGCACTTGGTTCATTGTCGAATAATGCCGCCCGATGATGTCGAATAATGCCGTGATGTCGAATAATGCCGTGATGTCGAATAATGCCGTGATGTCGAATAATGCCGTGATGTCAAATAATAATAATAATAATAATGATGTGTTTATTCCAGCGTGATCAGGTTTTTTTTTTAACCCGATTCGCCATACAGATAATACATATTATGTTATACATTAAAGGTTATGAAATAAATATAATGCTATGAAAAAGAAAATATTAATAAATACAAAATTTTTTTAAAAAGTTAATTAAAAGTAAAAAGTTCACACATATATAGACACAAAATATAAATATTACATATATAACTACTTCAGTCACGGCCATTGTTGTATATGTAGCTATTCTGTAGGCGCTGCCATTCTCTGGTCAGGGAACCAGCTTTCCACGAGAGCGTCGCTTGCACCAGAGAGTCGGTGCTGAGTGCTGAGCTCCAGCCGCAGCTTTACGCCAGCAACTCGATGTTTCAGAAGCGGAACGAATTAAACATTGTAGATGCGCTACAATAACGCGCCAATCCGAACAGTATTCTGTATGAGTTGTTGTACTGAATTGTACGTCACTCGCTTGTATTGCGACCAGAGCTCGCAAGTATACATGGTGGTGAAGAAGAATTTAAAGAGGATGCTCTTCAGCTCCTCACTGCATCGGTAGAAACGCCGTGACAGCATATTTGCACAAACGCTCAACTGTCTCCTCTGCCGTTCTATATCATAGTGCCGTTCTATATCATAATGCCGTTCTATATCGTAATGCCGTTCTATTTCGTAATGCCGTTCTATATCATAATGCCGTTCTATATCGTAATGCCGTTGTATATCATAATGCCGTTCTATATCGTAATGCCGTTCTATATCATAATGCCGTTGTATATCATAATGCCGTTGTATATCATAATGCCGTTGTATATCATAATGCCGTTGTATATCATAATGCCGTTGTATATCATAATGCCGTTCTATATCATAATGCCGTTGTATATCATAATGCCGTTGTATATCATAATGCCGTTCTATATCATAATGCCGTTGTATATCATAATGCCGTTGTATATCATAATGCCGTTGTATATCATAATGCCGTTCTATATCATAATGCCGTTCTATATCATAATGCCGTTGTATATCATAATGCCGTTCTATATCATAATGCCGTTCTATATCATAATGCCGTTCTATATCATAATGCCGTTCTATATCATAATGCCGTTGTATATCATAATGCCGTTCTATATCATAATGCGCCCGAAACAATAATCAATGCGCTGTTTTCGCCGTGATTTAAAATACGTTTAATTATGAATGAATCCAAGTTCAGTAACGGGGCTCGTTATGAGTTTAAAACGTCCCCAATTAGTCGGATTCAATTAAAAGTTATCGAGGGCGAAATGCGGGGGGTGGAATCGTCCGCCCCTAATCTGAGCGGAGCCGTGAAGCGCTTGCACAATGTGTATTGTAATCAGGGCCGGATCGGTTGAAAACACACTTTCACTTAATCGATGGTAAAATTATTGTTTTTCTTTTCTCCTTCGTGTCGGTGTTGACGGGCAGTGGCCTCCATCGGATGAGACTCGGCTCGCGGTGCATTGTCCCCGCATCGTCATTTGCAACACATCTGCACACTCTTCCGGGTCTTCTTCGACCCCACGTTGCAGGCGAAGTGCGTTAACCGATTACACCACACCGACGCAGTAAGGTGACGACAAATTTTTCCAACTTGCGTGCGGCAGTTCGTTCAAATTTTAAAATCTTTTATTAATAATATTAAATTTTTTGATTCTAATCTTATTAAAAGTGTGTTCTAGTGAATATATTATGTAACATTTTTCTATTTACTTACTTACCATCACGCCGTTTCCCCGCGGTGGGTAGGCAGAAAGGATACAGCGCCACACTCTTCTGTCCTGACACACAATTCTCGCCTCGTCCACATTCATACATCTTCTCATACAAGCTCGCCGATTGTTGAGGCTTCTAACAGAACCGTCCTCCATTATTTGTTTACCCGGTCATGCCAAGTATTCCTCTATTTTTGGTGCCATCAACACTTGCGTTATATATCTTTCTTACCGTTCTCTCCTCATTCATCCGTTCCATATGACCAAACCACCTAAGTGATCCTTTCTTAATCTTACTCACAATACTAACATCAGCTTTACATTCTTTCCTTATTCCTTCATTCTTTACTCTGTCATAAATAGATTTGCCACAAATACGCCTAAGTGATCTTATTTCCACTGCATTCAGTCTACTTTCGTTCCTTTTCTGCCAGCTCCAGGCCTCACTTCCATACATCAGGACTCCATTGTTCACCGCTAGTCTTGCCTGGGTTGACAAATCCCCGTTAGATATAATTCCATTCAAAGCGCCGTTCACTTTATTTCCTGCAGTCACCCTCCTTTTGATATCATTCTCAATACTAATTAAATATTTTAATTAGAACGATATACATACAAAATCAATTTCATCGAAAATATTTATATGTGAATTAATTAATTAATTTTATTTGATTTTATATGTGAATTCATACTATAAATTCTGCACCGATACGATCCAAATAAACGAATTCGAATTGCATAAATGGCTCAGAAATATTTTTTTATAATGAATTCCACAGACTATCAAATATATAGACATGGTTTTGGTGAATATATTATAATATAACATGATCAACATAAGATACAATTATATTATACTAGTACTTTATTGTGTGGGACGGAGTAGACTCCACCTCTGATATATACAGCATTGTCCTGGCTACTTTGCTAGACTGTCATCTGTGTTAAAGTAGACTTTCGTGCTATTGTGGTGTTATTTAATCCAAGAAATATGGCAGTGTACGCACTGTATAATGATTATGTTAGAATGTTGGATTCATCTCTACATATTATGGTCCATATATGGTCCATGTTAGTGTAATCTTATTGGAAGTGAACGGTACTGAGTGTGTTGTACAGTACAAGGAGCTAGGAACATGTAGAATCTTTGATAAAATGTCGTTGTCGATGTTCGTTGTTTGTCTTGTGTCCATGTCTCAACATACAAATTTGTCTCATGTCTAGAGCATTGTACTCTTTAAATACAAGATTTGAGATTTGTTTCGACATTTTCATTACGGTGCCACTTGGGTACCACTAACGCAATCAAATAGCTCAGCGATTTTTTTTAAAAATATGACTCGATTGGAACGAAAATTTAAACGCTGACAATATAATACAATACGTTAAATACTTATAATAAAAATTAAAAATATAACCCGATTCGCCATAGAGATAATACATATTATGTTATACATTAAGGTTATGAAATATATATAATGCTATGAAAAAGAAAACCAAAGAAAACATTAATAACTAAAAAAAGTTAATAAAAAGTAAAAAGTTCACACATATATATACACAAAATATAAATATTACATATATAACTACTTCAGTCACGGCCATTGTCGTATATGTAGCTATTCTGTAGGCGCTGCCATTTTCTGGTCAGGGAACCAGCTTTCCATGAGAGCGCCGCTTGCACCAGAGAGTTAGTAATGAGAGCTGAACTTCAGCCGCATCTTTACGCCCGCAACTTCAGAAGCGGAACGAATCCATGTATACGGACATCGGTAAACATTGTAGATGGGCTGCAATAACGTGCCAATCCAAACAGTATTCTGTATGAGTAGTTGTACTGAATTGTACGTCACTTGCTTGTATTTCGACCAGAGCTCGCAGGTATACATGGCGGTGAAGAAGGGTTTAAATAGGATGCTCTTCACCTCCTTACTGCATCGGTAGAAACGCCGTGACAGCATATTTGCACGAACGCTCGACTGTCTCCTCTGCCGTTCTATATCATCATCGTCTCGTCCATCTTCATTGAATATATATTTATTTATGTTTCCATAAAGAATGTGTCTAGAATGTCCCGCAACCAATATTTAAAACTCTTCTCCTATATGTACACTTTATTTCATATCTATTCATTAATTGGTCAATATAATTCTCATATTCCGTTGAGATCGAAATGTTTCAAACTGTCACATTCAAGATGGCAGGGGTTTGAAAGCGCGGGGAGTTGGAAACAATGTCAAACATTAATTTCTCATCATAAAATATGCCCCGCTGTTTGAGGAACTCCGTCTTTGAGCTTGAGTTATGTATCAAATATGCAACCTCGCAATGGCATCTTAGGAAGTGTTCTGTACTGCTCTGGGAATATATAAAACAAATAAAACTCTTGAAAACCTTTCTTAAGTACAGATTGGTTCATTCTGCAGTCCATAGTCTATATTTCAGCTGGTTTCCTCCATATATGAAGTAAACCAGAGGTATAACTAGAAAAATAACTTGAAGAAGTGGAATCCCAAATCCCAAATTAAGTCAATGTATTAATTAGAATGATATACATACATATAAAATCAATTTTGTCGAAAAATATTGTTGTTACGCTACCGGGATTCGAACCTGGATTTCTTTCCAATTCGGGAAATGTGTATTATCCAACTATGCTACAGCGACAGTACCTTTAACGACAAATTTTCGAACCTACATGTTACACTTTTCAAATGAATACATCTATCGTTCCATTATTTGAAAGCCATCTACTTTGTTTTTACGGAATCGCAAATACCTTTGAGTGAATCGATAGCAGACGCCAGAATTAACAATAATATAAAATTAATTCTGTATGTACATATATCTTTCTAATTAATACGTTTAATTAGTATTTTAAGTATCACAGACCTATGTTCAGAATAATTACAACTTCACAATAAGAATGTGTTCTCGTATACATATAAAAACAATTTTATCGAATAATATTATTATTGCACTGCTGGGATTCGAACCTGGATCTCTTTCCAATCCGGGGAAGGCGCATTACCAACTATGCTACAGCTCTAATAGAACTACTAGTAAGCTAGAACACTTTTCAAATTAATACATCTATCGTGCCATTATTTGAAAGCCATTATTTTTACGGAATCTCAAATACCTTTGAGTGATCTGATAGCAGGTGCCGGAATTTTTTTTATTGAATTTTTGGACACATTGATACAACTTATATAATAAGTGTATAGGACTCATATAAGTACTTTGAACGAACTAATGTTATGTGCCTCCCATCTTCCCTTCCCTCCCCCGCCCATAGTGAGCTGTCAGTCGTTCGGCGACCTTGAATCGGAACGGTTAAACGCTGTTATCATCTATTCGGAGGCTGTATGAGTCTATTTGTCGACCTTTGGCGAAATAGTGATATAATTATATACAGTCCACTACGATCATCTGGAGGTGATCGAGAGACTGTTGAGTCGTTTTCCCACGTTCCTGTGTTTCTGGCAACCAAGGTGTGATGTCACCAATAATATTTGCAAAAAGCAGCTGGACGCATAGGCTAGGGATGGGTGACACAGAATGAAAAAGAAAATTAAAGAATTTATAAAGTGAAAAATATTAGCATGCCCTAAAAGAGTTCCGCTGAGGGATGTATAATTATATAAAGCGTGCGAGGGCAGTGGGCACTTGGCGAGCCGAGATCCATTTTCTGATTAGGGGTAGTTTGGACCGCTCAACTCTTTGCTTTTTAATTACCTCAGTCATTTTAAGATAAATAAATTAAAAACCTTTATTCTGCCGAGGGTGCCTGGCAGCGGAGTTCTTGTGTACTTTGCAGAGTAATGAAAAATAGGGTCGTCATTTTTTTAACGTTACATTGAATATTTTTGATATCGTATCTTCTGCTTCTTTTAACGGTATCGTGGGACTCGGAAGTCCATGACGGCAGTCACAAAGGCGCAGCATAAATCTATGGAGTTAAGCTAAAAGTTAAAAGTTCTGGGAAACAAATATAAATTATATAATACATACGTTTAAATTATATATATAAATTAATTATAAAGGTAAATAGACTCATAGAGTCTCTGAATAGATGATAACAGCGTTTAACCGTTCCGATTCAAGGTCGCCGATCGACTGACCGCTCACTATGGGCGGGGGAGGGAAGGGAAGGTGGGAGGCACACAACTTTAGTTCGTTCAAGGTACCTATATCATATGAGTTCTATACACTGATTATATAAGTTGTATCAATGTGTCCAAAAAATTAATTTAAAAATTCTGACATCTGCTATCGGTTTACTCAAAGGTATTTGAGATTCCGTAAAAACAATGCAGATGGCTTTCAAATAATGGAACGACAGACGTATTAATTTGAAAAAGTGTAATATATAGGTTCGAAAATTTGTCATGAAAAATACTGGCGCTATAACACAATTGGTAGTGTACTTCCCCGGATTGGAAATTAATTAATTTTGCCGAAAGACGTTGATTGAATGAGGTTTATAATATGAAGGTATACAAAAATTAGTGCCCCGTTGTGATAAGCACCTTAATAATGTCGAGAAGTTGTTTAAGGTGTGTAGCGTCCGAAGAAAGTGAAGTGTTGTGTTCCTGCAAAAAAACATTAAAAAAAATAATACATCGCTTATCAATTAGCATTAGCAAATATTTAGCAAATATTAGCAAAGTAGCAAATATTTAGCAAATATTAGCAAAGTAGCAAATATTTAGCATTTGCTGACAGTTCGTTGGACATTTTGAAAGCTTTATAGTATAAACTATTCCAGTGTTCCTGTCAGATTTGTTTGTGGAAGTCTAGAATCCCATCACCTCAAAAAATTAACATGAGCACGAGCACCGTACAAGGAGAAGGGATAGACTGAGACTGGCATTCAGGAAGAAGGACAAATCTCAGATGAACATTTTTAATGAAATGAATAGATGAATAGATAGAAATTGAATAGATTTAAATAATATATAAAAGATAAGTTTTAGTAAAAGAAAATACTTTAATCCTGTATGTATATATTAGAGCATATATAAGGAGTGCTTATATATGCACTATATTGAGAATCAAATAAGTAAAAAATAAATTTTAGGTATTTCATCGTATTATATCTAATTCTTGTATATCTATTACATTTAAAATTAGTTCTAATTATAAATACTAAATTAATATATTAATTATAAATATATACATATAAAATCAATTTTGTCGAAAAATATTGTTTTTGCGTCACCGGGATAGTATTTAAAATATCACAGAGCGTCTGTTCTGAATTATTACAACTTCATAGTAAGAATGTGTTTTCCTTAATAGTTCTAATTGTTCTGCTTTTTAATTATTGGAATTTTTTTACTTGTTAAACAGTAATTTATACGCGGAATGACCTTTTTAGGTCGAGGGCCGATTGCGCGACCAGCTACAGTAAAAAAAAATTACTAAAGTAAACGAATTTGCGATGACGGGTTGTTTGATGGTTGGTAAAAAAATGTTTACTTCTCGAAAGTACATACCGCAGTAAACTGATTTTACTCTCCGATATTCGACAGTAAAAATGAGATAGTTAAATATGGCGGACTTTTAACAGCTGTTCCAAAAGTCATCTGACACATTGATACATGGAAAGTTGCAGTATACTACAATGTACCATTCAATATCCCGCTATTTTAGCGATGACAGTTCGTCCGATGACGATCTCGTTGTTGAATATACATTAGCACACAAGCTGAGAAAATTTCACTACCAAAGTGACAGAATTCGAACGCGGAGGTGATAAGATCCATAGTTTATGCATCAAATAAAGCGTATTTCATAATTATTTGTCACGCCTGTAGACATCTCCAACTATGCTTTGACAATAGTAAGTTTGACGTTTAAACAGCCCGCAAACGATTTTAACCACGGGCGTCAGTGAAAAGTTACCACAGTAAAAAGTTAATACGTTTTAACTGGTACAATGTGTGTGTGTTGCTGGTTGTAGTTTCTGGAAGGTAGCGGTAGGAAGAAGCTCTTGTGGTGAAGATAGCAGCGAGGGGAGTCTGGCGTAGGAGTCGGCTTTCCGGACGGCTGCCGGTGCATGTTATTGACACTTCTTCTGTATCGGGCTATGATGACCTCTCGTCCTCGTATATGCGTGGCATGTGATGCCAACACCACATGTCTCTCCTTTATATTTCTTATATTTCTACCCCCTAAGAACACGAGGGTTTGAAAATACAAATTAAAAAAAAATGAATGAAGATATATTATTTTTAATACACATCCCCCGGTACCGTGGCGCGGATAAGAAAAACCTGTGTATTTTTTAAATAACCTTGTTTCAGTAAATAAATTGTCCCGTCAGAGGGATGATTGAGCGACTAGATCACCTACCCCTAGACGTGTAGCGAACTTTGGGGCGCCTTTTTGAAATGTGTTTGCGCAGGTGGGCGGTCGCCACTCTATTAAGTGCTGCGTAATGTAAACATACCATTACGGGGGAGGGTAGATGGACCAGGGTGAAACCATCTGTCTTCGGAAATATTTTTTTCAACCTTATTTTTTGCGTCGTTTAGCGACTAGTGTTTTTCTAGCCCTTCAGAGGGATCCGAATTATTAAAATTATATTTTTAAGAACGTCTCTTTGTTCTTAAATAAAATAAAAAATAAAATTTCTGTACAGGGTTGTCTCAAAGACGATAGTCCAAATGGGACAATATTACCGACCCATTAAGCGTCAAATAGGGTTATCCGAAATTCGACGATTCAAAAGCTAGGCAAACTTTTAGGATCTTCTGTAAAAGAGTTTGTTACGGTCGCATCTCACGTGTCACGTCCACGTATTACGAATATTATTTTCGGCCCGAATTTTAAATTAATATTTAGCTTTATTCAATATTGCTGTGCGGGCCGCGCGCCGGGCGATGCAAGCCTCTCCTCGCTCCGCTCCTAACATGCATACACAGCGGACGAAGGGTCGCTATCTCCTCCCCAAGCCGAAACTACTCTCTCTCGCTCTACACCTGTCGAACGTACCGGACCTGCTCCGGGGCACAGCCGCTGGGCAGCTCTATACCGACCGTCATTTTGCCTCGAGGCGAAGCCGCCAGGAAGCTGCGATGTGCCTCCTAGAAGGCATCTGAGGACCCCGCCTTGTACACGAGGCAAGCGGCGGATGTTCTTGCAGCTCACAACGGAGGACCAGAGGCCATCCACCACGAGACGACCGGATGCGGCCACGGAGACTACATGGCGAGAATTTGTATACAATAACTCGTATTAATTTCATTTACATCCCCGCCATCTTCTCGTGACCACTACAAATGTTGATTGCGCAACGACAAGAACGTGGCGTTCACATCAAGTTAATAAAAATGTTTTCAAATTGGTTATAAATAAAAAATTTATAACTTGTGTGATAGCTACATTATTCCAGAATACGTGTGCCAAATTTTATTACGATACGTTGAGTATTTATAGCACATTTTTGTAAAGACTGGTCGAAAATTATAAATCTCAGATTTTGATCTGGAAATAAACTCAGATATCTGGTTGAGATTAGTAGGATGGGGACAAACACACAAACCCGCGTACACGACGCTCAATTTGAAGGTGAGACTCGACACATGCGCATAAATAATTACCACCTATAATTATTTATTCTCAAACTAATAAATATGTTAATAAAAGACATTGAATAGTAGACATTTATTACGTTTTGACTTCTGTTGGATAGATTCAATTTCACCCAATTGATAAACGGATCATCAACGGTCATGGTACACGTCGGCGTACACGGCGGACTACAAAAGTCGAAAAATTGCCTCCAAAGAACCCCGTGGGAGAATAATCCCCGTCAATTATGTGGCCATTGGAATTACAATAACTTTAACATTAGGTTATAAATTATAAAAAAAAATAATATTAGGTTATAAATAATAAAAGGTTATTAATTATAAAAAACACACATTAATTGTGATTGTCGATAACTCGTCTGATTGAGGACACTATCTGGTGGAAATATGGGGAAAAAAGAAAGGCATTTACTTTTCGTCTATCGGATGCTGGTTCATTGATAGATTCCTCTTCACCACAAATACAAGCGTCGCGGCGTGTATACTAACACTCGCGAAAAGGATTATTATGTATTAATTAATAAGCATTAACGGAGTAAAGCGACGTACAAAAATTTCAAGTGCACTGAATTTGGCGCAGTTAGAGACCTTTAATCTTCTTTTTTCTTCTTTGTGCTTAAGGATAGGTTAGGAGAGAAAGGAACAAAGAACATACGCAGGTTAAACTGTGGAAAAAAATTATATAATGTCAGTATGTTGTGTGTAGTAAAGCAATTTATCCGTCACCATTGAGTTGAGACACAAAAATTTTAAGAGTTATAGTTTAAGAGAAAAAATGTCCACTACCTCCGCATATTCATTCCATTCTATCTGGGGACTGCATGTGTTCTGACATTACCACTGTAATGGAACAATGAATTGTGTCTCGATGACCTCAATGGTGCGTGAAATTCAAGCAGACCAACAATCTGGGGGCAGTCTATCGTACCAATGATGATCCTGTACAGAAATAATATCTGGATTCTTTCAATAGTTGTTGAGTGAACAATGAAGTGAGGCGACCATATGACCGAATTGTATTCTACGTGAGGTGAAAAGGCTGAAAAGTTTTTTTGCTGTCCACAAAACAAATTCCAACATTTTGAGACCTTTATTAGTTATGGAATCATTGTGAGGAATGAATGACAATTTACTATGAAATATTACACCCAGATCAGTGATACCAAGTAATAGATTGGCATTTGGAGATATTAAGTGATACCCTACTGATACCAAGTAAAACTAATAGATTGGCACTTGGAGATATTAAGATGATTAATACGGAATTCAAATTACTTCGTATTAACATCATCAAAAATATCGGTAATATCATCGATAGAAAGAATAAACAATTTAGGTCCAAGATGGGAACCCTGTGGAACACCACTCAAAGCAATGACTTCATCAGATAATGATTAGTTCATCTTTACCGAAAGTCTCCTGTTGATAAGATAGCTACCAAACCACTGCAATAAATTTTCATGTATACCCAACCCTCTGGAGTTTAACTATCAAGATATAATGTGATACCTTTAATATAAATGCTTTAAAGAAATCAGTATAAATTGAATGTATTAAGGAGAATAGATTATTATTGTGAAGTTGTAATTATTCAGAACGTAAGTCTGTGATATTTTAAATACTAATTAAATATGTAAATCAGAAAGATATACATATAAAATCAATTTTATCAAAAAATATTGTTGTTGCGCTACCGGGATTCGAAACTACTAGATGGCGTTCAAATAATAGAACGATAGATGTATTAATTTAAAAAATGTAACGTATAAATGTGTCGTCAAAAGTACAGTCGCTGTAGCATAGTTGAATTATGCACCTTCCTCGGTTTGGAAAGAGATGCAGGTTGGAATTCTGGTAGCTCAACAACATTTGAATTGAATCTACCTGGTATCCCTTTCCTAGATTTTTGGTTATGTAATTGTCATACAGTAATAAGTTGGTAACAGTAATGATCTGACATCTGACACCTGTCACTTGCTGCGTTAACCTTTACCACACCGTGATAGAAAATATTCGTATGCACCCATGTTGTCAACTCGTGTTACTGTGAATTTTTTCAGCATTTTTAATGAGAATTTATACTTTAACGATTTTAAATGGCTTTAAAATAATAAACATCATACATTTCTTCTAAATATTAAGCATTAAAAGTGAAAAAAAAAAATGTAGTATTTAAATATTATGTATTCAAGTTCAATACAATACGACATTCTTTCTTATTCTTAATTTAATTAGTGAGAAGGATACGTAATTATATTCGTATGTATGTTATTTCTTTCACCGTGTATCTAATGTTTAATCTTTTTCTTTCTTTCAGTTTTACATGGGATTGGATTGAAAAAGAATTTTTATTGACATACATATTTTTGTTCTAACACAGGTGGATACATAATAAACATAAGACATTCTCATAGTTTATTGTGTGGGATGGAGTAGACTTCACCTCTGATATATACAGCCTTGTCCTGGCTACTTTGCTACACTGAAGTCTGCGTTAAAGTAGACAGTTTTTTTTTTCGTGCTGTTATAAAAAAGTAAAAATATAATAAAAATATGTGTATTGGGAATGTTGTAGGACTAGTGAATTATTCGTGAAGGTTTTGTATAAATGATATTAGAATGTTGGATAACCATGCTTCTGATTCATCTCTACCTGATTGGATCATATATTGGGTCCATATTTGTGTAATCTTATTGGACGTGAACGGTACTGAGTGTGTTGTACAGTACAAGGAGCCAAGAACATGTAGAATCTTTGATAAAATGTTGTTGTTGCTCTCGAAACTAGTGTGTAGATGTTTGTTGTTTGTCTTGTGTTGCGTCCATGATTTTTTACTTGATGAGAGTTGCTGTTAGTATGGAAATATTGAACGAGTCTTTCACGTAATTGGAGAATTCTACAAATCACTAGTTAATTCTAAGCGTAAATGATTTTTTTAAGGCTAGTTAACATAGAGTTATAATGAGTGTATTTACGGAAATATACAGGTTTAATTAGGGCGGTAGACCGGTGTCACATCATGGTTAGGGAAGGGTTAATATACTATACGTTAACACTGACACGAAAGAATTTTTATATCGTGCGAGAAACGGGAATAA
Organism: Eubasilissa regina; assembly: GCA_022840565.1. Lineage (NCBI taxonomy): Eukaryota > Metazoa > Arthropoda > Insecta > Trichoptera > Phryganeidae > Eubasilissa > Eubasilissa regina. The sequence continues at coordinate 7,447,682 of JAINEB010000026.1, forward strand.
TTCAAATGTACGGGCGATGTATTACATTTGATCGGGTCGTACCGTGGCTAGTCCACCAGCAGCTCTTCGCTGAACTACGAGGAGGTGTGTTCGGCTCCTCAGTATGCTAATTCAGACGGCTAAACTGCTCCGACAGTAATGGCCATGTAAATGTGCCGTCATCCCCGATTTATCATTAAGCGGAGAATTTTTTATGGAGGGCATTATAAACTAATAGACCAGCCCGACTACCCGACACGGCGGCCTGGTGTCTTCGGAAATTGCAACATTATTCCGTTACGGAACCGTCTTGCATAATATGGGTTAGAATAATAAGTCACGTATTTAATAGGTTTTTTGTAAACCCTTGTAAGGCTTACCTGTTGAAGAGGACAGCCTCATCCCAGCCCCACCAACGCAGCGAGAGTAACGGAGTGGAAACTTTGTTTTATTAACCATTTAAATCCAAGTCAAGTCAATTAATAGCACATATTTTTTTAGACAACTTGGAGAGGAATATTTTTGATTGCGATTCTCCTTTGTTAAAAAGTGTTTTGTTGTGGAAAAGGTATGCGGATGATATATTATGTAGTTGGTCTGGTTCACAACTTCGACTAACTACATTTTTAAATCTCATTAATTCGTTTAATAATAAAATACAATTTACATTAGAAATGGAAAATAATTCGACCCTAAATTTTTTGGATCTAACATTGATTAAAAATAGTAATAAAATTGAATTCAAAATTTTTAGAAAATCAACTACAAACAAAATCTAATCATCCATTATGGTACAAACATTCAGGGTTCCACTCCATGATACATCGTTTAGTCAATATTCCTATGTCAACATCCAATTTCAATATTGAATTGAATACAATTACAAAATAGCAGTTAATAACGGGTATAATACAGGTTTAATAGACACTATTTTAAAAAATAAATTAAAATAATATAATAATCAATTTTTATATAAGTCACAGATAAAAAATAATGGTAATATTGATTATTGACGTAGGATTTTATACATAAATAACTTTTCGAATCAAATATCTAAACACCTACCACGAAACATTAGACCGGCATTTTATACAAATAATAGTATAGGAAATTTACTCATCAATTCTAAAGACAAAGATGATAAATTTAACAATTCTGGTATTGCGAGGATTGTGCTGAGTGGAACTTTAATATAAGAGTAAAGGAGCATTTGAGATGTTTGAACAATAGTGGGTTTTCAGAATTTTCTAATCATTTGATAGAAAATGATCACGGTTTTGATAAAAAATTGTGATTGTCAATTTAGCATATAAACGGTGTTGGTCACAAATGAAATAATTTGGAATCGTTGGAGATAAATAAAGCGTGTAAAACTAATCAAACAATTATAAACAACCGACTGAATTGAACTACGAGTCCCATTCTAAAATAATTCCTAAATTTGTATTAAGTAACAATTTTATAATATATGTTTTTAGTTAGTTATGACATCCTGAAGAAAAAAATTGTATTTTTCGAAATCGGTAGATGTGTTTAAACTCAATTAAATACAAAGTTAATATTGCTAATTTTAAAAGTAAATATCTAGTTGAATACAAAAATGATTTAAATACGTAATTTACCGTTTCGCGACACGCGTGCGACAATATAAAAAAATATATAGTTTGTCCTGTCCACAATCTGCATACATCTGAGTTTAAAACGGGGTTGTAATCAATCTCAGAAACACGCCTGGGACCGACAGCGTCCTCACTTCCTTCCTGACGAGTTCTAGAACTTTCACTGGTATTACTTGTATCTTGTATGGGCATTTATTTATCTACTTACGCTAAACGGTAGCAAGAAATTTTTTATATTTTTTTATACATTCCTATCAATTATTACATTTAAAATAATCAAACATAAAAACTAATCAACAATCCATTTTATGCCAACAATTAAGATAAATCATTATCGATAAGCCTATTTTTTTTATTAAGAGAACACATTTTTATTGTGAAGTAATTATTCAGAACATAGCTCTGTGATATTTTAAATATGAATTAAATATATTAATTAGAAAAATATACATATAAAATCAATTTTATCAAAAAATATTGTTGTTGCGCTACCGGGATTCGAACCTGGATTTCTTTCCTAACCGGGGAAGGTGCATTATCCAACAACGCTACAGCGACAATATTTTTAGCCACAAATTTTCGAAACTATATGTTAATTTTTTGATATTAGTACATTTAGTTTTAATTGAAAGAACCATCTACCTTTTTTTTTTTTACAGAATCTCAAATATCTTTGAGTAATCTGATAGCAGACGCCAGAATTATCAATTCATTTTATTAAATTTTGGACACATTGATGCAACTTCATTGTTGTGAGAACAAATTCTTATTGTGAAGTTGTAATTATTCAGAACATTGATCTGCGATATATTTATTAAAAAGAAATAAATTTTATCGAAAAATATTATTGGAACGATTAAATATCAAAAAGGTAACATACAGGTTCGAAAATTTGTCGCTAAAAATATTGTCGCTGTAGCATAGTTGGATAATGCACCATCCCCGGTTAGGAGAGAGATCCAGGTTCGAATCGCGGTGGCGCAACAACAATATTTTTCGATAGAATTGATTTTATACGTATATCTTTCTAATGAATATATTTAATTAATATTTAATATATCACATAGTTGTGTTCTGAATAATTACAACTTCACAATAAGAATGTGTTCTCCTAATAACAAAGTTGTATCAATGTGTCCAAAATTTAATAAAATTAATTGATAATTCTTGCGTCTGCTATCAGATTACTCAAAGTTATTTGAGATTCTGTAAAAATAAGGTAGATGGCTCTTTCAAATAAGGGAACGATTAAATGTATTTATATCAAAAAGGTAACATACAGGTTCGAAAATTTGTCGCTAAAAATATTGTCGCTGTAGCATAGTTGGATAATGCACCTTCTCCGGTTAGGAGAGAGATCCAGATTCGAATCCCGGCAGCGCAACAACAATATTTTTCGATAGAATTGATTTTATATGTATATCTTTCTAATTAATATATTTAATTCATATTTAGCCTATTTTTTATTACTTCTTCCGAAATGAAGCCTTATTATTTCGTAGTTTATTATTCAGTATAGGAAACAACAAATTGTATTGTCATAGATCCATACTTAGTGGTGATTTTGGGAATTATTAGATTCAAATTAGCTATACCTCTTGTATTATATTTTTTCCACACGAAGCCACCCTATCTAGATCTTTGTTGTTATAATTGCATTTTATTAAAAATAACAATAGCAGAGCGTGTATAGGAAGTACGTTTACGATTAGCCAAAACACATGTCCTAAGCTCTGTAATTACCCATATTTCCATATCTTTCCTTTAAATGTAATAAAAATAGCTTCGTCTCTATGAGATATATATTGTTTGTTTAATAACTGTGACTTTGTAGGTGAACAATCCAGTAATTGTGTATTTTTGAACATATTCAAATATTGCTATTAATATACTGGTCAAAGTAAGAAATATATTAAATTGATTTTTCAGGCGTATTCGAAATGAAATATCACATTTAGTCCATAGATGACGATAGCGTAGTTGTACTCGAAGTGTTTTCACATAGTGACATATATACAACTTCCATAAATTTGATAGATATGGAGATTGATTAATGGGTGAGAATGGTGAACGTTACATTTGTATAAAGTGATCACTTAAGCCAGCCGAAGATGGGTTTTAAGTCCTGTATTTATCCATACTTCCATATTTTTCCATTAAATAATATAAAATTAGCTTTATATATATGAGATATCTATTATTTGTTTAATAAAAGTGCCTTTGTAGGTGAACAAGCCAATTATCGTGTGTTCTTGGACGTATTTAAATTCGTGCATAACTTAATCAATTTAAAGTATAATAAATTTACAATTTAATACTGTTTTAATACTAATATCTATTTAATTATTTTGTATAGCTTAATATATTGTGTGGTAGTGTTAATGTATAATATTGCGAATAGAAAGGCTTACCAAAATCAATCAATTAGATAGATAGAAGCCATCCCAAATATAGCCATCGATTTTACCAATATCCCAGGTGTTTCGCCGTTCAGCTGGACGATTAGACTCCAACAGACCTGCTCAATATATATATATACACTTAAAGAAATAACGGCATTATATTTTATTCTTATAAGTAAAATATCAAGTATTATTTATTTATTATTATTAAATAAAATAATTTGGAATCGTTGGAGATAAATAAAGCGTGGAAAACTAATCAAACAATTGTAAACAACCAACTGAATTGAACTACGAGTCCCATTCTAAAATTATTCCACTAAATTTGTATTAAGTAACAATTTGAGTTTGGTACTGAAGAAGAAAATGGTATATTTCGAAACCGTTAGATGTATTTAAACTCAATTCAGTGGTTAATAAAACATAGATAATAAATAAAAAATATGAATTTTAACCACAATGTTAATATTGCTAATTCATCCCGGTGGCGCAACAACAATATTTTTCGATAAAATTGATTTTATAAGTTTATCTTTCTAATTAATATATTTAATTCATATTTAAAATATAACAGAGCTATGTTCTGAATAATTATAACTTCACAATAAGAATGTGTTCTCCTAATAAAATTTTGTGTATTTATATTCAAAGTTGTACCCTGACTTATATCGCAGATCATATATGGGCAGAAGAACAAAATAATATTGATAAAGTTAGAGTTCTCACATTACCACTGTAATAGAACAATGAATTGTGTCTCGATGACCTCAATGGTGCGTGAAAGCCAAGCACACCAACAATCTGGGGGCAGTCTATCGTACTATTGATGATCCTGTATAGAAATATAAGTATAAAGTCGGTCATCGTACGTCTCACTGATAATTTATTTAACTAACATATATATTTAATTTAAAATTAATGAATCTTAGAAAGTTTCAACCGCCGTCGAGTGTACAATGAAGTGAGGCGACCATATGACTGAATTATATTCTACCTAATTAGTGTATCAAAGATAATACAATCTTCTGGGATTTTAAAATGAATATTTGAGTTGAAGCGGCGTGGGTGCGTGTCGACAGCAGCCCGTGACACGCGTTTGCGACGGAATTTTCAAAGGAATCACTGATTGACATCATGAATATGTCGATATCCCAAACCATGAGGGATTTCTCGTTTTTAGTTCTACGGCAAGGTAAAGTTTCATATACAGCTTGACTGTTGAGATTGGGTAGGCTTTCCAAGGTACACCGCTGTGGAACCAATCAGATTATTTTCTAAGAGTCTATTCTGCTATACAAAGGTAAATCCACTATATTATTTTCAGGATTTAACAATTCTTTCAGATTCACCAATTCTTTATAGTGTAGTGACAAAGAATTTAAGTGCAATATTTCTTCTAAGCTTCACATTTTGGCATCATAGACTTATTTTTCATGTGCCGCCTTCTATGGAAGATTGGCCACCATGTTGATTTATCCTGTATAAGATCACAAACATAGAACCGCTTTCTGAGGTTACACAGCCAAGGTAACCTCTTTCTACATCCACAACTAGCTCTGCTGCCTTCTATCTTCCCCTGCACGATGCGATATAAAATTGTAATATCTTTGGAATGATGATGTGATAGGCGCACGCGTGTACGGGACGAAAGAGTCTGTATATATATTGTGACATTACAAAGTAACGTCACGCATTAGTAAAATTAATTTTAGTCAGAATTCGTTATTCCAAGAGTGCATGTTGATGGTACTGTGCAACACCATCTACAGGCTTCCGCCGTGGCCAAACCAAGATACCATGGAAGACGTCATTCTCGTAACGAGGGACCGCCGAAGAGTTGTCCATGTAGCGCATATGTGAGCGGCTTAGCCAGCCCGTCGCTAGATGTCGTTCGATACGCGTCAACCGTGGACGAGAGGCATCAGTCAAGCATTAGGTAGTTATCAGATCGTCTGAGTTGTTCAGGACCTTTATTCGAGTGTGAGTCTCCAGAAGGGAGATTTTCCGGAGAACTGCTGAATAGCTTCATCAATATTATTTTGTTCTTCTGCCCAAATATGATCTGCGATGTACTGTTCTTGTGGGTTAAATCTGCCGGCAGTGTTGCGTGAAGGGTGAGTCTCTTATATGTTTTTATTTTGTGCCGTCTCGTTTCCCGGAAGGGAGTGTCTCTTCGATTTCCCTCTACTCCCCGGCCTTGTTTATTATATTATTTTAATGTATTTACTAATAAAGTTATGTATTGTTAATGTATTTACTAATAAAGTGAGTCAATCGGGGACAATGAGGGTGTTCAGTATTCATCGAACACATTTTTGGCGCTTCTTGAAAATCGGTCGCGACCTATATTATTGACACCTTTCCACGTTCAAATTCCCACCCATCATTTTTCCCTACTGCTTGGCCAGTGTGAATAATGACCTCGACGTCGGCAGACGTTAACGCGACGCGATGCTTGTTCGGTTGCGGCACTGCGATTGCATTGTAGCGGTGTAGATTTTGTTCTCCTCCGGTGCATCAACACTGTTATATTGTGATCCTGTGATTGGTGTACACAATGATTTTGTGTGAGCCGCGGGTAACGTGATTGATATCGCCGTCTTCATTTTGGAAGCGGAGATCTGCCCGCCCGCGTGCTGTTTGTGTGATATCGGCTGCGACTGCGGGAGTAACGGAAGCTTCATACACGAGGTAAGGTGAGCAGTCCTTCAGATTCCCGATTCCTCGAGATCCACTGGTCCTTAGACTGGATTCCCTATTCCATCATCGATTCTTATCTCCCTTCCTTCCTTTCTTTATCGCCCCCCCTTCTGCGATTCCGATTTACGACCAGAATCGTCGTAGTCCAATCCGCGGGACACGCGACTCGGAGAGTTTAGAGATCTACGTTTTATTTTCAGAGGGAAAATCTTGTTTTGGCACCTGTGCGATATCGCCTTGTCAATACACGGGGCGCTATCGAATAGCTGCCTAGTAGCATTTAAAAATGCCAACCAGGCAGCGAATGAGTAGGACCGAGATAGAAAACTTTGAGCTCATTGCATCTGTCCTGGGTAAGCGGTGCGTCCGCTTTTTTTTATCAGATCCTCGATTAGGGGTAGAACTGACGGGAAAAATACAAGGGTGAGTGGTCAGGTAATATATTAGTCCGTTATTTCCGGAAACTATTTATGTGCTTACGAACGCATACATTTGAAATGAAATGGTAATATCGCAGAGTGATCACATCTCAATGTCTAATACCAGTGGCGAACCGCCCTCATCTTAGTATTCAAAACGTGGCAACACTCGCCTCGAGTAGGGTGGCCGGGAGGGGTGGTACTCTGACTCGATGGATTCAAATTTGAAATTGGAATATGGAATTTAGAACGCCCGGCGGGATTTGCAGGGAGGTTATGAATTGCACACGGAGAAATTCATTTGAGCTAAATTTCAATCATTTTCACTGAACTTGTACTTTGTGGCTCCTCCTTCTCCTCGTGCCTTATCCATTTAATGAACGTTGGCTATCATCACTCTGTTCACTGTTCCACAGTAGACTGACCAAACCATTGCCTCAGATTCTTCAGCCATGACGTTCTCCTTCTTCCAGCTATCTTTCCCTGCATTATGAGGTGCGAGATCTCATAAAAGGTGTATGTTCGACGCGCGTAATTTGCTGATTTGCTAATCGCAATGAGTCACTGGTCAGGAGCGCACCGCGCTTTTGCGGTTGAGCAATATTTAAAGTGCGATGATTCATTGGTTTGTGCGCGTCGCGATTTTTGTACTCACTTTAATATTCGACAAATAAGTGATGGGCCAAGCACGCAACTTATCCGGTGTCGGGTTCAAAAGTTCAGACAAGAAGGGGCAATGGTTAACCAAACTCCTCCGTCAGCAGCGACGCCAGAACATGTGGCTCAAGTTGGACGTGAAATGATGCGCAATCCGCGTAAATCGATAAGGAAGATTGCAGCCTGTACTGGAATAAAAAAATCAAAAGTGCACGTTATTTTGAAAAAGAAAATACAGTTTTACCCATAAAAATTGCAAATCGTGCAGTTTCTCAACGAAAATGACTTTTCTTTACGTGAAACCTTAGCGAGAACGATGTTGGAACGTTTCGGAACAGCACGAACTCTTGAAAACATATTGTTTACTGACGAAGTACATTTTCATATCGATGGCTATGTTAATAAACAGAACATGAGATACTGGTGCCCCGACAACCCGAGGCAAACGCCATCAAAAACGTTTGCATTGTCCAAAAACGGCAGTGTGGTGTGCAATGTCTGCTCGAGGGATAATTGGCCCTTATTTTTTTCACCAGCGAGAAACAGCCACTGCTGACGTGTATTGTCGAATTATAGATGAGTATTTGGTACCGAAACTGCAACTGGTTCCCGGGTTCAATTACATAACATAATTTCAGCTCCACACACTGCTAGAGTTTCAATGGAGAAGCTGAGGGTAATTTTTCCCAATAAATTAATCAGCAAGTACGGAGACACACTCTGGCCACCTCGGTCAACGGACCTTACACCTCGCCTGGGGATACCTCAAGTCAAGAGTTTCCAGCGACAATCATCGAACAATTCAGGCCCTACAAGAAAATATCCTCCGTGAAGTTGCTGCCATTGAACCGACGCTTTGCTCTCGCGTGTTCGCAAATTTAAGAGTCCGATTGCAAGAGTGTCTTGAAAGAAATGGATGTAATTTAGACGATATTTTTTATAAAACGTAAAATCCGCATCGTTAAACTCTATTTTGTATAAATAAAATATGAGAATAAGATTTAAATACTGATTTTTGTTTAATCATCCCAACCACAACATCTTCATTCGTAACTCCATCCATCCAGCTTATTTTAAGCATTCTTCTGCAGATACTCTCTCAAATGGTTCAAGTCGCTTTATAATAAGTGTCCAGGTTTCCATTCCATACAATTATCATCTGACCACTCGCATTCGTAACCTACGGTTGAGATTATAACTGCAGAATATCCTTTTCATGCGGATAAAGATTGCACGAGCTTGATTTCAACAAAAGGTTCCCATATTTCATTTATATTGTAACTCAGGTGGTATGCGGGTTGAAATTGTTCAAAATCATACATCAGACTCTTAATGGGCTTGAAGCAACGATGTAATAGGTCTATATTCAGCACTGGACGCATATTGGCAGAAGAAGAAGAAGATTAAAAATGAAAATTTACTTTTGAATAATTATTTTATAAACTCAATAAATATACTCACCATGATATTGCCGACACCCCCCTGTGTATTGGAAGTAAAGAGGGATGATAAATAATAGTCTGGTAAGTCGGAAAGTTGATAACTTCCATGGGAAGAGCTGAATGGGAAAACGTTGAGCTTCGCACCCATCCGAAATGAAAAACATTTAATTCTTAACACAGTGCATACATAAGCCCTCCTATATACGCTCTAATATAAACAAGATTCAAGTATTTTCTTTTACTAAAACTTATCTTTTACATATTTGGTCAGTTTCATTTTAAATCTATTCAATTTCTCTTCCTTTCTTATGTTTTCTGGCATTTCATTAAATATCTTCATCGCACTGTACTTCTGAGATTTGTCCTTCTCCCTGAATAGCAGTCTCAGTCTATCCTTTCCCCTTGTATGATGCTCGTGCTCATGTCGCTTTGCATCAATATTTTATACCATACCATTATATTAAAATATATCTTCTGTTTAAGGGTCATCATATTGAGATCTTCCAGCATTGCACTGACTAGTATTATTCTCATGTAGATGTCATGGTCCCTATTCTTATACACTCCTATGTTGTGTTCACTTCGTGCTATCAGCGAAGTAGTGGTTTCAGTGATTTTCCTTGTGTACACAGCCATCATTGTTTTACCTATGTTAATTGCGGGGTATATTTGAATTTATATAATAAAAGTAGACATACCGTAACCGGGCTGATCGCGCCGCTTGTATTGTGGTGATATTTTCCAACCCCCGTGTCGCCGGCGCAAAGGGTAGCTCATTGAACAGCCATAAACAATCTGGTTTAATATTTCCGACTAATTTGTGTGTGTGTAACTACAGCGGACCGACAACATTGAGTTTACCTCTAAGTTTAATATATTCAAAGCTTTTAATTCATGATTTATGCCGGGGATCCGCCAAATTTACTTATGGTGCCTTCATTAATTATTATAACGGCGGGGGTGGCTGCACCCCTCTGAAAACAGCTCGTTTATTTTTTCGATAAATAGTGTATCTTTCTACGTTAATAAAAACTGCAACTTCACGATAATAATGTGTTCTCCTTAAAAATAAATGTAATATAATTAATTATAATTCTTAATGTCATTTTTTTGGACAATTTTCATCTAATCAGAAATCATCAAAACACCTCATACTGCATCATCTAGTGGGTTTACATCTGGCCTGCTCGGTGGCCACACGCCTGGTGAGATGAAATTAACATTAAAGTCGATTGTATTTCTGGCTGTGCGAGATGGAGCTCCGTCTTGCTGTTTTGAAACTCTGATCATTTCCCTAGCACCGCGACGTTTTTCAATTAGCAAATTTTTGATCAGAATACGATCTTTTGCGGTGATTTTTGTCATTCCGGGTGACAATTTGAAAAAACCAATATAAACAATGGGAAAATTAATAATCAAAGATTACGACCGAAAATTGTCAAAGTAAAACGTAGATATAGGTAAATTAATACACTGTTTAAGCTATTGTTGATATTTTTAGAAATTTTTTCACTTTTTTTGAGCCATACATTATAATTTTATTATACTATAGTTTTACGGCAACGATTGCCTTTTATATAGTTATTATTGAGGTTTTATAAAAAACCTTTTTTTAAATTTATAAATGAATTATAACAAAGGGAAAAAAATTGATAATAAGATGATGATAATGAACTAAAAGTATGTATTAACATTCACCGAATTAGTATGTTAATATAATATACAGTATATTTCATTTAGAGTGGTGGGACACGCTAATTAAATGAATTACTTAGAAATATGTAAAGAAAAAATTAATCTTTCAAAAAAAAAAAAAAATTTTTACAGGGTGTAATAGAGCTATTTCACAGTATTTTAAGGGCGGATGGATACCTGAATATAATATAATATAACAAGGAAATAAAAAGTTTGATAAAAATATGTTATTTTATTTAAAATATGTAATAAATATAATAATTAGAAAGATATACATATGAAATCAATTTTATCGAAAAATATTGTTGTTGCGCCACTGGAATTCGAACCTGAATCTCTTTCCTAACTGGTGAAGGTGCATTATACAACTATGCTACAGCGACAATTTTTCGAACTTGTATGTTACCTTTTTGATATGAATACATTTAATCGTTCCATTATTTGAAAGAGCCATCTAACTTATTTTTACAGAATCTCAAATACCTTTGAGTAATCTAATAATAAAGTTGTATCAGTGTGTCCAAAATTTAATAAAAATGAATTGATAATTCTGGCGTCTGCTATCAGATTATTCAAAAGGTATTTGAGATTCTGTAAAAATAAGGTAGATGGCTCTTTCAAATAATGGAACGATTAAATGTATTAATATCAAAAAGGTAACATATAGGTTCGAAAAATTGTAGCTAAAAATATTGTTGCTGTAGCATAGTTGAATAATGCACCTTCCCCGGTTAGGAAAGAGATCTAGGTTCGAATCACAACATCGAAAAACATTATATGTCAGTCCATAGCTACTCACTCCATAACTGATAACCGAGTCGACCATCGCAATGAAATCAAAATATATTTTTATTGTGATGTTGCAATTTTAGAACATAGATTATGTGGTATTTAAAACTAATTAAAATTATGTACAGTTAGTATGATGACGTAAAAATATATACAAAAATTTATATATATATTTATATAGGGAAGGGTTAAAGAAATCAAAAATACTTTCCAATCAGCCAAATAAATAATAAATAAATGAAGAATATCGACGCACCCTTGTGCAGTTTGACAGGTCTTTATCATCGAGGGAGAAATGAGGCGGTAGGGGTGGAAAAGATGTCAACCCCAGTGCTATTTTAGACGCACCGCATCAAACAATACACACTTGAAGGGACCAGATATTCGTCCACAACAGGGGTCACGGTCGGGCGCGTCCTCGCTGTTAGCACGACTCGGGATCCATACAAATTAGGGGTAGCGAATCAATACAGCCTTTTCGTACCCTTTCTCTACAATAAATCAAGACAAAGCGGGACTAGTCTTCTTCACAACTTTATAATTCCATCGTGAAGTTTCCCATTTTTTTTTTAGGTGATGTTGTTGCTGCAACGTCTTCTTAAGATGGACTATCAACAGAAGATGTTCCAACAACACGACATGAAAACGCGTGACCGACGCGAATCACCGATCAGAATCGAACGAGATGAAATGGAATGGAAATAGGAAATCCTTCGAATCTTCCAAGGTCCTACGGCAATAAACAGAACAGTTCGATTCACTCCATCGGCGCCACGGCGAATATCACAAAACAAATAGAAACGGTCGAGCTGACAGACGAAAGCGTACTGAATCGGGAGTGGGCTAGGTGAGGGAACAAATAAAAATGCATATTTTACAAATTGCGCAACAGTTTTAAGGCGATGGTAATTAAAAAGAGTTATTATCAACAGTATAATTTAAAAAAATATATTAAATACAATAAAAGAAACAAATAATCAGATGAGAATGTGTTTTTTCACTTTATATTTTAGGGTGGTCCCTGGGGGATGATTATTATCATGTTTTTTTAGTTTATTTTGTTAATTATTCTTGGCTCAACATATTCTCCGTTACTCTCATCTGCTAGAATAGCTATGGTGAAGGGTCAAAGTTTATATTTACATTATTTATCATCTGTTCTAAAATTACACTATATATTAAACAGACTAGTAAATGAATAAACACGAAATTAATTATACATATATGGGAAAGGTTTGAAACATTAGTTGCCGGACGAGGGGCATTCTACATACATTATTTATGGAAACATAAATCCGATAGTTTATTATTATTATTTACTTACTTATCATCACGCGGGGGTAGGCAGAGACAATACAGCACTACACTCTTCTGTCCTGACACACAGTTCTCGCTTCATTCACATTCATACAACTTCTCATGTAAGCTCGTTGATTATTGAGACTTTTAACAGAACCATCCTCCATTACCTGGTTTATCTGGTCGTGCCGAGTCTTCCGCGGACGTCCTCTGTTTCTGGTGCCGTCAACACTTGCGTCATATATTTTTCTTACCGTTCTCTCCTCATTCATCTGTTCCATATGACCAAACCACCTAAGTGATTCTTTCTTAATCTTACTCACTATACTAACATCAGGTTTACATTCTTTCCTTATTTCTTCATTCTTTACTCTGTCATAAATGAATCTGCTGCATATGCGTCTGAGTGATCTCATTTCCACTGCATTCAGTCTCTTTTCTTTCCTCTTCTGCCAGCTCCAGGCCTCACTTTCGTACATCAGTTCCCGTTAGATATAATTTATTCCCTGCAGTCTCCCTACTTTCCGTTTCTATCAAACATACTTCCCAAGTACACAAACTCATCTACTTATTTCAATGTTAACATCGCTCTCCTTGCACGCGTCGTACACTGTACTCACTAGACTCTGTAGTCGTTGTTCATTATTCGCCATTAATACTGCAATTTACTCTTTGAAAATTTAATATTTGCCTTAACTAGGCGTATTTTTTACATTGCCGGCGTTTAAGTTTTCGTTCCAGTCGAGTCATATATTTAAAACAGTTGCGGAGCTTTTTGATTACGCGTGTGGTATCAAAGTAATCACGTGTGTGACGCCAAAATGTCACTTTTTTGGTCAAGTGGTAAGATTAAGTAAAATATAGTAAATAATTTATAATAATAAAATATATTAATTTAGAAAGATATACATATAAAATCAATTTTATCGAAAAATATTGTTGTTGCGCCACCTGGGATTCGATCTCTTTCCAAATCTGGGAAGGTGTATTATTCAACTATGCTACAGCGACAATATTTTTAACGACAATTTTTCGAACCTATATGTTACCTCTTTAATCGTTCCATTATTTGAAAGAGACATCTGCCTTATTTTTACGGAATCTCAAATACCTTTGAGTAATCTAATAGCGGACGCAGCAACAATATTTTTCGAAAAAATTGATTTTATATGTATATGTTTCTAATTAATATATTTAATTCATATTTATTGTATTCCTGTTCTGAATCTTCTGTGCATAGTTTTCAGGGCTTATCTCCCCTTTATATCTGACCTTTCTGATGAACGTTTCTAGGGTTCATCATCATCAGCCCTGATGGCACATGCGTGCAGCGCATACAAGTAAAAAACCTCTGCATTACTACAAATGATGGGAAACAAATATAAATTAAATAATCTGTAATATAGACCGTGAACGTATATTTAAGAACTTACTACAAAACTACCACGACAACCCACGTTGTACACACAAGTCAGTGACAGCAAATGCACGCAACCGAGTGCACTATCACTCTTTCTGTGACAAAAACTTAAAATAAATATAAATAATTCTAAATATGAATTAAATATATTAATTAGAGAGATATTACGTATAAAATCAATTATATCGAAAAATATTGTCGTTGATACCGGGATTCGAACCTGGATCTCTTTCCTAACCGGGGAAGGTACATTATCCAACTATGCTACAGAGACGATATTTTTAGCGACAAATTTTCGAACCTACATGTTACCTTTTTGATATTAATACATTTAATCGTTGCATTATGTGAAAGAGACATCTGCCTTATTTTCACGGAATCTCAAATACGTTTGAGTAATCTGACGGCAGACGCCAGAATTATCAATTCATTTTTGTTAAATTTTAGACACATTGATACAACTTTATTATTAGGAGAACACATTCTTATGTATTAATTTATTAAATATATTATTTAATTAGTATTTAAAATATCACAGCGCGGCTGTTTTGAATAATTACAACTTCACAATAAGAATATGTTCTCCTAATTATAATTATTATTTTTATATGAGCGCTTCGTTCTATTATCTGCTATATATAAGTTTTAAAAATCTTAATAGCTTAATCCTAGAAGGAAACAGTTGGTAAATTCAATACGATGTATAGTTGATTGCAAACTCTTAAGATCGGTGTACTTTGCACTGTGCTACTCCTTCATTAATTATGCTATTTTAGTTTGGGGAGGAGCAGCAAAAACAATATTGGAGTCGGCTAAAAAAGCACAAAAAACAATTCTCAAGGTAATAATTGATCGTCCCTTTAGATATCCATCAGATCTTATATTTAAACAGTACAATGCTCTAGATATAAGACAAATCTTCATGTTGAGACTAGTCCAATATTTCCATGCTGACAACAACTCTCCTCAAGCAATAAATCATGGACACAACACAAGACAAACAACAAACATCTACACACCAGTTCCGAGAGCAACAACGACATTCTATCAAAGATTCTACATGTTCTTAGCTCCTTGTACTATACAACACACTCAGTACCGTTCGCTTCCAATAAGATTACACTAATATGGACCCAATCAGGTAGAGATGAATCAGAAGCACGGCTATCCAACATTCTAATATAATTTATACAATACCTTCACTAATAATTCACTAGTCCTACAACACTCCCACTACATATATTTTAATTTTATTTTTACTTTTTTATACATATTTGTAATTCTCTTTTTATTTCTGTCGATAAATAACACCACAACAGCGCGAAGAAAAAAACTGTCTACTTTAACACAGACGGTAGTCTAGCAAAGTAGCCAGGACAACGCTGTATATATCAGAGGTGAATTCTACTCCATTCCACACAATAAACTATGTATTCATTCATAATTCATTAACATTTATTGTAATTATGTGCTCTATATCGTTTACATTACCTTCGTCTCTGTCTGTCATGCATTTAGACGGCTCTCTGTCTGAGACACAGGTCTAATGAACAAGGTAGATAGCCCGGGGGGTAGGGGCAGGAAATTGGTTTGCTAGGACCACCGCGCCAGCCGCCCCCGCGAAGAGACGAGGGGATGCTGACGGGGCGGATTAACCGTGTGCCGGTTCGGAGGCTTGCGGTCCAGGTGGTAATGCGAAAAGCCGACATTTTTTAAATTAACCACAGGTTCGCCGAGGGGGTGGCGGCACGGGATGTGACAGTAACATCGCAGAATAATAGAGCACTCTTAAACAATTCAAACGAAAAATTAAATGAAATCATTAAGACTTATATCAGAAGTATTAAATATAAATATATACATATAGAATTAATTTTGTCATGAAAAATATTGTTTTTGCACTGCCGGGATACGAACCTGGATCTCTATTTCTAATCCGGGGAAGTACATTACCAATTGTGTTATAGCGCCAGTATTTTTCATGACAAATTTTCGAACCTATATGTTACACTTTTTCAAATTAATACATCTGTCATTCCATTATTTGAATTTCATACATTAAATTTGTATTTAAAACGTCGCAGAGCGTCTGTTCTGAATAATTACAACTTCACAATAAGAATGTGTTCTCCTTAATAATATATCAGAAGTCTCAATAGTACAGATTTGTCTTCAAAACGTTGAGTTTGGACCTGTTAGATCTTTAAGATTTATAGATCGTCGATCGCCGATCGCCGATCCCCGTCTCGCGCGCATGTAAACGCGACATATAGATAATAGTTTCTGTCCATTTCCGACTTATCAGAACCTTTCCTATACTCAGAACACGATTTTTTCTAAGGTTTTGGACCAGTCGAATCAAATTGTGACTGTCGCCAATTGTGTTAATGATAGAGGACGTCCGCGGAAGACTCGGCACGACGTAGGTAAATCAGATAATGGAGGACGGTTCTGTTAGAAGTCTCAACAATCGGCGAGCTTGTGTGAGAAGATTTATGAATGTGGATGAGGCGAGAATTGTGTCAGGACAGAAGAGTATGGCGCTGTATCCGCTCTGCCTACCCCCGCGGGGAAACGGTGTGATAATAAATAAGTAAGCAAATAAATTTGAATTGTGAATTATCATCCAGCTGTGTGGGGTTGATAGTATATTTGCTTGCTTGCCGTTGTGTTTGTGTCACACTTCTCGCTATCAACGAAGTGCGAGATCAACAACGGAGTAAAACATCCAGATACCTGGAGGAACAATTCAGGTGGGTCGTGTTTTTCCTAGCGTCTGGTTGGTCCTTCAGCCCTCTTGTTCCATATTCCTTTTCCTTTCCCAAGTTGCCTCCATCCGTCTTTCTTCTCATATCCTCTTATCCCTCGCGTAATCAGCAAACAACTATGTTGGATAGCTCTCGTCATTGCGGAAAACAGACGCTTTCGAAACGTATTGCTGGAGAAAACTCGCAGAACTGGCCGTGTAAACAGACATTTTATAGCCATTCCAGGTCACCGAATACCGACAGAATTTATACGACAATACATCGCGACGTGACCGGTCCGAGAAGCCAGCAGAAGCGATCACTTTTCGCCTGGCCGAAGTCACAAACTTTAACTTACAATTTAACATCATTCGACAAATCATCTTTCATTTAATCAACCTACTCCAGCCGCGACACCGACACCTATACTCAGACGCACGCTCTGTAACATTAATATACACTGCGACATTAGTGTATTGTACATACCACATACATATCAGAGTGTCTTATCACAGTGATACACAAATAATACTACCCTTAAAATGTTACAGTACAGAAAAAAAAAAGACCTGGAAGAATCTTCGGCGGTCCCTTGTTAAGAGGGTGACGTCTGACACAGGAGTCCAATTCTCGAATCGCACACCATTCCACGTGTTGTGCACGCGCATCCGCTGGGCAGGAGGGTTCTGAGTGACGAATCTTTCTTCCACCCTTTCTTTCATCTTTCGTCGGTAATTGCGTCAGTCCTCTTCTGTTCGCAAACTTTTTGACGCCATGCCACATGTACTCAGATTCGTCTTCGGTGTATTTTAATCTTTTGCTCAGTCCACCCTGTCTTCTTTTGAGTATCACTATAACAATGACAAATAAATAAAAATACTGTATGTGTGTGTGTGTGTGTCGTGAAAGTGAGTAAATGAGAGGCGGAGGATGAACCTTATAAGAGGCCGTCTCTGAGGGAACAGCTCTCTTCCATCACAGCTTCTTCTGAATAACTAGTATCTCTGAATGTATAATTTATATTACTGTATAACGCGTTGAAATAAATGTATTATATTGTTGTCTGGAAAGATTGAGTTTCAATTATAATTGGAACCCAAGTAATCAGATAGTATTCAGAGGACAGAACCCCAAGGGAACTGGTGGTAATCTAAGATATATCACAATTGTGAATGAGGAAATAAAAATTCAACATTACTTTACTTTGAAATGCAAACCACTTCTGCTATTACTGCATTAGAACTGATATTCTCCGAAACGCCCGAATTACACACTTTAACTGTAACGGTTACGTCGTAAACTGTCACGCGTTACAGTCAATATCCATAACCATGACAAGACAACAACGTATCCGTTGTACACGCGATAGCGAGCTCACCAGACATAAATCTCTATATTGCGCCGACAGATGTCGCTCAGACATCAGACCCCGCTAGGGATGGGAGATGTTATTTCGCGGTTGGCAACAATGCCAACCAGACTAGGAAGTGTTCTCGATATGTAGGAACAATTACTGTGTAAAACAGCCTTCACACGAGCCATGTATGTATTTCTTCATCAACTAATTAATTTAATTTCATGTTCATGTTATCAACAGGTAGTCATCGTCGCGTAGGTAAGGCTGTAGAACTCCATAATTACACATACGAAAATAAAAATAATTCTACTCTCAAAATATCATTAGTGAACGAACACAATTTTCAGATTTTAGGTTAATTATCTTAAAATAGTTCCAAGAATGAAAATTACTTTTATTAACCTTTACCATGCCGTGATATACAATACTAGAACGCAGCCATGCTGTCAACTCGTGTTACCGTAGATAACAGTTGGAAAAAATGTTTTTATTAGCTTCAATGGCTTTATTAATAACATAATTTAGTGCATTCATTAAGTCCTATACAATGTATCCTTCCTTCTTATCTTTCTTCATTTAATTTGTAAGAAAGAGAGATGTTTGTTATCCTTTCCACTGTGAAAATAGTGTGTGATCTCTGTCTTTCATATCACGAATTGTATTTTTACCAACGTATTAATTTTACAGCGGATTGAATGTAAAAAATAATAGTTTTTGTACGATTCCCTTTTCATAATTGGTTTGTCACTAGTCATTCCTGAGCGCTAATATTTTCTTTAGGATTATCTAAAATATGAATTTTATGTTGCGTGTATTTACAGAAATATGACAGGTTTAATTATGATGGTAGACCTGTGTTACTGCATGGTATGGGAAGGGTTAATGAGAACACAGGTCTGTAATATTTTAAATCAAACTGTCTGCTGTAGCATAGTTGGATAATGCACCCTAATTGGTAAGAGATCCCGGTTCGAATCCCGGTAGGCAACAATAATATTTTTTGATGAAATTCATTTTATATGTTTATCTTAAAACTACTTTTGGTCATAGATTATTCACCTTTCAAGCTCCTAAAGTGTACAAATAAATTGGAAATAATATTATAACTTTAAATGACATTATAAGGGATGTTTTAAATTAGTTGAAATAATTCTTATAACTGCATTTTGTGCGTTTTGATCTTCCATTCTCTTTACCTTATATGCGCTCTCATTCTTTTACATGCTGTATTGCATATTGGTTATTTTTTTCTCTTTTTCATATTTTTACGTTTGATATTTGATTGTGTTTTGCTTTACTTGAAATGTAATTTGTTTACCAATTTTAAATAAGTAAAAACAACTACAATCATAAAAAAACCCTAAGAATTAACATAAATAATTTCATGTCTACCTCATTTATATAAAATTGCATTGCTATACTCTTTCGTATATTACTTTTCAAAAAAATTTCATTTGCGTCTGGCAGAAGACGACCGAAAGTAGGCTGAATACAGTGAAAATGAGATATCTCAGGCGTACATGTGACAATGCATTTATGCCAGAGTAGTAGTATGATTGAGTGAGGTGGTTTGGCCGTGTGGAACGTATGAATGAAGTGAGAATGGTAAGAAAGATGTATGACGCAAGAGTTGATGGGATACCAGAGATACCAGAGAGGACGTTCGCGAAAGATTTAGCACGACCAGGTAAAACAGATGGTCCTATTAGAAGCCTCAATAATCGACGAGGTTGTATGTGAAGATGCCGGAGCACATATTCTGAGACTGTGTGTTTATGAATGATGCACGTGAGATCTTGATTGCTGGATTAAAAGGAATAGGTCTTCGAATCTTCGGGAATTTATTAGGGTGTGGGTCTCCCGTTGGGGATTATATGAATGAACGATGGTAGGTAGATCTAATGTAGCATTCCTATGGGTCTCCCTCGCACCCTCTCGTGACCTGGACAGGGTGTATTTCTGCCGTGTATTTCGGGGGTGTATGACTTCTATAGCTTCTCTCTGGTCTCACGTCAAATTGATACAGATTGTACAGGTATGGCTTTGTAATCATCTAATTCTATACTTGTGGCATATAATAAAAGAATAGGAAAAAGTTAACTATGAAAGGAAAGGAAGGAAAGGTTTTGGTGCTTAACTACCGAAACATAACTAATTATTCTAACTTTAAAATATTCTCCAAAAAATCTCTGAAGACTTTGTAAAATATTACACGCGTTGCTCTTTTGAGTGGAATCGAAGCGAGAGTAAGCAATTCTCAATACGATTCCGGGATAGGGTGGAACTCTTAAGGGTTTTTTTCATGTTTGTAAAGGGTGTATAGAACTTTAAAATAAAATAAAACACTTAAAAATCGTGGTAATATACATGGTGTTGGCTCTATTGGAAAGATCATTTTATGCTATTAGTGTTTAAATATGATGACTGGTTCGAAGTCCAATTTTTGGAGCAGCTGGGGACCGTACATCGGCAATAACGCGACTAATGTTGGCTTCCAAGTCGTCTATCGTCTCTGGTTTTTTGGCGTAAACTAGCCACTTCACATATCCCCACAGAAAATAATCCAGAGGTGTTAAATCACACGACCTTGGAGGACAATTCGCAGCTCCATTAGGCGCTCATCGAATGTTTCCTTCAATGAATAGATTGTGTCGCGCGCTGTGCGGCATGTTGCGCCGTCTTGTTGAAGCCGCAGCTCTTCCACAATTAATGCCGTTAAATCATGGATCTACAGCGCTATCGATGGTCCTCTTCAATACTGCGCTCCACAGCAGCAACAGCTTCTTCCGTGCGCACCGTACGACGTCTCTGCTGATACGTATTATCAATTAAAGATACAAAATGAACGATGATCATTCAAATTATTTGCTCGGATGGACGATTATGACGACCATAAAATGGACGTAGGGCACGGTAAGTTTCGCGAACTGAATCACGAAATAAATTTGCTCAATTCGCAAACGTTGCTCTGGCGTGAGTCTATTCATGGTGAAATAGCAAACCAAACTGAGCACAATCGGCTGTCAGTTATCAAACCGGTTGGCAATTCGAAAAAAAATCATCCTTTATGAGAAGATGTTTGAATTTGGACGAGGCGAGAATCGCGTGTCAGATCAGAAAAGTGTGGCGCGCTACCCCCACGGGGAAATGACAAGTTATTCAGACCGAGTACATCCTGAATCTTCCCTACTTGATATAATAGGAGTATGCATTAATTCATGCGGTTTTTTTTCGAAAATTAAGGCTTTATTGTGAAAAAATGGTTGTACACTCAATGATCAAAGTATTGTCCATCGGAAGCTACAACATTTGCCCATCTTTCTGGCAGTTTGTGGATTCCATCCCAAAAGAACTTCTCCGGCTTGGTGGTGAAGAACGAATCAAGCCAATTTTTGATACCCTGTTCTGAAGTGAAGCGTATTCCGGTGAGGGCATTCTGCATTGATCTGAACAAGTAGTAATCAGAAGGGGCTATGTCTGGGCTATAAGGCGGGTGAGGTAGAACTTCCCACCCACTGTTCTCCAAATAGTTTTGAACCGGTCTTGAAACATGTGGCCGAGCGTTGTCATGATGGAAAATTATGGATTCGTGTCTGGTTGCATATTCTGGTCGTTTTTCCGCAATCGCTCTCTTCAAACGAATTAATTGTGTTCGGTAGAGGTCCCCTTTGATCGTCTGACCCGATTTCAACAGCTCATAATACAACACACCCTTCTGATCCCACCAAATACAAGTACAAGTCTTCTAAGTTGAAATCGCCACTTCTAAACCGTGCAAACCACTTCTGGCACGTTCTTTCAGCTAGAGCATGGTTACCATAAACCTCTACTAAAATACGATGACTTTCGGTAGCACTTTTCTTCATGTTAAAGTAATGAAGAAGAACTCCCCGCAAAAACACTTTTTCTGGCACAAAGTTCGACATGTTCAAATGAATAGAAAAAAATGTTGTTTACACTTCAATCAAATGACATATACTGAAAAAGACGCGCAATGACAGTAGCTTTCAAATGAATATAGTCACGGATGAACACGGCGCGAAATAATACTAGTAACGCCCTCTCTTAGAAAACCGCATGAATTAATGCATACTCCCATCTATCTACCCACTAGCATTTCTTCACTGTGTTTATTATCATTAAATTCTACCAACACGTCGCTATCGAATTTGAGACACCGACCCTAGTGCAGGCTTTTCGACGCCTAAGCCAAGCCTTTTTACTGCCGATACTTCTGTTTAACCTTCAGATGTAGTCCAAGGCGTCCCGTCTGTCTCGATACGACGCCACTGCGACCCGAACACTCAGAGAACTGCGTCTGAGCGTGTTATCGGTTTTATCTTTTATTATTTGCGGTCATTAACGTTCGCGCCTGAAGTGCCGGCGTCGAAATGGCGGCCTCACTTTACTACGGTATTATTTTTTTAATACATTATTTAGACCATTTCGGATCTGTGTTATGGGCCGTGTCTACGAATGAGATTTTAAAGAGATTTTCGATTCGCGTTTTCGATACGGATTTTGCTCTGGAGACAACTCGTAGCTTTCGTAGTCCACGTGTACAGCGGCGTAACAATAAAAATTAGGCGTCAATCAGAGGTGGGCTGGAAGGGTTTCGGAGAAAAAATAATATTCTCACATCAAATCGGTACATAACTGATGCCATACGGTTTTTGTTGCCATTAGAAATTTTTTGTAAAACACAACTTTCAAAAATTTGACAGATATGGAGATTGGTCAATGGGTGAGAATGGTGAAAGTTATATTTGTATAACGTGATCACTTAAGTCAGCCGAAAACAGGTCGTAAACCCTGTAATTTTACCCATACTTCCATATATTTCCATTAAATATAATAAACAATAGCAGGAAATAAAGTGAACGGCGCTTTGAATGGAATTATATCTAACAGGAATTTGTCAACCGAGGCGAGACTAGCGGTGCACAATGGAGTCCTGATGTATGGAAGTGAGGCCTGGAGCTGGCAGAAAAGGAACGAAAATAGACTGAATGCAGTGGAAATGAGATCACTTAGGCGTATTTGTGGCAAATCTATTTATGACAGAGTAAAAAATGAAGAAATAAGGAAAGAATGTAAATCTGATGTTAGCATAATGAGTAAGATTAAAAAAGGATCACTTAGGTGGTTTGGTCATATGGAACGGATGAACGAGGAAAGAATGGTGAGAAAGATATATGACGCAAGTGTTGATGGCACCAGAAATAGGTAAGACTAGGTAAACCAGATAATGGTGGATGGTTCTGTCAGAAGCCTCAACAATCGGCGAGTTTGTATGAGTAGATGTATGAATGTGGATGAAGCGAGAATCGTGTGTCAGGACAGAAGAGTGTGGCGCTCTATCCTCTCTGCCTACCCCTGCGGAGAAACGGCGTGATCGTAAGTAACAATAGTTTCGTATTGCTGTCCATAATAGTTCTGTTTTGGATGGATTCAATGTAAGTCTATTCTGTGCCATCAGCTCGCCTATTTCGTCTACGCATCTTGCAATTAATCTTTTCAATACTCGGCTTCACCCGGCTTGCATAAAAAAATAAATTGCATATCGTCTGACGATATTATTATAGTATAACATTACTATATAAATTATTACAGTGTATTTCCCACTGCAAGCGCGAGAGCTAGTCTATTTGTTGCGAGATGTTATTAGATACGACACGTGTGTCTGAGACATGCAACGCCAACGAACTTTACATTTTCGACTACCATTCTGCCCGACCGCCCCGGGGGCGGGACCAACCCCCCGCCAAAGTTTCTCAATAGAGCGAGAGCAATATGTAGCCGCCGAAAGCCCAGCACGTACTTTTTTAAACTTGCAAATAGTCCGTTTTTCAGCGGGGGGTGGAAACTTGCCCGCGAACCTGTCAAGCGAGCGGCCCACTTTGGTGGAGGCGAAACCATAGACGAAAAAAGGCGAAGCGAAAATTTCAAATTTCAAACTTCGTTTAGGAAACGGTTCAGTTGAGGTTAGGTTACCCTTTGCACGGTCTATACTGGTGGGGCCGCGTTTAAAATGGATCAGACTTGAAACACTCGTATCTCAGAAAGTATGCGCGAGTTAATGGTGCCGGCGGATTGACGACAGATGTAAGATTGTTTTAGATGACGTCAGCCGTGCCCGCTCCACTTCGCTTTCGCGCGAGACGGTCATGTAAGCGGTGCAGATTTGCGCACTTATTCAACTTTGGGACGCCGCGGCTTGTGTAGCGTAAGTCCGATCGGGACGAAGCAAAACGATAGCTTATAAACATCGAGAAGAAGAAGAAAACTAATGAATGATTGTTTATCCGACGATTATCCGCGCTTTAGTTGTTATTAATGGACGATTATGTGAGTATTGCATGTTGTCTGTATCAGTACCCTACGTTTTTATGGTTGGTAGTCGTTGTGATGGTACAGCTTTGCTGGGCGCGTTTAGATTCGTTGTGCGGTCTCTAGAAGACGACAGTGGTGGCGATAGCCCCCTCATAATTATTCAATCTTAAATTCAACCCCATTCTCCATTCTGCAGGAGATAAAGATCAAGGACAGACTATCAAACATTTGTCTGAGACGAATCCTTCAATTTTTACGGCATCTCGCGAGAAGGGAAGATCTTGGAGAAGCTTATTGTGGTGGGCCACGACAAAGGTCTTTGAGGTAGAGGAAGATCCCCCACACGTTGGACCGACAGAGTGCAAAAGGCAACAGGCACTCTTCTGGTGACAGTCCTTAGAGGAGCATAGTCAAAAGGGTGGAAGTTCGTGGAGATGACGATCCACAGTCGTGAGGATGAACTCATCTACTAATTTCACAATTGTACTAAGTACCCCTAATATTATATTTATACCTGTTATCTTATTTGAGATTCCGTAAAAATAAAAAAAATGGTTTTCAAATAATGGAACGATAGATCTATTCATTTGAAAAGTGTAACATATATGTTCGAAAATTTGTCGTCAATCCGCTGTGTTGGTATAGCATAATCGGTTAATGCACATTCCCCGGATCCAGGTAACTCTACTCCCAGCCCTAATATTCCAATACTCAAACGCGGCATATTTTTTTGAATACCTAAATACACATTAAATCATCAAAATAGATTTATCGCCTCTGATAGAGATAAAAGGTTATCTTGTTCAATATGAAACAATACCATGGTTGTAAAAACCCGTAGAATGCTTATAAACGAATAAAACATAAACTCCATAAAAAAACATGCATAACGGTACAGCAATGCGGCCGCTGCTCGAAACGCGTGACAACAATATTTTTCGATAAAATTGTTTTTATATGTATATCTTTCTAATTAATACATTTAATTTTTATTAAAAATATCACAGACATATGTTCTGAATATTAATAATAATGTGTTTATTCCAGCGTGATCACGTTTTTTTATTTTTTTAACCCAATTTGCCATATAGATAATACATATTATGTTATACATTAAGGTTATGAAATAAATATAATGCTATGAAAAAGTAAACCAAGGAAAATATTAATAAATAAAAAAAATTTAAAAGTTAATAAAAAGTTCACACATATATAGACACAAAATATAAATATTACATATATAACTACTTCAGTCACGGCCATTGTTGTATATGTAGCTATTCTGTAGGCGCTGCCGTTCTCTGGTCAGGGAACTAGCTTTCCACGAGAGCGCCGCTTGCACCGGAGAGTTAATGCTGAGTGCTGAGCTCCAGCCGCAGCTTTACGCCCGCAACTTCAGGAGCGGGAGGAATCCATGTATACGGCCTTCGGTAAACATTGTAGATGAGCTGCAATAACGCGCCAATCCAAACACTATTCTCTATGAGTTGTTGTACTGAATTCAGAGACGGTTGTATGTCACTTACTTGTATTTCGACCAGAGCTCGCAGGCATACACGCTGCATCGGTAGAAAGGCGGTGACAGCATATTTGCACGAACGCTCAACTGTCTCCTCTGCCTGTTCTATATCATCATCGTCTTGTCCATCTTCATTGAATATATGGCCAAGGTATTTGACCTTATTTTGAACGTTCAGTTTCGTCCTGTCCAGCCACACGGGAGGGATATTATCTGGCCCTTTTCCATATTTGAACTAATAATTACTTAATTTTTTTAAGATACGTTAATGTCGTGATAAACGATAAGTGAATTATTTTTATTCCTATAACGGTTCCGGCAGAATATGGGTCCCTCCAGTCATGACAGACACCCCTCTAAACGTTTCAGATTTTGCCCGAATGCGGTTTGCAAATCAGAAGAACAAAAAAGATGTCTCGAGCGGCTGCCGTTAAAAGTTCGAAGCGCCATTCTTAAGGGTAGAAGTTTTTAACTACCCCAATGATCGTAGCTCTGCGTTCGGAAATACCGGAAACGGAAAGCGCAGACACAGGGGAAGGCCTTTCAGCATCCGGCGCGCGTCTTTAAATCCGGCAATTCGCTTGTATAAATTGTCTACCAAATGTCATTAATTGCAGTCAATTTTTATATAATATTATTTATACACACATTTGAGTTATATTTTTGTATATAAAAAAGCTGTTTAAAATCTTGATAAATTATACAATAATACGTAACGCCAGAACGAAGCATAAATTAATACATCTACTGGGCAGGTGTTTCAATTTTGAAATAAATTATTCTGTCAAAGAAAAACACAGTAGGAAGTTGGGTAGGTATTTGCCTTATTAAAAGTTTAAAATTTTTCCCAAATAGTTGTTCAAAAGAAATATCTTGGTCAGGCGCAAACATCGCGCGGGTCTGTATGTAAATACGTGTATCCACTGCGAAGGAAGAAATTATTTTTTTAATATTTATCTTTTTACATTTAAAAATTTCATTTTAAATTTCAGACAATTTTTATTTGGAGATTCATTATTGTCGCATTTATATATGTGTATATGTACATGCAGGGTGTAACGGACCCCTGGTTCACAATATTTTACGGATACCTGAATAAATTACGAGTCTAAAATGTTTAATGAATATGTGCCTAATTTTAACCATGTCAGAGATATAAGCATTTCAAAAAAATCGTAATTTTGCGATTTTTCGTTAACTGAAATATTATATTTGTTTGCTAATTATATATATTGAATATAAAAAACTAAAGGTCATCGAATTTCTTACTGTGTGTCTTATTTTCTTTTAAATACTAAATTAATGTATTAATTACAATCAATTCTGTCGAAAAATATTGTTTTTGCGTCACCGGGATACGAACCTGGATCTCTATTTCCAATCTGAGGAAGTACACTACCAATTGTGTTATAGCGCCAGTATCATGACAAATTTTCGAACCTATATGTTACACTTTTTCAATTGAATACACTGTCGTTCCATTATTTGAAAGCCATCTACATTATTTTTACGGAATCTCAAATACCTTTGAGTAAACCGACTGCAGACGCCAGAATTATCAATTCATTTTTATTAAATTTTGGACACATTGATACAACATATATTATTAAGGAAAACACATTCTTATTGTGAAGTTGTAATTATTCAGAACAGACGCTCTGTGATATTTTAAATACTAAATTAATGTATTAATTATAAATATATACATATAAAATCCATTTTGTCGAAAAATATTGTTGATTCGCTACCGGGATTCGAACGTGGATCTCTTTCCAAACCGGGGAAGGTGCATTATCCAACTATGCTACAGCGATAATATTTTTAGCGACAAATTCTCGAACCTATATGTTACCTTTTAGATATTAATACATTATTTGAAAGAGACGTATATTTTTTGCGTCACCGGGAAAACAATATTTTTCGACAAAATTGATTTTATATGTATATATTTATAATTAATACATTAATTTAGTATTTAAAATATCACAGAGCTATGTTCTGAATAATTACATATAAGAATGTGTTTACCTGAATATTATTTTCTTTTATATAATAATATTAATATTAATATTTTTTGTAGAATATATGATTTAGGGGTCGAAGAAAAGATATAGATTATTAACGGGATTTTGTAATAATTTTATAACAAGAATATTTTGATTTCTTTAATATTAGCAAAATTATTTTGTGACCCTCATTTTATATAAATAATTAGACAAAACACTTTGTTTAAACCACTATTTATTTATTATTCTTGATGTATTGATACCTACGGTATCTTCATCAGGAAACAATGTACACGTAAAATTAAAAATACAAGCATAGATAGAAACAAAATTATTAAATATTAAATAAATGTATTAATTAGAAACATATACATATAAAATATATTTTATCGAAAAATGTTGTTGCGCCACCGGGATTCGAACGTGAATCTCTTTCCAAACCGGGGAAGGTGGATTTAAATTCAACTATGCTACAGAGACATTATTTTTGACGACAAATTTTCGAACCTTTTTCAAATTAACACATTTGTCGTTCCATTATTTGAAAGAGCCATCTACTTTTTTATTTTTTATTATATTATAAATGATCTGATAGTGCGACCATAGAAAAATTCTTACGAGCTTCTGTGACACGACGCTGGGTGACAGCTCAAAATTAGTACGATTTCGAATGTTTTGATTTGCAATGTATACATTATTTCAAATTGATTATATAAAAGGGAAAATAACCTAACCTAACCTAAAAACCTAACCTAACCTAGAGATATTAAACGCATGTACGTTTTTACAGAACTGGCCGTTTAAGCAAGCACGAAACAGCCATAATATGACAATACCGAAGCCGACATCCAGAAAGTCACACACATTTAGATGAGTTACAAAAAAATATATTTAAAAAAATTTCTTCCATCATTTATGGCCGGCTCAACAAACACAATGGGCTGATGTGATCTGCACAAACCCGCCGGTCCGTAGTCAGAAACAATAACCGCCTGTCCACACATCGGACGAGTCTTCTGAAGCATTAACTCGGCGTATCGTCTAATCTGACGGATCCGAATAGGCTCCCAAATTTGAATTTAGACAATTTCATTACGGCCGGGGGGGTGTGGCGGTTACAAGGGCGGGTGGTATAATTTATTAATTTAAAAATTAAATCCTAAAGCACCCTTCGCTCACGTGACAAAAGAAATGTAAAGCCTCGTCTAGAGGACAATACATTTCTAAGGCTGTGATTTTAAACCAGCCCCATGACAATGTGTTATTTATTAGTTTTAATCTTATACTTAGCATAATGTATATACAGAGTGTAACAGTGTAACAGACCTAGTCCATAATATTTCACGAGTGAATACCTGACTAAATTACGAGTGAAAAATGTTCAAGCGATATGTGCCTAATCTCAACCATACCAGAGATATAAGCATTTCAAAAAAATCATAACTTTGCGATTATTTTAATTAATTGAAATATTTTATTAATTCTAAATTATATATTGAATACAAAAAAATAATGATCATCGAATTTCGAGTGGTTGAACTATTTTTTGTTAGGCCCTGAAGCAAAGATATACATTAATAATGGAACTAGTATTTATTTCAAAGTACGTAGTCATCAATCTAAACACAAAAATTCTAACAATTAGATTTTGCACATATTCCATGAGCATTTTAGACTCATAATGTAGTCAGATATCTATCCATAAAATATTGTGGACTAAGGTCTGTTACACCCTGCACATAAACAATATTTCCCTATTTACTATAACTTCTCTTGCGCATATTTACTTAGTCTAATTTTGTACCGTTTCCAGATATTTTCCTTCATCTGTTGACTCACCGCATGCAACGTTAGAGACGTTCAAATAGTGTGGCCATATTGTAGTGAGTGGTTGAAATGTTCAAGCCAGCCGAATGTGAGATACGGTCCGCGATTCGTTTCTTGAATGCACGAAACATGAAACCGGCTGACATTCATCGCCAAGTGTGTCCTGATTTACATCTTTCCCTTCATCTGAAGTGGTTCTTTGATGGCGAGCGTTTTGATGAACTCAAAGACGGAGTGCGGACATGGTTTTCATCTCAGGAGGTGTCGTTTTATGACGATCATGTAGATTTGTTTCAATTTCTCTTAAAAATTCTGCCGAAATTTGTTTACTGACAATTTTAAAAATGATCACAACAATATTGAAATATATAATATTTTCTATTTAACGGTTATCGTATTAAGATCTTCCAGCATAGCACTGATCGAGTATATCTGTTATACTCAATGCTTTATTTCACAGCTCTGATAATTATTTCATTTCTTCTTCAATATCAAACAATAAAATGCTGTTGCAGAGTTTATATGAGAAACGATAGTTGAATTTTAAATATACTAATTAGAAAGATATACATATAAAATCAATTTTACCGGCATCCTTGTGGGTCCCACTCATCAAAGTTCTGTTACATATTTAAGTATAAGCTAAACGAAAAAAATAGAAGAAATTCAATGTGGTTATTAGCAATTATTGCAAAGATTTTAAAATTTAGACCCTCCAGCGTACCTTAAGTACTGTCTTTTTCATAAAAATCATATAACATAAATCCATAGAACATTGTTTTACGTGTAGATGGAAAATTGATGGAAAATTAAGGTGCAGTAGTTCAAGGCATACGCTCAGGGATCCATTCATCAAAAAATACTCTCAAAAATGGGACCGTGGTCGAGATACAAAATGGATTGGGTCACACTTACACGGACAGACTAACAGAGGTATGGAGAGTGAGAGGTAGGCGCGTAGGTGAAGATATCCACCCACGCAGGCCGGCCTACTACCCGCATGAGGAGCTCCTAAGAGGAACATAGTCAAGAGATGGGAAATCATGATGAAAGAAAGAAAAGTTTTTGAATTTAAAGGATTAACCGCAGTTGATTTCCTGCCAACCGAAAATAAATATTATCAATAGACCCACTCAGGAATCAAAGAGCGTTTGATCCACATCTGTGTGTAGTTGCAGAACTATATATTAATTATATATTCAGTTCAGGTCTGGGAAAACTTTGAGCGTATCAAGGAAAGCCTCCATTACGTGCCTGGCTAATCTTTGAATTCTGTGAATAGGCACTCAAGTCCAACTAGATAGAGAGACCCGCACGTTTGATGAAATTTTCTACCCGCAAAGCAACGGTCAAATCCGGAATACTATTTTATTCTGTGCGGAGTTTTCTAGCGTGTCGTTGGTTAAATAACTACTGAATTGCCGGCTTGGAATACCGTGTCGAAAGCATACGTTTTTACTTCACGTGTGCGCGCTGTCTGTTGCCGGGTCTGTGGGGAATCTTCAACCCGGCTAGATACGACTGTAGTTGCGAGAAATAGAGAAAGACCGTGATATTTTAAAGATAACTTATACAGATGCTTATACAGTCTCTGGTGTATTCTATATTTCTATGTGGTGTGGAATCGTTGACCCTAAAGACGTATTGATGCCTTTGAGATGTGGCGAGACGCACAAATATCTCAATTCTGCAGAATTTGAACATTAATAAGGCGTTTAAACATTTGCCTGAGACGAATACTTCAATTCTTTGGGCATTTTGCGAGAAGCCATGTCGGAGGACGCAGTGAGAGGGGAAGATCCCCCACCCGTTGGACCGACCGAGTGAAGGAAGAGGAACATATATTTTTATTTATTTACACCCAATCCCGAATCGTTTTGAGAGTTGTTTACCCTTGTTTCGATTCGTCATAATTACATATATTTTTTTATTTATTTTATTAGATTCAGTCATATCATCATAATACCATCATAGGTTGGCTCCGGTATCGTCGTACCAGAACCATACCTGTACATATGAGAGACTTGTTGTCACATTAATTTCAAAAGGGAGCCAGAAAGAAACTATAGAAATCACACATCCCCAAAAGGGGAGGGTAGATGTCACATTTAAGTTTCAGTCGCAGAACTTGGTCACAGTCCAGCAGAAATTCACCCTGTCTAGGTCGCAAGAGTGCGAGGGAGAGCTAGTAGAATGCTCCGTTAGGTCTCTCTAGGCATCGCCCATCCCAGCAACCCCCAGCAGAAGACCCATACCTTAATAAATACCTGGAAATGTCCGAGATTCCTTTTATTTCTTAATAGGTCATCGTTTCGGGGATTCCGATAACCTATTCCTTCTAATCCCGCAGTCATGACCTCACGTGCATCATTCATAATCACGCAGTCTCAGAGGATGTGGTCCATGAGAATGTCTCACCTGAGCGCAAATACACACTTCACGGACAAGTCGAAGAGTTTACTCATGAAATGCCCATGACCCGAGATCATCTACATCTTGTAGTGGTCCAGCGCCGGAGGACCACCTCCACCTTTCATTTTCACCTCCACAAAGGGGAGAAAGGTGTAAGTCCATCTGCTCAGCGTGGCAGCGTCCCACCATTCTTGCCACTTTCTCAATGTGACTATTCGCATTCGAGCAACCAAAGCCTGGAATCGGTCACCTGAGGGCCTAAGAGTCGTTCCAAAATGATCAACTTTCAGACCATTCCTCAGGGAACGGCGGGCCAAAAATTCCATTAAGAGGAACATAATCAAAAGGGCAAGAGTTCATGGAAATCGTGATCCCAACGCGGACGCAACAACACACCCTGCTTTCGAGACGGCATTGCAAGCCAATATAAGACCAACATTCACATTTCGTAATATTTTTAAATAATCTTACTTTTACATTATTTTTTTTCACCATTACCCCTAGTGATCTTTGTAACAAGCTAATACATATTTATAATGTACTTATGTTCTATTAGGACAACACATTCTTATTGTGAAGTTGTAATCATTCAGAACATAGCTCTGTGATATTTTAAATATTAATTAAATGTATATATATATATATATATTTTAACATTTGTTTCTTCTCTATGAGAGTAAGACTCGTGCATAGAGAAGGAGTATATCCGAGTTAATTAATGTTTCAGTTAGTCTGTGTACATATTTTTTTACTTCAGTTACATATTTATGATAGTCCGTAATTTTTCTAATTGTGATGGGGAGATTGTTAAAAAATTTGATACCCTGATAAATATATTGATTTTGAGTTGAGGTATATTTTAGTTTTAGAATTAATTTTGAAAATTAAAAATCTCTTAACTAAACTAAAATATACCGCAACTCAAAATCAATATATTTATCAAGGCATCAAATTTCTTACCAATCTCCCCATCACGATTAGAAAAATTACGGACTATCATAAATTTGTAACTGAAGTAAAAAATATATGTACACAGACTAACTGAAATGAAGGAGTATATGAGAGTAAGACTCGTGTACAGAGAAGGAAAAATCTTTGTATATTTACTGAGACATATTACGTGTTTTTTTTTTTTTTATATATATAAAATCAGCTGTTAGTCATGTCATTTTTAATTATTATAGAATTTTTATTTTTCCAGGAGACGATGGCTGACATGATGAAGTCGGAACCATTCGCATCAGTTTATGTCCTGGACGCACATTTTCAATACAAGGTAAAACGTTCTCGCTATGAGTGAGAGCGCCTACAGTCAAATAACTAATTTATTTGTGTATAAAGGTCAAAATGACCGTACTAAATCTATTTTATAAGGCGATAAAATGTATTTACTCTAAAGGTAGACTGTCGTATTATCGATTCCAATTTATATATTGAATATAACATTTTATAAGATTTAGGGTCTAAGGGGCTGTCTGAAAAGTTTCCCACCTAACAAAGGAACAAGATATTTATTTTTATTTTTCTACATAGTCTTTCTTCTTGTAAGTCTGTACACTTCTCCAAACGATCCTCACATCCCTTTAGCCCGTCCAAATAGTACTTGGAGTCTTTCTCTGCAAAATAGTTATTTGCGAATGTGGTGACCTCCTCATTTGACGAAACTCAATATATATATTCATATTTTTTTAAATTTTACATAATATATGAGTTACTTGAACTACAAAACTAAAGTTACATATTTCTGTGAATCGCTGTACCTCTCCAAAAAAAAATAGGCTAGCCCTTGGTGCTTATTACGTAACCCCATCTATTTCTATGACTTTGAACTATGGACGTCTTGCATGTCTTGGATGTTGCTTCACTATGGCCATATAATGCTTGATTAAACTGTCAGCGAGGCAAAAAAACTACGTGTTTTTTAAGTAAGGTTAAGATAAGTTACATATTTCCTCTTTTATATAATATCTAGCACCGGTGGATAGAATGCCAGCGCACCACGCCACCGGCTGGTCCCAGTCTATGGGTTAGGTAATGTGTGATATCGCTATACCTGTCTCGGAAGGATGGGAATGATCTCAGACAATAACGACACTTGATTTCAACACATTTATTTATTTATTTATTAGATGACATACATTTTTTTTTTCTAACAGAGGTGAATATAAAGGGTTTTTCATTAAGGGCGCTCAAACTTTTTTTTAAAATAAAACAAAAACGAATGAATATATCTAAAAAAAAATTATTATGTTTTGAAGTACATTTAGTGGCAATTTCAATGTGATCCATTTCGCGAAATAACACGCTCACCAAATTTGGTTTTCAATAAGTCAATTGTTGCGTGTGCCGTGTGACTGGTAGCGCCGTCTTGTTGAAACCACATATTGGCCAAGTCCATACCTTGCAATTGAGGCCAAAAATAATCAGTTATCATGGAGCGATAACGATTACCATTCACAGTAACA
Organism: Eubasilissa regina; assembly: GCA_022840565.1. NCBI lineage: Eukaryota > Metazoa > Arthropoda > Insecta > Trichoptera > Phryganeidae > Eubasilissa > Eubasilissa regina. The sequence goes on from JAINEB010000026.1 coordinate 7,482,769, forward strand.
TGACGATTAGCATCATCAACAAAAAAATATGGTCCAATGACACCTCCGGCATGTAATCCACACCAAACAGTGATTTTTCCGGGATGCAATTGTGTTTCGTGAAGCACGTGTGGATTGGTGCCTGCCCAATAACGCATATTTTGCTTGTTTACATATCCATTGAGCCAAAAATGAGCTTCGTCGCTAAAGATGATTTTTCGATGGAATTGCTCTTAAAGTTGCGGTGAGCGAACGCGAATTTTGGTAGTAGATTTAAATAATTTGCAAGCGTTGTTCCGGTGTGTACTGCTCCATGATGATTTGCCAACTAAGTACAAGTGTTAACCTTAAAAAATATTAAAGAAATATGGCGTAGTTTCTTGTCCCTGTTGAAAGAAAGTTTGAGCGTCCCTATTGAAAAACCCTATATTATATAACATAATAAATATAAGACAAAATTAATACTCCTCGTAGTTTATTGTGCGATATGGAGTACTCCACCTTTGATATATGTAGCGTTGGCCTGGATATTTTGCTAGACTGAAGGCTGTTTACGTTTTAATCATATAATATATAACGGCCCGACATTGTAAGCACGATAATTGTCTTTGACATCTTCTTTCATCATGTTAAACTCTCCTCCTAGTGAGGACTCACAAAGTTATCGATTTAGCACACCTCGATTTCTGCCCAATTTGCCACGGGGATCGCCGAGGCCTTGAAGGCTTCCTCCAGAAGGTTACCCAGGTTCACTGTGGAGTCCGTTTAGCTCATCCGTCTGCCACAGGCAGTCTCCCCGCCAGTCCCAGTGAAGAGATTGTTCTCACGCGTGGGTCGATCAAGGCTTCGACTCGTTTGGATCCATCACGCCTCATTCAATCTTCTGTTTGCCATTTTAGTTTTAGTTTGGGGAGAAGTACCAAAAACAGTATTAGAGTCTTGAAACATTTGAGATGTGGATCTACAGTAGAATGTTCAAAATAAGCTGGATGGAGAGTTACGAGTGAAGATGTTACACGGTTCGGATGTACAAAGAAAAATAAGTTAAATATGAATTAAATATATTAATTAGAAAGATATACATAAAAAATCGAAATTTTATCGAAAAACATTGTTGTTGCGCCACCGGAATTCGAACCTGGATCTCTTTCTTAATCGTGAAAGGTGCATTATCCAATTATGCTACAGCGACGATGTTTTTAGCGACAAATTTAAACCTGTGTTCTTAATAATTACAACTTCACAATAAGAATGTGTTCTCCTAATAATAAAGTTGTATCAATGTGTCCAAAATTTAATAAAAATGAATTGATAATTCTGGCGTATTGATAATCCCGGTGGCGCGACAACAATAATTATCGACAAAATTGATTTTATATGTATATCTTTCTAATGAATACATTTAATTAATATATTTAAAATATCGCAGAGCGTCTGTTCTGAATAATTACAACTTCACAATAAGAATGTGTTCTCCTGACAAATTGTAACAATTTATTTTGAAATTTGAACCGTATTCCATTTATATGTCGAAATAAATTATAAATCAAGTAGACTAAATACATTTTGAAACATTGTGTTGTGTAATATAAAAAATATTTCTTAATCGATTCAAACGCGATGCAGTAGACTCATTAAATAATGATAACTTATATTTTTTTATTAGAGTATGCAATTTATAATTGATAAATCTTAGAAAATTATTAAAATATAAGTTATGGCGTTATCCATTCTAAAACATGACTCTTTATCGATATTACAGTTTACGCGGCTCCCGTCGAATCCAATCTGTCGCCGATCGCTTTGTACCTGTATCTGTATCTTTTTGTTTTCGCTGCTGTCTCTCGTTGTATTCGCATTTATAGTACCCCGTTACGACACTTTCCGACCTATCAATTTAAAGTAGAACAAACTAGTAAGAGACAGGTGTCCCTGTCGCAAATTGAAGTTTAAAATGAATGTTATCGCACAAGACGTATTGTTCGCTCTTGTTGTTTTTGTTTCGTGTATATGCGAAGATATCATTGTTGCGTATAAGCATAGATGCCGGAAGAATTCAGCATACGGAAGGAATTTGACATTTATCACAATCCGGATTCAGCTGACACCTCTAAAGATGTGGACTGTATACTGTTTAACTCATTATTTTCAACAAAGGTTCCCACAGAGTATAGACGCGAAGTCTCGAGATTAGAATAACGTTGTAATAATTGTTTACAATGTCAATCGAAGGTACATAGTCCCCATAAACAGAATTCAACTTCACTTTGATTTTCTCACACGTCTTCCCATCCAAAAAAAGTAATCGAACCTGATATCACTCTCTTTCCATGGTTGTAAACAAACACAAATCAGTCTGAAATTTTGAGAGGCTTCGTTCAAAAGATGGCGTTAAACAATGGTATAGAGATCGTTAAAGCGAGGGAGTGGGAAGATAACGGATGCAGGGATGGTGGAAAAGGGGCAGGTTGAAGCACCACCAGGTCCAGAAAACACGACCGACCTGTGAAATGATCCTTTCAGTATCTTCCAGCTCCGGGCGTTTACGACGCTGTTCAGCACGAAGTACACTTAAACAACATCAACAAGCATGTTAGCGAGGAAGTATCAGCCTCACATAGCAGGACGATAATTCACAGCAGTCAACGAACCCAATGGTAAACGATACTTGACAGTTCAAAGGTGCTTGAGCCATAGTGAACATAGAAAAGGTCGCGTTCTGGTATAGGAGGAGAGTGGAGTGGGTAGGTACTGGATAGGAATTATGTCTACATCGCATTCATATTGCGCACACGTATCGTTGAATAATATTGCATCAGTTGTTAAACACGTGTATCATACAGCCCGACGCCCAAGATCCACGTGTAGTGACAGCAATCACGTACTTCCAGATTCCTCCCTTTCAGTCGACTTGCTCATGACCGAGAATTGCGGTCATTTCTCTGGGGAGATGGACCTTTTCCTTCCTGGTGAATTGGTGACATGGTGAATTTAAGAGTAAAATTTATGATCTGGGACTCGAGCCTAATCTTTGGTGCGCCTGTGGCCAGGTGAAGCAACGCCGGATCGCATTCTCTGGAGATGCGAAATATTTACGGATGCAAGAGAGGATATGATTGAAGGTTTGGTGAGAGTGGATCGGGTGTCCATCCGGAACATCGATCTCCTCATCTGCGGCTCTCCGACTACAGCTCCATTGGCAATATTGTCTCCCTACTCAGCTTGAAAATAAGTAACTGTGTGAGATTTTTTGTATGTTAGTATTTCTTATGTACTATATTTTTGTATTCAATGATTCTATGTACATACTGTTATATTTTGCTTATTTATTTTTCTGAATACATTAAACGGTCGGGAGACAATGAGGGTGTTTGTGATGGCGGGTGTGCGGCATCGTTTTGTCAAAAAATGCCAACCAGGCGACGAATGAGAAGGACCATATGTGAGCTTTTACTTACAAACAGTCCCGAGTAAGCGGCGGGTCCTCTAGTTCGCTTCTACAGCGTATTCTGCTTGTCTCTGCTCAGCCAATCAGATTCTCTCACAGTGAATCCATTAACGAATCTCGTATCTGATGTTTACGCCCCCTACAAGACCCTAGCATTCTGCGAGCCTCAACGCCGTGACGTGTTTGACACGAATTGAAAACGTGGCGGGGTTTCCGTTCCCGAAGGATCCAACCCTCGTGCATATAAATTAGAACATGGCCCTGGAGGGATCAACTTTGACCCATTATGTAGCGGCCCAAGGGGATTTGCAATTTTCAGGGCGATTAACCCACTGCCGCTGATGCGGACGGAATATTAACAGCGGCATTTCTGAATCTCGGCCATCCAGACTCCGGACGATCGAAGAAGATGAGTTTGTAAATATAATGGAACGAGGTATTGTCGCACAATTTTTTCAAACCAGATGTTTCGTTAAAGACTAAAGAGAGACTTGCACCCTCTGCCATGTTCAGTTTTCAAATCAGAATCTAAATTTATTATATCAGTTATCATCAGGAACGAAGGCGGACCCAACGCTTACCCAGGCAGCTGTTCGATAGCGCCCCCCAAAATAAAATTTGCCCTCATTGACCTCGGTTAACTCACTTTATTAGTAAATAAATAAATAATATTTACAATACATAACATAACATAAAGACAATATAAAATAATACACAAGAGGCACTCCCTTCCGGGAAACGAGTCGGCACAAAAGATAAACATATAAAGTTCACCCTCCACGCACCGCCGTCGGCAGATTTAACCCACAAGAACAGTATATAGCAAATCATATTTGGGCAGAAACAAAGGGCCTAAACAACTCCAGATCCGGTTATCATCACCGCTAACGACCCCTAAACGTACCTCACATTTACCGGTGTGAAAAACCGAAGCTCTCAACAGCCGCAATAGGTGACGTCTGGAAGGCAGGCACCTGACCGCCACTCTTCTCGTTGTCGTTTTTCAGATAGCGTCGTCAGGAAATTCATCATTGTACGGCTATTTTATATCTGTATACTGAAACTGGGCTTAACAATTAATTCAATAACAACCATAAACAGTGTTCACGTGTGTGAAAACAAAGCCATAAATCTTTAAAATGAAATAAAAATCGTGGTTATAGCCAAGGTATTGGCCTTATTGACGCAAAAACAATATTTTTCGACAAAATTGATTTTATATGTATATATTTATAATTAATACATTCATTTAGTATTTAAAATATCACAGAGCTATGTTCTGAATAATTACAACTTCACAATAAGAATGTGTTTTCCTTAATAATATATGTTGTATCAATGTGTCCAAAATTTAATAAAAATGAATTGATAATTCTGGCGTCTGCAGTCGGTTTACTCAAAAGGTATTTGAGATTCTGTAAAAATAATGTAGATGGCTTTCAAATAATGGAACGACAGGTGTATTCATTTGAAAAAATGTAACATATAGGTTCGAAAATTTGTCAAGAAAAATACTGGCGTTATATTTAGCAAAAAGGTAGTGCACTTCCCCGGATTGGAAATAGAGATCCAGGTTCGTATCCCGGTGACGCAAAAACAATATTTTTCGATAAAATTGATTTTATATGTATATATTTATAATTAATACATTAATTTAGTATTTAAAATAAAATTTTATGCCATTAGCGTTTCAATATGATTTCGCTCGTGTGGGCGCCGCGGCTGGCTCGAATAAAGACCACTTTTGAGAAACTGGGGACGTATATAGACAATAACGCGACGAATGTTGGCTTCCAAGTCGTTTATCGTCTCTGGTTTATCAACGTAGACTAGCGACTTCGCATATCCTCACAGAAAATAATCCAAAGGTGTTAAATCGCACGATCTTGGAGGCCAATTCACAGGTTCATTACGCGATATTATGCGCTCATCGAATGTTGCGCCGTCTTGTTGAAGCCGCAGCTCTTCCACATTAATGCCGTTCTATTGGGGAACGAAGAAGTGAGTAATCATGGATCTATAGCGCTCTCCGTTCACTGTGATGTTCTGGCCTAACAGCTTCTTCGGTGCGCACTGTACGACGTCTCTGCGGATGTAAGTTTCGCGAACTAAATTTGCAAGCGTTGTTCTGGCGTATGTCTATTCATGGTGAAATGGCAAATCAAACTGAGCACAAATCAGCTGTGTACCCGATTAGTCTTAAATACATTAGGCATTTAATAAAAATTCCAATTGAAGCACTCCCAGACGAAGATGTACACAATTAATTGATGCTCTAGCATAATGATTCTTCTCCTCTTTACGTTGCACTACATTTCAGGGTGGGATTTGGCTTCTTCCACAAGTGCTCTCCACTGACTTCTATCCCTGGCCATTCTTCTCCAGTTTCCGAACCCTCCCATCCACGCTACAGTCCTCATCGTTGGGCTACCTCTTATTCTGGCACTCTTTCAACATAGCCAGCCCATCGCAGCCTTTGTAACCTACAAAATCTTACGATTGTTTCTTGCTCAAATAAGTTTTCGAGCATATGCTCGATTTTATTCTGTAAGATCCATTTTCTAATGTAGGTTCATAAATTTTACTTAATATTTTTCTGTTCAAAAGCTGCTAATTTATTTTCTTACCCTTACCCTACGGTGATTCCGATTTACGACCGGAATTGTTGTAATCGTTGTGACCCAGAGATTGCATATATAAAAGAGAGAAAATTCAATTAATACATTACAAACATGTTCGTTATGTTCAATCTGGTCGTTTGACCAAGCACTTTACAGCCATAATGACACTATCACTACAGGCCAATAATTCATAGAAAAATATAGGGAAGTGCAAAATTTATTACGGAATTATTATTATTATGTATATTTACACATTTTGAGAATTGTTTACTCTCGTTTTGATTCGTTATAATTACATTAATTACATTATTAATAATAAATTACATTACATTAATTACATTAATTAAACATTAATTACATTATGTAATAAAATAATAATAATTACATTATTATTATTTTATTACATTCAGTCATCATAATACCATCCTAGGTTGACTCTGGTAACATCGTACTAGAGCCACATCTGCACAATCTGACGTGAGACTCGTTATCACATTCAATGCAGAGGGCAGCGAGAGAGAGGCTACAGAAATCATGCACCCCCAAAAGGGGAGGATAGAGAATTATTACAATGTATACATCCAGTTTAAATTAAATCTAAAAAAACATCTAAAATCGAGATAGGTCTGGCTGTCGTCTCCAACAGATCTGACCCAACGACCGATTATTATTACAACGTGTCAAGAGCGCGACCGCGCGACGGACCCATTCTAGTTGCAAAATTGCGCCTCGCGCGTTCGAGAGACGGGCGCCTGGAATTGATGGCTCGTCATTAGTCGCCCAAGGTGCCTGGAGACCGATAAGAGAAAGTAATGCGGCTCGCCACCCCTCCGAGGGTCATCCGAAGACACCATTAACGGCCTGTCACGGGGGACCGTGACATATGGCAGAGGGCTGGGCGATTGAAGAAAATCGGCCGCGTCGCTGTCTTGCTTACAGATGTTCATTACTGTGTCGTGCGGGGTGTGACATAAAGAAAATTTTTAAATTTCAACATGCGTACAAAAAAAAATTACTATGAATGTTACATAAGATATTGCTTTGTGAATGTCGTCGCTTAAACTGTCGTCATCACCGCCGACGACTCTGAACGCACCTCGCTTATAACGGTGCGTAAAACAGAGCTCCTAACACCCGTAAAAACGCACACAGTACCGACGTGCGAAATTTTTTTAATAAAATCAGTAAAGATTTATTAAACATTATGGAAAATAAATAGACTCTCAAATATAAAGTCAAACATATTTTTATCTAATTATTTCATTTCTCTATTGCATTATATTTAAAAAAAAATATTCTCATTAAACTAATGTATGGAAGTGATTGATTTGTGACAGAGTAAAAAATGAAAAAATAACGAAAGAATATAAAGCTGATCTTAGTATAGTGAGTAAGATTAAGAAAGCATCACTTAGATGGTTTGTTGGTCATATGGAACGGATGAATGAGGAGAGAATGCCAAGAAACATATATAACGCACGTGTTGATGGTACCAAAAATAGAGGAATACTTGGCGCGACCAGGTAAAACAGATGGTCCTGTTAGAGACTTGCATATTTTTCACGAAAAGTGCAGTTCTGGCTCCACGAAATGGGGAGAAATTACGCCCAAGAACTTTTAAAGGTCCAAACCTGAGAATAAAACTGCTACAACAGTATATTGAATTACCTAATTGCACTTTACTTACTGCTATACAGCAGGAACACTGTCTGCTATAATACAGTGAATTATTAGTGTAGCAGGCAGGGTACCCAAATATACCTCTTACTTTCTTACTGATGTGTTGTATTTACTTTGCCAAATTTGCTCGGTATTTGTCTGATATTAGAAATATGACGCAACACCCACAGTAATAGAACTAGGTGAAAATGTATACTTAGTGAATATTAATTTGGAAGAGCAATACGTCAGGTCATTTATCAATAGTACATAATACATGTCAAAGGTTAACCTAATAAACGTCGGCGAGCTTGTATGAAGAGATGTGTGAATGTGAATGAGATGTTACGTGCCAAAAGATGTTACGCGAGAGCTTTTATGTATCTCCGAGATTTATCTCATCGTGTCTCGTCCCGTAGACACGGCCCATTGAAATAAACATATCAATGAACAGGGTGATGTTCGCTTTTTATAAAATGTTAGACAAAAAAAAAAAAAAACAGAAGAGACACATTGAATTTGTAAATCAATCTCCGCGTAAATCTGGCGATCAGCGCGCCGGATGGATGGGCCGATAATTACATCCGGCCGGATATAAATCAGCCGCAAAATGGTCGCAAAATTAACCACTCTAGATCCGGAATTAACTTATCAGAGTTTACTAAACCGTAGGCGACCGCACTAGGGTACGGGATAGATCTCGCAGTTAATTTAATATAGATGTGTCGTGTGACGTATAGCCTGGGACAAAATGTAATCCAATCGAGTCGTAGATTGTGCGCCGCTACAAGACGAATTGTGCGCCGATCCGAGATTAATGTGTATTACATCCCGAACGGAAGATAATTAATACTAATTTAATGTATCAATTATAAATATATACATATAAAATCAATTTTGTCATGAAAAATATTGTTTTTACGTCACCGGGATACGAAACTGGATCTCTTTTTCCGATTCGGGGAAGTACACCACTAGTTGTGTCATAACGCCGGTACTTTTCATGACAAAAATAAAAATGAATTGATAATTCTGACGTCTGCAGTCGGTTTACTCAGAGGTATTTGAGATTCTGTAAAAATAATGTAGATGGCTCTTTCAAATAATGGAACGACAGATGTATTCATTTGAAAAAGTGTAACATGTAGGTTCGAAAATTTGTCATGAAAAGTACTGGCGCTATAACACAATTGGTAGTGTACTTCCCCGGATTCGAAATAGAGATCCAGATTCGACTCAAAAACAATATTTTTCGACAAAATTGATTTTATATGTATATATTTATAATTAATATATTAATTTAGTATTTAAAATATCACAGAGCGTCTGTTCTGAATAATTACAACTTCACAATAAGAATGTGTTCTCCTTAATATTAGTTATAAATATATACATATAAAATCTTACTTAGATTCTGGTGAAGAAACAATAATGTATGTTTTTAGTTAGTATTGACATCCTGAAGAAGAAAATGGTATTTTTCGAAACCGGTTGATGGATTTAAACACAGTAAGTGGTTAATAAAACAAAGTTAAGAAATAAAAATATGAATTTTAACCACAAAGTTAATTTTGCTAATTTCAAAAGTAAAAATATTGTTGTTACGCTATCGGGATTCGAACCTGGATCTCTTTTCCAATCCGGGGAATGTGCATTACTAACTATGCTACAGTGGCAGTATTTTTGACGACAAATTTTCGAACCTATATGTTACACTTTTTCAAATTAATACATCTATCGTTCCATTATTTGATTGTTAATTCTGGAGTTTTATATATATATATATATATATCACTGTTATGGTATTTATTTTCAAAATCTTCCCTAAAAAAATATGGGCAGAATTGATTAGAAAAATGAATACAAATCAACATGAGCACGAGCAGCGTACAAGGGGAAGGGATAGACTGAGACTGCCATTCAGGAGGAAGGACAAATTTCAGATGGACAGGGCGATGAAGATTTTTAATACAATGCCAGAAGATATAAGAAAGGAGGAGAAATTACAAAAATTAAAAATGTATTCAAGATATAAGTTACATTAATATTGTTTATATCAGAACATATATAACATTTTTTTGTATACAATAGATTAAAAATAATTATTTGAAATACTAAATATTGAAAATATTGTTGTTGCGCTACCGGTATTCGAAGCTGGATCTATTTTCAAATCCGGAGAAGGTGATCTACCAACTATGCTACAGCGGCAGTATTCTAGACGACAATTTTTCGTACCTATATATTATAAATTTTCAAATTAATACATCTATCATTCCATTATTTGATTACTTTTAAAATTAGCAATTTTAACTTTGTGGTTAAAATTCATATTTTTTATTTATTATCTTAGTTTTATTAACCACTGAATTGAGTTTAAATACATCTACCGGTTTCGAAAAATACCATTTTCTTCTTCACTAATCAAAAACATATATTATTGTTAATAATATATGTTTATTAATATGTTAATAATATATATTTTTAATTAGTTATGACATCCTGAAAAAGAACGAAACTGGTAGATGTATTTAAACTCAATCCAGTGGTTAATAAAACAAAGATAATAAATAAAATATATCCATTATTTGATTGTTAATTCTGGAGTTTTTCTGTAAAAAACAATAAAGATGGCATTCAACGTAATGTAACATTGTGTAGACACACAGACATTTAGATATTGTATAGATAAAACGAAGCAGAAAAAATAATATTTAATTTTTTTAATATCAATCACATTCTACAATGAAATCCTTTATAAGCCATACAATTAAATTGAAATGTGATAATGAATTAATATCAAACGTAACCCTTCACAAATACCGAGGTCGTTTGAAAGCCTGAAAACTCCGAAGGCTTCGCGCGTATCTGATCGTCCATCAGCGATCCGCGTATATATATTTTTTTCTAAAATAGATTTACGGCTTTGAGATTGATGGCTACGGGCGGTCGTGTCACAAGCAGGGTAGGTGCCGGCTAAGTATCCCGTCGCCAATTTCTTTCTCGAGGCCCGAGGGGCGAGGGTGGGTGGAGAGGCTTTATCGACGGCTTTGTCGGAATAGTCTAATTTATACGCCGTCATCAATAAGAAGCCTCCAGACCTTCGGCCGCGAGCCGTACAATGAGCGAGAGACAAACTACCGATGAAAATTTTGGCACGAAAACTAACTGCATTGATTATTTTTGACGTTTTTTTTAACTTTTGAATTGACACACCTACCAAAAATACCGTTGGCTGTCGTGTCGTGTCAATGACGTGTCGACGTTTCGGGGACTTTCCGCTTTAATTTTTGTTTGTGATGTTCAGTGTTGAGTAATCAGTTTTTGTTCCGTATAACGCATGACCCATTCTAATGCTTACCCGCCAGTGTGTCGGTTTATTGTTTGGACCGTTCAACTCTAATACAGTGAAGCACATTGACATCGCCGTCTTCAGTCGGGAGCGGAGATCGATCATCGACGGCAGGAGACTGCGGAGGCGTCATACTCAAGGTAAAGCGTGCATTCCTTCCAAATCCCGGTTCCCCGATATTGCCGATCCTTCAAAATCCCTATTCCCTGACCCTTCTCTCCCTGTACCACGTCGCCTGATTCCTCCCCCACCTTGCGGTGATTCCGACATACAACCGGAATTATCGTAATATATACCGTGGGAAGTGCGACCCGGAGATTGCACAGTTTAGTTTAATAATCTGCGACATATCATTGACATATCTTCTTCTTCTTAGACATGGTCCTCCCTCATTGCCTGCCATGAACGCAACAACTTCAACATTGGTCCTCTTAACACTGTCAGTCCAGCGTATCTACGGGTGTCCTCAACGTATCCCTCTCAGCCATCATGGATCATTTCCCATTTTACCGTTCATCAATCAGTTTGGTCACATGTCTGGCATAGTCCCACTTCAGCTAGGAGACAGTTCGCACAATATCGTCAACCTTGAATCATCTTCTCACCTACTTCATTTTCTTAAACAGATGTCCAGCATAGCTCTCTCAATGGTTCTTCTCACATTTGCCAGGTTTGACACAATTTGTCGTTGAAGAGTCCTGGTCGTAGACTCACTTTCCGAAGTGTTGTAAGGAAATGGTACCTGTCATTGTACTGTCATAACCTATTGTTTATAGAAATCAATTTGAATATACCATGTTGCCATTTTGTTATCCGTTTATTTCATAATTACGTAGTGTTTTCTTACATTTAAAAGACAACGGTGTTAAATATGTATGCAATATTCAATTGCGACTTACGTACAAAATAACGTACATTAAATGTTTAATTTGTTTAAGAAAAAATGTTTTTCACGTATATTGTACGTTCAACGAAATTTTTCTAGAATGACGACAATTAAAAATATATATAAATAGGATCGATAATAATATTGTTTAATAAGAAATTATTGTTTTTTATACGATACTTTATTTTAAATAGTAGTTGATACCTCAAAGCACGTGAATAAATACAATAATAGTTAAAATTGCCCACAAAGCGCTCTAAAACCATAAAAAAATTGTTAATGTCTTACAAATTCAACGGTTTGTAACTCTATTAACTTTTAACATCTTGTTAATTTTTAAATCCAGATTTATCGCCGTAATTTTGGCTCCAACATCATAAGAACCAACTAGATTACGGATAATTTAAAAAAACTTATTGTTTTTTTTCTGCAGTAGATCATGTAAAAGTTTTAATATCTTCTAAACCGTTGAATTTCGAAAGACCCTATTCGGTTCAATGGGTTGTTAGTTACGCCCTCCTAACTGTAGATTTCACACAGACCAGTGTCTCTGAAACACCCTGTATATATTACATACACAGACACGTCAAATGAAAATATCGCTGACAAAATTTCTGCACATTTTCCAGGTTATTAATCTCAAAGCGTCGCCGCAAATGCGCGCGTCGTCATGTGAAATATTTAAGGAAATTTTCAAAATACCGCGATATTTTAAACGGTCTCACTTTTCCACCCCGGACCCCGGCGAGCGGGTTGCGCTCGGACGGGGTTGGTCAATTATTTTCAGGGGAAAATAATCCAAATATTTGTGCAAACTCGGAGAATATATTCCTGAGCGAGGCGCTCAGAAAAGCGACAGGTTTCCTTTTACAGTTGATACCTGCAGAGGAATATTATTATATCGTTTTAAATACTAATTAAATGTATTAATTAGAAAGATCTACATATTAAATTTTATTATCACAGCTTCGCATCCGAATCCCTACCCCTTTACTCCATCCTATTCAGTGTGAAATGTGACCTTGACGCCACCAGACGTCAACTTGACCGATATTGTGTTTGATCTCGACATCGCGGTATCATTTGCGGTGTGGACGAGTTCAATTCCGGTACACCAGCACTGTTCTTTGTGTGCGATCATAGTGCGTATTGTTTGTTTGCATCGTGAATGAATATTGACATCGCCGTCTTTAGTGTGCCAACATTGCGGAGGCGTCATACTCAGGGTAAGGCGAGCAGTCATTTTAACTCCCGGTTCCCGAGATCGCTGGTCCTTCGTCTAAATTCCCTTCCCCTCACCGATCTCATCCTTTACCACGTCTCCCGATTCCCCACCCATCTTGCGGTGATTTTGATCTACAACCAGAATCATCGCAATCCATTCCTCAGATAAAGTAGATATTCATATTCCAAGAGTTGATAAATACTGATCCTCACCGTGGTTATTGTAGCAGATCCTCGGGACGATCCATGAGAGTACCGATCGCGAACAATGTGGACGGTGAGAGGACGAGAGAATGTCTTGTGCCAAGAATAATTAACAATATCAATATAGATCTATTAAATATTTTTTTAAATGATGAGACTCCAGTGACCACTTAAAAATACAAAATAAAAAAAAAACAATTCTTATCTAACCCATACAATACTGTGGACTAGGTCTATTACCCCCTGTAAAAATTGTATATCTTTTCGAAAGGTTAATTTTTTTTCTCTCTATCTTTCTAAGTAATTCATCTAACGCCTGATCATACGTAACCTCGAAGTCTTTCGAGAATTCATCAGGGTGTCACGCTGGGAGCTACTGAGAGGGGAGATTCCTGCTGGTGAGGAGTATTAGCCGGAGGTAACCCGTCTGCGATCCACTCTAGGAACCTAGAGGGTGGGTTCCTGTCGGTTGTGATGTACAGGTATCTAGACTTAACCAAGCTCTGCTGCGTACTTCAACAAATTTAAACTTGTATTAAGGAATACGATTAAGAATAACTTAAATCCTTTAATTTGCAATATTTTAATATAGGGTGTTCAGCAAAAATTTTCAAGTGTAATATTAAATAAAAATAAAACTACAATGTTATTCTCATATTTTATTTATACAAAATGGAATTTAACGATGCGGATTTTACGTTTTATAAACAATATCGTCTAAATGTCATCCATTTCTCTCAAAACACTCTTGCAATCGGACTCTTAAATTTGCGAACACGCGAGAGTAAAGCGTTGATTCAATGGCAGCAACTTCGTGGTGGATATTTTTTTGTAGGGCCTGAATTGTTCGAGGATTGTCGCTGGAAACACTCGACTTAAGGTATCCCCAGGCGAGGTGTAAGGACCGGTGACCGAGATGCCCAGGGTATGTCTCCGTACTTGCTGATTAATTTATTGGGAAAAAATTCCCCTCAGCTTCTCCATTCTTCTGTTGTTGAACCCGGGAAACAGCTGAAGTTGCGGTACTAAAAACTCGTCGACCATTCGACAATACATGTCAGCAATGACTGTCTCTCGCTGGTTAGAAAAGTAAGGGCCAATTATCCCTCGGCCAGAAATTGAATACTACACTGTCGTTTTTGGACAATACAAACGCTTTTGATGGTGTTCCCTCGGGTTGTCGGGGCACCAGTATATCATGTTCTGTTTATTAACACAGCCATTGATATGAAAATGTGCTTCGTCAGTAAACAATATGTTTCCAAGAGTTAGTGTTGTTCCAAAACGTTCCAGCATCGTTCTCGCTAAAGTTTCGCGTAAAAAATAGTAATTTTCGTTGAGAAACTGCACGATTTGCAGTTTGTACGGGTAAAACTGTAGTTTCTTTTTCAAAATAACGTAGACTGTTGATTTTTTTACTCCAGTACAGGCTGCAATCTTTCTTATCGATTTCACTCGCTGCTGACGGAGGAGTTTGGTTAACCATTGTCCATTCTTGACTGAACTTTTGAACCCACCACCGGATAAGTTGCGTGCTCGGCCCATCACTTACTTGTCGAATATTAAAGTGAGTACAAAAAGCGCGACGCGCACGAAACAATGAACCACCGCTCTTAAAATATTGCTCAACCGCGCGGTGTGCTCCCGACCAGCGACTCATTGCGACTGGCAAATCTGATACCTCACCTTGATGGTTTATGAGCAATTACAATTTAATCTTGAATTTTTTTCCGCTGGACACCCTTTATATTCAATCACTGTTAGTAACATAAAGATATCAATAACCGAGCACAATCCAAGATTTTGAACTCACCTATTTAGTACGTATCTAGTATAAATTGAATCAATTTATATTTCGACAAAGATTGATACATTGAATTGATTTCTAATGTCTACTCCATTAATATTCTTACCTCTGGAGAGGAGAAATTGTATAATTATTTCTGTGTGGATGTATTTTGGGAATCCAGCTTCGGGGGTCATCTCGGGATCAGCCTAAACTAACCAGTGGCTCTAAGATAACCCCGTTTTGGGTATCCATAAATCTTGCAAGATAATTGTTTTAGCTGCGGTCGCGACCCCCAGAATTCTGACCGCACCGGCCGCCCACATCCGCCCGATCATCTCCCGGCTTATGGCGGTGGTGTGGCCCAACTGATTGGACGTCTTTTATATTTTGATTATAAGCACAAGAGAAAATTGTTTACGTTTCATTGGATCTTGTTGTTATGATTGAACGCAATGAATAGAACCAAAACACTGAAAACGAACTCCGTTTCCACCGCGGGAATTTTGACAATAGATATCTTCAATTTTTACTAAATATACAACTTATTAATCCATCTTTAATGACCCTGAGAGATGTTCTTTGTGTGAAATTAAAGTACAATATAATAACACAATAATATATGAGTTGGACCCACATACCAGTATATGAATAGACATGAAATAATGTGTACATATAGGAGAAGAGTTTGGAACATCAGTAGCGGGACGAGGGGAATTTTACATACATTCTTGGTGGTAACATATTTATACAACAGTAAAAGTATTTACTAGTCGAAAGTTAAATCTTTGTGTAAATAAGACAAAGTTTCGTTCCAATCGAATCATATATTTTTTAAAAATCGCGAAGCTGTTTGATTGCTTAAGTGATACCAAAATGAAAATATTGAAACGAGGAATTTTCGTTAATTCATGTTGTGGAAAAGGGCACCATAGGCCATCTGGCGATCCTACCACCAAGCCGGCCGAGTACTGACACAATGTGTCGAACGCCCACTAGGGGAACATCCCGCTAGGCTGCCGGGCGCGGTGAACGAGAGATTCATTCATTTTTTACATCAATCCGTATTTGCTATCAAAGTCGAAAATTCGACGTGAAATTAAACGGTTAAAACGTCGTATAATTGGTAACTCATTTTCTCGACAAGAGAAACGAGTTCGTTACATGTTCGATTCCCGGTGGTAATTTTTTATTTCTGTGTATTTTTCTAATAAATTTGTTTTGATAAACAATTGTCCTGTCTTATTTCACAATTTTGAAACAAACGCTTGTGCCGCGAACATTGAACTAATTTGTTGGTCCCCCGGGACGAGGCTCGAACCCTCGACCACTTTTTTCTTTCAGTCTTTCAAATATTTATTGATTTCCGGAAGCCTCACTTTTTTTCCATCGCTGAAAGATCTGAATATGATGACCTTTAAGCAGAAAATATATTTTAATATAATGATATTTATTTACAAAATCTTCAATAAGAAAATATCAGAAAAATTTACACGAAAAATTGATTCAAATCGACATGAGCAAGAGCATCGTACAAGAGAAAGGGATAGACTGAAGGGATAGCCATTCAGGAAGAAGGCCAAATCTCTGAAATCGATGATGTAGAGTGTGATGAAATTTTCTAATGACTAAATGCCAGAAAACATAAGAAAGGAGGAGAAATTGAATAGATTTAAAATGAAACTGACCAGATATGTAAAAGATAAGTTTTAGTAAAAGAAAGGACTTTAAAAATTAAAAAATCAAATAAAATTACAAATTTAGAAACTCACTATTGATGCGAAATTTTAACATAGTGTTAATAATTAACCCGAATAAATTAATAATCTTCAGCTATACATTGAACACGCTGTCAAATGAAATCCGGCCGACGGACTCTAAACGCAGACTGGTCCGGACAACTTGTCAGCTGTGATTATCGGATGAGACGTTGGATGCTTATCTGAATTGTATTAAGGGCCTTTCAAAATATTTTTACACCAAAATACTGTGGTTTTTATTGTTATTAACAGCTTATCTTGCTCACTTCTCAAAATGTTTACTGATGGATGGAGACCTCCCCAGGTGGCTTACATTTTTCTCTGTTCGTTGTTATTCGCCGTCACGTATTTCTGAGTTTGTATCCAACGATTGTCCGTCCTCCGTGCGACGTGTCCCGCATGTATCTACGCGTGATGATGAGATTCTGGACGTCTCTTTAGTAGCTCCGAACACTCTCGACCCACCGTTTTGCTAAGTCCATACCAGCTGCTCTTGTCTGTCGCACTAAACTTATCTCGGTAAAAGGTGTGGCGAGAATGTGAACCAAACATACGTGGCTACATATTTTATTCAGTACCCATAAGCGACAAACTAAAAAATAATATATATCTAATACCTACATACCTATTTGCGCAAAGCAATTTTATAGCTAATTATATTTTAAAATATAATCAAACTTCATTCATCCCTTTTGTTATTAATAAGAGGCGCGTTTTTTAGCGCCGCTGTTGCGATGTTGCACATGCGCGATGGTTTACGTCATCTGTTGACTCACCGCATGCAAATGTTCAAGACAATAGATCAGCCCGCCGATTGTGAAACACGGTGCGTGATTCGTTTCTTGAATGTACGTAACATGAAACTAGCCGAGTGATTTCCATATTTTGATAATGAACTCAAAGACGAAGTACAGACTTGATGTTCATCCCTGACGACGGCGTTCTGTGACCCAAGGTATACAAAAAGTGTCTTAGTAATGATGGGGACTGTGTTGAGAAGTAGTTTAATGTGTGTGTAGCGTTCGAAGTAAAAATGATTATGTGTTTATTATTGTGAACATCATAATCGCAACCTCTCTTTACGTTCTCTTATAGTGAGAATGTGTCGAGCTTATAATGATTTTTTTTTTCAAATAGAGATGCGTACACGGAATACGTGTCACATCAATATTCTTACTATTTTCAAACTAAGCTAAACGCTTATGCTATGAAAATAGGACTAACTTGCTGATATCCTGGAACGAGGCGCGAACCCCCGATCGCCAGATCACTAGGCCAACGTCTTGACCACTACACCAACAAGCTACTCAGATATGTTATCTGTTTCATTAGAAATATTTAATGCAATACGTAAATGATTTTAATGAAATGTAAATTGTCGCTATTTTTTTTTTCTGTATACACAAATATAATAAATAAATTCTTACATCATTGCGTTGGTCGTTTTCCGTTCTCTAACTGTGTCACGCTTCAACATTTTACGTGAAAATGGAATCATCCCTTCGCGCAACCCTTACGATAACTCCTATAAAAGGATATTAGCATCTCGCCCCGGGGTAGGCAGTTTCCTCTTGGAATCCTTCCAAGCCGCACGCCGCGGGATTTGAGTCCCGAATGAGGGAATACTGGATTATCCTGGTAATCCAGCATCCGGAAGCCGGATCCCCCGAGGGTTATCCGGATAAGATGATGAATCTATAACACTCTTCATATGCGGATATTTTTTATTTTGATTTAAAACATTTCTACTTTTACTGCTGCTTTTAAGAAGTGTCGTGGAAGTCGTGTGCCGCACTGAACCCTGAAGTCTATGAAAATCAGCATCTATTCCTAAGAATGCCAGAACATCAGAAAAGTCCAGGTTTTAATTATTAATTTATATCAGAAGTTATAAACTAGATTTGACTTATTTTAAAACAATTAATTAGATAAGATTTTTACACTAATATAAAATTAATAAACTGAGTGTCATTTTTCGTAATTAAGAAACTAAAAGCATTATAACAAAAAAAGACCGCGACCGTTAAATTTATTTCCCGCGTGCCACAAAATTGCCTTTATATAGAAAATTATTGCATGTATGAAATATATTTTTATATAATCTTGAAACCAAGATTACGGAAACAAATCTGTATTGAAGTAAATAATCAAAATGTTAAAAATTACTAGAATTATAAACCATTCAATTTGCAGTACATATGATTAATAAAACACTATGTTAGTGAATAAAAATTAATTTTTCTTATATGCGTTGAGGTTTCAGCTACTATTTAAAATCAAGTTTTATAACAAAAATACAATATTTTTTACTAAATAATATTCATATCAAATCGACGCTTAAAAAACAATTCTTATAATGCTTTTATTTTTTTAATTATGGAAAATAACATTCAATTTATTAGTTTTATATTAGTGTATAGGTCTTATCTAAGAAATAGTTTAAAAAAAATCAAATCTATTTTATGACTATTGATATAAATGAAAAATACAAACGCGGAGATGTGAATTATTTTTGAAAGGTAAATGATTCTTCCATTTCTTCGTCATTATGGGACAAAGGTACATTACCCCGGGCGCAACTTTGTGCTGAAGAAGACCTAGAAGAGTACCACATCGGTGGATTCAGTCCCTGAAGATCCTGGAGTCGGCTATGATAGCGACACAGGAGCGAGATATCTGATTAACGCTTCCCTAGCCGTGCTGTAGCACAGGTCTACCGTCCAAATTAAACTTGTATATTTCCATAAATACACGCAGCAATTAATTAATATAATATTTTTGATTATGTCCAAATCTTTGTAGGAACTAATTACTGAGTTTTATCCCCTAGGGGTCTAGTCTGACCCCTAGTCTTCAAGATTAAGATATAGAAGAAGCATAATTGGTAATAAATAAGTGAAATGTTCCATCTTGATTTAATAATATATACAACTTACAAAAATTTAATAGATGTGGTAGCGTGGGTAAATGGGTGAACGTTACATTGTATAAAGTGATGACAGGTCGTAAGTCCTGTAATACCCAAGACTTTTATATTTCTCACATAAAAATAATAGCTTCGTCTCTGTGAAACATCTTAATATTAAATAATTAATATTTTAACTTTAAAAAAATCACTTAAACTTAGAAAATATTAACGATTTTATAATCAAGCATGTTCAAGTAATTCGATTCCATGTAAAATTGTTACCTTGGAATAAATAGTATTAGAAGTAAGGCGGAATAAGATCAAACACTAGTTTCAAAAAACAAATATATTATATTATATAAATATATTAATTAGAAAGATATACATGTAAAATCAATTTTATCGAAAAATATTGTTGTTGCGCCACCGGGATTCGAACCTGGATCTCTTTCCTAACCGGGGAAGGTGCATTATCTAACTATGCTACAGCGACGATATTTTTAACGACAAATTTTCGAACATATATGATACCTTTTTGATATTAATACCTTATTTGAAAGAGCCATCTATCTACCTTATTTTTACAGAATCTCAAATCTCGTCGACGCAACAACAATATTTTTCGATATAGTTGATTTTATATGTATATCTTTCTAATTAATACAATTAAAATATCATTGAGCTGTGTTCTGAATAATTACAACTTCACAATAAGAATGTGTTCTTCTAAGTATATAATTATACACATAATTATAATTAAATTGATAATAATATAAGATAAGAAGGAATATCATATTGTATAGAACTTATGTGAATAAATACTACGAATAATATTTATTTTTTCACTTTGCACGTCATAAACTATATTAAAACAATTTAAACTCGTAAAAGCATTTTTTGTCATTAAAAATGCTAAGAAAAAAATATATAAATACCTTTAAAATTAGCAATATTAACTTGGTGGTCAGACAAAGATGATAAATTTAACAATTCTGGCGTCTATAAACTTAGTTGCGAGGATTGTGCCGCATTTTATATTGGTAAAACGGGGAGAAATTTTAATATAAGAGTAAAGGAGCATTTGAGATGTTTGAACAATAGTGGGTTTTCAGAATTTGCTAATCATTTGATAGAAAATAGTCACGGTTTTGATAAAAAATTGGGATTGTCAATTTTGCATATAAACGGTGTAGGTTACAAATTAAATAATTTGGAATCGTATTCTAAAATTTTTTCCTAAAAATTAATCGACTAAATTTGTATTGAGCAGCAATTTGAGTTAGGTACTAAATTTATTTTTTAAATAATTGTTGTTTTTTTAAAAAATTTAAAAATAGATTCTGGTGAAGAAACAATGCTATATTTTTAGTTAGTTATGACATCCTGAAGAAGGAAAAGGTGTTTTCCGAAACCGGTAGATGTTATTTAAACTCAATCGTGGTTAATAAAACTAAGATAATAAATAAAAAATATAAATATATAAATACTTAACGGTGACACTAGTTGGCAGCGTGGTAGCTTACGGATATTTTCTGTCACGGTATGGTAAAGGTTAAGGCCAGCGTATATCAAAACTGACATGAAACAGGAGAGAGAGTAAAATTCTTCAACGTCACAATTTACCGAGTCCATGACACAGTACAAATTAAATAAAAAAATGTTTGAAATAGCTGTAAATATTATTTTTAACGAGCTTTTACTGTTTTTCTTGGAGACGAATTTAATTTATACCATTTTGTACATTTCAAAGATGTTGAAAATCAAATAATAGCGCGGAACCCCGGAGCAATTTGTCCACCTACCGTCTGTCTCCGCCATTACAATAAAAATGTCGAGCTTGGATGAGAGAAAAAAAAAAATATTTAAATTTCTGTACTACAACTGATCCATTAGACGAGTGTACCCGCGGACCGCGGGAGATTTGCGAATCAAATTATGCATTTGAATAAGTAATCAAATTCAAAGATGTCGCTAAATTTTAAATTTCAAAATTAAAATGGTCGCGGCCTTCCGAGACCGATGAGGCCGCATTTATTATTTCTCAATACACTCATTTTATAACTTTCGAAGTGTTCGTGGTCCAGTGGTCGGAGATTCGAACCTCATTCCGTGTGATCGACAAGTTGGTCACATTTTCATAGTCCACGCTTACTTACTTAAACGAACTTTTATATCGTCATGTATAAATATTTTTGTGGACTTTCATAATAAGGCGCGAAATTTCTTTTCAAACAAACGCATCATTTTTTCAACACTACTTTCTTCGGTCGCTTAACACACCTTAAACTACTTCTCAACATGGTCGCCACCGTTATTAACCTATTCCCCGCGGGTGACTCATATACGAGTCGCCGCGTGTCGTTCGCCGTTAGCGCGTACGTACGCGCTGAGGAGCGGTTAAAATCGTACCAAAATTATTTGTAATCTTTATCATATCGATATTTGTCAAGAATTATTAACATACACGAAATAATAAAAGTCCTCGTATCATCTGGTGTCGCTCAGATATTTAAATTTTCAAACTCAGTTTATGCGTGTAAAATGTAATGCGTTTCAAACTATGGAGTTAAATTTAATGTCACTATTTAAAAACTTGTATATAGTGTGCTTTAGTCTCAGAAATCAGATCACTACTTCACTCTAGTGGTACGTATTTTGTAATTATGGTTCTGGTTCTGATTTGTTTATATTCGTGAAGATACTTGAGAACCTTTGCTATCGATTTCTTAAAAACAAATTATAAATTTATTGCATTATCGTAGTGTAAAGTCGTCAGTTATAATGTCGCGTATGAAAGATGTCATGGGTATTTGTGAACGTATTTGTCATAACGGGGTATCAATTTTTGTTTATCTTCGTCATGGAACGACGCCGTCTGGACTGAAAATCATGTCTATACTCACTGGCGCCAAATCAAGAAACGAATCACGGAACGCATCTCACAGTCGGCGGGCTTATCAGTTATCTTGAACATTTCAACCACTCACAGCAATATGGCCGCACTGTGTGAATGTCTCTAACGCTGCGTGTGGTGAGTCAACAGATGAATGAAACCATTGCACATTGAATATCAGTATATAACAGTATTATATTATTAAATTTTACACTGTTAAAGATTCTCAAAATGAATTTTGAAAATTAATAATCAATTTCAGGCTTGTCAAATTTGAAAAACCTTTTCTCACTTATAATACGAGTGCGTAATAATACACTTTTATATTTTTTTCTTAAATGTATGAACGTCTATAGAATACTAGGATTCGTACTTCGAACCTGCAAAAACTTCCAAAACCCATACTGCTTAAAAATACTGTATTACGTATTCGTTCGTAGTTACTTAGAGTGCGCTTCTCAAATCTGGAACCCATGGCAGATTACATATATTGCGAGATTAGAACGAATACTAAATAAGTTTAAATACTAAATTAATGTATTAATTATAAATAAATACATATAAAATCAATTTTGTCGAAAAATATTGTTTTTGTTATTGTGTCAGTCCTATGTTCTGAATAATTACAACTTCACAATAAGAATGTGTTTCGTTAATAACAAAATAGGTTTATTCGACATCTGAATGTTAGATCTAATCTATCGTTCAACTTCTATTCAGAAGCAGCAAACTTCCACAATATGAAAACCCTTCAACGTCGAAGAACACGTGCTGACCAAATACTTCACTTCAAACTACCGCAAGGCCATATTGATTGTCCCAGCCAATTAGAAATAATATCTCGCAGGCAGTGGAGTATAATGAGGTTACCCACCGCTAATCCAGGACCGTTTGTAGGCAAAAGCTTGTATATCATTCAATGAGAGCTGACCCACCACATTGCCAGAAGCGATTTAATAAGCTTAAGGCTTCTATTTCGGTACTAATCTTACGCCACTACAAAGGAGGCTATTTTATAGCGTCCCCTCCTATAGTGACAGCGCACCCTCATATACCAAACATGCTCTCATTGTACCCGAAATTTATTATAATAATATATATGAGTAACATTATACAAATAATGATTAAATTATAGCAATATACAAACCATAAGGCCGGGGAGTAGGAGAGACGTTAAGAGATACTTCCAGAGAAAAGGAGACCCACCTCACGCACCACTACCGGCAGGCTTAATCCGCGGAAGAATACAACGTATGTCGCAGATTAGTTAGACTATATAAGTAAATAAAATAAGGTAAGATTAGTGACAAAGAAGAAACGTTTCCTTTTTTTCAATAGTTTGAAGTTCTACGGATACCGAGACCCATACTCGGATAAAGACCTATATCGTTCATCGCCAGGTTGGAATTTTTAAATGCTAAGCAGGAGACCGTGCAACGCAGTTCAGTACACAACGTACGGCCGCCAACCAAAACATCTCTCATTACACCAATGACCTCATATATAAATCTTTATTGTGTAAAATTTACAATACACAGAATAACAACAATAATAGTTTTAAAGTAATCTCGAACATTTCCGGGTATTCATTAGGGTGTGGGTCTCCCGCTGGGGGTTGCTGGGGTGGGCGATGTCTGGAAGAGTAGTGGCTAGAGAGACCTAACGGAGCATTCTACTGGCTCTCCCTCGCACTCTTGCGACCTGGACAGAGTGAATTTCTGCCACTGAAACACATAAATGTGACGTGTGTATGATTTCTATAGCTTCTTTCTGGTTCTCTTTTGAAATTAATGTGACAAAAAGTCTCTCATATTGTACAGGTATGGTTCTGGTACGACGATACCGGAGCCAACCTATGATGGTATTATGATGATACGACTGAATGTAATGAAATAAATAAAGATATATGTAATTATGACGAATCGAAACGAGGGTAAACAACTCTCAAAACGATTCGGAATAGGGTGTAAATAAAATAAAAATAATAGTATAAAACACAAAAGTCGACAGAGGGGCAACTAGGCGAATATACAAAATACTCCCTCACGACAAGTTGGTTCTCTACCCGAGCACCACTTCCGACAAATATTATCTTCTTCTTATATTATTATTAGTACACAAGGTTAAGTACAAAATATGTTTAATAACTGATCATTTTCCAGGCAATGCAGTAATCACATGACAATTTATTTAATTATTTATTTGTTTTCAGGACGTGGGCGTAGTCAACATCTTCAACTCCCCAGCCGGCAGGGCCGTGGTAAACAGAACCGTATCTCCGGAGAAGAAGAACAAAACGCACAACCAAAATACATTTTGCTCAAACAGACTGCCAAACAATGATTCTGTAAAATTTGTCTTAAACCCGGAGACGCTGATCTCCGACGATCTGAAAACTAGAAATTACAATATATTTCCGCCACCCATAGACTACGCCAATCTGCAGTCGAACCAGAGGGCAGAGAGAAGCGTTCACCAACAATCTGTCATCAGCAATTCGACAGACAAGAGCGGGCCCAATTGCGAGCCTTGCGCTACAGTAGCCGAGTGCATCGCCGGCATCACCAGAAGATCGGTCAACGGCAGAAGCGTCGGCGATCTCAACAGTCAGAAGGCCAAGGCGACGCAGTACGAGAAGACCAAGTCTCCGGAGAAGAAACAAACCGGCGAGGACGTCAGAATAGACGGCAGGCGCGGCTCGGACAAGAACCTGTTGAAGAAACGCCGCTTCTCGGAGGAGAAGTGCGACATCCTGCGGAGGCTGGTGAGCAGCTTCCTGAGCGGATGGACGTCCGGAAGCGTGGCGGACATGAGCAGATGGCGGAAGCGGAAGTCGAGCGAGGAGCTGTACAGGGAGGCCTCCCTCGCGCTGGGCATCCCCTGCGAGCTCACCGACTCGTGCAGATGTCTGGAATGTCAGGTGAGATGATGAATTGGTATTTTAATTAAATTCATTATTATTATTACATTTGATTGATCACGTACATGAGAATAAGTCTGGAGTTGTTTTTCTAACAAAAATATCTTCAAAAAATATTATAGCGCGTATCCACAAACCTGAATAGATACGAAAGTGAACTGGGTCGACCTATTTCTTATCATCTTTTTTAACCTCGTGTTTCTTTAAAATGTCATATCAATGATTTTTTTAACGTGGTCTTGGACATATTCAAATATTACTATTAATATACCGGTAAAAATAAAAAAATGTATAAAATAGAAATATATTGATTTTTTAGACGTATGCTAGTATAATGCGTTAAAATAATTAATTACAGAATAATTTTTAAAAAATAAATTAGATTCTCATTGTGACATATATGCTGTTTCAGGGAAATGAATTATCAAATTTGGCCCATAGATGGCGACAGTGTAGTGGTACTCGAATATATATAAAACTTTCGAAAATTCGATAGATATGGAGATTGGATGTGTGAGAACGGTGATCGTTATATTTATATAAAGTGATCATTTAAGCCAGCCGAAGACATTTCGCAAGCCCTGTAATTACCCATACTTCAATATATTTTCCATTAAATATAATAAAAAAATAGCTTCGTCTCTATGATATATCTATTAATTGTTTAATAACAGTGCCTCTACAGGTGAAAATCCAGTAACTGTGTGTTCTTGGACGTACTGAAATACTGTTTTATTTTTATAATTTAATCTAATCAGTTATCAATACAAAATAGCTGACAGATCTAACGTTCACATTAAACAAAATAGCTGACAGATCTAACGTTCACATTAAACAAAATAGCTGACAGATCTAACGTTCACATTAAACAGCTCTAACGACCTAGTATTTCGAATAGGCACACGGTATGAAATCAAATCAGTTAATTCAGAGATTAAGATTTACCATTTCGTATAAAAACATTAAATATCTAAGTTAATTAAATTCAGAAATGAATATATTTAATTATTTATTGTTGATCTTTATAGAATAGTGACCAAATTCACGAATTGTTTTTTAAATTGCTTCTAACTAAAATAATCCGCGTGCTCCCGTAATTTCCTTCGATAGCTGGTACCCACATTTCTGATTGACAATAAGGGCGCGTATGATACACGAACACCGTACTGACCTTTTTTATTGTACTGTCCGATGTTGTTATACTTTTGACCGACAGAAGTGCTCACTACTGACGATCGATTTAGTCCGCTTGTCGTTTATCATCTCTTTGCATTCTCCAAAAAAGGCGGCAATACTCACACATACACCCCAGTGGTGCCATTCGTAGAAACGAGGCGCTTAAACACAGTACGTAAATCGTTTAAAATCACACGTATGTAGTGACATGTTATATTTCGATATAAAATATATACCGTCGGTCGGAAGCCGCTCTGATATTTATCAAGAATTTCTTCGCCATACTTCAGTAGTCTGCCATAGTATAAAAAAAAAAAAAAAAACTTTGCATACAGGGTGTCCCGTAAGTCGAAATAATATATGAGAATATGAAAATATGACCCAATTAAAAAAATTAATATTAATCACAGTCCAATATAAAACTAAGAGTGCTATAAAAAATACACATAACCTAATCTGGTAAAAGAAAAGTTTATCATTTAGTATAGTTTTCAAAATGGTACAACATTTTTGCTAGGTTTTATTTGATTTTAAAAAAAAGATATTACTATTTTGTGAGGTTATTTCAATAATTAGGAACTCTAACGAGGAACGTTTGTCAAATTAAATTGACAGATATTTATTTAAAATTACAAGTCGAATGTAAGCGCGGCATTTTTTTTTTAAAAAATAATTTTTTTATCCTTTTTTTTTTTGCAATTTTCAAAATTTTGTTATGTTACTCCTTTTCAAAAATAGGTGTTGCGTTTGAGCATAGATGCCGGAAGAATGTCAGGACAGGAAGGAGTTTGGCACTCACCACAATCCGGATTCTGCTGGCATCTCCAAGGATGTGGACTGTACTATTTCGTCAAAGTTAAATCTCAACATTAGTATAACACGAGGCTTTGGGGGGAATGGAAGGGGGGGGGGGGGGAAGGCACAGTGCATTATTTTCGTTCAATAATTAAAATTTATATACCAAATAAATATTTTTAACTACTCTATTAAAATGTGTTTCTAATGTTGTACCACCACCTTTGAGTAATTCGAATGTTATCATGTCTGTTCCAGGCGATAATTAGACCGCGACCGAACGCCACCGACTCGATTGTCTCACTCTTCATATTTCACGTTCATGTACACGGTGTACATTAGTTGGGGTCGTGTCTTCACTTCTAGTCTAACGCGTGTTAGTGTGTCGCATCGCTATTGTCTACACGTGTATTGCTGCGTTTGTTGTTGGATGAATTACACAGCGGAGAAGTGATCGCTAGCTGCTCGGACAGTGTCCCGTTACTATGTAATGTTGTCTGCCGATTGGTTGCTTGAATTTCGACCCTAGATGATTGAAAAGTGAGTCCCTACACGGTCACGGCCGTGTCGCCGCACGCTATTTTTTATACTCTTATTTTCGCTATCCCGGACAAAATAAACGCGCGTTTCATTCGGAGAGGGAAAACTTCAAACATCCCTTGAACAAAATATTAGTTTTCTCTCCGCGACCGCGAACTGGACTCACAGACACTAGATTTATTTATGTAACGTACAATATTTTTTACTCAGGAGCACATCTTCAATATCTTCCGTCCGAAATACGATCATCACGAATCCATAGACGTTATTTCCTTCGTGGCAAATGACAATGAAAAGCAAAAATTCTCCGCGAATATTCCCTTTTCCAGTTGAACAGTTTGATGGCGGCCAATTTGCGCGCACACCTGAAATTCTAATTCCCGCAAATTTCACCAGAAATTTGTTCACTTCGTAATTTCTCCCCTTAACGATGTTTGTCCCGGCATTTAATTGTTAACGTCCCGTTCTGCAATAATTGTACCATGAGACAATAATTAGTGTCACGTTTTGCAGTAATCGTTCCATTAGCCAATAAATTGTGACAAGTTTTGCAATAATCGTTCCATTAGACAATGATTGATGACATGTTTTGCAATAATCGTTCCATTAGCCAATAAATTGTGACACGTTTTGCAGTAATCGTTCCATTAGACAATAATTGATGACATGTTTTGCAATAATCGTTCCATTAGGCAATAAATTGTGACACGTTATGCAATAATCGTTCCATTAGACAGTAATTGACTACAAGTTTTGCAATAATCGTTCCATTAGGCAATAAATTGTGACACGTTTTGCAATAATTGTTTCACAGCACAATAATTGGTGACACGTTTTGAAATAATTATTCCTTCAGACAATAATTGGGACAACCTCTAATAAATAATAGATAATATAGGCGAAGCAATTTTTTATAAATATGAATTAAATATATTAATTAGAAAGATATACATATAAAATCAATTTTATCGAAAAATATTGTTGTTGCGCCAACTGTATCACTTCGAACCTGGATCACTTTCCAAACCGGGGAAGGTGCATTATCCAACTATGCTAAAACGACGATATTTTTAGCGACAAATTTTCAAACCTATATGTTACCTTTTTGATATTAATATATTTAATAGTTCCATTATTTGAAAGAGCAATCTACCTTATTTTTACAGAATCTCAAATACCTTTGAGTAATCTGATAGCAGACGCCAGAATTATCAATTCATTTTTATTAAAGTTTGGACACATTGATACAATTTTATTATTTATTGTGAAGTTGTAATTATTTTTTATTATATTTAATGGAAATACGAGTAATTACAGGGCTTACGACCTGTCTTCGGCTGACTTAAGTGATCACTTTATACAAATATAACGTTCACCATTCTCACTCATAAATCAATCTCCATATCTAACAAATTTTTCAAAGTTGTATACATGTTAGTATGTGCAAACACTTGGAGTACAACTACACTATGGCCATCTATGGACTAAATTTGACATTCATTTCCTTGAAACAGCATAGATGTCACTAATGAGAATCTAATTGATTTTTTTGAAATTATTTAAAGCAATAATATTCTTTATCTGTAAAATGTTTTTTAACATGTTTTAGAATTTTTGTACATTTTCCTATTTTATATTATTAGCATTATTTGAATATGTCCAATAACACACAATTACTGAATTTTCACCTACAAAGGCACTGCTATTAAACTAATAATAGATATCTCATAGAGACGGAGTTATTTTTTATTATATTTAATGGAAATATATGGTAATTACAAGGCTTACAACTAGATTAAATGATATATTCAAATATTTCTAAAATTGTAATAGTTTATTTATTTAAAAACATAGTTATCCCTGGCGATTTTTGTAACAAGCCATCTTAAGATATTTTTATAAACTGCAATTTTCACGGCTCCTCGGTAGGTGTCACGCGGGGGACCGAGGTTCGAGTCCCCCGCGTGACTTTAGATCGATTTATTTAACTGAATTTGATGTGAAAAGTGTGGGATGGCGAGGGGGGGGGGGGAGGGGGGTATCAAATGTTTGCGGTGAACCGGATACAGAAAACACAAGGTAAAAGATATTGACCGACGACCGTTTGCGGGAGAGTGGGACGGGGGCAGTCGCGAGGTGTAACGGCCGTAATCCAACCCGGAGAAAAGTAACTCTCGGGTGCGTTTTCACCGCACATTTTCCGAATTCAAATAATTCTCGCCAAAGTTCCCGCCGCCAAAGAGCTTCTCTTTTACGACGTTGTGTTGAAAAGGCATAAAAACTTAATATTATTTCCGGGCGTTAAATTTTATTGCAATATGGCGCCCGGCCGGGGCGAATTCGCCCCGGGGCGAATATCATTTCACGAATGAATATTATTTCTAGAATTTATAAATAAGCGCCGCCCCCTCGCGGTGGGTGTTTTTTGTGTTCAAACAAACTGTAATTTAAACAGCAATTATCTAAGCAGATGTTCGTAATTTTAACAATTATTATAGATGATATTATTATATCACCATTGTCGGATGTCTCTGCGCCCTCGCGCGGGTGCCGCGAGGAAGAAAGAAAGGACTCACCGAACACGTCTCGGGATGCAGTGGACTGTATATAAGAATCATCACACACCGCCTTGCGCCAAAGGTCACTAAAATAGACCATAAAACTGTTTGATCATAAAAGTAATTCATTTAACATCCCCTTGTCTAATATTTTTCCCCTTGTTATATTTTATTTATATATAAATAAAAATAGTTTAACTATGTAAAATTAATATATATGTAATAAAAAAAAAAGTAAAAAAATAAAAAAAAACAATTAACACGAATTCAAATATCATATTCGCTTAATTTAATTTTGAGTCTATGTAGTATCCCCACCATTCTTATATCATCTGACAATCTTAATCGATATCTGAGATTTTGAATGTCAATCTCAGTCTGTCTCTTCCTCGTGTATCAATTTTTAAAATTTATATCACAACATTCTATCTATCTAAATCTATTTTCTGTTTAAAACTCATCGTCCAGCATCGCACTGATTCAAGTGTATCTATTTTTTTTGAGTATTATTCTCACATTTTTATTTTACTTCAGTTTTCACAGTAATTGTTTTTTTTTTTTTTCTGCACCCTCGGAACAGGCTTTTCGCAGCAATCCAGCCTTGTAAATTACCTTATTTTACGTGTATTTTTATATCTCACATCATACATTTATATTTTTTATCTCAATGTCTTCTTAATTCGGCCTGCAATTCGGGTTCCATCATTCTTCTGTTCCAGTTCGATGTCAATACTGATCGTAGATCTACAGCACACCTATCCTCGGAAGTACATTTCGGTCTTCCACACCGATTTTGACATTTGTAACTTAAGTCGTAAAACAAAATGTCTTTTAAATTTTTTATTCATTAACATTTGCAATACGGTATTATTGGATGAGGAGGTGCATATAAAACTTCAATGTCACAATTAGAAATCACACAAAAAATGATAATAAAAATTATTCTAAAAAGACTATCCAAGTATACAACTTTTCACAGATTTTAAAGTACCAAAAAATACCAAATATAGAGATCAAATTGATATCCCAAAACTAAAATATACCGCAACTCAAAACATCAAATTTTTTAACAATCTCCCCATCACAATTAGAAAAATTACGGACTATCATAAATTTGTAACTGAAGTAAAAAAAATATGTACACAGACTAACTGAAACATTAATTAACTCCAATATACTCCTTCTCTATACACGAGTCTTACTCTCATAGAGAAGAATATATATATCCACTGATTATTCAAATTGTATTATATTTTTAATATTAATAAAAAAAGGTATTTCTTGTTAATTTTCTACATTAATTATATAAAAAGCAACTCTGTGGCACGAATTACTTGACTTTCACATATTTAATTTATAAATTTGAATATATTAAAATAGATCTTATCAGGTCAGAGTCTAATGATTTCTAAAAAGCATAGTTTACCTTTTTTATAATTTTTATTGTTTTGAGGGATTTTGACAGTGTATAAACTTATTATAATTAACATAATAAATATTTAACATGTGATACTATTTATGAAAATCCACAGAAATGTTTAGGTACATGAGTATGTTTAGGGGCAGAAGATAAAGGGTGGGGAGGGTGCAACTATTGTGAGCGGTAAAGGGAGAACAAGACTTGTCTGTAGATAGAATGATTAGTCAAAATTGAGATTGAAGTGGTTCATAAAAAGAACCCTTTAAGCGCAGTGAGGCTAATGTTGAACAAGTCAATTTCTGTCAATTTCTCATTATGGTATTTGCGTGACCGGTGAACGAATGAATTTAGTATGTAAGATGTTCTACTTCTGGGAATGTGAAAGAGCACGGATTGCCGGGTTGATCTAGACGGCACATGGAGAGATATTAATTCCAATCGGTTGGGACAATCAATATGGCCTTGCAGTAGTTTAAAGAGAAGTATTTGGTCAGCACCTGTTCTTTGATGTTCATATTGTGGAAGTTTGCTGCATCTAAATAGGAGCCGAATGATAGATCAGATCTAACATTCAGATGCCGAATAAACCTATTTTGTTTTTTGTATAATGACCAAGAACAGGAATTTTTTGTTTAATGTATTTATCACGACTTCTGTCCTTGAAGAGTTTTTCCAACTAATTAATTATATTTAAGTATATACTTGTACTGTATAATTCTTGTACTTGAAACGTAAGATTTTTATATGGAATTAGTGGAATACTGAATATAAAACAATAGGTTTATTTTATTTTAATAAAGTTACATCAATTTTACACACACATAAACATTACAAGGTAGTGTTAACACATATAAATATATGTGTACTCAAATTTAGGAATTGTGCACTGATGGTGTAACAATTGTTAAATGTACTCATTATATCGACCCTAATTGTCTGCTCTATCAAATGTGTATTTTTAAAGAGATGTGTAATCTTTTTATTTATTATATTTGTTTTATTAACCACTGAATTGAGTTTAAATCCATCAACCGGTTTCGAAAAATACCATTTTCTTCTTCAGGATGTCAATACTAACTAAAAACATATTTTATCAAATTGTTACTTAATACAAATTTAGTTCGAATAATTTTAGAATGGGACTCGTATTTCAGTTCAGTTGGTTGTTTATAATTGTTTGATTAGTTTTACACGCTTTATTTATCTCCAACGATTCCAAATTATTTCATTTGTGACCAACACCGTTTATATGCAAAATTGATCATTCCAATTTTTTATCAAAACCATGACCATTTTCTATCAAATGATTAGCAAATTCTGAAAACCCACTATTGTTCAAACATCTCAAATGCTCCCTTACTCTTATATTAAAATTCCTCACCGTTTTCCCAATATAAAACGCAGCACAATCCTCGCAACTGAGTTTATAGACACCAGAATTGTTAAATTTATCATCTTTGTCTTTAGAATTGATGAGTAAATTTCCTATACTATTATTTGTATAAAATGCCGGTCTAATGTTTCGCGGTAGGTGTTTAGATATTTGATTGGAAAAGTTATTAATGTATAAAATCCTACGCCAATAATCATTATTATCACTATTTTTTATCTGTGATTTATATAAAAATTGATTATTATATTCTTTTAATTTATTTTTTAAAATAGTGTCTATCAAACCTGTATTATACCCGTTATTAACTGCTATTTTGTAATTGTATTCAATTCAATATTGAAATTGTATGTTGACATAGGAATATTGACTAAACAATGTATCATGGAGTGGAACCCTGAATGTTTGTACCATAATGGATGATTAGATTTTGTTTGTAGTTGATTTTCTAAAAATTTTGAATTCAATTTTATTATTATTTTTAATCAATGTTAGATCCAAAAAATTTAGGGTCGAATTATTTTCCATTTCTAATGTAAATTGTATTTTATTATTAAACGAATTAATGAGATTTAAAAATGTAGTCAGTCGACGTTGTGAACCAGACCAACTACATAATATATCATCCGCATACCTTTTCCACAACAAAACACTTTTTAACAAAGGAGAATCGCAATCAAAAATATTCCTCTCCAAAAATATCTGCTATTAGTGGACTTGTACTCCCGTAGTCCCTCTGTTTGATTATACATTATATTGAATTTATATGTAATTTATATTAAAATACTACATTAATGTATTAATTATAAATATATACATATAAAATCAATTTTGTCGAAAAATATTGTTTTAGCGTCACCGGGATTCGAAGCTGGATCTTCATTTCCAATCCGGGGAAGTGCACTACCTTTGTGCTATAACGCCAGTATTTTTCTTGACAATTTTTCGAACCTATATGTTACATTTTTTCAAATGAATACACCTGTCGTTCCATTATTTGAAAGCCATCTACATTATTTTTACAGAATCTCAAATACCTTTAATTTGAAAAAAATGTAACATGTAGGTTCGAAAATTTGTCAAGAAAAATACTGGCGTTATAGCACAAAGGTAGTGCACTTCCCCGGATTGGAAATGAAGATCCAGGTTCGAATCCCGGTGACGCTAAAACAATATCTTTCGACAAAATTGATTTTATATGTATATATTTATAATTAATACATTAATTTAGTATTTAAAATATCACAGAGCGTCTGTTCTGAATAATTACAACTTCACAATAAGAATGTGTTTTCCTTAATAATTTTCATATACACTCTGCTGCTAATTTAAGCAGTATTATTTTT
Organism: Eubasilissa regina; assembly: GCA_022840565.1. Lineage (NCBI taxonomy): Eukaryota > Metazoa > Arthropoda > Insecta > Trichoptera > Phryganeidae > Eubasilissa > Eubasilissa regina. Next base: position 7,517,634 of record JAINEB010000026.1, read on the forward strand.
AATATATCTAGTGATTCATAAATTATTAGCAGCTTCTAATGGTTGACCTACAAGTTGAATCATCAATGCTGGTCATATTCACGCTCGTTTCTCCTTCCAGACTATTTGACAAGACTCGGTGCTGATGAATCTTCTGATCCTTGTTTTTAGTCACGTGTCTTGTATTTTGCGATAGATTCAATTTAGAATCTATTATGACTTTCAAATATTTGATTTCAGTCACATCCTTCAGATTTTCACTTCAATTGTGATAATTGCTGGTGTGATTGATATTATTGTGAAATAGTAATATTATTATGAAAATAATTCCAATTTCATGAATTTAGATTTATTTACATTTAGAACCAACCCATTTGTAACTCGGACTGTTCGTGTAATTTCATATAGAGTCACATTTTAAAGACATCGATTTTTATACAAGGTTTTACACAAACTTTGATTTTTATTTATCTATAAAAGACTACTTGTAGTATCAGGACAAACTAGAGCGAAAATAATAACATTTTTTTTTTAAAAATGGTTATGTGAATGTATAAATTTTACGCTTCCCCATCTTACAATGCAACAACGTATTAAACATTACTAAATTTTTATATTTTTTTTCGACAGTGTCACTACTTCGACTGCGGTGACACCGACAGCGACACCAGCGAGATCTCCATCAACCTCTACGACTGCGACGTCGAAGAGATGTCGTGCGACAGGTCCTCGTCCACCAACCACAACTCGGACGTCTTCTACTACGAGGATGAGACGAGCTACGGCAGCCCCGAGCGGCAGACGTCCATTGACATCCCCAGCGACAGAGAGGACGAGGACAAGAATGGCCAAGAGCCCACGCAGGTCTGCATCGGAAGCGACGAAGAGTACCAGGGCGACGGGCGAAAAGACTGGCGGCGCGGCGGGAAATCTGACATTTCCGCGGCGGCCATCTTGAAAGATGGCGGCGATCTGGCGCCCACGATAGAGATCGCGGCCGGAACTCCGGTTATTTTAGACCATTTGTTGAACAACCCCATGGCGTGCGCCCTTCAGTGATAACAAATTAACTTTTACGGAATTCTAAATTCAAATCGTTTTTCGGCGGGCAACTTCAAAGCGACTTGTAAAGGCAAAAAATTCAAACAAACCGTCATTTTTCCGTTTTTATAAAATTCGCATAAGATCTCAGCGCAGGATCGAAAATCAATTTTGATTTCGCGACGATGGCATCTAATAAAAAACATTAAGAAATAATTTATTTTTACGGTTATTGGTAACTTTCGATAGAAATACTGACAATTGCAGAAGGACTTGTAAAGCAACATCCAATATTCTTCTGTCTACCGCCTCGTTCACGAGTGTAGATGTCGCCCGCATCGTTGGTCTATGGATTTGAAAGATCGAGAGGTCGGTCTCCAATAAGATGGAGACAGACCATGTCCGAGACGTGTCGCTACACAAGGCCCAAGATTGTGAAGAGTGTTAATGTGCAGAATATTGGACCACGATGCTTTATCATGAACACATCGACCGAGAGAGAGAAATATACCTATTTAAATATAATATATATATATATATATGTATTACATATATGTATGTAGAATCGTCTCTGAAGCCAAGAGTAATAAGATGGATTGGCATCATACTGGATTAGCCGACACTCCTTGTTCAAATGCGTTTCTACGCAGATATTTCAGCCGCATTCTTACACTGTCCATTACGAAGCACTTCTCTGATGACAGCCCTCAGATCTGCGATACCGAGATAAATGACGGAGAGGTGTTCGAAAAGACTCCACCCATTCCCGGAACCATTTTATAAACTTTCACTCGTGTAAGATTTTAAATGATACAAAAAAACGACATGTTAGTTTGTGAATTTAAAAATTAAAAGAAGACGATTAATATAATACGAGGGATGTAACGGATGCTGCGAATAAAATATTCCAAGTGCTACAGAAATAAAACTGTACTTTTTAGTTACCTTATAAACTACTAAGAATTTTGACATATTTATAACACAGTTCGTGAGAGAAAATGATTTTATTGTATGAAAATTTTGATACAAGAAAATCAGACGATATCTTGTTATATCATTATATACGAACTGATAAATGACTCGTTAGATGTATTAATTATACGAAAACTACCCCGTCGGTATGATGATATATTTCGAGCCTTTGTCGTACCACCTGCCCGATATGTATCTTTGTACACGAAAGCAATCACTTATGTACGGGTTTGAAAATCGATCGGTTTCCACGAATATTTTCTTCGTGGACAAGTCCTTTGAAGTGCGCTATCCGAGAATCGATCCAATTTGGGATATTCCGAATGTACATACGCATATATTGTATTTAAATAAATTACATTATACATTACAGTCTTATCCTATGAATCGCAAATTTTCTTTATGTTATCAAATTTGGTATGAAAGACTAATTATCTTTAATGTTTACATATATATATATATATATATATATATATATCTTACAACATTTTGATTTTTATTATATTTTATTACGTTTAAGAATTGCCAAAATTATTCCTTACTCAAAATATACAATACGAAATCATCTGTCTTTCATTTATTGAACAATACGATATCATATGTCTTTCATTTATTGAACAATACGAAATCATACGTCTTTCATTTATTGAACAATACGAAATCATATGTCTTTCATTTATTGAACAATACGAAATCATCTGTCTTTCATTTATTTACACCTGATTTTAAAATATTGACAGCGCACTACGTCTGGCGTATATCTTTTATAAAAAATAATATTCACGAGTGGCATATTGTTCGTTTTATAACGAGATAATATTGCAGGCACAGATTAAGTACAGTTTCTTTTCTGCTAGACCAATAATTTACAGCAATATTTTTAATATTTCCAAATAATAGATATCTGACACTGGTCAAAATTGATTTTTCAGGCGTATTCTAGTATAGTGTGTTAAAATACTGTAATACATTAAATAATTAGATTCTCATTGTGACATATATGCTGTTTATCAAATTTAGTCCATAGTGGTATTCGAAGTGATTCCACATATTAACATATATACAGCTTACAAAAATTTGATAGATATGGAGGTTGATTGGGTGGAATGTTGAACGTTGCATTGTGTAAAGTGATCACTTAAACCAGCCGAAGACAGGTAATTACCCATACTTCCATATTTTTCCACTAATAAAAATAGCTTCGTATCTTTGAGATATCTATTAATTGTTTAATAATCTACAACTTCAATTCGGAAATCTCTTTCAGCATTGCTTTAACAATGCACTATACTTTGTCTGTATTTATAGTAGGAAAAAATTAATTAATGAACGTGAAGAAATGAAATAATATATGGGATAGATAAAAAAAAAAATCTGGAGTGAATAACCGCTCTGAACTGCAATGCTAAAATGATATTAGACTGCGTATAGATTTTGTACTGTAATGTATATGCATCGAATATATAAAAATAAAAAATCCCTCTACGACCCAGCGCCGAATATATCCGACGCAAAAAAAACTTTCCAGTGACATCTATTCAATAATGCGTAAAGATTATAAATTGATTAACACAAATATTAATTATTTACATTATTAATGTTTATTGATCTGTGTCGCCATCTAGCGGAATTCTAGAATATTATAAATAATAGAATACTAATTAATTGTGTTCATCTCCGCCGGGGGTGCTTCAGTTGAAATTTTTATTAAATGCCAAAATGTATTTAAAACTAATCGAGTACATAGATTTGGCAACACTTTTTCCAGCGACAGCCAATTTGACAGGTGACAGGTGATTTGTGCTCAATTTGGTTTGCCATTTCACCATGAATAGACATACGCCAGAACAACGCTTGCAAATTTAGTTCGCAAAATTTACCGTGCGCTATTTTACAGTTGACATAATCGTTCATCGTATCACGCACACTCTGATTGATAATACGCATCCGCAGAGACGTCGTACAGTGCGCACCGAAGCTGTTAGGCCAGAACTAGAGAGCGCTGTAGATCCATGATTACTCACTTTTTCGTTCCCCAATTGAATGGCATTAATGTGGAAGAGCTGCGGCTGCAACAAGACGGCGCAACATGCCGCACAGCGCGCGACACAATCTATCTATTGAAGGAAACATTCGATGAGTTGACCTGTGAATTGGCCTCCATGGGGGGGATATGTGAATTCGCTAGATTACACCGATAAACCAGAGACGATAGACGACTTGGAAGCCAACATTCGTCGCGTCATTGCCGATATACGGTCCCAGACTTCCAGATATTACTTTATTGGAGCCACCCGCGGCGCCCATATGCGCGAAATCATATTTAAACACTAATGGTATCAAATTTTATTTCCAATAAAGCTATTACAACGATTTTTAAATGTTTTATTTCATTTTAAAGTTCTATACCTTAAAAAAAAAACACTATTTATTAAGATATACTTTATAATTTGTAAAAATGAAAATACTAGTTGTGGATAGTGCTATACATAACAGCAAATAACAAACCCAAAAAGCAGGATGTGAGGTAGTTCAAGAGGCAAATAATATGGGCGCACTGATCATAAACATTAGTGATAGTTGGCAGGAAATTCCAAGACGTATTCAACTAGCTAAAATTAATCTTGGAGACGTTGGAGTACGACTCAGTTAAATACTTAAATCACCACGATGAAAACGTCTAGATAGAAGAGTACATGCAGGCGTTCTATCCTTTCTGACAAACGGCGTAATGGTAAGTTAGTTATTAATTTTTCATGACATTTTTCTCTGCCGTTCATGGAAAAAAACGTGCAGTAAAATAGTCGTATATTTTATACACAATGCATATTTAGGGGACCCTTCCATTTTGCATTGGGTCCCTAATTTAGTTCCGCCACTGGTTCAAAGCACCCTTAAATTTATTACCCCACGGCCAGCCTCCTTTTGATACCATTTTCAACGTGATCATCCCTAAAGAACTGCGAGAGAAGTAACAGCCAGCGCGAACAGAAAGAAACCTGGCTTCATAATTTTAACCTAGTTAAATAGGCAAATTAATTCAGTAATCCTAAGAAAAAAAAATTATTAATACAAATTGTCATTTGAAAAAAGATGAATCATTATTTATTATTTTTTTAAGAAGTTTACCTCCAATATTCCCATCCTCCATCTCCACCTGTGAGGACTGAGAGATATTATCCCACAAGAGCAAACAACCCTAAAATAGTTCCAAGAATAAAAATTAGTTTTGGTCAAATGATTATTTATCTTTCAAGCTCCCAGAATATATAATCAAATTAAAAATAAAATTAGAAATTTAACTGACATTAAGCCTTTTAAAAAGAATATTTCAAATTGGTTGTTGCAATTAGGAAGAGCAGATACAGAGAGTCTACTCTTTTATATAATCAAATAATTTGTATAACTACTTTTGTGCGTTTTGGTCTTGTATATTTACATCTTTTTTTTTTTTTTCTCTTCTCAATTTTTCTTTATCCTTAAATAGTTTCAGGTTGTATGCTATGTACGTATTCGATCTTACTGTGTTTTGCCTTCGATGAATTTTGATTTTATAAAATATATTAGTTTATCAATTTGTCTTGAAACAAGGTTGCCCAGTTGGGCAATGTATTTAAATGTGTGTAAATGTGATACATTTTGAAAGAAAAACTCAGCTACAATATTAGAAATCCAATTAAAACAGCTCGATACATTCTTTTCCTTAAAATAAATTCAGTTGTGCATATAAATTACTAATTTACTCATTAAAAAATGTAAAAAATTCAATTACATAACCTCAAATATAAAACACATAATAACGCGTTACAGAATTACAAATTGCAAAGATTTTTAATATTATTTATTAACCACTGAATTGAGTTTAAATACATCTACCGGTTTCGTTCTTCTTCAGGATGTCATAACTAACTAAAAACATATATTATTGTTTCTTCACCAGAATCTATTTTTAAAAGTAAAGTAAACTAATTTTAAAAGTAATAATATATCCCTTTTAAAATTATCAATATTAACTTTGTGGTTAAAATTCATATTTTTATTTATTATCTTTGTTCTATTAACCACTTAATTGAGTTTAAATACATCTACCGGTTTCGACAAATAACATTTTCTTCTTCGGGACGTCAATACTAACTAAAAACATATATATACAATGTCCTGGATATAAGACAAATCTTTATGTTGAGACTCGTTCAATATTTCCATGCTGACAACAACTCTCCTCGAGCAATAAATCATGGACACAACACAAGACAGATCAGCACGCCAGTTCCGAGAGCAACAACGACATTTTATCAAAGATTCTACATGTTCTTAGCTCCTTGTACTGTACAACACACTCAGTACCGTTCACCTCCAATAAGATTACACTAATATGGACCCAATATATGATCCAATCAGGTAGAGATGAATCAGAAGCATGGCTATCCAACATTCTAATATAATTAATACAATACCTTCACTAATAATTCACTAGTCCTACAATACTCCCACTACATATATTTTTATTTTATTTTTACTTTTTTATTAATATTTGTAATTCTCTTTTTATTCCTGTTGATAAATAACACCACAACAGCACGAAAAAAAAACTGTCTACTTTAACACAGACTTCAGTCTAGCAAAGTAGCCAGGACATTCCACACAATAAACTATGTATTATGTATGTTATGTATCCACCTCTGTTAGTACAAAAATATGGATGTCAAAATATATATAAATAAATAAATATCGACCCCTCCTACGTGAAGTGTCGTAAGTAAAAAAGTGATATTTTTAATTATACTAGTATTTTACACGTATTTGATACATTTTTAAATGGCTGTAATATTATATTAGTACCTACATCATAGAATATAATATATATTTTTTTTAAATCTCTCACATATCAAATACAAGCGAAATATTAGAATGATCAAAAATTTAATTTTTTGTTTACGATACATTAAGTAGGAAGAGTCGATATATATTTCATAGAAAATATTATCACTTTAGCATAGCAGGTTTGGAAAGAGATCCAGATTCGAATACCGGTAGTGCAACAACATTATTTTTCGATAAAATTGATTTTATATGTATACCTTTCTAATTAATACATTTAATTAGTGTTTAAAACATCACACACCAATGTTCTGAATAATTACAACTTCACAATAAGAATATGTTCTCCTTAATAATATACAAATTGTATCAATTAATTAATCAAAATTCATTGTTAATTCTATCTGTTTACTCAAATGTATTTGAGATTCCGAAAAACAAAGTAATAATGGAACGATACATGTTTTAATTTGAAAAAGTGTAACATACATGTTCGAAAATTTGTCGTCAAAATTAGTGTCGCTGTAGCACAGTTGGATAATGCACCTTCCTCAGTTTGGAAAGAGATCCAGATTCGAATCCCGATAGCGCAACAACAATATTTGATTAATTATAGTTTCGTAATTGTCTTTTCGCGTTATATTCTAAGCTATATATTTATCATATATCATTAATTTTATATTAAATATACGCCCTTGAGAATATCAATTATGATTATCTCCTTGGCTGTCTGAAATTGTTAAAATTATCAATGAGACGAGCATATATTTCATATTTTTTATTTATTATCTTAGTTTTATTAACCACAATTGAGTTTAAAAAACATCTACCGGTTTCGGAAAACACCTTTTCCTTCTTCAGGATGTCATAACTAACTAAAAATATAGTATTGTTTCTTCACCAGAATCTATTTTTAAATTTTTTTAAAAAACAACAATTATTTAAAAAAATAAATTTAGTACCTAACTCAAATTACTGATCAATACAAATTTAGTCGAATAATTTTAATAATAAAATACAATTTACATTAGAAATGGAAAATAATTCTACCCTAAATTTTTTGGATCTAACATTGATTAAAAATAGTAATAAAATTGAATTCAAAATTTTTAGAAAATCAACTACAAACAAAATCTAATCATCCATTATGGTACAAACATTCAGGGTTCCACTCCATGATACATCGTTTAGTCAATATTCCTATGTCAACATCCAATTTCAATATTGAATTGAATACAATTAAAAAAATAGCAGTTAATAAAAGAATCTTAACCACCAAGTTAATATTGCTAATTTTAAAAGTACCATATATTTCTGTACAGGATCATCAGTGGTGTGATAAACTGCCCCCGGATAGTTGATCTGCTTGACTTTCACGCACCATTGACGTCATCGAGACACAATTCATTGTTTTATTACAGTGGTAATGTCAGAATTCGTGCATTAGCTATTTAACGATTGCGAATCGATTCGATAACTAATAAAGGTCTCAAAATGTCAGGATTTGTTTTGCGGACTGTAAAATACTTTTCAGACCTGCACACTTATAAAGTCCTCTACACTTTTCTGGTCAGACCTCAGGTAGAATATAATTCAGAAATATGGTCGCCTCGCCTCATTTGACGGCGGTTGAAAGAACCCAGAGAAAGTTTCTAAAATTTATTAATTTTATTTTGAATATATCAATTATGATTATCTCCTTAGCCGTCTGAAATTGTTAAACTTATCAGTGAGACGTACGTTTATCGACCTTATATTTCTATACAGGATCATCAATGGTATGACAGACTGCCCCCTGATTGTTGGTCTGCTTGACTTTCACGCACCATTGACGTCATCTAGGCACAATTCATTGTTTTATTACAGTGGTAATGTCAGAACACATGCATTAGCTAACTCCGCAGTCGACGACTAAATTATTACAATTTTTTGTGTCTTAACTCAATATATATTTATATATTTTTTTATATATTTTTATATTTTTTTCTTTGTGTATTGCGCTTCTGATGAGATTTTATATTATTTAAAAAAAAATTAATGCCTGACTTGGGCGTGTATAATAATAATCTTTTCGTTATGATAACATTCATGAAAAGTATATCAAACCTTGTATTCATCGAATACTTCACAGTCACCCGGTGATTTGACTTATTTACTATTAGACTAGACATCACTTAAAACTTAGAATTACTTAAATAGTGTTAGTGATTCAGCACATGTTAATGATGTCAATGATAAAAGGTATATATGAATATTTTACGATTTCTGAAAGGGTGCCTCTTCCTCAGCTCGTCAGCTCGTGGTCTTCTGATCACTTGAGCCGTAGCAGCTTATACCAGCCTACATTATTTACTCGAAAGCTGTAATCCTCAGTATAATATTTAAATGTGATCAGGCCCGTCTCTAGGCAGTGCGTCGCCCTTTAGGCAAGCGAAAAAATGCCTCTCCCATCATTCACTGGATTGTCTAAGAAGTCTTTGTAATGTCCTTGAGATTGTGTGTATGCAGGGTCGTGCAATGCATACAACCAAAAAAAAGTTCTGCATTACTAAAATCCTGCGAAAAATATTTTTCAATTCGCACCATCTGTGTACCAATAGACTTTAATTGCTCAGTTCTAAAAACTACCACGACAGCTCACCGCTATACCTATTGCGCTCTGATGTATTCGCCGCATCGAGCTATTCACATTACTCTGTTCTATCTTTAAGCTAGTGAAATTACTCAAGTCATATAAGTGGCTATTTACTGAATTGAAAATTCTTTTCGGTTCATCCGTTTTGTATGGAGTCGTTTCTTATGCTGTTTTTTTATCAAAATAACATTAGAAAGGTTTAATATTGCGTGCAAATTATTGAAGTGTTTACTTCCTCTTTTACTAATTCGCGAATTTTACTACCTTACTGTTTTTAGCGTGTTGATTTCATGATTGTTCTTTGAATTTGGTGCATGGATTGGTATTTTGATTTGGGAAAAACAAAAAGCAATTGACAGAACTATTTCCTACGTTAACCTTTAATAAAAATAATTATTTCCTTTAGTTATTACGTGAAGTATTTTCAAACAATAAATGAATCATGTTCAGTCATAGAAAGTGTTCTTAAAAACGTTCATACATTTTTATATGAGTAAGAAGGTTACGTTAAAATTTTAAATTTAAAAAAAACTATTAATATTACTCTAAAATTACAAATATATACATAATAAGGTTGTATAAATGTCGGATTTATTTTGTTATGATTATGTTAGATAGCGCTGTTGGACAGCCATGCTTCTGATTGATCTCTACCCAATTGGGTCCATATTAGTGTAATCTTATTGGAAGTGAACGGTACTGAGTGTGTTGTACAATTGCGGAGCTAAGAACATGTAGAATCTTTGATAAAATGTCGTTGTTACTCTTGGAAGTGGCGCGTAGATGTTCGTTGTTGGTCTTGTGTTGTGTCCGTGATTTGTTTATTTATTTATTTTATTAGTAACTATATAATACTATGTGAAAATCTGTTTGGACTGTGCCCGTCTCACTAGAGAAATTCTGTGTCGAGACGGGCATAGTTTACAAGCAATTGTAAGTAGTGGATAGAATTACATTTATTACTACATGAAAGGTGTATATGAAGAACAATTTTAAAGTGGATTTAATTTTTGGATGACTTTGTAGCATTAATTAATATAGGTATGAGTCAATATGTTTGGGTGAGTGCACCAATACTGGTTCTACCCATATTACGAATCCAATACACATTACAATGCGTGTAATTGTTGTTTTTTTTAACTCATTTTAATTAATTAATAGATTTATTTATTAGTATTATACACGCCCTATTAATATAATTTGTAAAATAAGAGAAAATTACAACAGAAGTGCAAACAAAGAAAAAAATTACATAATTATTGGCATGTTTTTCATAATTCGAATAAATATAAAATGTGAAGTAGTAATTTATCCGTCGCCATTGAATTGAGACACAGAAAATTGTAATAATGTAGTCTTATAAGAATGCAAAAGTGTCAACCAACTACGCATATTCATACCCCAAAGACTGCGGAGTTAGCTAACGCATGTGTTCTGACATTACCACTGTAATAGAACAATGAATTGTGTCTCGATGACCTCAATGGTGCGTGAAAGTCAAGCAGACCAACAATCAGGGGGCAGTCTATCATACCATTGATGATCCTGTATAGAAATATAAGGTCGGTCATCGTGCGTCTCACTGATAAGTTTAACAATTTCAGACGGCTAAGGAGATAATCATAATTGATATCCTCGGAGCGTATATTCAATTTAAAATTAATAAATCTTAGAAACTTTCTCTGGATTCTTCCAACCGCCGTCGAGTGTACAATGAAGTGTGGCGACCGTACGACTGAATTATATTCTACCTGAGGTCTGACCAGAGAAATGTAGAGGACTTTATAAGTGTGCAGGTCTGAAAAGTATTTTACAGTCCGCAAAACAAATCCCGACATTTTCAGACCTTTATTAGTTATCGAATCGATTCGCAATGGTTAAATTTCATTAATATTTATTTTAAAATGTCTATCCCTCACGCCGGACCTGGATACAATTACGAATCTAATATATGCACATATATAAAGAGAAATAATATGGTAATAATGTGATCCGTCTCTGTACAACGCGAGATTCATTAATGAAAAATATTCTAACTAAATATGAAATTCTTTGAATAAACCTTTTCGGAGAATACTTCTGAATACTATGACGGATAATTAAATGCGGCAAAATAAATATTGTCACAATTTAATAACCTCCGCGGTATATGTTGAGTGATACTGATATGAGAGTACCAGCTCCTAAAAGGAGGAAAGACGCGGTGACTTTATTTGATTTTAATACAGATTAAAGAATCAACTAGTAATCCCCAAATAATAATGATCTTGAATTATGATAATCATGACAACTAACGGGATATTCAGAGAGGATAGAGCACCACACTCTTCTGTCCTGACACACGCATTCATAATACATCTTCACGTACAAGTTCGCCGATTATTGAGGTTTCTAACAGGTATAGCTGGTCGTGCCAAGTCTTCCGCGGACGTCCTCTATTTCTAATGCTATCAACACTTGCGTCATATATCTTCGATACTATTCTCTCCTCATTCATCTGTTCCATATGACCAAACCATCTTAGTGATCCTTTCTTAGTCTTATTCAATTCTTAATGACGTGATAAGGAAATATCAGCGGAATTTACACGAAAAATTGAGGGATAGACTGAGACTGCCATTTAGGAAGAAGGCCAAATCTCAGAAATCTCAGATGTACAGTGCGATGAAGATATTTAATGAAATGTCTGAAAACCTAAGAAAGGAGGACAAATTGAATAGATTTAAAGTGAAGCTGATCAGATATGTAAAAGATAAGTTTTAATAAAAGAAAAGACTTGAATCTTGTTTATATTAGAGCTTATATAGGAGTGCTTATGTATGCACTGTGTTAAGAATTAAATAAATAATACGTATATAAACCTCACCTAATTCCCCGAACAGTCTAGGAATCATCTTAATTTGGATATTTTTAGTTTTGCGCTTCCACATTTTTTATCTATGACTTACTGGACTGTATTGGATTTGGACGTAGTGTCAGTGTCAAAGTAGCGATGGCTGTAAAGTGCTTGGTTAAACGGCCAAGTCTGTGAGGCGCGAGCAGAGCATAAACGAACACGTTTTTAATATGTATAAATGCTTTCACTTTTATATATTCAATTTAAAATGAAGTGTACATTAAACAAATAATATATATATATATATATATATATATATATCACAGAGACGAAACTATTTGTTATTAATAGAAAAATGTGGAAGTATGGATGATTACAGGGCTTACGACCTATCTTCGGCTGGTTTAAGTGATCACTGTACACAATGTAACGTTCACCATTCCACCCCATCAACCTCCATATCCATCAAATATTTGGATGTTGTTAATATGTTAATGTATGGAAACACTTCAAATACCATTACTCTATCGCCATCTATGGACTAAATTTGATATTCATTTTCCCTGGAACACCATATACTCGTATGTCACAATGAGAATATATATATAAATATATTTTATTTATTTTAAAGCAATATTCATTATCTGTACTAGAATACGTATATTATTAGAAATATCAATTATTTTTTATTAGTAGATAGTATCAAAGCCGTCAGATATTTTATATTGATAACTAACTAGATTAAATTAGAAAAAATAGGAATATTTGAACATATTCAAATAAATTGTTATTAAACAAATTATAGATATCTCATAGACATGTAACTATTTTTATTAATGGATAAATATGGAAGTATGGGTAATTACAGGGCTTATGACCTGTCTTCGGCTGGCTATATTGTCCATATTACAATAAAGAAAAAACATGTATATTGATATCTGTCATATTTTCTTATCTATTCTGTCTATTTACGCAAAAGGGTGGTAAAACGGGATGTAGGAAGGATAGTAGGAATTTAGTAGAGGGACAGAACAATAAGGCCTCGAGGACCAACCATGAAGAACACGACTTACCTGAATTTTCTTGCCGTATTTACAACTCTCCTGAATTTCAGGATACTTGAGATAATGAACACTAAGCACTTTGAACACAATAGAACCTTAACACAATAGCACCAGTAATTTTACAATTGCTTCAAATCAGTGACGAACTCGTGCAAGACGTTCAATCTTATTGTCACATAGTAAACCTAATGGAATATCAACACGCGCACGGCGACCGGCTGTCATAAATACTGAAATCTGTTTTACCATACACGGAATAGATAATCGCGTTGCTTTTCTCTCTCGTTATTTTGTTTAACTGAATTTATTATTTACATACCTAATATTTTCTTATACTAGTACTGTATAAGAATTCGGGGACTGTGAGAATTTTAAGATGGCAGGTGTTCGGCTCCATCTTGACACTTATAAAAGACTGCTAGAGGGGGGGGCATCGTTTCCCGGGACCGGTTTAGAAGGTAGGGCTTCCTTGTCGGGCCCACTCATCAAAGCTGATAAAAATACGCCACTTTAATTCTATATGCAAAACGAAAAAGGAGAAGAAATTCAAGATGGTTATTAGCAATGAAAATTTAAAATTTAGACCCTCCAGCATCTTTATTCATAAAAAATCATATAACATAAATCCACAGAACATAGTTTTACATACAGATGGAAAATTCAGTAGTTCAAGGCACACACTCAGGGATCCATTCATTAAAAACATTCCCAAAACGGGGACAGTGGACGAGACACAAAATGAATTGAATCATACTAAACGGAGTTGCAAAACACGAAGTAAGTAAAGAGTGAGAGGTAGACGCGTAGGTAAAGTCCCACCCGCGTAGGCAGGCCTAACTACCCACCTAAGGAGCTCCAACGAGTCACCCATACCCGAATAAATTCCTTATATAAAACAAATTAGGTCTACATGGATCCACTCTCACAACGGGGACAATAACCTAATAACGTGCTTACTCCTAGTAATTAATTAAGCATTTAGGAGAACACATTCTTATTGTGAAGTTGTAATTATTCAGAACACAGCTCTGTGATATTTTAAATACTAATTAAATATATTCATTAGAAAGATATATACATCGAAATTTTTGTTACTACTGGGATTAGAACCCGGATCTGTTTCCAATCCGGGGAAGGTGCATTAAGATGGCTTTCAAATAATGGAACGATAGATGTATTAATTCGAAAAGTTCGAAAATTTGTCGTCAAAAGTATTGTTCGCTGTAGCATAGTCGGTTAATGCACGGATCGGAAAGAGATCCAGTCTCGAATTCCGGTAGCGACAACAATACGTTTCGATAAAATTGATTTTATATGTATATCTTTAATTAATTAACATAAATACACTTTAGCTCGATTAGGTTGACGTACAAATAAAGTCGTGATGATATCGACAGAAGGGCCAGCTTCAACATCCGGCTGCGTCCCGCCGGTGTGTCCAGATGATAAACACAGTCTTGACAATCGTCGGGTTTAAATGGAATTTAAAACAAAATTCTATTTTTTTATTAATGGACCTTTGCGCACAAAAAAAAAATTCTTTGTCGCTCTCAGCAAACCTTTTTCAAGGGACGCAAAAAAGAACTCAGAGGACCTTAATTCAATAGCGTCCGTCCAATAAGTCCTTTAGCGTAAATAAACTGAAAAATTCTGCGTTGCTCCGTCCGACTTTCTCAAATACTAGTTTTTTTTAAATTTTTTATTATTATCACGAATTTTGGTCATTATTTTAACTAATCTATTATTATACGCAACGATTACAGAAAAACAATATTGTATGAGGATGAATTTTTAGACGCTTTGAACGTACGCCAGAAGAAAAAGATGCGAGTGTCGAGAAGCCTGGAATGTTCATCGACTTAAAAGTTCACCGGCGTAAAGTTCACCGACTGAAAAGTTCACCGGCGTAAAGTTCACCGACTGAAAAGTTCACCGGCGTAAAGTTCACCGACTGAAAAGTTCACCGGCGGAAAGTTCACCGACCGGTGGTAAATTTGTCGAATGGAATGTAATCAAACAAGGTAAGCCCTAGGATTTGATTCAACAGAAAAAATTATAATTAATTTTTATAGATATTTAATAAATGCAACGGCCTGTAAGTCAACCATTTAAAAAAACCCGTAAAAATAATAGCATATGTATATATAAAAATTTCCTTCTTCTAATGTATAACACTGTTTGAGAAATGTATTTATTTGTATACATATTTATTTTGAACGAAAACAATGCACTGTGCATTCCGCCCACTCCTTTCCCCTCCCGGCACGCCGCCCATCAATCGATTGGCGACCTCGAACGAGTGCGGTATAGTCAACTGGTGGTGAAACTTGACGTCCAACCCGGGAGATCAAGATAGGTCAGATCCATCTGCCAATATTCCCTTCTTGTTCCAATTTGGGTTGCGTCAACTAATCATTAATTATAATAGATACAGTCCACGGGATCTTATTATTATTGTTGCGAGAAGAGAAGACAGTCTGTTGCGGTAGCGGTAGAAGAGGAAGAGGATGATCCCCCATCCGTTGGACCGACCGATTGGTGCTGGCAACAGGCACGATAATGTCGCGATGCATTAGCGTGATCCACTATCTGTCAAAACATTTCAGAACTCCTAGGTCACGCTTTCGCCAAAGCCGGCCGCCCGAGAAAGCCGGCGGGTCCAAGTGAGTTACTCCTTTGCACAATATCCATTTTTCATGTCTCCCCCTCCTCGGTCCGGCGACAGGGGATCATTCATCCCCCACAATAACACCCCGGCATTACCTTTCTTGTTTAACCAAAAAATATTCACCGGAAATGTCTTATCAGGGATTATTTAAATAATAATAACTAGCTCCTTCGGCGAGATTTACGTTTTGTTGTAATAAAAGAAAAATACATTTCTGAGAGACTCTGTGCATCACTTCAGAATTAAATTATATTATTTATGGGTATTAAACGTTTGAATTTTTAATTTGCGACTTCCATAAAACGACGCTTTTAACTCGGAAGACTGTCGCATAGATTTTAGTTGACTTGCACTTAGGGGAGCGAGTCGGAACGCACCGTACCTGGACTCGTTTCGGGGCGAGATTGGCCCTCGGATCCAGACGTCGCCTTTGTCGTCTGGTAGCGGGGAGTAGATTTGAATCGCAGTTTACACAAATATATTGTTAATTCTCATCAATATAACTTTAATTTTCATTAAAATATTTAGACAAAATAAAGGGTCTTTCAACGAGGACGCTCGATTAAAAAATGTAAGTTAAACAGGTTGTGTGTAAGATATTCACTCAATTTTTCTTTCATTTCAAAGTATATTTTATGGCATTAAGTGTGGAATATAACGTTGTTCGAATATCCGCTGCGGCTTTGTTCGGTGGCATATTTGGGAGGTCCAATTTTCTATGACTATCGCAAAAATCTGGCTAAATTTGCTGGATGGCGTTTGTTATGTTGACTTTGAGGGGGTCAATTGTTTGCGGCTTATTCGTTAAGACTTGCGATTTAAGATAGCCTCAAAGAAAGAAGTCTAAAGGCGTTAAATCGCACAATCTCTGTGGCCAGTTCACGTCACCGCCGCGCGAGATAACCGTGCCCTCAAATCGCTCGTGACTTTGATAATAAAATTTGATGATTTACACACGTTGTTCAACCTTCCGTGGTGATTTGCCGTATACTACTTAACGATTGACAATAAATTTGACAGATGTCACTTTAACAACATGGCTGCTATGACCCAACAAATTTTGAGCGTCCCTGTTAAAAGACCCTATACTTTGTTTAAACCACTAATAACAAATTAAAGAATTATAGTCTACTAATTAATTTCCAATGATAACTAAACTAATAAAACTTGCAGAAATGTTGATATTATAATAGAATTAAGGAGCACTTGAGATGCTTAAATAACAACTTTTCAGAATTTTCCAATCACATTTTGGAAACAAACCATTCTTTTTATATAAACAAGGGTTTAGAAATTATGCATACAAATATATACTAGGTGTCTGTTAGATAAATGTTAAATTTTATAAATAAGAAAAAGTGTTAATAGAAAGCTAAATATTATAAATAACCAAAGCCTAATTGTAAATAGTCACATTTTAAATTTGTTTTATGTTAGTTCTTACTTATTCACCACTTTATAGATTTGTTTTTATCTATGCTTGTATTTTTAATTTCGGTATACCATAGGTACCCTGAAGAAGATACCATAGGTATCGAAACATGTTGAATTATCAATAAATAGAGGTTTAAACAAAGTATTTTGTCTAATTATTTATATAAAATGAGGCCGCAAAGTAATTTTGCCAATAAATAAAAAATAATATAAATGAAATTAATTTATCGAAAAAATATTTTTGTCACCACCCAGACTTGAACCGGGAACCCTTCCTATTCGGGGAAGTGCAATGACCTATTACACCACGGTCAACATTGTAAGATCTACTACGAAATGTAGAGTCGGGCGCTGGTCTTCAAAAAAACGTTTGATCCCCAGGATACGACGTCGGGAGAAAGTGAGCTGGTCTGTGTGGAATTAGTCGTGTTGCTCCGCTCCGTGATCGTCTCTCAATGAGATTTTGATTTCCGAATCTTCGAAAGAAATCTCGCCGGGCGATTACGCCCGTCGCGTGCGTCGCCAGATGGCGACACGTGTTCATATCCACCACACTCTTTATTAACACTAGTTTCTCACAAAGTTCATTAGGGGTGTAATTATTTATTTTATTAAATTTATGTATAAATAATAAAACTACAATCAATTCATTAAAATTACAACACAAAAAAATCTTGAGGAATATCTAAGATGGCAGAGCACTGGCTTAGCACGTGAGAGGTATCGGTATCGATGATACCAGGTGCCTGCAAAATATTTCATGATGATTATACAAATATTTTGGAGACACCCGGTATCGACTCTGATACCGCCAATGGTAATAAAATAAAACACACGATATTAGTATATAAAAAATTCTTCCATGTTGAGTTTTCCGGGCTATTCAGTCGCACCTTTCAGAGTCTCCGTGTGTGCAGTTGTCACTGTGTTCAATTGTCATGAAAGCAAAAGGCCGCGTTGCCATTTGTGTCTACTTGAAAGTTCTAAAAACATTTCAATATGCGTTTAAATTAGTGATATAAAAAATGCTACACTTAGATTCACAGGTGTGATTGTGATTTGTATTTGATAATATCAGTGATTTAAACTGTGACTGTGATCACAGTTTCTGATATCATACAATACAATACACAAAACATTATTTATTTTATTTATTAAGAGAACACATTCTTATTGTGAAGTTGTAATTATTCAGAACAGACGCTCTGTGATATTTTAAATATTAATTAAATAGCATAGTTGGATAATGCACCTTTCCCGGTTTGGAAGGAGATCCAGGTTCGAATCCCGGCGGCGTAACAACAATATTTTTCGATAAAATTGATTTTTCTAATTTATGCATTTAATTCATATTTATATTATTAAGACTACATTTGCATTAAAACATATTCTAGCATAAAAAATTTGTAGAAAATTACTGCACTTTCCTACACAACATTATAAACAATAACAAAATTAACTTAGCAGCAAGCCAGCATAAACTAGATTTCAATAGATGGCGCTAATCAAATTACGGAAAATCCGGTAGATGGCTCTGATTCAAGTGATAATCGATGTAAACGGCGTCGATATAACAAAAAAAAATTTATCACGTATCACGTTATTCTCAAATATTCAATCACTGATGGTGAGTGTGTATTTTATATATATATATACTTTTTTTTTTTTTTTTTCTTAAATATTTTCTCATTATATGCTATGTATGTATTCGATCATACTGTGTTTTGGATTTTATAAAATATATTCATTTATCAATTTGCCCCGAAACAGGCTTGCCTAGTTGGGCAAATATGTAAATATAATACCATTTGAATATATTCACCTCTGTTAGAACAGAAATATGTACGTCATCTAATAAATAATAATAAAAATTGACTCACGGTTCGAGATTTTGAATTAAAATGAGGCGAAATTTTCTATCTCGCTATTTTTAACACTGTTATAAGTCTGCAATAAAAATATATTCAATCGCGTATCAATAGCGCATCTCGCTTGATAGAACTCCAATTGTTCTAGAATGTTCTAGAATGCCGCGCGGTCTACAAATAGCTGCAATTGTTCGAAATAAATCGCCTATTAAAATAAATAATGTCTCAAAAACAAACGCGGCCCATTCCTCATTCGATAGCGATACCCCCTTCTCTAACCACCCAAAACTACCCCCCTAGTATTATGTTGTATTTTTTTTTGTTCACAACGCGTGACCTCCGAACGACGAGGTATCACATGACATCTGGGGTTAAAATCGGTTTTAACAAAATCAGAATTCTGAGATAATTCTGGTCAAAATCTTGGCCTGGTGAGCCTTATTAAGGCAAGAAAACCATGTCTCTACTTGTCATAAAAACGCTTGGCGCCAAATCAGGACACACTTGGCGACAAACGTCGGCTGTTTTCATGTTTCGTGCATTCAATAAACGAGCCTTGAACATTTCAACCACTCACTGCAACATGGCCACACTGTGTGAATGTCTCTAACGTTGCACACGGTGAGTCAACAAATGAAAGAAACTTGAAATGTTGTCATTTGAGGTTCATATTTTCATCTACAATCATATTTGGTACGTGGAATAGTTTTCCTGACACATATGACACAATAAAAAAACTAACATTCTAGAAAATTCTTCGGATCTACCTATCAATGCTAACAAATATTCCCTTCCATGAATTGTATTTTTAAATAGTTTAAAACAAATTAACTGACGAAAAACATGCCTAAAAATTAAAATAAATAATTTCTTGCAAGACATAGAAAAGCTTTTGAAAAGCCAAAAAGTATTCAATTACTGTTAAATACATTAATTAAAAAAATATACATATAAAATCAATTTTATCGAAAAATATTCGATTTGAACCTGGATCTCTTTCCTAACCGAGGAAGGTGCATTATCCAACTATGCTACAGCGACAATATTTTTAGCGACAAATTTTTACCTTTTTGATATTAATACATTTTGAATCGTTCCATTATTTGAAAGAGCCATCTACCTATTTTTAGATAAAATAGATTTTATACCTTTCTAATTAATATATTTAATTCGTATTTAAAATATCACAGAGTTATGTTCTGAATAATTACAACTTCACAATAAGAATGCATCTCAATAATGGTTTGAAGATTTTCTTTACTCCAAATGTGACAATTTTGCTTGTTGACGGACTTAGCAATTCAACCAAAAATAAGCCTCATCTCTGAACAAAATGTTGTGTTGAAAATGAGGATCAAGTCGTGCACGATGGTCTAGCGGCTTCGATTCCTGCACGAGCTGGATATTGTAAGCTCGTAAACCAAGATCTTTGGATGGACACAGCTCCAATTACTGTGCACGGTGGCGATCGACTCATCCGGGTCCTCCTCTGCCAGCAACAGCTTCTTCGGTGCGCACTGTACGACGTCTCTGCGGATTCGTATTACCAATTAGAGTATGCGTGGTGCGAAAACGATCCATGGTTATTCGAATTACTCGCTCGGATGAACGATTACGTCGACGTAAGATTCGCGAACTAAATTTGCAAGCGTTATTCTGGCAAACCAAACTGAGCACAAATCAACTGACAGCTGTCAAATTGGCTGTCAGTATTAAAAGTGTTGCTTCTAAAAAAACACCCTTAACAGTTTAGACATATCTCATATATGACGTTCTTATATTATGAATTTGAGTTTTAAATAAAAATCGTTTTTTTTGCAATTAAAATACAATGAAAATGTACGTTGCGACTCTATAAAAAATTAACTATTAACTTGACGCTTGGTCTAGAACAACAGCTGTTCATTAAAATACAAATAAAAGGTCCAAATTTATTTTATAGCTTTTCCGAAATTACTGTCAATTATACGAACACATTTTTGTTCAATTTTCAAGGGCGGTGAACCAAACTGCGGCAAATAAATTGAAAAAAATAATATTCAAAACATTAACGCTCGATATCTCAGTTCGATGTAAATGTCAGATAATACTTTGTCGCTCCAAGGACATGACAAGGCACCATATTGACACGGCTTCAGAGCCGCACTTCGTGAAGACACTATTATTAACAATATTTCAGCGTTCTACTGTCGTTCACTGTATAGTTCAGTAACAAAAAAAACATTAATCAAACTAAGACGAATCTGGCGATTTTCAAGTCAGTTTACGTCTATCTCTACCTTGGATACTGACGCAGAGAAACCGGTTGAGAATCCAGACTGCAGAGTTGAGACACCGGTAAATGGTACCATGAATGGTGAACCTGCAGCCTGAGACGAATTCTTAGCACGCAAATTGAGTACCTGCTCCCTGTGCATTTTGTCCTTAAAATTTAAACCACGAAATAGAAGCGGCGTTCTGCAGTATCCGTAGTGAAGTGATATATCCGTTCTTCACTACAAAAGTGCGAGTCAACTGGAGGTGAAACTTGATCTATCTGCTAATATTCCTTTCTTGTTCCAATTCGGATAACCATTAATTTTAATAGATACAGTCCACGGGATCTTATCCTACCGTTGTGAGAAGAGAAGATGGCTTGGAGAAGCTTGTTGCGGTGGTCCACGTCAAAGGACGAAGAGGAAGAATAAAATCGGCGTCCCGTTGGACCTACCGAGTGGAAAATGCAACAGTCACAGCCCTAAGAGGAGACATAGATGGTTGGTCTGACGGTTAAGACACTCGCTTAGTAATGTAGTCATGGGTTCCAGGAGTACACCCAGTTACTAGGAATACACCCATACACCATAACTTGATGTCTACGCGAGGGGATGGTGAAACAGGATGTAGGACGGTTGATAGGAATTTATTATAGGACCATAACAATAAGGGCTGAAGGACCAACCAGGAAGAACACGACTTACCTAGATTTTCTTGTTGTATTCACAACTCTGAACTTCAGGATACTCTACACAATAACAGTTACGCACTGCGAGAAAACCGAAACACAACAGAACCAGTAACTTTAAAATAACTTCAAGTCAGTGACGTTTCTCTTGACAGTTCACAAGTCATAGACCGCACACAGAAAAACTCGTGCTCGGTAACGGTGAAGTGAGGAGGGGGGACAGATATACGTAGTAAACTAATCCACAAATAAATACTGAACACTTGTCTTATCGTGGGTTTGACATAAAATAATATATATTAAATTATTAATTTGTTTACTTATCAAATAATTTATTTCACCTAATGTGACCCTGTGAAATATCGCGAGAAGAAATATCACCGAGAGAAAAAACTCACGTAGCGAGAATATTGTAGTTCCCTCCTTCTCGAGTTCACAAATTACGGTAAAGCGACCATTTCTTATTCGTACAATTTTCACATCACCAATTTGCATACTTACGTTACAAACGGTACCGAGGCTCGTCCCGGGAATATCAAATACGTGCGGATTAAGTATAATTCGTTACAGCGTCCCCCCATACAACGACGGTCCATTTAAATCGAACGTTTTGAGTGTGTCTGTCAGCGGTAGTGCGACAGGTGGGTAGAAATAGGTGTGTGTTCGCGCGAAGAATGACACAATGGAGCCGCGTCTGTCAAAGCGATCTCTTAATATATTAACTTATAATCTGGAATCATATATTATTGTATCTCGTTTATTTTAATAAACTGCTAATTGTCATATGACAAAGAGTTTAACTATCGACCCGAAACTGCTAGTACTATCCAAGAATAAAGAAGATTACAACTGGCGCTACCGATTTGAGGTTTGTCAGGAGACAAAATGCTCTACCACCGGTCAGACCAAGGTTATCACAGATAATAAACTCGGTTCCGCTTAATTGGGACACAATGGAATCAGGACATCTGGCCCAACTAGGCGGCTAACCGAAGCAAGTGGAAAATGAATATTTTTTTTCTTAAATCCTACATTATTATCTTAATAATACACGGGAGGATCTTCATTATCATGTTTTTATTTAAAGACTTTATAGTCCTGCTCGCGCCTCCCAGACCTGGCCGTTTAACCTAGCACTTTACAACCATTCTATGCCGTCTAGTACCAACCATTCTATGCCGCCTAGTACCGACCATCGCAATGTAATAACTCCGAGAAGCTCGCTCGAAGCAACCACTTCTCACTTAGCTGCGTTAACTGATTTAACACGGTGAATATTATGTTCCGGGCCGATGTTGTTTTAAATAACTAGGAAACAAAATTTTAAAAATAAAAATATTTTTTTATTTATTGATTACTTGGTTTATTACAATTATTTATAGAATATAACATCGGCCATGTGGTTGCATCTTAACTCTTTTAACCATATTTTTCATAACATTTTCGCACACTTCGCCTGTTATTTCGGCAATTTCATTTCGAATATTGTCCTGTGGCATCGGAAATGTTATTGGCTTATTGGCGTAGACCTTTTTAGTACCTCTACAGAAAATAGTCGGGTAATCGAGGAGGCCAGTCGATATTACTACTTTTTGACGTTATGCTACCTTATTACTACATTATTGCTACATTATTAATTTCAAACGCAGCTCGGGCTGTGTATGAGGTGGAACCGTCCTGTTAAAACAACAAGAAGTTTTCTAAATGTAACGATCACCATTGATAGTCCCAGCATTGTCATTATTATAGCATGTTGTTGTATAGTATGCAATGTGATTTTAAATTTACTGTCCTAATAAAGCGATATATATTACTGTTAGTTTCTTGGTTTGGTTTCCCAAATAACCGGCAGCAGAATTGAGTAGTGATGAGAAAAAATGCTACTCTTGACTCACTGGTGTGATTGTGATTGATGTTCGATAATAGCAGTGATTGAAAACTGTGATTGTGATCACAGTTTCATTACTAATACGATATCGTAACATAATTGATAAAGAACACATTCTAACACTTATGATAAATATATATCTAATTTAATATCATGAATTATAGACAATGCAAACCTTTAAAAATTATGATTTAAATTTTCAGGTCAAATTCTCAACATTTCGGATCAAATGCTTTTTAAAATTTTTTTTTTATTAATATTAAAAAATGTTTCTTTTCTATGAGAGTAAGACTCGTGTATAGAGAAGGAGTATATTCGAGTTAATTAATGTTTCAGTTAGTCTGTGTACATATTTTTTTACTTCAGTTACAAATTTATGATAGTCCGTAATTTTTCTAATTGTGATGGGCTTAAAACGTTTTGGCTGAATCTATATGCTAGATGGCGCTTATCACGTATTATAACGTCATTCCTTCATGAATATATTCATTTTATATGCACATGGGCCAAATCACGGTTCACAATAAAATACAAATAAAATTAATCACGATATTCCCAGATATTCAATCACTGATAGTGAATGTGACTCAAATATATCAGTGATTGACTAACGGTTCGTGATTTTAAGGTCATCGCTAGAATTAAGCGGAATCAATTGACTCCCTGGTTGTGATCTATTGACGTCCTTGTCTGCATCATTCTCTGCAGTCTTAAGTTCAAAGAGACATTACAATAGTGTAGATAATAGCATCTTTGATTGGTCGATCCATGAAGTCGGAGATGGCCATCTTTCTCTCTTGCTTTCTGCCAGTTTTTATACGTCATCATCTTGTCTATTCGTCGTGCCTGTTCTGTAATGTTGCTGTTTATTACGTGAGGTGTCCATGAGATTCGCAGCACCACATCTCTAATGCGTTTACTACTAGTGTTCCAACATTTCTCGATATGTTGAAATGAAATGCCGCATTGAGCAAGCTCATGCAACCTTTATCCACATGTTCTGCAGTCATCATCTCAACCATAGATTACGAATACGAATGGTGAAATGCTACATGAACACATCGTATGTGTTTTGCTCTCGAATGACGCATCCAGTACTAACTCTCAGATATCAAAGTCTCATTGAGAGATTATCGTGGACACATGCCATGCGGCATGAAAATAATTCTGTATCATGTTATTTCCCTTATTTACGCACTTTCTTATTTCTTCGACTGGCACTCCTGGTTTTTGTATTGTTGGTATAATCGGTTTATGTAGTGTGAAGGTTGCCGCTTTCGATTCGCTTTCAAACCACGGCAGAATGGTTTACAATTGCAGTTGGCGCTTCGCCGGATAAAGATCTACTAATCGGCTGGAGGAAGTTAATTAATTCGTGGAGATTGAGTCGGTGCATCCAGACCCAAAATTGGGGCGCAAAAAAGAACAATACAACCCGCGACGAGCATAAATTTCTATAAAGCATTTTTCTACCTGTATCGACTGTCATATTATTAATAACGGGAATAACAAGCTACTGAAAGAATTTACGAGAACACCCCTAATTATCTTAAAATGTTGTTATATCTAATGGCATACTAGGACTTTAAACTCTGTCCTTAACGACCTGTTGATAACCTCGTAAGATTTTTTTTTTAAATATGTCTTTGGAAGCATATTTAAAGAAATGTTCGCTGTATCCGGAGCGGGGTCCGCCACGCACGGTATTGCTGCGGCTGCAGGGCCGAGCGGGGGAGTGAATTATTTAATAAAAAGAACGCTTTGGATAGAAAATTCTTTTTGGAGACGAAAGGCACACCTCGTACTGAGTAACTTAATTTTTTTTTTGTTGGCACGTCTATATACGACGTGCCTGGGGGGACGTGCCATATTTTGTTACAAATTAACATATTTATTCTTCACAGAAAATTATCCTGGTCCATAATTACCGACGATGGTTGCTGAACGACACATAGGTATGAAAAGACCGCGGTATTTACAAGATTGAAAGTAAAGGAGATGCCTTTAAAATGTGTAGCAACCTTTAGACGTATAGATGTCTCCATTCTTCAGGAGTTCAACTTCAAGGACTGATACCACTAAAAGCTATCTTCGCTTCTCGCTAAATGTACAAACAATTGAAGAATTCGTCTTAGGTAAATGGATGAGTTCTTCAGCTCCAACTTCAAGCTCCTGCAAAACGGAGATATTCGTGCGTATTAAAGGTACATACATCGCAAAGGTATCATCCATCTCAGCTGTCTTGCCTTCAGGGTCCATGATTCCACATTGAGAGAAGAGAAGATAGCTTTCAAAAGCTTGTTGTGGCGAACCACGTCGATGGACGAGGAGAAAGAGTAAGATCCCCCAGGTGTTGGTGGTGGTAGACCGAATGGTACTGGCAACAGGCACTTTTCTTTGACAGTCCTCAGAGAAGCATAGTCAAGAGGGCCGAAATTCATGGAGACAACGATCCTGTCATGAGGAACCAACGTGTTGATGACAAATTGAAAGCTTTTTTTAAATACAAATGAAATCAATTTTATTAAAAAATATTATTATTGCTATCTCTTCCTATCCGGAGAACGTACATTAACCGATTATGCTGTACCAACACAGTGCATTTACGACAAATTTATATGCTACACTTTTAAAATTGACACATTTATTGTAACTGACGCAAGTCGCCGGTCACGAAAGTGATGGAAGGATGGGTTAAACAGGAAATAGGTATTGAGCGATGAAGGGAAGTGGATGGGAAGATGGGAGGAGTGGTGCCTTTGATAGCGGACCAGGATGGACTCACAGAACTCACCTGGTTGATGACACGTTGCACTTCCTGAAGTTCACCGAATGTAGACAATGACACAGCACAAAAAACTCTGATGAGTGTCACGTTCATAAAGCGATGTGTGCAGAGAAGTGATTCAACACAAATTCATACGAGAACACTTCCTATCCTCGACTTCCAAAAGGACATCCAGTCGAACCAAAAGAACAAAATGTGCTGGGGAGAATAGGCTAAGGGGGTACGAATAAACTAAACTAGTGACAATATACTACAGTTGATAATAATATGAAAGAATGAATAAGAATAAAAGTATATGTGTTCATTTATAAAATAATAATTTATTTAATTTATTACGAATCTATCGTTCCTTTATTTGTATTGAGTAATTCGACAGTGGACGCCAGAATTAATAATTCAGTTTCATTAAATTTTGGACACACTGATACAACTTATATATTATTAAGGAGAAAACATTCTTATTGTGAAGTTGTAATTCTTCAGAACATGCCCTAGGTCTGTGATATTTTAAATTGATTTTATAAGTATATTATTAATACATTTAATTAGTATTTAAAATATCACAGAGCTGTGTTCTGAATAATTTCAACTTCACAATAAGAATGTGTTCTCCTTGTACCTGCAGACAGACGTCTGTCAAGATGTTTTGTGGGTATAGTATTAAGGTCATAGTGTTAAGGAATGTCAAGGTCTGGAAGGGCTTCTGTTTATCTATTAATCCAATAGGTCATAGCTTAGCCAATTTATATCCACCATTCCACACGACTCCTTATATGTTAAGGTCTGGAGACAATATACATCATTGTCTGAGACCTTTTTTTAATTTGGCCGTGGTGGTATTGTCCAAAATATCCACGCCGCCGCGCAGCCATGCTGTCAACACGTGTTACTGCAAGAAATTTGAGTTTTTTGAGCACATTAAATGCTTTTACAAGTTTAAATGACTTTAGTTAGCGTCATAGTTACTTGCTTATTTCCCCGCGGGTGTGGGCAGAGAGGATAGAGCACCACACTCTTCTGTCCTGACACATTCATACAAACTCGACGATTATTGAGGCTTCTAACGAGACTTTCTTACCTCTCATAATCTTACTCACTATACTAACATCAGCTTTATATTATATCCTTACTTCTTCATTATTTACTCTGTCGTAAATAGATTTGCCACACATATCTCATTTGTTCTACATTCAGTCTACTTTCGTTCCTCTCTGCCAGCTCCATCAGGACTCCACTGAGAACCGCTAGTCGTGCCTAAGTTGACAAGTTCTCATTAGCTATAATTTCATTCAAAGCGCCGTTCACCTTATTCCCTGCAGTCACCCTCCTTTCCGTTTCTATCAAACATTCTTCCCAAATACCTCCTTGTTCCAAACATAGATCACCTCCAAGTATTGAGCACGGTGTCTCGCTTTCCTCCTTCTCGAATACCGTCACTTTCCACTTGTTAACATTCATCATGAGGTCGCTTTCCTTGCATCCATCGTACATTCTACGCCTTTGTATACAATATACAATATTTTATTCGTCAAAAAGCCCATCTAACATGATCTTCGTCGTTATCTCTTTTCATTTAAATTAAAGAGTCCAAAAATTATTATATTTATTATGATTCACATTACATAATTGGTTTTCCACTAGTCAATTCTAAGCGCAAATAACTAGGTAAAATGTTAGTTATACTTCGTGTATATTTATAGAAATACGATATAATTGGGTCGGTAGATTACAGTTTAACCTTTACCATACCATGATACAAAATACCCGAACGCAGCCACGCTGTCAACTCGTGCTACCGTAAATAACAGTTAATTAATTACATAATATTGAGCATTCATTAAGTCCTATACAATGTGTCCTTCCTTTTTATCTGTCTTCATTTAATTAGTGAGAAAGAGACAATTATATTAGTATGTCTGTTGTCCTTTTCACTGTGAAAATAGTGTGTGATCTCTGTCTTTCATATCACAAATTGTATTTTTACCAACGTATTAATTTTACAACGGATTGAATGGAAAAAATAATTGTTTTTGTACGATTCCCTTTTCATAATTGATTTTTAACTAGTTATTCATAAGCGCTAATATTTTTTTTAAGATTACCTAAAATATGAATTTTATGTTGCATGTATTTACAGAAATATTACAGGTTTAATTATGACGGTAGACATGTGTTACTGCATGGTATGGGAAGGGTTAAAATAATAGAACATTAAAACTACATTTTTTCTATACAAACATCCTCGCAAAATGGCTGACGATAGGTGTAATACGAACAGACTGTTACAACACTGGGTAGGTTAAGATAGTAAGGTTCGATCATAAAACCCATTCTTTCAAATAGCTTTAAAAATAAATTTCCCGCGGAAGATTATTCGGAAAATCGGCCAGTCACGGTGGATTACTCGGCAGAAAGTAAATGGTAGACATTAATCCCATTTCGCGCACCCAATACATCAACCAAAAACGAGTAATATCGAACGACGTGGCGTTTACTTCGAACGGCGCGAATACAGCTGGCGTGACTCGCCCCCGACGCCCGCGCCAGGCGACATCTGTTGCCAGATAGGTGCGACCCTCTGATTTATATGTACGGAAAAATTTCAAAAACATGTGCCTAACGGACCGACCAGAAAAGGGGTGAAACTAAAAATGGTTTTATTGAACAGTGACCGGGTTGGAAACATATTTTTATCACGATTTATGTTGTGGTGTCGATGTTTCATACGGGGTGAAATTCGCGTTCTTTATACAGGGGTGCGAAAATATCAACCGCAAAAAATGTGCCTAGCTAAACATAAAATATATTAATTTTAAAAAATTATTTGAAAAAGAATGTTAACAGGTCGAAAGTGTTAAACATTAATTTATGTTTGTGACAATTGAATCTAATTAATACTAATTTATACTATACTACTAACTGCTTAAAAACCAACTGTTTTCCTTTTAAACATTAAAATATAAATAATATGACAAACCACTTTGTTTAAACTACTGTCTATTGATAAATCAACATGTTTCGATACTTATAGTATTAGAATTAAGAAGCACTTGAGATGCCTAAATAGCAACAACTATTCTGAATTCGCTAATCAACTTTTGGAAATAAATCATTCTTTTGACATTAACAAGGGTTTAGAAATTATATATACAAATACTAGAAGTTTACAGTTTGATAAATTTGAAATTAAATTTATCAAACAAATAAAATTGAAATGAGCTAAATATTATAAATAACCAAATCCTTTCTGCAAATCGTCACCTTTTAAATTTGTTTTCAGAATTAATTTCCCACCAATTATGCTTTATAGTTTTGTTTTTGTCTATGCTTATATTTTTAATTTTAGTATACATTATTTCCTGATGAAGATACCATAGATATCTTGCTGTCTTATTATTTATGTATATATGTGGCCACAAATTAATTTTGCTAATACTGAAGAAGTCATTAAAATATATTTACAATTGTCAATATTAATATTATAAATATGAATTAAATATATTAATTAGAAAGATATATACATATAAAATCAATTTTATCGAAAAATATTGTTGTTGCGCCACCGGAACTCGATCCTAGATCTCTTTCCTAACAGGGTAAGGTGCATTATCCAACTATGCTACAGCGACAATATTTTTAGCGACAAATTTTCGAACCTATTACTTATTAATTATTAATACATTTAATCATTCTATTATTTGAAAGAGCCATCTATCTTATTTTTAAAGTATCTCAAATACCTTTGAGTGATCTGATAGCAGACGCCAGAATTATCAATTCATTTATATTAAATTTTGGACACATTGATACAACTTTATTATTATTATCGATATTATATGTATATCTTTCTAATTAATTTATATTTAAAATATCACAGAGCGTCTGTTCTGAATAATTACAACTTCACAATAAGAATGTGTTTTCCTAATATAAATATTTATTATATAGATCGAACGCCAGAAAGCATTGCGATGCTGGACATTTTGTCAGACAAGAGAGAATGGATCAGTAAATGCAAAGATGTTAAATATTACATACAAATTATAATTCTAGAACTGCTTCGCTCTATCCACAAATTGATATTCCGAAAAGAAAGTCACACAAAATACAACGTCATTGTTCAAAATTACTAGTCACATAGTACATTTCATTTTACATTATACTTCCCATCTTCATCCGGGGATCACACATGAACCAGAACACAGCTACTCATCAGGGGTAAATTAACTAAAGCAAATAAAATTGCGGAACTAAACCAGGTCCTTATTGCAGATGAATTTGCACCCTCTATATCACAATAGGGTGGACCCGCCGATGACCCAGAACCGTTTATAAGCAAAAACTCCAATACAGTCCTTTTCATTCGGCAGCTGTGCAATTCCATTTGTCACAAACACCCTCATTGTCCCCGACCTTATAATTTATTCAGAAAAATAAACAAAATACATTTGAGTAATATATAACAATATGTAGACAGAATCATTGACTACAAAACACAGTACATAAGGAATACTAACATACGAAGAACAAATGGCAAATAAAAATCTCACAAAGTTACATATTTTCAGGCATAAAGCATGACAGAGTAGGTAGACAACGTGATAAATGAAGCTGTAGTCAGGGAGATAAGGGTACAAAGGAAAAAAACTACCCCGAAAAGGATAAAAAACAAAATAAAATAATAACGATCTGACTTGTCATCAGAGCACCACTATTCACTTATTCCCACCTAGAAATCCTTTTGCATCTGAGAAGATAGGAGGTCCGGATGGACACCCGATCAGCTCCCACCAAACCTTCAATCATATCCTCTCTTGCATCCTCCATGTCAGGGTTTTCGATACTCTCAAATGTTACCAGACAAAATGCAACTTGTCGCCAAATAAAACTTTGTTCCAAGCCGCCGAGTCCCCCAAGGCTGTCACGCTTCCTGCATTTGCCGCCAGGGGACCGCTCCACGCTTTTCGATTGTTATTTCAATGCTCAATCCACACTGCTACCGTGCGCATTTTAATTAAAATGTTAATGCGGCATCCACAGTGACGCGAATTGTCACATGACATCTTATTTAATACAAAATCACTCCAACTAATAAAGTGTGCAGTTGCCATGGAGTCGCAGAACTCCTAACATAACTAACTAACCATCACGTCGATTCCTTGCGGGGGTAGGCAGAGAGGATAGAGCGCCACGCTCTTCTGTTCATAGTTCTCGCCTCACACACATTCATACATATTTTCATACAAGCTCGGTGATTATTGAGGCGTCTAACAGGACTTACCTGGTCGTGCCAAGTCTTCCTCTATTTCTAGTGCCATCAACACTTGCATCATTTCCTTACTATTCTCTCCTCATTCATCCGTTCCATATGACTAAACCATCTATGTGATCCTTTCTTGTGATACTAACATCAGCTTTACATTCTTTCCTTATTTCTTCATTCTTTACTCTGTTATAAAAGAATATGCCACACATACGCCTAAACGATTTCATTTCTACTGCATTCAGTATACTTTCGTTCCTCTTCTTCCAGCTCCATTGTGTACGATTAGTTTTGCCTCGGTTGACAAGTTCCCATCAGCTGTAATTCCATTCAAAGCGTCGTTCACATTGTTCCCTGCAGTCACCCTCCTTTCCGTTTCTATCAAACACACTTCCCAAATACACAAACAAATAAAATCGTCTTGCACTGAAATCAGA
Organism: Eubasilissa regina; assembly: GCA_022840565.1. Classification (NCBI taxonomy): domain Eukaryota; kingdom Metazoa; phylum Arthropoda; class Insecta; order Trichoptera; family Phryganeidae; genus Eubasilissa; species Eubasilissa regina. The sequence continues at coordinate 7,550,272 of JAINEB010000026.1, forward strand.
TGCGTGACGTCACACATTTAGCAGCGCGTTACTCGAAAACGCACTCCGCGGCAACACAAAATCCATTTGGCATTTAACCGCCGAGCTGCGAACGAAACGCCCGCGGGACGCCCACGCCGGGAAGTTCGGCGATTGGATGCCGCCCACGCGATCCAACTTACATTCGAGTTTGGAACGGAGATCGCCATTTTGAAACTTGATTCCCGCCAAAAAAACCTTTTAGCGAAGTGGCCGCCGGCCGCAATTTGAATTTGGAACGAGGAAAACTTTCCACGGCAACTGAGAAGATGACGGAACATTATTATATATAAAAGAAATGTATACTGTCTCAACTTTTGCTGCTAGCTGTGTACAATGGCGCGTGTCCACGGGACGATACATTTCAGAGATTTATTTATTATTAATACAGTACATACTGTTTAGTGATAGGAAAAAATGTCACTGGTGTGATTGCGATTGGTGTTCGATAATATCAGTGATTGAAAACTGTGACTCGTATTATATATTACATAGATATCCATCGGATCTTATATTTAAAGAGTACAATGCCATAGACAAAAAACAAGTCTATATGTTGAGACTCGTCCAATATTTCCATGCTGACAACAACTCACCCCCAAGCAATAAATCATAAACATAATCATTATACAGGGCCTACACTACCATCTTTCTTGAATTAAATAACACCACGAAAGGCTACCTTAACACAGACGGCAGTCTAGCAAAATAGGCAGGACAATGCTGTATATATCAGAGGTGGAGTCTACTCCATCCCACACAATATAATTGTATCTTATCATGTTATATTATAATATATTCGCCTCTGTTACAACACAAACATGTATGTCAATAAAGTCTAATAAATAAATAAATAAATACACATTCCTACAAAAAAGTTTAAAAAAATACCAACAAAAACAGATTCCAATAGATGGCGCTAATCAAATTACGGAAAATCTCAAGTAACAATCGATTTAAATGACGGCGTCAGATAATCAATAGAATTTTTAACAAAAAAAAAATTTGATTCACAAATCACGATATTCTCAGATAATCAATCATTGACAGTGAGTGTGATTCAAAGATATCAGCGATTGACTCACGGTAAGCGAATTTGAGCGCATCACTACGTACTGTAGGTAGTGAAACCGTGATCTCATCCCTTCATCGCTAGCGTCAGAGAGCATGAAAATGTGGGTTGCCAAGAATCAGATTAACTGTGGAAAAATTTATAAATAATTTTATAAATGCTGTTAGAAAATACTTAGAAAGGAATTAATTTGAGGGATTCAATTTTCAGCTAATTTCTTTTTATTAAAAGTTAGTAAATATTTAAATTATCAAAAAATACACAGTTCTAAATTTAGTGTATAAGTCCCAAGTAATAGTATCGGTTTATTATCATTCGTCTATTTAAATATATCTTGTAACACGATACAATTGGTTTATTTAATTTGCTATATATTTATTTTTCGAATTGGCAACACTTTTTCCAGCGATAGTCAATTTCACAGCTGACAGCTGATTTGTGCTCAGTTTAATCCGCGAAACTTAAAGTTCGCTACGTTCATTTTACGGTCGACATAATCGTCTATCCGAGCAAGTAATTCGGATAATCATCAGATCTTATATTTAAAGAGTACAATGTCCTAGATACAAGACAAATCTTTATGTTGAGACTCGTTCAATATTTCCATGCTGACAACAACTCTCCTCAAGCAATAAATCATGGACACAACACAAGACAAACAACAAACATCTACACACCAGTTCCGAGAGCAACAACGACATTTTATCGAAGATTCTACATGTTCTTAGCTCCTTGTACTGTACAACACACTTAGTACCGTTCACCTCCAATAAGATTACACAAATATGGACCTAATATATGATCCAATCAGGTAGAGATGAATCAGAAGCATGGCTATCCAACATTCTAATATAATTTATACAATACCTTCACTAATAATTCACTAGTCCTACAACACTCCCACTACATATATTTTAATTTTTTTATACATATTTATTTAAATAACACCACAACAGCACGAAAAAAAACTGGCTACTTTAACACAGACTTCAGTGTAACAAAGTAGCCAGGACAACGCTGTATATATCAGAGGTGAAGTCTACTCCATTCCACACAATAAACTGTGAGTAATGTCTTATGTTTATTATATATCCACCTCTGTTAGAACAAAAATATGTATGTCATCTTATAAATAAATAAAAATCATAGATCTTTTTTGTATCATGCATACTTTAATTGATAGTACGCTTCCGCAAAGATGTCGTACAGTGCTGCAGTGGAGCGTAGTATTGAGGAGATCCAAATGAGTCGATTCAGCAATTTTTCATTTCCAATTGAATGGCATTAATGTGGAAGAGCTGCGGCTTTAACAAGACGGCGCCACATGGCACACAGCGCGCGCCACAATCTATTCATTGAAGGAAACATTCGATGAGCGCGCAATGGACCTGTGAATCGGCCTCCAAGTTCGTGTGATTTAACACCTTAGGATTATTTTCTGTGGGGATATGTGAAGTGGCTAGTCTACACCGATACACCAGATACGATAGACGACTTGGAAGCCAACATTTGTCGCGCTGTTACGTGTAAGTGGTCGAAAATTGGATTTAAACGCGGCACCCATTTGCGTGAAATCATATTTAAACACTAATGGTATAAAATTATCTTTCCAATAAAGCTAATACCGTAGCTATTACCACGATTTTTATACCTCTAAAAAAAAAACACCCTTTACTAGGAGGAAGGGAGTCATATTGTACACCAAGTTTCACATACATCCCACTCCACATATTTTTATTATATTTTTATTTTATTCTTACTTTTTTATTCACATTTGATTTATTTTTTTATTCCAAATGACACCACAACAGCACGAAAAAAAAAACTGGCTACTTTAACACAGACTTTAGTCTAGCAAAGTAGCCAGGACAACGCTGTATATATCAGAGGTGAAGTCTACTCCACCCCACACAATAAACTATGTATTATGTATGTTTATTATGTATCCACCTCTGTTAGTACAAAAATATGGATGTCAAAATATATATAAATAAATAAATAAATCAATGAACCACAACACTCAAAATTGAGCACATTCGTGAAGTGAGGTGCAAGACGGTGAATCTCTGAAACACGACAGTCATAAATCTCTTAAAAATCTCGCCCGTGGGCGCAGGGCCATGAAAAATAAGTCATAATGGAAAGTTGTCTTCCACATTTATTTTCTCGGCTTCCAACGGGCGGATCGAATCGAAATTTAATGTAGGCTCTTTCTTAACTTTTCCACTTTGTGTAAAAAAAAGTTTCAATCACTTTCTGGCGGTCTGCGTCGGTGTAATTGATGTTGCAAGAGTTGCCGAAAATTTTGCCACTGTTGAAGATGTCAACGTCCCGGAGACGTCTAATGTGATCGATGATTGATTTTGAAGACACTTTTTTTTTATATTAACGAGATCTTTAAACGTATTTCGCGCCAAGTTTTACAATAGCAATCTCTGATATTTCTTAAGGCTTAAATTAAAAACGAATTTTATTTTTTTACATTCTCTCCTTGAAAGTCTGTACACTTCTCCCAGCGATGCTCCCGTCCCTTTAACCCTTCCCTAGCCATGCTGTAACACAGGTCTACAGCTCCAAATTGACCTATATATTTCTGTAAATACATCAAAATTAATATTTTAACTTGCCTTCACTTTATAATCAATTATGTAAAAGTTTTTTTTTTTAATTAAATTAAAATTGCTGCGTTGGAAAAAATAGAATTTAAATTAATGTATTAATTATAAATATATACATATAAAATCAATTTTGTCGAAACATTTTTTGCGTTACGGGATGGCGTCTGCAGTCGGTTTACTCAAAGGTATTTGAGATTCCGTAAAAATAATGTAGATGGCTTTCAAATAATGGAACGACAGGTGACATATTGACTCATACCTATATTAACTATTGCTACAAAGTGATCCAAAAATTAAGTCCATTTTAAAACTGTTCTTCATATACACCTATTATATAGTAATAAATGTAATTCTATCCACTACTTACAATTGCTTGTAAACTGTGCCCGTCTCGACACAGAATTCTCTAGTGAGACGGGCACAGTCCAAACAGATTTTTACACTATATTATATAGTTACTAATAAAATAATAATAATAATAATTCTTTTCAATATATTGTGTTGACTATACGATTCCCGATGTTCCTATGAAAGCGACGCCTTCCGACGTGTTTGTATTAAAATTGTACACTACTACACGCGGAAAAATATTCTAGTTGTTAATTATCTATCCGTGATAATTTATACGGCTATTTTTAATTAAAATTAATATTTCTCCCCCTCCTCTTCACAGAGCCATGAGGCGCTCGCATATAATCAAATTAATTTTATAATTATTCATCGATTTCCAGCCTTATTATCCCCCACCCCACTCACCAACCCTGCACCCCTTCCGTAGAGGCTGTAGTTCCGATTAAAAAATAAAAACAAACTCGATCCGCTCACAATCTGACGTAATCCGCTGAATTTACAGGAAAAATCCATTTTCGGCCGCCATTTTTCAATATGTCCGACCGTTCCCGCACTTTTCGCTGTCACAACCTCAGCGGCTACACGTCTTAAAGGCTTACGCGGCAATTTATTGTTTACATTTAATCCGTACATTATCGACGTTTTCAGATTTACGGCCGGCCTGTTTCGGAGACGGACGAAAGTGGACTGAATACTATGAAATCGGATGTTGACTGAAAAACTCACCATCAGACAGTAGGCAGAGAGGATAGAGCACCACACTCTTCTGTCCCGACACATCGTGCCGATTATTATTATATTCTTAACATAGTGCATGCATAAGCACTCCTATATACGCTCTAATATAAACAAGATTAAAGTCTTTTCTTTTATTAAAACTTATCTTTTACATATTTAGTCAGTTTCATTTTAAATCAATCAATTTCTCTTCCTTTCTTATGTTTTCTGGCATTTCATCAAAAATTTTCATCGCTCTGTACATCTGAGATTTGACCTTCTTCCTGAATGTCAGTCTCACTCTATCCCTTCCTCTTGTACGATGCTCGTGCTCATGTTGATTTGCATCAAATCTTCGTGTAAATTCCGCTGATATTTTTTTATTGATAATTTTGTAAATATATAAAATATTGAGGCTTCTGACAGGACCATCCTCCAATATCATTACCCCGAGACCCGAAAAAGAAAATTTTCATTTCTGCATAGGAAGAGATAGTATTTCCAAGACATGATTCTTACCCTAATGTTCCTTCCGATTGAGTACGTAATATCCGCGGCCGGCCGACGTCTCTTGAAGAAGAAATGGTTGCCCCCTTTACCGCCTGGTGCGGTTCCGAGGAATTAAATTCTTATTGTTAGGGATTATCACAGTGGACTGTTGTGACGTGACCTTGTCCCAAGTTGGATGCGCCAACATGTGACGTCTTCGTCCTCCGGTTTCGTTTAAGGGAATGCATAAGATGCGTGGTCCTGATGCACAGAATTCACCATACCGTCTCCCATTTTCATCAATAATCGTAATATAAAATAATTATTACAATTTACTACCTCTTCAAAATTTTACTACTTAGAATTTCCTTCACAACAATTAGATACAAGAACCTTTACTCTTCAAGAGCAATTCAGTTTTTGGTTTTCCTAGTCACTCCGTAGTATACACGGTGGCTCCTCGCACCGCCAACGTCATAAAATGTCACGTTGTAAAATATATTGAGCAGATGGAACCCAATCGTGTTCCCATCATGCTTAGCTCGTGAGTGATCCTTCATGAAGAAATTAGTATTGTCATCCAAATTACGCCTCACAGACGTCGTGACTTCAACACAATAACAAAAACTATTGATCAACATGGTGCAGCGTAACACAGATGCCTAATATTTTATATTATTCTCACTTTTCCTTTTATAAACATGAAATTACATTGGATAAATCAAAGGAAAAGTGCCAAAGAGAAATTCAACTCGAAATGACATCTCGTGGCAGGTAGATACTATAACATAACGCCTTACTGTATGAAAGAAAATATGGAGGAAGAAACAGGATAACACAATGCTTGAAAACTATCACTGACCTTTCATGTTCCTGCCTCTCTCTCCACGCTCAGCGATTGAAGAATCCCTCGACGGATGCTGAGGCTCACTTTCTGTTAGGTGCAGAAGGAACTGTCGGCCACTTTGCAAAGAATCTCGCGATTTAGGTAGATGACCAGCGCGTATTCGAAAATGGTACCAAATGTAATATTTACAGTGCGGCGATCAAATTAAAACAAGTAGATAAAACAAAGTACGTGTAGGAAGGTTGGAAAGTATCTATAAGCAATATGAACACAATTTCTCTAACACTTACTGGTTTTTTCGAGCACGACGGGGAAGTGCGAATCCCTCACTTGTTTTCTAAAACACCTGACCGTCTCAAAATCTCCCAGCGAGACACCCGCACACCCACAAACACCCGGATAAGTCTGAAATTACAATACTTAAATAACTCTCTACACGGTCCAACCACTGAAATCTTCCTATTTTAACCCTTCCCAAACCGTGCAGTACCACAGGTCTACCATCATAATTAAATAATTTGGATAAATACATGCAGCATAAAATTCATATTTTAGATAATCTTAAAGAAAATATTAACGCTTAGGAATAACTAGCGAAAAACCAATTATGAAAAGGGAATCATACAAAAACAATTATTTTTTCGTTTAAAATTAGCAATATTAACTTTGTGGTTAAAATTCATATTTTTCATTTATTATCTTTGTTTTATTAACCACTGAATTGAGTTTAACTACATCTATCGGTTTCGAAAAATACCATTTTCTTCTTCAGGATGTCAATACTAACTAAAAACATGTTTTATTGTTATATAAACATATATGACCAAATTGTTACTTAATACAAATTTAGTCGAATAATTTTAGAATGGGACTCGTAGTTCAATTCAGTTGGCTGTTTATAATTGTTTGATTAGTTTTACACGCTTTATTTATCTCCAACGATTCCTAATTATTTCATTTGTGACCGACACCGTTTATATGCTAAATTGACAATCACAATTTTTTATCAAAACCGTGACCATTTTCTATCAAATGATTAGAAAATTCTGAAAACCCACTATTGTTCAAACATCTCAAATGCTCCCTTACTCTTATATTAAAATTTCTCACCGTTTTCCCAATATAAAATGCAGCACAACCTCGCAACTGAGTTTATAGACACCAGAATTGTTAAATTTATCATCTTTATCTTTAGAATTTATTAGTAAATTTCTTATACTATATATAGTTATGACATCCTGAAGAAGAAAATGGTATTTTTCGAAACCGGTTGATGTATTTAAACTCAATTCAGTAGTTAATAAAACAAAGATAATAAATGAAAAAATACATTATTATTTTTTCCATTCAAATTGTTGTAAAACTAATACGTTGATAAAAATATCATTTGAGATATGAAAGAGAGGTCACACACTATTTTCACAGTAAAAAATACAACAAACATACAAATATAATTGTCTCTTAGTCAGTAATTAAATGAAGACACATTGATTACGACTTAATAAATGCTTTAAATTATGTTATTAAACATTTTTTCAAAATTTAATGCGAATAAATTCGTGCCATTTAAACAAATAAAAACATTTTTTTCTAACTGTTATTTACGGTGACACGAGTTGACAGCATGGCTGCGTTTGGGTATTTCATATCATGGTGTGGTAAAGGTTAATAAGTCTCGAGACGCTTATGTCACACACTGTATAGAAGAGAACTCATTGTTAAAGTATCTACGATATTACCCTAAAAAAAAAATTATAACGCTTCTTTTTGAATCACCTGTTATACTCCACGTTATAAGTGATCATCTGACGTATCTTGCAGTGGCGTGCAGTGGGTATAGACATAGATTACACTATTACCAATGATATTATACAATAATATATAATACATGGATTAGGAAATTTCGTCTTTATATCTCCTTAATCATATAAGTTATATCAATGTGTCTAAAATTTAATAAAAATGAATTGATAATTCTGGCGTCTGCTTACTAGGTATGCTCATTACTCAAAGGTATTTGAGATTCTGTAAAAATGAGGCAGATGGCTCTTTCAAATAATGGAACGACAGATGTATTCATTTGAAAAAATGTAACATATAGGTTCGAAAGTTTGTCATGAAAAATGCTGGCGCTATAACACAATTGGTAGTGTACTTCCCCGGATTGGAAATAGAGATACAGTTTCGAATTCCGGTAGCGCAAAAACAATATTTTTCGACAAAATTGATTTTATATGTATATATTTATAATTAATTTAAGAAATTTCGTTTAACCGACGTCTTTAGGCAAAATGAATCCGTCGTTTACACGAACCCTACCATTTATTTATTTGTAATTATATTTTTAATTTATTTGTAATAGTGTTTTTAATGTTTAAGTTTTTCACGAAAACTAATACCATCTTAACCATATAAAAATCAATATAAAAAATGTACGGCTGAACATGATTATTTTATTGTTTGTAAATCCTTCACGTGATAACTAATTTAAGAAATTATTTTTATTTTAAAGATTTAATAAAAATTTCTGCCAATTGCTTTTCGCTCATCCCAAATCAAAAAAGAATCCATAAAAATTAATTAAGTAAAATTAGCGAATTAGTAAAAGAGGAAGTAGAAGCAGCTGTGAACCTTTCAAATGTTATTCTTTTAAAAAAAAACAGCATAATTATCAACTCTATACAAAACGGATCAAAATAAAATAAATAGCCAATTGCATGACTTGAGTAGTACACTAGCTTAAAAATAGAAGACAGTAATTTGAATAGCCACAATCGTCGCATCGGTCGACAACAGCGCTACGGCTACAGCGGTGGATCGTCGTGTTAGTTTTTAGAATTAAGCGATTAAAGTTTCTACGCGTACACAGATGGCGCTAATTTTATTACGCCCCTGGCATCTAGTATCTAGATACTAATCAATACAGAATAAAATAATTCACATAACCATATTTAGCTACGTCATAGTTCCCATCCCTTCCCGGCTAGGATCCACCCCCTATCAAAAAGAAAAGAGGGAAAGTTTTATAGAACACGTTTCGAATCGTAAAATGTAGTATAATATTTTGGGGTTCTGTGCCTTTAAGCATTGGCTAATAAATTCCACTAATCTATAAGTGAAATCTCTGCCTAAGATGTAACCATATATAAATAATACATAAGTTCTGAAATTATAAATATCTATATATCGTTCATAATACTTTACGTGTGGGTACCTGACTAAATTACAAGTCAAAATGTACCTATACAGAAAATATTATTGTATGCGATTTTTACAAATTCACGTTGAGCTCTAAGACTACGTACTTGGAAATAAATTTTAGCAAAATTATATCATTATTATTGTTTACACAGGGGGGTAGTGAAATGGGATGCAGGAAGAGAATGTAGGAATTAGGAATAAGGATAGAATAATAAGAGGTCAAAGACCAACCAGGAAGAACACGACTTACCTGCATTTTCTCCGCTGTGGACGTTAGTAGTTTCTGCATGCGCCGCGAGAAAACCGAAATACACAATAGCAACAATAACTGTTTACGCGCCTTGTTACTTCGATTGGCACCGCTGGGCTTCCTGGTTTATAATAATGTACATGTGTGTGTGTGTGTGTGTGTGAGAGAGTATTGCCGCCCTTTTTTCGGAAGCTGAGAATACGGTAATCGGCATTCATTACATCCCGTTCTTCGACCAGTGCAGCGGTCCAAATAAAACACCGGTGCGCGCATCGGTCGGTCGAAATCTGAGGAAGACAACCCAGCTAAAAGAACAACAACATCGGACCAGAACGACAGCAAAAATAAATAGTTTAGTGCAATTCGTATATCATATGCGTGCTTATTATTATTTATTTATTTATTTGTAGCTATATAATACAATGTTAAAAATCTATTTGGACTGTGCCTGTCCCACTAGAGAAATTCTGTGTCGAGACGGGCACAGTTTACAAGCAATTGTAAGTAGTGGATAGAATTACATTTATTACTATATAATAGGTGTACATGAAGAACAATTTTAAAGTGGACTTAATAAATTAGTTTAGGATCACTTTGTAGCAATAATTAATATAGGTATGAGTCAATATGTTTGGGTGAGTGCACCAATACTGGCTCTACCCGTATTACGAATCCAAGTTTTAATATATAGTTTCATGTTCTATTGTTAAACGGAAATTTGGGAATCAGCTATCGAAGGCATTTACATAAACTGTGACAATACAATCAGACCAGTGTAACGAGCACATAGCAGGACGTTGACACTCTTTGACAGTTCAACAGTCATTAACAATACACACAGAAAAGTCGTGCTCTGGGGTGTAGGATATGGGGGGAGGGCAGAGGCAGTTACAGCAAACATAGTGGAGCGTCTATACACGTACACGGCGATCCGTGAATCTTTCATGTGACGTTAAGTATCAAAGTGTGACATCTCCATTTTTAGACAAAATGAGTTATGAGTATAAAACTTATGATAAGCCTATGAAATCATAACATTATATGTCCTTATGAATTGTAAAAACATATATATTATCAAACAGTGACATATTTGGCCACGTTCTTAAAGATTATCTCAAAACTATGAAAATGGAGATGTCACACTTTGATACTTTACGTCACATATATACATAAACCCAACGTAGTTCATACAAAAGGGATGTATGGGAGAGAATTTCGAAACTCCATATATTATCTGTGCTGCCGCATTCAGAATAGATTGTAACCTAACCAGTTGAAACATCGGCAGGCCAGCATAAATACTATTATTTCAGGATATGTGCCTAATATACTGACTAGCTTTCGTAGGAAAATAAGCGCTTCGTTTGTGAGGACTGAAAGATATTATCGCACAAGTGCAAATAATCTTAAACTAGTTCCAAGAACTATTTTATTATGAAGTTGTAATTATTCAGAACATAGGTCTGTGATATTTATATACCAATTAAATGTATTCATTAGAAAGATATATATATATAAAATCAATTATATAGAAAAATATTGTTGTTGCTACCAGGATTCGCACCTGGATCTCTTTCCAATCCGGGGAAATAGATGGCTTTCAAATAATGGAAAGATTTAATTTGAAATGTGTAACCTACTGTAAAAGTACTGTCTGCTGTAGAATAGTTGACTAATGCACCTTCCCTGGATTGGAAAAAGATCCAGGATCATATCGGTACCTACAATAATATTTTTCGATAAAATTAATTTTCTGCCTAATTAATACATTTAATTTGTATTTAAAACTTATTTTGCTCTTATTTAATAATCATAAATTACTCTCAGAATGTATAATCTAATTGGAATCAATATTAATATAATTCTAAGTGATAATAGAGCTTTTAAAAATAATGTTTTAAATTTGTTGTTATTTAAGGACATTCATTTATATGTTTAGATGTTTCCGCTCCAACAGTTCCAAATTTTGCGTAGCTACTCTTTCGGACACTGCGCAATTCACAGGCGACTTTAATGAGAATAATTTCAATTTCACATGGAGGTAAATCTACGTACGCCATAGAGACGAAAATCTCATGAAAATCTAACCCGTAAGGGCGGGTTTTAAAACGGTCGAATTCACCCTCACCCGGAGGTACATTACAACCCCCTGTAAGTGATATAAATTCCATCCACTTAGTGTAGCGTTACGCCATTACTCCCTAAATACGGCGCTGGGTGCTTACAATTACGTCAGAATGTTGCCAGCGGCAATGAAGACGTTTAAACATGCTATTTTATCACACCTGGCAACGTTAAACTTGGAAACTACGACGCGTTGGGGAACGTCAGTGGAGGCCCCTGCTCGGTGTTGGGAGCCAATGGAGTATCATTGTGGACATCGCCACCTGTTGGGAATCTGCTTAGAACAATCACAGTGATTTTTAACGTATGGTGATTGCTATTAGGATATCTGTTGTGCCATTATCTATCAAAATCTCACTTCTGCGAAGGATCAGAAGATTTATTAGTACTGAGTCTTGTTAAATAGTCTACAGCTCTGTTATTATTCCTCGCATCAACTGCTGCAGCTGCATTTTGGTTTTGGCTAACGAAGAAGAAATGCGACAATTGTCAGTGGTGCAGAATAAAGCTTTGAGAATAATACTAGTCAGTGCAATGCTGGAAGATCTGATTATAATGACCCTCAAATAGAAGATATATTTTAATATAATGGTATTTATTTATAAAATCCTTAATAAGAACTTCAATGTCACATTTAGAAATCACTCAAAAAATGATTATAAAAATTATTCTAAAAAGGCTATCCACGTATACAACTTTTCACAAATTTTAAAGTACCAAAAATAGTAGATATATACAAAAAAAATTCAGTAATTCAATAATTCAAATTTTCAATATTAAAAAACAATTAAATTTTAGTAGCGAATTCCGATCCACAAGATATAGAGATCAAATTGATATTGAAAGGTGAATGGTGAATGGTGAACGGTGAACGGTGAACGGTGAACGGTGAACGGTGAAAGGTGAATATATTTTTAATATTTATCAAAATAAATAAAAAAAATTAACAGCTCCAATTTGGCATTTTACACTAGAAATTATATACTACAGTAATACATAAAATAAAATAAAAACGAATCCAGCACGAATTTAGCACTCACCACAATCCGGATTCTGCTGACATCTCCGAAGATGTGGACTGTATTTTTTAATCACTATCTCGTCAAAGGTTCCGACGCAGTATAGACGCAAAGTCTCGAATTGGTATAACATTGTAATGACCGCACCAGTTCAAGGCCGCCAATCGACTGGGTCAGTGGCGAGGCCGGGAAGGGAAGGCACAGTGCATTATTTTCGTTCAATAATAAATATATATTTACAAAAAATAAACATGTGTCCCAAACACGTGACAAAATTAGAAATCACACAACGTTTACAAAGTATTGAAATGTTGTCAAGCACCCACCTTTAAAAATCTATTTCTTTATATACAGAAGAATTTTTATTTATAAATGTAAATATTAATTAACATTCTTTGTAGTTTGTGTTGGTCTCTGTTTGTTTAAATGTTAAAATTCCCGCATACTAGTTGCTAGTAAGTTTTAAATTCTGCGTAATGGATAATCAAACTGAACAACCGTCCCAGTATTGTTACAGAAAAAATGTAAAATGATTATATGATAATATATTATAATTTATATTTTTTACATTATTTTAAAATTTAAGTTAAACTTAATCTTTACTTCCTTCACGGGAGCGAATAAACATCCCTAACAAAGTTCAGCCTCTTTATTCAGCAAATTGACCTCACAATCCCCATCCCCAGGAAGGTCAGGGTTCAGCAGCAACCCCCCGAAAGCCGGTTAGCTCCGTGCTATATTTACCTTTATAAAATTACGGATCTTTGATATTTTCCACCCGAAATCACTTGAAAAATCCAATAAATTTTTGCTTCAGTTCTTCAGGTGATTGGGGGGTCAGGCTGGTCGCCCCGGGCTGAGGGTCCTTAGCACCCGGCTAGAAGCCTATAATCTGCCAAGCTATCGCATTTACATACAGGGCTACCGGAAATACATTCGCACTTTTAAATATTATTTTCATTTCCTAATGAAAGCTTCTATATCTTCGTCAGTGTTCTGTATTTGTATGTGAATTCAGTAAACGGCGTGCGGTGGATTTATCACGAATGCCGGTTCGTTTCTGTTCAAGTGAGTCAAGCTGTCCTCGAAGGTCCCTTATCCTCATCAATTCCCAATTTGATTCCCTATTTCTTATATCTATCCATCCTTTCCGATTTCATCACCCCCCACTTGTGATCGATGACTTACGTCAGTCAAAGTCAGTGTACCATAAAAGTTTAGATGCCCGAAGAATTCAGGACACGGAAGGAATTTGGCAATCATCACAATCCGGATTCTGCTGGCATCTCTAAAGATGTGGACTGTATAATTTTTCACACACAAAGTATAGACGTATAAGTCTCGAGATTGTATAACAGTATCAACTGTTCTATACACGATGTAACTGTACTGGTTCAAGGCCGCCAATCGGCTGGTCGGCGGCGGAATGGAATGGGGGGAAGGGACAGTTAAAACAAACAACATCACACGTAACTCCGTCGGTCTGTGCCGTGACTCATACATCATTGTGTTTCATCCAAGTCCCTTCATGGGAGAGTGTACTCGATAGTTAAGTTAGATAGCTGTCTTGTATCCACTGGTATCTTTACTTCCATACATAATACTTGATTATCTATTTCTTTTTAATGTTGTTATATACCTGTATATATATGCTCCATTGCCGCAATATCGCACTGCAGCGTGGCACAGTGAATGAGTAGGACCGATACGAAAAATTCCGCTCGTAGAACAGTCCTGTACCTCGGATGCTAATCTTATTAAGCAAAGTAGAGAACTCTTTGTTGTCTACTACAAAATTCAGAATGCGCATCTCAAAATTTTGTCAGGCGCGTTTTTTAAGTAAGCGCCGTTGCCGGATGTTCCCGGTGCATGCGCAGTCGTTTCTTTCATGTGTTGACTCACCGCACGCAACGTTAGAGACATTCACACAGTGTGGCAATCTTGCAGCGAGTGGTTGAAATGTTCGAGACAATACATCAGCCCGCCGACTGTGAGATGTTTCTTGAATGCGCGAAACATGAAATCGGCTGCTGATATACGTAGTCAAGTGTGTCCTGTTATGGCGCCGAGTGATTTCTGTATTTTCCTTCATTTGAAGCGATTCCTTGGTGGCGAGCGTTATGATGACGCGTCTGAAGAAAGTAAAGAATTGTAAAAATAATATAGTGTCTTTTAAAAAAATCTGGTGCTTACATCCATGATCCGAACCGACAGCGGTACCTTTCATACTCCTCCAGTCGAGGATCATAAAACTGAACTGAAACTGAAAAGGTTGGCTTTGAATCTAAATCTTCCAATTGTGGCCGAAATTCTCCTGGTTTTACGGTGTCGGGATATTTTATACAGAATTGATGTGAGAGACCTCCGGCACCGATGCCACCCTGTACCCTCGCTATACCCAACCTCAAATTTTCGAGTTTTTTTATGATATAACGAGAACCTTTTCACGAGTGAGAATGGCCAATTTAATATTGTACGCGAATGGGCAGGTTGGTAGGGCGAGCGACTATCGCTGGTGGAGGAACGTGCAACACGGTGTCTTGTAAAATATTAAAAAAAAAACCTTACATGTCTTGGACATGTGTACCGTACCACCGCTGTGGACTATATATTATTATTTTATTTTTTTTTAGTTTAACTACGAGTCCCATTCTAAAATTATTCGAGTAAATTTGTATCAATTTGAGTTAGGTACTAAATTTATTTTTTAAATAATTAATTTTTTTTAAATAGATTCTGGTGAAGAAACAATAATATATGTTTTTAGTTAGTATTGACATCCTGAAGAAGAAAATGGTATTTTTCGAAACCGGTAGATGTATTTAAACTCAATTAAGTGGTTAATAGAACAAAGATAATAAATAAAAATATGAATTTTAACCACAAAGTTAATATTGCTAATTTTAAAAGGGATATATTATTACTTTTAAAATAAGTTTTTAAAATTATCAATTAATTATAATTAATTTTAATTGATTAACGGCTGAGAATGGTGAATGTTATATTTGTATAAAGTGATCACTTAAACCAGGTGAAGACAGGTCGTAAACCCTGTAATTACCCATACTTTAATATATTTCCATTAAATATAATAATAAAAAATGGTTTCGTCTCTATGAGATATCTATTATGAACGAGACCGTTCAGGTGAAGTGTTAAACTAACTATACACAAATATAGGAGAAAAGGCTCAGGCGGTAGATATACAAGAAATTAGGTACTGACAGATGGACTCCACTACCCATTACCCATTACATTCGAGTAGTGCTAATAAACTTAAGTAGAGTTATAACATTGTTTCACTTATATACATACATTATGATGAAACTCAACAAAGTTAAGTTGTTGCGCCATCGGCATTCGAACCTGGATCTCTTTCCAAACCGGGGAAGGTGCATTATCCAACTATGCTACAGCGGCAGTACTTTTAAACGGTAAATTTTCGAACCCATATGTTACACTTTTCAAATAACACATCTGTCATTCCGTTATTTGAAAGCCATCTACTTTGTTTTTACGGAATCTCAAATACCTTTGAGTAAACCGATAGTAGACGCCAGAATTAACAATTTATTTTTATTAAATTTTGGACACATTGATACAACTTATATATTATTAAGGAGAACACAATCTTATTGTGAAGTTGTAATTATTCAGTACATAGCTCTGTGATATTTTAAATACTAATTAAATGTATTCATTAGATAGATATACATATAAAATCAATTTTATCGAAAAATATTGTTGTTGCACTACCGGGATTCGAACCTGGATCTCTTTCCAAACCAGGGAAGGTGCATTATTCAATTACAGATTTATTCATTTGAAAAAGTGTAACATATAGGTTCGAAAATTTGTAGTCAAATGTACTATCACTGTAGCATAGTTAGTTAATGCACCTTCCTCAGTTTGGAAAGAGATCCAGGTTCGAATCCCGTTAGCGCAAAAACAATATTTTTCAATAAAATTGATTTTATACGTATATCTTTCTAATTAATACATTAAATTAGTATTTAAAATATCACAGAGCGTCTGTTCTGAATAATTACAACTTCACAATAAGAATGTGTTCGTCTTAACACATATCTTCACTATTTAATTTGGTCCCATTTAAGTATTCATTTCTTTGTGATATTATATAAGAAGTACGCAAATGGTCCATTCGCATGCTGGGGTAAATTCGCGATAACTGAATTTCCCCATCTCGAAAATGAATTGTGGCCGAAAAGATTATTTTCGGGGATGAATTGCGCGTAAACAACATTAACAAAATAGCGGTAAATCAGCGTTTAATTTGTTGAGGGCAGAGGGGTGGATTCCCGCTAATGGACGAATACAGCCACCTTAATGTACCGAGTACATTAAGGACGATACCGGCAGAAGTAAATTCGGGAAAAAGGTGTTTCTTGATATTTCTTCCCCCTGCGCCACCGGGTGACTCGCGTCCAACTTTATTTGAATTATTACTGTGGTCGCCGAATAAGTCTTTGCGGTTTTTTAAATGATATTATCTGTGAAGCTGTGTCTGACAAAAGTAGTGTCTAGTTGAGAAAAAAGTATATTTATACGTGTACACGCATAGGATAACACTAGGCTTTAAGGGTCTTTACTTATGCATTAAAAGCTGAGATCTGTCGTCCACAGATGGCAGAAATACGACTTTAATCCCTGCAAGTTTGCAAGATCCAAAAGTGCGTATTAACACGCTTGTAGCTTTGCGTGACATACAATGTTAAAATGGCCATCCAGGAGCTCAACTGTGAAATTCTGCCGCGTCCACGCTACAGTTAGTGTATCACACAGGATTGCGAGGTTGCAGCAGAGGCGCCACATGATTAATATGATAAGACACGTGTCAATAATTTAAAGGTGTAATCGTCGGCGTGGCGCCAAAAAACCTGTGAGATAGATTTTAGGAAAACGAAAACTATCATTCTTAGTAAAACGTAGGTACTTGCAAATGTGACTGTACGTATTGTTACGTATCTGAATAAAAACAGGGTATTCTGCAGGCGGGAAGCCATTCTCGATTGTGTCAATATTGAACATCTTTGTGTTTCATTCCTTTCGATCTCATAATCTTCTATCGCCGGTTGAGAGAAGCTGAGATCGACGAACCACCCTTGTCTACATTCTTGTTTCCTGTACGGAACAATTAGGTTAGGTTATGTTACGTTCCATGACGACTGTGATTTCAGAAATTGGCTCGATAGCTTTTTCTATACCAACCCAGCTGATATGCTTAGAAAAGACATCGACAAATTGGTTGAAAGATGAGATAAAGTCCCGAATAATAATGGATATAACATTATCGATCGTAATGTTTCAATTTTTTGTTTAAAAGTTTTATTTTATAATAAATTATTGAACAAAGCCGCAAAGATTTTTTAAGCAACCTAATATATTCAATGCTTTAGAATCAGCCGTTTAATGTCCTCAATTTTTAGGTTCGGTGTTTTCGGACACGATCTTTCCGGACACTGATTATTCCGGATATTGATTTTTGCGAACACTGATCATTCCGGATACTGATTTTTGCGAGCATAGATTTTTCCGGATACTGATTTTTGCGAACACTGATTATTCCGGATATTGATTATTGTGAACATTGATTATTTCGGATACTGATTTTTGTGAACACTGATTATTTCGGATATTGATTATTGTGAACACTGATCATTTCGGATACTGATTTTTGCGAACACTGATTATTCCGGATATTGATTATTGTGAACATTGATTATTTCGGATACTGATTTTTGTGAACACTGATTATTTCGGATATTGATTATTGTGAACACTGATCATTTCGGATACTGATTTTTGCGAACACTGATTATTTCGGATATTGATTATTGTGAACACTGATCATTTCGGATACTGATTTTTGCGAACACTGATTATTTCGGATATTGATTATTGTGAACACTGATCATTCCGGATACTGATTTTTGCGAACACTTATTATTTCGGATATTGATTATTGTGAACACTGATCATTCCGGATACTGATTTTTGCGAACATTGATTATTTCGGATATTGATTATTGTGAACACTGATCATTCCGGATACTGATTATTCCGGATTTTTATGTCAACATTATTTTTATAGCTTGTATCAATATAAAAATCCTTGATACAAATATTATAATTCATTTCATTTACACGCGAGCTTGTTGGTCGATTCCCACCTCGCTAGGTACAAACATATAAAGTACCTGTTCTGAGGAAGGTAACCATGAGGTTCCATAAGTTAGAATATAAGTTGGAAGTAAAGTAACAAATTAAATTAAATGGTACGAAATAGAAAAATCAAACGGAGACATGTAGAGATAAAAATTAAATTTTTAATACAAACTAAAGATATGTAAGAAGTAAAAGAAAAGAAACAAAAGAGAGCAAACACAACTTGATAAGTACGAGGTAGGATGTAGGGACAAAAAGAAGTAGCTTTGATCATTTATGGAACTCTTCCAGCTGACTTCTTCTAATTTTGAAAAGCTACTAGAATTGAGGATACGATACAGTATCCTCAATTCTGTGCACCCAACGCATGACGTATATCATGGCAATAACCTAACCTAACCTTTGTCCATTTTTATAGAGGTCATCTAGTAAAAAATAATCGACATAAATACCAACAAGGCTATTTTGAAAAAAACTAATAAATAATTTTTTTGGACCAAATAAAAAAAAAAGATTGATATGTTGAACTCGAACATTGAAAATTCAACAATTAAAATGTTTATTAAATATAATTATGTTATTTTGTATCCGAAATAATCAAAGAAAATAAAAATAAAAAGTATCCTACATCGACGTCATCAATTATTTAGTCTACTCTTAAAATCTTCCATTAAAACAAAGTGTTATTAAGGAGAACGCATTCTTATTGTGAAGTTGTAATTATTCAGAACATATGTCTGTGATATACATATAGAATCAATTTTATCGGAAAATACTGTCAATATTTGAATATGTCTAAGAACACACAATTGCTGAATTTTTACCTACAAAGACAATATTATTAAACAAATATCATAATTTCAAAATGGAAAATATATGCAAGTACGGGGTAATTACAGAGCTCACGAACTATCTTCGGGTGGTTTAAGTGATGATCTTTATATAAATATAACGTTCACAAATTTTCACCCCTCCATCTCCACATTTTATCAAATTTTTGAAAGTTGTATACATGTTAATATGTTGACTCGCTTCGAGTACCACTACACCATCTCCATATAATTACCCCATACTTCCATATATTTTCTATTAAAATATAATAAAAAATAGCTTTATGTCTATGGCGCTCTATCTTCTCTGCCCACCCCCGCGGAGAAACGGCGTGATGGTAAGTAAGTAAGTAAGTGTGTGTGTCCAGAACAGGTGCAACAAGAAAAAATATGCTGCGCGCGTCGTATTGGCACCCATATGGGTCGGTACCAGGCGTGTTTTTGAGATTAATGAGACCCCAGTTATGCGCACAAGTTCACATGTATATTTAAACCAAATCTTTATTTAGAGTGTATATTTTAAATTCGACTACGCTGGCGTGATGAATATTATACAAATCGCCAACGGCAGGAAATGGCCGCCCGGGACACCAGGTATTTGTCAAACAATAATGTTTGATTCGATCGACAGTTCGCGTCCCGGAAATCAAAATGTCAATCCAATTTATTCGGAAGCGTCTTGCTAAGCGGCTGTCCAATTTGTTTTAAGTAGATCTTGGATGGAATTCAAGTTGTTCTTCGGGCGCGTGGAATTGAAATCGTCAATTTAGAACGGACTGATTTATCGGGAGATGTTTAGCGAGGAAGCTGCGAATCGATTTGAAAAGCAAGCAACTAATAAATTAATAAAGGGATCATGTACAAGCTACTATATAAGCAATCTATTATCCATCAGAGCTTATATTTAAAGAGTACAATGTCCTAGATATAAGACAAATCTTTATGTTGAGACTCGTTCAATATTTCCATGCTTACAACAACTCTCCTCGAGCAATAAATCATGGACACAACACAAGACAAACAACAAACATCTACACACCAGTTCCGAGAGCAACAACCACATTTTATCAAAGATTCTACATGTTCTTAGCTCCTTGTACTGTACAACACACTCAGTACCGTTCACTTCCAATAAGATTACACTAATATGGACCCGACATATGAACCAATCAGGTAGAGATGAATCAGAAGCATGGCTATCCAACATTCTAATATAATTTATACAATACCTTCGCTAATAATTCACTAGTCCTACAACACTCCCACTACATATATTTTTATTTTATTTTTACTTCTTTATACATATTTGTAATTCTCTTTTTATTCCAAATAACACCACAACAGGACGAAAAAAAAAACTGTCTACTTTAACACAGACTTCAGTCTAGCAAAGTAGCCAGGACAACGCTGTATACATCAGAGGTGAAGTCTACTCCGTCCCACACACGAGTTAATACAAAACAATATAATTAATTATAATTCTTAACGTACAATATTCAGCTAATCAGAAATCATCAAACCACCCCACACTGCATCATCTGGTGGGTTTACATCTGCCCTGTTCAGTGGCCACACGCCTGGTGAGATCATTTTCCTAGCACCCCCGACGTTTTTCAATGCGCAATTTTTTGACCAGAATACGGTCTTCCGCGGTGATTTTGGTCATTGTCATGTCAGATGGCGACCGTAAAATGTCGAAATAAAACTTAATTCAATTAAACTAATTTTTACGTAATTATATCTTTTTTTTTTGGGCCACCTTGTATACATCTCAGAGACGAAGCTATTTTTATTATATTAAATATGAAGATATCGGTAATTGCAGGACTCACGACCTGTCTTCTGTCGGCTTAAGCGATCACCTTACACAAATGTAACGTTCACCGTTCTACTCAAAGTGTTTCCACGTAGTGACATATATACAACTTCTAAAAATTTGATAGATATGGAGGTTGATTAATGAGACAGTCTACTGTTGAGCGGTAAACAGAGTGATGATAGCCAACGTCTGGTGAAGAAAAATAATAAAATATATAAAAATTATATTATACACAATTTCTATGTGATGTTACCTGCAACAACACTGTATATCATCAAAGATGGCCGACGCTCCGTCTATTTATCAACATTTGTAAAATCTGATATACAGTGTTGTTGCAGAGGGAGCTCTCAATTGATTAATAAGAAAAGGATTAGTGAGGTGTAGATTGAGGTTCGCTATCATTCTTGTCAGTATCTATCGGTCGGATTCCTTACTTACTCAAGGGATTAATTAACAATGAGGTGATTAGAGAGGAGTTGATTAACAAACAGACGATTAGTTAAGAGTTGATTAGTGAGTAGGTGATGCGCAGATTTGCAAAAAATTGAAAATTGTTAATATCCACGACGTCAGGTGTACAATACTAATTATTATATACCTATTAGGATGCTCAAATGCTCCTTTACTCTTATATTAAAATTTCTACCCGTTCTACCAATATAAAATGCGGCACAATCCTTGCAACTAAGTTTGTAGACGCCAGAATTGTTAAATTTATCATCTTTGTCTTTAGAATTTATGAGTAAATTTCCTATACTATTATTTGTGTAAAATGCTGGTCTAATGTCTCGTGGTAGGTGTTTAGATATTTGTTTCGAAAAGTTATTTATGTATAAAATCCTACGCCAATTATCATTATTATCATTATGTTTTATCTGTGATTTATATAAAAATTGATTATTATATTCTTTTAATTTATTTTTTTTAAATAGTGTCTATCAAACATGTATTATACCCATTATTAACTGCTATTTTTTTAATTGTATTCAATTCAATATTGAAATTGGATGTTGACATAGGAATATTGACTAAACGATGTATCACGGAGTGGAACCCTGAATGTTTGTGCGATAATGGATGATTAGATTCATTGTGTATGATAGTATCTGTAAAAGTTGGTTTACTAAAAATTTTGAACTCAATTTTATTATTATTTTTAATCAATGTTAGATCCAAAAAATTTAGGGTAGAATTATTTTCCATTTCTAATGTAAATTGTATTTTATTATTAAACGAATTAATTAAATTTAGAAATGTATTATCTTTATTAGTTTAAAGTTCTACACCTTTTAAAAAACACCCTATAAAATGAAGATAAATATGAAACCAACATATTATTCCTTGGGTATTAATTATAATAAATTAATCTGGACTTAATTTCTTTATATTATTAGGCTGGCTTTATATAAAATACGAATTCAGTATTTTATTAACTTTTATTTAATATATCGACAACTTCAGCGTACTGGGGTCCATAACTAATCCTCGTCATCCAAGAATTACTGAACCCACGTCGAACATATAATATCTGAATTATTTATTATCTAAATGATAAAATATATTAAATGTATTTCTGTAAAGAATATAATCAAATAGATAACCAATGGACAAATAATATTCTATTCACATCACCGTATATTCGGCTGTCGCATTATACGAAATCAGCGCCGGCGATACGCACAGGCGGAGCGGACGCCTACCTGCGGCGACGAAATCAAGGGAGGGCCGAAAAATATATAAAAATTGAAAAACAAACAGTATGTTCTTTTATACAGTCCACTCGATTATCCACAACATTGTACACGCGGACTACAGAAGCCGAGAGAGCTGTCTTCAAAGAATCTCATGGAAATATAATCCCTGTCTAATTGTCTCGAGTCGAAAATATCTTTTATTTTGAAAAGCAATACTCCTACACAAATTAAAGACGAGTCGGACGCTGTGTGCAGGGACTCTGATCCATCATTTACCACGGTGAAAGTTTGGGCAGCTGAATTTAAACGTGGACGCACCAGCTCGGGTGACGATGCACGTTCGGGACGTTCAAAAACTGCAACCGCTGACGATAACATCGCTGGAGATCACCAAATGGTGCTGGACGACCGTCGAATTAAGGTTAGAGAAA
This sequence comes from Eubasilissa regina, assembly GCA_022840565.1. Classification (NCBI taxonomy): domain Eukaryota; kingdom Metazoa; phylum Arthropoda; class Insecta; order Trichoptera; family Phryganeidae; genus Eubasilissa; species Eubasilissa regina. The sequence continues at coordinate 7,573,941 of JAINEB010000026.1, forward strand.
TAGCAGAGGCTATGAACATGTCCAAAGAACGTGTTTGTCACATATTGAATCAAGATTTAGGCATGAGAAAGCTGGCCGCACGTTGGGTGCCGCGTTTGCACACTCCGGACTAAAAACGTGTTCAAATCGTGTCTCGCACCTCAGCGGTTGCCCAGGTGAAAATGTACGAATTATAGTTTGAACTGCTTGACCACCCTCCTTACTCACCAGATCTAGCACCGAGAGACTATTTTGCACAGAAAGACTCCAAATACTATTTGGATGGGTTAAAGAGATGGGAGCATTGAGTGAAGTGTACTTAATAGTAAATTTGAAGAAAAAAAGATCGGAAACTCTTCAGACAGCCCTCATATTATCCGTGCTGCCGCATTTAGAATGGATTGCAATCTATCCAACTGAAACATTGGCATGCCAGCACAGATGCTGTCACAATAGTCCCCAGCGGGTCACCCATGCCCTGATAAATTCGTTCACTGCTGTAAATAGGACTCGCTGCGGTTGTATTTGTCACAGGTTTGAGGTATAGGTAGACACGCAGCATCCTTTTCCAACAGTAGCTATATTGAAGGCCGAAATTTTTGGAATAATCTTTTGTTCACAGCTGTGCGATGCGATTGGTTTAAAAGAATGAAGTTAGAAACTAAATAATATTTCGCACACCTAATTTACATATATTTTTTTAATGAGACGGATGCGATCTGTCACGCGGCAGACTCGAATCACAAAATGACGTGTAATTTTGCAAACAACGAAAAAAATACACAAAACAAAAGGATCCCCGTCTGAAGGCAAGGGGGTGGTTGACAAACTTTTGACAGTAAGTCATTTCTTTTTACAAATGGTAAATCATAATTTAAAACCAGCTGTCGGCGCAGCCTTCAACAATCAAATATGACATTATCAAACTCGACTAAAACGAAAAAAAAAAAATCTTATTATTTAGGTTCTCACTGCGTGCATATCGACCGAGAGAGAGAGAGAGAGATATGTTTATATATTTATTATATTATATAAAATAACAATCACTTTGTATGAAACTATACGTCAACCGGTTTCGCTTATCTCAAACTTCATCAGGACGCATTTAAAATTAATCATAAATATAAAAAAAATGCTCTTATATATATATAAATAAAAAGAGAGACAGAATACATACATACATACATACATACATGGTTTCTCATTTTCCGACCATATCATTGAAAAAGGCCAATCTTTTAATAATACCACAGGGGTCAATATCCTCCATAAGAACGGATTTGACCTCCGGTTGAACAACTTAGAAGACCTTGAAAAAAATAAGCTAATAAATAGTAGTGCAAAAATTCTTAATAATCAAATTAATTTATCCATTAGCCTCATATTAGGTATGTTTTATTTAAAATCAATTTAATATCCATCAACACCATATTTTCTCCTACCTTAATGTTCCGTCTATCTGTATATGTATTCTGTCTCTATCTTTCGCACATAATTTTATATTGTCTCCCTTGATGTTCTATTTAACTATATATGTTAGGAGAACACATTCTTATTGTGAAGTTGTAATTATTCAGAACATGGCATTTTAAATATGAATTAAACATATTAATTAGAAAGATATACATAAAAAAACAATTTTATCGAAAAATATTGTTGTTGCGCCACCGGGATTCCAACTTGGATCTCTTTCCAAACCGGGGAAGGTGCATTATTCAACTATGCTATAGCGACAAATTTTCGAACCTACATGTTACCTTTTCGATATTAATACATTTAATCGTTCCATTATTTGAAAGAGCCATCTACCTTATTTTTACGGAATCTCAAATACTTTTGAGTAATCTGACAGCAGACGCCAGAATTATCAATTCAATTTTATTAAATTTTGGACACATTGATACAACTTTATTATTAGCAGAACACATTCTTATTGTGAAGTTGTAATTATTCAGAACATATGCCTGTGGCGTCTGCTATCAGATTACTCAAGGGTATTTGAGATTCCGTAAAAATAAGGTAGATGGCTCTTTCAAATAACGGAACGATTAAATGTATTAATATCAAAAAGGTAACATATAGGTTCGAAAATTTGTCGCTAAAAATATCATCGCTGTAGCATAGTTGGATATAGTTGGATAATACACCTTCCCCGGTTTGGAAAGAGATAAAAATTGATTTTATGTGTATATATCTTTCTAATTAATATGTTTAATTCATATTTAAGCTATATGTGTATTCTCTCTCTTTTGCATGTTTATTTGAAAGTAATCTACTATAAATGTTATAAAATTGATCAACATGTTTGGGTGAGTGCACCGGTTTGGACTCTTACCCTGTTTATTTAAATATATAGTTCTCATTTAGCCCTGGTCCCCAAGCGCCCCGACAAATATTGTCGCGGTGAATGCATTCGAAATGAACGCTAATGGTAATCCGGGGATAAGGGTTGCGTTGTGTATTCAGCCTTGCTCGACAACCCTGCCAGAAGTCGTCAACTGCAGCTGCAAATTAATTACAAATTGCATCATGAAAGACCGACTTAACTGGGCTATATGCGAGAAATATAGGATGCTCGTAAACCAGCACGGTGAGGTAAGTGGGAGGGGTATTGTTCTACGCGTGTGATTTGCGGATTTGCCGGTTGCAATGAGTCACTGGTCGGGAGCGCACTATAGCGCAATATTTAAAGTGCGGTGATTCAATGGTTCGCGCTTTTTGTGCTCGCTTTCATTTTTGACGAGTGAGTGATGGGTCGAGCGCGCAACTTATCCGGTGTTGGGTTCAAAAGTTCAGACAAGAAGGGACAATGGTTAACCAAGCTCCTCCAGAAGCAGCGACGCCAGAACATGTGGCTCAAGTTCGACGTGAAATGATGCCCAATCCGCGTAAATCGATAAGGAAGATTGCAGTCAGTACTGGAATAAAAAAATCAACAGTGCACGTTATTTTGAAAAAGAAACTACAGTCACACCTATTCAAACTGCAAATCGTGCAGGTTATCAACGAAAATTACTATTCTTTACGTGAAACCTTAGCGAGAACGATGCTGGAACGTTTTGGAACGCTTGAAAACATATTGTTTACTGAAGAAACACATTTTCATATCGATGGCTATGTTAATAAACAGAACATGAGATACTGGTGCCCCGAAAACTCAAGAGAACGCCATCAAAAACGTTTGTTTTGTTCATAAACGACAGTGTGGTGTGCAATTTCTGCCCGAGGGATAATTGCCCCTTATTTTTTTAACCAGCGAATGACTTCACTGCTGACGTGGTTGCCAAATGATCGACAAGTTTTTGGTACCGCAACTGCAGCTGTTTCACAACAGAACACAATTTCAGCAAGACGGGGCCACTCTACACACAGCTAGAGTTTCAATGGAGAAGCTGAGGGGAATTTTTCCCAATAAATTAATCAGCAAGTACGGAGACATACCCTGGGCACCTCGGTCACCGGACCTTATATCGTGCGATTTTTTTTCTGGAGATACCTTAAATCAAGAGTTTAAAGCGACAATCTTTGAACAATTCAGATCCTACAAGAAAATATTCACCGTGAAGTTGCTGCCATTGAACCGACGCTTTGTTCTCGCGTGTTCGCAAATTTAAGAGTCCGATTGCAAGAGTGTCTTGAGAGAAATGGACGGCATTTAGACGATATTATTTATAAAACTTAAAATCCGGATCTTAAAACTCCACCGGTCCAGTTGTTCACATTACAATTGTGAAGACAGTGTACAGACTACAATAGAAGTTGTGAATCTCTGGCGAAACAGACTGCAGCATGCATGTCTGCAATTTGCGTCCCTAGCGTTTAATGCACCGCTGCGCGTTGCGCTTTGCACCCCTAGCATGATGCACTTGATGTGGTCATTTTGATATCTGAAAGATTACGCGTTTGATATTCCAATTACTTAAAATCTAGTCTAAATTCATGGATACACCATATTGTATGTTTACACATGCATGAATTGAATAATATATTATTAAGGAAAACACATTCTTATTGTGAAGTTGTAATTATTCAGAACAGACGCTCTGTGATATGTTATATCACAATAAGAATGTGTTTTCCTTAATAATATATGTTGTATCAATGTGTCCAAAATTTAATAAAAATGAATTGATAATTCTGGCGTCTGCAGTCGGGTTACTCAAAGGTATTTGAGATTCCGTAAAAATAATGTAGATGGCTTTCAAATAATGGAACGATAGGTGTATTCATTTGAAAAAATGTAACATATAGGTTCGAAAATTTATCATGAAAAATACTAGCGTTATAACACAATTGGTAGTGTACTTCCCCGGATTGGAAATAGAGATCCAGGTTCGAATCCCGGTGTGGCAAAAACAATATTTTTCGACAAAATTGATTTTATATGTATATATTTATAATTAATACATTAATTTAGTATTTAAAATAATATATTAATACAAAATAAATAAACATGTATTATTTATCGATAATATACTTTAGTTACTACCGGGATTCGAACCTGGATCTTTTCCTATTCTGGGAAACGCGTTTCGCCATATCAACCAAGTAGGAAAAAATATTTTAGGTGTATTAACTGTACAGAACTCCGTAAAATTAAATAATATACTGCTACGTACTTAGCTTTCAAATGTACACCGTCTTAAAAGAACACTAGGACTATTTGCTATGCAGACGCTATACCGCGCAGGTTCATACGCAGTCAACGTGGACTAATTAATAAAAAAATCTATAACATTATATTTTTACTACGTCTGCTCGATACTACATGAACTTAGTAAATAATACGTGGACAATACATATAGTAAAATCTGCCTATAAAAGACACACTGTACAGAGTGGCTAAAAAAAAGTGAGAACATCTCGTAACACACGAGTTATTTCAAAACATAATATAATTAATTATAATTCTTAATGTACAATATTTAGCTAATCAGAAATCATCAAAACACTCCATACTGCATCATCTGGTGGGTTTACATCTGCCCTGTTCTGTGGCCACGCGCCTGGTGAGATGAAATTAACATTCTCACGACGAAGATTGTATTTCTGGCTGTGTGAGATGGAGCTCCGTCATCCAGTAATGTCTAGACTTTAATTCCAGACTCATTGATCATTTTCCTAGTACCCTCAACGTTTTCTCACGACGGGGAAAGTGGATTGTATTTCTGGCTGTGTGAGATGGAGCTCCGCCTGCTGTTGTTTTAAAACTCTTTGATCATTTTCCTAGCACTCCAACGTTTTTCAATTCGCAAATTTTTTGATCAGAACACGGTCTCCTGCAGTGATTTTTGTTATTTTGGGCAACAATTTGAAAAAACCAAATATAAACAATGGAAAAGTTAATAATCAAAGATGGCGATAGGAAATTGTCTAAATAAAACGTAAGGCAGGTAAATAAGTAAGTAAATAAGCAAACTATTTTTGATTTAATTATAGCACATTTTACGAAATGTTTTAACTTTTTTTGGGCCACCCTGTGTATATTTTTAATATTGATAAATCTGTCGTCCAATAGCAACCCGACTTAATTTTTTTAATTCTACAAACATACATGAATATTTACGAAACCAGCCCCTGAAAAACAGTATTTGTTCTGAAGGGTGTTCCAACAAGAGCGAAAATTTAAATTTGACGCCTTTTGTGACATCTTGTGCATTTGACAGTCAAACCATTATGACAGATCAATGGTAGATAGGTCTGTCATTATTAAAAATGGTTCGCCATTTGACACAACAACGCATTCTAATTGTTAAGTATTATTTTTAAAATGGTGAAAGTTTGTCAAAATGTTCCACGTGTATCGAAAAATTCAGACACTGGATCTATTACTAATGTCAGACCATCGATACATGTTCATTTAGATAATTCAGCAGAAAACATTGCAGCTGTTTGCCAAAATGTGGCCGATAGTCCGGGAACATCCAAGCGGCATCGTGCTCGAGAATTGAACAGTTCATGGATGGTAAGGATCTTGAAGACGTGCGGTTCCAACAGTGCAGTGGCACTTGTCGTGCATCACGTGCATAATGGACCAGAAGTGGCCGCCTAGATCTCTGTTTGGGGTTTTTTTGATATCAAAAGCTTAGGTCAACAAATCCACGACTATCCAAGCCTTGAAGGGGGAGATCAGACCCGGTATCACTGAAATCCAGCAACAGTTATGCATCAATTATTATGATTAATAATTTAAAACACAGAAAAACGACGTGTTCTAGTAATGGACAAGAACAATTTTACTTTTAAAATTAGCAATATTAACTACGTGGTTAAAATTCATATTTTTTATTTATTATCTTTGTTTTATTAACCACTGAATTGAGTTTAAATACATCAACCGGTTTCGAAAAATACTATTTTCTTCTTCAGGATGTCATAACTATATATAGTATAGGAAATTTACTTATCAATTCTAAAGATAAAGATGATAAATTTAACAATTCTGGTGTCAAGGATTGTGCTGCATTTTATATTGATAAAACGGTGAGAAATTTTAATATAAGAGTAAGGGAGCATTTGAGACGTTTGAACAATAGTAGGTTTTCAGAATTTTCTAATCATTTGATAGAAAATGTCCATGGTTTTGATAAAAAAATTGTGATTGTCAATTTAGCATATAAACGGTGTTGGTCACAAATGAAATAATTAGGAATCGTTGGAGATAAATAAAGCGTGTAAAACTAATCAAACAATTATAAACAGCCAACTGAATTGAACTACGAGTCCCATTCTAAAATTATTCCACTAAATTTGTATTAAGTAACAATTTGATAATATATGTTTTTAGTTAGTATTGACGTCCTGAAGAAGAAAATGGTATTTTTCGAAACCGGTAGATGGATTTAAACTCAATTCAAGTGGTTAATAAAACAAAGATAATAAATAAAAAATAAGAACTATTTTCTATGTCGCGTTCATATTTTTATGCGCAAGATGGCGTTCGGCGATTCAAGAATCTGGCTATACAAAATGGAACAGATATACAAAATGTTTTGCTTCCCATTAGCTACCATTAAAAATTATTAAATATAGCACAGAACTATGTTCTGAAATTGCAACGTCAAGACAAAAATTTGTTTTAAAAAAAATAATGATTATATTCTATCATAATTAAATGTGTAATATTTCGGTAAATACATGCAACGTAAAATTCATATTTTAGATAATCCTAAAGAAAATATTACCGCTCAGGAATGACTAGTGACAAACCAATTATGAAAGGGGAATCGTACAAAAACTATTATTTTTCCCATTCAATCCGTTGTAAAATTAATACGTTGGTAAAAATACAATTTGTGATATGAAAGACAGAGATCACACACTATTTTCACAGTGAAAAGAACAACAGATATACTAATATAATTGTCTCTTTCTCACTAATTAAAAGAAGAGTGATAAGAAGGAAAGACACATTGTATGTCTTCATGGCTGTTCAACTTGTATATGGATAAATGTGTGAAAGAACTAGAATGTATGAATGTTGGAGCAAAAATGGACGATTTGATTGTATGCTGTTTATTGTACGCCGATGATGCAGTACTAATGGCGAATAATGAACAGGAACTACAGAATCTGGTGAGTAGAATGTACGATGTGTGCAAGGAAAACGACCTCAAGGTGAATGTTAACAAGTCCAAAGTGATGGTATTCGAGAAGGAGAAAAGCGAGACACCGTGCTCAATACTGTTTGGAACGAGTAGATGAATTTGTATATTTGGGAAGTATGTTTGATAGAAACGGAAAGGCTGAGAATGATATCGTAAGGAGGGTGACTGCAGGAAATAAAGTGAACAGCGCTTTCAATGGAATTATACCTAACGGGAATTTGTCAACCGAGGCAAGACTGGCGGTGCACAATGGAATCCTGGTACCGACACTGATGTATGGAAGCGAGGCCTGGAGCTGGCAGAAAAGGAACGAAAGTAAACTGAATGCAGTGGAAATGAGATCACTTAGGCGTATTTGTGGCAAATCTATTTATGACAGAGTAAAGAATGAAGAAATGAGGAAAGAATGTAAAGCTGATGTTAGTATAGTGAGTAAGATTAAGAAAGGATCACTTAGGTGGTTTGGTCATATGGAACGGATGAATGAGGAGAGAATAGTAAGAAAAATATATGACGCAAGTGTTGATGGCACCAGAAATAGAGGACGTCCGCTGAAGACTTGGCACGACCAGGTAAACCAGATAATAGAGGATGGTTCTGTTAGAAGCCTCAACAATTGGCGAGCTTGTATGAGAAGTTGTATGAATGCGGATGAGGCGAGAATTGTGTGTCAGGACAAAAGAGTGTGACGCTCTATCCTCTATGCCTACCCCCGCGGGGAAACGCCGTAATGGTAAGTAAGTAAGTAAAGTCATTTAAGTTAATAAAAACATTTTTTCTAACTGTTGTTTACGGTGACACGAGTTGACAGCGTGGCTGCGTTCGTGTATTTTATGTCACGGTATGATAAAGGTTAAACTCGTATTGAATGTGTCTATTTCTGTACCGAATAGTACCAATGTTCATTAATTGACATAATAATATTATATATTAATAATAATATATAATATTATTACGTGGATCCTCGCCATTGTTCCTAGGAGAATGGCGGTCGAAAACAATGCAAGTTTAAGTCAAATTGGAGGCTGTGTTCATTGGACGGTAATTCATTTGTATATTTACACTCAGTACCAACTGGAAATCGTACAATTCCTATAAGATTACACAAATATGGACCCAATATATGATTCAATCAGGTAGAGATGAATCAGAAGCATGGCCATTCAACATTCTAATACAGGGTCTTTCAACGAGGACGCTCGATTTGAAAATGTAAGTTAAACAGGTTGTATGTGAGATATTCACTCAATTTTTCTTTCATTTGAAAGTATATTTTATGGCATTAAGTGTGGAATATAACGTTGTTCGAATATCCGCTGCGGTTTTGTTCGGTGGCAGGTTTGGGAGGTCCAATTTTCTATGACTTTATCGCATAAATCTGGCTAAATTTGCTGGATGGCGTTTGTTATGTTGACTTTGAGGGGGTCAATTGTTTGCAGCTTATTCGTAAAGACTTGCAATTTAAGATAGCCTCAAAGAAAGAAGTCTAAAGGCGTTAAATCGCACGATCTCTGTGGCCAGTTCACATCACCGCCGCGCGAGATAACCGTGCCCTCAAATCGCTCGTGACTTTGATAATAAAATTTGATGATTTACACACGTTGTTCAACCTTTCGTGGTGATTTGCCGTATACTACTTAACAATTGACAATAAATTTGACAGATGTCACTTTAACAACATGGCTGCTATAACCTAACAAATTTTGAGCGTCCCTATTAAAAGACCCTATATAATGTATACAATTCTTTTACTAATAACTCACTAGTCCTACAACACTCCCACTCCATATATTTTTATTATATTATATTTTTATTCTTACTTTTTTATTCATATTTGATTTCTCTTTTTATTCCAAATAACACTGAGTGCGTTGTACAGTACAAGGAGTTAAGAACATGTAGAATCTTTGATAAAATGTGGTTGTTGCTCTCGGAACTGGCGTGCTGATCTGTCTTGTGTTGTGTCCATGATTTATTGCTTGAGGAGAGTAGTTGTCAGCATGGAAATATTGAACGAGTCTCAACGTAAAGATTTGTCTTGTATCTAGGACATTGTACTCTTTAAATATAAGATCTGATGGATATCTAAAGGGACGACCAATTATTACCTTGAAAATTATTTTTTGTGCTTTTTTAGCCGACTCCAATATAACACAGGCTTTAGTCTAGCAAAGTAGCCAGGACAACGCTGTATATATCAGAAGTGAAGTCTACTCCGTCCCACACAATAAACTATGTAAATATTATGTATGTTTATTATGTATCCACCTCTGTTAATACAAAAATATGGATGTCAAAATATATATAAATAAATAAATTTAAGGGTTGGCTGAAATTTAATCGAATATCGCAAAAAATATTGTACATCGTTAAGACCGATAGGTACACAATAAGGGATTATCATTTCAAATAAGTATAATATCTTGAAGTGAATACAATTTTATTTGACGACAATGAGATTTTAGATACGTACGAGATTTTAGACTCGAGACAGCTCTCAGATTTTATAGTCAGAGGTTCGCCGCTTTTGCGCCTTACCTCTCACACGTTGTATGTCAAATATCAGTTCACTGATTATTTAATCTGATCAACGACGTTCCGTTCGTCAATTGAGTGAATTTAAATGAGTAAATTTGAGTAGCTCGTTTGTGTAGTGGTCAAGACGTCGGCTTAGCGATCTGGTGGTCGGAGGTTCGCGCCTCGTTCCAGGACACCGGCGAGTTAGTCCTATTTTCACGGCACAAGCGTTTAGCTTAGTTTGAAAATAGTGAGAATATTGATGTGACGCGTATTCCGTGTACGCATCTCTACTTAAAAAAAAAACGGATTAAATGTGCAACTGCTTGTATAACTCTTCAGAATAAATAGTTTGAATTATTTATGAGTTGCAATCAAGTATTTTGTATTCTCGACTTTTTTCAATTCCCGGGACTCGACAGTCAAAATATTCATGTCCCGGGAGATCCCGGGAAACGATACCATGAATTTTATTTCATTAAAAAGAAATGATTTTTTAATAAATATTCACAGTAACTATTAGGGCTAAAAATTGTTTGTTTAGATATTCTTAAGCTTAATTTATACATAAAAATTATAAAACTCAAATAATTTTTTTAAATATACAAAAAAAAAACAATTGATAATTTGGTTAAAATTACATATACTCAAAAGATGACACGATTTTATCGTAAAGATTAACATCACATTTTAAATTAAAACATTTTTGAACCTATAGACCAATAGACAAAACCATATCCTTCAGATTTTTTTTTTAATAGTAAATATCTTTGAACTAATTGTTGTAAATTGAAAATAATACTTTTTTTTTAAATACACATGTACCGGTCATTCTTATAATGCTTGTATTTTCTTAATTATGAGGAAAAACATTCAGTTTATATGTTTCACATTAGGGTAAAATTCCTATTTAAGTGATAGTTTTAAAAAAATTACAAATCTAGTGTATAACTTCTGATGTAAATGAATAATAAAATTTTACATTTTCGTAAAAAAATCGCGATATATGAATTATTTTTAAAAGCACGCCCTTAATATGATGACCTTTGAAGCACGCCCTTAATATGATGACCTTTGAAGCACGCCCTTAATACGATGACCTTTGAAGCACGCCCTTAATATGATGACCTTTGAAGCACGCCCTTAATATGATGACCTTTGAAGCACGCCCTTAATACGATGACCTTTGAAGCACGCCCTTAATATGATGACCTTTGAAGCACGCCCTTAATATGATGACCTTTGAAGCACGCCTTTAATATGATGACCTTTGAATAGAAAGTGTATTTATATTTGATAGTGTCTATTTTTAAAATGCTAACTAAACAAATATCAGCAAAAATTATAAGAAAAATTTAGCACCATATAGGAAGAGATAGATTGAGACTTCCATTCAGAAAGAAGGCTAAATCTCAGAAATCGCTAATCAAGATTTTAAATGAATTGCCAGTTGATGATAGTAATGATAATAATAATGGATAATTTGTATAGCGCCATTTTCGTAAAAATTTCCACCTCAAAGGCGATCTTTATAGTTCTATAACTATCTTTGTATTTAAGATTAAAAATTGTTATTTTCACATATGAAAATGGCTTTTTGAAAAGATGCGTTTTTAGTTTCTTCTTAAATAAAGTCTCTTGCTGCGTAAAAAGATGTACGGAAGGAGGTTTGCACTCACCACAATCCAGTTCTTCGGACATCTCCAAGGTGAACTGTCAATTTATCACTATCTCACGTCTCAATTGAATAATATTCTTCGATTCACGAATTGCGAAGGTCGCCGTTCGACCGGTGCGGCGGCGTGCCGGGTGAGGAGAAGGAGGAGAGAAGAAGGCAGAGTAGATTATTTTCGTTTAAGAATAAATAAGTAATTAATAAATAAATATATGTCCCAAACATCTCTGATGCACTGTTTCTTGTGACGGAGGGCAAAGAGTTCCACGCTTTTGGGCCTGCCACCGCAAATGCCCGTTCACTAAATTTAGACTTGGTTGGTCGGTTCTACAACCCTTCCTGCAGCTGAATTAGAGGCTGATCTGAGAGTTTGACGTCTACCATTCAAATTGTGCGGAATATAAAATTCTTGAAGATACAGATGCGCAATTTAAATTCAACACTTTCAGGGAATCGGAGCCAATGTAGCTGATGTAAAAGGGATGTTATGTGAGAGAATTTGGAAACTACATTTATTATCCGTGCAGCCGCTTTTAGATGTGAACTATACATTGTATTTTGTCTCCAGTTCACAGAACTACAACCCCTCGGCATCCATCCACACTCTTTCATCGTCAGAAGATAAATCTTACAGCTTCCCGAACTAGCGTGAATAATACAAATCAAACGGCAGCGCAGAAAAGGATCAACCATGTGAGACCGTACGATCAGCTCAGCAGGCATTTGGTCAAAAGAGAAAATAATGAGGTGATTTTTTACTGTTCAATAATAATACTACTGGATAATTTGTAGAGCGCCATTTTCGTACAAACTTTCACCTCAAGAGCGTTTTACACATCAATGTTTATAGTCTTACATTAACTTTATTTTTTAAATTGTTATTTTCACTTGTGAAAATGATTTTCAGTTTATTTTTAAATAAAGTCTCTGATGCATTCATTCTACCTTATGACGGAGGGCAAAGAGTTCCATGCTTTTGGGCCTGCCACCGCAAATGTCCGTTCACTTCTGGTGACGGTTGGTCACTTCTTGATGACTTACAGATTTGCCAGTCGCAATGAGTCACTGGTCGGGAGCACATCACGCATTATCGGTTGAGCAATATTTAAAGTGCGGTGATTCATTGGTTCGTGCGCGTCGCGCTTTTTGTACTCACCTAAATATTCGACGAGTGAGTGATGGGCCGAGCGCGCAACTTATCCGGTGTCGGGTTCAAAAGTTTAGACAAGAAGGGACAATGGTTAACCAAACTCCTCCAGAACATGTGGTCGACGTGAAATGATGCGCAATGAGCGTAAACCGATAGGGAAGATTGCAGCCCGTACTGGAATAAAAATATCAACACTGCACGTTATTTTGAAAAAGAATCTACAGTTTCACCCACACAAACTGCAAACTGTGCAGTTTCTCAACGAAAATTACTATTCTTAGCGAAAGAACGATGCTGAAACGTTTTGGAACATCACAAACGCTTGAAAACATATTATTTACTGACGAAGCACATTTTCATATCGATAGCTATGTTAATAAACAGAAAATGAAATACTGGTGCCCCGAGAACTCAAGAGAACGCCATCAAAAACGTTTGCATTGTCCAAAAACGACAGTGCGGTATGCAATTTATTAATTATTTTTTTAACCAGCAAGAGACAATCACTGCTGACGTGTATTGCCGAATGATCGACGAGTTTTTGGTACCGCAACTGCAGCTATATTCCGGGTTCAACAGCAGAGAAGCTGTGGGAAATTTTTCCCAATAAATTAATCGGCAAGTACGGAGACATACCCTGGGCACCTCGGTCACCGGACCTTACACCTCGCCTGGGGATACCTTAAGTCGAGAGTTTACAGCGATAATCCTCGAACAATTCAGACTCTACAAGAAAATATCCGCCATGAAGTTGCTGTCATTGAACCGACGCTTTGCTTTCGCTTGTTCGCAAATTTAAGAGTGTCTTGAGAGAAATGAAGTATTGTTTATAAAACGTTAAATACTCATCGTTAAACTCCATAAATAAAATATGAGAATAACATTGTAGTTTTTCTATTTTTTTTATTAAACTTGAAAAATTTCCACTGGATCTTCTTTATATGCACTTAATTAAGAATTAATCGAACATAACCGCTATAAATTACATATAAAATAAATAAATGCATCCTACCAAACGCCCCCGGTACGTTTCTCCCGGGATGCCGGCGCGCCACTGTCGCACATAAATGAATACACCGTCGCCCCGCCCCGGCACCCCTGAACCCTTGCCAAACATTTGACAAAAGCTCAAAACTAAAAGTCCAATAAAATTCACTCAAATTTCGCCAACACAATATTCAACTTCGCCCATCGGCCCCCCCCCCCCCCCCCCCTCCCCTGCCGGGATCTTTCGAAATGTGATCCCGGATCAGCGGCGTGCCGAAACTTTTTTAATAAGTCTTTGAACTTTTCAAAACACTCTGTTTTATGCGCCGCGGCCGAGTTGATAGTACTTTGCAATCAGATCGAAAAATATACCCCCATCAAACGTTTCATTTAATTAACTTGCCTGCTGGGAGAACTTTCTTTTTATCTTCTTTCATCGTTCAGTTATAATATTATTTAGCAGATTCACTGAAAAAAAATAATTTATCAGATTTCAAAATATATAGCCATACATATAAAATCAATTTTAATCAATATAATATAATATGATGCAAATTATAACAAATATGAATTAAATATATTAATTATAAAGATACACATATAAAATCAATTTTATCGAAAAATATTGTTGTTGCGCCACCGGGATTCGAACCTGGATCTCTTTCCTAACAGGGGAAGGTGCATTATCCAACTATACAACAGCGACAATATTTTTAGCGACAAATTTTCTAACCTACATGTTATCATTTTGATATTAATACATTTAATCGTTCCATTATTTGATAGCCATCTATTTTGTTTTTACGGAATCTCAAATACATTTGAGTAAACCGATAGCAGACGCCAGAATTAATAATTTTATTAAGTTTTGGACACATTGATACAACTTATATATTATTAAAGATAACGCATTCTTATTATTCAGAACATAGCTCTGTGATACTTTAAATACTAATTAGAATGAAATATTGTTGTTACGCCACTGGAATAATTTGATCCTGGGAATGTGCATTATCCAACTATGCTACAGCACTTTTGTAGACAAATTTTCGAACCAATATGTTATGCTTTTCAAATGAATACATCTATCGTTCCATTATCGAATCCCAATAGCGCAACAACAATATATTTCGATTCGATTCGAAATTGATTTTCTACGTATATCTTTTATAATTAATACATTTAATTAGTATTTAAAATATCACAGAGCTGTGTTCTGAATAATTACAACTTCACAATAAGAATGTGTTCTCCTTAATAATAGAATATTATATTGAAATAGAGTATAATTGTGTTTTGAAAGAAAGATCTTCTCGTACGGTTGCGGCATATAATAATGTGGATATACTGTCTATGACTTATTTGTCTTATGAGTAAAAATAATTAATGTTTGTAATTTCTGTTTAATTTCAATAAATTGTTTTATTAATTAATATATATATATATATATATAAAATCATAATTTAAATCGTTGGAAACCTCAACAATTGTTGAGCACGCACGAATGAGGCGAGAGTTACATGTCAAAACAGTGCGGCTTTCTATCCTGTCTGACCCCGAAAGGCGCAACGGTAAGTTAGTTTAAATATGTTTTAAATACTAAATTAATGTATTAATTATAAATATATACATATAAAATCAATTTTGTCGAAAAATATTGTTTTTGCGTCATCGGGATACGAACCTGTATCTCTATTTTCAATCCGGCGAAGTACACTACCAATTGTGTTATAGCGCCAGTACTTTTCATGACAAATTTTCGAACCTATATGTTACATTTTTTCAAATGAATACACCTGTCGTTCCATTATTTGAAAGCCGTCTGCGTCTTATTTTTACAGAATATCAAATACCTTTGAGTAAACCGACTGCAGACGCCAGAATTATTGGAAAATTGATTTTATATGTATATATTTATAATTAATACGTTAATTTAGTATTTAAAATATCACAGACCTATGTTCTGAATAATTACAAGAATGTGTTTTCCTTAATATATGTTTTAACTAACTAAACTGAAGTTATGTAGGAAAATGTACAGTCAACGCCTGCCGATGTAGGTCTGCAATAGGTGTAACATGTGTGTAGTGAAATTGCTAAGAACTGGCGTTCAACTAATTGCTCGCTCATTTAAACTTGCTTACCGTCAGCCACTACTCCATTACGCAGGGTGGTCAAGTTCTCCTGGATGTACAATGATACTATTGAGACTACTAATAGTATAAATAATAAAATTTCAGACAGACAATAGCCCTGATATAGACACAAAAATTGTATCCGAAACGGAAGATTCTAAACGGTCTTACAACATTTTCATTTTCACTAACCAGCACCGGCGTTGCGCACAGGCGGCTAAATAGGGGGGGCGGCCGAAAGATATATAAAAATTAAATAAACAAAATCCCAACTTGTATAGTAATGTGTAATAAAAAGAATCCAAGTATAAACAACCCAATAAATAACATTATATTAGGAGGACACATTCTTATTGTGAGGTTGTAATTATTCAGAACATAGCTGTAATATTAATTAAATATTAATTAAATATATTAATTAGAAAGATACACATACAAAATCAATTTTATCGAAAAATGTTGTTGTTGCGCCACCGGGATTCGAACCTGGATCTCTTTCAAATAATAGAACGATTAAATGTATTAATATCAAAAAGATAACATATAGGTTCGAAAATTTGTCGCTAAAAACATTGCCGCTGTGGCATAGTTGGATAATGCACCTTCCCTGGTTAGTAAAGAGATACAGGTTCGAATCCCAGTGCCGCAACAAGAATAATTTTCGATAAAATTGATTTCATATGTACATTCTTCAAATTAATATATTTAATTCATATTTAAAATATCATTATAGTTATTTCCTATTAAAGAAATAGTTCGTAGTCAAAACTAGTATCCAGAACGTTTTTTGGTAAAAAGCCGCCCTTGGGCTAGTTTCAAAACGCCGGCCTAACAGAACAACGCCATCGTATAATTTTGCCTGCGGCGGCAAAAAGTCTAGCGCCGGCGCTGACACAAAACGTACGTTTGCTTCTGAAAGATTCATCTATGTCCTTCTTCATTGTCTTGCTCTCAGCGCGAGTAGTCGTGATCATGGAACTGCGGACCGACACATCGGAGACTTCTATACCTGGAAACCAGATTTCTGCTGAGAAAAGCTGTGATCAGTTCAGCTTCATTGCTCACAGGCTTATGCTATCCTCTGTTAAGATATCTTAAGTAACCACTTTCTTATTCATCTTCGTCTTACTCTCTGGACTATACTGTTATTCTATACTACTTATGTTATAATGTACTATATGCTTACTATACCTTTCTGTACCCCCCCCCCCAATCTATTACCACAGATCATGTGTTTTTCTGTGTATTTCGGTTTTCTTGCGGCATATGCCGTAACTACTAAGAATATCCGGTAAGTCGTGCTTTGTGGTTGGTCATATCACCCTTCCTACATCCCGTCTCCACACACACCTTGGAAAGAACATGTTCACGTGAGTATTGTGAAAATATTGTATTCTTTTGTGCAAAAATTTTCTTTTAAACGACCAGTGACGTCCTCACCTGGACTCTGATGGAAGTCGATAAAACAGAGATTATTACAAAGGTAGGTAAGTGTTGATGAATTTAAAAAACAGTAAAAAGGTGTCGTAAGAATTTGTAATAAAAAAATATTATGTATTTCATTATTAACACCACTAAAAGCTTTCAAAATGGTGTATAAAAAATTTAATATCGTTTTATTAAATCTGACGGTAACCTGACGCAGCATCGGGCTCACTACCAAACCGCAAAATGGCAAGTTATATCGTCAGCAGACATCGTGAGTCCACTGCTAGATGAAGGCCTCCCCATTACTCTAAAGGTCACTTTACAGTTATAAATAAAACAATAATAAACAAATACTAAATTAATGTATTAATTATAAATATATACATATAAAATCAATTTTGTCGAAAAATATTGTTTTTGCGTCACCGGGATTCGAACCTGGATCTCTATTTCCAATCCGGGGAAGTGCACTATCATTGTGCTATAACGCCAGTATTTTTCTTAACAAATTTTCGAACCTATATGTTACATTTTTCAAATGAATAAACCTGTCGTTCCATTATTTGAAAGCCATCTACATTATTTTTACAGAATCTCAAATACCTCTGAGTAAACCGACTGCAGACGCCAGAATTATCAATTCATTTTTATTAAATTTTGGACACATTGATTGGAAAAAGAGATCCAGGATCGAATCCCGGTGACGCAAAAACAATATATTTCGACAAAATTGAATTTATATGTATATATTTATAATTAATACATTGATTTAGTATTTAAAATATCACAGACCGTCTGTTCTGAATAATTATAACTTCACAATAAGAATGTGTTTTCCTTAATAATATTAAACATATAAAAAAAGCTAGTTTTCTCCCTATTGCAGTAGTGACATAGGGCTTGTTCAATCGTTGGTTAAAAATATTTACTTATTATTTATATTAGCACACAGACCGAAGATATTTTCGCCAGTAAGGTGACAGATTTCAAACGCAGGCGTGAATAAAGCCATAGATAAAACACAAAAATGTATGTATTGCCAATAGTGAATATTTAAAATAAAATAAATGAAAAGAAAACGTAGATCCTGCGCTGATAGGATCTACCGTAACGAATTGTGCAATCGCGCGTCCCGCGGATTGGAACACATTTCCGGTCGTAAATCGGAATTGCCAAAGGGGGGTCGGTAATGGAAGGAAGGGGACCTGGAATAAAGGATAAGGATCGATGATGGGAGGAAATCCAGTCAAAGGATCAGTGGATCTCGGGGAATCGGGTATCCGAAGGACTGCTCGCCTTACCTAGTATATGACGCCTCCGCTACTCCCGCAGTCGCAGCCGACACACCGTCACGTGGGCGGGCAGATTTCCGCTTCCAAATGAAGACGGCGATATCACTCACTTCACCCGCGGCTCACACAATAATCACAGGATCACAATACAATGCAGACGCACCGGAGTTGAACAAAATCCACACCGCTAATGCAATCGCGGTGTCGCAACCGAACAAGTATCGCGTCGCGTTGACGTCTGCTGACTCCGAGGTCACTATTCAGTAAACTAACTAAGCTAAAACAAGCAGTAAGGAAAAAGGATGGGTGGGAATTTGAACGTGGAAAAGTGTCAATAATATAGTCAAACATGTGTTCTATGAATACGGATTATTCGCCATGTCACATTATTAGGCGGTAGTAAACTTGACGTTCGAACAACCCGCAAAATCTTTTTACTGTGATTAAATTTTACTACTAATCAAATAACCGGACCCTAGTATCAGTTTACTAGATAATAAAACAATTAACTGTTAAGATAAAATTAAAAAATATTTATTCCCTCTAAAAGTTCTAACCATTATTCATGTTATATATTAATGTATTCACCGTGGTTTTACAGTGAGGAAAGAATTTCGACAATAGTGTGCGTGACCAAAATAAATATTTACAATTTTGTCCAGATTTATTGAGTAAAGGTTACAATTAGTTCTTCTTGTTCCACGGCGGTTCATCGTAATTGAAGATCTTTATCTTGACAGATGACTTATGACTAAATCTACGATAAAATAATTTTCTTCGTTTGTATGTACATTGGTCACACTTAAAAAATGTCAACTTGGCGTCTCGTGGTGACGTCGATCGTATTTCCTCCCCGCGAGTAAACAAATGAATTATTCAAACTAAATCAATTCAACATTATTCCATAAATTAGCGGTGACGCCATCTCGCGGATGAAATGAATATGAAACAGCCCCCAAACGTGACGTCGTACCCGACGCTCGTGACTGTAAAACAAGAATTTTCCGTCAAAGATGGCGCCGGGTCGGGAGATCACAACAAGAAAACTTCATTAATGTCGGCGCGAAGCCTTCGCCCCTAAAAAAATGACACATTAATAGGGGTGCAATGACAACAGGGCCGCACCCGGGCCGCAGTCAACTGGGCGACCGCCGAGGCGCACTGGGTTTGAGAAATTCAATTTTTAATTTAATCTAAATACAAATAACTTGATATTTATTAACTTATTTGATAACTGTATTGACTAGAGGTATTTCTTTATTTATTTTAAATTTGTATGTACATGTAAGTATTTTAGTACATGTCAGGTGATGAAACAATAATCAGTAGACATATAGGCTGTTTTTTTTTTAAAGGTATAGAACCTTAAAGTGAAATAAAACACAAAAAAATCATGGTAGGCCGTGGTATTGGTTTTATTGGAAAGATAATTTTATGCCATCAGTGTTTGAATATGATTTTGCGCGTATGGGCGCCGCGGCTGGCTCGAATAAAGCAAGATCTGGAAGTCTGAGGACGTATATCGGCAATAACGCGACAAATGTTGACTTCGGAGTCGTCTATCGTCTCTGTTTTATCGGCGTAGACTAGCTACTTCACATATCCCCACAGAAAATAATCCAAAGGTGTTAAATCACACTATCTTGGAGGCCAATTCACAGCTCCATCGCGCGCTCATCGAATGTTTCCTTCAATGATGGTCACGCGACTTCAATTCTTGCCGGTGGGTATACTCCAAAACTTTAAAAAAATCCCTTAATATTGATCTTAAAAAAAAAAGGAAAATATATATCATACATTCTCCTTCTTATGCTCAATCAGTTCACAACATTAAAAATAATTAAAAAAATCATGTTCGCAAGGACATGACAGATACGGTCCCAGACAATTAAGTCGTAAAGTCATAAACAGTCAGTATTTCGGTGACGACACGGCGATAGATAATCTGGGTAATGTTTAAAACGGTAAACGGCATCTTTGTTAACCTTTACCAAACCATGATATAAAATGCGCGAATGCAGCCATGCTGTCAACTCGTGTTACAGTAAATAACAGTTAGAAATAATGTTTTTATTAGCTTTAATGACTTTAATATTCTAAATATTGAACATTCAATTTTGAAAAAATGATTAATATCATAATTTAAAGCATTCATTAAGTCCTATACAATGTGTCCTTCCTTCTTATCTATCTTCATTTAATTAGTGAGAAAGAGACAATTATATCTGTATATTTGTTCTTCTTTTCACTGTGAAAATAGTGTGTGATCTCTGTCTTTCATATCACAAATGGTATTTTTACCAACGTATTAATATTACAACGGATTGAATGGAAAAATAATAGTTTTTGTACGATTCCCCTTTCATAATTGGTTTGTCACTAGTCATTCCTGAGCGCTAATATTTTCTTTAGGATTATCTAAAATATGAATTTTATGTTGCATATATTTACCGAAATATTACCGGTTTAATTATGATGGTAGACCTGTGTTACTGCATGGTTTGGGAAGGGTTAATTATTAGATGCCGGCCTAGTCAACAGAAAGTTGAGTTATAATATAATATTAAAATAAAATAAATAATTGGAGCATTTTGATATGTTTTCATACTTAACGTTTTCGTTTGGTATTATTATAACAAACCCCCAACCACTAGATCTAACTAACAACAACTCTCCTCAAGCAATAAATCGTGGACACAATACAAGACAAACAACGAACATCTACACACCAGTTTCGAGAGCAACAACGACATTTTATCGAAGATTCTACATGTTCTTAGCTCCGAAACTATAAAACACACTCGGTACCAACTGGAAATCGTTTAATTCCAATAAGATTACACAAATATGGACCCAATATATGATCCAATCAGGTAGAGATGAATCAGAAGCATGGCTATCCAACATTCTAATATAATTAATACAATACCTTCACTAATAATTCACTAGTCCTACAACATTCCCACTACATATATTTTTAATACTTTTAAAATTAGCAATATTAACTTGGTGGTTAAAATTCATATTTTTCATTTATTATCTTAGTTTTATTAACCACAATTGAGTTTAAAAAACATCTACTGGTTTCGGAAAATACCTTTCCCTTCTTCAGGATGTCATAACTAACTAAAAATATAGCATTGTTTCTTCACCAGAATCTATTCTTTCACACATTTATCCATATACAAGTTGAACAGCCATGGAGACATTACACAACCCTGCTTGACACCCTTTGTAATGTCAAACCATGGTGTGAGTGCTCCATTGATTCTTACACACGCAGAACTTCCTTCGTATAGGGATGCGATTGCGCGTATAATAATATAATTAATAAAACTAAGATAATAAATAAAAAAATACATATATTTTTACTTTTTCATAGATAGTTGTAATTCTTTTTTTATTCCTGTCGATAAATAACACCACAACAGCACGAAGAAAAAAACTGTCTACTTTGACACAGACTTCAGTCTAGCAAAGTAGCCAGGACCACGCTGTATATATCAGAGGTGAGGTCTACTCCATCCCACACAATAAACTATGAGTAATGTCTTATGTTTATTATGTATCCACCTCTGAGAGAACAAAAATATGTATGTCGATATATATAAATAAATAAATATAAAGCTCTATTGTTCGGCCCTGGATGGAAGTGGGGACAAGTGGGACATTTTAATGTCGGCAAAACAGCGCGCTCTAGCGGCAGTCTTTTTGTTGTAAAAGTCAGATGAAAAAATCCATTTATTAAAAATATGTCTAGTCGTCTGTTGTACACACAAGTCAGTGACAGCAAATGCACGCCACTGAGTGCACTATCACTGTTTCTGTGACAAAAATTTAAAATAAATATAAATAATTCTAAATATGAATTAAATATATTGATTAGAGAGATATTACATAAAATCAATTTTATCGAAAAATATTGTCGTTGCGCCACCGGGATTCGAACCTGGATCTCTTTTCAAACCGGGGAAGGTGCGTTATCCAACTATGCTACAGCGACAATATTTTTAGCGACAAATTTTCGAACCTATATGTTACCTTTTTGATATTAATACATTTAATCGTTCCATTATTTCAAAGAGCGTCTGCTATCAAGTAAAATATAGGTTCAAAAATTTGTCGCTGAAAATATTGTCGTTGTAGCATAATTGGATAATGCACCTTTCCCGGTTTGGAAAAAGATCCAGGTTCGAATATCGGCGGCGCAACAACAATATTTTTCGATAAAATTGATTTTATACGTATATCTTTCTAATTAATATATTTAATTAATATTTAAAATATCCCAGAGCTATGTTCTGAATATTTACAACTTCACAATAATAATGCGTTCTCCTAATAAATAATTCTACATTATTTTTGAATGAAATTATAAGGAAAAGATCCCGTGGAAGTATCAATTAAAATTATCGTTTAGCATCGCAACCAGAATTGGATTCAGAAAGGAATAATAGCAGATGGATCTGGCCTACCTTGATCTCAGTCCTAGGTTGGACGGCAATCTTCACCTCCAGTTGACTCGCACTTTTATAGTGAAGAACGGAGATATCACTCCACTTTCGAATGGTGTAGAACACCGCGTCTTCTTCGTGATCCGGATTTTTACACACGGCGACAAATTCAATCCACAAAAAAGCGTCTTCTATCAGATTACTCAAAGTTATTTGAGATTCTGTAAAATAAGGTAGATGGCTCTTTCAAATAATGGAACGATTAAATGTATTAATATCAAAAAGGTAACACATATAGGTTCGAAAATTTGCCGCTAAAAATATTGTCGCTGTAGTATAGTTGGATAATACACCTTTCCCGGTTTAGAAAGAGAACCAGGTTCGAATCCCGGTAGCGCAACAACAATATTTTTCGATAAAATTGGTTTTCTAATTAATACATTTAATTAGTATTTTAAATATCAATTACAACTTCATAATAACAATGTGTTCTCCTAAAAAGCTGTATTTAATTCAAAAAGACTACTAATTCAACAATTTTATTCGATTCACATACATCATACAGAATCCTTACCAATTAATGTCTTATGTACATACAATTAATCTTGAATCAATCCGAGTGTTGCCACATCGAAGCTATAAATTATTAACAAGATGGCCGCGAACCCCGCGCGCCGTCCACCTGCCCGCCCATATTAATTTGATTAATTTTTAATATCTGGATTTGATTTTAATTAGGGCCTCAATGTAGATATAAACCCCGACAGAAATGGGATATTTCCATTTTATATACAGGTTGTGCGAAATTATATTTTTATTTGATGACGTACTCGATTTTACGCTATTCGATTGGGTCATTCAAAATCGCATTGGAAAGGTATTTTAAATTTGCACTAAGTAGACTTAACTTAATGTAAAAAAAAATTGCGAAAACTGGTTTTTTGATCGTAGTAGATCCGTAGTAAGCTCATTGTACTATCCGATATCCAAAAGAACATAGTTTTATACTCAGATGGAAAATTAATGGTAAATTAAGGTGCAGCAGTTCAAGGCAGACAATCAGGGATGATGAATCAATCAGGGACAGTGGATTGAGTCACACTTATACGGACAGTCCAACGGAGTTGCAAAACACGAGGTATGGATAGAGAGAGATGGGCGCCGAGGCGGAGTCTCACCCACGCAGGCCGGCCTAACTGCCCACCTAAGGAGCTCCAACGAGTCACCCATACCCAAGTAAATTCCTTATATAAAATATGATTCGTCCAATTACTAATTAAGTATTTATGTTATATTTTATATGATTTTTGATGGATTTATGTTGTTTATGAATAAAGATAGCGCTTAAGGGACGCTGGAAGGTCTGAATTGTAAAATCTTTGCAATAATTGCTAATAACCACATTAAATTTCTTTTTTTTTTGTTTTGCTTATAATTAAATATGTAATAGAATTAATGTCGCGTATTTTGATTAGCTTTGATGTGTGGGACCGATAAGAGAGCCCTAGCTTCTAAACGTCTTTTTTTCAAAGTTGGAATATACGACAGTGAGTCATTCAATATCCAGCTATTTTAGTGATAACAGTTCGCCCGAAGATGATCTCGTTGTTTAATATACATTAGCACATAATATTAAAAAATATCACAACAAAAATGATGAACTTCGAACACCTAAGTGAAAAAATCCATAGATAATGCATAAAATTAAGTGTATTTTTTATTTATTATCTTTGTTTTATTAACCACTTGAATTGAGTTTAAATCCATCTACCGGTTTCGAAAAATACCATTTTCTTCTTCAGGACGTCATAACTAACCAAAAATATATAGCATTGCTTCTTCATCAGAATCTATTTTTAAAATTTAAAAAAAAAATTTAAAAAAACAATTATTAAAAAAATAAATTTAGTACCTAACTCAAATTGCTGCTCAATACAAATTTAGTCGAATAATTTTTAGGAAAAAATTTTAGAATAGGACTCGTAGTTAAATTTAGTTGGCTGTTTACAATTTCTTGATTAGTTTTACGCGCTTTATTTATGTCCAACGATTCCAAATTATTTCAATTCCAACAATTCCAATTTTTTATCAAAACCATGACCATTTTTTAGCAAATGATTAGAAAATTCTGAAAACCCACTATTGTTCAAACATCTCAAATGCTCCCTTACTCTTATATTAAAATTTCTACCCGTTTTACCAATATAAAATGCAGCACAATCCTTGCAACTAAGTTTATATATATATATTTTTTTTTTTTTGTTAGTTATGACATCCTGAAGAAGAAAATGGTATTTTTCGAAACCGGTAGATGGATTTAAACTCAAATCACTGGTTAATAAAACAAAGATAATAAATAAAAAATATGAATTTTAACCACAACGTTAATATTGCTAATTTTAAAAATTAAGTGTATTTCGTGGTTATTTTTCACACCTATAGATATCTCCATCTGTGCTTTGACAGTGGTAAATTTGATGTATCAACAACCAGCAAAGGATTTTTACTACAGGCGTTAGTAATAAGTTACTACTGATCACATAACCGACCCTTATACTAATATTTTCTATATTTTCTCCATCAACAGATGTAAGCTACGAAGCCTGCTTGTACAAATATAAAAAATAGAAAATTCTCTCGTCATCATGACGTATACAAAACATTGCCCATTGAAAGTAATGGTCTTGGATGTCATGTACCGAAGAATGGACGATGTGGAACCAGCTCGATGGTCAAAGTAATCGGGAGCAGCTACAAACGCAGACAGAGGAGTAAGGCGAACATTAGGAGACACCTGTATGCAATGGTGAATGGTCTTTAGTACGCCTCTATATCGGACGCCTACCGCCGCCTAGATAGCGCGTGCGCCCACAAAATGCACTGGCTACATGAGCCGACAGCATCCAACGGCCGCCAGATTCGCCCTTAACTTTTTCGACTCTTGCCTTGATTGAAAAGGTTCGGTATGAAATCTGCGTCCACCGCGAAAATTCTAGCAGAAGAGTTCATGGAACGTATTATAAATTAATTTAATGAATTTCAGATATCTCATACAGACAAAGCTAATTTTTAAGTATATTTAATAGAAAATATACGAAAGTATGGGGTAATTACAAGGCTTACGACCTGTCTTCAGCTAGTTTAAGTGATTAATGTATATATGTAATATATATATATATATATATATATATATATATATAACGTTCACCAATTCTCACCCCTCAATTTGAGTAGCTTATTGGTGTAGTGATCTAGTGGTCGGGGGTTCGCGCCTCGTTCCAGGACACCAGCAAGTTTATCCTATTTTCATAGCACAAGCGTTTAGCTTAGTTTGAAAATAGTAAGAATTTTGATGTGACACGTATTCCGTGTACGCATCTTTATTAAAAAAAAAAATTTAAATAAAATAAAAAATCTCCATATTTATCAAATTTTTGAAAATTGCGCATATGTTAGTATATGCTGTTTAAAAAAAGGGTAAAAATGAATAATCAAATTTGGTCCATAGATGGCGACGGTGTGGTGGTACTCGAAGCGAGTCTACATACTAACATATACACAACTTTAAAAAATTCGATAAATATGGAGGGGTGAGAATTAATGAACGTTTTATATATACGCAAAGTGTTCACTTAAGCCAGCAGAAAACAGATCGTAAGCCCTGTAATTACCCCATACTTCCATATATTTTCTATTAAATACAATTAAAAAATAGCTTTGTCTTTATGAGATATCTGATAATTGTTTAATAACAGTGCCTTTGTAGGGGAAAATCCAGTCATTGTGTGTTCTTGGACATATTCAACTTTTATCAGCTCAGCCTTTATCAACTGAGACAGATTAAAAGTATTCGGAGACATCTTCCTCTTGAGGCAGCCCGTCTACTCATTGCGGTGTCACGTGTGGACTACTGTAACAGCATCTATGCTGGCCTGCCAATGTTCCAGCTGGATAGATTACAATCCATTCTAAATGCGGCTGCACGGATTATATATGCAGTTTCCAAATTCTCTCATATAACATCCCTTTCACATCAGCTACATTGGCTCCGATTCTCTGAAAGAGTTGAATTTAAATTGTGCCAGTTGACGTACAAGGCGACACACAACATGGCGCCTCTGTATCTTCAAAAAATTTGTATCACAAGCAATTTGAATGGTAGATGTCAAACTCTCAGGTCATCCTCTACTTCAGCTGCAGGAAGGGTTGTAGAACCGACCGACCGTTGCCAGAAGTCTAAATTTAGTGAACGAGCATTTGCGATGGCAGGCCCAAGAGCGTGGAACTCTTTGCCCTCCGTCATAAGGTACAATGAATACATCAGAGACTTTATTTAAGAAGAAACTAAAAACGCATCTTTTCAAAAAATGATTTCCCAAAGTTAAAATAACCATTTTTAATCTTAAAAACAAATATAATTGTAGAATTATAAACAGCTGATGTGTAAAGCGCCCTTGAGGTGAAAGTTTTTACAGAAATGGCGCTATACAAATTATCCATTATTATTATTATTCAAATATTGATAGTAAATTAACGTAAATAATCATACCTTGCAGGTATATTATCATGAAAATAATTAAAAATAGTTTATTATAGATATTAAAAACTATTATGGATGAAATTTGGCCTCTTCTCTACACTTCTATCTCTGGAAATTCTTCTCTGGACTCTCCCGTCCTGCTCCAGTCTTCTTCCACACAGCCAGTCCACCTCTTCCTTGGTCTGTCACCTGGCATTCTTTCATCATGGCCAGCCCATCGCAGTCTCGGCACCTACAGAATCTTACGATTGTTTCTTGCTCAATTAAATTTTCAATTTCATAGTTTTAAAATGTCCAATAGCTGAATAAATCTGTCATTACAATAGTCAATTTACCTCTGAAAATAGGCCGACAGTCATATTGAATAATGACTGTGATTTAGATCATCGACGTGGCGGCGCCGTGAGTTACGGCCGGCTATTATTAATAACGTCTGCCAAACACAAAACATCTCCAAGCGCTGCAAGGTTGCCAGATCGTAAATCACCGTCAAAGCGGGGTGATCTGTGACACCGATTAAATTAAATCTGGCTTTAAATTTATCAGGCCACCGGGCAGCATCGTAAAATGAACGTGACGCGTAACTGTCAAACGGGACGATTCCGGATTCGGATCGACGGTCGCCGAGGACCGTTGCGCCCCTGATACGCTTGTTTATGGTGGGCGGGGAGCCGGCCGGACTTGAAGGGGGCGAGTCCTGATTGGGACGCGCTTGCGCGAGACGAACAGGGTTGTCGAAAACTTCACGCTATGATAAAAATATTTTATTATTATTTTTCTATTTATTTGTTCTATAACACGAGGTGAAAGCGAACATGTGGCGAAAATATGGGTCATCCCATAAATAATGCGGTTTTTTTTTTTTAAACTTATTTTATTTTTCAAAATTAAGATATACATAGTTCTTTTTTAATCTTAATTTTTTCAATGCTCTTCTATCTTTTTGGTAGAAGTTTATCAAGGCCCTTTCGTCTACAGAATTCATATTTGTTTCCTTTCAAATGATTTTAAAGACTGCTGAATAAATGATAATCTGATAAGGCAATGTCCGGCGAATATGGTGGGTGGGGCATTGTTTACAAAAAAGGTTAATTCCTGTTACACGACAGCAAAGAAGGGCACACAATAGAAACCAATTTGACTCATTGACCTGAACTACTGCACCTTAATTTTCCCTCTATATGTAAAACTATGTTCTATGAATTTATGTCATATAATTTTTATTAATACATTACAGCACTAACGAGACGCTAGAGGGTCTAAATCTTAAAATCTTTGCGATAATTGCTACTAACCACATTGAATTTCTTATCTTTTTTCGTTTTGCTCGTACTTAATATATGTTATAGAATTAAAGTCACGTATTTGTATAGCTTTGATGAGCGGGACCGACAACGAAGCCCTAGCTTCGAAACCGATCCCGGGAAAGGGTGGGTCCCTTCTGCTTCCTCCAGCTGTCTTTACTATGACCCAATATGTTATCCGATGGCACACAGGTGTCGATTAATGGTTGTATGACCAAATCCAAGCTGATTCTGTACTAGTTCCTCAACAATTGAGATGGGATTTTGTTCCATCGTGGTTTGCAGGACACATAAGGTGGCCCAGAAAAAGTGAGAACATCTTGTAATACACGAGCTATATCAAAACATAATATAATTAATTATAATTTTTTTGCACAATATTTAGCTAATCAGAAATCATCAAAACACCCCATATTGCATCATCTAGTGGGTTTAAATCTGCCCTGTTCGGTGGCCGCACGCCTGGTGAGATCAAATTAACATTCTCACGACGAAGAAAGTTGATTGTATTTTTGGCTGCGTGAGATGGAGCTCCGTCCTGCTGTAGTGTCTAGTTAAACTCCAAACTTTGTTTTGAAACTTTTTGATCATTTCCCTATCACCCCGACGTTTTTCAATTCGCTAATTTTTGATCAGAATACGATCTTCTGCAGTGATTTTTGTCATTTCGGGCGACAATTTGAGAAAACCAAACATAAACAATGGGAAAATTAAAAATCAAAGACGGCGACCGAAAAATTATCCAAATAAAACGTAATACAGTTAAATAGGTAAGTAATATAGGTGAATGTTCTCTTCTGTTTTGGACCATCCTGTAGTAATTTATGTAATTGAAAAAACCGCATTATTTATGGGATGACCTAGTGGATGAGTTCCATAATAAAAACTATTTTTGTTTATATTGGTACTATATATTTAAGTTTCTATATATATTGAGCTCTTATGTATATTTCATTTTAATTTGTTCAGATTATATGCTGTAACACCTTATTTATATACATGTTGTATTTTATTGGCAATACACGGTTCATATACACTGTAGTGTCTACATGATGCGGAGGATAGCTACATTTAATGATTATATTTTTAATTATAAAATAAAACAAAAACTCGCAAAGTCCTCGTACACAATCCAACAGGATCGACTCCGTACAAAACGGATCAGCTGAATGGAGTTTTTAATTCAGCAGATAATTATATGGCTTGAATAGGACGATAGCTTAAAAACAGTGGATATCAATCTCGATAAAGATAAATGAAGCATAAGACAATTACAGTTATTAGATATCAGAATTGTAGTTATTAGTATTTTCAATAATCCACAGTTTTTTGCATTTTGCTTGTATGCACTGCACCCCCCTGGTTGCACGGACAAAGAAAAGTGTAAGACACTTGGAGAGGCCTCCATCCAGCTACAGATGGAAAACAGCTGATAACGATGATACTTTTTTATTTTTCAATTCACATTTGTCGTAATTCCAAGAATTGTAATCCTAAATATATAATAGAATGAAAAGATTTTTGATGTATTTTTTTTTAGACGGGTTGCAACCCTATTTCAGTTTACAAACTGTCGAGAAAACTCGATAGCACTGGCGCCGCTATGGCGACGCTCGCTCTAGCGACAAAACGCTAAACTACAAACGTGCAAAACTCATTTATATTAACGCGTATCCTTTAAAATACGGTCCATTTTCCTCAAATGTTAAGTCAAATAATATAAACAACTATTGATACGTATTAATTTATTGCTTTATTAATATTTTAGCGCGTTTAAATCGACAACTGGGTACCTACCTTGCCGGCCGGGTTGAATTCTTTCGCCTAGATATCTGAGAAAAAGGAAGAAGACGACGTGAATTGTAGATTACCAGCTGTCATCGCGCGCTGTCAACAATGTGAATATTTTCGTTGCAATCTAGTTTATTCGACTGAACCTTCTGTTTAAATCGCCGGTGAAACCTTTTGATATATTTAAGTTTGCGTTTTGTATACGGGTCGTACTGAATCTCCTTCATTTATTATATATTAAATACCTTCGATCTGTCCGCGTAGCAAGATATGCGTCACACGAATATGTAAACATATTGAAACCTACTCAAAGATCGCTTTTCAAGTCACATAATACACTTTAATCTAAAGGTTTGTAATATTTCTACTATTTTAATGCATGTGTTTGTGTATTTTTAAATACCGACCATTACTAGTTGTTTATAAGATAGTAGAATCGCCCGTAAAAAGATGGCAGCGATGTTGTTAATGTATCTTGGAAAATCTTATTGTATAATATCACACGTATTGAGTGCGTCTATCGCATTCTGTCAACAAAAATTTAATTGAATGAAGAAATGTGTATTTTATCACAAAAGCTGTGTCAATTATTTGTAGATTTTCGTGGAGCTATATTCATGACGGATGCAGAGTGCATTCTGCAGTAAAGCTGCTAAGTTTTTCAAGTAAAACAATAATAAATTCATTGATCTTCAAACGTAAATAAAATATTTTTTTTAGTTACGTTAGATAAGATAAATATTTTGCATTGTTTCATGTTTTGCTTCTAAATAATACTGTTTATATTTCATACATTAGGTTGATTTATAAATATTTTTTATTTATTATCTTTGTTTTATTAACCGCTGAATTGAGTTTAAATACATCTACCGGTTTCAAAAAATACAATTTTCTTCTTCAGGATGTCAATACTAACTAAAAACATATATGATCAAATTGTTACTTAATACAAATTTAGTGGAATAATTTTAGAATGGGACTCGTAGTTCAATTCAGTTGGTTGTTTATAATTGTTTGATTAGTTTTACACGCTTTATTTATCTCCAACGATTCCTAATTATTTCATTTGTGACCGACACCGTTTATATGCTAAATTGACAAAGTTAATATTGCTAATTTTAAAAGTATGATTTGTAAATAAATATTCATTATTCATTCTGTAAAATCGGTACCTCTAGCACTCCATTTTGTAAATATTCTTATATAAAGTATTAAATTTAAAATGCACTATTTAAAACTTCGTAACCTAGAATCATTATCTTCACGTATATCTTATTCGATCAAGGTTCTTTATTATTCGTTTTAAATACTTGTATTTCTATATTTATCCGAACCATAACATCTTCGTTCGTATCATTCTACTGCAGATCCACATCTCAAATGCTTCATATCGCCTTATCTCATCTCTTTGATAGTTAGCCATACTTCCATTACATAAAATAATAACTACATTTATTGTTAAATTGTTTAAATAATATTAAAGAATTCAGTAGTAAAAAGGCGTGTATTTATAAATCAACCAAAAATTACTCCTGATTATACGCAAGTCTCATAACATAGCTCGCATATGAAAGATTTCTATATAACATGTGATATTTTAAATATGAATTAAATATATTAATTTGAAAGATATACATGTAAAATCAATTTTATCGAAAAATATTGTTGTTGCGCTACCGGGATTCGATCCTGGATCTCTATGCTACAGCGACGATATTTTTAGCGACAAATTATCAAACCTATGTTACTTTTTTTGATATTAATACATTTAATCGTTCCATTATTTGAAAGAGCCATCTACCTTATTTTTACGGAATCTCAAATACCTTTGAGTAATCTGACAGCAGACGTCAGAATTATCAATTCATTATTATTAAATTTTGGACACATTGATACAACTTTATTATTGGGAGAACACATTCTTATTGTGAATTTGTAATTATTCAGAACATAGCTCTGTGATATTTTAAATATTAATTAAATAAATTAATTTGAAAGATATACATACAAAATCAATTTTACGATCACGATAATTCACATAGTTTTTTTTCTAATTTTAATCAATCTTTTCTTTAAAAAAATATCTCGGTCGAGTTCGTTAACTAGCCCGATCAGCCATCTCGCTTTAAATGGACGTTAAAGAATTGTAACTCCATTAAAGAAAAAAGGAAAATATTTGTCGTTCTACTTCTTATTGCTTAATTCGTTTAAACATTTAAAAAATCATATTCACAAAAACATGACAGATACGAGCCGAGACAATAGAAAATTAAGTCGTAAAGTCATAAACAGTAAGCAATTCGGTAAAAAAAAAAAGTAAATGGTAAGCGGCATCCTAGATGCCGGCCTAGTCAACAGAAAGTTGAGTCATAAAGTTACATTTTTTGTTTAATGTTAAAATAAAGTAATGGAGCATTTTGTGTGGACTTGAATATTTTTTTATGCTCAACGTTTTCATGTATGTTCGTACATATTTTTTAAATGTACTTAACATACAAACATCCCCTATAATATCTCTTCTCCTGTCCTGACCGAAATCCCTTCTCTTCAATACCACTTTCATTCATCGTGTTCGTGCGCCAGTCTATAGATTTGTATATTTGATAATAGGTATAAACAAATTATACAGCATCTCTTCAAAAAAAGTCAACAACGCCACTGATGTACATCTGATATTTTAATAATCTAATTAGCATAGTATTTGATCAGGTTCCCATTAACTCCGCAAAGATCGTTATGCAATAATAATTCATCACGTGGACGACTGCATTTGTCATTTATCGTCCAATAAACAATCCGTATCTGAATTCAGAGCTCGTTGCCAAATGGACGCATCAGTTGCCAGCTTGGCACGTGCCAAATGCCGTCACAAATATGACCAGATCGTGCCGTAGAGGCTGTCAAACGTTGGTAAACACTTGCCTTCGTGACAGCCTAAAAATATTTGATTTGATTCTTTAAAATAAGGGAAAGGAGAAGTGAGATATTCGGGAGAGTATATTTCACTCAGGATCCTAGAATGCAACCGAATAAATTTTGAAACGCATTTAATGCAGGACGATATGATTTGTACGCAGTCCTAAAGAATAACTACGCAAAATTTCGAATGCACAGCATTTGATTATAGTACAGTGTGTCCCAAAAATCTTTTTCATTTTGGTTCATTCGCTGTACCAACACAACGAGCTGGATAGGGGCGGGGGGTAGTATGCTGATCATTAACCGCGTCCTTGAGAATTCAGTCGCTATGGAGTGTGTTCGTTAAATTTTCCTTGTAAAATTGATATCCGACGAGGTGGCACGTAGCCCCGACTTGACACCAATGTACTTTTTCAGAAGTTTTGCCTCCCGTTAGAAGAGTGCCAGCGAAATAACAGATCACATTTAGAAAACATAATTTTTAAGAAACAAATTCCCAGGGACTGTACTTTTTTTATTAAACCCATCCATTATTATATTACAGAATTTTAATTATGTTAAAGACTTTTGGGACACCTTGTATTACATATATTTATAACTGGGACAGGAAGAAAAATTATACGATATTCATTTTAAATACTACTACAATAATTAATTAAAAAATCGGGAAAACTAATTTTTATAAAATATTATCAATGCGCCTGTGAAAGGCAAAATCACTAACAAAGGTGTTATACAGATTGCAAATAATAGGCGCAGATCACTTGCATGTAGGTTCAGTTATATTCCATACATACATATCTTATAGATTTTTTTTCTTAAATAATAACTTACCATGCCACGCCGTTTCGCCGCAGGAGTGGGCAGAGAGAATAGAATGCATGTTAATTTATTTATTTATCTATTTACGGTACAAAGACCTTTTACATATATATGTTTAGTACATACAGTAATAAGACGATATAAACAATTAATAATGAGAAAATAAATAATATACGAAAAATTATAAAATTAAAAATCTAATTAATAATCTTGTCTTCATTTATATTTAATAAAGGCGAATATATCGTAGTATATTTTGATAAAAAAAATTCGTTAAAATTTTGAAACATTAAGCCTTAAAATAAAAGTAAAAAAATAGTCCGTACATCAGCAACATCTACACAGTCGTTATCCGAGTAATGAAGAATTAAACTGAACAACCGTCCCAGTATTGTTACAGTAATAAGGAAAAATGATTCTAGTATTTCTGACATGTACGTAAAATTGTTCAGCTGCAAATAATCAGGACTATAAATTTTAAATACACATACCGGATCTTACAACTTCACAATAAGAATGTGTTCTCCTAATAATAAAGTTGTATCAATGTGTGCAAAATTTAATAAAAAGTGAATTGATAATTCTGGCGTCTGCTATCAGATTACTCAAATGTATTTGAGATTCCGTAAAAATAAGGTAGATGGCTCTTTCAAATAATGGAACAATTAAATGTATTAATATCAAAAAGGTAACATATACGTTCGAAAATTTGTCGCTAAAAATATCGGCGCTGTAGCATAGTTGGATTGGAAAGAGATCCAGGTTCGAATCTCGGTGGCGCAACAACGATATTTTTTGATAAAATTAATTTTATATATATATATCGTTCTAATTAATATATTTAATTCATAGTTATAATTATTCTTTCGCTCAGCATGCATAATAAGGTGCATGCATACTTTTTGGTAGTTGAAACTTTAAACAGGGCCCTCCTCTAATATTTGGTCTATCAGATCTTTCGCGAATGTCCTCTCTTTCTTTTGCTTTCAACACTTTCCTCGTTCTCTTCTCTCTTCGCTCATACTTTCAACATAATATCACTACTAACTGCTTTGTCACAAAAAACTTAATTTTTTTGTTAATAGTTTAGATATTGCCATGCTTTGGTGATATATTTTTTATTGATTTTGAAGACATCTTCCATAACAATTAAATATAACATTTTTCGATCTACAATTTACTTACACAGACTTTAGTTTATTCAAACTCTATGTGGTTGATTTGTGGGCAGAATCATGTGTGATGTTCAAAGAAGACGCCACATCGCCGATGGTAACTCGCC
This sequence comes from Eubasilissa regina, assembly GCA_022840565.1. Taxonomy (NCBI): domain Eukaryota; kingdom Metazoa; phylum Arthropoda; class Insecta; order Trichoptera; family Phryganeidae; genus Eubasilissa; species Eubasilissa regina. The sequence continues at coordinate 7,609,823 of JAINEB010000026.1, forward strand.
TATTCGCTAGAACCATCTAGGTTGACGGGCGTCCAGCTCTCTCTTCACACTGGTCCGGCCACTTTTACGTGATAAAGCTCTGCCCCTGTATTGTGATTGAAGTCTACGATGAATTTCAGCCTTTTTCACACCCTCTGACCAGAAAAATCGGATCACCGCTCGTCGTTCTAAGCACGCATAACCACCTTGAAGATGTAGATAATTTTTGAAGCGCTCTCGCATATTTCAAAATCGCGTCATAATATATTAAAATCATGGAAACGCCTGCGCATCGTAGATGTTCGCCATTGGTATTTAATAGGTAAACCACTGAATATGATTTCCTGTTTCAGCACACTGTTCATCATCAGCTCACGCTGGCTCCCTTCAAGCTCCCGCACCGCTTCAGGATGTCGTCGGATCGTCCCCACGGCTCCAACTCCTCGGCGGAGAATCTGCTCGGGGAGGGAGCTACGCAGGACCAGACCGGTAACGACCCAGCATTTTTTGGATGAGGTTGAATTATTTGAAACGGTCACCAATGTAATAAATACAACGCTGTGACTTTTCGTATCCTCCAGAGCCACTTTTTTAGGAAATTTCAAGATTTGTATGTAAGACAACTATATATACTGAATATACTAACTAGCTTTCATAGGAAAATAAGCGCTCCAACTGTGAGGACTGAAAGATATTATCCCACAAAAGAAAATTATCTTAAAATCGTTCCATAAATGATAACTACTTTTGGTCAAAGATTATGCACCTTTCAAGCTCCCAAAATATACAATCAAATTCGAAATAATATCAGATCTTTAACTGACATTAAGGCTCTTAAAATGAATGTTTCAAATTGGTTGTTGAAATTAGGAAGAGATGATACTGAGAGTAAACTGTTTTATAATTCTAAAGAGAACACATTCTTATTGTGAAATTGTAATTAAATGTATTCATTAGAAAGATATACATATAAAATCAATTTTATCAAAAAATATTGTTGTTGGGCTACCGAGATGTGAACTTAAATCTCTTTTCCATTCCAGGGAAGGTGCATTACCAACTATACTATAGCAGCAGTATTTTTGACTATACATTTTTGAACTAAATTCACTTTTTAAACTCTTTTTCAAATTAGTACATCTATCGTTCCATTATTTGAAAGTCATCTACTTTGTTTTTACGGAATCTCAAATACTTTTGAGTAAACCGATAGCAGACGCCAGAATTAACAATTTATTTATATTAAATTTTGGATACATTGATACATACTGCCATTCAATACTAATCACACTAAAAATTAACATAGATGGTGAAAATCTGAAGGAAGTGACTGAAATCAAATATTTGGGAGTCATAATAGATTCTAAATTGAATTTATCGCAAAATACAAGATACGCGACTAAAAAGATTGCTAAGAAAATGTCACTTCTGGGAAGGATCAGAAGATTCATTAGTACTGAGTCTTGTCAAATAGTCTACAGCTCTGTTATTATTCCTCGCATCAACTGCTGCAGCTGCATTTTGGTTTTGGCTAACGAAGAAGAAATGCGACAATTGTCAGTGGTGTAAAATAAAGCTTTGAGAATAATACTAGTCAGTGCAACGCTGGAATATATTTTAATACAATGGTATTTATCAGCGGAATTCACACGAAAAATGGATGCAAGTTAACATGAGCACGAGCACCGTACAAGGGGAAGGGATAGACTGAGACTGCCGTTCAGGAAGAAGGACAAATCTCAGATGTACAGAGCGATGAAAATTTTTAATGAAATGCCAGAAAACATAAGAAAGGAAGAGAAATTGAATAGATTTAAAATGAAACTGACTAAATATGTAAAAATGTGAATCTTATTTATATTAGAGCGTATATAGGAGTGCTTATGTATGCACTATTAATAAATAAATAAAAACATATATATTATAACATGTAGGTTCGAAAATTTGTCGTCAAAAATACTGTCGCACCTTCTCCGGATTGGAAAGAGATCCAAGTTCGAATCACGGTAGCGCAATAATAATATATATTCGATGAAATTGATATTTCTAATTAATACATTTAATTAGTATATAAAAAATTAAGTAATTTAATCTATCTTCAGTTTTCTATATCCAACATTTCAAATACTTAACTTTGTTTTTTCTTCAGGATTAACCGGATACATGAACCACGCTGGACCCAACTCGGTTCCGTCCAGTCCGCCGCCCTCCTACCAACACGTGCTTGAAGAGGTAACAAATGTTTTGATTATTTAACGCATCTATAATAATAAACCTGCGACATAACTTTACTTTCTTCGGACGCTACGCACCTTAAACTACTTTTCAACATGGTCGCCACCATTATTAAGGTACTTGTTATAACGGGGCACCTATTTTTGTACACCTTCGTCACAGAACGACGCCGCCTGGGATGAAAATCATGTCTGTACTCCGTCTTTGACCTCATCAACGTCATCAGAACATATTTCTACCAAGGAACCGCTTCAGATGAGGGAAAAGATGGAAATCATTTGAACATTTCAACCACTCACTGCAAGATGGCCACACTGTGTGAATGTCTCCAATGTACCTCGAACGTAAAGAACGACCATGAAATCAACACGTTAAAAACAGTAAGATAGTAAAATTCGCGAATTAGTAAAAGAGAAAGTAGACACTTCAATGATTTACACGCAGTTTTAAACCTTTCTAATGTTTTTCTGTTAAAAAAACAGCATAAATAACGACTCCATGCAAAACAGATCAACCGTAAGGAATTTTCAATTCAGTAAATAGCCAATTATACGACTTGAGTAATTCACTAGCTTAAAATAGTAATGCGAATGGCTACAATGCGTCGATTGTAGCTACTAGCGCTACGGCTGCAGCGGTGGGCTGTCGTGGTTGTTTTTATAACTAAGCCATTAAAGTTTCTACTGGTGCACAGATGGCGCTGATTGTAATAAATGCGTATATATACGTTAACGGTCCATATTTATAGATTATTTAATTTATATTTGTTTCCCAGAATTTTTTGTAACGCACAACTTTTTTGCCTGTATGCAATGCACGTCTCCGACGACGATACACGTACAAACATACGCACGTTTTGTTGCTAATATATTCATACCGGAACGCGTTTCGGTCGTGGAAAGGAGTACCGGAACGACGTTCCGGTGCGTTCCGGCCCCACTACACCACTGTTCAGACATCGTGACGTACAGAAATTTTATAATATATAAGATGTACGCAGAAACTGCTTTGTTTTCTGATGTCATGGAAAACTGACCATATTTTTTATCGTCGCGATTAATTGATTTTTCTTAATTGTATACTGAAAATAGAAGCAATTGAATATTTTAATCAAATGTTGTTTCTGTATATTTTAAGGCAGTATTTTTACGCTCAAGAAATCGATGTCATTTGAAGATATTCAATCGCTCTTTGTAAACGTTCCCTCATGATTGAAGATCACTACCTTCGTGGTGTCTCTCAGACAGCATTCCTCACCATTATTATCGAAACTCTGCCTCTGGTACGACCACTGAAAAGTTCTTTAGATATTTATTTCTTCCGGTAAAGATAGCCGAAATATAAATGGTATTACATCTGGGGTCACCGGTGAAGGTGTTTTGGTTGTTTAATATGATTGACTCGTGATTGTGTCAAAAGGTTTTGTGCATTTGAGAGTGAAGGCCCTAACTATTCTTCTAGTTTCACGCGTGTTAGTGTAGGGAGAATTCGAGAAGGAATAAGGCCTTTGATTCTCTATTGGTGACCATAATGAGTCGATATTAACAGATATACATAATTCTCGTTGAATATTATAATTCCATTCAATCCAAGATTAATTTAAGTCCTCATATTTGACATTTTGTATAATTTCAGACAAGACTCGCAGCCCTGACCGAGAACCGAACCCCCAGCAAGTCGCACCGCCACAAGATATCGAAGCAGGCGAGCGCCGACTCCGTGAGCCAAGACTCCGACCACTCCTCACCTCACAGCCGCTCCAGGCTGAGCCGCAGGTCGAACACGGTGTCGTCCAACGACTCCCCCAACACGAACGCGGACGACGCAAACGACAGACACATCGCGAGGGGAGAGTCCTGGCAGGACTTCGGAGACTTCACCCAAAAGAATCACACCGACGGGGCCGGACAGGCCTGGCAAGAGTTCAACGAGGACGGCGCGAGCGGGAAGGAGAACTTCGACTCGCAAAATGCGGACAGCTGGCGAGACTACCAGAAGCCTTCCACGTCGTACGACGCGAACTCGAGGCAGTTTGACGAGACGAACGACGACACGCGGGAGATGGGCCAGTGCGAGAGGGATTCAGAGGAGGAAGTGGACGTGTACGAGACTATAACTGAGAGCGATCTTGAAGACGAGAGAAGACAGGCAGAGTACGAATGCAAGATGAGGGCGAAGCAGCCCGTTCCTGAAGGATACATTGAGGTACGTAGGTTGAATTTTCATTTGAAATATTTTCAAAAAGGTATTACGTCATTCACAGTCATACCAGGTCATCAGCGCTGTTCCATGTATATGCATCATATACTTAATTGAATAGGAACGCACCCATACAAAGCCTTCACAGGCTCGGGAACGATTTTGGTTTCGTAGATATATTCCGATACTCATAAGAGTAAGATTTTTGATACATTTGATTTTGATACTATGCCATTCTGTCAAACCTAATTTTTTATTGTTTCCGTGTATATTCTATCAATTTATATTTATATTTATATTTATATATATATATATATATATATATATATATATATATATATATATATTCCATGTTATTCGTGTAACTGCTCGCGTTTTTATTTTTTTTATACACCAAACCAACTTTGTAAAAGCCCATAATGGCGTTAATAAATAAATAAATAAATAAGGACCCACCCTTACTCGGATTCAATGTTGTTATTTACAACTTTCGCAAATTTTTTAAAATTTATACCCTTCAACGACCCTTAAGTTTTGTCTTTATTCATAAAAAAACACATAACATAAATCCATAGAACATAGTTTTATATATAAATGGAAAATTAATGTGCGGTAGTTCAAGGCAGACACTCAGGGATCCATTCATCAAACAATTTATCGTTGAAAACGTCCAAGTTATTAGAAGAATTTACGGTATTATATTTTAACGTAGAGCGGGTCACAAAACTATTTTTTAAGTAATTACTTCTGCCAAAATTTGGGTAAAAATGATTATTCGATCGTGTCGGGTGTGTGGGACAGTTTAAAGTTATTTGTTCTAATAAAATAGGGGTAGTAATATTGGAGTGCCGCCAACGAGACCGGTTACCGCAATCTTGGCACGAGGGTAGGAAAAGAATTGGGAAAGGAATCCCTCCTCCCTTATCCGGGATTGGGACCGGCACAGTCATTTGATTAAAGGCGTTCATCTAATTACGGCGGTGGAGTTAATGCATGAGTAAAATAATACTCACTGGTTAGTAACAGGTTTATTCGGTAAAGTTACATTATAGAACACGATTTGAAATACAATGAATTGTGGAGTTATAGAGGAATCACGCGCATTTATATTAATTATAATTTATATTTACTGTATAATTGATTTCAATAAACTTAATATTGTTACCTGGAAAGACTGTGTTTCATTTACAAGGAATCGGGGCCCAAGTATTTAGACAGTAATCAGAGGATAGAACCCCCAAAGGAATCTGGTAGTAATTGAATATATTTCGACTCATATAACGAGATTACTTCATCCCTTATTTTGATGATTTGTTCCACTAACTGATGAAAAAATATATATAATAATTGACATTATATTAATCTTAACAGGTGGCTAACAAGACCTCGAAGGCGATGTACCTCGCCATGGCCAAGGAGATGGGGATCGTCTGTCGCATGTCTGACCAGTGCCGCTGCCTGGACTGCCAGGGGGGGTACCTCGACTGCGGCGACGGTGACGCCGACGAGAATATCAAGACCGACGGCGGGCTGGGCGCCGGCACTCCGATGTTCGTCTCGGAGGTGTTCGGTCACGGCATAGCGCCTGCCTGCGCCATCTTGTAATTCCTCATTACCCGTCATTTCGTCCGTTTCTGGTGACGTCGTTCGACACGAGCAGAAACCGACTGCATTAACTTGATCTATGCATGTAAATTCAGAGTCGTGAGGTAGTGGAGTCATTTTTTTTTAATCATACGAAAGTTCTCATTCACAAACTGAAGGAATTAATACAACATCTTGAAATATGACAGAGTTACAGATGTTCAAAAACGATATCGTTTTATCGTGTGACGTCACATCTTCCGAGTCGACTAGTCGGCACTCGACACTTTGTACTTATATTGTTAGTACTGGCCGGTGCGTATGAGAGATGTGATACGATAATCTGAGAGTTTTTCAGCAAGCCCAAGTTTGAACGCCTGTATCTCCGAAAGTATTGCACATTTGGGAAAAAAAAAAAAACATTCCTCATTACAATTAGTTTGCAGTAATTCCTAAAATGATAATATATATTTTAGCAAACTTAAAAATATTTGATAGCTTCAAACGTGTAGAAACTGCAGTATTAACAAAAACATATTTAAATCAAAGTAGGGGCAAAAAATTTTCACTAAAATTAATCATAATAGCGTCAAACAGACTGCACACCAACTTCTTCAGTAGATTCCCTAGTGGTTTCCTCCCTGGTCGGTCTAATCGAGTCGGAGGTCTGCCTCTTCCGCTCAGACCTTTCATTTTTCCAATCACCGCCAGTTTCTTCAGGTTTTCGTGGACAATCTATCTTATACCATTCAAATCAGCAGTAGAAATATATACGGCATCGGTAATAGATGCTTTTACAAGGCCTTGTATTCCACCGACAGTCAAAATCAGGATTCGTGGATTTCTCGCAAATATAACTCCAGTTCGTGATATTTTTTAAAATTTAATTTTAATTGTTTTACTTACTTTGTGATACTGTTTGATCAAAAATGAGTGAAAAATTTCAACAGAAATTTGTTATTATTATTATTTATTAACAGTATCTAAATACCGCAAAGATTTCCGACTATTAAGATCTACTCGTTTAATTTTAGTGAGACGTGATAATTGTATAGCTATCGTCTTTCATTAATAAACACAAAAATCGCAAAATTACCTTAAGCACTTAAAATTATATAGCTGTCCCTTTTCAATGGATCTCATATAAATACAAGTTGTTGAATTTAAAATGATTAGATTGATAATGCCCTCATAAGGCGAAAAGCATACCACCGAAATTAAACGAGTAAATTATTTTTATTTTCATATATATGTAATTGTGGAGTTCTACAAACTTACCCCTGAAACAATTAATTAATCAACAGTATTTAAGTATGTCCTAAAACACACAATTACTGGATTTTTACCTCCAAAGGCATTGTTATTAAACTAATAATAGATATCTCATAGAGGTGAAGCTATTTATATTATATTATATAAGAAAATATGGAAGTATGGGTAATTAATTACAGTACTTACGACCTGTCTTCGGCTGGCTTTACACAATGTAACATTCACTATTCCACCCAAAATTAACCTCCATATCTATCACATTTTTGGAATATATAAGAATCGCTACAACTTCACTGTCGCCATCTATGGTCTTAAATTCAATTTTCATTTCTCTGAAACAGCATAGATGTCACTAATTACCCACACTTCCATATTTACCCGTTTGTTTGTTTGTTTGTCCCGTATGCGTTCCTATACCGTTCATCCGATTGCGATGAAACTTTGGTGAGTTGTCGTGCGCGCGCCCGCGAAGGTTTCTGAATTAGTGTACAATCATTTTACAATAGGTGTCGCGCGATTCGTTTCAACAAATGTGTGTATTTCATACAGTTTATTGCCATGAAACTTTGGTGAGTTGCTGTGCGCGCGCCCGCGAAGGTTTCTGAATTAGTGCAACCATTTTGCAATGAGAAAATGATGAACTATATTATCGAAGCTACAATTTTAAATGTAAAATTTAAAGGAGAAGATGTACCGTTGCCGCGCAATCTGCATCTCAATGATTCCGACAGATATACCATTCGAATTGAAACGTCTCCAGTTTCCGGTGTGCGACTCGCATTTGCAATGGCTGGCAACAAAGCACAGGGACGATCGCTACAAGTGTATGGACTAAATTTTGAAAATCCGCGGACAGCTGTATGTGGCCTGCTCGTGCGTTGGAAAACCTTCTGATTTATTCGTATAAGCACCAGACGGAAAAATAAAAAATATTGTGTATGCAATAATCAGAATTAAAATACAAACATTGGCATAACAACGCATGCATAATATAAATAGCTTCGTCTCTATTAAATATCTATGATTTCTTTAGCCTAACCTATGCAATATTTATAATTTCTTAAGCCTAACCTATGCAATTAGAAGAATACTATTAGTCTACGTGTAGCGACCTCATCGTTAGTTACCTCAATTTTAATTTCAAGTACATGACGTATTCCGAGCTTGTTCATTTTATATATATATATATATATATATGTATAATTTTCGTTTCCATTTGAAATGATACCTAAAAATATTGTATCGTAAATAAAATAAAAACTGTGCTTAAAATGTGTTAACGGCCTATAGCAGTATAATGTTACAGCTAGTATAATATATTGTGTTTATTTATACGGGGGGAGTGTAAAGGGTACACGTCAAAATGTAGTTGTTTTCTGATATGCAGCGTAACTTATTGAGGCAAAGCCTCGACAATGGCACGTGTCGCCGTGCCGAAATGGCGCCTTGGGTCTGCTCGATCTACAAAAAACGCGAGCTAATCTAGAACCAGTTCCGCACACTAGCGCTCGCGGAAACTTTAAATTAATCATATACAGGGTGTAAGAGCCTCCAATCCGAATATTCGAATATTCAAACCCCGAATATATTCGATTGTTTTTTAGTATTCGTTATTCGAATACTTTAAAAAGTATTCGTTAAGTATTCGCTCATATTTATATTATAAGATTTTTAATATTTTTCTAAACGAAACAAGGGTTTACGAACCCTGAAAGTCATATGCAAGCATTCATTCATTCATTCAGGTATACGATTTTTTTCTCCAGAAGTACCGCTATCGGCTATATGGAAGTCGGACAATAAAGATGTAAACGCCTTTGTCGGACATCTTTCGCATTTGCCTTTTTTTAAGTCTTCCGCTTATCTTTACGGTTCTATGACAACGAGCACTTATAATACATTGTTTTGTCAACGATGGAGTCGGCTTTCTGTTATTCTTTAGTATTTAGCTTTCATAAATACTCGAGCCGACAAACAAGAAGTTATATACTAAATAATGAAAATAAAGCTTGCACTCGGGGTGTGAGATATGAAGTAATATAAACATATCTAAAATGTAGTCAGCTATCGAGAGAAGACTGACTCCTCTTTATCTCCACGAAGAGTTGGAGTTCTGCAAGTTATCAATCACGAATCTTACATTTTTGGAGAAACATTTGAAACATTTCTGTATTTATCGTCCGAAGTAAATTATTCCTTTGTTAAAAATTTTACGAATATATTCGAATATATTATCATTAACTATTCGATATTCGAATAGTTGGAATCACGAATATTTGGAGGCTCTAGGTGTAACAGACATAGCCCACAATATTTTATAGATGGAGAACGCGACTAAATTATGACTCGAAAATGTGCAAATACTGCACCGTTAGAAAAAATATTATTATTTGAAATTTTTAAAAAAATCATCTCAAGCGAAATTTGATTCTGGCCCTAAATCATGTAACAAAAAATAGTATAGCTTCTTAAAATTCGATAACCATTTCATTTTTTTGTATTCAATATATAATTTGGAATCAATAAAATATTTCAATTCATCGAAATAATCGCATTATAACGATATTTTTTAAACGCTTATATCTCTGACATGATTAATATTATTCATATATTCCTTGAACATTTTCGACTCGTAATTTAATCAGGCATCCAACTATAAAATATTTTAAATACTAAATTAATGTATTAATTATAAATATGTACATATAAAATCAATTTTGTCGAAAAATATTGTTTTTTGCGTCACCGGGATACGAACCTGGATCTCTATTTCCAATCCGGGGAAGTACACTACCAATTGTGTTATAACGCCAGTATTTTTCATGACAAATTTTCGAACCTATATGTTACCTTTTTGATATTAATACATTTAATCATTCCATTATTTGAAAGAGCCATCTACCTTATTTTTACGGAAGCTCAAATACCTTTGAGTAATCTGATAGCAGACGTCAGAATTATCAATGCATTTTTATTAAACTTTGGACACATTGATACAACTTATATTATTAAGGAAAACACATCCCGGCGACGCAAAAACAATATTTTTCGACAAAATTGATTTTATATGTATATCTTTCTAATGAATATATTTAATTAGTATTTAAAATATCACAGACCTGTGTTCTGAATAATTACAACTTCACAATAAGAATGTATTTTCCTTAATAATATAAAATATTGTGGACTTGATTTGTTACAACCTATATAATGTATATATGCACACGTTATCTGTTGAGATGAATAGTTCTAAGGGCACGGTAAAGGGTGTACTAGTGGTATATTCTATCGGTGAGTGTCTGATAAGCCTGTCAGGGGAGGGGGATGGTGCGGATGTGGTCGAGGGGTGCCGGAAGTGGGGTCTAGTTAGCTAGTCGCTACATATTAGTCGAATTGAATGTGTATAAATATAATCTAATTACAAAAGAAAAATCACAATTTTTGACAAATACTCATTTTACACTCCCTCATTCATAATATTACAAAAAAATAATTATCTACGTCACGCTTAACCATACTAGAATTTTTTTTTCAAACTATGTTTAATGTATTAAAAGAATATGGAGATATTGGGGGATACACCCGAAATATTTTTATTAGAGTATTTTGTAAAAAAAAATAATGCCTATATGATATAATTTAAATATTTTCTATCGATGTTGTATGTGTAGTTGTAATTTTAAGAATTGTAATAAGGTGCAACGGTCGTAGTGGTGTTACAATTGAGTCACTTTATACATGTTTTGTTTCAGTCGTAGTAATGTTACAATTGAGTCACTTTATACATGTTTTGTTTCAGTCATAGTAATGATACAATTGTGTCACTTTATACATGTTTTGTTTCGGTAATAGTAATGTTACAATTGTGTCACTTTATACATGTTTTGTTTCGGTAATAGTAATGTTACAATTGTGTCACTTTATACATGTTTTGTTTCGGTAATAGTAATGTTACAATTGTGTCACTTTATACATGTTTTGTTTCGGTAATAGTAATGTTACAATTGTGTCACTTTATACATGTTTTGTTTCGGTCATAGTAATATTACAATTGTGTCACTTTATACATGTTTTGTTTCGGTCATAGTAATGTTACAATTGAGTCACTTTATACATGTTTTGTTTCGGTCTTAGTAATGTTACAATTGTGTCACTTTATACATGTTTTGTTTCGGTCATAGTAATGTTACAATTGTGTCATTTTATACATGTTTTGTTTCGGTCATAAATAATGTTACAATTGTGTCACTTTATACATGTTTTGTTTCGGTCATAGTAATGTTACAATTGTGTCACTTTATACATGTTTTGTTTCGGTCATAGTAATGTTACAATTGAGTCACTTTATACATGTTTTGTTTCGGTCATAGTAATGTTACAATTGTGTCACTTTATACATATTTTGTTTCGGTCATAGTAATGTTACAATTGTGTCACTTTATACATTGTTACAGTATCACTTTACCTTTCGAAAATATGTGAAACATTTCGATCTGTTAGGAAATTGTCTGAATTTTTGTAAATCAATCACAGACCACCAAATGTATAGACATGAACTAATGCAAATTTCTTGTACCACTAACGCAGCCAAATAGCACCGCGAGTTTTTTCAAAAATATGACTCGTTTTAAACGAAAATTTAAACGCTGACAAAATAATATTCATTAATGTAAAAAATACGTCAATACTATTTGTGTTATAAACTATCTGATTTATGTTCCCACAAATAATGTGTGTAGAATGCCTCTCGTTCCGCAACTAATGTTCCGAACTCCTCTCCTAACATGTACACTTTATTTCATGTCTATTCATTTACTGGTCTGTGAAATCAACTGATCTTACATTTTGGAGAAAAAATTGATTTTGTACCAAAAAAAATTACAATTTCTTTGCTCGGCTCCCGCTCACATACCATCACACCGTTTGCCCCTAAGAGTAGACAGATAATATGGTACGTTCTTCACTTGAATTGTTGAAGCTATTGTGGGGTTTGAATATCGACGATTGGCGTATGCTTGTGTGTCAGAATGAATTCAAAGGTTGTGTTGCAGATGATGTGATTAATGAGAGATCGATGAATGTCCCAATATTTTATCCACAACTCTCGTGCTCGTTTAAATGTCGCTTGTATGTGTGAGTGTGGCAGGCGCCAGGTCATGTGAAAGAAACCATTATTAACACTGTGTGTAGCGTTGCTGGCCACATTAGTATTGCTGCATGCAATCGATACTATTTGTAAAGTTGATGGTAATTTCGTTTTGTGCACCGGTATTTGCTGGGTGTGTTCGGCATCGCCCTTCACATTTTTAATTCACCAATATTTCATTTGTCTGATCATTGCCAGGTTTCTCGAGGACTCCCTCTTGACGAAGTAGGTAATGACTCATCCAGTACACACGTACCTTTACAGACTCTCAGAGATGAACGTCTCATTGAGAGATCATCGAGGACGCATGTTTTGATATACGAGCAAGACATATGGAATGATCAGTGCCGGCGCTAGACTTTTTCCCACCACAGTCAATATTGTTTTTTTTCACCCTAGTAACACACTGGCTGGGGGCGGTATTTTGCTAGGCCGGCATTTTGAAACATACCCAAGGGAGACTTTTACCGAAAGGCGGTCTGGACACTAGTGTCGACTACTTACTTACTTACTGCTTTATTAGGAAATAACATTTTGCAATTGGGGATTTTGTTTTTTAATTTTTATATATTTTTCGGCCGCCTGTGCGTTTCGCCGGCGCTGGGAATGATTCATGATCTCTATATCGATCGACACGAGTGTAATGTGGAGCGCTGTCACCATCTTGCGGCGTCACGGGTCACCTCTAAGCCAGGACGCACATCAAATCAGTAGAATTGAAATATGAAAGAAATGAAAATAATTTTTTTTAAATATCTCACGTTTGCTAAAAGTTAACAATTTTTTCTTCAATATTATCACTTTTTTTTTCTAATGGACGATTGTCGTGTTCACATATTGAATATAAATTAAGAATTTTTTGTTTAAGTGAGATTTTGTATTTTCATCGGAAAAACAGATTTTCGTTACGTATAAAAATTAAGATTTTTTATTCATTGTATAGTTAAGTTAAATTTTACTTAATGATAAATAATTACAGTAATATTGTATAAAAAAATAAACTTACCAACGGGACACGAACCCGGAGCATTATATTCGGTTTACGGAGCTTTACTTTTCATCTTCCTTGCGGAAGACTTTTCCGAACTCGGCCAATATCGCAATTTTTTTGTATTATACGAAAAACTGCAAAAAAAAACAGTGGCCCGATGTTGGAGCCCGCAATCCGTCTCCGGATACACACGGAAGAATACCCCGAAAAAACTTAACAATCAAGATGGTCGTGAAATGTATTTTTTTCACATTGGTAAACTTCCACTCAAAGGTATTTGAGAAACGTTTCAATTGATACGATTGTTGTTGATGATAAAATAATCTACGGACAAATCCTGACGGTGACTTTATTTTTTTCGTGTATATAATTTGTTTTAAAAATTATAATTTATTGTAGAAAATAGGGACTCGCGTAAGACGGGGATGACAGAAAATGAAACAGGCATATTAGGATATGTTGAAAGAGGCCGGCAGAAGAACCGGATGAAGCTTTCGAATTATCCGGAACGATCTAGAAGAAATCTTACTTTATACAGGGTGGCCCAAAAAAAGTGAGAACATTTCGTAAAATATGATCGAATCAAAATTAGTTGAACTATATAGTTTACTCATTTACTCACTTACCTATCTATCTATATTATATTTTACTATGATTATTAATTTTCCCATTGTTTATATTTGGTTTTTTTTTCAAATTGTCTCCCAGAATGACAAAAATCACCGCAGAAGACCGTGTTCTGATCAAAAATTTGCCAATTGAAAAGGATCAAAGAGTTTCAAAACAAAGCCTGGAGTAATATAGCTAGACATTGCAGCGTAACGGAGCTCCATCTCACACAGCCAAAAATACAATCAACTTTCTCCGTCGTGAGAATGTTAATTTCATCTCACCAGGCGTGTGGCCACCGAACAGGGCAGATGTAAACCCACTAGATGATGCAGTATGGGGTGGTTTGATGATTTCTGATTAGCTAAATATTGTACATTAAGAATTATAATTAATCATATTATATTTTGAAATAACTCGTGTGTTACGAGACGTTCTCACCTTTTTCGGGCCACCCTGTACATCAAATAAAATGTTTTCAAACACCGCATAGTAAAATTAACCGCTTCTCATTGATACATTTCTAAATAGTATTCGAATGTAACACATTATGTTAGATTAGATTGTAACAATGTTAACGTTACATTTAGATTTATATAATATTATATTATGTAAACGTTACATTTAGATTTATATAATATTATATTATGTAAACGTTACATTTAGATTTATATAATATTATATTATGTAAACGCCGTGTTAGATAGAATGTTCACAATGCTTTGTGTGGTACGCTCGCTTAGATGTCATTGTTAAGTTTAATTGTACAATATGACGAGACTGTCTGCGGGCAGCAAGTGATGACGTATCTTGTGCATTATATTATTGTATGTGAAATCATATTGGATGTCGCAAATATACAATTTTCAATCGTTCGACATCGATCCGCAACCGTTCAGTTAGAAATCGAGTAATAATCGAGTATAATTTATCCATATTCCTCAATCCTGCTGCTTTCCCATTAGCTACGTCAGCTTGAAATTTACGCACGTATTAGTTCAAACAGCAATTATCAGGCGCCACTTTGTATTACATATTTTAACACGCGTATTACGACAATTCCGGTCGTAAATCGGAATCACCGCGAGGCCGCGGGGAGGGGAGGGGAATAGAGACACGCGGTTAAGGGAGAGGTCGATGAGGGGATAGGGGTTTAGAAAAAGAACCGGTGATCTCGGGAATCCAATGGTTGCATTCGGATGGTGACGATTTTCGCTCCCGACTGAAGACGGCGACGTCGCAAGTTCACCCGCAAACAATACGTGATCACAAAATGCAGTGCTGGAGGTGATTGTCCACATCGCGAATGATTTCACTGTGTCGAGATCAACCAAACAATATTGAAACTCCAGTTGACGTCCGTTGGCGTCAAAATCACACAAATCACACAAGCAAGAATAAATATGACAGTTACAAAATAAGAAAATCCTATATAACACGCACAATTTGTGAATTTAATTATACAGATTCATTTGTACTTCACACATTACGATCGTTAATATTTGTTCTGTCCTTTGAAAAAAAAAAATCTTCTTGAAATTTACGCACGTATTAGTCCAAACACGTTGTACATGGTAATGCACCTCCACAAGTCTCCGTCCCGAATCGCAATCACGGCTGCACTCCTCAGACAGATGCGACGCATCCACCCGTGAATCAATAACAGTGATTGAATATCTGAGAATATCGTGATTCGTGATTATTTATTTTATTTAATTTATGTATTGTTGTGAACCGTGATTCGGCGCCTGCGCATTTGAAACGAAAATATTAATGAAGTGATGTTATAATTCGTGATTCTGCCAAAACGCTGAGAATTTGACCCGAAAAATAAACTCATCATTTTCTAAGCGTTTTTTATTCTCTTCGTGATGATATTCAATTAGATATATATGTTTTTTACGCAAATTAAGTTTTAATATTCTAAATAAATATGCATAAAATTATATATTTTATTTATTTCGTGTATTATGATATCGTTAGGAGCGTACGCATTAGTAATGAAACTGTGATCACAGTCACAGTCTCCAATCACTGATATTATCGAATAGCAATCACAATCACGCCAGTGAGTCAAGAGCAGCGTTTTTTTCACATCACTACTGTTTAAGTTATTATTCACATTTCTTGCTTGTTGTTGTTGCTTGCTTGGCTTGTTCCACCATTTTTTAATGCTCTCGAAAATGCCCGCAATAATAACGGTAACATCGACATGTCTCGTATTATTAACGGTGACCTAAGACGGGCCGAAAAGTTTCCGAAACATCCGGCCCGATCACAATTTTTATAATAGGTTACAAATTATATTATTTGTAACCTGACTGAAAAATAACACACCAAAATATGCGATTTTTTACAAAAATTGAAATTAGCGAATTAGACTTCATTCAAATATGATGATTTTTTCTATAATCGATTTCATTGTTACTGAGAATTGTGACCAATTTTCAAAATTTTCAGGACGTTCCCAAAAAAATCACTTTTCTTACAATCCTTTTGAAACTTTGAATACACACACTTATGAGTGTCTTTTATACGTAGAAATATTTGTCAGTAGTCCTTGCGGTAGTAAATTAGTAAATATTGCCTATTAAAATGAGCATATTTAACATACGAACCATCCCCCGATCCATGTTGTGGCGCACGTTTCATTGAACAGCGATAGTCATCTTCTTACCATTGTTTTGGTAAACTGAGAATCATTCATTGAAAATTGAACAAATATCTTTCTGTAAAAATAACTAAAACGAGCGGTATTCGTTTTGTTACAAGAAATGTTAAAAGTGAGCTACTTTTGAACGGTTTGGACGTTTCCTTTTATAATTTGAATAGTGACAGATTTTTGAACTTGTGCGCATGCGAGCGGAAGCGAAGAAGTGCACTGCACCTCGACTGGTTTTTATCTATTCATAGTAGTTAACATACGGGGGAATCTTCTTGAAGATACGACTGCTCTTTGGGAACGTCCTCAAAGTGTATTTGACCTTACAGCAAACACAAACAAATTTTATCAAGCCGAAGTTGATTTATCCTGTGTAAGATCACCGACAACTTCCTGAGGTTGCACAGCCGAGATAACCTCTTTCTAGCTCCACTATTAGCTCTGCTGCTCTGCTGCCTTCTATCTTCCCCTGCATGATGACTCGTAAAAGATTATATTAATTACTTATTCAATATTTCCATTATTTTGTGGCAACATATTATATAAATAATAAGAAAAAACACTTTAAATAATCCAAAGATCTATTCCCCGCACCCCTTGGTTCTCCGACAGGAAAGTCTCTAAAAGAAGAATATCAAATATCTCTAGAATGAAAATTGGACATTGCCAGGTAGCAGATTTATTCAGATTGAACTTAATAGATTCCCCAATGTACGAGTGTGGTGCCGAGGAGGAAACCCTTGACCATATCTTTTTTGCCTGTCCATTGTAATCTTGTCAATAGTAATTTTCAACTCCCGGTTAACTTGTGTCATCTTCTTTCTCTGAACTCGCCACATTTAATCTATATAATAGTAAATTTCTTGAACGACAATGGTATTAACTTGTAACGCAATATTCCCTATTCTATAATATTGCTGTACTGCTTTCTATGAAATAATGTTTTAACTTGATTAATGGCACAAATCACTCTTGAAGGCTGGATTGCCTATTTAAAAGAAGAAGAAAAAACACTCCAAATTAATATTTTTCAAGATCAATTGTCCCTTCTTCAGAAATGAGAATTTCAGGAACATCGGGAATTCTTATAATTGTTAATTTTAGTATACGTTGTATCCTGAAAAAGGAACCATTAGCCTTGAAATATTGCACGCCTGTATTAAAACTAAGACAACTTAAAAAGTCATTTTTCAGTAGACAAAAAAATAAATACATTTTTCTCAATTTTTTGTTACTAAACTAAATAATATTTTAGATCATAAATGTATCCTACAATGACACTATTCAAGAATTGGGGCTAAGTTAGTTACGTATATAATAATTATTTAATTTTTTTGTTTTGATCTAGGTAGGTTCCATGAGCGCGTTGACGCGCCAAACTTTTCATGTCATACCAAGCCATAAGCGTGATAACACACACTTTTTGATCTTGCAGACACTTTGGTCCCTTGCAGGGGATGACAGTTTCCAGCTTTGAATAGACGCTATTAAATCAAGACCCTTGAAATCTACCTTCACCTTATGTGGTGTTTTCCAATTCAAATGCGTTTGGCAGTTAAAAGGTTAATCTGATTGGACTCTCTAACCTTCCAACTTTATAGTCATCACCAGTTATTCAGGTTATCAACTTGATCAAAATATTGCAGGGTGCGTTTCAATCGTGACGGTGAAATATTGAATTATATCCGGCTCTAAGGACCAATAAGTGATGGGATAAGATCCCGTGAACTATATCGATTATAATAATGATTAGTTGACGCGACCCGATGTATTTTCAGGAAGGAAAATAATGTCAGATGGATCCGGCCTACCTTGCTCTAAAGTCCTGGGTTGAGCGTCGTTTTCACCTCCAGTTGACTCGCACCTCTTTACATCACAGCACTTCCGGAACTGTTGAGCATTTCATTATTTTGCTCTAAACATATACAAGCTACAAATTAATCAACGACTTCCATATTTTATTATTTAAAAACAATCTATTTAATAATGCACTTCTTATTACGAAAGTTAACCTCTATAATCTGATGTAAAATACTTAACTTCTTCCAAAACGAGGTGGCCATTTAAATTTCAGAGTAGCGAATACTACCATTGGTTGAATTCTAATGCAAATGGCGGCTGGTGTTAGCGACTGATTTCGCAAATAACACCAATTTTGAACGATCAATTCACATTAAAAAGAGCTACGTTTGACTGTTCATAAATTAATACAATGTGTAAAAACTATTTGAGAAGACAACTGCATTAAAATTTAGAAGAAGAAAAAAATGTAATTGTCTTTAAAACTAGTTTCTCATATATTATATATGTATATATATTTATACAATTGTGTAGGTTTTACTGAAACGGCTTTTGCTAAAGACCTATTAGTAGTTGTATTAAATTTAAATATTGTATTAACTAATAATTGTAATTACTCGTTAATGATCTGTTTTAAACAGTACAGACTGTCAAGAATGCCGCAATATACAAATGTTATAAACTCAATTAATTTAAAATATCCACCCACTGTTTTGAATCATTTAACTAAATTAAGAAAAAAAAAACAATATTATCAGATCAAATCAGTACTTGACTGCAATTTAAATTTGTTGCTTTTTGGCTTAAAATGTTTGCTACCAGATGTTCAGCGCAATATTTTTGTGAACGATGCTTTGAACGATTATCCTTCACACTTCATACTGCACAGTTTTGAGAAGGACAGTTCTTAATATTTATTACTTTGTGCCATCATTTACTATTTCAATTTCAATCCAGTGTTCTGTTATGAAACATGGAATTGGAGCGAAAAGAATAATAAATATGAATTAAATATATTAATTAGAAAGATACGCTTACGACCTGTCTTCGACTGACTTAAATGATCACTTTATAGAAATACAACGTTGA
Organism: Eubasilissa regina; assembly: GCA_022840565.1. Taxonomy (NCBI): domain Eukaryota; kingdom Metazoa; phylum Arthropoda; class Insecta; order Trichoptera; family Phryganeidae; genus Eubasilissa; species Eubasilissa regina. The sequence goes on from JAINEB010000026.1 coordinate 7,629,389, forward strand.
CCATTCACACCCATTAATCAATTTCCATATCTATTCAATTTTTAAAAGTTGTATATATATGTTACTATGTGGTAACACTTCGAGTATACAGTACAACTACACTAAATTTGATATTTATTACCCTGAAACAGCACAGATGTCACTAATGATAATCTAATTATTTTTGAAATTATTTAAAGCAATATTGTTTATGTGTAAATTTTTTAAACAAATTATACTAGAATACGCCTGAAAAATCATATAGCACTATAATTTGCTTGATTACAATGTCTTTGTAGGTGAAAATCCAGTAATCGTGTGCTCTTTGACATATTCAAATATTGCTAAGATAATTCAAATTACTTCTGAAATATTTTATAGCAAATTGTATATTGCAATCTGTCTTGACAGTTTCTGTGCGTTATACCTATAGTATGATGACTGTCTAACATAAGACTTGCACGTTTGAGTAGGTATTTTCACACATTAATGTATAGTATATAATATTAATTAAGATGTACTAATAGTCTATTATGTGTTAGATAAACATATAAAAAAGAAAAATTTCATAATATACTTTATATTTATCTATTTTTTAAAGTGCTGACATATGGGATACCATATCTTTCTCCTGTTTACATTTTATGTGTTTAATGCAATTATATATTTTATGTGTTCAGTTATGATTTTTCCAGTGTCGTGCCGTGAAGTTTCAGGCTACACTTCAACGAATGATGTGATATGTTAAATGAAATTATAGCCCGTAAACTCGGTAATACCGTGTCGCGAGCATTCATTAGATCATAATTCGATTTAATCAGATTAGAGGACTGACAATTAAATTCATAGAAAAAAAAAACCTCTCTCCTAAAGCTATACACTTGGTTCAACGTTCTATCCATTGCAGTAACCAATATTCAAATTATTATCCTTGAGACTGTTTCGAGCACGCGTCATAATCCGTTTCATCTACTCGATTATCCTTCACGTCATTTTTTAATTTGGAGAACAGAAAAAAAATAATGGGAGTCAGATCGAGCAAATAGAACGAGTTCTGGTACGGCAATGCACTTAGTTCAGCGTTTTTCCCATCGCAAGAACCATTTAATTAAGGTTATTTTCCGTGAGACTGTTTCGATCACGCATCGTAATCCGTTCCATCTCCGCTGAATTGATTCCGAATCCTTTATTATAATAGATGCGTATACTGAAGCACTGTCCTGATGCAATATTCGACTTTCGTTAGTAAAGAATTCGAAATGCTGCATTTAAAAGTATTCCACGAACTTAATTGTCAGTCGTCGTCAGTGCAAGTTGAGTAATGAAAAATTATTTGTCTATATAGACACACGTTTGTTTTTTTAAAGAAGTCTATTGATATTAAATAGTCTATGGTAATACCAGAATTTTCAAAGCAGATGGTAATCTCGAAAAACTATTACATGCCGTTACACTGACATGTCGGAGATGTACAAATTGAGATTTTTTTTTAAATGAGATTGATTCCTTCCAACTCTAAGTTATCTAATTTAAAGCATCCTTTAATTATATTATGTAAAATAGAATTTTCTGTTTCTATTGAATGGTGAGAAAACTCTGAGGAGTTATTATTTTTTAGTGTTCTGTAAATCTAGTATTGAAATCACAGTTATTCCATTACAGCAGTTGCTGCTTTAAAAATGATATATAATATTATGTTATTAACCATGTTATATGCCTTTATATACAATTATAGTTACATTTTATTGAATTTATTTCCATTTTTTCATTTAAGATTGTACCGTTAACTTATACTGTTATTTTTAATTGTTTATTTTCTGATTAAATACAATTTGCAGTTGAATAAATTTGTATTACCGTTTCTAAAATTTTACAACCACTATACCCCCTCCTAAATTCTTACAGTTCACTATCCCTACAAAACAAATTACTCTTGTACAAAGCAATCATCCATCCTATTCTCACATACGCGAGCCCCATCTGGGGTTGAAGTAAAACAAAAATTTTAGAATCCAAACAAAACTACATCCTTAGGAGAATCACAAACTCACTCTGGTTTGTCAGAAACACAATTATTCACACAAAGACTCAAACATACTCTCACTCAATACGATTTATCGTCTAAATTAATTTCCATCCCAAACCCCCTCGGTCTGTATGATCCCTAATCCGATCCCCATCATCTTCGTCCCATTTCACTTATTTACCCTGTTCTTGATCCTATTGAACGAAATGTATAAAAAGATTCTATAAAAATTTTCACTAAAAGTATAAAAATTTGTAAAAAATTCACAAAACCAAACAAAAAATAAAAGTTAAAAAAATGTACTATATAAAAAAAAATGTTTCCTCATACGTCGGAGACAAGAGGGCTCAGCCCTTATGCCTCCCCCCTTTACAATCGAATCAGACTTCATTGATTATTTGTCAAGCTTGCAATTATATTTATTTACATATAACATTATCGTGGTCACGTAGAATGTTGTAAATCTGATGATATTAGAAAGAATTCATTGTCTATACATTAAATTATAGTCTATGGTTTGCATTGTTTTGGTTTCTGTCACCTTGTTGACTGTCAAAACAACAAGATATGTGATATGTATTCGGACGATGAACGCCGAAATATGAATTAAGCCTCTATCTTGAATTAAATATAAATTAATCCATCTTTCTTTCTTGATATAACAGGCAAATTTTTTAAATTTATTTATCGTAATAAATTGTACCTAAATAACAAACGAGATTAATAATGGAAGAATGATGGAGACCACGGGCGCTGAAGCGAGCAACGCTGGATTCGGCGAAGATATCTTTGAAAGTTATTACGAGTATGATGAGGAACAGCTTTCGATGGTATGATTAATATGAATTGTTTTGTTTAGTTCCGGCCAAATTCAAGAGAAATGATCTTGTAATTACTTTTATACATTGGGAACATATTTATTTAATCTTTTCTAGTAGCCTGTGTACACTGATGAGACAAGGTCTCGATACACGTGTGAAACCAAAGTCTAATACACACGACCGGTGCTTTTTTTTAAAAGATACCTGAACTCAAAACCATTCGAATCCGTCCATGTTTCATATGGTTCATAAAAAAAAAAAGGTTATAATTTGTACAAACAATATCAATATGGATTGTAGAATTGCTTTTAAAACATTAAAGATACCATAAAAAAAGGTGCCGGAATGCCATTCCACCGACATGACAACAAAAGAACTGCATACAACACTGCAAGAGGATTCAATGATCTTCTTTAGTTTAATATATCTTTAAATCAATTTATTTATTTATTAGACTTTACTGACAGACATGTTTTTGTTGTAACAGAAGCGAATATATTATAATATAACATGATATACATAAGATACAATTATATTATACTCGTAGTTATTGTATGGGATGGAGTAGACTCCACCTCTGATTTATACAGCGTTGTCCTGGCTTCTTTGCTAGACTGCCATCTGTGTTAAAGTAGCCAGTTTTTTTCGTTTTGTTGTGGTGTTATTTAATTTTTTTTTAAATATATATATATATATATATATATATATGTATAAATATATGGTAAATATATATATAAATATATATTAAATATATATAGTGGGAGTGTTGTAGAACTAGTGAATTATTAGTATAGGTTCTGTATAATGATTATGTTAGAATGTTGGATAGCGATGCTCCTGATTGCTCTCTACCAAATTGGGTCCATATTTGTGTAATCTTATTGGAAGTGAACGATTTCCAGTTGGTGCTGAGTGCGTTGTACAGTTTCAGAGCTAAGAACATGTAGAATCTTTGATAAAATGTAGTTGTTGCTCTCAGAACTGACGTGTAGATGTTTGTTGTTTGTCTTGTGTTGTGTCCATGATTTATTGCTTGGGGTGAGTTAGCATGGAAATATTGGACGAATCTCAACATATGGATTTGTCTTATGTCTAAGATATTGTACTCTTTAAGTATAAGATCTGATGGATATCTAAAGGGACGACCACGTATTACCTTAAAAATTGTCTTTTGTGCTCTTTTATGCTTAATGCTTCTTTAGTTTAATATATCTTTAGTTTAATGTATCTTTAGCTCAATGCTTTAGGTTATTGACCTTTTAGGTCTAAAATACATAAGGAAACCCAACTCGAGAACACATTTAGTAGAAATCGTGGACCAAAATATTTTTTATGTTAAAATGACAGATGCCGGCCTAGTCAACAGTCAAAGTGATGTTATTAAATCATGAACAGTGAGCAATTCAGTGATGATGCAACTGATAGATAATCCAGGTAATGTTTAAAATGGTAATGGTGGCGTGTGGCAAGATGTCAGCCTGGCGGCCGGTATATTATTTTGTTTTTCTAAGATTTCATGTTTCAATATGTTTTTGTTTCATTCTAAAAGAAAATAAATATATGATATCGCACAGCATTTTGTAGGGAGCATAATTTTTTTTCATTAAAAACATTTTACAATGTATATACATTAAAAAAATGGATTAGTTCTGATATGAACATGTTTTATGAGATTTTTTTTTTCACCAACATTTTGTTTGTATTTCTATATCAGCTGTGTCAATAATACGATCCTGATATCTATTGCAACCAGGGTGGGAAGCGTCAACGCGGCGACAACTGGACTTATGAGGACAAAGAGCTGCTGGTGGAGTGCGTGGCGGGCTACCCCGTCGTGGAGGACCGCTGCAATGAAAAAGAGATCAACATGAAGAAACACAGCAGCTGGAAGCTGATTGCAGAAGAGATGGCTCTCAGGGGCAGCCAAAAGTAAGATCTTTCATTATAAGTTATATTTATTTGACTTTTTTTGTAGGTGATCTCGGGGCATGGACATTTCTTGAGTAAGCTCCTCTACTTAGGACTTGTTAGTGAACCGTGGTATGGTTGCGCTCAGGTTAGGCAGACGCCGGAACACATCCTCTGGAACTGTGTTACTATGAATGATGCATGTGAGATCATGATTACGGGATGAGAAGGAATAGGTCATTGGATCCCCCGGAACGATGACCTATTAAGAAATGAAGGGAATCTCAGACTTTTCCGAGATTTATTAGGGTGTGGGTCTTCCGCTGGGGGTTACTGGGAAGAGCGGTGGTTAGGGAGATCTACCGGAGCATTCCTGGATAGGGTGAATTTCTTCCGGAGTGTGGTCGAGTTCTGCGACTTCAACACATAAATGTGACGTTCACCCTCCTCTTTTGGGTGTGCATGACTTCTACAGCTTCTCTCTGGCTGCCTTCTGAAATCAATATGAAAAATGGGATAAATATTGTACAGGTATGACTTTGGTATTGTACCATATAATAAAATAAAAAATTAAATATGAAACTATTTGATAATATAAAATATATTCTAAAAAGTTTTGAAGATTTTGTAAATTATCGCAAGTGTTGCTTTGCTGAGTGGAATCGAAGCGAGTAAACAATTATCAAAACGATTCCGGGATAGGGTGGGACCCCTTGGGGTTTCCTTCATATATGTATCACTCTGTTACATTGCAGGGGCAGTTCGTTCAGGACACCACAGAAGGTTCGCGAGCAGTGGGTGAGGCTTAAGGGGAAAGCGAAAGCGGTTTTGATGAAGGTAAGTGTGATGTCTGAATTTGTCAAAAAGGCATGACTTATTTTTTGTTAAAAAAATTGAGTTACATTTGGGGTTACATTGCCTAAACACATGTCTATAATTCATTCCAACAGACATTTAAATTTTATTCCAATGAAGTGATATTAGATAAAATTTGATGAGTCATTCTTACGAATGACAGTAATAAATCATATTTATAGCATTAATACACCTTCACACTGTCTTTAAATCAAAAAACATCTAAAGAAATCAGTAAGATCCTTTTTTTTTTTTTGCACAATTTGTTAATATGCCTTCTACTGTAAAATCAACAAATTAGAGGTACAACGCCTCTTTGAAAGATGAACGACGAATTTATTTTTGATATTTGTCTCGATTGTATTTTACCAGCGTCGAGGAAGTGCCTCCGTGGAAGAAAACAACACAAACGGCGGTGCCTACAAGAAGGGTCCTACTCCGATAGATTACAGAATCCGAGAGATATTTCCACATCTTTTTGGGGCAAAAGTTGAGGAGTTTGACAAGGTAACTCTCTCCGCATTTAATTGTCGCTAAATATCATCCGGTATATAAATTAAAAAATTGTTCCATGCCTATTGACAACTTTATTGTTGAAATCTAAAAGAAAATATGTTTGTAAATTAGAACAGTGACTTAGAAAATTTGTTGAAATTAACCTTTGGGTACCGGAAGATCGAAAATAGGATCGAGGGCCGGAGCGAGTACAAAGTGACCCCATTCAAATTTGCGTTTTAATCAAGTACAATGGTTTGAGCATGTTCTATCATATTTTTAATTCAATTTCTTATACAATGCGAACAAGATACTATTAAATTTATCGTTATTTTATAAGAAACCGTAGTATTTTGAAGTGTCATCACTCGCAAGCGTCCGACCGTCGGGAGCCACGCGAGCAGAATAACGTAACCGGAAGTGTCGCGTGCATGTCCTATGTCAGCGAAGAGACCTAAGACGCGACTCATCCAAATTCGTATGACATTTTTTTTTACTTTTGACTGTCTTACTGTACATTATTGTATTCTTTTTTTGCACGTTGCATTTTTTGAGGTATTTGTGAGGATTACAATGAGTACCAGCTCAAAATCATTAATATTTAATAAATAGTTTCAAAAATAAGATTTTTGATATGTTGTGCCCCGTTCCGGAACGAGAGTGTTAAACATGGAATAGATATTCAAATATATGTGTTTTAAAAAAAAAACATGGCGATATCTTTTGTGCAATTCTAAGGACCCGTGCAATTCTAAGGAGAAAATAAGAAATCATTATCACACCAGTATAGGACTACTGGTAAGGCCTGGGTTGACCATGTTACTATTGTATTAAGATGTACACATAAATAAGTCAAGAGAACTAATAACAATAATCAAGAATTAATTCGTATTTCGTTCATATTCTCCGCAATGAAAATATGATATTTTACAAGTCATTATATATGTAGAAAGAGATTATCTTGGCTGCGTAACCTCAGAAAGTGGTTCAAAGTCCAAAATGTTGATGAAAGTTCATATCATCAATGTTCCATCTAAGGCATGCGAGTGTGCACACAATTTTGCATCACAGTGCGTATAAAAAAATATAGCGCATACACAATTTTTAAATTTTTAACAAGACTTCTTCCTTGTGTGCCGCCTTCAATCGAAGGTTGGAAATACATATGTATATCTTTCTAATTAATATATTTAATTCATATTTAAAATATCACAGACCTATGTTCTGAATAATTACAACTTCACAATAAGAATGTGTTGTCCTAATAATAAAGTTGTATCAATGTGTCCAAAATTTAATAAAAATAAATTGATAATTCTGGTGTCTGCTATCAGATTACTCAAAGGTATTAGAGATTCTGTAAATGGCTCTTTCAAATAATGGAACGATTAAATGTATTAATATCAAAAAGGTAATATATAGGTTAAAAAATTTGTCGCTAAAAATATTGTCATTGTAGCGTAGTTGGATAATGCACCTTCCCCGATTAGGAAAGAGATCTAGGTTCGAATCCCGATGGCACAACAACAATATTTTTAGACAAAATTGATTTTATATATATATCTTTCTAATTAATATATTTAATTCATATTTAAAATAACATATTGTTATTATGTAAAGTGAACACTTAAGCCAGCCGATGACAGGTCGTAAGACCTGTAATGCCCAAGACTTCCACACTTCCCATGTAAAAATAATAGCTTCGTCTCTGTGAGACATCTACATCTAGTTTTTTATGCTTTCTTATGTGAGATTAAGAGCTTTTTCTGTTTGTAAATATTCTAGTTGTGGTCAAAATTCAGTCGCACTGTTTTCAACTTACTTAACCATTGCGTTTCAAAGAAGATAAAATGCTAGTTAGTAATATATAACCAACTAACCAACTATCCTCAAATACTCTCCTACATCTGCTCCAGGAATATATAACATTTCTATTCAATATTTCACTTTTCTACCTCTTTCCTGCAAACTTTATTTAGGTGACACATTTTAGTTGTGAAGTATGTAGCGGTTTTTCAGAACATAGTTCTGTAGTATTTTTAATTCAAATTAGGAATTAAAAAATTTTTTCAATATATAACTTTCTAGTTGATTCCTTTTCGTACTGTCATTAATTCTCACTCCTTGACAATTTACAGCACTCCTGCGACTCGGGACACTTTCACGGCAGCAGTTCTAGCATGAACGAAGACTTGGCAGTTCCAGCCGGGCACACCATGGACAATATGCACCGCAGTCAGCCTACTCACTATAGCATTCCTAACGCCGACAATTGGTATAATGTATAACAAAAGTATTTGTGATGTGATTTTCAACATTTCTTGGTAATAACAATTCTTAGGTTTGTTTAGACCTGATTGTGTGTTTTTAATACCGATATAGATCCTTTCCAACATTCTGACACATACTTGGTTCTACCTACTCGTCCGTCAATGCGGGAATAAGTGTTAATTTAGTCACCGTTCTGTAAACATTACAACCTGTACCTTTTTCGATTATGCGCCAGTCATCTGCCTACATCGCGACATACTTTGCAATGCAACTACTTTGAGCATCTTAAAAGTGACTCCCCGCATCCGTTGAGGTATTCTTCAATTGCTGAGCGCAGAGAGAGAAGCAGGACAACAAATGGTGAGTGTTAGTTTAAAAAGTACTGTGTCATCCTGTTTCTCCCTTCATATTTTCTTCATACACTCCATTGTGATAATCCCTAACGTGAACAATGGACGTTTTCACCTGAACAAACCTGATGCAAATTGCAACGAGTGCAACTAGTAGGATTTTCCATTTTGAAATATTGCTAAATAATGTCAGAACTAGAAGTATGCATTATAAATGGCATTAAAAACCTAAAAACAAGATGAATAATAAAAAAAATATTATTAAGGAGAACACATGGCTTTCAAATAATGGAATGATAGATGTATTAATTTGAAAAAGTATAACATATGTCATCAAAAGTACTATCTGCTTTAGCATAGTTGGTTAATGCACCTTCTCCGGATTGGAAAGAGATCCAGGTTCGAATTCCGGTAGCGCAACAACAATATTTTTCGATAAAATCAATATTGTATGTATATCTTTCTAATTAATACATTTAATTGGTATTTTTTTTAAATATTATTTATTATATAGTGAATATATTTTAAGGAAAACACATTTTTGTTATGAAGTTGCATTTTCAGAACATAGTTCTGTGGTATTTAATACAAATTAAATTAATCGACTCGAAAGATATACAGAAAAAAAATCTATCAAAAAAATATTAGAACACATTCTTATTGTGAGGTTGTAATAATTCAGAACATAGGTCAGGTTAGGAAAGAGATCCAGGTTCGAATCCCGGTGGCGGAACAATAATATTTTTCGATAAAATTGATTTTATATGTATTTTTCTAATTAATATATTTAATTCATATTTAAAAAAATATTAAGGTTACACATTCTTATTGTGAAGTTGTAATTATTCAGAACATAGGTCTGTGATATTTTAAATATTAATTAAATGTATTAATTAGAAAGATATACATATAAAATCAGTTTTATCGAAAAATATTGTTACGCTACCGGGATTTGAACCTGGATCTCTTCCAATCTGGGGAACGTGCATTAAACCGATAATTATACAAGTTGTATCAATGTGTTGAAAATTTAATAAAATTGAATTATAAATTCTGGCATCTCCTATCGGATTACTCAAAAGTATTTGAGATTCCGTAGAACTAAAGAAGGCAGCTTTCAAATAATGGAACGATAGATGTATCAATTTGAAAAATGTAACATATATGTTCGAAAATTTGTCATCAATGCTCTGTGTTGGTATAGCATAATCGATTAACGCATGTTCCCTGGATTGGAGGATATCCAGGTTCGAATTCTAGTAGCAATAACAATATTTTTCGATGAATTTGATTTTATATGTATTATATCTTCCTAATTAATACATTTAATTTGGTTTTAATAAAAATATAAAGCTGCTATCGATTGTTTGATTTGGTTTACTGTCAATAGAATCAATTAGAAAGATATATATAAAAAAATATTTCATTTCTACCGGAATATATTTCGCTATTTTCTCTCAATTGCTTCTACTATACAACCAATAATACATTTTACCACCTTAATTGAGTTGTTATAACTTCCGCTAAGATGTTAACTATACATTGTATTTTGTCTCCAGTTCACAGGACTACAACCCCTCGGCATCCAACCACACTCTTTCATCGTCCGAAGATAATTCTTACAGCTTCCCGACTAGCGTGAATAATACAAATCAAACGGCAGCGCAGAAAAGGATCGACCATGTGAGACCGTACGATCAGCTCAGCAGACATTTGGTCAAAAGAGAAAAAAATGAGGTGATTTTTACTATTTAATAATAATAATATTGGATAATTTGTAGAGCACCATTTTCGTACAAAATTTCACCTCAAGGACGCTATACACATCAACTGTTTACTCATACAAATTAAGAATTTGTTATTTTCATTTATGGAAATGATTTTTAGTTTCTTCTTAAATAAAGTCACTGATACACTGTTTCTTGTGACAGAGGGCAAAGAGTTCCACGCTTTTGGGCCTGCCACCGCAAATGCCCGTTCACTAAATTTAGACTTCTGGCAACTTTCGGTCGGTTCTACAACCCTCCCTGCGGCTGAAGTAGAGGCCGACCTGAGAGTTTGATTGGGATATAAAATTCTCGAAGATACAGAGGCGCCATGTTGTGTGTCGCCTTGTACATCGACCGGCACAATTTTAATTCAACTCTTTCAAGGAATCGGAGCCAATTTAGCTAACGTAAAAGGGATATTATATGAGAGAATGAATTGTAATTTATCCAGCTGAAAAATTGGCAGGCCAACACGGATGCTGTTACAATAATCCACACGTGACACCGCAGTGAGTAGACGACGGGTTGGCTGGTCGGTTCTTAACTATTTTGACGTCCACCATTCAAATTATCTGGGACACAAGATACAGAGGCGCCGTGTTGTGTTACCTCGTTGGCACAACAGTAACAGCACAATTTAAATTCAATTCTTTCAGGGAAACTGCGCTAATGTAGTTCACGCAAAGGGGATGTTTTGATGGGGATGGAAAACTCGATAATAACTTATTAAAAAATTACTGGAACACAAATATCTTACTTTAACAACTGTTTTCTAATATATAAAATTTTTAATGTTAACAATAAATGTAATACAATTATTTCATTCCATTTTTTACTTCCTTCCCAGTGAACTGTTTGACCATGAGTCACTCAATTTTTTTTAAATCTTCTCATATATATAATAACGTATCGGTAATTTAAATTCCTCTGTTACAGATGGCTCCGAGTAAGGCCAAAAGACTCGGGACCAAGAGAAAGGTTCCCATAAAATTAAACGCGTTTGAACATCTCCTCCTACAAGCCAATCTCAAGAAAATAAATCTCTCTATAAAACAAAGCGAACAGCTTCACAGGATCAAGATGAATATTCAGAAGAAAGAATCATATCTCCTGGATTTGAAGATCAAAAAGGCAGAGATGGACATTGAATCCGGACTCAGAAAGCAGCAGGAAACTTCCCGTGATTCAAACGAGTGTCTGAACCAAATTCAGATGAATTCGAGTCAAAGTCACAACAATTTAGGTCAAAGTCACAGTAATTCAGGTCAAAGTCACAGTAATTTAGGTCAAAGTCACAATAATTCGGGTCAAGTTCACAACCAAAATCACGGACAGATAAATCAAAACCAAATGGTCGCTGCAGGTCAAATTCAGAGAGTTAACAGTGGCGGTACCATGAACATGTTGGACTTGAATGAGGCTCATGATAGGAACGGTAGAATCATGATGCAGGGGGCTCCGAGCTTACACAACCATCACCATCACAATTCCAACAGTTGAGGTTAGGTTCAATTTTAGGCTTAATTTTTTTATGTAGAGGTTTGATTGGACAATGTCAGACCTTTGGCTGTCTTGTTTAACTTTATAATTTTCATTCACTTTAAAATTGATGAAATAGATAGAAAAATTCTTTGTGAGAAGAATCTCAAACCATTGCATTTTTTCAATCCTCACGTATCGTCCGGCAATCTTTTAAAGAGGCGTATCTCGAATCTGTTGATTTTAACAGCAGACAATATATTCACAAATTGAGTGGAATCTATCATTGTTGAAAAATGTTAAAAAAAAAAATCGTACCGATTTCTACATATAGATATTTTTTAATTTAAATACAGCTTGAGGTAGGATGTATTTATTCCACGAATATTAGTCGTTTGTAAAAATAATACTTGAAAATAAAAATAATTACGTCAAAATGTTTTTATATAATATAGGGTTATCAAATAAAAATAATAGCTATGTTTATTAAAATTTTGACAGCTGCCATTGTTATTTTTATTCAGTATAGTTTGCCATTTTATCATGGTAACGTCTCACAATGGAACGTTTACAAGTTATTAAAACTTATTATCAAAACAAGTCTACTCGGCAAACCTAATGTATACTTTGTGAATTTTATAGTCGACGTAATCATTAATTTGAGCAAGCTTTTTGTCAAATTGTGAAAAGGTTTAATACAATTATTCTTTACATGATGTGAGAACATCGGTGCATCATACAAAATTACAAGGTCGCAGCAGAGGCGCCGTATAATTGATATGATAGGACATGTGTCAGTAATTTAAAGGTGTAATCATCGATGTGGCGCCAAAAAACCGGTGGCATAGATATCAGGAAAACAAAAGACTACTATTCTACTTATTACTCACAAATATGACTATATGTATTGTTATGAATCTGAATAAAATCAGGGTATTCCATTCTCAATTGTGTCATGTCGCCGTAGTGTACCGATATTGAACATCTTTCGTGTTTCATTTCTTTCAACCTCATAATTTTCATCATCGGCGAACCACCCTTGTCTACATTCTTGTTTCCTGTACAAAACAATCGGTGAGACAAAGAAATTCCCGTAGTGAAGACAATATTGCCGCTGTAAATGAAAGTGTAAGGGATGATCCTAAGTTATGGATTCCTCGACGTTCACAACATTTAGGGTTATCATATGGCACAACATGGTGTATTTTGGGTAAAGATCGGGGCCTACGTCCCTACAAGATTCAGATAGTGCAAGACCAACAAAAATCGTGTTATCGATGAAATTGCACCGGATTTATGTGGAGAGTGGCTGAAAATCAGATCCGAAGAATGCATTGTATCAAACGAGGCCGTGGTGCATATTTGAATGAATAATTCCATTGTAAATGGCATTGAATGATCATTCAAATAAATAGAAAAATAATTGTTTTTTTTTTTAATTTCAATTCAATTTTAACTTCACTGGAATAAAATTCAGATATGACATGAAATCGATTATGGATATGTGTTTAGGCAATGTAACCCCAGAAGTAACTCCCATTTTAACAAAAAACGAGATGCCTTTTTGAAAGATGGACAGCGATACGGTTGTGAAGTGAAACCTTGGCACTATCGAGTCAGAAGTTCCAAACGACACAGCGCAGTCGAGAAAGCAGTATGCTGGGATCACTGAAACAGACCAAAAAAAAAACTCATTTCGGAGACATCAATTGGCAGTCCAAATTGTGCGTTTTAAGCAGTCTATATAAACCAGTAATGTTGCCAAACACAAAACAAGTTATATCATTGATAGAATCGGGGTTAACTTTGTAGAGTTTCATAAAAATGGACGGATATAAATAAAATAATGTTATAACTCCAATAATAATACGTTTAAACCCGAGTAGTGCTAATAAACTCAAGTAGAGTTGTAACATTGTTTTATTTATATCCGTCCACAAAAAAAGTTGTTCTTCACGCAGCTCTGAAAATCTGACTGCACGTGTAAAGCGGCGGAATACTCCATTTATTTAATTTGTAAGGACATACCGAATCATCTTGACGCGGTCAAAATGTAAAATTCTCATCTCTCTCGCCGCCGACCTTGAATCGAATTGATAAATAAAAAGCGGTGAAGTAACAAAGTTAATTTAATTGATCATCATATCTTTGAACACGATCGGGGAGGGGGCGAAAACACAAAACTACCAATATGAATGTTGAAAATACACATTTTCATCAAAATCCATTTATTTTTTTCAATTATATATTACCCTCCAGTAAATATGTAGTAAAAATTGGCTGCTTTTGAAATCTAAATACATATAAAGAATTGAAACCGTAATCGTATTATCAATAATATAAAGATGTACAAAAAAATTAACAGAATCGTTATTAATTAAGATGCGACTGACAAATTTAACATCGCTAGGGTCCACCGTACACAATAATCCATCACGATCGTTATAATTTTCGTTACAGTGTAAATACAACAAAACCAACAATGATTCGTTCCAACTCGAATCACGCCGAGTAATTTTGAATCTGCCGACACCAATGTTCCCTCTAATTTATGCGCGCATCCAAGTTTTTGTAATTTTTTAAAATATATAATAAATTAAATAAACAATAGACTTTATTAGGTACCGGACCTCTAATATGTTTTGAAACAAGTCACGTCAGATTTTATTTAGAATATTGTTTTTTTTTTTTTTGTAAATAATTTTCGTCGATGACCTTTTCGCAAAAAGATAATTTGCCACGTTTGAGATAATTAATATTAATTTAGATAAATAAAAAAATACATTAATATTGTAATGACAGTGTCCCCTTTTAAACAGAAGAAATAATTTCTCACTTAAAAAATATTTACAACCGTTTCTTATACAAATCTACAGTTTTATTCAGTGTTTGATGAAATTTTGCACACTTGAATTTCAAAACAAGAGGAATGTCACTGTCCCACGTGAGATTTCGAAAAAACACCCCCATTCCCACCCTATAAAGCAAATTTTGGTACTTCTTGTAGAAATTTTGCACATTCCAAATAAAAGGAAAATTACTGTCTGCATCTGACCCACATCCCCATCCCCTTAAATGAGGTCTCTTCACTCTGTGTAAAGCCCGGGCAACGCCGGGTACTTCAGCTGTACAAGATATAATTTAATGTAATTGTATTGTGTACGTGAGTATTTGTGTTTGAAGTAATACGTGCGCATATTTGCATAGCTGATGGTGCCAGTAATCGGTTAGGTTACGTTACGTTACGGTTAGGTAAGACAGCACTTGTCCACATTTTTTTAAAATGCATTCTGTGAATTAAATCGTCACACCTAGTACATAAAAGTTGTCCCAACAAGAGCGGAAAATTTTAATTTAGCGCCCATTTTACTGTTGCGCTTTGATAGTCAAACCATTACGACAGTACGATGGTAGATAGTCCGCCATTATTAAAAATGGATCGCTATTCGACACAACAACGCATTTAAATATTGCTAAACAACAAGCATTTAAACATTGCTAAACAACAAACATTTAAACATTGCTAAGCATTGTCAAACATTATTTAAAAAATGGTGAAAGTCTGACTGCCACGATTTTTGGTAATCAACTGTTGAAGAGAATAATCGAAACATTCAAGGAGACTGGGTCGATTACTGATGTCAGACCATCAACACGTGTTCGTCCAGGTCTTTCAGCAGAAAACATCACGGCCGTTTGAGTCTGGGAACATGCATTCGGCATCATACTCGTTTCAAGAAGCACTATGTAGCGTACTCTCACGAAAGATTTGTGTCTTCACACCTGCAAAATCCAACTCTCAACTCAAGCCTACAGACCATACACAGTAAAGAGAGTTCGCCACCGTGTAATCTCCTGTTTGGGTGACTAGAATTGGCCGCCTAGATTGTGCGATTTAACACCTTTAGACTTCTCTGGGGTTTTTTGAAATCAAAAGTTGATGTCAACATGCCCACGACCACCCATGTCATGAAAGGGGAGATTAGACGCTGTATCGCTGGAACTCAGCTACAGTTATGCCAAACCATGATTGAAAATTTCATTAAAAATACGCTAATGTCTCAGCAAAACTGAGGAGGGCATTTATCAGATGTGTTATTCCACACATAATCCCCACATATCTATATGAGTAAATCAAAATTTCCATATTTTCTCAAAAAAAAAAAAAAAAGGTTTTATTTCAAATTTAAATTTTCGAGTCTTGTTGGAACACCTTTATAATACTATGTAAAATATTAAAAAGAAATGAATTTGATATTTTAAAAAAAGCAATTAATTACAAATTTGACAAAATAATGCGTGGAAAACTATATGTGGTGCTCGGCAAGACTTAGAAGGAACACTGACGCTGACTGCTATCACACTCGGAGCACATGCATCATCTACTTGGATGAGACGAACGATAGTAAAAAAAAAAAAAAAAAAATTATTTTAATTTCACCGCCAAAATTTTAGCCTAGATTAAAATTTATGCAATACGACTCAAACTATACAGACGGCGGAGATTTTGATCTCTTATCTCGGAGATTTGGCGTCAAACGTCGGCGCATGCATCATTCTACTCGGCGCACAAAATACAACGGACAATGAATGACAGACAGCATGCTTTGCGCTCAATTCTCATGTCCTTTCGAGACGCGACTGGGCGATGTTTATTTTATTACAAAACTGCCTGATGAGGAGTATCAAACATATAGGATATTGCAATTTGTTTGATATTATGATTTTTTTAGATTGCATCGGCTACTGCCCTGTTCATCGCAAACGTCACTTGCAAAATAAATACCGTGATATTATAATATTCACTACCCTAAGCATTGTGTTCATTATAATAAATCATGACGCCATTTAAAGACGTGACAAATAAACTACAATCAATTGTTGTTATTTTCAACTTCAATCTCGCCATTATTTATGACGACGTTATCATTATCTTCGTCACAATCCTCGTCTTCATCATCGTCATCGTCGTCGTCGTCATAATCTCGTTCGTGTCTGCTGATGAGCAAATTCTCATCATCCTCTTCATCTTCGTCGAAACCGAAGCAATTCTCCATATCTAGCTTGGTATCGACTTGCTCTTTTATGACCGGCTTTCTGTCTTCAACCGTCTCCATTGATTTAACAATCCTGACTGTCTCCTGACCGTCCTCCTCTAGCTGTATCATCTCGAACACGACGTACCGCCCGTCTTCATCGGATCCGTCCTCGCCCTCCAGAATTATCTCCGTGGCCTCGTCCATCTCGCCCAAATTCTTAACTTTTTGTTTTCTTCCGATTTTCAACGCCATATTCTCCTCGTGAACATTTGAATCGGGATCGTGCATCGCCAGGTGCCGTATCAAATTTCCCTGGTGGATGAACTTGCGTCCGCACTCTTCACACTCGTGGTTTTTAGGCCGCGGCTTGGGCGGCACGTAATTCGGATCATGGTACAAGTTCTGATGCCGCTTCAACAACTGTTTCTGCCTAAACTTCTGATCGCACAAATTGCACGAAAACGGCTTTTCGTTTGTGTGAATCAACATGTGCGAAGCTAAATGCAGCTGCGATATCGAAGCGTACGGGCAAATGTCACATTTATATGACTTTTCTCCGTCGTGCGTGCGCACGTGAACCTTGTACGAGTAGCGATCGGGCAGTCGCTTTCCGCACCTCTTGCACTCGAGCGGCTCCGTCGCCGTGTGGAGTTTGCGTATGTGGCCTCGCAGGTCAGCTTTCCGGCCGCACTTGGCCGGGCAGAGGGCGCACTGGAATGTGGGTTTGCGGTCCGGGTAGTGGGTTAGCCGGTGGGCCTTCAGCGAGTTGGACTGACTGAAGGCGGCGGAGCACAGGTCGCAAGGGTAAGGACGTTCTCCAGTGTGTACCTGAAAAAAATCAACAATGCAATCATTATTCTCATGACATTCTGTTCCAATTGTATTACTAATAGATATTTTCATATTACTCAAATATTAATCATTTCTATCAACAAAGTACGTATTAAATGTTTTCACATCTCGTTTCACGCAGTTTTAAAATATTTCACAAATGTTGCTCTGTTTTCGTGTTCTTGTGACATCAAGAATCCAAACTGCTGAAATAGTGACATTATTTAATAAGGGAGACCATCGGTATGGGTCACCACCTATTAAGGTGGCTTGGACAAGTCTTGCTAACTAACTAACCTATCATCACGCCGTTTCTCCGTAGGGGTAAGCAGAGAGGATAGAGCGCCACACTTTTATGTCCTGACACGCCCCATTCACAAGCTCGCCGATTATTGAGGCTTCTAACAGGACTATCCTCCCATATCTGGTTGACTAGTTGTGCCAAGTCTCCTGCGGACGTCCTCTATTTCTAGCGCCATCAACACTTGTGTCACATATCTTTCTTACCATTCTCCCCTCATTCATCCGTTCCACATGACCAAACCACCTAAATAATCATTTCTTAGCCTTTAGGCCTCTTAATAAATATGCATCAAGTGACATCCCCTGCATTCTGTTGTGGGACACTTTAAAAATGACATTTAGTGATAGATAAAACCTGTCTTGTGTCTAATTTATCACTTGAAAATACTTCTCAGTTAATGTTGTTAATATAAACAGTCACTTGAGATCCTCAAATCATTAATATAACATAAATAAACACTGAACAAAAAATGCTATTGATATTATATTCCTGCTGCCATATTCTGGTGACTCACACATGTGCATTGTTTATATGATCGATATCTTAAACACGCACTTACACATTAGCATTCTTTGTTCCTCGTTATTTAATAAAACGTGATGCCATAAATATTGAAATGCAACATACTCAAAAGTTTTGTTTTTCATGGTAGGACGGGCTATCTGTAGTTTTTTAGATTCATTGTTCACAATTGGTTCAGGCATGTGTTTTTCTAATAGCCTAGCGGTAAGTCGTAATGGTGTATCGTGTGAAGAGTGAGAATGAGGCGCAGATCGGGGTGTTATGTGAAACATTTCTAATATTTGTCTTATTACTGCTAATTTTTTAACATTTTTACTAGTTACCATTTTGTAAGGAATGAATAAATATTATATTTTTTATTTATTATCTTTGTTTTATTAAACCACTGAATTGAGTTTAAATCCATCTACCGGTTAATTTATTTATTTATTTATATGTATTTAAACTCAATTCAGTGGTTAATAAAACAAAGATAATAAATTTAAAAAATATGAATTTTAACCACAAAGTTAATATTGCTAATTTTAAAAGTAATAAATATAAGTCAATTTATACCAATTAATTATTTTTCGCAAGCAACTTAGACTGCTCAACATCATGTCCACTTTATTATCTGCAGAACCTCAAATGTAGTCAATAACGCGTATGGAAAATTTGTGGGTTAATCAATCCGCTTTATAGAGGAGCTGAACTTGAAAGTGACAGTAAATATTCCCATTAACGAATGAATAAACCCATCTCACAGTTTTCTCCGCTACCCGAATAGGTCGACATTAAACTGTATTTATTTATTTATGGTACAAAAATTTTTTACATATATCTTTTTAGTGCACATTATAATAAGAATTAGAAAGAAATAAACAATATATAAAAAAATAATAATATACAGACAAACGTATCACAGCATGTGTAACATTTTTTTAAAATTGCATTAATAAAATTAAACTAGCGATCAATTACAACTGATGATGAGAGGTACTGCACCTTTCGAAACAACTACAGTAGTGAAAAATAACTCAACGTGTATGCAGTACAATGTTTTGTTTAGTAAAAAATTAAAATAAGCATTAAGGAGAACACATTCTTATTGTGAAGTTGTAATTATTCAGAACATTGGCCTGTGATATTTTTTTAATTTTTCTAACTAATATATTTAATTTGTATTTAATAAAATAATCATATTGCACCACAAAGTAACGCTGTATCAATTAATGGTATGGACCTAGAGTACTGAAACAGCGCAAGTCATGGGAAGATGGAGGCGGCTTGTCGAGAATTAAGCCCCTAACTATCATAGGATGATTAATATCGAAATTATTTTATAAAGGAAGAAATGTTTTAACTACCGTAACGAGTAAAAAAAGCTGTGCATTACTAAAAATTCCGGGAAACAAATATAAATTAAATAATCCATATGTTATAATTACGCTAATGCCCACCGTGTATCAGTAGAATCATTAGTTGCATAGTTCTGGATGCTACCGCGCGACGCATTTTTTACTACTGTTGCTAATCACTATTTTAATCTATCGTTCTATTCAAGCCGTACAATTGCAACCTACTGAATTGAAAATTTCACTCAGCAGAGTCAGAAATGGCTCAGCTGATCCATGTTGTACGGAGTCCTTACTTATGCTGTTTCCTAACAGAATGATATTTGAAAGTTTTTGAATTTGGCTTACAGCTGATCGAAGCATCTACTTCCAAATTTACTGATTTGCAAATTTTACTACCTTACTAAACGTATTGTTTTCATAATTGTTCTTTTGCATTCAAGGATAATGTATCTCTATTATGATGGATTAATTTTGCCTAAAGATGTCGGTTAAATGAAAGTTCATAAACCTACGTATTGTACAATGTGGTATATAGTATTATATAATATCATAGTAACAGCATAACCTAAGTTTATACCTGCTGCATGCCACTGATTCTGACGATGACGATTCGGAGTTTGATGGATTTGAATAGGCCGAACAATTATTGTATTATTTAGAAGGAGATCTGAACATCTTATCAGTTGATATATGTATAGTAGTTTTCAGAAATGTCGTTAATATGTAGTCTGCAAAATGTTAACTTATGGAGATTTAGATACAAGTATCTGGTCTGATATGTCTGGAGTCAATCGTACACCGGTCATAGTTCTTAATACAGTTCAGTGAATGCTACTAGGTAAAATCTGACAAAATTGTAACATATTTCACAATCGTTGGTCAGAAAACTGCCCTCAACTTATAGATGAGATCGACTTATAAACTCCAATGATCCGAAATGACTCACCCTGATGTGCCTCTTGAGTTTGAAAGTGTCGGGCGAGGCGTACGTGCAGTGCGGGCACTGGTAGGGCCGCTCGCCCGAGTGGCAGCGCTGGTGTCGCCGCAGCTTGCTGTACTCCACGGCGGCGTAGTCGCACTCGCCGCACTTGTGCGGGCGCACCAGGGTGTGGCGGTAGCGCATGTGCCGATGCAGCTCGCCCGTGGTGGCGAAGGCCGCCTCGCACTGGTCGCAGGCGTGGGGCCGCGTGCCCGTGTGCGTGTTCTCGTGGTTGGTCAGCGCCACCGTGGACCTGAGGGGAAATTCAATGTCATACGAAGCGCATTTCAAGACAAACTAATAATCGATGGGCAAGACGTATTTTTGAATAGTAATATGGAGCATAAGTAGTGACATGACAACATTTGGCAGAATTATAGGGAGGCCCTCACTCAGTAATGGAATGATAATGACAAAAAATGATTGTTTAGGCCTAATAATATATGCTTTGGTTGGTAGCTCTGATTCTCAAAGCTTGAGTATGTAGATTCCATTTTTATGCGAGTAATACAAAAAACAAACCAGAACTTGTTGGGACGCGCTCGATGACACATATTGTACGATGGTATACACAAAATACAGATCATGAGTTTATGTCTTGAATTAATCAGGTCAGAAAAAAATATTGGAGGCTGACTAGTTTGGTATCAGTATATTCATGGAAGACCATCAGAGTGAGAGGATTGCAGACCGGCGAGTTGCAGGCCAGATTACACAGGTTTGTGGTATTACCAGGACCTAGCTATCGAAAGAATTACAGTGACAATTATAATGAATTTACCTGAAACCCTTGGCGCACACGCTGCACTTGTACGGCCTTTCATCGGAGTGGATCTTCACATGCCTCGAGAGCAGGAACCTCCGAGTGTTGGAATATTCGCAGAATGGACACTGGTAAACCTTTCCAGTGGTGCTGCCCGCCACCTTCATCTTCAGGATCTGAGACTTGTCGTCCTCTGGCTCCGGTTCCGCCTCGGGCGGCTCGGCGCTGTTCTCCTCATCTTGGAAATCGTATATCGTGATCTTCGTTTCATTTTCCACCAGGCGCTCGTCGGCCTGCTCGCCGTCGTCTTGCACTATGTACACGTAGCTCAGCTCCTCCTGCCCCGCCTGGCCGTCTTCGAAGCTTTCCTCCTGGCTCGGGACCATCGGCGCGTCGGCCGAGTTGTCATACTCGATGACGTTCTCGACGTTGGCCGGCTGGAAGTAAAACTGCCCGTCCTCGTCGACAAAATACGTGCCGGCTTCTTCATTCTCTTTGCCATCTTCCAGCTGCGATATTTCGATCAAAGCGTCATCGTTTTCTTGCAGTTCCTTGTGAAATGTATCAATATACTTTTGTAACTCGAGCGTCGTATCGTTTGTCTCCTTCTTAATCGATTTCACGCTCACGTTGGCCGCCATTTTCACTGATTTTTATCGTAAAAAAGTCAAATAAAAATAAAACCCATCAACTCATAGTCTATTTTGAATTGAATTGAAAATAATTCTCCTTTTTTATTAAATCAGATACACCCCTGATGTAAATGAACAAAAAAAATAATGTCTTTATATAAACACAAATATCACTAGGTATTTAATACTAGAAAACTATCCAACTAAAAATAATTTTGTAGAAAATAGAATTGTCCACTCGGTCACAAGTGTCTTCATAAAAAACAAATGACAATCAAATAAACAATGAAAAATATACGACGTCATTTGTTTTGTCGACAATTTTAGATAAGAATAGCGAACGGTCGCTATTCAAATGTCCCGAGGAGCCGCACTCTGACCGGGCCGGCTCACTTCGGTCAACAGGGCGATCCACTGCTCGTTGATCTGCTTGAGCTGGACGTGATTGGTGCTCAGGGTCTCGAGGTCGCTCCTCACGCAACGCACGGCCTCCAGGAACTTGACGAGGTTCTCTCTGGTTTGCCGCAGGGCTAACAGCTCGAGACGGAGGTCCTTTTCCTGTGGAACAAAACGCAACTTCTTATAAGGGATTGCGTGTATAGTTGACAGGAAGGGCGGAAATCACACCATACAACCATCGATTTATATATTTTAATTATTCATTTTTTTGACACATATAATATATATTGTACAGCTAAAAAAAAATAGTTTATTACATACATATTTTAAAATGCATTGCCCAACTAGGCAAGCCTAGTTTCATGGCAAATTGGCAAACAAATCATAGTAAATATGAAAATATATAAAATGAGAGAATAATAATACAATATGTATAAATAGAATGTAAGCGCATACAAAGGTAGAGGAAAATATGTTAGATTAAAGTATATAATGCAGTCATTAAGAATTATTTCATAATTTACAACAGTTTACTGTCAGTATCTGCTCAATAACCAATTTGAAACATTATTTTCAAAGGCTTTAATGTGAATTAAGTTTTTATATTATTTCCAATTTGATTATATATTCTGGCAGCTTGAAAAGTGAACAATCTTTAACCAAAAGTGGTTTTCATTCTTGGAACGATTTTAAGATAAAATTAGCTCTTGTGGGATAATATCTTTCAGTTCTCACAGATTTATTAAGAGCTTATTTTTCTATGAAAGTTAAAACAAGGCTAAATCTCAGAAATCGATGAAGAAGACATAAGAAAGGAGGAGAAACTGCATAGATTCAAAATGAAACTAAGCAAATATGTGAAAGATAAGTTGCAGTAAAAAGGAACGATTTTGATCTTGTTTGTATTAGAGCTATATAAATATACTTATGTATGCACTATATTAATAAATAAATATAGTTATTATTTAAAAATGAATGATAACTAATTAACTAACATACCATCACGCTGGTTCTTCGCAGGGGTAGACAGAGAGGATAGAGCGCCACACTATTTTGTCATGACATACAGTTCTCGCATCATCCACATTCATACATCTTCACATACAAGCTCGCTGATTATTAAGGCATCTAACAGGACCACCATCCAGTATCTGGTCACACCATCACTTTCGACTTGGTGACATTCATTTGAAGGTTACTTTCCTTGCATACATCGTACATTCAACTCGCTAGACTCTAATTCTTGTTCATTATTCGCCATTAATAGTGCATTGTCGGTGTACAATAAACAGCATACAATCAAATCACCCATTTTCGCTCCCACATTCATACATTCCAGTTCTTTCACACAATTATCCATATACAAGTTGAACAGCCATGGAGACATTACACAATCCTGCTCGATACCTTTTGTAATGTCAAACCATGGTGTGAATGATCCATTTATCCTTACACAAAATATGATATCTACTCACACTAAATGACGCTAGTCAAATTATCTTAAATTTGGAATCGCAGAGATTGTTTATCGAAACAGGAATACGCAAATGCAATACCGTGAAGTCATCATTTCACAAGAGTATGCAGAAAAACATAACACACTTCAGCATTGACATACGCCTCTCATTTCTGCTACGATTAGTCTGCTTCCAAATATTTTAAGATTTTTTATTTAACCAGGCCAGATTTAAAGTGGTCGCCCCGAGCCTAGTCCAGTTATATATGCTCTACATACATTAGAACTTTGAACGTAATGAATATTGCAAATCACTATTAACTATTATTTTAACCTGAAAATACGTTACCACTAAAGCCGTAATACTTATTAATATTGAAAACACTTGATTTAAACTTATAATATCACTGCACGAAGACGGTATTACAGAAGTAAAATTATTTTGACGTTTACCGTTCGATCGTAGATATCAAAGAATGCCATTAGAAAGTAGGTGACAATAAGGAAACCTGCTATACTAGTTGAAACGTATAAAATATGATCAAAATCTTAACTAAATCAACTTCCAAACGAGAAGATACACTGGTAAAAGTCAAAATGCCATTTTTCGCTGACGGAACCCGTCGAATTTAGGTGGCGATGACATAAGGTCCGCATCAATGAAGCCGCCGTGTACTTACGTCTTTGCCACTAGAAAATTTGGAAACACTGCTCATAGCCATTATAACAATATTTAAATTATTTTGAAAACTTTAATCACTAAATATCTATAATTCCCGCGCAAGCGCCAAATTCTAAAACAAATGTCTTGTGGCTTTACAAAATGGTCTGCAGATGGAGATGGAGTGTTGTTCGAAAATACCCGTTGCAAAAATGGCCTCCGTGCAACGCATCGCGTCTGAATAGGGCAATTTTTGGCATAGCAACACTTGAGCATTCGTAATATCAATTAGGGGTAATACTAAACACTATACCTTAAAGTTGATTTATAAATACATAATAATAAATTATTACATTGCATACATCTTATACAGATATAATATCGCATGGTCTTCTGTCGCGCGTAGGAAAAGTTGATTTAAAAAAAACACATTACATCGGAGTAAAGTGCCAATTTCTTTTGAAATATACAAAATTTTACGGATATGCAGGAAGGATTTGTTCTAACGGTACATTTTTCAGATAGAAAACAAAGAAGTCCAATTGTATTATCAGAGATTTGAAATTTGGAATTCTGTTATGTCGCCGTACTGAGTAGGTAATTATTTAAATTATTACATTTTTTTCAAAGAAACTGTTCTACGTAAATTTTTAACCCCCATTTTAGGACATTAACAACATTAGCTTTATAATAATCAAAGTTAATGTTTTAATGTTTGAGTAATAAATACAATAAAATCTATATACTTTTGCGCCACAAGTAACACATTTATATTTTGGAAAAAAAAAACGATTTTCAAGATATTTTTTATTATAGGCGTGACACAATTCGTAAATCTAACCAATATTATGAAAATATTTTTTTAAATAATCATCTTCAAGCAGGAACAGGCAAATATTAAATTTATATTGTCTATGACTTCTTTGCTTCATCTAGATTCGTAAAAAATCTCTTAGATTATCCCTTTCGTTTTATGGCCTGTGTCTACGGATGAGATTTATCTCAGAGATTCGACTAGAGTTTGCATGAAGAACGATACAGAGTTCAGTGCGAAATGATTTATAAATCATCAGTCCATATATTTTGCGCGCAAGTTAGAACGACGCATCCAGTTCGCATATATCTTTAGCGTCTCTCAGACATCAAAGTCTAATTAAAATATCATGGGCTTAGGTGGGCATAGGCTAACAGTACATTTAAAATATTTCAGCAGCTAATTGCTGTCGTAGAATATAATTTTTGATTTTGTATTCCTAAACAGTACTAGTTACACCTCACGACTAACCAGACCAATCTATAACTGCTCGAAAAGGATCGAGAGTAGCTTCGAACGCTGTTAACCCGAAATTACACAAACACATAAAGACAATGGAAAAACGATGCACGGTTAGTGGAAGGTGAGAGTCGAGATATGCATCTGCAGTCCGATCAGTTTGGGTACTCGTCGCAGATTGTTTCGCAGACTGCCTTCTCTGGTGCACGTGTTGGTGTACATCTGTGGTGCATGTGTGTCATGCCCGCCGGGCAGCGCAATTCGGTCTTCGTCGAACGCTCCCGCTTTGTTCGCGTGGGATGGCGCAATACTGAGAAATGACAGAACGAGCAACATCTGGAATATGCGCGCGAGCTGCCACATATGTATCTACATTCTTATTGTTAGAGTTTTTGTAACTAATTTGTGCATAAATTTACTTTACTTTTATTTATATCTTTTTTATATATCATGATCAATGCCATGTATATTCTTTGACTCGCAAGCAGCTCTTGCTATTATCTCTTCTCTCTGCCAATATGAAAGTTTGGCTAGACAATGAGATAATCTGTATCAGAAGATATCTAATTAATAAACAAATGTCATTCATTTGGATTCCTGCACGTAAGAGAATTAATGGAAATGAATGTGCTGATAAACTGGCCAAGGAGGTTACTCTTTCCGAAGTTTTCCCTCATCAATTCTATATCCCGATGCATGACAGACTTAATATGGTGAAAAAATGTACGAAATCTATCTGAACTGCACAATGAATGGATCCAAATAATCATAATGGAAATCGGCTTAAAATAATTCAAAGACCTATTCCCCGTACTCTCTAGTTCTCCAAAAGAAAAGTCTCCAAGAGAACAATATCAAATATCTCTAGAATGAGAATTGAGCATTCTCAGGTAGCCTTACATTTATTCAGGCTGAACTTAATAGATTCCCCAATGTGTGAGTATGGTGCCGAGGAAGAGATCCTTGACCATATCTTCCCCCCCCCCCCCCCCCGTTACGGATCATAGGTTTTTTTTTACAGTAATCTCTTCAATGATTATTTTCAACTTCCGTTTAACTCGTGTCATCTTCTTTCCCTTAACCACCATATTTAACAGCTTATGTCAATGTGTCTAAAATTCAATAAAAATAAATGTTTTTTCTGGCGTCTCCTACCGGATTACTCAAAGGTATTTGATATTCCGTAAAAATAAAGAAGCTGGCTTTCAAATAATGGAACGATAGATGTATTAATTTGAAAAGTGTAACATATAGGTTAGAAAATTTGTTGTCAATGCACTGTGGTGCTATAAAATAATCGGTTAATGCACTTTCCCGGATTGGAAGAGATCCAGGTAGCAACAACAATGTTTTTCGATAAAATTGATTTTATATGTACAAGATGGCCCAAAAAAGTGAGAACATCTCGTAACACATGAGTTATTTCGAAACATAATATAATTAATTATAATTCTTAATGTAATTTTTTTTTGCGCAATATTAAGCTAATCAGAAATCATCAAAACACCCCATATTGCATCATCTACTGGGTTTAAATCTGACCTGTTCGGTGGCCACGTGCCTGACTCGATGAAAATAACATTCTCACGACGAAGAAAGTTGATTGTATTTTTGGCTGTGTGAGATGGAGCTCCGTCCTGCTGTAATGTCTAGCTACACTCCAGGCTTTATTTTTAAACTCTTTGATCATTTTCCTAGCATCCCAACATTTTTAAATTCGCAAATTTTTGATCAGAATACGGTCTTCTGGTGTGATTTTTGTCATTCTGGGCAACAATTTGAAAAAAACAAATGTAAACAATGGGAAAATTAATAATCAAGAAATTGTCGAAATAAAACGTAATATAAGTAAATAGGTAAGTAAGTAAATTAGTAAACTATTGAAGCTATTGTTGATATAGTTAAATTATCTTTGATGTAATTATTATCACATTTTACGAAATGTTTTCACTTTTTTTGGGCCACTCTGTATATCTTTCTAATTAATACATTTAATTTGTATTAACTACTTTCTTAAACGTTTTAGTGTATTTTAAGATATGTTACTTCAAATGGTTCATCTACGTCTTGATATTACCTTAACTAAGTCTTTATGAGACTGTCTATAAATGTTATTAAGAGACCGGTTATTAATCTGTACCGTAATACTTCTCAGAATTTCTGCAATTTTATTGCCGTGAGATAGAAGAGTGTGACTGTGTATTCTCTCTGTCTACTCTTGGTTAGTTAAAATGCCAATTTATTTCAATGGATAGAAATGTTATTTGATTATATTCTCATGTAAAACGTTGCCAATATGTATATATTATCTTATCTCATTATGTAAATACTTTTACTAAAATGTTTGTGAATCTAAAAATAAAAATAATTATCAAAACGTATTTACTTTTTACACTTTATATACACTTTTTTTTTGAATAAAGAAGTACGATAATGTAATATTCAAATCATCTAATCAAATCACGTTATTTTATTTCAAGTTTTAAACAAAATAATAACGATAACAAATCGTTATCATTATGAAACATTGCGAAAAATTGTGCTGTTGGGGCCATCTTCCAGCTGCTGATTTGTTTTTCCGTAGATATTGTCCTCTTCTTTTGGTGTCACTAACACTCGCATCACATAGCTTCCTTACTGTTCCAAAAAAATACGTTTCTATTTGGTTATAGTATAAAAAATGCACACCCGGCTCACGTGAAACCAACATCTATTTATATAGCACGAGGGTTAGTTTAGTTGAAAAATAATAAAAATTTTGATGTGACGTGTATTTCATGTAGAACTTTTATTTGAAAAAAAAGATTTATAGTCACTAAAAATGACACAGTTTTTTTTTTTTTTAAATAATCATTAATTTGAAATCCAAAATGAAGTCATGCATACTTGTAATGCCAGGAGGAAACTCGTGTGCGTTGTCGACTCGGCTACTATAACGTGGCTGTTTTCGTCACTCAATTTTATGATACACATATTGAGAATTTATCCGGTGACGAAAACTAGATAGGTGTACGTGGCGCTTTACATCCGTTAAAGAGTTAAGCCGTTTGCTAACTGAGCCGAGGATCAAAATAAAAGATTTCTTCTGACGATAAAAACGTGTTTCATGTCTCAGATACATGTATTATGCCACTCCAACACAGTGTGTATATGTTTTCATTATTCGCCCAGCCTCATCTCGTATATTGATAATTGTATTTTGTTTTTGTCTCTTAAAACATTTTTTAAATTTTCTTTTGTTTTAATATTTCTTTCTCGTTGGTGTCTGAAAAGTAATTGACAGTACACCTGCGAACTTCTTATTAAATGTTTAATGACATTTTTTCGCAATACATGATTGATTATATGACAAATAAATAATTTCTTGACAAATAAATAAATAAATACATCAACTGTGTCAATAGTATTGGGTAACACTGCAACTTTTCGAACGTAAGAATGGTAATAATCGTGCGCAGGCGCGTTTCCAAATCTAGTGCTGCAAGGAACGCGATGCCGCCATTTTGACAGTTGTTTGTCTTTTGTGTATTCTTTCACTTTTTTGGGATTTTGCAAAAACAGCAGGTGGCCAGCTGATCCTTGTCCATATAATGTAATAGCCACAGGTAATTGAACAATTATTCCTAACCGACTTCGGTCCCCGTCTCGTATTTTTCACGTTAAAGTTCGTATATCGAACGCTCCACACAAAAATAAAAATACTTTTGATTGCCGTATAAAACGTTGATTTTCCATTTAAAAACGTTGTGTTGTTCATTTATTTCGGTTCTCGCTGTGATTGCGGGGCCGCGGGAAAAACGTTATCTTATAAAATCGTTAGTATATCGAGTAAAAACAGTGCATCTTTAAGGCGGGAACGAAACTAAACATAGATATTTAAAAAAAAAAATACTATGGATTCATGTTAATTTTGCAGGTAAATAAACGATTGTAAATCTGCTCGAATACGTTAACAATGTTAAGAATTTTTACATTTAATTTAATTAAAGATCTTTAATTTTTCGTTTTGAAGTTGAAACAGTAAGGGGTGTGTTTTTGTAACCAATACACTTTTTATTTTTCCAAAATGTCAACAATTTTATAAATAAAAGAAACTAATCTGAAATCGATTTATTGGTGAGCATTATAAACTAATAAAACTCGCGATGTGAACAAATATTTTCAATATTATTAGGCATATCGGAAAACAATGTGTTTTTAAATCGAATCAAGCAAGTTTCTTGGATTTATTTTATTAATTACACTTACTGTCATCATCACGTCGTTTTTTTATGGGGATAAGCAGAGAGGATAAAACGCCACACTCTTCTGTCCTGACATTCATACATCTCATGAAAGTTTGTTAATTGTAGAAACTTGTAATAGCATCGAGTCTTCCTTTATTTCTGGTGCCATCAACCGTGATCATCATGGCGCGTAGCAGTTTTCTAGCATCTTTCTCAATATTATCATCTCGCGTCATATGTTTTTCTCACCATTCTATCAAGCATTTGTTTCACACGACCAAACCACTCTTTTTTAATGTATTCTTTACTCTATCACAAATGCCAGAGTAATGACTGACTACCGAGGAATGACCGCCAATCTTCTTGGCAACTTCGGAGAGATAGTGATTTTGATTGGTCAACAAGTCGCAAGAGCCTCCATCCCTTCCAAGATATGGGGACAAAAATGATGAAAAAAGTAAAATAAACAATTGATAACGAACACCTAAAATATCTTAAATTGAACGGTGGATATCTTGGAAACAATTCCTTTATTTTTGTGAAGTGTCGTCATCTTTCTAATAAATTTCTAGTGTGTTTTAACTAGAGTTTCTGAAAACCTGGGGTTTTGAAACCCGCCGATTTCGGGTCCAATATTTTGAAAACCCGGCGGGTTCGAATCCGGGTTCTGGTCCAAAATCATTATAGTATAAACATAAGAATAAAAAATAAATGATTTTATAATGTTTATTGCAAATAATGTTACAGTACTTGTAGGTTATTTTGTTTTAGAATCTCTTATATAATAATATTTTAGGAATACTAATGCAGCGAGGGACTTATCCCCTGATACTCATCTAATTTACGTGCAAAAATTAGTCGACACCGAGAATGTTCGCTCATGTCAGTCCAAGTCTCATTGTGCAAAGCGCGTCGTTGAGCCTCTCAAGATTGAACGTACACTTTTTATTGTTTTTAAATGGCAAATTCTCCCTTAAACATTTAAAATTGCTCGTTTTCTGTTTCTCTCCGGTGTTTCAGCATTTTTTTAAATGAGATCCATCGTTAATATCTTTTCCCTATTGTCGATTAATATTGAATCTATTATACTGTCCATAGAATTGACTTCTGAAATTGAACTTTGGAAAAACCTGCTCATCAGTCGTGTAGCCAAACTTAAGGCTCCGTCTGAAGAATTTAAATTTGGGCCTTTAAGCACCTTAAACAAATTGATCAAATTTGAATGCATTTCATCGTTGTTTTCCGATCCAAACCCAAACCGGGCAGGCTTTGAATCCGGGTTTTAGGGTCATTACCCGACCGGGTCTGGGTCGGGTTCAGAAACCTAAATTTAAACTAACTTACCATCACGCCGTTTCTCCTACCATCACGCCGTTTCTCCGCAGGGGTAGGCAGAGAGGATAGAGTGCTACACTCTTCTTTTCCAACACAATTCTCGCCTCATCCACATTCATACAAGCTTGCCGATTATTGAGGCTTCTAACAGAACCATCCTCCAGTATCTGGTTTACTTGGTCGTGCCAAGTTTTCTGCGGATGTCCTCTATCTCTGGTGCC
The DNA here is from genome assembly GCA_022840565.1 of Eubasilissa regina. Taxonomy (NCBI): domain Eukaryota; kingdom Metazoa; phylum Arthropoda; class Insecta; order Trichoptera; family Phryganeidae; genus Eubasilissa; species Eubasilissa regina. Next base: position 7,661,320 of record JAINEB010000026.1, read on the forward strand.
ATCAACACTCGTGTCATATATCTTTCTCACCATTCTCTCATTCATCCGCTCTGTATGACCAAACAACCTAAGTGATACTTTCTTAATCTTACTCATTATACTAACATCAGCTTTATAATAATAATAATTTATTTATTTGATTCTTAGTACAGTACAGTATGTTATATTATAATTGGATAAACATTTGAGCAAAGTAAAACATATATATACCGCTATACTAGTATTTGACTGTATAATAGCAGACGGTGTTCTTCCGGTATAGTAGTAAACAAAGTGCAATGATCAATGTACAAAATTATATATATAAAGAGTTAAAACAAGATGTCATTAGATTAGGTAAATACTTTGTAAAACTTTATGTAAATTCATTGTTCAATGTATAAGATATATTATATGATATATATAAAGAGTAAAGCAAGATGCAATTAAATAACGTAATTAAAACATAAAACTTAAAGTAAGTCCAATGTTCAATGTATAAAAAATAAATAAATAAATTATATATATATAAAGAGTTGAACAAGATACAATCAGATAGCATATAAAAAAAGATATATAAAGAATAAAACAAGATGCAATTAGGTAAGGTAGGTTTTTAATCTCAAGTTTGGACCTTTATAAGTTCTTGGGCGTAATTTCTCCCCATTTTGTGGAGCCAGAACTGCACTTTTCGTGAAAAATACGCAAGACTATGGTTGAAATTTTTCATGTTTGCATTTAGACTGTTGTATATTTTTGGTGCTAGAAACAAATGGAATCTTTATGCAAACCTGATGCCAAATGCCTACACAGCCTGAGGTTACACAGCCAAGATAACCTCTTTCTAGCTCCACTACTAACTCTGCTGTCTTCTATCTTCCCCTGCATGATGACTTGTCAAATATCACATTTTTCATTGCACAGAATGTGTCCCAAGTATACAGCTTATTTTCTCTCCCAGCGCACAAATAATAGTATTGCTCCTTAAAATTGCATAAAAGTATGCGTACATCGTGATCCAAAATTAATGGTAACATTATATAAAAGTAGCAATATTTGCAAACCAAATCACAAACGGACGACATTCTATGCACTACATATTGATATGTATTTTTGTTCTAGAGTGGTCCATTTATTTATGTTTGTCCCCGCCTACAAATTAGTCTCACGTTACTATGGCACCGAAGAGTTGTGCCTTTTTACGACTACGTAACAATTGTTATCTGTGTTTGCCTCTGTGGGAGAGCCCCCCAAATATTAGTCGACTATTTACATTACCTAAAGCTGACATTTTGTAATATTAAACATAGTTCAGGATCATGTCGTCATCAGATTAGAAACGCAAAGTATTACGGAGACTGTTACGCAGGTTGTATTGTATACAATTTAAAAATTATACTGCAGTGAATAGAATTAAAACAACACAAATTGAAAGTATTGATTAGAAAGATATACATTTAAAATTAATTTTATCGAAAAATATTGTTGTTGCTACCGGGATTCAAACCTGGATCTCTTCCAATCCTGGAAAGTGCATTAACCGATTATGCTATAGCACCACAGTGCATTGGTGACAAATTTTCGAACCTATATGTTACACTTTTCAAATTAATACATCTATCGTACCATTATTTGAAAGTCATCTTTATTTTTACGGAATCTCAAATACCTTTGAGTGATCCGATAGGAGATGCCAGAAAAAACTATTTATTTTTATTAAATTTTGAACACATTGATATAACTTGTATGTTAGCGGTTAATGCACGTTTCCCGGATTGGAAGAGATCCAGGTTCAAATCCCTGTAGCGCAACAACAATATTTTTTGATATAATTGATTTTATATGTATATCTTTCTAATTAACACATTTAATTTGTATTAAAAATATCACAGACCTTTGTTCTGAATAATTTCAACTTCACAATAAAAATGTATTCTTAATAAGAATTAAAATAAACTAGTAATGTCGCCGATTGTACACCTTGAGTTATCTTAAATTGATCTGACTATAATCAGAATCATAATGTTATTAAAAGCATAAACACAAAGGGTATAGTGAACTTAAATAAATGAAATAATACTTTACTCCTTCATGTGCCGTCTTGTATTGCAGTTTGCTGAAATGTATAAGATCTCCGGCATTTTTGGCACTGAGCCACTTTCTGAGATTATGCAGCCAAGATATCCTCTTTCTACCTATGCTCTTCTGCATAATAACATGTAAGAGATCATATTACCCTCTGAGGAGAATGCGTCCAATAGTAATTAATTCTCTTGGCTAATTCATGCGTTTTAGTACAGCTTCATCGGTACAGCCACATACCTTATCTTGGTAATCACATAAATAAAGCCAAAAGTCGAGTGTCTTCGTGTCAGAGTTCTCTCTTACCTCTGCAATTAAATATGCTTTGAAAATATGTAAACTACAATTTCAAGATTGACAATTCAATAAAAAAAACACTAAAAACAAAGAAATTATTATTATCGAATTTAATAATTTAATGTTATCTCTGATGTGTAATCTAAAGCGGCAACGTGACATCACACGAAAGCCTGATGAGGTGCAAACTACCTCCGGTCCATCGGCAAAATTTACGGCACTTCAAACATGAAACACTGGTGTTAATACAACTTGGAGGAATTTTTATTTGGTTATATGTTTGTTCTAAAAATACATTCATTGAGCGGAGTGTCATCGGTGGAACTATAAATATGTGCTGTTTTGAAGCGACTTTTTAGATAGTGTTGTGTAGGGGAAAATGACAAAATTTGATTCTATAATAAAAACTTCTAAATTCAACACATTTTGTCATTATGCCGGTAGATCAGTAGTAACTTTTTACTATAGTACAATAAGTTACCAAAAAAAATTGCGAAAACTGATTGTTTGATCCTTAGTAAAAAAATATTTATTAGGAGCTCTGTAATATTTTAAATATATTCACAGACCTATGTTCCGAATAATTACAACTTCACAATAAGAATGTCTTCTCTTAATAATAAAGTTGTATCAATATGTCCAAAATTTAATAAAAATGAATTGATAATTCTGGCATCTGCTATCAGATTACTTTAAGGTATTTGAGATTCCGTAAAAATAAGGTGGATGGATCAACCGGTTTCATAATGCACCTTCCCCGGTTTGGAAAGAGATCCAGGTTTGAATCCCGGTGGTGCAACAACAATATTTTTTGATAAAATTGATTTTATATGTATATCTTTCTAATTAATATATTTAATTAATATTTAAAATATCACAGAGCGTCTGTTCTGAATAATTACAACTTCACAATAAGAATGTGGTCCCTTAATAATATGTTATATTTTTACAACCTTACCACAGAGCAGTATACAGTAGAACCGCGATATAACGAAACCCGATATAGCGAAAAATGATGTATATCGAAAAAAAAATCGAAATCTAGTCCCTAAAACCAATTTTTCATACAAAAATGCGTTTAAATAACGAAATCCCGTTAATATTTATAACAAAATCATTTTTGTTCCGTACGAAAAAATGCCAATACATTTACGTAAATTTATAACGAAATAAAAAAATGTTAAAAGATGAAAATATTATTTCGCACTAACAAAGCCGCGCCGATGCATCTGCCGTATGCGAACGGTTTTATGGCCTTTTCGGCGGTGCGCGGCGGTCGGCCTACAAGGTAGTAAAACGATTCAAACTTCTTCTTGGGTTTATACCAGGCCCATAAAACCATTTGACATAATTCTTGCGGCGTTCTCTGACACGTTTTACGTACGCATACGCCTCTAATATGATTGCAACCCAGACCCAAACAGCTGTAAAATACAAAAATTAACAGGAACCCCCCGAAAGTTGCAGAATGTACTTATTGGAAATGTCGGTCTCAGTATAACGTCTGTAGAGTTAAGTTTGTTCAGCTTTTAACGATTATTGCATGACCGAACTGAATATTTACATAAATTCATTTTCGTTTGACAATTGTTTTCGTGTGAACTCGTCAATAATATAAATAATTCGTTGAAATATTTTATGAACTATTTTTGTACGGTATTTTGTATTTCTATTAACTATTGTTTTCGTGTATTTTAAGTGTACAATGTTAACGATAATTTTTAAGTGAACAATTTTAACGATTATAAATATATTTTGAAGTGGTTGCCGCCGTTACCGGTAAATACCTTCGTAATTTATATACGACTCATTTTATAAAAATGCCGCGATTCAACTGTAAGATTGTTATTTTTGAATTATTTTGTATGTTTCATGCCCAAAACTATGTTTGAAGCGGCTCTACATTTAAACACAATTAAAATATTGTTTTGTATTTGCAATATTCTGGAATTTACAAAAATATCTTCCAATTGGTGTTGAATAGATTCTGTTCTTAATTTAATTCCTTTGATTATCCATTTGCTTATCTGTTTTAATAACAAAACTACTAAAAATATGTAGCTATTCAGTTCCCTATGGCCTTTTTCCTCCTTTGTTTGCAGAATTTGCGATCTTTTTTGAAGCCGCGCAACATTTTTTGCGACGGCGCGTAACATATAGTAGGTTTTTTATTTTTTTCGTTATATGTGGGAATTCGTTATTACGAATTTTTATTTTTTGGTCCCTTGGATTTCGTTATATCGCGGTTTTACTGTATTTCATTTATTAAAATTATCGATTGACTTTGATTCTAGTAACCGGTGTACCCAATTATAGTACACCTTTTCAACCAAGTGTTACAAAACTGGACGATGTTTCCATCAATAATTTCTTTGTACATTGTATTTTATTTAACAATAGAGAGTAGGGAGAAAAAATGTGCCGGCGACTTCACCTTTTGTCCGAGATATCTTATCAGCCGAGGACGTTTATGAAGGTCAGTGTTGCGGTAGTCGCTCTAATCCTCGAGCCGCTGTGCATAAACATATTTCATTTACCGACGGTGTAATGGAAAATTTTCTGACCTTTTGCGAGATTTTGCATAACAATGTGCGTCAGTTTTGATTTTACGAAGTTATAAAATTGTCTTGGAAGATCAATGATCAACAAACCCAGAAAAATGAAGGTTTCATTTCATCTCTCAACCATTTGCCTGAGACGAATCCTTAAATGTTTTAGGCAGATTTTTTGTGAGAAAGGAAGATTGCTGGGAGAAGATCGTTGCGGTGGGTCACGTCGAAGGGCGGGATGAAAGTCTTGAAAGATATTTCGCAATGTATTTTATATGTATTTTTCCATGAGATGAACCGCTTCTTCTTTCGCCGTCTCCGACAACATGTCTGACCATCGCCTTGACATGCGGTTTAGTCAGCTCCTAATTGTCTTTTCCTTCAGTTGGATCCTCATCCATTCCTATTCCTCTGTGACTTCGAATCTTACATAATACGCAATTACCTGAATGATAAATTTGATGTTATTTTTAATACAAATTAAATGTATATTTTTCTAATTAATACATTTAATTAGTATTGAAAATATCACATGTTCTGAATAATTAAAACTTCACAATAAGAATGTGTTCTCCTTAATATTTGTTATTTATTATTTTAATATTTCTCAATCTTGGATCAATCTAACTCTGTCAGAAATTATTGGAACGCTTCAAGCGTGCATGCAGAACGTGAAATTCATTTACATTATCAATCTTCGATGAACGTTATATTTATTTTTATTACGTAAAAACATTATTACCGCAAACGCGTTCAATCTAAAAATATATTGGTCCAATTGACTGATTAAGTTTTGACAATCTGAAAGTCAATACTGTCGTTTGAAATCTGGTTTCAGTAAAGTGCGCCATTCGTTGTTTACGCATGGGTAGATGTTCAGATGATAATATAATCCTCCAACAAACATCGTAAACGTCGCGAATGTGACGAGACAAGTTTTAGCTTCTAGGTTGTGACGAAGTTTGTTTGTAGGTGACTTACTGACGAGATCGCTGCGGGTATTATTTGATGTTGATGATATTTGATGTGGCGCTGCTTACTCGGCTTTCTCAACATTTTGACTGGTTTTTGCTGAAGTTGATTCACTCCCCGCATTTCACGAGATTTTTGTTTTAAAACATCGGCCGATCGTAGATCTCCCAAAAATGGGCAATTCTTTCTGTCTTCAGTCACGCTCAACCATTTGTTTTTTAATTTATATAATTAAGCTTTATATTTTGTTCAAAAGCTGTGATAAATTGGTTTTTTAAGGTAGATTTCGATAGAAAAACTTTAAACTGCCAGTTGTGCTACTAAATAAATAGGCCCTAGTGCAAAATGGAGAGTCCCCAACAATTTTTCCTCTAATATTGGGTGACAGTGTGCGCGTAAAAAATATTTTGTGCAATTTTAAGAAACCGTGCTATTATTTGTGCACTGGGGGAAAAATAATTAATACATTACCACACCATTGCGTACAAGCAAAAAAGCTGTGCATTATTAAAAATTCTGAGAAAAAAATATAAATGAAATAATTGGATTAACATAAACGGAGACATTATATTACAATTAGCGCTAATTGTGTACCAATAGAGACTTTAATTGCTTAGTTCTAAAAACTACCACGACCACTCACCACTGTACTCATGGCGGTCTTGTGTATTTACCGCATCGAGCTATTCACATTACTCTGTTCTGTCTTTAAGCTAGTGAATTACTCGCGTCATATAATCGGCTATTATCGATTGATTCGTTTTGTATGGTGTCGTTTCCTATGTTGTTTCTTAACAGAATAACATTAGAAGGGGTTACAACTGCGTGCAAATCATTGAAGTGTCTACTTCCTCTTTTATTAATTCGCAAATTTTACTATCTTATTGTTTTTAATGTGTTGATTTCATAATTGTTTTTTTAAATTTGGTGCATGGATTGGTTTGGGAAAAACAAAAAGCAACTGGCAGAACTATTTCCCACGTTAACCTTTAATAAAAATATTTATTTCCTTTAGTTATTACGTGAAGGATTTTCAAACAATAAATGAATCATGTTCAGTCATAGAAAGTGTTCATAAAAACGTCCATACGTTTTTTATATGAGTAAGAAGGTATTATTTTACATTAAAACTTAAACTTTAAAAACACTTAATAGTAGTCTAAAATTACAAATAAATACATGGTAGGGTCGTATAAATAACGGATTTATTTTGTCTAAGATGTCGGTTAAACAAAAATACATATATTGAACCTAAATCTATATCTACTGCACGCTGCTGAGTATAAGGCTACTATGGACTGATAACATTACTAATGATGTATTAATAAGTCAAGAGAACTAATAGCAACTATCAAAGAAAGCTGCATACTGAGGACACATTCTTCGCAATGAAAAATCTGATATATAGGGAAAGATAGAAGGCAGCAGAGCTAGAAAGAGGTTATCTTGGCTGTGTAACCTCGGGAAGTGGTTCCATGTTGGTGATTTTATACAGGATAAATCAACATGGTCACCACCCTTCCATAGAAGGCTGCACATGAAGAAAAAGTCATGATAAATATTGTGTGGGCTATTATGCCATAATGCCGTGTGCGCGCGCATGCACATACCCGCACACCTAGGAGGGAACATTGGTTCCCAGTACTTTGTAGTCTTATCCATTAATTTAGTATCTTGTTTTGTATAATATTCATTCTTGGAGAAAAAAAAAAATGTGTATTTTGGCCTTTCTCAAAATTCTCACTTTGCTTTACGACGATGCTCTGATCCCTAATCCGACTTACCACTGGTAATACACGTACGAAATGTATTTTTAAATTATATATGTAGAATAATATTAATATAATTGAGAAAAATAGATACACTCGGGATCAGTGCAATGCTGAAAGACTTTTAAACAGAAAATATATTTTAATGTTATATTTATTTTCAAAATCCTAAACAAAAATTAAGTTTGTTAGCCGGCCCGATTCACCGTCTTGTTTCAAATGGTGGCTAATTAAAAATATTAACAATTTGTTACCAGGTTCCGGAAGAAAAAAAAAATTTCACACAAGTAAAATCTATCTTATTCTTGTGACCAATATTAAAGGATTTTTTTTAGTATTCACATTGACTTTTACGGCTCCACAGACCAGTAAATGAATAGAAGAGGGGTTCGGAACATTAGTTTCGGAAACATAAATCCGATTTTTACATTAATGCAAATTATACTGTCAGCGTTTAAATTTTCTTTTCAATTTTTTTTTAAAGTTGCGTAAGTAGGTACCAAAGTGATCACGTGAGTGATATTAAAATGAAAATATTGAAACGAGGAATTTCCGTTAGTTCATGTCTATATATTTGGTAGTCTGCGATCGGTCCTGACGAAGCTCACTTAAATGTGCCATTTTAATCAATTCCCATTACGTGACAACGTGTTTTATTTTCCGTTCGGTAACACCCTCAAATTAAAAAAATAAAATTGAGTTCCGTCGCATCATTTTTATTATTCTGTCCAATATTGCTTTCCTCACGGTGACGAGCTAAAATATGAGAAGGCACCGTTCGCTGACACGAGTAGTTCGAGCGCGACTCGGGCGGTCCTCATATCCTCGACGGACACAGCCTGGAGTACATGCTACTTCCACCGGTCGTGTGATCAGTACGCCGAATTGAATTAGTTGTCAAAAGGTAACGTTGTTGGCGCTTTGCCAAGTTTTATGTATTTCAACCGCATCGGGTATGCATTCGATACCCACATATCATCCATACCCGCATACCTGCCTGTCCAGGCAGAGAGACGATACTACTGCGTGGCATTTCACTCATTGTCAAACCTTCAAATGAACAAATCGAGATGATAGCATTCTCGTTAAACTAATTCGGAAATTAGAAATCGTTTTTATTTTATTAAAAAAAAATTCAATAAATTAAATATTGTGCTACACACACGTTGAGTTATATCTTTATCAATACTATAGTTTCAAGAGATGCTCGTCAGTTAGCTAGTTTGGTGCCGACCTATACGGGTAGAAGGACACTGGTTTAGTTTATTGAAAAAAAATTAATAATATTACGCCACAAAGTAGCTGCAGTACTTATTAATAAAAAAAATATTTTTATTTATTCTCGTTTTTGAATGACACAAAAACATTATTTTTTTTTAGATTGCGTTTTTTAATAAAATTTGTTGCCTCAGTCATCATCATCTTCATCCATTGTCGATCCTGAAGATCCCTCCGTGACTCTGTCTCCGTCAATGTTTGCTATGTCACTCCCACTGCTCTGATAATTTAATCTATGCGTCAAGACTGGGCAACTAGTTCATTTTTTTGTCTTGAAAAAATGACCCACCCGTTGCCATTTACGCTTTTAAGTTGTGCCTTCTAAACTGCATGTTATTATTTTATACAACTCCGTAATGTGTCACGTGGCGTGATCCTGTCGCTCTTATTGTATCATCATCGTTTTCATGTCCTCATCCTGGGAGGGTTAGGGGTCCAAAGTCTCAACAAGGCATTTTCATCTTCCCTTGTCTCGTGCTGTTTCAACACTTGATCTGTCTTCGTACTGTTTTTTTCTGTTTATTTTAACTTTGGGCGACATACCAACCACCTTCCTTCCGGAGTGGAGTTGCCAAGAAGATCTATCTTGGTAGCCTTGGTTGACATTCGCAAGTAGTTTTCTTAAAGTGACAGATTTCGAACGCAGGGGTAAATAAATCCATTGATAAAGCACAAAATCATATGTATTGCCAATGATGAAAATTTCAAATAAATCATTTTTTGAAATTTTTACAATTTTATATAATATATGAGTTACTTGAATGTGTTACAAAACTTAAGTTACACATCTCAGTGAATCGCTCAACCTCTCCATAAAAGAGACGCAGCTCTTGAGCTCGGAGAGGGAGAGGTATCTGATAATCATTCGCCTTGCCACACTATTAGGCGGGATTGACTTTGACAATAGTAAATTTGACATACAAACAATCCGCAGGCAATGGTAAAAAGTAACAATAATAAAAATTTACTACTGATCGTAACTTCATGACTTTGTCAAGATTTTCTGAAATTATTGTGACTTGCGGGATTGCACAGATGTTGAAGACCCACCGTTCATGTTTAAACTCGGTGTCCACTTTGTAATCATTGCGTGCGACGGAGCAATCTCTGACAGTCTTGTTTGGTTTAAAGAACTTTTATATCACAAATAATCCATTTTTTAATAATGTCGAAACACTAAATTGAATTAAAATTACAAGCGATCTCAGAAAAAGGTTCAAATTATTGACAAATAAATATAAATTGACATCGGCTAGTGAGATTTTTTTCAGCATCATGCCCTTTTGAAGACTTGTCACTGTCACCGAGCGATAAAAATAAAATGGTGACTTGTCCATTTTTTTTTTCTATTAATAAAATTATATACCCAAATGTGCTTCAAATGATGAGCTTGACTCCTGCGCACGTCCCGTTGCCTCGAAAATTGAGATCCTCTGAATCGTGCCTCGCGAAGCATCTCTATTTAAATAATTATTATACATTACTGAATACAGATTCCTCCGTCAACATTGAAAAGATAGCTGATTTATTTTAGGATTATTTTTGACATATTATCACAAATACATTTTTAAAATTTTATCTAAAATTTCAATCATTCGTTTACCGAAGACTAAATGTATATTTTTATCTTCTCCGCGACTGACTTTATCATCTTTCTAGATATTTTTCATTTTTTGCGTGCCAACATAGTATGTTTTAAATCAACAAAAAATATGTTGCATATCTCTGGCAGATATATCATACCATTATTTTTTTTACGAGTCGTTTTAATTTGTCTGTCTGAATTTTATTTCTAGTATTGTTTGATTGTGTTCTTTTCGGTGTTAAAGATATTAAATATTCGTAACAATGTTCTTGTATATAGCCATGAAACGATTCCATCCGCAGTCCACCCGTACACAAAGCGGAGTCTTGGATACAGCAGTGTCTTTGAATAGCGCAGTATTGGATAATCACCGATAGGATAATGTATTTATGCACACTAGTAGAAAGTTATCATATTCTTAAAATAATATCATACCATTCCCACACTGTATTTCTGGATCTCGGTACCCTAGTGGCGATTATTATTTGCTTGCTTTGAAATATAGCCGAAACGTTTGTGTCTTGGATAAATGTTTTCTGACATGGCGTATATTTAAACACACGCCAGTGGGAAGATTTAAACATATAATTGACGAAACTGTAGATGTTCAACGCCACTTTGGAAATGGGCATCGAATTAACCCTGGCTGTCAGGCTAATTATGATATAGAATTAAGGACTTGTAATAGGTGTACCAAAAAAGAATGTCGTTTACCGTATTCGACGGTCAGTTGTATTTTGACTGCCGTCCTTATACAATGTGTTTGGTGTTATTCTGGTGATTATAAATACCAAGAGTGAATTGTAATTTATAAAACTGATATTTAATTTAACAACCCTATTTATAATAGACCGAACGAAGAATTTATTCAAAATTTATTATTACTTATTTAATGTTACACCGTTTCTTGAAGAAAGAGATAGCAACGAGTGCCACTAAAAATATTTGTGGCGTACTGGGAGATGTTTTGGATGTTTGCAAGTGTCAAAGATGGTTCAAGAAATTACAATTAGGAAATTTTGATATATAAAATAGTCCTGGAAGCGGAAAACCAATAAACATACCGGCTGCCCAAATCGAAAACAATCCAACTTTATTTAATGAAAAAATCGCATACAAACTCAGATACTCATGGTCAAGCATTCGACTACATCTTTAATAAAATCGGTAAGGTGTGGAGACAAGGAAAATGGATACCGCACGAACTAAGCAAAGAACACCTAGGCGATCGAATAGACGCATGTGAACAACTTTTGGAAATGGAATCAGAAACGCCATTTTTACGACATCTGATAACTGGAAAAGAGAAATGGGTTCTATATTAAAACCAAGGACCAAGGAAGAAAGCAATGGCTTTCTAAAGGTCGGGTAGCAAAACCTACCGCTCAGCCCAGCCTCGTAACGAAAAATATCATTTGGTGGGACTGTAAGGGCATTATTCACTTTGAAGTTCTCAAACCTGGACAAACGTTAAATGCACAATTGTATTTAGCAGCGGAAATTAAAAAAAATTATAAGCATCCAAAAAAAATGACATTCTTTTTTGGTACCACTAATACGATTTGATAGAAATGCTACTTTAATATTTTTCCTTACAGGCAATACAGCTTGATGGGTTTTTGCATTTGTAGCGTATTCAAATATGTACTCATATTTAGCCACTTTGTGGCAATCTTCATCCCATCTGAGTGCACTTGAACTGTACCACACCGCCAGTGTCTGTCCAAGCCTCGCAAACTCACATACGCAACATTGAAATAAAACATGGTATAGGCATATCTTCGTCACTTGTTATCTACGAAAAAACATCCCCTAAATGCGATTAGAGGGTCATAAAATATACTGCACTTTTTTATTTCACTATAAATATCACCTAAAAAAAATATTACCTATTATTTTATAATAAACGAGACACAATTATTATCTTGCTATTGACCAATAAACGACACACAATTATTTTCTTACTATTGACCAATAAATGACATAATTATTTTCTTACTGTTGACCAATAAACAACACACAATTATTTTCTTACTATTGACCAACAAACGACACACAATTATTTTCTTTCTGTTGACCAATAAACAAAATTATTGATCAAAATATAAAGTGTACACGTTGTTCCTGTCCGCTCCAAAGTATTTCTCGCTCACCATCGTGGTTCTGTGGTCTGCTTCTACAGCGTAAACTGCTTCCATCGTTCACCATGCAGAGAGTCTGTCCATCTTGCTGAAGAACCACCACTTGCCGGAAGGGATTGTTTTTTATTGATACCAGGAGACCACCAATTAAATTATATAGCATGAAAAACTTACAATACAATATTATTATTCATGTGTCGGATATTCAAATTTTTGCTTCTAGAAGTGAGGTGTACGTGACGTTCAGTCGTCTACCACAATGACTCGACCGTCGCTGCTAGCCTTCACCCGGCCTCTTTTAAATATAGTTGCAACATTTTATTTATAGACTTATCATGACCGACGTAAAGCCTTAAACAAATGTCGTAAATAAAGCTGTGTTTTTTTATGACTTAATTTGTGTAAACCCTGTTGAAAAAATTTATAAACAATGTTATAATGTAGTCGTTTGCACGGCTGACGATGTTGTTTTTACGATATATTTGTTTTATTGTTTAAAAGTTTATCTTGCAATCATTTTTTTTTTGTTTGTTTTAAGAGTTATCGACAAGGCACCTCCATCTTCTCCAGTCTTGCGCTGTTTCAGTACATGATAAATCAAAAACTAATCTGCCTTCATAAATTCGTTGTTACTGTTTATCTCGGCTGGTTTTTCACAATGTATTTCAAATATTTCTCTACACCGTTTAAATGCTGTCATCCTACTGCTCAAGGTAGTCGAGAAATGATTCTGTGGTTTAAATTTTGCAGACAGCGTCGATTTTTCTGAAGAAATCAACATTTTCCTCTTCGTCATCATTGGGATGCTCTGTATCATTCGTCGCACGTTGTGAAATACCTTCGCAATTTAATACCCTTCGGTCAGAATGAAGTCAATCATATGCCGATTGCTCAACAACATTCCGCACCCGTCAATTCGTCGCAGATTTCGCAACACATATTCTTCATGGTTTCTGATGAAGAAATTCTTCACCACAATCCGGTTTAATCGGGGATTTAAATTTGCTCCGGCATAAGATCTTTGGTTTTTATTAATGCTAGAAACTTAGAGGTGAATTATTGTGTAGTTAAATCATTACTTAATTTTTTTTGCCTTGAATGGTAATTTATTAGATGCCTCTATTTACTTACTTACTTACCATCATGCCGTTTCTCCGCGGGGGTAGCCAGAGAGAATAGAGCGCCACACTCTGTCCTGACACACACTCTACATCTACACTCATACATCTTCTTACACAAGCTCGCCGATTGTTGAAGCTTCTAACAGAACCATCCTTTAATATCCGGTTTATCTGGCCGTACCAAGTCTTCTGCGGCTGTTCTCTATTTCTGGTGCCATCAACACTTGCGTCATATCTTTCTTGCCATTCTCTCCTCATTCATCCGTTCCATATGACCAAACCACGTAAGTGATCCTTTTTTAATCTTACTCACTATACTAACATCAGCTTTACATTATTTACTCTGTCGTAAATACATTTGTCACATATACGCCTAAGTGATCTCATTTCCACTGCATTCAGTCTACTTTCGTTACTCTTCTGCCAGCTCCAGACCTCACTTCCATACATCAGTGTCGGTACCAGGACTCCAATGTGCACCGCTAGTCTTGCCTCGGTTGACAAATTCCTGTTAGATATAATTCCATTCAAAGCGCCTTTCACTTTATTCCCTGTAGTCACCCTCCTTTCCGTTTCTATCAAACATTCTTCCCAAATACACAAACTCATATACTTGTTCCAAACATTCGTCACGTACAAGTATTTAGCACGGTGTCTTGCTTTCCTCCTCCTCGAATACCATCACTTTCCACTTGTTAACGTTCATCATAAGGTCGCTTTCCTTGCATACATCGTACATTCTACTCACTAGACTCTGTAGTTCTTGTTAATTATTCGCCATTAGTACTGCATCATCGGCGCCTCTATTTAAACCATGCTATTCAATATATGTTGTCATTTGAAAAAATGAGAGTTGTAGCCATGAAATATTTAGTCCATATCCTTATCAGTGACATCTCATCAAGTCCCTTTTTATTTTATTTTATTTTTTTTTACTATGGTCTGTACATTTGATGATTATGATTAAATACTTATTGTATATTTTCTTTGTTCCAGCAGACAGATTTGCGTCCACCGTCTCTTAATATGTGGCTCCGCAGTGAGAAGCGGGAGAGGCACCTCCTCTCCCCTTCCATGGGCCCGGCCAGGTCGAACCGCGGCTCGGGCAAGAGGACCGTCGCCACCGGCGCGTCCAAGACCAACGGTACGTGGAAGCAAGCCATCAAGCGGGACATCGCTCGCAACGGGATCAAAGGCATCGCCAAATCCGTCGAAACTATCACCCCCAACCAGAAGACAATCAGTACGACTAAAAACATCAAAGACAAGTGCGTGTTCGCAAAGAGCATGGAGAAAGGAGCCACCATCGGCGTTAGGAGCTCGCAGAGAATGAACGCCAACTCTAGGGGGAACAGTCCGCAGGCCAAGCTGACCGGTGAAAAGATCACGCCTCTGCGGCCGAAGGGATTGTTTGTTAATAGACTGGAAACCAAAAAGACTCAAGTCAAACCTGTAGCCTTAAAAAATGAACGAGACTGCAATAAGGATATGCTGAGCGGGGCCCTCTGCTCCAGAATCGTCAACAGCAACTCGGCTAATATTAGAGTGAGGAGTGGACAAAATGAAAAGCAAATCGGGTTCACGAGAAGCACGATGACCTGTAGAACTAGCAAAAGTGTGTTAGGGAGCAAGGACGAACGGGAGAACCGCATTGTTAACGACAATGCTAAACAAAATGGTATCGTGCGGAATAATCCTCCTTACCTTCCATCGCCACGCAAGAGCAGGAGGCTGGAGAAATCTGAGCGGTCGGCCGGGGTCAACGGCTCGCCCTCGAGGAAGGTCCGCCAGCTGCCGAAGCGGCCCATCAGCCAGACTGTACCTACTACGAAGAAAGTGGCCGTCAAACGGCACAGCAGCACCGATGTTGCAAAGTCCAACGAAGGCACGAAGGAGAAGTCTCCGGAGGTCCCCACGGCCGAGCTGGTGGCCAGTGACTGGGCGGCGATCGTTGATCAAGAGATGACCATGTACGAGAAGGAGCTCGGGAAGCTGAGCGACCTCGAGCAGATGACAAGCGAAGAGTCAGACTCCGAGGCCAACATCAGCGACACCAACTTGTGCCTGCCGGACGACAGACTCAGCGAATTCATCACAATCGAGAGCTCCGATTTTGTTGAGATCACGACTGTCGATGCGGAGAAAGAGTTGATCACGTCTAAAATATTCACGAGATGCAGCAGCGTCGACAGGAAGAGCTTCTCCCACAGAGAGAAGGAACGGACCAACATGATCAAGTGTAGAAAGACGTCTACTAACGTGAGAAAGAATATTGTCGATAATAAAGCAGCAAAGAGACGTTCTTCAGCAATTGAATTGACGAGGTCGTATTCCGCGAGTAAGGAGGCAAACTTGCGTCGCGGATCATGCGAAAAGTTGTCAGACAGCGAACGCATGGCCAAAATTATCGATACGGATATCGCAGAGATTGACGAACAGTTGGATGTGTCCGCATTCGAGAGCTTCCAGAAACTTCCGGTATTGAATTTGAGCAGTGCAGACCTCGAAGAATTGACAGGAAAGAAGTCTTCCACACGGCTCTCGGTCGAGCTGACCGAGGACGATGAAAAATCACGGTTGGGTAAAGGGGTTGCTGACGATGTGTTGGACCAGAGTGAGCATATATTAGCCAGCTGTGCCAGTGTTTTACAAGGAATCCAGCAGCCGGATTTCATTTCCATGCTGGATGAAGAAGATGATTCTGGAGATATTTGCAAGAGGCAGAGGAGAAGGTACTCAACATTTTTCATTGGTCTATTAAATTATATTCTTGGAATACGACGACACCATCGGTCTATTTAATTTAATTAAATTAGATAGATATCTACATTTTTCATTTGCATTGCAGATTCTCCGCCTGTCGGTCGTCTGACCAAGTCACGGTGGACGAGGTGGTCGCTCTGTCGCCCCGTTCGGCCATCGAGCGCCTGGAGGCCCTGAGCGACCTTCAGCTGCAGCCCACCAGCTTCCTGGCCGACATCAGTCAGAGCCTGGCGGCTGCTAGTGACGGATGGGTATGTGTATATATGTGTATATGCTAAAAATTTCTCAATCTGGAGCAAAAAATACTCAAAAGATTATTCACTTTCCAAGATCCCAGAATATATAATCAAATTGGATAATAAAATATATTAACTTTAAGTGATATTTAGTTAATTTTGTTTGTATGATTTGTTTGCCAATTTGACCTAAAACAGGCTTGCCTAGTTGGGCAATGCATTTAAAAAAAATCTGTTTTAAAAAATCTTAATGTAACAAACTGTTTTTTTTTTTTTTTTTTAGCTATACAATATATTAGGGGGACCGAAAAGTAATCAAAAAATTTTTTTTTGCTGGTGATAAATATTTATTTAAAAAAATCTTAAATACTAATCAACAAAATAATTTCCATAGTTTTCTATCACTTTTTGCCAACGTAAAGGAAATTGTTCAATGCCTTTTTTGAACAAGTTCTTCGATTTTTGAGCGAAAGACGTTTCAAAGTGCGTTTTCACTTCTCCAGTATTATTAAATTTTTTACATCTCATAGTATGCTCCGATATACCGTATATATCCGACGGCGCGAGATCCGGTGAATATAGTGCACGAGTTAAAAGTTCTAATCTAAGCTCCCTTATTTTTCATGTGTTATTTTTGCAGCATCAGGCCTCACGTTATCGCGTTGCAGAATCCTTTTTGGTTATTTACCAAATTCATTTTATTTTATATATTTATTATTACTCCCTCACAATGATATAAATGTGTGTTATATTGAATGTCATCTAAATTTTGTGAAGTTACACTCTAGGACTCATCCCATAAATGATATGGTTTTTTAATCTAAAACACACTCCTTCATTTTTTACAAATTCTTACCAAATTTCACTTGTCCGTGATGAAAAATACTCCTCTAGTACTGGTCCTGTCCTCATCTACAGAATTTATATTTTTTCCAATCAGATGGGGGCAATGTCCGGTGAATATGGTGGGTGGGGCATCGTTTCTAAAAAGATTAATCCCCGAGACGTGACACTCTCTGCATGCAATTATACTCTGAAAGTTTGTGAGGAACCTGTTGTCCCAATTTGCTGACTTTTCCGATGGCACGCAGGCGTCGATGAATGATTGAATGACCAAAATGATTCTCTGCTAGTTACAGTGGGATTTTGTTCCACCAAGGTTTGCAGGACATTCTCGTCGAGTTTTATAAATTTTCCAGGACGTGGTTCGTCTTCTAGGTTGTAGTTTCCGGCTCGGAATTTCTGGAACCATTCCTCGCATTTATGCTCCTTTGTTATTTCCATTATGCTTTTACAGCAGGTAGTTTATCCCGCCCTCCTCCGACTTTTAGTTCATGTAATTGAATAAACCTCATTATTTATGGGATAATCTAATATTTTCACCTCATCACTCTCCCCCCCCCCCCCACCATCTAAAAATTAATATTTTTATTTTTATCGCAGTTATCCGGCGGTGAGGGCGATGTGAGACTCGACGCCCTGCAGTCGGAGAGTCCGGGCCTCCTCGGATGCACGGACTCTGAACCTTGCGACGATCAGGTATGTGCCATACAATGATTGTTTTGTGAACTAGTTTTGCTCTACCGACTACCAGCACCTCGCCTCCCTGATTTGTTACCACCATCATCATTATCAGTGGTTTTATATCCACTACTGGATGAAGGCCTCCATTTTTTGCTTTCCAGCCATATATTAATAGAATTAAATAACTAATTGTAGAAGTTGTCTGACCGTGTCTGTTTCGACAGGAGGAAGGTGTGGACGTGGAGTCACTGTGCTCTCAGGAGGTGGAGGTGGTGGAGGACCGGCAGCTGCAGGCCCAGGCTACCCCCGACCAGATCGCCGCGTGGGTGGATGCCTTTGATCCGTACCTTTTCATCAAACAGGTAATTGCAACTTTACAATCGATTGTTGAAGATTTGTCTTTCAATATTAGGTTTACACAATCTTTTCAAGCTTAAAGCGGCAGCATCTTCCGCAATGTCAACGCCACAAAGACAGTGATCAAAGTGATGTGAACTCGGTTTAAAATTTTTCTTGTTGATATGTTGGGTTTAACCGGATGACGTGTACATTTTCAGTTACCGCCGCTAGAGTCTGTGCTGCCCGGAGCGCCCCGCGGCCGGTGTCCCGCTCTTCCCCTAAAGACCAGAACCAGCCCGGAACTCAGTCTGGTGAGTGATCCATATTTAAGATGTATAATAAATGATATTTTCAATGAATTATACCGGATATTGTGGTAACAATAGTATTTATTCTAGACACGTAAATGTAATATAATACAACGTGTTTACTTGATTGCGGTTCCATCCTAACATAAGTCGCACAAACGAGAAAACGACACAAATAAAGTATAGTACGATGTAAAAAAAGTATAGTACGATGTAAAAAAAGTTAAAAATAAAATCAAAAATATTAAATGTATTTGGTGAATCTACTCAGTGCTGCCGGGGTAATTGCAATCTACAGTTTACGGTCTGTGTGAACTAATTTCAATTTATCAGCGTATCTATTATAATAACGATTCCAGATGCTGGCCGGATATGGTCGGATAAGCGTCAGAACAACAGGAGTGTTAGGGAATTTTTGAAATGTTTGGTAGTACGGAGTGCTTTGTGTCGTTTTTTGAGGTTTGCTGATAATATTTACCGTTTCCGAGGTGAGTTTAGGTTAGGTTATGTGAAAATGAAACACTTATTTTTTGATTCCACTCGTTTCCAATTCGCCATTGCTGAATTAATTACAAAAATATTGTCACTGCAGCGTAGTTGGATAATGCACCTTCTCCGGTTAGGAAAGAGATCCAGGTTCGAATCCCGGTGACGCAACAACAATATTTTTCGATAAAATTGATTTTATATGTATATCTTTCTAATTAATATATTTAATTCATATTTAAAATATCTCAGAGCGTCTGTTCTGAATAATTACAACTTCACAATAAAAATGTGTTCTTCTTAATAACAAATTGTTAGAATGACGTTAGCGGTGACTTGACCTTGCCATACATGTCTTGAATAATTTTCAACACATAACGATTTGAACAGGTATTGGATCTGGACGAGACGCTGGTGCACTGTTCCCTGCAGGAGCTGCCGGACGCGTCCTTCAACTTTCCCGTACTCTTCCAAGACTGCCGCTATACCGTAAGTACATGCTGCGTTATTACTTTATTAATTAAAATATTATTGTACTAGTCGCGGAGCCTGTAATTTGAACTTTACATCCTCAGGTGCACGTGCGGACGCGCCCGCACTTTGCCGAGTTTCTCTCGCGCGTGTCCCAACTGTACGAGGTCATCCTCTTCACCGCCTCTAAGAGGGTGTACGCCGACAAGCTTCTCAACCTGCTGGACCCTGCTAGACGGTGGATCAAATACAGGTATTTTTTTTTTTTTTTTTGTAAATGGAATATCAACAAACACAATCACATTGATAACAGTTCATTGTAACAATATTTTAAGATACTTAAATGAATGACATATTACACTACCGCATAAATACAGAAGCGCGTGGATTCCAAGGTGATCAGCGTTTTTAACAGCTATTAACCATGAATAATATAATTTTGCTTTTAATTTAAGCATGTGTCTAAAGTTCCCCACAAGGTGTGCGGTAGTGCGCGATATTTGACACTATAGCGTGCATACAATTTTTAACAAGGCTTTTTCTTCGTGTGCCACCTTCTATGGAAAGTTGGCGACCATCAGCATTGAACTACTTCCTAAGGTTACGCAGTTAAGATAACCTCTTTCTAGCTACACTCCTAGCTCTGCTGCTTTCTATCTTCCCCTGCATGATCAGGGGCGTGCAGTGCATACAAGCAAATAAGCTGTGCATAACTAAAAATTCTGGAAAACAAATATATATTAAGAAATTGGATTAACATTAACGAAAACATTATTTTTAAATTCTGTCTTTAACCTAGTGAATTACTCAAGTCATATAAATGGCTATTTACTGAATTGAAAATTCCTTTCGGTTGATTCGTTTTGTATGGAGTCGTTACCTATGCTGTTATTTAACAGAATAACATTAGAAAGGGTTACAACTGCGTGCAAATCATTGAAGTGTCTACTTCCTCTTTTACTAATTTGCGAATTTTACTATCTTACTGTTTTTAGCGTGTTGATTTCATGATTGTTCTTTAAATTTGGTGCATGGATTGGTTTTTGATTTGGGAAAAACCTTTAATAAAAATTATTATTTCGTTATTACGTGAAGTATTTTCAAACAATAAATGAATCATGTTCAGTCATAGAAAGTGTTCTTAAAAATGACCATACATTTTTTATATGGGTAAGAAAGTATTATTTTATGTTAAAACTTAAACTTTAAAAACACTATTAACAGTACTCAAAAATTATAAATAAATACATTGTAGGGTTGTATAAACGACGGATTTATTTTGTCCAAAGATGTTGGTTAAATGAAAGCTCATATATTATATATGATTGTATAATATCATTGGTAACAGTATAACCTGAATCTATACCTACTGCACGCCACTGTGCATGATGAATTATCAAATATCAGATTTTTCATTGTGAAAAATGTGTCCTCAGTATGCAGCTTTCCTTATTAGCTGTTATTAGTTCTCTTGACTTATGTATGCATTTCAATGCATAATTGCGCACACCGTGATCCTAAAGAATATATCTAGGTAGCGAAGAAAATTCTATTTTAAATAGAGGCCAAAATTATGTATCATAAATCAATCAGATATTTTTTTGCTGCAGATTGTTCCGCGAACACTGTCTCCTGGTGAATGGCAACTACATCAAGGACCTGTCTATCCTGGGCCGCGACCTAAGCAAGACTGTGATCGTGGACAACTCCCCGCAGGCTTTCGGCTACCAGCTAGAGAACGGGATCCCCATCGAGAGCTGGTTTGTGGACCGGAGTGATCGGGAGCTCCTCAACTTGCTGCCGTTTCTGGAACACCTGTCCCAAGTGGTCAGTACACTTTTATCTTAATTGTTGTGTTCAGCCTGCGTACGGCGAAAACGAGAAATAAATATTTTACGTATTGGAAGTAAGAAAGAATTTGAAAAAAGTTGGAGAACTGTTTAAAGATTCAGATGTGAATTGGACGAGCTAATCATCCGCGTCGATGAGTCATTCACATGTGTGCCGAGTTCCTGGACAATCAATGCACTTAGCTGTCTATGGTATTCTCAATATCCTTCTACGACATCCATCACACTTCAAATGCGTTAATCCTCTGCCTGTCTCCTGCGTTCGCTACAAGAAATTACGTGCATTATTTCGAAAGAACAATTAGAAAGACCTTACATTTTCCCACAGTAAATATAATTAATATAATAATAATAATAATAATTTGATTGTTTGATAATAATAATAATAATAATGTGTTTATTCCAGCGTGATCACATTTTTTTTTTTTAAAAACCTGATTCGCCATAAAGATAATACATATTAAGTTATACATTTAAGGTTATGAAATAAATATTCTGTGAAAAAGAAAACCTAGGAAAATATTAATAAATACAAAAAAAAAAATTTTAAAAGTTAATAAAAAGTAAAAAGTTCACACAATATAAATATAAATATTACATATATAACTACTTCAGTCACAGCCATTGTTGTATACGTAGCTATTTTGTAAGCGCTGCCATTCTCTGGTCAGGGAACCAGCTTTCCATGAGAGCGCCGCTTGCACCAGAGAGTTGGTGCTGAGCTCCAGCCGCCGCTTTATGCCAGCAACTCGATGTCTTAGAAGCGGAACGAATCCATGTATACGGCCTTCGGTAAACATTGTAGATGCGCTACAATAACGCGCCAATCCGAACAGTATTCTGTATGAGTTGTTGTACTGAATTCGGAGACGGTTATACATCACTTGCTAAATATATATTTTTTAAATTATACTTTTGCACGGACCGGTCCTGAGACTGATTTTAAAAATTAATTTCATTTTATTCAGGAATTAACTTTTTTTTTAAATAACAGAAAATCTCATCAGAAACGCAATAAACATAGAAAGAAATTATATAATATCAGCACATTTTCTCATAATCAAAATTATAAAATAAAAATAAATAAAAAATGTGAAGAAGAGCAATTTATCCGTCACCGTAGAGTCGGGGCACAAAAAATTGTAATAATGTAGTCCTATATATAAAGAATTAAATTTACAGCAAAAATGTCGACCACCTCCGCGTATTCATTCCCCAAAGAATGCAATCTGGGGACTGCGAAGTTAGCTAATGCACGTATTCTGACATTACCACTGTAATAGAACAATGAATTGTGTCTCGATGACCTCAATGGTGCATGTGGAAGTCAAGCAGACCAACAATCTGGGGGCAGTCTATCATACCATTGATGATCCTGTATAGAAATATAAGGTCGGACATTATACGCCTCACTAATAATTTTGTCAGTATCCAAATTGATTCCTTCGATAATTAATAATAAACTAAATTCTCTTGCATTAGTTATTAGTAGGCTGAATGGTTAGTTTGATGATTGATATACTAGAAGATAAAATAAACTCATCAACATATTAGTCCAAGTTTTTCCAAGTCACTCTCACTGATCACCTATCCTCATATTTCTTTATCGTCTACCTTATCCGTTCAGCGGATATTGGCTATCATCACTCTGTTCACTGCGGCCCGGAAAATCCATTGCCTTCTCAGGTTCTTCAGCCATGCTGTTCTTCCAGCAATCTTTCCCTGCAGGATTTTCTCTACCACGCACTTCATTTTGAGCATTTCCAAATCATTACTTTTTAAATATTTGTGTTAAAATGATTTTTTGTATTTCAGAAAGAAGACGTCAGACCGCACATCCGTGAAAAGTACAAACTCTTCACATATCTTCCTCCGGATTAAATCCCCGGCCGGACCCGAATCACCGCCGGATACCCCCGCCCCTCTCATCATCGCTTCCTTCATCAGATGTCTGCCATCGCGGAGTCGCCGCGTGTTTCATCGTTTCGTTGTAATCTTTATTATTAATTGTTTTCATTTTTATAAATATTTTTTATAGGCCACAAAATGGCCGAAAGGCTCTCTCTCTTTATTATTATGCATATTTTTTTTTTGTCAGTGTCGCAAGTGAAACGATTGGATTATATTAAAAATGTATTATTACCAGTGCCACACGTAATATGTTGATTTTTTTTTTATATCAATATTTATGTTGAATGGTTTGATAAAAAAAAAATTCTGTTGTAAATCTATTTTAAATTGTTTCGCTTGCATCATTGTTAATTTTCGCACACGAACATTTTTATGTCGCATTGTGTATTATTTCTCATATTTTGATTTTCAATTTTTTGAATAATGTAATTATCAAAATTGAAAATCGACTGGATGCATCTCAAGATTGGTTCCTCCTTTTTTTTTTTTTATATATATGTATATTATATATTTGATGTCTGACATTGTTAAGTGATAGAAATGACGAAAGTGCGGACGTGTCGAGACTGATTCTGAAATAAAAAATGACCAAATTAATGCTGTTTACCGTGTAAAATTATCATTTTTTATACAACGTCAAACTATTTACTGTTTGTGTAATTCAATAATACGCGTGAGGATAAATGCCGTATGATTTTCGTTATCGGAATCAATATTGACGCTTCCGTACTTGCGGAACGTGGTATAACATTTTCTTGTCTTGTATGTACCTGTAAGAAACAATTTTTTTATACAATAACCGTCACGTTGCAGTTTGACCGGTGTCGCTCGATCGTCGGCCAAACCGAAATTGTGTTCCGGTGATTTCATTTCATGTAACCGGAAGATATAATCTTTTTTTCGTGTTTTGTTGTGAATAATTTATTTTCATAATACAGTGGAACCTCTCATAACGACCATAATGCAGTGGAACCTTTCATAAGACCATAATTCGTTCCAGAATCTTACTCTTAATATGAAACACTCATTAAGAGAAATAATTTTTCCCATATAAATTAATGTAAATACAATAATGCATTCCATGCCGAAAAAAATTCTCATATTTTTTTTATTTGTTTATTCAAAGAAAATTACTTATTATTATTTATGAACTTCTGACAATTCATTTTTTTTACTAGAAAGCTGTCTAGAGACATTTGTCTTTGCCAAAGCATTATCATTGAATACATTTGTAGGGCGCACAGCCACCGCCCTATTAGGGTGACGCTTCTTAATATACGACGCCACAGTTTCATATTTCTCTTATTGCACCAGGAGATTATTGCTTTGCTACCATTGACAAATTCTTTTCCACTACTTCTTGTTGTGAAACACGATTCAACTCTATAAGCTCTTCGGTGGTCAGCTCGGCTGTGCTCTTCTACAAGCTCATGGATGTCATTATTATCCACTTCCAGTCCAATGATGTTGGCCAAAAATACAATCTACAGACTCCACAGGCGGCTGTCTCAAACTGCTCAGTCACATTCGACAATGCTCTCTGGCTAAAGCTTCTTCCAAGCAGAAATGAGGATCCTCTCGGTGATCCTTTCCCACGTCTTGTCGAGCATCTTGAGGCAAGCAACGATGTGGAAGTGATTTTTCCAAAACTCTGAGGGTGAGATCGGTCCCTTCGGTCATCTCAAAACAACGCTCGAAAGGTGTTTTAGTGTAGAGTTTCTTAAATTTAGAAATAATCTGCTGGTCCATAGGCTGGAGTAACGGAGTGGTGTTGGAAGGCAGAAGCGCGTCACTCGTTATGCGAAGTGTCGTTCGTTAAGGGAGCCGTTTTTTTTTTAAATTTGTTTTGCTCATTATGAGAGGTTCCACTGTATATTATCAATTAGTTTTTGATTATATATATATCCATCACAAAATTCAGTATTAAAAATTTAAAACTACGTATGTATAAAGTTGGCTAAAAACATTTCGGAAAATCCAGTGATAAAAATACAATCTATGACAATCGAATGACCAGCGACAACTGTCAAACTAGCGACGACAGAAGCACAAATTTTCTCATATGTTTAGTACACACAGTATAGATCAAACTCCTGCGTAGGGATAAGCATAGATGATCAATCTGTTGATTTTTAATTTTTATTTACCATATTAAGGGCCGGCCGTGTGATCGATAATAACTACAGTAATAAAGGTTACTAATGTAAAAATTACTTCTCACTTCTTGATAGTACATCCCGTGGTAAACACATTTCAATCTCTGATATCCGATAGTAAAAACGAGGATCGATTGTCAGATATGGCAGACTCTTTGCGGCTGTTCCGAAAGTCATCTGACACATTGATACTTTGAAAGTTGCAATATACGACAATTAATCATTCAATATTCCACTATTTTAATGATGAGAATTCATCCGATGATGATCTCGTTGTTTAATATACACATGATATGAAAAAATTTCACCACCAAAGTGATGAATTTCGAACCATAGATACTGCATAAAATAAAGCATATTTCATGGTTATTTATCGTGCCTATAGGACATCTCCGTCTACGCTTTGACACTAGTAAATTTGACATCCGAACAACCCGCAAACGATTTTAACCACGGACATTAGTGAAAAGTTACCACTGATTACACGACTGGCCCTAAATCATGATAAAAAAAATCTTATAACAAATTTTTGCATTGAAAAAATTGTGGCTTAGCCCTACGGCGAATGTATGTACGCTGTGTGCGTTATTATATTAGAAATATGTTTTATAGAAAATAAACCGCCTAAGTATTAAATTAATTTTAGCATTTTTTTTTTATTCATTATTTTTTAAGAATCTACGCGGGACGTGACAATTGAGTTGTGCCGGTCGTACGAAAAATTCAAAAATATTTCCCCCCCCCCCCCCCCTCTCACAAATTTGGATGTCGCGATCACGTGAAACAATTTCCCCCTTCATTTGCAAAAAAAAAAACGGTTGTACATATTATTATGATTAGGTCTATTAAAATATTTTCTATATATTTGTTGTACGTGATAAGTTTGAAATGTATCGCTCGTCTTTTTTTTTTCGGCGAATGTGTTTTAAATAACGCGCACGGTGCGCGCTCGTGTGCTATGCAGATTGAGGATTTATTGCGGTGACGCAATGCGGAAACGGCCAAATTACTGAGTCAATTAAGGCGTGTGTACAAAATCTTAACCGTTTCAGGTTTGTAAGAGTTTAATCAAAGTTGATTCCGAATGATGTAATAAACATAAAGAAAAGTTTTACACATCTAAGGCCATGTGTCACACCATCCCTGATTATATTCATCATCTTCAGCCATTGTTGGTTCACTGCTGGATGAAAGCCTCCCCAGTGACTGCTACTCTAGTCCTCGGTCAATCTC
The DNA here is from genome assembly GCA_022840565.1 of Eubasilissa regina. Lineage (NCBI taxonomy): Eukaryota > Metazoa > Arthropoda > Insecta > Trichoptera > Phryganeidae > Eubasilissa > Eubasilissa regina. The sequence continues at coordinate 7,688,370 of JAINEB010000026.1, forward strand.
TGCCATGTCACTACCACTGCTCTGGTAATTTATTCTATCCAATAAGACTAAATTGATTCGACCTCGTGAATGCGATTTGAGTGTATTATTTTTTAGGTGTGACCCTTCGTATCGGTCTGCAACCTTGTCGCACGCCGCAACTTCTTCAATTTGCACGAATACAAATAATGTATCAAAGCGGACCGTGCAGTGTGAAATTATGTGCGAAAAGATATATTAGACGCGCCGTGTCATGTTGCCGTCGTTGCCGAGACACATTCAAAATGTGTCGTTGATCTTTTCCACGCGGCGGTAAGAAAGACGAGCGATTTTACAACGTGATATGATTTTTGAAAGATATTATGTACTAAGTGTTGTGCTATATATATATAATTTTGTTGACGTGTTTTAAAAATTTATTATAAAAAGCTTTTTGTTGCGTGCGTAATATCACATACAGAATGTAATCGACCGGCATTTAATATTTTGTCCAAATTCTCAATTGAAAATGTTATAACTATAATAAGTGGCATTATTCAATTATCTTCACATTAATTTATACAGTTCAATATTTTCATATAAGAATTTAGATTTTTGATGGTTAACTGTAAGAATGTTCCGGAAATGATTGTCGATTTTAAGTTTCAAATTAAACTGTATCTATCTTACTTAAGAGACGTTTGATCTGCGCATTTTTTTTTTTTGCCAATGAACCGCAAGCGTCATTATACCGGCTGAATAAAACTCGGGCAGATTAAAATCTAATATTTTTTTTAAATACTGTAAATACTTATCGAGGTGCTTGAAAATGTAAATGCCGCGCTGTTAGGTCAGATGTGGTTCCTTCGCCCCGTTTAAATTCATAGATTCTTTATATTTTTTCAAGTATTAAAATAATATCTATCAAATTATCAATATTATCTATCAAATATTGAAATCGGACATTATTTTCGGAACAGACTAATTAATATAACATTCTATATGTAATATTAATATACGTGTGTGTGTACGTTTTTACTTGTACTACTTCTCAAATTTATTTTTAATTACCTTAGTGATTTTTCATACTCAAATTTAATATGTACAAATGTTTTTTAAAAATTTATTTGTGTTTTGCGATCCATCCAGTGGCAATGATATTAAATTCCTTTTTTTTTTTTTGAAAAATTTTGATACAACTGATTTATTAATTCTAAATATATTGTCTATACCAGTGACGGCAAACTCTAACTTAACTTTGCTGACGTGTCACCCCCTCCCAACCCCCATAGTATTTCATTCGATACCAATTAATTAATTGCTCATTTCAATTATTTGTATTTTTCACATACACGTCTAACTGTCATGAGTCGTGCAAGCTTCGCGACAAAAGGACGAAACACGACCGTCGCACGCAGGGTGCAGTGATACCATAGAAAATCAACTAGCCAAATGTCCACTTGGAAATATTTTTTTATAAATTCGACATTATATATATATATATATTGTAACGCTGTGACCTTCATCCGCCGATGGAATCCGGTACACAACGCCACCAGCTAAGCTCAGTCTGTGGGTACCTTAGGGTTGGTGTCAGAATGCCTATCTCAGATGTGTGGGGGAGGTCTCAGACAATAATAACACTATCATCACAATAATTGCACTTTATTTACACAAGTTAGAATTGTCTTTCATTACACGCAGAGGGATTCCTAACATTCCTTGGCCGGGCCACAGCATCGTCTCGTCATCGAGAGGTTTCCTGGGGACCAATCCTGTCGTCATAGCGCGGACGGTGCTCGTCCCGCTTCCGCATTTGCTCGCAGCCTCTTGAGAGTCCTTGTAGTTACATTCACCGGCAGAACAAGGCCCAAATACCTCTTGTTCTTCCGTGTTTATTAAAATTCCGTCTTCATTCGCGCCATTGCTCGATCCTTACAACAATCCGCCGAACTCGGGGGGGCGCCGCAGGGTGTCCGCCACCGACACGACCTCTCTCTCGGCGCTTGTAACGAAGTCCCCTCTCCTTCATGCGACCTCGCTCTACCGGCCGCATCTGCTCGCGTCGGTAGATGTCGCATTAGGTCTCCACACGTGATTTCAAATGTTACAATATATACTTTATTTTTTAAATATTTTATTAATAATCTGTTCCCTCTTTTGTGATATAAAAAATAAGTATATAAAAAATCAACGCGTGGGTCATTTGAAAAGCCTGCGTGGGTCAGTGTCTGACCCGCGGGCCGTAGGTTCGCCATCGCTGGTTTATACAATAGAAAATATCTCTCGCTGACAGTCTTCTCGTTTGAAAACAAAAAAAATGTATTATGTGATTGTATTTAATATCAGCTGTTAGAATTGTATCTAAATGTTACAAGAAATATCATGACATTGTGTATGGATTTTATGTAATTTTACGAGCAAATTTTGTTTACCGCTTACTGTAATTTTTTTTAATTCTCTCGTAATAATTATTATGAACACGTCTCGTAAAAGGACTCGCGTCTGTTTCAAACTATTAATATAATTTGAAATTGTAACTATTAGTCCCAGTGTATTTCTTGGCTTTATTATTTACTAGGATATTTGTCCCTTTGTCCATCCCATCGCGGTTGCAACGATTCATAAGAAATCCCCGCTACGTCGTCACCGACCAATGTTGGAAAGATCCCCGCAGTCTGTATTATATTCGCCAGTCAAAAAAATTTAATTTATATTGTTTAAATTTTGACAGGATTTAATAATACGTAGACAGACATATTGGTTAGAAGCGTTTGGTTTCGCACCATTGAAAGTTCCGTACTTTGTTATTAATTTTGTCATGTATCACAAAGAATATCGTTATTTATTTGATCCGATCCGATTCAATGGTACGAAACCGAATTACATTACGCACATTTTTTTTAACGTTGACGTAAAACATTTTTTATAAATATTAATTTTTTTTGGAAATTTTTACAAAAATTTCTTAAACATGTAAGTAGAACATTTAGATATCTATATTGTAAATAACTTTGATAGCGAAAAATTAATATTAAAATCATTTTGAAATTCCGACCTAATATATTATTATTATTATTATGGATACTTAATTTTCTTTTTTGAAAAGACTGCATAGTCTTTGATTGTGATTTTCAATAGATTAGTTTTTAAATAAAAAGTAGCTCGATAATGTAAACGATCTACGTCGTGCGCGTCGACGTGTGAAATTTTACATTGTCGACGTGACGACGTCGGTCCGTCTATTGTTACAAATGATACATTGATCAAAATGACACCTGACATTTCTAAATGAATTGTAAATAAAATATAATTCTAATGAAATTAATGTTAGCGTTAAAAAAAAATTCCTCGTCGCTGTCGTTTTTTTAAAGAAAAAATTCTTCGCCACCGCCGAGCCGACACTGTAAATAAATCACTCGACAATTGTGCTTTTATATCATATTATAATTAATTAATTAATTTTCTACGCACATATTATATTTATATTTTTGTCCAAATTCGCCATCTGTAGATTTTATCGTATAATATGAATTTTTATTTTTAAATGTTTGGATTTATCTGCAAGGCTGACGTCTCGACGATTAAGTGATTTATTTTTCTAGAATATCCGATTTCTCAATTGCTGACTTGTTGCGTCAAAAAAACATGCCTCGGACACGTGTATCATATATCTTGATGGTATTTTTTAAAGGTACTAAATATTCATAGCATAGCAAGTTTCTTAAATATTGCAACCCTGGCCCGTCGTGAATCTCTTATTAATTTTCTAATGCGCTTTTTATAAACAAAGTCGTATAATTTTGGAAATATTTAGTTAAAAAAATATGTTATGAAATTGATTTTTCGGAGACTTTGCGAGTAAACTGCGTTGAAAAAACTTCTTCATTCCTTTTATCTTAATCGCGTCAGGGGCGTATCGCTTGGACGGCATTCCCACCGCTCTCTGTCGGTTACTTGGGGTCACTGATAGTTCCATCCTTTGAGTTTCTCCGTGTTCTCCCGGTCCTACAGCGGTTCTTCCCTCTGGCATTGATGAGACAGTCTTGTTCCCCGTGCGGAGTACATGTCCAAGCCAACTCTGTTGAAATTTTTCTGTTTGGAGTAGCAGCAAATTCATCCCCAAGTCATGAAATTTTTATCGTTCCCCGTTCGTATCGTTATCAAATCTATCGGACCCCATGAGCGTGATTTCAATATTAAAATTTCATTAAAAATAGTTTGCGGGTGCGGTTGTAATATATAAGAATGTTGTTACCATGTATTTAGTATCTTTATACACACCAATGAGGGAGAAATATTTCCGCTAAACAAATTCCATCCGAACTTGAAATAAAATTGATATAAAATCCTCACAGCTAGACCTATATATTTTCGACAATATAATAAATAGCTTGATTATAAGTACATATTAAAAATATGAGTTGAAAATGTTCAAGAGATATGTGTGTAATCTCAACCATGTCAGAGATATAAGCATTTAAAAAAAGTCATAGTTATGTGATTATTTCAATAATTGAAATATTTTATTGAATACAAAAAAATATACGGTCACCGAACTTCGAGCAGACGGTTTTTTGTTAGATGATTTAGAGTCTGAAGCAAAGACGTAGAATAATAATGGGCCAATTTAAGCAAATATTTATTTCTAAATATGGTAGACTAAACTTAACGTGATTTAGTAAAAATCTCATATAATATTTTCTGTAACGGTACATAATTTATACATGTTTCTTGAACATTTTCAATTCATAATTTAATCAGATATCCAACCATAAAATATTGTGGACTAGGTCTGTTACACTCTGCGGATATATATGGTTAAGTATTTGGTTATCCTGCGTCTTGACGGTTCGGTTAAATCGCATTACCCATCTTTAGGGGACGCCGTATCAGTGAAGTGTCGCTCTAAAACGATCGTGATCGATTTTCAAAGCTAAGTGAACATTATGCTCGACTCGTGAAAACCTCAAACGTAACATAAGGAGTGAATTTTGGTATACATTATGATTACTTTTCTAAAAAAATTGACCTGCTAAGTTTGTTAACCAGCTTGATTTCGTTTCAAAATGGCGGCTGTTAAATTTAAAACACTTTAAAAATTCGCAACCCAAAGAGAAAAATTTCACTTGCTGGCGGTAATCTTCCCGTTTCTTGCGGCCAGTTCCGGCGGGGATTTTTTTTATAAATCAAAAAGAAATTTTTGAAAATGATGTAAATTGTCAACATGAAAATAGCAGCTAAATTGACTACTGACAAAAGAATATTTAATTTTAAGTTGTGCTGTCTTTTGAGCCAAAATTGTTGATAATCTGATTTAGGACACGCGACGGAGAGCTGTGTTGTAAATTTTTTGAAAATATTTTGACGCTCTCGAACGGTGTTCTACTAGTGTAACATATGATACTTGAGTTGCGTAGTCGCTTGAGTAGACACTCGACGTCATGTGTCTGGCGGCGGCGACGCTCGGAGCTGTAAAGCTATTTTATTAATGGTTTTAGATTGAAGATGCTCTTGTACTTAGTTATAAGTCTTTGAGATTTTTAGAAATAGATGTTATTATTATATTATACAAATAAACACTGGCTATTCTACGTTGTATTTTTATTTCCTTGGTTCCTTGATATACTCGGTTCTTGATAGACTTGGCTCCCGCGTCGAGCGGTGAACAATTGGCGATAAATTGGAAGAGAGCTGCTGATGATAGTAAAAAAATTATGCAAAAATAGAACTAGCTTGTCTCCTGCAATGAGGCTTAAACCATTAGATCACTAGACGAGTGTCAAATAACCGTTAAACCAACATGCACTTTGTAGATGACTCTCGGCTTTCGCAGTCCCTGTGTTTGTTTATCAAATGTTAGTCCATTGACCATTTATGTTCCGTTTGTCAGTTGTGTGAATTTCAATCTCTTCCCCCAGCAGAAGTTAAAATGGAATATAATTTAATAGTAATAGATATCTCATAGAGACAAAGCTATTTTTATTATATTTGATGGAGAATATATAAACCTGTGTTCGGCTGGCTTTAGTATATAGATATAACATTCACCATTCTCACCCCATCAATCGAATTTTTGAAAGTTGTATATATGTTAATGTTAATATGCGGACTCGCTTCGAGTACCACTACACCATCGGCATCTGTGGACCAAATTTGATAATTCATTTTTCTTGAAACAGCATATATGTCAACTCAATGAGAATCTGATTTTTTTACCCCGTACTTTTACATTTATATTTTCCAATAAATATTATAAAAATAACTTCATCTCTATGAGATATCTGATATTTGTTTAATAACGGGGTCTTTGTAGGTAAAAATTCAGTAATTGTGTTCTTGGACGTATTCTAATATTGCAATGATAATAATAATTAGATAATTTTTATAGCGCCCCATTTTCATAAAAAATTTCACTTTAAGGGTGCTTTACGCATCAACTGTTTTTGGCCTGCACTATTTTTGTATTTGAAAAAGTCTACGATGTACCGCTGTGCCGAGGCACCGTGTTTACGCGCTTTTAACTTCGATAGGTAGGCCTGATATAAAATTTTAAATATGTGTGTTCTTTTTGTGTGGATTTAAAAACAAAAAACGAAAGCGAAGCTGCTTCTGGGAAGAGAGTTATTGCGATTCGGATGGACTTTTACGGCGGCGATAATAATAACATTTAGTATTATATATTATCGGTTGTGTGAAGGTTTTCGGTGGCTGACCAGCATATTTAAGGACCATCAGACTACAAGGAGAGCGACGTCGGAGTCTACCAGCGCAGATTCACAAAGGTTTGTTTATTTTGAATTTGCATAGATTGAATTACTGTATTCAACATTACCTACAGAAAACCCAGAACTAGCTATCGAAGTATTTACGGCAACACACCGTGTACATCAACCAGCTCAATTTAAATTCAACTATCAGAGAAACGGAACCAATGGTAGTTCACACAAAAGGGATGTTAGATGAGAGAATTCAATGTCTTCTGTTTACCTTTGAGTTGAAGTATCTCCAGATCAAAAAATCAACGCAGATGCAATTGCAATCGCGGATGTGATTCCTCTGTAAGCTGTCCAAGTTGAAAAAAATGAAACAGTAATAAATAAAACAGCATATTCTTGTCCATTTTCAATAAAAATGGTTTATAAATGTGTTTATTTTCAATACAAAAAGACATTACACTCTTTAAATAATAAATAATAGAAGAAAATAAAATACTGATTAATAATCGGGTCGCGACTGTATTCAACTAACAATCCAGCGTTCGTACAATTATATATATACATATATATTATATTACAGCGCTTACGAGGAGTGTTGGTTGATGCGGATAAAGTTGTACATGTTTATTTCTGTGGCCAGCAAGACAGTGACATCTATTTTCAATAGTAGAAAGCAATCAATTTTGATGAATGTCATGTTGAAATTCACTAGATGGCGCCAGGTTCTTGGTTAAATTTTATTGTTTCGGTAGGAAAGTAATGTTTTTTTTAACAAGGTATGGTTGTATAGGAATCGTTTAGTGTTGTTACAGGTATTTTTGTTATTTCCAGTTTACGACTCGCCTTCTAGACACATGTGTTTTCGGTCAATTGTGCTTTACGAAATTTACAAAAAACACATTATAAGATATCATTATTTCTCTCTATAAAGGCTAAAGGTCGCTTCCTCGATTATTTAGAATGGTTATCTCGCAAGTTTTGAACTGTTGTCGTTCTTTACGATTATATTTCAACTTTCTCTGCAGCACGCAGTTCGGGTGGCAAGGGTGATAGCCAATACAGTCTTTAATCTGGTTAGTCCATCGAGTTGAAGATTGCTCTCTTTCTCTCGTCTTCGACCTATCATTTTATCATCCCTTCTGCGACGGGCAAAGTGACCGAAAAATTGAAGGGTGCGTCTCACAGATTATTCCTTCCTCAATTGTAACATATTAAAAAGACATCCGAGAAGAAGAATTAGTCTACAAAACGACGCTTACCGGCATTTCGGGAATAACAAAAACCAACACCACACAATTTCTGCACACCTTGCAACATGACTACATCGTTTTCAAAACACCACGCCTTTATCCGCATCGACCAGAGGTGGGAGCCGGAAAAATAACATCCAGACGCGTCTATAAACAATGTACAATCGTCCAAATCATAAAAATACATCTAACTTAATCCAAAATAAATAAAAAATATACAATACACGTTTGTCTAATTAAAAGCACGTTGACCAACCGGTTTACACGGTAATAAAGTGTAAAAGGATATAACTAATTTTTACACAGGCCGTTCAATAGAACGCAAAATAGAGTGTAAACAAAAGAGGCGGACACCACGTCCGCGTCATTGATTATATTATAACTATAAATTAAATTAGATTAGTGTGACTTATACAAATACGATTATAAAAAACGTTTTACATTAATTTTCCTGAGTGTGCAAAATATTTTGAGCTTGTAGAATCAATATCTGTCTGTCATGGTGGTGTCACTAATAAGCGGGTGCGTAATTATGACGTTTTCTTCAATTTTTAATTATAGGAATCGAAAGATTTTAATTTTTAAATTATCTTAACGTTATCTGATCATTTATTTTCACAATAATAAATCTGAAGATAAAGAATATAAATAAAGATTCTTGGCACCAGCAATTGGTGGGAAGCGGCCCAGAACTCATACGGAGTTGTAGAACCAGTCATGATGATGACAGACAGGTTCTTTGACATTTTAACATGTCCTGGACAATGTTTCGTCTAATTATGGATCATGGGGTGCGCGTAATGTGTATTTTTTCCCGTGCCATTATTTGTGTTCTGTGAGAGAAAATAATGAAAACATTACTATATCAGTGTAAGGCTACTACTATGGGTTGACCACATTACTAATAGCAACTACGTTGGTGATCTTATACAGGATAAATCAACACGGTCGCCAACCTTCCATAGAAGGCGGCACATGAAGAATCGTGATGCCAAATCGTGTGCACACCTTATAAGGAACATTGAAGAATGAAATAAAACAGAATACTAAACACTACGTAAAGCTGATGTCAGCGTTTCAAATGTGAGTTAATAATGTCTATGCAGTGCGCCTGTGCATTAGTGACACTCTACTGACAGACGAGTACCGAAAAATCCTTAAAATAATGTCTTTAACAAGTCGATTTTTCTTGCATAATCGTAATTCGAATCGAGAGTATTTAGTCGATAAATTCTCTTATTTTAGATATTTTGCAATATCAATATTTTTGGACAAAATCATGTGAAAGAATTTCCTTAAACATTACGTAATGTCTCGTGTAAACATCCAAAAATACAAAAAGTTGCATAATAATTGGTTTATACAATTCTCTCCAACAGCGTTGCCCTTTTATGTAAACGTGCGTCGATTTTCTAATGCAAATTCTATAATCCGTGTTATGCGTAATTTTCTTCGCAGTCCACTTCAAATAATAAACCGTATTTGACGTCTACTACATCAGAATACGACACTGTTTTTTCAAGCCTGCTATGGTATTTTTTGACATAGAATATACAGTATGTCTTTTTTATATTGATTCATCAACAAACGGGAGAGAGACGGGTAGTATGCTGATCGCTAGCCGCGTCCTTGGAATTCAGTCATTATGGAGCGTGTTGGTAAAATTTTCCCTGAAACATTGATATCCCGTCAAGGTGACATAAACTGGCCTCCACGTAGTCCCGACTTGACACCGATGGGCTTTATCCTATGGGGCTACCTTAAATCAAAAGTATACAGTAACAATGCTCTCTCTCTGGACCAATGAATAGAAGATATGCCAGCGACCACGGAGAATACTTGTTGAGCAGTTCTCAGAAATTTAGCCTCCCATTTAGAAGAGTGACAGCGAAATAACGAATCACATTTAGAAAACATATTTTTTAAGAAATAAATTCCCAGGGACTGTACTTAAATACTAAATAAACAAATAATCACTTAGGTGTGGTCGGTGAAACGCGCAAAAAACCAGATGGTCCTATTTGAATCCTCAATAATCGAAGAGCATGAATGTGAATGCTGTGTGTCAAGACAGAAGAGTGTGGCGCACTATCCTCTCTGCCGATCCCCGCGGAGAAATGGCATGATGATAAGTCTGAGACAATTAATATAGTTGTGAATACCTTTTAATAATATTATAGAATGTTTCAAATGAGTGGTTGGCGAACTCTTGAATAAGAGAAGAGCACACAGAATGCAGGTAAGAACACGCAGAAAACTTCAGTCGACGGTCACGAGCTGATGATGGCAATTTAATAATCAAGATTCAGAATGGCATTTCGTTACAAATAACACAGACATAGATCCGCATGCTAACAGTTTCATTTACAAAATACAAGTCCACGTCGCGGACTCGCGATTTACAATCCGAGGCAGCGCTGTTCGATCACACTTACATACAAAACACACGTAAAAAATTATGAAAATTGTGCGAAACACGTTGACTATTAAAAAACAAATAATAAAACACTCTGTATACAGTCAACGGTGTAAATTATGCGTACATCCGCACAATTTTCATAAACTACAATATTTGCGTTTCCTCTACAGTGTATAATATTATACTTAAATAAATATTATATAACAACTTTAATACGTGCTAGAAAATGTATAATTTTATAAATATAATAAATGCAAACGTAGCACATAAATTACACGCATTTTTAATAAATATGTACACTACAGAATGTATTTATTTCTCTTAACCATTTTAAATTAAATGTGATCAAATCAATTTTTTTTTTAAATATGTATGTTTGAGAAACCCAAATTTTTTCAACATCTAGGATGTTCAACTGAGACATTGGCAAGCGTTGCATTTGAATAAGATTAAGTAAATTTGGATTGAATTTTCCGTAATTATAAGGATATGAGCGAGGAGAGGCTGTAGAATGTTGAAAGCAATAGAAACAGAGGGAGTCCGCGAAAGACCTGGCTTGATCAGATAAATCAAATATCAGAGAACGGCAGTGTCAAAAGCTTCAAGTGCGAGCGTGTTCAAAAGTGAATGAGGCAAAAGTGGTACGCCAGGATAGAAGAGTGTGGTATTTTATCATCTTTGCCTTCACACCCGATCCTTCAGCCGTTGGACCGACCGAGTGGAAAAAGCGACAGGTACTTTTCTAGCGACGGCCCTAAGAGGAGTACAGTCAAGAGAGCGGGAGATCATGAAGAACGCGATCTTCAGTCACGAGGGACCGACGCGACCGATGGATGGATTAAATTCTATAAATATGCAATAAAAAAAAAAGGATCGCAATTTTTTAACGTTTTGTGCCAAAGTTGCACGGTCGCAGTTGAACACCCTTTACATCATTCACGTTCAATAGTGAAAATTTCCACATGAATAAAATAATAACTGGATAAAGAGGATGCATTAGAAAATTGATGATTAAATTAAAAAAATTTCATATATAAACTATCTAAGATGGCATGTTTGCGTGGCGGTGAGCATTAGACATTTCATTGGTCCCTGTGAATCGGGCAATGTATAAAAAGGTTCATGCATGTAATTTATCGACTATCATACAAAGGTTTCACACCTTTTTACGAGACGGACACAGAAAGTATTAAATATATTCAGATACTTATAAAATCTAGGCCAAGAGAATTTAATATTATAATCGAGTGCCGCATAATTTTCAACAGTGACAACATTAAAAAGACGCAAGTGGTGAACGGTCAATATTTACATATGGCAAGTACGCGACAATTTTTTTATTTGTCAATCGTGTGTGTATGTGTATATGACATGTTTTAACATTATTTTTGTTCCCGGCCGTGCGCTAATGTCGTAGCGATTCTAGGGTACATTTTAATAATATCATCTGTGGACATGTTTTAAGTCTTGTTTCATATTAAGTATATTTTAGAAAATTACAATAAAATATTTAAATATCAAAAAATTTCATAGATTATAATTTATTAATAGATTGAATAAATATTGTATTTTCTGATCAATAATACGCTTTTTTTATGTGTACGAAAGGGTTGATAATTTTACATATCTGAACTTTAACTTGATCACCTTTAATAAAACAAAGGACGAATTGAAAATTTGACTTCTAGCTGCCTCAACGAGTCATCAAAGTCAACGAAGCAAACCAGTGGTCACTCGTGAAACGTGGTGCCTAATCCAGATCAAAGAAAATAAATTAGAAGTTTTTCAACGCAAAATACTAAAAAAAACTATTGAAATTCAATTGAGCAAAAGACAATCATAAGATTCCGCAGGTCCCAAAGACTGCGTCGTGTTGGCCACGTTGAAAGACTGCCAGATGACAGGAGATCGCGACAATCACGTGGATACCCCACTCCGGTGGAAGCGACCTAGATGCAGGTCAAGGAAGAGGACTGGAGCAGGATGGGAGGGTTCGGAAACTGGACAGGGATGGTCAGGGATAGGAGTTGGGTCGAGAGCACTTGTGGAGGCCAAATCCCATCCTGGGATGTAGCGCCGTGCATGGTCAATGTATCAATGCATGGTTTATGCCCATTGGTAGTATCTACAGGCTATGATAGGTAGTTGCTCTATGATGAACGTTTTTAAACGGTTTAATAACAATATTTTAAATCATAATATAAAGTATATCGTGTCATTCAAAAAGAATGCTAATAAAAAATATATTTTCAATACTAATTAAATATATTAATTAGAAAGATATATCAATTTTATCAAAAAATATTGTTATTGCACTACCGGGATTCGAACCTGGATCTTTTTCCAATCCGACAAAGGTGCATTATCCAACTATGGTATTTGAGATTCCATAAAAATAAAGTAGATAGATGGCTTTCAAATAATGGAACGATATGTATATTTATTTGAAAAATGTAACATATGGGTTCGAAAAGTACTGTCTGCTGTAGCATAGTTGGTTAATTCACATAGAAGCATAGGCAAAAAATAATAATATTACAGTATATAGTAGCACAAACAAAAATATAGATGTGTGAAAAGCGTAACATATAGGTTTGAAAATTTGTCATCAATGCACTGTGTTGGTGTAGCATAATTAATTAATAATGCAATTTCCGCAGATAGGAAAAGATCCAGCTTCGAATCCCTGTAGCAACAATAATATTTTTCGATAAAATTGATTTTATATGTATATCTTTCTAATTAAAACATTAATTTAGTATTTAAAATATCACAGAGCTATGTTCTGAATAATTACAACTTCACAATAAGAATGTGTTCTCCTAATAATTAAACTACATAAAAATCACACTGTATATAGGACAGTTTAGATGAAGCCAAACTTTTTAGAGACATCTTTACATTACGAAACTTCATATGATCGACAGTTGTAATTGTCATGAGGTAGCAAACATTGATATGTTTTGTCCACGAAATATTATCTAAGACAGAAGGAAAGGAATACGTCAGATGCCTTCGAGATGTGGTACTAGAGGCGGATGCTGCGTATCTCGTGGACCGCACGTCGCACAAATGTCTCTATTCTCGTGGAGTTACAGAAGTATTACAGAAAGACTTTCGACAACATTCGGGATAAGAATTTTCACGGTCTATTGCAATATGGTTAGACCAAATAGAGGGTACTTTTTCACATACTTCAGGGGACCATTATGTTCAGCATTGAGCGTACGATGTATTATAAACAAAAAAGAAGTTGACATATTCTTAAAATGACTTAAAAAATAACCTAATTTACTGTCGCAGCGACCAGCCAGCAATTAAATAATACAGTTTGTGTCTTGTCTGTGTGCAACACCGTACGGGTTACTCACATTTTTGGCACAATATACAGAATGTAACCGACCAAGTCCACAATATTTGAAATTTTTACAAACTCGTGTTAAGCTTGAAGTCTACGTACTTCGAAATTAATATTTGCGAAATTGTTCAATTATTAATCTGCATCTTTGCTTCAGCCCGTAAATCATTTAACAAAAAATAGTCTTGCCACTCGAAATTCGATGACCGTCAATTTTTTGTATTCAATATATAATTTGGAATCGATAAAATATTTTAATTAATTGAAATAATCGCATTAAATTTTACCCATAAAATATTGTGGACCAGGTCTGTTATACTAATTATATAAGAGAATATTGTAAACTCATTTAGAACATTTTCCAACCTACTTAAGAAACTTAAATTCAATTCATTATTATTATTAATTAATCGTGCACGTGTCATCTACCAGAAAATACGATAATTATTCAAATAATTCAAAATCGAGTCTAAAACAAATTTGGACAGCCGATGCACGTCACCCAATTGATTTGATCTGTCGGAACCGTTATCCCTGCATCAGAAGCAGTCAGCTGCCAGTTTTCTGGATAAATAAAATGTCTGCATCAGCAAATCAATTGGCTTATATTAATTAATTAATTATGTATAAAGAAAAATACAAACAAAACTAAAACTATCAGTCTTTTATAATATAATATAATATGGAAAATAATTTAAAAGAATTAATTTTAAAATATACATATAAAAGCCCGTTTAATATATAATAAATTAAATGAAATGAAGAAGTTGATAATTATATAATTATAGCTAAATAATTCTTTCATACTTGCGGCAGGTTGCCACAAGAGATGGAGACATTGGTGATCACGGAGAACGTACAAGGACGGAGGGCGAAAGATGATCTCCAATAAGATGAACAGACCGAGTCCGAGATATGACCAGAGCCCCGCTAAACGTCGTCCTACACAGCTTAATCGTGAGCATATCAATTGAAAGAGACTTTCGCGAAATTGTTGGGCTTGATATTATTACTGAACATTGTCAATGTCTGAATCGGTACTTTCTTCATCAATCGCATCATCTTCAGTCCCATCCGGCATGACGTTCGACAGCAGTACGCGTAATATGTAAGCTCAAACATCACGCATAGTCGTTTATCATAGATAGGACAGAAGATGAAAAAGTAAAACTTCGTTAATTCGTAACCCTATATTTAATATTTTTACGGAATTCACACTTTTTTCAAAAAAATTTGATACGTATTTGTATACGAAGGTCTCAATTCTGCAACAAATTCAACGGCAGCAAGTCCGATCTACAACAGTGAACAAAAGATTCTTTCAATTCTTTGGTCACATTACGCATTAAAGTGACAGCCTAGAAAAGGAGATTATCCTGGATACAACACAGGGCCGATGATTTGATGCGTTGCATCCGGCTGCAGTCAGCTGTGAGGGCGACCCGGTACTTGAACTTGTGGAGTTGCATTACGAGCCGAGTCTCATCTGATCGAGGTCATTTATACGTAGCGCCCAATTCCAAAACCCCCTAAAACGGATTTCAAATAATTAAAGTTAAATATGCAGTTTTGTAGATATTTTTGTCAACTACACGCAGAACACATTGTTTCTCGCAAAAATT
Source organism: Eubasilissa regina (assembly GCA_022840565.1). Lineage (NCBI taxonomy): Eukaryota > Metazoa > Arthropoda > Insecta > Trichoptera > Phryganeidae > Eubasilissa > Eubasilissa regina. The sequence continues at coordinate 7,703,696 of JAINEB010000026.1, forward strand.
CATTGATATTGTGTGTTAAAAAACAGGGTTAGTTCCAAAATACCCCAAAGCAATTCCCCCTAAAATTAAATAAGCCAATTATAAACGCCTGTTGATGATCACGCGATCTAAAATCCAGTATAGCTGTCAGAACGACAAACAGCAAAAAAATTACACGTCTCTAAAAAATGATGATGTAAATACAAACATTTTGTATATTTGCTTTCAAAATATACGTTTTCATCCGCAACTCAAAAACACATATTTTGAAATCAGGCGCTACATATATCAATAATGACATGCTTCAGAAATTACTAATATTTAAAAAAATAACATTTTTCAGTTATCAAGAATCCCGGTGCCGATATGAACATATAATTTAATTTCATGATTTGAAGTAAATTAATTTATCATAAGGAATAACAAATCTCAAACAATATTAATCATTGCAGATTTTTTTTCCAAAAATGTCTTAAAAACTAAATTACACTAAAAAAAATTTAAAACAAATTATAAAATACAAGTCGCCTGGATATGTCAGTGTTGCCCGTATGTTGCGCAATTCGTTGGGAAATAATTTGTATAATATAATAATTCATTTAATAATATTATTACATTTTTATATCGTATGGCAAAGTTGGCGATACCGGCGACATAGATTGCGGCACTAGTGCTAATTAAGAAATAAATACAGTAATGTAATATGTACACAATGTTAACAGTTTGAACGTAATGCATCAATACAATGTTATATTGACAAGTGAAAAAAATTTCAAATTAAGAGATGTGACAATTTAATTTGCGGAATGCCCGGAATTTTAGTTTCGATCACGGTGTGGGGCATAAAAAATCTTTTGTGCAATTTTAAGGAGTCGTGTCGAGAAAATAATAAAAACATTACTATAATACTAGTATAAGATCAAGAAAAACTGCATACTTCAAACGCATTCTTTGCAATCAATGCAGGGGAAGATAGAAGGCAGCAGAGCTAGTGGTGGAGATAGAAAGATGTTATTTTGGCTGTGTAACCTCAGAAAGTGGTTCCATGTTGGTGATCTTATACAGGATAAATCAACATTGTCACCAGCCTTCCATAGAAAGCGGCACTCAAAGAAGTTGTGATAACAATTGTGTGCACTGTGATGCTAATCGTGTGCACGCTCACTTTACAGGGAATATATTATTACAGTAAAACTCTGTTACTTTGTAACTGACGGGACCGAAATTTAAAAAACGTGTTGTCAGTTTACGTTCCACATTTTTGCGCAAATAATTTTAAATTTTGCTTAAAATTAGCAATATTAACTTTGTGATTAAAATTCATATTTTTTATTTATTATCTTAGTTTTATTAACCACTGAATTGAGTTTAAATACATCTATCGGTTTCGTTCTTCTTCAGGATGTCATAACTAACTAAAAACATATATCATTGTTTCTTCACCAGAATCTTTTTTTTTTTAAAAAAATAGTGGGTTTTCAGAATTTGCTAATCATTTGATAGAAAATGGTCACGGTTTTGATAAAAAATTGGGATTGTCAATTTTGCATATAAACGGTGTTGGTCACAAATTAAATAATTTGGAATCGTTAGAGATAAATAAAGCGTGTAAAACTAATCAAGAAATTATAAACAACCAACTCAATTTAACTACGAGTCCCATTCTAAAATTTTTTCCCAAAAATTATTCAACTAAATTTGTATTAAGCAACAATTTGAGTTTGGTACTAAATTTATTTTTTAAATAATTGTTGTTTTTTTAAAAATAGATTCTGGTGAAGAAACAATAATATATGTTTTTAGTTAGTTATGACATCCTGAAGAAGAACGAAACCGGTAGATGTATTTAAAGTCAATTCAGTGGTTAATAAAACAAAGATAATAAAAAAAACAAATTATTTACTTTGGGTATAAAAAATGCATACGAACTACAAATAATAAGGTTTTACGAATTATCAGTAGAAATTAGTATGAAATGTTAATTTCGGGACTAAAGTTCTTGGATAAAGTGCAAATTACGTGAAAATACGAAATATAAGTACACGAATTAACGAAGTTTTACTGTATATAAAAATCAGGTGGATAATCGTGTTTGAATTAATACGTACATAAATTTCAAGTCAATAGAGTCAGTTGTTAGTCAACTATTGGGAAGGTAACAGATATCTGTCTATTTTCTAATACAACCGATGTTCAACAGTATGTGAGACAGGTACTAGACAGTTGCAGGCCTGCTTCAGGAATGGGAATGCCGTCCAAATCAGTATATAATTGCGCAAGGCTTGAAAGCGACAATCTATTTTTTTTAAAGGTACATATTCCGGGAATTAAATTGTCACACCTCATACATACATAAACATTCATATTTAAAAACAGTCGTAACGACGGATGCGCGTGTTGTATAATATAATATATTTTTTTATCACGAATACAAAAGCTTTATATTATATTATTGTTATAATTGTAAAGGTCCTTTATCATTTAATTACAAATAACACTAAAAATAAAAAGAGTATTTTTTTCATCTAATTAATACACAAACATTTACCGCGTCTGTATCACCAAAGTGTTTATCGTTAATTTGCACGCACGTTTAATATTACATATATGTACAATTAAATTTTTATAATAACATCGAGATATATTAAGTTGCGTGGTCCTCACGAGATACTTGGAGATATTTGCGTCAACTTCAATGGTATAAAATGTTATAAATACGATTTGTGTTTATATGAAATTTGTACAATGAAAAACACTGAGAATTTGAAAAAAACAGGCATTGATTTTCATATCAATCAAATCGACGCTACGTCAAAAACTACGTAAAATTGAGAAACATCTGAATAACGGTGATTCTTAATCATCGTAAACACGATAATAAAACGGCAGTCAAATTTTCTATTTCAGTCAGTTGTTCGTCGGACAACCGTCTCAATGACGAAGGTTTATATCGCCGGAGTCGGATGAAAATCAATGTGATGAATATCTAGCTTTCTAAATGGCCAGTCGCAATCTTCTTCGTGACGGTGTAAGCGAGCCTAGCATTCGAATTGGTTGGCCGTGATGGCGTTCAGGTCTTTCATCAACCCTTCGAGATTCGCCATCTCCTGGTGAAGTCTCTCCGTGGAGCAGGAAGGTGCCAACGGTTCCAGTTCATCCCCCGAATGGGGCACCAGCATACCTAGAAAATTAACAAGGCTAATTTTATATTTTGGTTAGAAATTTTTTAATGCATATTTAATGTTATTGTATTTTGGTTTTTGTTACCTTGCTGCAGTCTGTTGAGGATGGATCCCTGCGCCACCGCGCCGGAGGGTGACTGGCCCACGGGAACAGCAGGTACCAACGGTTTCTTATAAGGGGAGGTGTTGGTTGGTCGTATCGTAACAGACACTGAAAAAAGATTTTAAAAATTTATTATTCTACGCGAGTCATAATGCTTAAATAATATTATTAGACAAGATCATGAGCTTGAAAAGGACTGGAGTAGTACTAGAAGGTCCGGGAAGTGGAGAAGAATGGCCAGAGATAGGAGTCAGTGGAGAGGACTTGTGTAGGAGGTCAAATCCCAACCTGGAATGCAGTGCTGCGGAAGAATAAGAAGAAGATGTAATAAAAACTGACCATGGTGGTGTGGAGTGTGCGGGGCGTCACTCGGGGGCGGCGCGGGGACGCTGAAGCTCCTCAGGGGGTGTACGGGAGCCCCCCTTCTGCCCAGGGAGCCAGAGGCGCCCGCCGCCTCCAGGCTGTCCCTCGCGGGAAAACTTTACACACTTATTATGCCAAAACATGAACACTATACATTGTGGAATTATTAGGAAACATTCTCATTTTATTGGTAAATCATTTTAAAACTAGTTTCATTAAAATAAAATATATTTCAAGGCTGCAATATAAACTTAAGTAGGTTTAGGGTACTGCTATATAGCACAGAAAGAAAGAAAAATAATTATTAAAGAGAACACATTCTTATTGTGAAGTTGTAATTATTCAGAACAGACGCTCTGTGATATTTTAAATACTAAATTAATGTTTTAATTATAAATATATACATATAAAATCAATTTTGTCGAAAATATTGTTTTTGGGTCACCGGGGTACGAACCTGGATCTCTATTTAAAAACAATATTTTTCGACAAAATTGATTTTATATGTATATATTTATAATTAATACATTAATTTAGTATTTGACAAATAATTTACTAAAGCGAAAACAATGCCTATATACATTCATATTAACAAAAGTATTTTCTTAGACCATACAGTGATAATAGTTCATTAAATATACTCAAAATAAGGCTTTGAGAATAATATTGAGAAAAAATTGATATATGTACTCGGAACAGTACAATGCTGGAAGACCTTCATATACCTTAAGACGTTTAAACATGAGATATAGATATATATCAGCAGTATCAATGTAACAGATGACAGGTGTACAAAAAATATAATTCGTTGCTACAAAGGCTTAAATAGGTAAAGGCTGTCTCATTTAGTCCACTGCTGATACTCACGGTGGGTGCAGGGCCTCGTAGGCCACGTAGTGCCCCTGCTCCCGCTCGCGGGCGTCAGCCGGGAAGCCCTCGGAAGCGGGGGACGGCGATGGACAGGGGGGCGCGCTTGCTACGCACGACATCTGCGAACCTAAAATGCAAATGTATAATTTTTATTTATTTATTTATTTACACTCTATCCCGGAATCGTTTTGAGAGTTGTTTACTCTCGTTTCGATTCGTCAATATTACGTTCAGTTATTAACATCTTAGTATCATTATCGGTTGGCTCCGGTATCATCGTACTAGAGCCATAACTGTACAATTTGACGTGACACTTGTTATCACATTCAATTCAGAGGGCAGCCAGAGAGAAGTTATAGAAATCAAGCACCCCCAAAAGGGGAGGGTAGATGTCACATTTATATGTTGCAGTCGCAGAACTCGGTCATAGTCCGGCAGAAATTCACCCCGTTCAGGTAGCAAGAGGTGCGAGGGAGAGCCAGTAAAATGTTTCGTTAGGTCTCTCTAGCCACTGCTCTTCCCGGCATCGCCCATCCCAGCGACCTCCAGAGGGAGACCCATACCCTAATAAATACCCGGGGTTCCTTCCACTAATTAACTAATCATGTTGGAAAAGTACAATAATGTTGTATGGAGGTGAAAAATTGAAATATAAAGTAATTGAAAAATGTACAAATCAATACAGCGAGCTGATGATAGCAATGATAGTGACGAGATTGCTACTTACACGACATGGGAGAGACACCCATGGTGGGATGATGATGATGCAGGGCTGAAGGCTGGCCAAGCGAGCTGATAGAGGACTGCGAGGGCAGGGTGCCCGAGATGGAGCTGCCGGCCGCCGATAGCAATGGCGTGTTCTGAAAACATATTAATTATTGTGCTGAATGGGAAAATGCAATACGGCATTTCACTATCGACGTTTTGGGCTCATATAGAATGAAATAAACATAGTCCACAATATTTTATACCTGACTAAATTACATGTTGAAAATGTTAAAGGAATATGTGCTTAAACTTCAAAAATTAATGATTTCATCGGCTCACCTGATCAATGTTGAGGTGATGTCTGGATGGCTGTGCGGGCACCGGATATTGGGTCCTAGGGTACATGGGCCGCATTCCGGGCGGGATTATCTCCGGATTCCCAGAGCTGATGCTGCACGTGTTGATCGATGACATGGCTACAAAATAAAATCAAAGTTGAGCACTTCAAAATAAATCTAATTATGCAAAAAATTTAACATGGAGAAATTTACAGGGATGAATATTAAGTTCCAGGCCGATTTTGTTTGGCCGGCATTTGTCAGTTCGCATTCAGTAGTCGTAGAGAGCAGTTGATTACAATTTATTACGGAGCATCTGACGCCTCAACAACGCGTTTAATTCATTAAAACAAGAGCAGTTATCAATTGTAAAACTCCCACTATTGAAAGGTGATCAATTTCAAAAGCTTTTTGTCAAACGGATAGTGTCACCCTCAATTCCCTCCGATCTTCTATGTTGCCGGAATCGTGGGTTCACTGTCTGCCCGCTAGTGTAGCAAAAGCTCCTATTCATTCGCCGACGGGTTGGCATTTTTATAATACTAATAGGAAGCTGTGCGATTTCGTCTCGCACATAGTGACAAGACAGAGCCGCACAGCCGCTATCACAATAGTGTATAAGCAGTTAGTAAAAGGCAGTGTACTAGAAAGAAACATAAATAAATCAATTTGTAACGATTTAGAAAAACAAATGAAATTGGTCGGAGATGTAGCTTTGGTTGGTCAGCAGACCTTTCCGCATTTCTCTGAGCCACCTTTATGTCCTGATTTTCATTATATTTGTACTATTAAGCACCATTTTGCATTACGCTACCATTTACCAAAGATGAATCTTCAATTTTTTGGACATTGAAGCCTGTTTATGAAGTAGTCGAAGGACAGATAGGAAAAGGATGATCCATCACCATTGGAGCGATCAAGTGGAAAAGACAACACGCACTTCTCTAGTGTCAGAGTTCATGATGATCTCGACCCAGTCGTGAGGGACCGACGTGGACGACAATGATGAGTTATTGCGGCTGACATGATGACATTGGAAGCAAACAAAAAAAATTGTAAATGAAGCAGCCAAACTTACAGGGATCCCTACTGAAGTGCTCGACGGACAGCAGCGGTTTCGGCTTGGCCACTACCATCGGCCTGCCGCCTCCCGCGCTCAAGAAGGCCGAGTTTCGCGAGGAGGCGCCCCCCGCCGAAGAGTTCCCGCCCAGCGAGGGCTCTCCGCACGTCGGCGACGATCCTTACCGGCCAAAGGGGTCCGTTTGCGGTTCGTTTCGATAATTTTAGCGAGCGGGCGTGTGATTGCCGGCGAAACAAAATGAAAAAGAAAAACAAAAGCGAATGTGAGCGGAATACAGTGCGGGCGTGATGAGCGTGCAGTGAAAATATAAAAATGATTAAATAAAATTAAAATAACTACAGGTTGATCAGAATAACTTCTTCCATTGCCTTTGAAGGTATTTAATTCAAAGTGGCATTGCACGCTCGGAGATAATACGTCATGTAACTATACCTAGGCATGGGTTTTATCTGTAAATTAATTATTATTAATTAATTAATTTTAAAAATGCATTACATAAACACGTAAATAATAACAAACTAATAAATGACGCATTTTTTGTGTGCCGCATAACACCTGCAAGCTCTACTTGCGATTAATTATATCGTACCTAAAAAAACTTGATCTTATGTATAGTATATCGGCCTGTTTAACCGTTTGAATGCTACGCGTCGCAAAAGCGCTGCGATCGTTTGTATCGGAAATTGCTTAGCACTTAAACGGTTAAGCACATGTGCAGAAAATTTGTCTATATTTTTTAATCCGTTCTCTTGAATAAATCCAACATGAAACAACTCGAGTTTTTATTGATGTAGCGCATCCTGAAATTTTAATACATAACCTTCATAAATCTCTCTACAAATCATTATCCATATATTAAAATATCCAGGAAATACAGTTTTTATTCTGTACGTATAATATATAAATATCCTCTATTTTGCAATAGTGTTTAACTTTTTAGTTATACCACTGGAAGAAGTTATTCTAATCAAATTGTGCCCATAACACAGCCAAAAATAATGTGATTCAAAGAATTTTGTATGTATAATATATAGTTTCAAAGCATGATAATGATATAGTTTCAAAGCATGAGTGCGGTATGACTACTGCGCAACAAAATATAAGTAGTCGATCGACCGTTGAGTGTCCCGGCCTCTTGTTTTTAGATTTAATACGAGTCCTGGTGACCTACCCACGTAGGTAGGCACGTAATGTCTCTTATCGAGGGACGAACAAGGCGGGTTAGTGTGCCCGCCGGCCATGGCGGTCTCGTACTCGCAGCTGTCGCGCGAGGGCCGCGGCAGCGTCATGGAGGACACTCCCGACACTCCGTCACCAGAGCCTGCGGATGGAGGGAAAAAATTTGTCATGTTACAATCTGTATATTATATAAACACACGGACGACATACGTGCCATGTGGCCGAGTTCTCGCGATAAATGAACACCTGGTCTTATGTATAACATCTTATTTATGTCACGTCCGCCACATGAGAGTAAATGAATATGATGGAAATGGAAATGGAAATACAATCTTTATTCTGTAGTAACAAGCCGTAAAGAAAAGCATGTGGTAAAAGGCTCACCAGAAGTGCTGTGGTGTGATTTGTCCATCTGTTTCAGCTCCATCTGATCATGATGGATCCACAGATCAGGTGGTTTTATATTAGAAGCGCTGGACTTCTGATACGTGCTGGAAGTAAAAAAAATTATGTACACGTTGGATTGAATATTTCCCATTTTGATAATAAAGAGATGCCGCCATTACCGGTGGCGTGCAGTAGGCGCAAATTTAGGTTATGCTGTTACTGATAATGTTAACTAGATATACAAGAGGTACCCTAGGTATCAAAAAAACAAGTTCTTTTAATTATTAAGCTTAAAATATTATCTACAATTTTTCCTTCGGACGACAGATATTTCAAATGTTTCATTAATAGTTCTCAAAAATATATATTTAAATAACAAGCTTTACAAATTATCATAGATCAACATTTCATTGGTAATAATCTACCCAAAAAATTCAAACTTGCTCGCTCGACAGATAATTGATGAACACATCTACGCAAAAACCAAACGGGTGATGTTGGAATACACCATGAAAATAAAATGTTTAGTCTGTTTGCAAATTAAATATGTAAAAGGTGTCATTGCACGTTCCCTTGATGAAATTCACAGCGTTCAATTGTGAATATTATAAGATAGGGTCGTAAGGAATACTGACCTCTTAGCCCTCGAGTCGGGGCTCGGAGTCGGATTGGCATTGTTCCTCCGGCAGCAAATGACGGTGACCACGATCCCCGTGACGAGCAGCAACAGTATGGCGACGCTCACGTACACAATCACCGAGTAGCTGTGCCGCGTCTCTGCAAATGCACAAAAGCATTACAGATACGCCGAAGTAAAATACGAAACACGCATAGTTATTTTATATTAATTTTTAAAATAATTAACACTAGCTAACTGATCAATATTTTTATTAATGAAAACTAATCCAAAGCTTTTTTTAGGCCATACGTATAATATTATTGATATTCAAACTGGATGCAACCCGTCTAGAGCACAACATTTTAGGGGATTAGATACATATTAAAAATGTTTAAACTACATGTGCGTAATCTCAACCGTGTCAGAGATATAAGTATTAAAAAAAAATCATAGTTACGCGATTATTTTGATTAATAAAAATATATTAATATAGAATATTTAAAATGATGTTTCAAACCACTTTATGAAAATACCATTTCTTTCGTCAGGATGTCAAATTATTCTAATGTTTTCAAATATCTATTTTAACTTAACCCTTTCTACCCTGAATTATTTAATTTAATTACTTAGCAACTGTACATTTTTTGTAGTATCCTTCAAATATAAAATAAACAAATTGTGATCTAAGTATTTTTAATTAGCAGTAGCATTGTACAAAAAATTTGAAATTTTAAGAAGAAAAAAATCAGGTCAAAATAACAATTAATAATCACAAGGAATATAAGCATGTCAAACCTAACCTTGTAACAATGCGCAACTGACATTTCACCCGCCGCAGTATTGACGTAATAAAAAAATAACTAATGTTAGTAGTCTAAATAAATCTAGTATAAACAAATATCAGATATCTCATAGAGACAAAGCTATTTTTTATTATATTTCATGGAAAATATATGGAAGTGTGTGGTAATTACAGGGCTTACGACCTGTCTTCAGCTGGCTTAAGTGATCACTATATATATATATATATATATATATATATATATGTATTCCACCAATTCTCACCCCTCAATCTTCACATTTATCAAATTTTTAAACGTAGTATATATGTTAGTATGTGGACTCGCTTCAAGTACCACTACACCATCGCCATCCATGATATATACAATTAATACAATTTTATTAAAATGATTTTAAAGCAACATTCTTTTTCTGTAAAATGTTTTTTAACATATTATACTAGAATACGCCAGCCGAAGACAGGTCGTAAGCCCTGTAATTACCCCATAATAATTCTACATATTTTCTATTAAATATAATAAAAAATAGCTTTGTCTCTATGAGATATCTGATATTTGTTTAATAACAGTACCTTTGTAGGGGAAAATCCAGTAATTGTGTGTTTTAATATTGCTAAATTTAGTATAGACTATTTTTTTATTCATTTTCTGGGCCGAAAATCGCTCTTTATTTTTAAAACAACATTCCTTGCATCAATATAAAAATCCTTACAGTAACCAATACACCAGAAAGTACAAGTATTAATACTACATACCATTTAAATGCATATTATTTACGTAGAGTTAGTAGTATCGTCAAAGAATTGACACCACAGTAACATATACATAACGTCGGGGTAGAAAGGTTAAAACTTAAGGCGATTTCAGTAATATTTTATCTAAAGTACATAGACATAAATATTTTGTAAAAATTTCACAAAATAATATTTTCCGTAACACTGGAGAATTTGCGCATACGCATTCCTTGAACATTTTCGACTCGTAATTTGGTCAAGTATCCATCCACCCATAAAATATTGTGGACTAGCTATAGGTAATTTTTACTTGTACTATTTTACATGTTAAGAGGGGTCGATATATGCATAAGTCTAAAACAATAACAAAATTAAACGTGCAAATATTTATATTAAAACATAAATACGAATTGACAGTCTTAACTATCGACATTTATATAAAAGATTTTGAGTTGTGCCTTCACACATGCGCAGACAACGACAACAACGGCTGCCATCATCATTAAATCAATAACAAATAAGTCACATTGAAGAAGAAAGTATAAAATTGAAATATCCTTTGAGACGTTGAAATTATCAAGGATTTGAAAGACCGCAGTATTTCCTAGACAACCAAGCTCAGCCTTGTACAGTCTCTACTGCATCTACGAGTATATCATGGACCTCGAAGGCGAGGGAGAAAAGACGCCTTCCAGATGTGGTGCTGGAGACACACGCTGCGCAAACGCACAAATGTCTTCATTCAGCAGGAACTGAACATCAAGATCTGAGACGAATCCTTCAATTTTTTGGGCATCTTGCGAGAAGATAAGATAGCTCGGAGAAGCTTGTTGGTGTGGGCCACGTCGAAGGACGGAGAGGAAGAAGTGGATCCCTCACCCTTTGGATCGACCAACAGGCATTTCTCTGGAGCACGGTCAATAGGGCGGGAGTTCGCGAAGATCGCGATCCTGTCATGACGGACCGACGTGAATGATTATCGATAGATTGAAATAAAATATGCGCATAACTCAATTCAAGTAATGAACCGTCGATAATTAAGACTGTCCATCATCTATTTAAAATAATATATTAATTCAATAATACCTTTTCCGTTGACAATTGTTTCGGCGTCTTCATAACCATTTCCTAGCGGAAAAACAAAAGAATAACAACAGTATAGTAACAAGCAAAAAAATACAGCAACGCCTCCAACGGTCACAACGAATTTAGAATTTTTGAATACTGCCATCTGTTGTCCGATTATAACATTTCATCTTAAAGCGCATAACACGGCAAGAAAGTTAGACTACTTTGTAATATTGATCAGAATGAAAAAAACTATTTTTGACATTTAAAAATTTCATTCATTCAGCATTTTAATTTATAAAACGTATCAAAACACAAGTTCTGCGTTTATGGGTGCTGAATTAAATGTGTGCAGTCACCGTGGTAACGAGTGTGACTTATTTGTTTAGTCGCTTTTTTGTCACACATTTTAGTATGATTTTTGTTGCGGGAGGCGGCGCGCGAGCAAAAATCCACATTCAGTAGAGTGAATGGAATTAAGAATATGTCATTTGAAATGAACGAAGAATGAATGGTAAGAAAGATGTACAATAAAAGTGTCGATGGTATCGGAAATACAGGATGTCTTGGTGAGATGCGGTCACGCTAGAAACTTCAATACACAAGCGTGTGGTGCTTTATCCTCTATTTAATACTGTTTAAAAAACAATACAAATGTGATGCGATAATCGAAAATGTTGGTTATTTCTGTTCCGTTGGTAGTGTCGTTTTATGACGGAGGCGTCGCTGCAAGAGACAAAACAATATCAACACACCATGCGACGCATTCCACAGTAGATGCAACATTATCAAAAATGCATCTAAATCACAGACCACCAAATAAATAGACATGAACTAATGCAAATTTCTTGTTCCAATATTTTCATTTTGGTGCCACTCGCGCAATCAAAGAGCTCCGTGACTTTTTTTAAAAATATGACTCGATTGAAATGAATATTTTAACGCTGACAATATAATATGTATTAATGTAAAAAATATGTCTTATTTACGATTTATGTTTCCACCGAGAATGTGTAGAATGCCCCTCACCCCGCAAATAACGTTAATATCATGTCTATTTATTTACTAGTCAATAATCAATAAACATTACAAGAATGTAATCAGCCAAAATAATATTTTTATTTTTATTCAACAAAAGCGTATCAATTCATTTTATAAAAAATACATGTTTGTAAATGTTCTAGAATCTTGGCCAATCCAAACCAACTGTGATTCAGAATTATGGTACCGTCGAATAACTCAACGGTTCGATTACAAATTGCTAGTCCTGGCAACACCATCTAGCAGATTATACTGGAGGGCCTGCGCGCGTCTCAGTGCCTGGCCGTTTACAGCAACACCATTCCGCATAGTACCGGCCGAAATTTAGACAATACAGTATAACTTCGTTAAAACGAACCCCGCTATATCGAAAAAAAAAATTCAAAATTAATTCCCTACAATCTATTTTTCATACAAAAATGAATTTATTTAACGAAATTTCATTAATCGAAAAATCCAGATACATTTACGTAAATGTATAAAGAAAAAAAATTAATTTAGTCATATATAGACCAGCAGGAGAAAATAAAATTAAGAAGGTACACCCGAAATCGTGTTGGCCTGTCACATTTAGGACACGCACGAGTCACGCATCAGCTTTGTGTAATATTGTGTGTGTATATATATATATATATATATTGCCCGCAGAGCTCGAATCTAGTCCATTACTTTTATTATCATCATTAACTTATATCACTTTTTATATTATAACTGAACATTTACATCGATTCCAATGAATACTAATATTGCACACGAAATTGTTGTTAATTTGACAATTGTTTTTGTGTACTAAAATGGCGGCAATCATTTAAAATATCACCAATTGCTCTGATCTAGTTAAACAATTGAGTGCCCCTGATTGCATAAATTAAATTTAAAAAGTTATTACACTTCAAAATTTCCCACTTTCACGGTACATTCATAGATAACGCCAAATTACCTTTAGCATAGATAAAAAATACAAGGGATTAAATTGCCGAAAAAGATACCTCATCACATTTTCAATTGTACTTTTAGGTTAGGTTATAAAATTTAAACCTCGACAATTATAATTTCGAATTCAACTCTTTCAATATAAGATTCATTTGTCCGATGCGAAACTCTCAATGCTTGTAGCGGCTCTACAATTAAAATTGAATATTGTTTTATATTTGCATGACATTCTGGAATTTCCAAAGATATCACCGAATTTTAGATTATCTTACACCGCGACTTTTAATACATAACCTAAGTAACAACCTCATCCAAAAGTGCATAAAGTTAAACAATTAATTAGCGAAAAAATTTGTCATCTATATGAAGTTTCTTCGCCATACTGGTGACCTGCGATGTAAACTAAACTTTTAAAGCATTCTTTCACAACATCGCATTTTTCTACACAACATCGCGAAATTCACTTCATAATTGTCACATTCAAGCTCGCTGGCATTTACATCGACATTTTTATCATATTATTGAAGTGCAATTCGTACGTACGTAGTAAAGAGTATATACCTCTCAAAACTGCAATCATGTCAAAAATATAACCCACCATGTGTGCAGTGCAAAGTAACTGCCGTGTCAATTAATGAAATGCCTCAGTTTAATCATTTAAAGCATTCTACCAGCTGCAATAAGTTCCGAATCGGAGTCTCACGCAACTACGTACTGAATACATAATTGCAACACCACAAATATCACTTTATTTATCACAGTTAGTCAATTGGTTGGTTTCTTCCTAAGGGCCGATTGTTTGATCAATAGTAAAACAGGACGCTGAATCGTTGGTAAAAAATATTTACTTCTCGAAAGTACACCCGTAGTAAACTCATTTTACTCTCCGATAGTAAAATGGAGAATCGATAGTTAAATATGGCGGAATTTTCACAGCTGTTCCAAAAGTCATCTGACACATTGACACTTTGAAAGTTGCAGTATACGACAATTGATTATCCCGCATATAGACTGAAAATTATTCACCAGCAGTCACAGATTTCGAATGCAGGAGTGAATAAACCATATAATTATGTGTATTGCCATTATAAAGGGGCACTAGAAGGGGGAACCCACCCTTTCCCGGAACTGTTGTAGAAGTTTCAACTTCTTTTATCAGTTCCACACACAATATGACAGAAATGCGAAATGTACAATTAATAAACACAAAAGAAAGGAGATAACAAATAAAATCTAATGTAAGAGAATGCGAAAACAATCAGAGATTTAAATTTAAACCTTCCTGCGCCCTTTTAAGTACTATCTTTATTTATTTTGAAATACAGATATATAACAACATTACAAACAAACAGATAATCAAGTGTCATGTACGAAAGTAAAGAGACCAGTGGGTACAAGACAGCCATTAAGGGCTAACTATCAAGTACACTCTCTATGAAGGGACTATGATGCATGAGTCACCCCACCCCACACCGTACAGGCAGGCACGATTTTGTTTGTTTTAAGAATTTAACTTATGAAAAGTAAAGTGTCCGCGTTCTCGCTGATACGATCTTGTCACCATACCTAATATACCCCATCTCGTAGTCCACGTTTTGATGAAGTCCCTATACAGCTTGAGATTCCTCGCTCAGATCATCTCGACGAGATCACGAGTGTCCCTCATTATCCCGCAGTGCCCCAAGATGTTTTCCGGAGTTTGATTCATTATTTGATTCCTTGCATTACTGATCAGGTCCGTGTTTTCAGGCGGCCGACCATTGAACCCATATGTGTTGCCATTGGCGAATATTTTAAATAAATAAATTTTATGATTATTTCCCTCGTCACATTATTAAGTGGGATTAACATTGACAATGTAAAATTGACATTTTTTACCATGAGCGATGGTAAAATTTTACCACTGATTAAACAATCGACCCTAAGCCAGTGCTGGTCAAATTCTACGCATCCAAGTGTCAAAAGATAAACTTAATAATATTGTTAAAGTCTTACCCGCTGGGGTTGTGAAGGTCACGTCGTGGCTGAAGGGCCCGTAGCCCTGCGCGTTGCGTGCCTGCACCTTGAAGTGGTACGCGGTGTCGGGATGCAGGGGGCGCACGGAGGCCGTCGTGCCGCCGCCGACTACGGCCTGCACCACCCAGTCGCGATCGCGCTTGCTGCGGTCCGTCGTATACAGGATGACGTAACCTGCAATACACCAGTCAAGGGTTAATAGTATGGTGAGATTATGTGTGTGAGCGCCTGGTGCCCTCGATAAATTACACCCAGCACTGATAATTCTTTTGAATAATATTGCAGAGTGCGTGTATTTGTGGCCAAAGCAGGTTGAACAAACAAGATTACTTATGGTTGACAGATGATCGTTGCACAGTTACATTTATAAGTATATGCAGTAAAAAGTCTACAACGAGAAACATTAGCTAGTGATGTTGTCGTGCGAGAAGTGGCGCGCATTGTTGTTGAGAGCCTAGTTTTATACCAAGGTACATTCAGGGGCCGTCGGCGGTATTGCTAATGGCGAGAGGTCCAACTGATGGAAAAGAATCTACAATGCTGCGTCTAAGATTTTGTCATTCTCACCTGTGACGGCTCCGTTGGCCTTGTTGGGCGGTAACCAGTGCAGGGTGATGGAGGAAGGAGTGGGGCCCTGCGTCACCCTCACCTCGCGAGGAGTGGAGCCCGGCGCCGCCTCTAGGGTGCTGTTGACTACCACCATCGACCAGGGTGACTCACGATTACCTGGATGCAAAAATAATTATTCCAAACGATGTTTGTTACGATAGATTGAAAATAATTCTTATCAAAACTTCTGTGATTGCTTATCCACCTACCGATGTGATGATCTACCGCCGCAATGGTGCATAGAACGCCACACTGTTCTGTCCTGACAACTTTTGTCATGCTCATATCTTAATTTTAAAATATTAAATAGAGATATTTCAATCTAATATTAGTAGTATAATTCTTTTTAAACAACATTTGTAACACATGCAAATTACAGACAGCGTTGGACGTACCCTTGACAACCTTGACGGTGAACTCGTACTGCGTGAACGGTCTGAGATCATCCAGCATGCAGTTGAGGTGGGTGGTGTTGAAGTACTTGTGCCGCTGGGCGCCCATGGAGCTGTAGCGCACCATGTAGAACCTCTGGTCGGTCACCAACTGGGAAGAAACGGAACATTTTTGTAGATATTGATATTGTCTTACACAAGAATTTCTGCCGGACTGTGACCGAGTTTTGCGACTTCAACAAAATGTGACGTTTACCCTCATCTTTTGGGGGTGCATGGTTCTGGTATGGCTCTGGTACTATGATACCGGAGCCAACCTATATCACTTAATAACTGAATGAAATAATTGTGGCATATAATAAAGGAAAAGAAAAAAGTTAACTAGGAAGGGGCACCACAAGGTTTTAGAAACTGACTGCCGGAACGTAACAAACTATTCTAATTTTAGAAAACTTTGAAGATTTTGTAAAATATTGCACGCTTTGCTTTTTTTAGTGGAATTGTAACTCTCAAAACGGGATAGGGTGGGACCCTTTGGGGTTTCCTTCATATTAATACACAAGAATTTGAGTATCAAGGTTAATAATGGATATTTAATTACTGACCGCCAGTCAGTGATTAAATGTCAAGACATATCCAACAGACGCTATAACTCACGAGATAGAAATTTAAAAAAAAATCCAAATTATGAATTTTTACATTTTTTTAAAGGCGACATTAGAAATAAATTTTCATGAAAACGCTTTAGTTTACTGCGTCCGCGATTTAGTGCGCGCCGCCGCTGTTGACATCGCGATTTTCATACTCCATAATGACTCCATTATTTCATCTTCTTATGTATCGAAATGTTTATCAAACAACGTATTTCTTCTGAATAAGACAAGTGTGCGGCGAGTGGTTTGATTGGCAATCGAACTCACCTTTTCCATCCGAATTGGAATATTTAAAACGTGCGTGAAAAATAATTAAATTTTTTTAAATCTTCATATCTCGCTGGCCTTGTTGGTTGAAGCTTATGATTTTTCAAGTTCGAACCCAGAGATGTATTCGGGATTCGATTTTTTCCGCCAATTTTAAAAATAAGCTCCATTTATCCAAATGGTCAAGGATTTATACGAATTACAAGATGTTGGTGCCATTTTAGAGAACGAAACGTGAAAAAAAATATGTCAACGTATTTAAATATGAATGTTTCTTTAGTGCCTACATATGCAAATCGCAACGTTTCATAAACATAGAAACTAGATTAAATGATTCAATGAAAACATTATTTTAACAACAACAAATCTTATAAAATGCACTGTGCAATTTGATGTACATATCATATTACGTACATGAGTTTTGCCATACATCACATGAAAAAATTCACCTGTCATGCCAGCGTGCGGCGTCGCGATTTGCCAGCAGGCGGGGCTAGTTCCAGATGTTTACGAAGGGATGAAGGCACGAGTTTAGCGACTTAAAAACGATGGCAAATATGTGAATTACGTGAATAAATTATTTATTTCGGGTGTCAAAAACGCATAGGAACTGCGAATAATCAGATTTTACAAATTATCAGTAGAAATTAGTATGAAATACTATTTTCAGGGCAAATTTTTTTTAAAAAAGTGCGAATTCTGTGAAAATACAAAATATAGTTTTACGAATTAACATAATTTTACCGTAAATCACAAAAAATCAACATTTCTTCAATCAATCTTTTTTTATTTATTTAGTCATGTATAACATATAAACATTGTACAGATACAAAAAAAAAGTCTTAGATATATTTTACACAGATTTTAAAATGCTTTGCCTAACTAGGCAAACCCATTTTAAGGCAAATTGGCAAACAAATTACATTTCACAAAACCAAATAACTCATTGAAGGCAAAACAGAAAACAAAAGATACAAGACGAGTATTCTTTGCGTTCTTCTTTCCTCTTTCATGTTAGTGTTGACAAATAGTGGCCTCACACCTTTTCCTGTCTCTCTGTGTAATGTCCAACAATTTTGTGGGAGCTTTCTTTCAGTCGCTGTGCTCATGATTGAGCTTTGTGGTTCTTAAGTTCGCTTCTACAGCGCAAACTGTGTAGGACGACGTATAGCGGGGCTCCGGTCATATCACGGACTCGGTCTGTTCATCTTATTGGGGATCGATCTCTCGCCTTCGTACGTAGTTCGTGATCACCAATGTCTCCATCTATTGTAGCAACTTGCCATAGGTATGAAAGAATTATTTCGCTACATGTTTGTCTCGCAGACCATGGTACACGCAGCATTTTTCTAGGTAGACATAATTTACAGCTGACTCTCCAGGGTCTCTCCGGACAGATGCAACACTATGGCACTCTTCCAGGTCTTCTTTGGTGCAAATTTGTGTCCAGAATAATAATTCTTTTCACGCTATATTTAGATTTTTTATGGGATTGAGGCATTCCGTACAAGACTGCAATAGACATATCTTCTCGAGATAACCGAGGCTTATCCAATGCCATGATGATAACATGTTACAAAAGTGATTGATGAAATACCTGCGACTTGGTGAGCGTTGTGTCCGTCCAATATACTACGGCCGTGGTGCCACTCAGCACGTCGGCCTTGACCCCTACGGGTGGGATCAGCTGCGGCCCCGAAGGCCCCCGGACAGCTCCGCCGCCTCCGGTTCCACCCTCTTCCTCCTCGGCTTCGTCGTCCTCGTCGCCGATGTCCAGGTCGCCGTCGGCCTCCGACGGGTCCTTGGTGCGGACAGTGGCGTACACGGGGGGGCCCTCGCCCACCTGGTTGCTGGCGCGCAGCGTGATCACATATTCCGAGTTCGACTCTGAAAGCATGGATGAATTTTGGATGATTTTCAATATCTGTGGTCTAAGATTACTTTAGCCAAGATGACCTTCCAGCGGAAAATAAACGATTCATTAAAATACGTCTCTGTTCATAGAAGACGGTAGTATCTGATGCAGCGGTGTGCAGTCCATATATTAAATGAATTTCTAAACAAATCAAAATATAAAAATCTCCTTGGCGGAGAATCAAACCCCGGTAGCTTGGATAACAGGAGGGCATATTAAACACTGTACCACTGAAGGATACAAATATCTTAGGTTCTTGATAAATACTGTCTTGTTATAAAGTTCAAAAGGAGTATATATTTTTGAAATAAAATTAAATATTAGTATTATTGTATATATGTATTATATTATTAGTATTATTTCGCCTTGTAAGGGTATTATCAATCTAACAATTTGACTCAACAATTTGTATTTATATCAATGTTAATCTATAGTGAAGGACAACTATTTATTTATGTGAGATGAAAAGAGACAACATTATTCATTGGAATTCTATGAGTTTATTGTTCTGTTTCAATACTAATGATATTTTAATGTCATATATAATTTTAAAAAATAAGAAGGGCAAGCTTAGCCGTTAAATATAAATTATAATTACCAACATACTCTATGCTGAAAAAAAATGACCTCATAATGTACTTAGTGTAAATATTATTGTACTAGATCCAATTTCGTAGACCTTTTGTACAACAATTTCCAGCCTTCAACAGGAGACGGCCGACTTACCCAGGTCCGTGATGGTGAAATGGCGCACCGGCTCGCCCAGGCTGCGCAGGTACACGTCGGGTATGCCCTTTCCCCAGGTGATAATGTACCCTCGCACGCGTGTGTTCTGGTTCCTCAGCGGGGGTCCCCATGACACGAATATCGAGTCAGACCCCGCTTGGGCTGCAAAAAAAAAGTGTCAAATGTTACTATTTTTATCACATTTTGTGGTGAATGATTGGATCGCCGGTATTTGAGAGAATGTTGGCGATATTAATGCCAAAATATTCACCCACCACCCCCGTGTTCATTTGATAGTCGCGGGATATATTAAGTATATGTTGTGTACGTCGCCAGAACAGGTTACGGTTGACACTTGATTTATTGTAAAGCACAGTTTACAAATATGGAGCTATATTTATATTTATATATTTACAAATATTAAGCTGCACAATGTAATAACTATGCAAATAGTTTTCGAAGGCGATTCCTGGAGCTGTTGATTGAAAGGTAGCGGTAGAACATATGGCCTTCCAGATGGTTGCTAGGCACATTAGTATTTCTACATGGCGTTGGTACTGGATGTCTTGGAAGTTCTGTTTTAAGCACCGGTATTTGCAGGGTGTTCAGTATGACAAGAATGGAGGCGATAGACTTCCATAACACACTCCGATGTTTAATACACGCCCCAAGCAATGTCGTATTTGTCAAAGCTATTTCTTCTTGTATTGCAATAATTATTATTTACGCACTTTTATACTTCGATAGGTAGGCCTGATATAAAATTCTTTTTGTGTGGATTTAATCAGAAAACAAAAGCGAAGCTGTTACTGGAATAGATAGTTTTTCGGATCGGACGGACTTATTTACGGCGGCGATATAAAAACATTTTGTATTATATATTTTCGGATTATCAGTTGTGAGAAAGTTTTTCGGAGGCTGGCCAGCAAAAGTTAAGAATCACCAGAATACAAGGAGAGCGACATCGGTGTCTACCAGCCCAGGTTCACAAAAGTTTGTGTATTTTGAATTTGCATAGATTGAATTACTGTAGTCATCATTACCTATAGAAAATTCAAAACTAGCTATCGAAATATTTATAGGTGCAATTATATTCCAAATATTATATGTTTTATATAATATTTGGAATACAGTAGAATCCGGATATTGTTATCATAATAAGTCTGTATATAAAATTTATTTAAAATAATGCATCTATTATAATCAAACTTCCGCTATTGTGGATACAAAAAGATGTAAATTTTAAGGAAATTCCTACAAAATGATCTCTTTCTTCAAAACATTTTTAAACAATAATTCTAATGTAAGCATAACCATTACATGGACTGTACAAATTAGTGGA